>BSBN01000213.1:19877500-21127500 GCA_027924645.1 Cunninghamia lanceolata
TTGTGTGATAAAGTGTGCCACTGATTCGTTGGCTTCTTGTTTGATTGTTAAGAATTCTCATATTTTTGTCTTGACCAATTTATTTATGTTGAAGGAAACCACAAATTGATCAACGAGTTGCCTAAAAGAGTGGATCGATGCTTCTGGAATTCGATAGTACCAATCTAGAGTGATACCCTCCAAAGTCTTTAGATTTTTTTGTTCTACCATTCCATCCCAAGGAAGGAGTTCTCACACTACTGTGATGTAATCCTTGATATGAGAGTTGGGGTCACCCTCTCCTTTAAATTTTGGAAGATTAGGGAGGGGATGTGGTAGTATGACCTGATGAATGTTGTAGTCAAGAGGCTCATTTAAATACTTGAGGTATGTTCCTAAGAGGGGGTTATGTGTAGAGGGTATTGTTCCTCCAAACATTGGCCCTTCAAGTGGAGCTTTTTGTGCTTGTTGAAAGGGTATGCTAGATTATTGATATCCTGAAAAAGTTGGATAACTATATGGTGTCATGTTTATGTTTTAAAAATTTGGTGGGATCATTTGTTGTTGATTTTGTGTTATAAGAATCCCACTTATTTAATTGAGAGTTGTCACATTGGATGATGAGGGTAAGGGTGACATGAATGCTTCATTATGTGTGTCATGAGTATTGGGACCTATAAAATTTAGCTCCCAAAATGTACTATTTTGCCCCAAAAATCCATTAGAAATCCCGCTTTGTGTCTTTGTTCTTAAGACCCCTATTTAAATCCAATCTGAGACATCTTTTAGGGGTTTTATTTCAAAATTTTGTAAGTATAAGGCCCCCAATTCTATTTTTTTCCTCCCTTAGAAAAATTTGTTCATTTATGCCCTTTATTAGCAAATTAGCAAATTGCTGAACTTACGAACTTGGTTTGCGGGTTCACATTTCACCGATTCGTTGATTTACCAACAAGATGGCGATGGAGGATCTGACAAAGAAAGGAAAATCTTAAAAGTTTCTAAGGAAAGAATGAAAGTGAAGTGCAAGTAGTTGTTAGAAAAAAAATCTAGTTCACAAACTTGAATGTTTGCCGATAGAAGGTTCTTCCGATGAAGAATTCGCCGATAGCTCAAGACAAGGCGAGAGGATGAAAAGGGAAAGGTTCACTGTGAGGCATTTTCCCCGACAAAAGGAAAAGAAAGTGAAGTGAAGGCTTTTGTTGACAAAATCTTAAGTTCACGAACTTGAAGGTTCGTTGACAGGGAGTTTTGCCGATGGAGGATTCGCCGACTAAAGAAAATGAGAGAAGGCCACGATAGAGGGCAAAAGGTAAGTAAAGAGATTGGTTTACTGTCAGAGGATTTTGTCTACAGAGAAGGTAGACAAACAAAGAAATGGCTAAGGCAAGTTTTTATCGGCAAATGGCTAGGTTAGCGAACCTCTCGGAACTTCGTCGATAACATAGTTCGCTGATGGGCCTTTTTCTTGACAAAGGGAGAGATAAGAGACAAAGCAAAGATGCAAGTAAAAGAAGGTTCGCCTTGGGCTGAGTTCGCCGATAGGTAAGGTAGCCAACTAAGGTGATAAAGGAAGTTCTCTTGGAGGGAAATTTTTTGATAAAAGGCAAAGATAATAAGAAAGGTAACAAAGAAGAAAGTAAAGGCTGAGGGGAAGTTCGCAAAAAAGAAGATTTGCCGATAAGGCACAAAGGGGGCCCAAAATGAAGATTAAGTGCCAAAGAGAAAAAAAAGGGGTGTTTTTCCCATGGTTCGTAAAAGTGAAAGTTTTTCGACTGAGCAAATAAAGGAAGGAAAAATGAAGTGGCATGGAAGAAATTTGTGATGAGGGAGTTTTGCCAATAGAAGGGAAAACAAGGATGCCCAATATGCAGAAAGGTACAGTCAGAGTTAAGATGGCCCAAAAAGGAAAATTAGACAACACATTTGAGGTGTTTTAAAGGCTTTAAAAGGGTGATTTCCTAAAAACATGCCATGATTTTAAGATTGTGTAGGCTGATTTGTACCCATAATTTAATGATTCTGCAAAATAGTGCCATGCAGGTGGTTGGCACAGTAAAATTCTTCAATGCACAGGACACTTGGTGGATAAAGTTGATGAAATTAATGTTGCAGGTGTCAAGGAAGTGGATTCAGACCTTCCCTCTTTATTGTTCCAAGTACACAAAGAGTGCAAGGGATCTTCTTCTGTCATTTTTAGTGTTGTTAGGGAATGGGTAGGCTTCCAAACGTGCAGATTTCCTGACTTTGTAGTGGGACTGAATTTAGTGTGGCATGGGTGTACTCATTGACTGGGTGCAATGCTTAGAATGATGCAATAAATCGTAATGCTATATATGCATATGTTTTAGATGCAATAGGGGTTAGTTGCTAAACCAATTGTCTGGTCTGAAGTGCCTCGGGATAATTTTAGGGCTTCAAATCAAGCTAGTCAGGGCATTCAATGGAGGAATGTGTTTGATGTAGCATAGGAATGGATTGTAATGCATAAGGAATGGATTGTAATTCATATTTCATGCAGTTGTATGTCTCCATGATTATTTGCAGTGATTTAGGGGAATGCATAGTCGTAGCTTTGTATTTTTCCTTCACCACGTTTATTGGTGTGATTGTAATAGAGATTTGATAATGTGTGACAACATTCAAGTCAATACAAGCTTTGTTTTGAGTTATCTCTTTGTTGGAAATGGGTCATTGTAGTTTGGTTTTGGATAATTAATTATGTTTAATGTATGAAGTATAATCTGAGAAATGTACATAAATATATTTTAGTTTTCTTTTGATGCTGGTTCACTCCTTTTCTTCCCTCTTTACTTCTTATGAATTAGTTGCCCATTGGAGTAGGCACCGGTCCATATTGGGGAGGAATCAATCACTATTTTAAATCAAACAAACATTCACCTATGGTTTAGGGGAAAAAACCATCTTTCCTATGCATGTACATTCGCACAGTTGATATTAGCTCTATAGGGGTTTTGAGACAACCAGTTGTTCTTGGTTCAGTGACAGTCTTTGGAACCAGGACAATGAGTTGGTTTGGTTGTTCATTTATTTTTAGTTGTTCATCTGGTTTGGGGTCAATACCTTCTCAGGTATACCCCTTGGAATATCCCTCCAGAGTTTGAGCTGAGCTCGAAGTGTAGGGGATGAAACCCACTCCCGTTAGTTGGCCAAAATCATCCTAACTTGTTGACAAACCTCTTTTTATCACCTCGACGATAATCCCTCGCCTAGGTGATTTAGAAATATTTTAGAGTTTTGTGTTGCAGTCATTTTGGGGCCCAACAGATTGGCGCCGTTGCCAGGGAATGAATTAAATGGTCAAATTATTCTAAAGGCCTCTGTAACAGTCATCCAAGTTTGCAGTTGTTGTCAGGTGCAGTTTGTTGTGTGTTGAAGTTTAGATGAGGGGGATTTTGTGTTTCCCCTTGGTTTGATTCAATCTTATTAATAAAAGGATTTCCCTATGCCCTAGGTTTTTCCTTAATTTTGTTTTGGAAAACTTGTTCAACATTTCTAGCTTCAAGGGTCCTAATTCATTGCACCAAGGTTTCTATAAGGTTTTTTAGTAAGGCTTCCTCCATTCTTTGAGTTTTACAACTTTGAGATGGATTGGTTGGTATTGGAGTTTGAGTGACCCCACTTGTTCTTTCTGATGACACTTGACATGTCATAGATATTTTTATCTTGATGTGTTATGTGGAGGGATTTTTGTGCCTCCCAAGCTTCTTGTAAGCTCTTCTTTTGACGACTCACCTCATTGCCCATTCGGGTGGTTTTATTTCCTATGGCTTGTTATGGGTTGATTTTGTTGATGGATCTCAAACCGAACACTCACTTGGCATGTTTTGATTTGGTCAACGTTGTGGGACTCTTGTTGGGTGCCCTTTGATTTTGAGTTTGGTTGACTTGAGATTGGATCCATTCGATATAAAGGCATTCTAGTTTCGTTGGAGGGGAAATTCCTCTGAACATTGTGTGATTTTGTCCTAAATTGGGGGTACATGAAACACCGCGAAATGAATGAAATGAGGATGGAAATGAAAGATGAAAGTGGAATGGAAGAAATTTGTGTAAATTTGAAAGAACCCATCCTAAAATGATTTGTTGAAGCAACATAAACACGAAGAGACTCTCTCTCAAAAGTTTTTGTTTTTCACATTGGGTTTCACCAAAATATGTGTTACTCAAAATGTGACTCACGGGACGAGCCAGACTCGATTCGCACATGAACCCTCTCCTTACCACCGGTGACCTCTAGGTCACTCCCTCTCTTGTGGTAGGAGCTAGTCAAGCAGAGGCAAGACTCGGGGTGGTTTTGCTCTTGAGGGAGTAGGATGTCGTGGAGAGCGGTTAGCTTGTTATGGGGCCTTGTGTGGTTGGCTAGTTGTCGATCCCTTTCTACGGATGTGGTTGTTGAGATAACAATATGTCTCGAAGGGTCACTTGTGATGTTTCGCTTGTTTGGGGTTCTTAGATTTCAATACCTAGTGGGCAAGCTATTCTGTCTGTTGATGTGCCTAGCGCTTTGTAGTCTTTTTTCGTGATCTTGAAGTTGTTGTTGTATTTGGTTTTCTTGTTGTACCACCCTAAGGATATGTTGTTTCTCTTGATTGAGTTGTAGCCTAGGATTGATTTCTTCTAATTCTTTGAGAACCTCTCTAACCCACTCCCCTCTAACTCCTGGGCACATTCGTATGCTTAGGGGAGAAGTAGAGTGTTTGACCAAAGTTGACCTAGGGTTTGACTTGTGATTTGATTTTGAATATTGAATGTTGGATTTACCTTGTGACAAAATCAAGGGTTTTGTTGTCCTAAGTTCTCCTAATTTTTTTGGTGTTTTTGAATGTATGCAACTATGTGAATGCAAGCAATATTTTTGTTCTTTTCTCAATAAGTAAAGATCATCTAATTACTAAAAAAGGGAAATTTGCATGCAAGTCTAAATCAATTTTCTTGATGCAATTTTATCTATGTTTTTGTATTTTCGAAATTGTTTATGAATTCTAGTCTAAGAAAACAAATGAGAGTCTACTCTAATGAAAGCAATTTAATCACTAATCTAATGCAAATAAATAAATCTACGCTAACAATTCCTATCAAGAGTAAAGAAATGATAAATTACTTCCCCCAAGAGCAATGTTGTGATCTAATTACTAAAAAGTTGTAACATGCTTTCTCATATTACCCAAATTTACTCACACAATTACTAGGAAAGTAAAGAACATGAAGAATAAGAATGGAATATATGTTTTTTAAATCATTTGATAAACATCAATAAACAAAAGTACATCTTTTATGAATATTTTTCAAAACTATAAATTCCATATATTCAAAGATAACTTGCAATGATAACATTTCACTTTACATTTACATATATATTGCTCTAGGCAAAAGCATAATTTACATCATAATCATATCATGGAACATTGTATAAAAAGTATTGTCTCTCTTGAATCTTGATATTTGTCATTCAAATCTTGGCAAGTCTTCTGTGCTATAGAGGGAGAGCATCATTCGAGTTCTTTACCTCCAACCACAGATTGGTGGTCCCCCGCTCACCTTCCTTTCTAGAAGCGGCCCTTCCCTTCATGAAGAGAATAGACATGTGGATCTAACAAATTGCCATCTGAATCCTAGTGTTGTGTCCTACGTAATCCAATCGACCATACAAATATAAACAATCTTCTAGGTAAGTATGATCATACTGACTAGTTACACCATCTAGACACTGTGAACCGGCTAATGCATGCAGAGACAAATGCACCACTTTGGCCAAAGTTTCTATATAAATAGACATTTGTAATAAACATAGTTGTGTGTTCACACACCTCTGACTCGACTTGAAGACTATCTCATCCTACAGTTAAATCATATTTTGGCTATTATCCCTAGACATACTTGTCTGATCTATACCTAATTTCTAGTCCATTTGACTTAGAAATATTTCTCATCTAGATTATCTTTATCTTTTCTTCAAGAGTACCTTATTACATAAACACAATTTATCAAGGTCTATGACTTTCTGTCATTACTCTTTTCTTGATAAAATCTACACATGATAAACATATATCTAATATAACAAAGTGATTCTAGTCATTTAATAATATTAAGATCTATGGTTCTCGACTCTAGCATCTGTCGACCAAAGAACACTCTATACTATCCAATATCAACAATGACTTAGGAATTTAAGAATCCTAATCCCTTTTGAACAAACTCTAGGAATTCTCCATTTTTCCAATCTAATATTTTGCAATAGAAAATATCCTTAAAGTAAAGATTATAACGTAATATTGTAATAATAGGTGTCCACTCATCGAATCTTGACTACCTAGTCATTTGATTGATTCCACCTTTCACATAGTTCTCAAATTTATCTTCTCTAATAAGTCATAAAATATAAAAGAGTAAACATATATAAATCATTGAATAAGATTAATCCAATAAAGGAAAAAATAAGAAATGATGTCTTTGACTTAATGGTCATCTCTCGATCGTCATTATCATTAAAATTAAGAACAATAGAACATTATATAAATACACAACTTAGTTAAATAAACCTATCGATCGATATAATATAATCATAGTTTAAATTTTCTAATGATATCTCAAACATATAATACTCTTCAGAGTAGGAATAATCTTTCCCAAAATCTTCGTTTAAGAAACCACAACAAACTCCAACGAATTAAGAGATAAAATATATTTATATCTAATCTTCTAGTCACTTCTAAAAGATGTATAACAAAAATCTAAGAGGCTCCTTTTGTACTCCTTAGCAAAATAAATACTCTCATATGTCCACCATAGTTGACTAGACTACTGCCTATAGTCAAAACACATATAGATTATCCTATCTTCTATATAACCCTCTAATGTTTAGAATCTATAGACCACTGAGAAAAGTTTGCTATCAGTAGCTGTAAGTTATCCTTCTAAGCTATTAAGCTTTCAATCTAACATAGTCTATTGTGTCTATAAGACAATCAATCTATATAAACAATATTGACTGGTTGTTGTTCAGCCTACACCGACTATACTGTCTGTTGGTATTAGGATTACTCAAATTATATTAACAATCGGCCAACACAAATAACAAAACACTTCTAGTAAAATAGAATGAGACTATCAATAATCTGTATCAACAAATAATCCCAACTCTGCACTAACACAACACGGTCGAGGCACTTGGATACTAAGGCTAACAATCATAACACTAAGATAGAATTAAGCTAACTGTTAAATTCAAGACACAGAGATAAAAAAGCTTTGGTTTCTCTAACCAAAAGAATTACTAAGTTTTCTAACTCAGAATTCTAAGTCTTCGAAAGAAAGACACGAAGATGAGTATTCCTTCGACAACAAGTTTCAATACTAGAAAGTGTAAATATTGTATACATTATATCAAAACACAACAATATAGAGAGCCTTTGGCTCCACATATACGAAGCTAATCAATCTCTTAATACATCAATTTCTAAGTCGTCATCGACTATACAATAGTGAGAAATATCTTCTCAACATATACACAGAAGGAAAGAAATTACTAGCATTCAATCTTTAATATCAACGGATACCTCTATGAGGCTGACATCAAAATAAAGTATTCTATACTTGGTAAACTGAATACAAAAAGAAATAAAGAACCTGTGTATCGATGATCCACTAGGCTCCAAAGCTTTGACCTTCTTCGGTCTGAACTCCACTCTAATCCCTACTTTCCACAATAACTTCCTTCTTGCATGCAAAGAGCTTCTGCGATAGCAAATAAAACACACACTTTCCTCCTTTCAACCGTATTCCATCATCAGCTATTAAAGCCTCATCATGATTTCCCATGATGACTTACATTATGGAGATAATGGGTAATAAATATACTCTCATGACTTAGTCAATGAGGCACACCACTCCCCTTAAATAGTTGAGTGTATGTAGGAGCTCAAAAGACCACGTACCACATAGCAATAATAACACATTAACTCAAGACCGAGATTTCATTATGAAGTCTTCAACCTATCTCAATAGATCTTTAATAAATAAAAAACTTAAAATATATAAATATATTACATCATAGAGAAGCATACACAACATATACCCTATGTTGTTTCCAAACATCAATGAGATACGAGAATGGGGTTGAACTTCCCTTCTCTGTCTCGTAATATAGAAATAATAGATAAGCAAAATATCCTGATAGGACATTATATAAAAGAATCTCAATCGGAATTTACCAAAGAAGAGATAATTATTTACACATATATATTCACTTCTAGAATATAACTATATTAGGAAGAATGTCGTCTATCGTCTACATCTCATCTATGGATGGCTAACCCTTCTAGATCTTTCGACAAAAACTAAGTCAAAGGATTAACGACATCAAATTGATTATTATCGAATTGATACATAACTTAGGCCAAAAATTGGAATTCAACTTACCAAACTTGACAGGGCTCACTAACTGTGCAACTCAAGACTTAGATGGCAAGTACTTGTTGTTTCCATACGTCTATTCACCTCTCTTCGATGATGCTCTTCCTCTTCTTCTTGGAGGGTGGAAAACCTATTTCCTGAATACAACTTGCAATCACCAAATTGGAATTAGTATCATTAGTTAAACCATATTCATCATATATATATATATAATCATTAAGACATATAATCACATGTCCAAATTCTATGAATATTCTCAAACTCATGAAATCATAGATTTATCTTGACATTTTCACTTAACGTCAAATCATTAAATCAACCAAATATTAACTACTAATTACTTGCAAGTAAAAGTAAAACATACTCAAAATTTAGAGATGTGACAAAAGCATTGAAAGAACCTGGAATGTGGTTTACGCATGAGTCTCTACACTACCCTAAGGAATCCTTTGAATCCGGCAACCTCTTTGTCCTCTTGCAGTAGCGGGGTCCTCCTCTTGGTGGCAATTGTGAAGAGAGCAAATAATCGAATTGATCTTGAGAAAGCAAATGATTGAGCTCTAATTGAACTATAAGCACTATATGAGCATGCTAAATGGGCATAATAGCATTGGCTTGAGCAAATATGAGCATTGACATGCTTTGAGAAGCCTTGGAAAGCTTTGATAATCTATGCTAAGAAAAAATAAAAGGCATGTGTGTCTTTCATGAGCATCAAGGATGCTAATGGAGAGCAAACAACAAGCAATGAATGGCTGCAACTATGAAATTTGTCTCCTAATGAAAGCTTTGAAGCTTTGAAAAATGAAAGAAAGAAACTAAGAGGCTCCAAGGCCTATGAAGAAGTTTGAAAATCTTGTGAAGATGGGAAGAGTATTCTCCAACTTGAGAAATAATGAAGAGGTGAGGGATATTTATAGCTTGGAAGGGCACACAAGAGGGGGAACTGATTGAGAAGTTAACTCAATTGATTGAAGAGTTAACAAGCTTGATTGAGGAGTGAACTGGGTTGATTAGGGAGTGAACATGGTTGATTACGGAGTGAACATGCTTTGATAGCCTTTCACAAGAGAAGAAATGGTGTTAGCATGAGTTGAAGAGATGATAAGAATAGATCAAAGGAGTTAATTATGCGTGATTAAGGGTGATGGACGGGCTAAGAATAGTTCAGTCTATGTTAGGGTCAAAATTACACGTAAACTAGTGCAAAAAAGGATTTTTTGGGGTTTGGATTGAAGAGAAACACACGCATGAAAAGATGATAAGATCACCCATTTCACCAGTAGGGTCATCCATGGGTCGCTTGGGAGGATCCATGGGCGACCCAGAAAATAGGGCTTTTAGAAGAAAAATAGGGGTTGGAGATTGGTCTTAGGGGGTCAAAGATACATTTTGCCTCCTAAAACAGGTGAAATGGATGAAATACATAGGATCCACCCTTTCACCCGTAGGGTCACCTAGGGGGACCCATAGGGGATCTGGTAATAACAGGAGGGATCTAGAAACAATAAAAGTTAAGTTAATTCTGAAACATGGGTTTGGTCTAGGAGGTCATTTAGAGGCCTCTAAAGGGAAGAGACACGTGAAATGGACATGGGAAAGGTGGAATTACCAAGTTATGATGAAAATTAGCTATGTAGGCAAGATCGAACATGCACAAGAAGAAATGTTGACAAAGGGGAAAGTGGAGAAAAGTTAGAAATAAGAAGAAATGATAAAGCAAGGAATTGATCTCCACGTGTCGCTAAGAAGAGCACTGCTAAGAGGGCATTATATTCACACTTCCATGTACGTGATTAGGATTACAACTCATCATAGGGTCCTCGTGCAAACCCATGCACATTTGTAGTGCTTACAAGTACTGAGATGGATTATTAAGTATGCCCATTTGTATGGAGTGTTATCTTTAGTTTATATGCATCATATACACATTTGGTTTCATTTATGCTTTATAGGTGTATCTTCCTCTTCCTTGCAGGTCATGATTTTGTTTCCTAATGGAATAGGCACCAGTCTGGTTGGTGTTAGGCCAAACATATTCTATTTTATCACCCCTCTATCCTAAGTAGTTTAGAAGTTAAGGTTTGACATGTTTTCATGATTTAGTGAAATAACTTAGGGATTATTCTAAGTGGGCACAAACTATTGAGATTGTTAGAGAATCATGTCATGCATGCCTACACCTTGCATTTGTGTATAAATATTAAGTGGATTAATTTGTGGGAATATAATACTAATGTCAACTATAGGTGTATGTGCAAGGTTGTAGTTTTCAGTTTAAGAAGAGGTTTTATAGGGAGCTAGTTAGTTTTTGGCCTAGTGACAAATATTGGGGTCAAGTGTGCATTAGGTATAACTATTGTTGTTTTAGTCATGATTTATCTTAATTAGTTAGATGTCCTATTAGGGACAACTCTAGGAATACCCTCATGTGTCTAGTCGAGCCTAAAGTAAATGAGAGAATATCCACTCTCATAAATTGGTCTTTAATCATCCATAATGTTGATGATCCCATGTCCTATCCTCTTGAAGACAAGTCCCTAGCCTTGAGGATAGGATAATACTCTAGGATTATGGATCTACAAATTTGGGACCTGATAAAGTGATCCAAAGACACATACTTGAACTAGGATAGAGTACACATATAACACAAAATCCAAAGTGACACACTAATAAATAAGTCACATTCTCAAATTTAAGATATGAAAATTCTAAAATCTTCATTAATTATTCATCTTTGAAGCTAAAGAGCTAAATACAACTTATCCACTTTACACATGTTGGTGTGAATGGGGTATATTAGGTCCTATTCACACTTATTAATTAAGTTTACTTAAGGCATTTAATATTTGTGTCTCATGTCATAGGATTAAAACACTTGTCATGATCACATGTAATCCTGGATCTCAACCTTGCCTATTTAAGTAAGGGCTCTCATTATACATTATGTGTGGGTCATATATTGTATATCTTGTACCTTATATGCATCACTTTCATTCTTTGGTAATATAACATTGTTATTGCTTCTCTCTTATTATGGAAGGTTGTTTTGATTGCAGGGGATCCTAGGCATCTTTTGAGTCTAATGTGTGACTCTTACATGGTATTAGAGATTCAGATATGCAATTGCCTTCCCTCATTTTAGAGATTCTTTGCCAAGAATTTTTATACTGTGCAACCTAGTGCAAAAAGAACCTTGCCATTGTGTTTGGAAGGCCCGAGAGACAAATTTTGACATATACCACTCATATTTCAGGGTCAGAAAACTTTTTGTCATTTTTTGGGGTTTGCAAAAAAATCTATCATCATCAATTCCATACTGTCCATATGGAATCCATACAATCATATAGGTCCATACCATATGACCATCGTACTTGTTAGAAAATGCTTGATACAACGGCATCAGCAAATTCCTTTAGCATATTCGAGAATATTCTTCTAAATGACGTGATTTTATTGGTCGATGATTACAATTACCTGTCATCTCTGTATTTGCTTTGTACTTTACCTGCGTCACTAGGTACGATTTGGAACGCTGATCTTTATTCGGTAGTTAGTTTTTTTGACTGACAATTTTTTAGAATTTTTATCCAACGACTTATTATTTTTCGTGGTTGTTGTTGTTTTTGAATAGCGGGTAATACCCATTGGGTAAATCACCTATGGGAGTTTTATTTTAAAGGGCTAAAGACCTAGTTCTTCGACAACAAAGGCCATGGTCATATACCGGCAAGGGGGTTAAATGCCCAGCGGGTGGCGTGACTACCGCCTCTCCACTCTATTGCCTCCTCCACCTAAATGGGCCACTGTTCTGCCACTTCAACTAGCCCAGAACTCTCATGCTGCCAAAATTGGCCATTTGGCACCTAGATCTATTGCCTAGGTTGGCGATGCCGCCACCCGACAACCACATGAATAGTGCCATATGGCCCTTTTTGGCCCCATTTGATGCCCTAAAGAGGTACTAATTTTCTTTTTTCCATAACTTCGTCGTACAGTATCAAATATTGGAAAATAAATAGGCGTTGGAAAGCTAGTCTCGAGTACTTTATAGTGGTATAGGTCATTTTTCTTGATTTTTCTACAGGTGCCTGATTTTATTGTTTGAAGCTCGTACTTGCATTTTATCTTCGCTAAGCCATAACTTGCACCTAGGGTGTGGAAATTTTAACTTCTTATAGGCATTGGAAAGGTATTTTTGAGCTCTACAAATATATCCATACTATTTTTCTAGATTCCACATTAGACATTAGATTTTTTGTTTAAGGCCATATTGGGTACTTTTCACTCATTATTTGGAAAAAATGTTGAAATTGGTGGTTGTTTTTGCTTGGGGACTTCAGTTTCCATATTGATATATTGGGGAGTTCATAATTTCAATTGAGGGTTTCATGTATTTGTAAATTTGAAGATCTATTTTAGTTCATTATGGGTTTTTCATTTCATCCTTCTCTAATCATCTTGAAAATGGGGAACTATAAACAATGGAAAGATGGTATTGTGAAACACTTGTGTTGGCTTTATTTTTTGCCACATCTATATGGTCTTGTTCCTCAACCAAGTACTTGGAAGAAGTTTGTTTGGCATTCTGAAAAAGATCATGTTCTAGGAGTGATTGGTTACCATGTTAATGATAAGACTTAGAGTGCCCTTTTCACACATTGAATGTCCTCATGTTATGTGGACTAGAATTTGAGAGATATGTGGAGATCCTGATATTCAACCATTCCCAAATGATCCTATTTCAGATTGTCTTGTACCTCTTGATGATTTAAACAATACACCATATGACTATGATACAAAAGAGGAGTTTGTTTCTTTGGAACACCTTGCACATTTGGATGATGAAGATGATGAGGTTTCCACTCATTCTCCTACTACAAAGACACTTGTTAATCCTTCACATTCATTGATTGAGACTTCCCTTGATCCTATTCAGCAAGATGTTTATTATCTGTTAGATTCAACTTTATGGGATGAGTACTTGACATGTATTTCAAATTTATTTTGTGAGTCCCATCTTACAGATTTGGAGGACACATTTGAGGATATCCATTTCCTCTTTGATGACAGTTATAGCATGACTGTTGTCATACCATCTTTGTTTTTGAAGATTGTTGATCGTGAGTTTTCCTATTCATTTGGATTGTCACATTCTTTGATTAGGCATGGAGTTCCTAATTTTTTGGCATCTATTGATTGTGACATGTGGACACTTGAGCATTTTTCATAGACACCATCCTTCATGAGACTTCTTCCCTCATCTCTTGTTTTGGAGTTGGAGTTTCTTCTACATATACTAGTGGACTTATTTCTTCCTAAGGGGAGAAATGTTGCTTGTAGGCAGTGGATTATGTTGTCTTTGAACATTCACCATTAGCAAAGGAACTACTTCTTTATAGGGGGATATCTAGTCTCATTCTTTCCCTCTTATGGGGGCTATTGACTGTATATTTGTGATGAGTCCTCGGGGGGTCTTGGTGTTGAGTCTTTCTTCCATCACTTGTACATATTCGTTTGCATGTTTTCTCTCTTTTGGAGAGGGGTTTTTTCCTTCAGATTTTTCTCTTTTACTCCGTTTGTGATAGATTGTTTGTACATGGGTACCTAACATGGCTTTGTAGTCGGGATGCATCTTTGCATCTTTGCATTTGTCTACTTCTCCCTAAGTTGCACTTAAGGGGGGGTGTTGGTGTGAATGAGGTCTATTATCTAACTAGTTCCATATTAGGTCCTATTCACAATTGTCTAGTTAAGTTTACTTAGGTCATTTAATATTTGTGTCTCATGTCATAGTATTAAAACACTTGTCATGATCACATGTTGTCCTAAATCTCAACCTTGTCTATATAAGCAAGGATTCTCATGGTACATTATGTGTGGGTCATATATTGTATATTTTGTACCTTATATGCATCACTTTCATTCTTTGGCAATATAACATTGTTACTGCTTCTCTCTTGTTGTGGAAGGTTGTTTTGATTGCAAGTGATCCTGCGCATCTCTTGAGTCTATTGTGTGACTCTTACAACACTGACTTTTTTAAATTAACATTTAATTTAAAATTACATATACCCACAACTCTTTCAATTATTAGTCTAAGTTAATTTATACTTATATATATGCATTCTATTAAATTATCTTAGATTAAATTTAAGAATTTTTTTTGTTATAATATGAGTGTTGTACAACTAATTTTTTGGGGGGTTTAAATTACATCAAGTTCTTTCAATTGCAATATTGTAATTTAATTAGTTGAGTTCAACTGGTGAGGATGATGTATGCTCCTTAATTACACCTTTAACCAAAGTTTAAATCCCTTAAAATACAAATGAACCAAGTTTGACCCTTAAAAAGTTTTGACCAACTAATACCCCTATGGCTATCTTTATAACTTGGTTGCTTCACTATCTTATTATTAATTAAATTACCATTCATATCAAGAGAATTTAAGAAAAACACTAACATGGAGAACTTCTCATTTAAAAATCTTGTCTATAAAGTAACCTTTGATTTTTATGTTTGAACTTCCAATTTTACAATAAAAATTCCTAGTAAAACAGAATAATATTAATCTTGTAATTAATCATGAATAATCCGCTGGACATTAAAAATAAATTCAATTTGCTTAATCATTAATCGCTTTGGTACGTATTAGGAAGTCCAGATGTTACAGACAAGTTGCAACCTGCATCTCGCAGCCCACCGGCGGCCATTGCGGAGTAGAATGAAGAAATAAATAGTAAACCGGCAGATTTTATTGCATGTTAGACCGCAGAAGTTTCTTCTTCATGAAAAATTGCTGAAGAATGTTGAAATTTTCGTTAATTTTTTCATAACTGTAACAAAATATTGTAATTTTTGAAAAAATTTCGTTCATTTTTTCATAACTGTATCAAAATATTGTAAATTTTGAACGTGTAAACACTTGCAAAGAGACTCGAGCTTTTGGTCTGCTAATTGTCGTAGATCTACCTAGAAAGTCTTTGAATAAATATTTTACATTGAAATGAAACTGGTTTTACGGTGTTCTGACGGCTAAGGTGTGTTCTGACGTGGCGGTTTACTTTTAGAGCTCAGAATCCAACGATTTAGAAATTAATAACAAAATGTTTGTAGCAAATTTCACAGCTGGAAAATGAAAACAAAAGTTGAGTGACATGTTAAATTACTGTGATCTGTTACCGTCAATACACGACAATTTTGGTAGTACATGATGTGATTTTCTTGGTTGCTGCCGGCTGTGCATTTATTGTCGTTGAAAACTCATTAATTTATTGGATTCGAGTGAGAAACTTAGAGTTGGAATGTATTTAGAAGAAAATATTTGTGTGAAGTCAAGTGAAGTGAGGAAAAATTTGGATAAGCTGAAGAATGAAAAATTCAGTACTATAATTCTAGCGTATACGCCAGATTTGTGTGGTAAAAAGACGCTTCGGTCCGGGTTATCGGTAAATACAGGCTGTCCAGACAAAATTTGTGCTGGAGAACTTTTTAAAAGTCGTTTAATCCAATCTTTAAAGTAACGCATTCTGCTAAATTCGGACGGGCGACATTTTTCTGCTTTACAAGTATGCCGCGAAATTATTTTATTTGAATGCTGGGAATAATGGAAATCCTCGCGAAAGCTTCGGATTATATTATTGCTGTCATTATTATTCTTGTTTAGCAAGCATATTTTTGGATCTGTAAGATCTACCTGTCATTTGCCTCGGATGCTTCAGTCCGGCTAGTTTTTGCGGTGAGCATAAAATAAAGCTGAGGCGTTATGACGTTTGCAATTGAGGTCAATCCGGCGGTTAATTTCTGTGGAGGTGAGCCATTTTAATGAATGTTAGAGAAGTGATTGAGAGAGGGCGAATTATTGAGCAAAATGGAGGCACAGGACAGCAGATCAGGGGCGGCGTTCGAGACATTCAAGATTGCGGAAGATCGGCCTGCTACAGATCAGCAAGGGGATCAATTTGGAGTGGATATGGCGGCTGCAATTAACCGTGATATTGCCGTTTCGTCGCCCGTCACTAGACAGAAAGTTGCCGCGGCCAAACAGTTTATAGAGAACCATTACAAGAATCATCTCAAGAACCTGCAGGATCGCAAAGAAAGGTATGTTAATTCCCGATTTTTTGCTTGTTTGTCTAAATTTGTGCTATTAATAAATTTTATTAAGGAGGTTTGATGCTTCAATAAATTTGGCATTCTCTGAGGTTTTATTCTTCTTATGTGGCTGCAATGAGGAATTTTTATTTTTAAACTAGTAGAAGCAATTCTAATACATACAATTTTTTTAAGGGGAAAGGCATTTTTTAGTCCAGTGTTTCCTGAAAGCGTAGGATCTGTCATTGAGATGCCCCCAATTAATGATTTAGTCCAGTGTTTCCTGCTAGGTCTTTCTATTGCAATAAAAGCAATGTGAATGTTACTACATAAGTGGTTTTTTTGGATTACATTGGATCTCGAGAACCTAACAATAAGTGTTAGTGGAGGGTTCTTAGGCCACAAAAACTTTCTCAAATAAGGTCCAACAAACTCAACCATCTTGAACTTTTGAAGTACAGTGCTAGTGTGATCGCCAATTCAGTTGGCATTAATGTAATATAGGGATCCCACTTTATTATGTAAGCATGGACAACCATGGACAACTGGTCCCTTTAATACCTTTGATCCATATCCTAGAACAGGGCTATTTTGAATTTGTCTGTGCTGTTTGGTCACAGGTTAACTGGCTATAAGTAAGTTCTTTGTTTTTAAATTTGAGCTGTTGAGGCTCAAAGATCAAATGTTAGTCCTGGCATATTTAGAAGTTCCAGTTTGATCGATCTTAGCTGAGGAGGTTATGCATGTCATGCACTTTTAGCTGCAACAGGAACTTGCCCTTGCCCAGCAGGGAAATTGAATCCAGATCTTTAGTGTAATATTGGTCATTCTTTACTGCTCAGTCACACCCAAACCCAATGGTTTCACCCACTTCCCTGATAAGAGGGTTTCCTCCATCCAAATACGCAAAACGCCGATGACAGAAGAATATCAATAGTTTTATTTAAGGGCACAATACTTACATAGCCTATAGGTCAATAAAACTGCAAATTTTTTCCAAAAATGAGAGATAAACAAAGAATTGCCTGAAAGCAACAGGCCTAAATGCAAGCCACTGTACCTATTATTATTAATTTTGTTCAGAAATTCACCTGCTTTTGTTAAATTTTCCTCTTCAACAAATGTCTGTCGAGACTCAATCATTGAGATGTCACTCATAGATATCAAACACAGTGGATTTACTTTCACCTCGCCCAATAAAGACTCACTTAAAAGGATAAATTTTTTAAATTTTTTTTTACATTTTATAAAGTTTAAAATAGATATTAAAAAAAATATTTTATTATATTATTATTGGTGGCATAGATTTTGATAAGAAACTTTATAATTTTTTTATATTTTTAAAAATTATTATAAATTAATATATTTTTTACACATTTATTATTATTTTTTAATTAACATTTTTATATTTATAATCTTCCACACTAAATTTCTATCTTAATATCATCATAGGTTGAGCACACCATAGGTTGAACACTCCCTGATGTAAGGTAGTTCTATCTTCACATTCATAAAACAAAAATGTTCTCTTCTCCCACTCTTCCTTGCCACGGTTGTCATATATCTGTGGTTACCTTAACTTTGTGGGTATTCTGTACGCCCAAATCAAAGACCATTGGGAGTCTATTTCAAGGCAGCCGGCAAGGTCTTGCAATCTTCAAAAGTTTATCTAATTTAGAGGCACGAGTACAGAGTTAGGTTCATTCTTAAAAACCAACATATAAGTATATAAACATGCCAAAGGAATAAGGAAAATAAGGGGGTTAAATTTGGGTGGTCTTAATCATTACCTTCCCCAATTGCCTTGTGATAGCTCATAATAAATATGGTAGTGGGAGTAGCTGAGATTTTGAAGAAAGCAAGAGTTGACTATGCGAATTTGCTTCTAAACAGAAATGCCAAATGATCTGTACAAAATCTTCGCTGAAGTCAAAAAATAAAAAACACAGAACAATCAAAATGGAAACAGAGTAAAACACTTTGAACAAGCTTTTTCCACCGGACCAATGCATCAGAGCCTTTCGAAAAGGATTGGAGATTCCTCATTCAGTAGTTGTAACTTAGACCTTTTCAATATCATTGAATACAGCATATTTATAAATAAATAAAAAACTATCTGTATCGTAAATTGCTTATTCCTTTTCTTATTTGTATCAGATTAATACCTAAATTAGGTCCTAATGAATCTAATTTGTAAATGTTTAAAAATGCAGAATATGTTATAATCCAGATAACCATAAAATAATCAAATGATATATATAACTACAAATGAGATGGAATAAAAAAGTAGAGAATATGTTATAATCCAGATAACCGTAAAATAATCAAACCATATATACAACTACAAATGAGATAGAATAAAAAAGTCGAGCAAACTATAAGAGATTTTATGAGCATAATTACAATGGTAACAAGGGATGAATTGTAATGTCATGAATGTAACCTCTGACCATTTTTGACAATCCAGAAGAGACCATTCTTGACAAGAAGCCCCATTCTTAATAGTATTCCATACCACCGAGCCTCTTCCTACCAAATCCATTCTTGGAATCTCAAAATCAACAACTCTGCCCAGATATTTGAAATTAAGAATTCTAGCCCAAGCCTAATTTGGATGCTTACACCATTGCCAATAAAGCTTAGTAGCCAAGGATTTACTATTGAGAATGGTTTGCCTAAGGCCCAAGCCACCATTTTGCTTAGGCCTAAACACTTGATTCCAACTAATCAGACTCCATTTTTGAGAATCCAAATTGCCCACCCATAAGAATTTCCTGGAGAGAGCATCAAATACATTAAGGATGTTGTTGGGGGTAGAGAAAACAAGGAATTTGTAGATGGGCATATCTTGCATAACAAACTTTAACAGAGTTAATCGGTCAACAAAAGACAAGCATCGGAAGGTCCAATGACTAACCCTCACTCTAAATCAGTTAATGATTTTCTTCCATTGATCTCTTTTGGGATTAACAACATATAAGGGGATGGCAAGATAATCGAATGGAAGTTACCCTATTTTAAAATGAAGAATAAGAGCTATTCTCTATTAGATGCTCAAGGGGGAATTAAAGAAGAATATATTAGACTTGGCCTCATTAAATTGTTGATCAGAAGCAACTAAATAGATATCTAGAGCTTTCTTGAGACAACAACTTCTTGGATCTTAGCAACACCCAATAAAGTCGTGTCATCAACAAATTGAAAATGAGTTTGTGAGTACAGATTTTATGCAATAGTCCAACCATGGATGCAACCATTGGTTTTTTGGTTCTTTAGCAATTTGCCTAGACCTTCAGCCATGAGGATGAAGAAGTGAGTGGAGAAGGGATCTCCCAATCAATCCATTCTAAACGAAAACCAAATGTTGTAAGAGTGTTCTTGAAGAATGACCGTTTGACCCTATCATAGGCTTTGGACATATCCAACTTCATAAACATTGCTTTATCTCTAAAGCAGGACATAGAATGAATGACCTTAGTGGCTATCCAAAATCCAAAATCCAAAATCCAAAATCCAAAATCCACTTCAGACAATTTACAATAAATTTGGTGACGATCTTATAGGTGACATTGCATAGAACAATAGGGCAAAACAAATCAAAAGAGTCAACACCCTCCTTAGGAATCAAGGCAAGAAAAGTGGTATTGAGTGCTTTAAGCATCCGCTTATTAGCTTGGGACTCTCTAACCACCTCTAAAAGATCAAGCTTCAAGATATCCCAAAATTCTTGAAAGAATTCAATTGGAAAACCATCCGAGCTAGGAGTTTTCCCCTTTTCATCTGAAACACATGTTCAAGCTCCTCAAGAGAGATGGGACTCATAAGTGAGTTGTTCATATCCGTAGAGACTAGAGGAGAAATGCAATCCAAAATGATTTGCTCTTGCTCCATGGTAGGAGGGTTGCTTTTATGGAAGAGGGAAGAAAAATGTTGGACCGGTTCCCAACTTATATCATAGAAGGAGGATAGATGATGTCCTTGTGTTGAGAAGAGAGTAGATATAACGTTCCCACTTCAAGCTATCCAAAGCGAAGGAGTAAGTTGGTGAGGATCCCATTTAAACAAACCAGATTGTTCGAAGATCCTCGAGCCCCAATATATTGGCATTGACTACTTTTCCAAAGCTTGGAGGAGATGGAAGCCATTTCCTCTACAAAGAGTTTTGTTTCTTGAGGAAAAATGATATTAGGATTATGCTCCTAAAATAAGGTCTTGGACAAATTTTTGACAAGGTGTACTAGCCAAACCCCTAGTATTCCATGAAATAACAATCATTAATGGGGAGTAGAGAAGTTAGCATCTAGTGTTCGAATGCACCAAATTCCACTAGGGATTCCCCAATCATCTTTACCTTTTATCTGAGGATTTCTTTTTGAGATTATTTTGTTGAAGGCCTAAAATAAGTGGAGCTTTCTTCTTAGAATAATCTTTTTGAGCCGTGGGCCAAAGATTATTTTATCAAAACAAAATTAGAGGTGTCTTCAATGAGAGTATCTGTAGTGAAAGGACAGGCGGTGATCATAGGCTATCCACATTATTAGCTTCTTGATGCTTGGCAAATTCCTCAATGTGGCTGGGAGAGATAAGGTTACTCACATTTAGGGGCACGAGT
Source organism: Cunninghamia lanceolata (assembly GCA_027924645.1). NCBI lineage: Eukaryota > Viridiplantae > Streptophyta > Pinopsida > Cupressales > Cupressaceae > Cunninghamia > Cunninghamia lanceolata. The sequence continues at coordinate 19,898,625 of BSBN01000213.1, forward strand.
TTTTACCAGGCGAGGAGATACAACAGGATCTCCTAGATCCAATTCTTAAACTACTGAGGGCTACTCAACCATAGTAGGCTCATGTTCCTCAAAATTTTTGAGGACATAAAATACGCTATTGAAATTTCCTCTCGATAAAGTTTCTTTTTTGGCGATTTGGTGTCCTTCCTCTATTGTAGGTTACACATGCATGAAGCCATACAGATCTAATCCATTTGCATGGGATGGGGCTTTTCCTTATGCTTTAGCTTTTGCTACAAAACTGTTTGGAAGAGGTTGGGAGGGAATTGTAACCATTTGTGAGCAATCTCTTTGTAAGTGCCCATAGGCATGACAAACACGACAAAAAAAGGGAGGGCTTCATAGTCTAATTCTTGAATCCATTGCATGTTTCCCAATCTAATCTTTAGAGAGTCAAGCAAAGGCTTATTGAGATCAATTTCAACACAAATATAGCCATAATTAGTTACCTTTATTTCCATCGTGAGATGAGAGGAAACCATGGGTTTCCCACAAACAACAACAATGGATTGTAGAATGTCAGGTCTCTAGCTCTCCATGGGCAATCGAAAAAGATAGATCCAAACAATTATTTGTGAAGGAAGCTCTTCCATGGGATCAAATACCACATGCTAGGGTTTGATGAATAAACTTGCTTGATTGCAAAAATAAGGGCCTCCTTGGAAGGCCATATTTTGTTCAGCCATTCTTGAAAAACCACAAAAAAGTATCCATTCGCAGTAAGGATAATCTCCATCCCCCTTGGGTTGCCAAGTTCGATGAGCCTGACTCTCCAAGAAGGGAAACAAGACTTTGATTCCCATAAACTTGCAAATTAGAGCATGCTTTGAAAGGTATAACACATCATCTGCAATTAGGTTGAGATTGATGACAAGAATGGGTTGATCCTTACTCCTACAAGCAACCATTAGATCTTGGGCATTTTTCAAGTGTGAGGACAAGTGTTTACCAAAGATAAAGCATGTAATTACCAAAATTGTATAAATATGTAAGCATGTCATGTGTGATGTAAGCATGTAAATTGGTGCTATAAGAAGAATTCCACAAAGTACAACATCATGTAATATGGAAACTCAAACTAAGCAGTGGCATTTGTAAAATGTATTATGATTTGTTGCATCATAAGGGGAGTAAGCTTTGAGAATTCACAAAATCAATTAGGCCTAATAATGCTTTACTTGTGTGACATTAGCCATATCTTGTAGTACTTTAACCATCCATGGTAGATAATCCTTAAGCATCAAATCCATATTTTTGCACAATGATATATGGCCCCAACCAATTAGGACGGAATTTTCCTTTTAGTTTATCTTTTGCATTTGGATTTTTGAATTGCTTTGCATACCAATTCTCCAACCTCAAATTTTGATGCAGGAGCATTCGAGTCCATAAATGATCTTGCTTCATTAAAAAATAAAAATAAATAGACAATTATTTTTAAAATTTTGGTTGCATTTTGATAGGTAGTCATTTTGTCTAACACTTGGTAGACATATGGTAATGGTTGGAAGTCCTCAGATCATCTCAGCCAAAACAAATGGCATGGATTTAATGGGATTTGAATGGTGATGGTGTGGTAAGATTCATTTGGAATCAAAAGGAGTAGATTGGATGGAAAAATTAACAGAAAATCTTGTCAAAAACATCCAAGAAGGAAGCAAAGTAGTTTTGAAAGAGATTTTTCTAGAATGGACCGTGATTGGGAATCATTTTCAGACTTTCGTGAAGGTATTGAAGGTAGGGGAAAAGCCATAACAAAATAAAGAAGAGAAAGAGGTGAGTTGGGGAGTGTGTAGGCCATTTTTGATGAAATTTGTTGAAAACAATGAAAAATGCAAAAATGGTGAGCTAGGGCAATGAAATAAGACCTCGGGAAGGAGGACATAAATACAATTTGTTCATATGCAATGGGGCTTGGAAAATGAGGAAAATATTTCTAGATGATAGAAAAAGATGTTGTTTGTTGAAGTTGGGCACTAGGCATGCAAGGAAAAAAATTGAGTTTGAAGGATACATAGATGTGGAAGGAACTAGGCTACATGGAGACTAGATTTTGTTTGATTTTTTATTTTTTATTTCTAAAGGTTCAACAATTTCATTAGATGGCATTAACTCCTTCTTGATAAGGAGAATTCAATTGTTGAAATTATGGCTAAATGCTTGACAAAATGCTTTGAAGCATGTTTGGGTTGTTGTAATTGAGGAAGATAGTTGCTAAGTGTGGTAAGTCATTGTGATTTGCAATTTGTGTAATAAGAGGAAATCTTTTTATGGTGATTAGTGTATTTATGTGTGTCTTGGGAAAGCCTAAAAAGTGTATTTTATTCAAATAATTGTTTGGTTTTATGTAAGATCCATGTGAAATTGGAAATGTGTCGGAATATGTCATCCCCCCCAAAAGGCCCCTAAAACTGTCATCCTCTGCCATTGTGCTTTATCGTCACGAGTAATATGGAAACTCAAATTTTAAAAGTTTAACTATACATAACATCAAACTTTTAGTTTAGACATTCATATAATGTATCAAAATTGATATTATATTTATCAAATTTGATATTAAAATTAAATCAAAGATTTATAATGTAATTGACATGGTTGATAACAACAATAAAAAATTAAAATCTTCATGTGATATGATAGATAAAGCAAATGTAACTTTGAAAATTTATACAGACAACAAATGTAACTTTAGAAATCTATTGGTGATATTATAGATATATTTGCTCTATCATATCAAATGTAATTTTTAAAATGATTTCAATAATCTACAAATGTAACATCAAGACGATGCTAACAAATATAATTGAAAACAAACATATCAAAAGTTTAGTGGTGCTAATTGAGATCTCTCCTTAAGGAATAAATCCCTAAATGTTAAAACTAGATTCCATAACACAAGGACAAACCATATCATTTGAAAGAATTCCTAAATGTTAAAATTAGATTCCATAACACCCCTTTTAATAGTAGGCATGAGCTTTCCCTAAAGCATTTTTAAGACAAAGAAACACACACAGTGAAATCCAAAAGCATTTTTTCTTAACCCCTTTTAATTTTGCATTTAAAAAAATGAAGTGAGTTTTTAAAAAACATGGGAATCTTTTTTGTTGTTGGGGATGCTTGGATGTCCTCCCCCATCACAAGGATGGCCAAATGTCCTTGTGGCATTCCAATTTTTTGATGGCATCCTAGGGACATTCCCAAAAATTCTTGCAACATAAAGTTTTTCCACCTCCAAAACTTCGTCTATTTGAAAAAAATAAATTATGATTTTAAATAAATTAAAAATATATATATTTCATCCATATCTTTTAAAATGTACATATGTTCTCTAAAAAAAATAAAAAGGTAATTATTTAAAACACTTAAAAGCTAACAAGTTAATTTATTTTTTACAGTTGAGTTATAAGTTGTGCGTTCAAGCTAGGGATGAGGTCCCCTGTATGGGGCCTCACCTGGATCAGGCCAGGCTAAAAATTCCCCCACTCACTGACCAAAAAAAAAACTAAAATTTTAAAAAATAACTAACTTAAAAAAACAAATTTTAAATTTAAATGTTTCTAAAATTTTAATTATATATATATTTTTGTTTTATTTTAAAACCATTTTCATGGTGGTTGGTTTTTTATTTAAATATTAAAAACAATTTATAAAAATATAATTAATAAAAATTCTTTTATATATATATTTTAAAGATGTCCAAGCATAAATAAAAAATAAAAATTAAAGGAGTCTTTAATTTTTTTAAAAATTTATATGTGCAACATTTTTGGGATTTCTTTAGTATTTTTTCTATTAATACACACACGCACACACATGCACGTGTGCGCACACACACAACGACTGCTTTAGTTTATTTTTATTAACACACACACACACAAAAGAAGGTAAAGAACTTAGCCAAAACTTTATCACACACACACACACACACACAAGAAGGGAAAGAACTTAGCCAAAACTTTATCACACACACACAAAAGAAGGGAAATAACTTAGCCAAAACTTTATCTTTATACACATAATCTAAACATGTAGCAGTGAAGGATCTCAAGTGTGTATTAGGATTACCTTTTCTACTGTACATTTCAAATCAAGGTGCCACAAAACCACTAGGTAAATGACATGCAACAATATCAAATGCAAATCTTTATCTTTTCCATGAAGCATGGTATCAATTTTACGCTCAACCTTATCTTTATCCGGACCATTATTATTTTACGCTCATTATGGACCATTATTATTGTTCCTCGGTTTGGTATGCCTCCTTCCACTCCTCTTCCTACCATGTTGGATATCGTTGTTATGCCCACTTCCCATCTTGAGCTTTATGTATGCACTCTTCCTTCCTCCCATTCCATTGACCATTTCAACTACTTTCCATGCTATTCCTCTTAGTGTTATGACTACAAGTGGTCCTAGTGCTTCTTATACCTCCCCCACTTCCAGCACTAGACTTGCCTCTTCTTCCAACCCTTCTAGTGTCATTCCTACCTCCACTATTGTCCCTCATTCTATTTATTGTTCTACTCCTAGTTCCATATCTCATTCCATACCTTCTTCTCTATCTTATTCCATACCACATTCCACTGCGGCTGCCATGACCATGTTTATGACCTATCACTCTCTTTCTTAACAACCTATTCATACCAATCCTTTTGTTTCTCATTCCTACTAACACCATCCCTACTTCTACCTTGGATGCACTTATTAAAATGTTAGATAAGGTTGAGCGTAAAATTGATACCATGCTTCATGGAAAAGATAAAGATTTGCATTTGATATTGTTGCATGTCATTTACCTAGTGGTTTTGTGGCACCTTGATTTGAAATGTACAGTAGAAAAGGTAATCCTAATACACACTTGAGATCCTTCACTGCTGCATGTTTAGATTATGTTTATAAAGATAAAGTTTTGGCTAAGTTATTTCCCTTCTTTTGTGTGTGTGTGATAAAGTTTTGGCAACTAGGAGTAACTTTTGTGTCAATGCCTTGAAGTACTTCTAATCCAAATGGCTTAGTAAGCAACAAATTGTAAAAGGCCTTAATCAAATGTGCAAGACTATCCACCTTAGCCAAACTCACAAGCTCATGTGCAAGTTATTGTTCTAAATGTCCTTCACTCAAGCCTAACAATAGTAGTGACAGTAGTACTACCCATATCAAGACTATTAGAAGCACCATTCTCATTGGATTAGGCCATTTGAGGATTCAAATAGGAATGTCTTCTCAAAGGAATGTGAGGATGTGGATGAGACCTTGGTATGCAAACAACTCACAAAATGTTAATGGCCAAATGATATAAAAAGATGTAAGATTTGATATAAAGTTAGAAAAATCAACAAGTAATCAGATCTACGACTAAATTAGCAAATGAAACCCTAGAGACAAAAGCAAGGGTGGTTAGGGTAGGATGGAAGCAAGAACACACAATGAAGCACAAAACCCTAAAGAAGGTATATCAATAAAGTTTAAGCAAAGGGGATCCAAACTTTGATAAGATCTGAAAAGTAATATATATAGTCCAAAAATTAGATCTGAAAACCCTAATAATAGAAGAATAAAACCCTAAGGCCCAAACCTTAGGTCTTGTAGGAATGTTGGGTTCACAAATAAATGTAAGGGAATAAATGATTTGGTGTATAGAATCAAACTTGGACCCACAAAATGAATTCGCACAAAATAAATGATTATTGTAGATTCGTCTCAAATTGTTGTATTTGTGTTTGAAGAGGAGTGTTGTCTACAAATACTAATTGGGAACTTGCTAAGCAAGGGTCATGTCCTCCTTAGTCATGCTCTTGGGTGGATTGACTCATGAACCAAGATCGAAGACAACATGCAAACATGTAGTATGCCTAAGATGATCATGCGATTAGGAGGATCAAGATTTTGCAATGATGCTCTCATGTAAATGCTCTTCTAATGATTCCTAGATGATTTCAAAATGAATAATGAATGTCCTTAAATACAACATAACACACAAATCAACACAAACATACACGAGGTTAGGTCACAACGATTAGTAGTAGGGACTCGAATTTGAAATTTGAATTTAAAAGCTTGAGGTTTAGATTTGTGACTATGGAAATGACTTGGGTCAATTTTGCACCTACGGGTGACGAATGTGAGATCTATAAATCTAGATGAATTTTTAAGGACGAATGATGAAGGATCAGAATAAGATAATATCATGAGCCAAATTCTCACAAAAATACACCACTTATAAACATATTATTATATAAAAGACACTCCAATTAATATAAATCTAAAACATAAGAAAAAAGACACAGATATACAATTTTCACCCTTACAAAACCAAACTTCATGAATTATTTTTTATATATATTTTATAAAAAAGACTATTTAAAATTTTGAGAGAAAATTTAGGTTTTCTTAAAGAATACTGGTCTTAAGTAACAACCAAAAATATGTCGATTAAAAATGTTTAATTTTAAAATTAAAAATAACATTAATTATGTTGAGGAAAAAAAATTAAACTTTAAAAATAAGTAACATATAAAACAAAAGAATTACCCAAATAATAAATACAATTATTGAATTTTTTTAAAAGTAAAATTAAAATTTACATACAAAATAAATTAGCTCTTCGAATAAAAATAAATAAATAATATAATAAAATAAAATAACTTTTAAATAAAATTAAAATATGTGTCATTAGAATAAATAGAATAATTTTAAAGTAAAATCACTCTTAAATAAAATAAAATAACTTAACATTTTTTTTAGATGGATGTATTTAAGATGTCTATTATAATATAATAACTTATAAAATACATCTTACAATAACTTAAAAAGGACCCTTCTCAAATATTAAATAATAATAAACAATCTAATAATTAATTTTTTCATAAAAACCTCCAATTACTTATATCATTTTATTCTTGTAAATATATGCTCTAAAAAATTTCACGCTTGAGTTTGGCCATTTCACCTGAGTATCAGGAAGCTAATGTAGAGAATGAAAATCAACAGAAGACAAGGGACCCCGTAGCAAAGAAATTATAAAATCATAATACTAATAAGAATCATGCCCATATGACCGTCTTTTTGGGGTGTGCCTTTATACCACCCAAACCATTTTTGTAGAAGTGTTTTTCTTTATCTTATGATTAATAGATAATATGACATTTTCATTAAAAAAAAGATAAAATAAATAAATAGAAAAAATAAAATAAAAAATAAAAAATTCCATACCACCGAAACACGGGTTAGTGTTTAGCGCCGACTCCGAAAAGTCTACATCGGCCTCTTTAAAAATGGGTTTGCCAACCATTAGCCAATAGCATGGTAAAACGACTTCATTGTTTTTAACAAATCATTCTATATGTACTTAAATTATGTCACCACTGGTCACCGTAGGGTCTCTTATTTTGTAGGAAGTGTCCGGTGGGTCAATATTTTATCACGTGGGCCGTATGCATTACGTTGGGATCATCTAGTCATAGCTAACAGTTTTCTGTCTATGCATTATTTAATTTCTTTGTTCGTAAGTTTGTTTTAAGAGGCCGCCTTTTTCCATTAATTAGATTCTGATTCCATGATTGGGTGGAAGTTCCAATAGCGTTTTACAGCTCACACAAGATAGAAAGTCAATCTCAAGGGGCCATCACAGTTCACGCGAGGGATGGGCTTAGTCCCAATAGCCTTTACACGACAACTTACATAAATGCAGTGAGTTGTAATGAGAAAGGCACAGCAAATGCCAAGCCTTGATTTGAAATTAAATGTCTTTTTAAAGTTTACGGTACATTATTCCATGCAAGTTTGTATGTTGCATTGTTTCACTAGTACATAAATTGTTAAGAATTTAAGGTTCTTAATTTTTAATAGTTTATATTAATAATTGTTGTTTTAAAAAGTGTAATATATTTTTGTTAATGTTTTGAATTACACTATAATTTATTATAAAGATAACAATAATATTTTAGAAAATGTGATTAAAAATTTCAATATAAAAATACTACCCAAATTTGGATTTTTTTTTCCTTACTCAGCCTGCATTACCTCTACCAAGTTTAACATTGCATGAGGCAAATTGGTTCCGACGTAATTTGTATGGACAATGCATTTGCTTTCGGTACATCTAATTAGACACTATAATATGTTGAGTTGAGCAGACCTAAATACGTTGCTTTCTCACATTTTACAACACACAATGTACAGCTTCATATTTAACCATGCACAATTCAGGGGTGAAACCTGTAGGTGGACAAGGCCGAAGGAGGAGTGGGCAGATAGGATATGCTGTTTTTGTACTTTGGGGCTTGTGGAAACGGAATGACACTATATCATGGAATGCCCTGCCTACGAGGATAGGGCCATTTACATGCATATTTTGAATGTGGTCTCCTTGAATAACTTGTTCGAAGAAGGAAGGATAAGAAATACTGCAATTTATTTGACTAAGATTCACAGAAGAAGATTGGGGATTCTAAAAGAAAAAGAGGGCAACAAGAAGATGCTGTTTGGGCAGCAGTCCCATATTCCGTGGGTCCCATAGGCTGTTTGGCCTTGGACGTTATTAAAAATCTTCATTCATTCACATTTTACAATACACAATGCCTCACCTCACATTTACCTATACACAATTCATGCAAAATCCCACCTCATATTTAACTATCCATAATGCATACTCAATCCCAATGCATCTAACTAGCTTATATATATATTAAATAATAATATATAAAATATGCGGAGAGATATCTTTGAGGCTCCTATTACACTTTTTATTTGAGAAATTGATTAAAAATAGACACCTCCAGCTAATAGCCAACATGTAAAACATTAATTAAATTAATATAATTATATAGTATAACATTATTAAATATAATAGTATTATAGTTATAAAATTACATTATTTTAATATTATTATTATTATAATATTATAGTTATATTATTATTATTACATTATTATAAAGGTTACCCGGACCATTATTATTTAAGCCCTAATAATAATATAATATTATAATAATATAAATATAATTATATTATATATAATAATATATAATATAATATAATTATATATTAATAATATAATATTAATTATTCTAAACCCTAACTATTTAAATCAAAATTATTATAAACCCTAATTATTTTAATAACCCTAATGCTCATATTTAACCATGCACAATTTATACTTTCTCACATTTTATCACATTTACCTATGCACAATTCATGCAAAATCTTACCTCATATTTAACTACCCATAATGCATACACAATTCCAATGCATCTAACTATTCTTAACGGGAAAAAGTATTGCTGTGAGATCCGAAGGTGAAGGTGGAGGACATCTAAAGAAGAGTGGGAAGATAGAATAGAATATGCTGCTTTTGTACCAATCCCAATGCATCTAACTATTCTTAAAATACGGGGAGCTTACGGGAGAAAGTATTGCTAGGAGATCCGAAGGTGAAGGTGGAGGACGTCTAAAGAAGAGTGGAAACGGAATGGCACTAGATTATGGAATGTCCAGCTTACAAGGATATTTGGGTCAATTACATTGATATTTTGAATGTGGGCTCCTTGATTACCTTGTTTGATGAGGAAAGGATAACAAAAATTGTAGATTATTTGATCAAGATCCACAGCAGAAGATCTAGGATCCAAAAGGAAAGAGATACCAATTAGGCATTGTGCAGACCACCTGCTTGTTTGGGGCTTTTGTACTTGGCAGTGTGATTTATTTTCCAATGGTCTCATAAACTGCTTGGCCTCTGAGCATTATTAAAAACCTTCATTCATTCATTCATTGCTGTGAGCTTTATTAAAATCCTTAATTCATTCATTGATTGCTGTTTCTATGCAACAGAAGCTCATTTTCAATTGCCTTTTGCTAACACACATTTGCATTAGACTAATGTTATACAGCCACTAAGTTAAATCAGTCATTTATCACCACATCTAGAGAGATGCATCTATCAGCGATTCTTAAGTACAAGGCAGAAGGCATAGGCCCTATATAATTCCAGTCAATCCCATGGTCTGTAATTTTTGGAGAACTTGTAATTGCTGGAGAGTGAGCGAAATGTATAGTCAGGATTACAATTGCAGAAAACCTCCATGCCCTCCATGCAAGCCAGCCTCTTCGCTTACTAGACTCAAGGCTACTGCAGCCAAGCAGATCATAGAGGATCAATATAAATATCATCTCAAAAACTTGGAGGAACGCAAAGAAAGGTGAGTAACAATGTCTATGATACCGCTCTTATTCTTTATATGTGCTCGCATGATTTTGTTCATTCTTTTCATTCCATGGTCTATAGTATATACTATGTTTCAATTAGTTTGGTATTGTATGAGAATATTTTCCTTGTAAAATTAGTTTGGCATGTTTGACATTGCATGATCAGTCATGATCTAAAAAGCTTTCGGTAGAGGATCCTAGCTTAGGAAGAAAATACCCCATAAATAGAGGCTGAATTTAATGCCACGAGTGCCAATTCATTTATCATCGAAGTAACTGTTCCATTTAACATAATGCACACATTAACAATTGACCTTTTTAAAAACCTTAATCCATGTCCTGAGGCATAGACTAATGACTCTAATCTACTTTGAATCTGATTCCCTTGCCTCCTTAGAGGTTAAGATTTATGCCAATTGCATGGTGCATCCAACTAAGGAAAAATTTCTCTTCAAAACATCTAAGGGTTAATCTTTCCTGTGTTGCTTTGCATTTACTTGTTTTATGCATGAATAGTCTTTACTACAGGGATAGCTATTCAGGAGTCCTATTAGTATAGAAGGTAAGGTTATGTTTGCAGATTTTAGTCTTTACTACATGGATAGCTATTCAGGAGTCCTATTAGTATAGAAGGTAAGGTTATGTTTGCAGATTTTTACCATTAAATTTTCTTCTGTGTCAGAGAGGTCCATTCCTACAACCTATATAAATAAGTAAAGGTTTGCCTGCGCATTCTTAAATACCATCCGATTTAATGGTTAAAGGTAAATTTTGCCCAATAAAAATAGTATAACTCTTTACCATTTTTAGTAAGAATGAAAAAGGAAAAAGTAAGTGTGTTAAAGTCGGATCTATTGGCTTAGTCCTTACTTTTGCAATTTGTATGGTTAGCCAATTCAACCGACAATTGATTCTTAAGAATTCAGAGTAGGAGCAATGAACATTGAAAATTGGATGAAAAGGTGGACGCAGTAATTAATTGTGATTAGAAAGCAGTGTAGTTTACGTCATTTGAAACCAGCTCCTAAACATTAGCACATTAATATTACTAGCTTGGAATTGGAACTTATGCCTCTCCTTTTAAGCACAAGATCTTTATTGTCGAATCCACTGGGGTCAAATGTTAGGAGGCTTGTTGCTAAACAAAAATGATAAGTACCGAGAGACAATTATGGACGGAAGAATAAACATTGTGATCAGCTTATTCATTGACACAGATGCCTAATACCCGAGGATACTCTCTAGACCCGAGAACTGCTAGTTGGCATCATCCTTTGCATTATCACTGACAATGGCACAATATAAAGTAGAAACATGTAAAGAACTTAATTGTCATGTTTTTATGGAAAAACGAAAATTTCCCAGAGCCGGCCAAATCCATAAAGATGCGCCTTTTAGACGCTCGCGTCATACAGTGTTTTTTTCCTTTCCTTCGTTTTTAAAGCTTTGCAGCTTCTTATGTTTCAAGTATGGCCGTTTGTTCTTTTTTAGAGGTTAATCGGAGGGACACTGTCGGGTTTAAATACGGGACAGAAGCCCGCTAGTAAGTTGATCGGGCAGAGAATTGGACTGGGTGACTGTTGAAACAATGTTATCTTTATATTATTATTTTTATAATATTTAGGAATCAATTGTGGGATCTCAGTCTAGAAAGCTAACCATAAGAGACAACAAACAAAAGATAAGCTAAAGCTTGTTTCAACAGCTCATGTAGGGGTACAACAGTATACAAAGAATAAAAAATTGGAAAAAAAAAAACTAAACAAATTTAACAATCATACATCAAAACAAGTTTGCCAAGGCTAAATCCAACTAAACCAGAGCAAAACCACATACAACTAACCACCGGAACCACTACAACTAGCACACCAAGGAAAAGTTGTCACCCCCAAAGCTCCAACTCTGCTACCCTACTCCGGACCACCCTCTTCCATCTACACGGAATTCACTCGCCACCGATCAATTGCTATCACCGCTGATTTTGGGCAGACAAAACCTTGCAAGGTCAGGTCATCTAACCTCGTGAATTGAATGCCACGAATAACCTCGGCCCTGACCACCTGACCACCATTCTAGCACAAGAGAGAGAATGTGCTAATCACCTCCAACGAGCCTTGGCAATGGGTTACCATCAAATTCCTCACCCAGACGGTAAGCCGTGAGGGCTTCCAAATCTTGAATAAGATTACGCACCTCTTCTTTCTAAGGCTGTCACATCTCTTTCTACAATGACCAGCTCCACTTCTCTAGGCACCTAAACTGCCTCCCCATCTGCCATAACACCAATTGGCTCATTAGTAGGGGCTAGGAGAAGCATCTACACTCAACTTCTCACCTTAGCCGAAGGAATCTCCACCCCTAATTTAGCATGAGAATCTGATAGAATCATAGCCCAAGCCCTCGAGTCCACATTATCACACAAACTGTCTTCATCCAAAATGCTCTTAACTAAACTGAGTAGGTTATGGTTAGAGGAGTTGAATATTTTGCAAAGGCAATGGTTAGAGATTAAACCATGTTGTAGGGAGTCATGGCCTTGGCCTACCGCTTGTATAGCCATCCAAGGTCCACCTAGCAGAAAACCTAACTCCTAGCAATACAACACGCTATCCAAGCCTAGCACCTAGAATATGGGCTTAGTCCCTGTATACAAGAGAAAATGAGCATACAAGAATAAACCAAAGCAATATGGACCTATTATACTCAAATCCTAATGCAACCTCAAGATTGAGCAAATAAAGGAATGCATGCAACAAAAGAAGTTAAACTTTAAACTTCAAATGCAAACCTTTGTTGTGTGGATGTGCTCCTTTGATGTTTTGATGTTTGGATGGCTTCTCAATTTGACAACATTACCTTGTATTTCATGGAGTCTTGAAAATGGTTAGGATGAGTGGCTATTTATAGATTTTTGGATGTGGATTGGAGGGATGAGATTGATTCAAGAGATCAATGGATGAGGTTGATTGAGAGCTTTGGATGCATGAAAGCTTTGGTTGGAGGATGATGGATGTCCTTGGATCAAGGCCAAATCAAGGGTAAAAAAGTGGTCTTGGAAGAAGGGGATGGTCAAGATTGAAAAGGGACAAAAAGGACCCTTTGTACAAAGGACATGACCATGCCTTTGTAAGAGGCCCATGGGGTCATGTACAAAGGACCATACCTTTGTACACTTGGGAGGATGTGTGGGTTTGACTAGGATTTAATTAAGGGTTAGGGATGTGCAAATAGGGGATTAGATAGTTGATTAGGTTTAGTCCACTTAATAAAAAGTGGGAATTAAATAAATAGTTATATTTATTTAATTCATGGGATGAGAAATAGATATTAGATAAATAGAAATATTTATCTAATGTTGGGACTATAGAAGATGAGGATAAATGATTAATTAACCATTTATGCTAGGGATAGGGTACGAATGTAGGTATAGATGAATAGTGAAAGGTACATGAATAGTGATTTTGACAATAAAATATTGTTTAAGCACAGTTGGAAGGGGATTTGGATGGTTAATTGAATAAATGAGGATTTATCCAATTAAGTGGTTAAATGATGCCCTGATTAGGGTTGAATAGCGTCAAGACGAGGGGTTGGTTTTAGGTGTCTATAGTCCCCTTGTAAATGATCTTTTGGCTATTGAAGAATGGAAGTGCTTTCATTGGCTTTATTTGCCATATCTCGTCTCGGAGAGTGTCCTTTGGTTTGGCTTTGTGAATGTATTTATTTTTGTTTGCTTATGACCCCCGAATGGGTGTAAATTGTCTATATGTATCTAAATGCCGTCGGCCATGACGATGTCGGTTGAGGAGTTGTTCTATGTGGATTTTATGGAAGTGAGTTGAGTTAGTCTCGAACACAAATGTTAACCTTACATGATTGAGAGTTGGTCAAATGTTGAAGAGAGCTGATTGGTCACTAATCTTCTGGCACATCGACTCCTTTTATTTTGGGTCTCTATCCCTTGCGCTCTTGTTTCTAACCCTTATCCTCTTTATTCCCTTTTCTCGGTCATGTTTAGATAAGCCATTAGATTAGCTTCAGTTCCACATTTTTAGAGGAAGTCAGCCTTCTTTGGAGATTCCTTGTGATTTTGTGAAGACTATGAGTGTGCAAGTTTCCAAATTGTTGTAGTTTCTTAGAGTCAACAATCCATGGGCACAAATATCTTTTTGTTGGGTTTGGTAAGTGGTGTCATGAAGTTTTGTTAGCATGCCCAGGCAAATTGATGGCTCCCTGCTTGTTTATGAGTGTGGGATCTCTGGACCGACTCCTAGTGAGAACCCTTCTCCCTTGCACCCACCTAGTGTTTGGTGCATTCATGCCCTCTAAAGGGGTGCACCTGATCTTAAAGCAACCACCAACATAGCTTATGGATCCAACCCTAAATCCTTGGCTTCACTTGATATTGCCAAGGCAATTGTGGCACCACTTGCATCACCATTCAACACTTTTGACTAATTTCTAATACTTTGCAAGCCACTATTTTTGGCACATACTCAGTGGAGATTGGAGTTAATTAAATGCCTCAATTTAACACAGCAATGTCAGCCTTTGGGAAGAGAAACCTCTTCACCCTCCTCAAAGGCTTTTGTCTACGATTCATGTAGTCCTCCTTTCTTGTGAAGGAGCTTGAATATTCATAGGAGAACTTTGTTCTTTTCAAATCAATGTTTTCTAAGATGCCAACCAAAAATAGTTTTTTCCAGGGGTACGTGGGAACGCGTCCCCACCTCCTCTAGCGCTGTCCCCGTCCCCTGTGACGTTTCCGGGACGGGGGGACGTCCCCTTGGCGTCTCCTATAAAATGCAAAATCTCGAAACGTCTAGGGGATGCGTAGGGAAAATTGGGGACGGCGGGTAGTGGATCGGGGACACTTGGTCGTCTCGGGGACCGCTGGGGACGTCTCGGCACCCCCCAATGTCTTAACACATACATCCCATTTTTTTTAATTTAATTGGGGCGTGGGGTCCACAAACCCTCCCACGCCCCTTCCAAAACCCTAAAATCATGATATTGATAGCCCGAATGAGGCATAGATATTAGTTTTTAGATTGTTGTATTTTGAAGTTTGAGACTTTGGGTTTAACAATTAACTTTATCTTTAATTTTGAAGTTTGAAGTCTGAACTTTAATTTTAGAATTTGAACAACAAAATGCTTTAATATTGCTGTTAAGAATCTTCAGTCTCATGATTATCATTAATTCTATTGTTGTTTAGATCACTGTTATAGTAGTGTTTAATCATTAATGCTCATTGTTTATTGTTTAAACTTTATAATTTATAGTTATACTGTTGTTATACTACTGTTATACTGCTGTTACACTACTGCTGTCATGATTTATTCACATATTGATATTGTTAATTTATTAACATATATGATATCTCTATTTCATATGATATTTTGAAAAATTCATATATATATATATATATTTAAAAATTCATATATCGCCATCCCCCCGCCGTCCCCAAAAATTGGCCCTCGGACTGCCGTCCCTGAAACGTGTCCCCTGCCATCCCCCTGTCCCCGTCCCTGAAACACCGTGGAACATAGGTTTTTTCATAATACTTATGAAGCTCTTTAAGGGCTCAAGAGTGAGGATGCATTGAACTTTGATAATGATGTTTGAATATATGTTCTTGTAATAGACAGAGACCTAAATGACTCAACTAATATATAGATAGTTAGGGCTATTTGTCAAAGATTTTAGAATGTTGATGGATTGTTTCTAGTCACGGTCAAGATGATTTTCCCTAATGTTGGTTGTCTTATGTCACATCAAAATTATGGTTGTGGAGCCACTGCTACTTTAATCTTATCAAGCTTTGTTGATTGATAATAGTTTCTGTGCTATGCCAACAACCCCAATTAACTATGCAAATTGCAGGTGACAATTGCTTATTATCCTAATGAGTAATGCCTTAGTCAGTTCAAAAGTTGGAGAGTGAGCAAAATGGAGATCCATAGCAGCAAAAAGGAAGCAGGCTTTTACAGAACCTGGTTTCTTAAAATTCAGGCCCAAACATGAGATTGTATGAAATGGCATCTATTATTGCACAATAATGCATCTAACAGTAGGTCTTATGTACCTTTGTAGCTAAGAATTTACTGATCTTTTGATAATCTAGAGGATAGAAAGGAATGGTTGAACATAAACCACTGCTAGATCACCTGAATTACAATTATTACTGCAGAACAAAAAAAGATGATCTTTCTAAGTCTATATGTTTGAAACTTATAGTCCAATTTAAAGTCATATTTATGTTACTTGTCAGATTAAGAAAAGAGTGATATTTCAATCTGATTCAATGCTTGTTAGTACATTGAATTGTAATACGTTGGTGTTGGATTATTATCTAGTGCGATCTATTTAAAGGTTGACATTTTCTAATGGCTATTGAGTTTATTTCTTATATGCCTGAGATTGTATGCTAAAGGCTCATTTGGCTTTTCTTTGCTTTTGTTTGTCAAACTTTGGTAGATGATAAACTATATTATCATTATGTAAAAAAATTGATATAATAAAGAAAACAACATAACACGAACAAAAGAAATCCTCAGTAATAGCTAACATTTGCCCTTTTTTTCTATAGGACAGTTAAGTTTGCTTTATATTTAATGTATGCACTGTTTTTAGCAATGGTTCTTGTTTTTATCACATATTTAATATGATGCTTGTGATGATTTCAGGCGTAGAGCGTTAGAGCGCAAGTTACAAGAAGCACAAGTTTCAGAAGAAGAACAAGTAGAAATGATAAAGAACCTGGAACGTAAAGAAACTGAATACATGCGACTGCAAAGACATAAAGTAGGTGTTGATGACTTTGAGCCATTAACCATAATTGGCAGAGGAGCATTTGGAGAGGTAAGTTTATGAAGTCATGGTGTTGTTTGACATCTCTTATTTTTGTGTTTGTTTGTTCTATATGTACTAGGATATTGGTTGAAATGCTGCAGTAACATATTAACAAAGAGATATGGCTCACTGCACCATAAATAACTCGCTATGTTATGAATAAATGTCTGTTTACACATTTGAAAGATTCGCTCCCATGAGCTGGAGATGCATACCACAATCAAGAAAACAATTATAGCATGTAACTGCATGAGGCCTGTTCAAGCTTTAGGATGTATTATATAAAATTTGCATTCAACATTGTTATAGTGTTGATAGTAGAATGCCAAACTTAATTCCTATTGTGGACTCCCTTCTCTAATGATCAGTTCCAACTTCCATCCAGTCACAAGGCACATTGCTTTTGCCCCATCATGACAACAAAAGAAAAGGCTCCACAAAAGATACCTCTTAAAATATAATTCTTGATAAAATAGCCCTTCAAAGCTTAGAGCCCACATTACCGACATGTCTCAGCAGAGATACCTACACCTACCACCAAAGTGAGGACACTAGCTCCCTTTTCTATAGTAGGATGATGCCAGTGGGTCACCAATATTGACAAGCCCAACCAGGAGGCACATAGACCTATTCTATTACCAGAGGGGGGGCGAATCTAGCATCAGAACCCAACTATAAAGAGGGGCCAAAGCTCCTTACATTATCTCTGGAACCACTACAAGTGATGCGAGGTGACACACAAGCCCTGCGAGAAGATCCACAAGCCCTGCAAGGAGACCATGAGCCAAACAAGACCAACTAGTTGGTCTCAGCCTGAATCCAGATTTCTTTCTGGCAACAGATATTTGGGACAATGGTGCCAAGGAAGGATTTATTATTACAAGGAGGCCCGGGAGGATACAACCACCACTGAGAAACACCAACCAGAGGAAGGAAGATTATTACAGCAAGCCAACTGTTAGGGAAACACCAACCACATATATGAACAAGCTAGCTAAGAGTTGACAAAAGTAAGGCTCTTCTCATAAGAGTTTGGGTCTCTTTTAATATGTGGCCCTTGCACTAAGGCTTTTCTTTTTACTTGATCAATAGTATTAGACCAGGACATGTGAAACAGCACTTGTAAAACTAGACTCCAGGTTTCACATAATCCATAGTGGACATTCATCCAATTAGAGAGTTTTTAACATAGAAAATAGTCAAGTCTTATATTAGAATAAGATTCTCTTTAGGAATGCTATCAAAATTGATACCTAACCCTTGACATTTGAGTACCATGACTCATAATGTCAATATTCATGCAGAAAATCAGATCCACATTTACATCTTTACATAACCATATGTCTATCAGTAATGTAAACAAATGTTATATATCAATGTTGCAAAAAGCCTGTAGATTCATTGAGACATGTTATTTTATTAAACTGTAGTTCATTCAATAGATATATGCAAAGGTATAATCTAAACATCATGAAATGAAATCTTGAGAATGCTACTAGAGTAATATCAAAGGGTGTAGGAAGTTTTTAATATTTTATTGTCACAAAGTTAATCAATTCCAAAATTACTAATTAGTCTCTTAAACTCCAACCTGCCTTGCTCCTGAGCAGGATGGCATCACATCAATGCCAGTACACATTTTTGCACCTGAGAATAACAATATTATGACCTCTTAACATTCAAGGAACAAACTAATGTAGCATGCAAAAATATTTTAGAAGTATTGGATTATAATTTGATCAAATATTCTGTCTTGATCTTCATAAAGTGGCATATGGTAAGATAAGATGAGATCACTTTTAATGTCTGTTAGGCCAAAATGGTCTGAAGGACCTTTCAAAGTGTTTATTTGTTTAAAAGGTTGTTTCCATGGATGTGTAGTCTTAAAATAAATTGTCCAAAATTTGTTTGAAAGTCTTGGTTTGAGATTTCATGTACTAGGTTCTGATTAAAAAAATGTGTACTTCTTCCTAATATCATTATATAGTGGGCAGGTTAGAAGGAAATCTATATTATCGTCTTCACTAGAGGTTAGTTTACTGGTTCCTAGTTAGTTAGTTGTTATGAGGAATCACGTAGTAAGAATCATTGGAAATTAACATGTTGATTTGCCTGGGAACTAATCAAAGAGGAGCCCAATTGTACTAGAGTTGGGATCCATTGGGTTAATTAAGTCTTGGCCATCTTGACAAGATTTTAAAAAATATTTGATTTCTCTGGCAAGAGTCATCCATGTCTAGTACAAAGGAAAAGTGAAAAGAGCATATTCATAAAGGAAATTATAAAATAGCTTGCTCATTTTAAAGGGTCTGCAATATACATTTCTAATGAAGGAAATGCTTGCATATGTGGAGGATAGGGGTTGAAAGTCAGTGTGTTTCAGTGAGTTAATGAAAGATTGGTATTTTCATCAAAATAATCTATTAAAAAAAACAAACATTCACGAGACTTGTCTTCTGGAATAGAGTAAATGATATTTTTGCAAAAGGGTTCTATTTTCTGATTCAATACCAAAGTGAATTGTCAAGACAAAGAAAATAGCCATGGTCCATCATCCTTGGCATTTGGATTTTGCAGTTGTTCAGAAATGACTTTTTGACATGAAGAAATAAAAATTATATTAGCAAAATAATGTGTGCAAAAATGGGGGTCTAAATGTAGGCATTTGATGCCATCTAGCCAAATACACTATCTGGAACTGATAAAAAAACCTGTCTAATATTGAAGAGCCAAGGGTGGATTACTATTCTTGCTTATAGCATTTACGGAAATGCCTCTTATGCAGGCTGCCACCTACCTTTGGAAGCATGCTATGCTGAGAGAAACATGCAAACCTATTAATCCAAGATGTAGTTTTGAGAAACCCTACTGTAAGTATGCTAGTATTCATAAGAAAACTGCTAAAGTTGCAAAGCAAGTTCCTTTAGATACCATCCACCAGTTTCATTCACAGAAAATACTTATTTGTCAATCTGATTATCCAGTCACAAGCGAACACCTGATATCCTGTTATGAGCCTGTGATTTGGATTGGAAATTGTGCTATAGTGGAGTGGGTATCTGCATACAAATCAGCAGTGATTTGAAACATTGTCTCAAGAAGATTCTCTTGCAGATGATACAAGTCCATTTGTTTGGCTACCAAGGGACACTATATTTTAATGTGCACTTAATTATAGATTCTTAGCATGAACTCATTTCAAGTTTCCATGTTGAATTTTACCTTATAGAGAGGGTAATTCATGCTTTACCACATTTGTTTCAAAGCTTCTGTACAACTCTCAATTCTCACCTCAATATTCCTTGTGTTGAAAAACATTGCATCATTGGGATAAACAATTCTCTTGCACATGTATTGGATACTACCAGCCATTTGGATATTTCTTTCACGAACTTTTGAGCACACCTTTCTGCTAGTACTGGGGGAGGAGAAGCTCAGGGATGCTAGATATGAGAACAAACAGGTAGCAGAAACTTTCACAAAAGCATTCAATAGACATTAAGAGAACAAGGTTTGATAAATTTAGAAATATGTTAGATCTAACGGAAGTAGACATTAAGAAAGGGTGTTTTTTTGGATCACATATATTATTGATGGAAAGTTTTATAATTTTTACCCCCAGAATAGCAACTGAAGTAAAGGTGTGTCATGTCCCTATAATGATTTATAATTGAATTGTTTATTTAAATAATAAGTTAGCCTTATATAAACTAAATATATAATATATTTATTTAAAATATATTATTAATATGTATTAGTTAATAAATAATATTATCAATTTAAATATTATAAAATATATATATTTAATTTTAATATAATATTTATGTGAATAATTAATAAGATATATTATTATATATAAAAATAAATATTATAAAGAGTCTTACCCATTAAAGTTAGAAAGTAAAGTAATTTGGAATAAGGCAAAGTAATACGGTTAAACAAAAGGTCAAATTCAAAATAAAATAATATAAAGATAAAAGTCTAATAAGACAAAAATGTTATCCCATCATATTATATGCTTGTGAATAAAATAAGATAAAAGAGCTCCCATACTTAATAACAAATGTATTTATTTATATTATATATATTATATAAATAACGTACTTTAAAAAGATTAAGGGGAGGCCGAAGGAGGATATTTATAAGTGCAGTGATTAAGTTGGTTTACCAGCGATCACATTAATAAATAATATATTATAAATATATCTAATAATATAAATACAAATATTATTATTATTATCTTATATTGTAATATAAATATAAATCATATATCATTTACTATGATATAATATAAATAATATAAAATAAATAATATATAATTTATTATAATGATATAATATAAATACAAATAATATAAATAATCATCTTTTAACCAATCCTCTTATGATAAGGGAGTTACTTATGGTTAGAACTCGTTTTACCACAAAAGGGAATTAATATAAAGTAATAAAAAATTATAAGAGGGTAAGGATGTCTTTTACCACCAAGCATAATAAGAGATGTGTCTCTTTGAACATATCCCTTGAAAGGGAAATATATAAAGGTTGTGAAATAGAAGGAAAAGACCATCGGAAGAAAGAAGCAATAAAAGGAAATAAATAAACAACAGTGAAGTCAATCAAGGCAATAAGGAAGCAACATCATTAGAATTCATCAAGGACGCAGCAAGAAGATATCACAAGGAAGACACGGGGGCAGCCAAGGTAAGTCTGCAACTATCACAGGTACGATGTTCATTAAGCAATTAAATATATAGTATAATATATGTTAGTAATATTTCAGTATATATTGTGTAAGGTAAATAATGAATTTAGAAAGGAATGAAATTAAATAAATAAAGATACAGGTAAATAGCATTTCATGATTATGAATGAGAAATATAATGCAAGAATAATATAATTATGGCAGAAATAAATGAATTATGATTAGTAGTGAAATAAGGTATTGGTTAATTGTGGAATGAAATTAAATAAATAAAGTATAGGTAAATAGCATTTCATGATTATGAATGAGAAATATAATGCTAGAATAATATAATTATGGCAGAAATAAATGAATTATGATTAGTAGTGAAATAAGGTATTGGTTAATTGTCTCATGCTTGAAAGTAAATATGAATGATATAAACTATATGATAATAATGTGAATCTAAGGCAATGAAAACATTTATATGTCAAAAATAAGCATAAAATGAATTATCAATGAAGCCTAGTATGAGGCTATCAATAAGGATAAATTGAGGTTCCATGAAAGAACAAGAATAGAGATGTAAAGATCTCAAAATTGTGGCTCACGAACTCATGATGTAATCAAAAGGATGTTCAACCTCATCCTTAATCACTTTAATCAACCTATGAGTATGGGGTTAAGTTAAGGATGTAAAATTGGACCTAGGTGACCCTCAAGTGGATGAAGAACACCGGGTGTGTGTGAAGTCCCTTGAGCCAAGAGACGAAGGACCCCGGGTGTTGGGAGAAGCTCTTGGGCCTATGGTATTATGAGCTCATAATAAATGTGCCTGACGGTTGGTGACTCTCAATGGGATGAAGAATGTCGGGTGTTGCGTGAAGTTCCATTGAGCCAAATGGTGAAGGACCCCGGGTGTTGGGAGAAACCTTTGGGCCTCCGTGTGGGATGGTTAACGCCTTAACAAACCATGCTTATGTGGAAGACAAGGTTGATTAATGATAGGGCTAACCAAGAACTCTCTTTAGATTATGTATGGGAACGATGAGAGAAAGAATATGAATATGAAATGTATGAACTTCATATGAATCATAGCTATAAGTATAGAGATGAAATGAGCCTTAAATACAATTGTGGGAAATATATGAGTTTGATACTTAGTTATTAACTCTAATCATGATATGAAAAGAAGAATTGAATATTAATGTTCTCTTTTGTAAGTTGAAATTTTGTGCAAGGTTAAGGAAAATTTTGGCTTACTAGAAGGGGACATTACAAGGTGCCACTGGGAGAGTACTTGAATATGGATAAAAGAATTTTTGTCTCATGAGGTCTTCAGAGTAGTTAGAGAAGTTGTTTTGTTTGAAGGCCCATGCCTAGGAAGACTAAGAGTTGGTATAGTCTCCAAACTAATCTTGTACCCAATGCTTGATCAAACTTTCTCAGATCCTTGATGTTAAGAACCCCTTTAATTGTTTTTCGTGATGATGGTGCATATTACCATGGGCCATTTGAAAGGAGTATCAGCTTCTTGACTCATAATTATCTCTATATGTGTTGGAGATCTTGTTTAGTTCTATTTAGGAGAGTGAGAATGTTGTATTTCAAAATGAAATGCAATATATTATTGAATGAGTTAATTACAATGATAGATCGAGGCTCTATTTAAAGAGTTTTACAATAAGTTACTAAACAGAGAACGACAGTTTCACAAAGGAAACTATAGATAAACAAAGCAAAAAAGATAGAAACAAACTTAAACTAAAGACAGAATTATAAACTAACTATATTGACCATTAAGTAACTAAATATTACTTTAATACCCCCCCCGTAAAGTCAATGTATTAACTACACTATGATGCCCCCTAAATGTGACAAGATCTGTAGGTCGCTTGACCATGAACAAAGGCAAATTGAGGTCACAGAACCCAAAACAAAAAAACTCGAGCACGGATTTTAGGGCACAAATCCTGAGGAATCTGAAAATACAGAATGGCCGCCTGCCAAACACAAATGCTGAGCGTTGGTCCTGCTAGTGACTAGAAGGGGCTAAGCGCTGTAAGCGCAGATCAAAGAAGCCCTCAAAGCTGCGAACCACGACGAAAAAGCAGATTAAAACTCTCCAAAAACAGCGACTAGGCAAAAACATTGCCAAACAAGGAAGTTGCTGATTAAGAAAATAGAACCCCATTCAAAGGGCTATGGAACAGGAACCAACTTTGACGAGATCCTGCAGAAAAACACTGACGATCAAAAAGTTTGCTGCCATTGAACTTCTGACTGCTTTCCAACATGATGTTGGTCAAAGATGCCATACTCCATGTTTTTCGAGGCATGCAAAAAATGGATTATAAGCTGATGGCACGAATACCGAAGCAGATGGATGACAGATTCTGAGGTAACAGAACCCTAACACGGGTTAGGAGGCACAGATCTTGAGACAAATCCGAATCACAGATTTTGAGGCACTGATCTCGAGATTACGGATTTCAAGACAAAAAGAAGAGTATAACTGTTGGGCGCTAGCTGCTGATGCAAATGTGACCATGGACTGCTTCAACACAACAATTTTAAATAATCTGCCGATCAAAGTTTTACAGATGGCGATAGGAGACCCATCGATGTAAAGTCATAACCACCAAATCTATGACAGCAATTAGAAAATATTGACTAAAGGAAATGAATCCCACCAAAATAAGAATGCGGTCAAGAGAATATAGGGCGCGCCTGCCAGAAGCCCTAAACAACGATTAAAATGATTCTCCAAGCCGCTAAAACAGATAGCCACAAGGTGCCGCCGGATACAGTAGAAACATGATCTCAGCATAAGTTAAGAGCGGCCAAAACAAGAAGCGCAACCAGAGACATTGGTAACCGCCCACAAAAAGAAAAAATCGCGGCCTTCAGAGAACTGAATTGTGAACAAGAAAGGAAGAAGCGTCGATTGAATCACGGCCAGAATAGGAGTAAGGAGAATCCGCGATCAGAAGATCTTCAACTAAGGCGAAAAAAAAAAAACGCGGCTAAAAACAGACGCCCATTAAGCAGACTCGCGACTAGAAGGGTTAAAGTCGCCCGAAGAAGAACTTGCGACCCCAGAAAAAACTCACAACTACAGACAAAAGCTTCTGACAGCTAGAAAAATCGCGATGAGGGCAAAAAAAGAGAGAAACACGATTTCAAAACAAAAGTCATGAAACCTTAGCGACCACTAGGTAAAAGCACGACGTTCAGGAAACAGATGCAAGCTCCAGATCCTTACGGAATATGAAGAGCCCAGGCAAACTTTTCCCGCTCTGATACCATGTATTTCAGAATGAAATGCATTATATTATTGAATGAGTTAATTACAATGATAGAGTGAGGCTCTATTTAAAGAGTTTTACAATAAGTTACTAAACAGAGAACGAAAGTTTCACAAAGGAAACTACAGATAAACAAAGGAAAAAAGATAGAAACAAACTTAAACTAAAGACAAAATTAGAAACTAACTATATTGACCATTAAGTAACTAAATATTACTTTAATAGAGAAGATTTAGAAGATAAATAGGGACATATTATGAGACAGTACCAACTAGTTGCACTCTTCCAACAAAGGTCAACCATTGACTGGTCCATCTGTTTTAATTTATTCGACATTTTCCTGCAACACTTTCCCATAGGCTGTATGGCTTTTCCAATGCAAATGAAAACAAAGGTAAGTAGATCAAATAATTTGTTGAATCTGCTTCCTTCTTCTTAACTGTATGTTGGTGAATGTCATTGTAGATTTGGCTTCATTAACCTTCTGTTCGAAAGCTTTTTGGTAGATGTTAAGGATAAGCTTTTTGGTAGATGTTAAGGATTTGCTTGATATTTCAGATTTCTTTGAGCATTAGAATGGAGAATAGGTAGTGTCATCTGTGAATGCATATCCAGGTATGTCTTTGTCTTCCTTCAATAGCAGGGAATCCATGAATCCTGCCTTCTCTCTGGTGAGCATGGAGAAGTATGAGGTGGTTTTCTGCCATTATTATGAAAATATAGGGACTGTGAAGGTCTCCTTTTCTGAGTACTTAGGTAAATTTAAACTAGCTGTCCTATTGTCCATGGATGGAGATCTTGAATGTTTGTGTGGAGGCCATAATTATTAAGAGACTTGTACCCTAACCCCTAGGACTCATATCAAAAATCTTTCTCGGGATTGACTTGGCAACCAAAAGATAAAAGATTTTCCCAATTAATTGGGAAAAGCTCAACAAATTAAAAAATGCTATAAAATGTAAAATAATTTAGAAAAAATGTTTTAAAAAATAAAATAAAAAATTTCATGCCAAATCAGGATTCAATCGCAAAATTGTAGATAAAAGTTCAATTGAATCATGATTTGATTTTGCAGATATTTTTTTTGCTGATTTTTTGGTGCCTCAGGATTTGTGCCTGAGTATGGAGGAAAAAATTGGTGATCTGATTCAGATTGGATCGCTGAACCTGCTGAGTGCAGATTACTCAGGAGTAATGGCAATTTTTTGCAGAGTTTTGCTACATCGAGATCAATCATACCGGCCTGAAATAGCTCTATCAAGGCATCAACTGTTCTGACGTTGAAACCCATTCCTCCCTTTTTGTCAAGGCATTTGATACTACTGTAATCTTCCATGAGAATAAAGATGTGTTGGTTATGGGACAAGGTCCAATTTTGTAATTCTTGAAGATACACTATTCTCAAATTTCTATGAGGGAGAAAATAAACGTTGGGTAAAAAAATTGGATATGCTTGTCATGTGAATAGAAGTAAGCAACTACACCTGATTTATACCTGCTGTGAAACATATGTACGTACCTTTGTGGCTTCCATTGGATGGTTAATTTTGTGGTGGTGAAGAAGTGCATTTATTTGCTTCTCCATAGTCATTTATATTTTGTTTTTCAAATATTGTCAGACCGGGTTATTTCTTGTATGATACCTAGATCTATTTGGTGCTCTCTGATTTTGCTATGCAGCAGGTGTCTTTTATATTCCCTTGGATTCCAGGATAGTACCCACATCAGGGGGTTGATCTGGATCTGATCTCCAAGTCTACTGCTTCTTCAATCTTGTTTAGCTGTGGAGTCCAAATGTGTTGCTTGAGTTTGGGAGCATTATTCTTGCTAGTTCTCCTCTAGAGGGTTCCATAGAGGAACTTCTTATCCTTTTTATGTAGTTGGCTTTCTTTTTCGAAGATTTGCAGCTTCCTTGGAATTAGAACTTGAGATGATCCTTGAGGTAGGGCCCCTTTGGCTCTTATTTTTTTGGGTTTTGCTTAGATCCTTGTACTCAAATTGTGGTGCATTTTCTTGGGTAATTTTTTGTGCCCAATTCTTTGTTGTTGTTCAGTTTTGTGTTGTGTATCATTTCCTTGTTTCTCTGTAGTTATTTAAGGTGCTACTTCTTCCATTGCCTCGAGGGCAACATAATGGTTGGAAAAAAACCGATTTTGATGTTTTGATGACAGTGGTTATTGTGGGTGCTCATTTTTAGTTTTTTGGTTTACAGAGTTGGCAGTATCTACATGCTTGTAGGCTTTCCCTTATCTGAATTTTCTTGCTTTTTAAACTGGGGTTCTTGAGTCTTCTTGGTGGGGACACACACTTGCCATGGGCACATGCTCATTGCAGATTTTATACCTGAATGAGGTTTTTGTAGTCCAGAGATTGCTCTCATTCGATATCTCCTATTCCCAGTATTAGTTTATCAAGGAGAGGTTGGTCTTGACTCTTGATCAATGTTCACGTAGATTCTGGCATGGCCTAATAATCCAGGCTTCATGGTGATCTCTGATTGGTGATGTTTTCCCCAATGATGACTCCTATTTCTTCAATGACGCTTCTTGCCCGTATCTGCTTGGTAGTAATGGGATCTAGACCTAAACATGAACTATGCTAGGTAGATCCTCAATTGGGTTGAAAATGGGTGCCCAATGATTTATGAAAAGACCTGATTTTTCAAGAAAACAATGTCCTGCTTACAATTTGTTGCCCTCTTTATTGTTTTGTACTGAAAACAACATTGAAAGAGCTTTTAGGCATCATTAGGATCTCTATTGGTCCTGTAGGTTTCCAGTTGCCTTGGACCCTAGCTTGGAGTGTTTTGGGCCTTGGAAAAGCTTCCATAAACTTGTGGATCAGGGCTCTTTCCTTCAGCATCCAAATCCTTAGTTCCATTTCTAACTTATTGAAGGAGATTTGGAGGAGAATCCATCTTTGCAATGTATCCATTTTGTATTTTTCTGGAAAATTGGGTCTGCTGATTGTTCTTTTTGCAAGACATTGTGTGAAACCTTTGTGTTCATCTTTGATAATTGGTAGGGTTTAAGAGTTGTTGCATCTCTAAAGGATGGATGTACAAGCACCATGATAGGTTGTAAACTCCTTTAGAAGCAGTGTAGTGTTGTGTACAACAATGGGAAGGGTGGTTAAATGGTGGAGTATTTGCTGGTTTTTTCAATCATTAGACACTTACAAGTTCCTGCCATCTCCTTAATAAGAGCCAAACATTACATGCTCAATTTCATACCAAACAAAGGAAGGGTATGGATGCCTCTTTTACTTCCTAATTTAGTGGTAAAACAATAAACAAAATTAAGAGGGGGCATTCGGATATAATATTTATTTATGTCATAATGGGGTGCTAGGAAACAACGTAAAGATGTTATTTAAAAGCTAGGTCAGCATTCCTAACTCATTGAACCCAAAAATAAAAAGGTGTACATGCAAGACACTAACATTTCTCGTCTCATTGAAAAAAACTAGATAATCCTAGAGAGAAGCTATGCAAATAAGTTTTAGAATCTACACAAATTTCAGTAGTATAAAAATGCATAATACAATGTTTACCTTGGGACACCCCTACAGGAAAAATCCTGCTAATAGTAGCACACTCTGATCATATTAGAAAGAATAGATGTTACAGTACAATAGAGTAGTAGTGCTATCAAAGGAGATCTTCTCTGCCTTCTGGAGTCAAACTGACAACATGTATTTGCAACAAAATCACCATACAATCTCCATCCCAAGCATCCAATATATAGACCAAGGAGATCAAGAAATCTACAAATGGTTTCTTAAAACCATGGGCTCAAAACCATTAGCCAAGTCATGATCAAACTAGTCCACCTTGGACTAATTCATGCCACCTAAAGTTAACTCCTCTCAACATAGAATGTAACTCCCAATGTTGAATATTGAATCCAACTAATCTTTAAATTGAGATGGATATTTCATTTACTTAGTCATTAACCTACAAAAGCTAAATGAATAGAATTTAAGAGCAACAAATGACTGTAAATGTAATGTCCCCTTTTTGGCGCATAGACCTTTTGTGCACATTTTGCTTGTTCCTAGTCTTCCGAAGGCTATTCGACATGTTTGGGAGAACTCCAATGTTCATGGAGTGGTCGTGGATTAGTTTTATAGAGCAGTTGATTATGGCATTGAGCTCGGTTGGTGTTCAAGGTCACGATGATGCTTTCAGAAGCATTTTCGGCTTCTCGGTTTGCTCTTCAAACTTCTTGGAGTTAGAAAGTTGCCTAGAGGGCGTCATTCTTCATCCCAAACTTCATGGAGGGCGATGGTATAGTTTATTTTGTAGTTTGATGATGTTTGGGATTTTCCGTAGAAGTGGGTGATTTAATGAGCTATTGTTAATTATTTTGCACTTATTTCTATAAGGTTGGAAATAATTATTAAGTGCATTTGTGTTATAGCTCATTGGAATGGGGAAAAGATATTCTTTTTTATAGGCACTTTAAAGTGAGCGCTTGAGTTGAGAAAAAAGTAAAATATTTGAGTTGGAGTGAAAAAGATTATTTTTCCCAAGAAATAATTCTTTATGTGTGTAACTCCAAAAGTGCTTACATAAAGGAGTTGAGAGCTCATTTGCTACTTTATGCTATTGATTTGATATTGTTATGTTGCCAGATTGAACTTGCGTGTTCTTCCATTCGTTACTAAGGACGAAAACCCTCTTGAAGAAGTTCAGTTTCTATGGGAAAAGATCCACCCTAGCTGAAAAAGGTGACTTCAATCAGGAGTTACACAGAGCTGAAACGGATTTGAGGATTTCGGAGAGTTTTGGTGTGAAGATATTTTGGTATTTGAATCTGATATATATTTTGGTGTGTGTAGTGTGATTCTTCATGGATTTTCTTGTGTTATTTGCTATTCTCTCATGTTGGCTGTACAGTTTGGCCATACATCCGAAGGAGGGCGAGTTGTTGTTCTAAAATCCATGTTGCATGCATGTATTGTTTGATTTTTGGAGGATATTCATCACTTGAAAGCGCCTATATTTGATTAGTATTAGAAGTTTTTATTGTAGAAATTAGTGCCTGATCTGATCCATACGGCTTGCTGGTTCGTACCCTAACAACAGATCGTGGGTTGTGTTAGGGCTGATATCTTATGATGAAGGATTCTCGAACATGGTCCAATGGTGGTGCCCATATGTTGACAAAATGTGTTGTTGGGTATCAGAGGATGAACATGCAATGTTTATGACTTTCATGTGCCAATGATATCCCTGCACTGTCCGTAGAACAGTGTTTTCAGACTAGTTGGGAACCGCAGCCTTCATGCTGGAGTTTATCAGGGTTTTTTGATCTTCTTTGAGGTAGTTGTTTTGAGAATTTTTGGTGATGATAGTTGGAAGATGTAGATTGATATCTTGTCGATATACCATTCATTCTTTGGGGTGTTTAGCATAGCTTAATCCTTTTGGGTGTAGCATACTCCTTCATTGTAATTATTCTTTAATGTTGCAAACATTTGATGTAATCCCTGGTTGGTACAACCGCCAGTGTGGATAGTAATACTTTGCTGTTCTTTTGGCTTTTCCGTTAGATAAGTGGATGGCTTTTCCATTGGATAAGTGGATGTGCTTTGCTCTTCTTTTTCATCCACCCACTAAATAAGTGGAGTATTCCCACTGAATAAATGGATGCCCTCTGAATAAGCGGATGCCTGTTGAATAAGCAGAAGATTGTATTTGGTTTTGTTAGCAAAGTTTATTTTGATTGGCTGAAGCATTGTATTCTCTCACCTCACCCATTTTGGGAACTTGATCAAAAAGTGCGGAGGTATTATTTGGTTGCATTCTCGTGCTAACATTGCTGTTGATATTGTTAAATTTGAAAAAAATTTGGGGTGGATTATTATAGTGGTATTATAGCTGGTGATCTTGCCAGCCTGTTTGGGTTGCTAATAACTCTTTGCAGACCTTCAGTTGAGGAACAAAATTTCAGCCTTGCATGTTGGTGATCAACACTTGCATGTGTGTTTAGTGATTTGTCAGTTGAAAGAATTTATTCAATGGATGTGAAAACATGGCATCTCTCAATGAAAATAATTTGTGTGAAGATTTTCAATGCAGGGATGACACTTGAATCTCTATGATGGTCAAAAGATATTCTTTTCTGCACTTTGGAGGAAGTTGAGAAATGTTTGTCTAAAGTTCTCAGTCACCTTTTGAGGTAATGCGAATTGCTTTGGTTCCTTCAATGACTTCATTGGGTAAGCCTGAGTTGTTGAGGCATCCAGACAATGACGCGAGACTTGCGATTATCTCATGCATCAGTGAAATCACAAGAATAACAACCCTTGAAACTCCTTATGATGATGAAAAGATGAAGGGGATATTACAATTGTTTGTGGGAAGCTTTCATGGTTTGGGTGACATCAAAAGCCCTTCTTTTGCTAAGAGGGTCAAAATCTTAGGAACTATTGCCAAGGTTTGAGCTTGTGTGATGATGCTAGACTATGATTGTGAAAACCTAATACTCCAAATGTTTGGCTATTTCCTTGCTGAAATTAGAAAAGATCATGATATGGATATTATGTTAGCAATGCAAAATATCATGACATTGGTTGTTAATGAGAGAAATGATGTTCCCCATCCTCTCTTAGAAGTCTTAATGAACAACATAAGAAAGGATGAACGAGATTCTCTATCAGCTGCTAATGTGCTACCTGAAATAGTTGCTTACCAATATGAAGAAAAAATGAAAGCATACATGGCAGCAAAACAGGAAGAAGGTGAAAATCTCACAGCTGAAATAACTAGTTTTGAGCCTATTACTGAGAAGAATGAGCCTTTTTATGATGAAGACAATTTCTCAAATCAAGAGGCATAAATAGAGGAGCTCCAAAATGATTTATCTGAAGAATATTCAACTACTAACGAAGAGTTTGAGCTTGCTGGAATTCCAAGAACAACAACTGGTGATGTGCATATACATCACTCCAATGAAGATAATTCAGATTTGGAGTGGGAATTTCCCATGCATGAAAGACAACAGTTTGACTTCTTAGGAAGTTTAGATGGAGAGCATGTTGAAATGGAGCTTGTTGAAGACTTTAAATCAGCCCTTAATGACTCAATGTGTGAGTATGGTGCTGCCATATCATTTGATCAAAGTGACTGTGAAGAGGAGACAAATTTCAGGGGACTTATTGCTCCTAAAGAAGAGGAATTTTCAGATTCCTTGCTACTTTAAGAATCAAGGCACTTGAGTGAACAAAGTCCTAGAGAATTGTGTGAGTTGAAGAACCAACTCTTGGTCTCAGATGAGAAGGTGACACAAGTCCTTGTAAGTTTGGACAGCTCACATGAGTTTGTTGAAGGCCTCATTTGGAAGGCCCAAAATGAGGTGAGACAAAAAGGAATTGAGAATGGAATCACCCTTACAAATTTGCAGAGTATCAAAGATTCAATGGAGACCATGAAATCTGAGTATTTACATGTGATTAGTGACTGTGATCATGCTCTTGATATTGCAAGAGAGAAGGAGAGAAAAGTGGATGAGCTCATCTTTGAGCTTAATGCGACAAAAGACAAGTTGCATGGTTCCCATTTGGCACTTCAAGAAGTTGAAAAAAAGCTTGTTGTTGTTATAAACTTGAGGGAGCTTGAAAAGGGTACAATGGCGGAATAAATTCAGCTAGTGATTGACGAGATTGATACTCTTCAAGAGGAGTATGATTTGAAGACCATGCCAAGGATGTCAGAAGTTGTATGCGTAGATTTAGTTGGGTTCGAGCAAGAGGAAGGTAATGGCTTTCCCATTTTTGATAACCCTCTTTTTATAATGGATACAGAGTCAATTTTTGACAATCCTCTCTTCATATTGGACAATGAAACAACTCTTGGGTGCAGCAATGCATTATGTGATAAAATCAAGATATGGGATCCAACAATAGTTCCAAAAATTGAGTTAGAGCATAGTTCTCACTTTGTCGGTGTAACGGAATCATATCATGAGGAAGTACTGAACCTTACGGTTGGTAATCCTCTTGGGAGACCACCGGATATGAAATGTGCAATAGAGGAGACAAATGAAGATTGCATTTGGAGTGAAATGACACTAGGAGGCAATTTCATTCCTAACTACATGAGGAATTGGAAGGTAACTTGGGTATGCAGTTTGTTGATTTCAATTGAGGGTTATTTCCTTGTTGGTGCTCGCTTTAAGTTGCATCATGCTTGCATGAAGTTTTGTCTTGAGTTTTGGAGTTGGCCAACAAGTGGGACATTTCATAAATTATCTGAGTTAATGAGTTGTAATTCATGCCCATTATATGTAGTTGGAGATGAAGTTTCTGCATGCGACGTGATGGTTCATGGTGACTTCAACCTCTTTGACATTAAGAAGTTATCAAAATGTGGTTTCTTAGTTGCTGGAAATTTCATTACAGCAGAAAAGAAAGGAGGTTTCAAGCTTGTTACTTATGAAGCTCTGAAGGAAGAAGGACCTAAACATGACATCTACATGTTTGACAATCAATCATTTGGATTGAGTGATGTTCTAACTCATACTAATTCTTCTTTAGGGTTGGGTTTGAGGACACCAATTACTATGCCCCCTAGTTGTTGATACTTCCATGGATGGGGTACAAGAGATTATCAAAGATGTCACCAATTCCATGGTGAGCAAGATGTTATGGATGGCACTTGGAGTTATGATGTGTACTTTTCTAGGTATGTTGGAGATCATTCTTGGTTGGGTATCTATGTTTGGGATCCTCAACAAGGATTGACGGAGCTTATTGGGAATGGTAGGAATGATCCTTGGAGGGATAAGGATCGAAATTTCAGAATTTATGGTGCTGTTCCTTTCCTTACCAGCCATTTTGTGATTCCAATTGTTCACCTGCAAATGGATTGGAGAGAGATTTTAAGTAAGGAATGGAGCAATGAACACATGGTTACTCTTGGGAGTGTTGCATGGCAAGGAATGAGTCAGATTTTTAGTCTTGAGCTTGCTGTTTGGTTGCAGGCCAGCCACTTCACATCTTGGTTTGCTCTCATTTAGGAGAGTTGGCACATTATTTCTTGTCAAGGAAGTAAAGGGTTTCATTTGGAGATTATTCGGAAGTGTTTCCTAGACACTTCTGAGGTGCTTTTGTGCAAAACAATGCTCATCTCACATGCTTATACTTGGGAATTCCATTGTTACTGCTGTTGTCCCTTGTGTAGAATGCTAAAATCAGATTGTACTTCACTGATTCCAGTTTTGAACAGCAGGGATTATTTGTTTCTTTAGACCTTCCTAAATCTGAGAGTTCATCTTATGAAGGTTTGTGATGTAAACTTTGATAGTTTACTCTTGGTGTTGGTTTAGGACAACAAATTTCCACATGCTTTGGTTCATCATTCAGAGACCCTTGGAATGGGAATAGTGAGAGATTTCACAAATCCTCTTGATTATGTCAAAACAGTTTCAAGCAAGCATATTAGATCCAAGTAGTGTTTGGATGAGTTTGAAGAATTCTTGCAATGGATTGTTTCCCTTTTTGCAAGAAGTGTGGAGAAGGTTATGATTGCAGTTATGACATAGCATGACACATTGTATTTGGGGGTTCACAAACCTTCTAGATTTGAATTTGCCACTTCACATGACAAATTTGTCGAGGCAATTCACCACTTCGGTTGTCTTCTTTGACCTAATTCTGCTATAAGCCATAACTTTTGCATACAGACTTGAAACGAGGCATGATTTTTTGAAATTGCACAACTTTTCTAGAGGGATCCAAATATTCAATAATATTTAACTTTTGATTTCATCTACACACTAAATTTATCCCTGCAACAAAATTGCATTTATGAGGCCAACAGTGAGCAAAACCAACTGAGAAAGATGTCTCCTCTACCAAAGAATGTCCCGAGATGTCCCATACCATTGCAAAGCATCTCAAACATCAAAGAAGTAGGCCACCCTCTCATAGATTCCTCCAAGGGTGTTGCACTATTCCACGAGGGGCCAAATATTACAACACATTACAATAATGAATTATTACAAGGATTTATAAGGTGTACGACACCTAGTCCTAACGATCTCCCACTTGTTGTATACATTGCAAAAGAACATAAGGGGCTCCAACAAAAATAGACTAACAGCTAAAGGCATAAATGCCCATAGGCAACTTGCACCATTTGTACTTCTTTGTGTTCACTAGTTTTGATAATAAATCTACAACATTTAGTGAAGTATCCACCTTCTCGATCATCACCCTCATGTCCTCTACCATGTCACAAATAAAATGAAACTATACATCAATGTGCTTTTTCCTTGTGTGAAAAGTCCAAAATTAAGTTTCTAGCTAATCCATGAATGTGCAATAGATTAGAAAGAGTTTTCACTCTCCCATCACTAGACATCATCTGGACCTTTCCTTGGCCAACAATCTTTTGAGACAAGTTGTCTCCCAAGAAGACTTCATCTCCATTATAGCTCTCATACATTGAAAACCACTCCTTGAGAGTTAAGTTACTAGTTCACTCAAAAAATCCCCCAAATAGGGGTTTGATTCATTCCTTGTTTAGGTTTGCAGTCTAGTCCACTGTGGGTTTGTTATGGATGCAGGATTTGGGCCCCAGATTCAGCTAGGTACATCCATGGACATACCTAGCCGAATCTAGGGCCCAAATCCCGCATATGGATGTACCTAGTTGAATTTGGGGCCTAAATCCTGCATCCAAAACGACCCATCTGTGAATTGCAACCTTTACTTCTTTTTTTAACCTTTTTAATTTTATTTTTGCTTTTTCCTTGCACTCTAAATGTTTTGTCATCACATTTCACAAAAAGAATAAATAAAATGCCCCCACATCTCCTTGCCACAAACATTGTTTCTTTATTAATGCAGGGGACATGTACAAACAACGCTGTTACAGTTAGGAAGCCAAGAAGAATGTGGTAGGAAGGCCATTATTCCTTGAGGCTTCTCCCTCTTCTACTTCTCCATCCAATGATGGCTGGTGAGTATGTGTAAAAATGATGGTGCTTTGGTGGTGTTATTATTGTTGGTGCTACTGCTATTTTAAGTGCGTGTGCTATTTTTCTTTTTAGTTTTGGGGATTTGTAAACCTATTGGGGGTTTTATGGCTTGTCTTTTTATGATAAGTCTTGGAGTATTACCTGCTGCATTTCTCTTTAAAAGCAATAATTACTGGCTTCATGTTCTTAAAAACAACACATGCTTTAGTTTTTAGTGTCTTTAAGTGTCCACTGCATTTGTGTTGTGGGTTTTATTTTTATGCTTTCATGGTTTGCTAGATTTTATTCTAGACACTCCCACTTGAGACCGACATGAAACAGAGCTCTCAGTGGGGTCCACACAAAGGGGGTTACAGCTTTTAATATTTAGGTACATATGATCTTCTAAATTTTTTATTATTGTTTTATTTATTATATGTAATATGTATGTTATGTGGTTATTTGAACTTAATTCTTGTTTGTAGGCTAAACCATGTCTATATGATTTATATATTTTTTTGTATGGACCCAATCCCAATTTTATTGCCTTACTGGTATGCTAAAATCCTTATACTTGAACTCCAACCCAAACCGGTAACTAAGCTTGTGAGGAGTCACGTGGTCAGAGGTGCCATAATCTATCAACCATGAATCTTCACATTCATGTGTGTTGGATTATGCAAGGAATGCATCTCCTTTTTTAGTAGAGGATTCTGAATCTGTTTCATCATCAGACTTCTTTTTTAGCCTTATTCTCTTTGTAGTCCTTAGTGTGACCAGTCTTGCCATAGTTCTAGCATTTGACCTTAGATTTACTAGGAGACTTAGATCTCCTGTTTGACTTGGATCTTTTTTCTTTGTTCTTGCCTTTTTCCTTTGATCAATCTCTCACAATCATAGCATCTTTGGTAGAATACATGGATTTCCTCCTCATCTCCTCATACAACAAGACTCCAACCACCTCTTCAAGTTTTAGCTTAGACGTGGTGCTAGTGATTGCCATGACAAGGTTGTTCCACAAATTAGGCAATGAACATAGAAAGGTAATGCATTGGTCTTCTTCCATCTTGACATCAGTAGATTCCAACTGGTTGATCATAATGTTGAATGCATTCGGATGCTCTTTTATTGAATCTCCATCTGGCATCCTCAAGAAATACGACCTTTATGCAGGAAAAACTTGTTCACCAGGGACTTGGTTTGATATTGAGCCCCATCTTATCGCACAGCTTCTTGGCAATATCCACACTAGAAATATTTAGGAGCACTAAATTTGAAAGGCATAGATGGATGGTAAATCTAGTCATTTTGTCTACTTTTTCCAAGTCTTTGTTGGCCATTGCTGTGGGCTTCTTACTGGACACAAAAAGCCATTGATGTCTATCCACCAATAGGTCCTCCATCTTGAGCTTCCAAAGCTCAAAGTTAATGCCATTAAACTATTCTCAATCTCCATTCTAGCTATTATTCATACTTGAAATCAAGATCCAACCATGTAGAGCTCCCACTCAAACAACAATTAATATAATGGGGCCAAAAAAGGCCCTCTACTTCCAGGGATCTAAACAAGCTATTTAAGTGCTGATACCAAATGAAAGGAAACTAGATAACTGCAAAGAGAGAAGCTATGCAAATAAGTTTCAGAATTTACACAAATTTCAGTAGCATAACAATGCACAACATAATGTTTATCCCTTTGGGGGAAAAACCCAGCAACAATAGTACACTGCTTATATTAGAAAGAAGAAATGTTACAATACAAAAGAGTAGTATTGCTATCAAAGTAGATCTTCAACTCTGTTTTCTGGAGTCTGACAACATGTACCTGCAATAAAATCATCATACAATCTCCATCCCAAACATCCAACGAGATTAAGGAAACCGCATGTTTTCTCAAAACCATGAGCCAAGTCATGATCAAACTAGTCCACCTTGGTCTCATGCACCGCACCTCTAGTGTAACTCTTCCCTACATAGAATGTAACTCCCAATGTTGAATATTGACTCCTACAACCAAGGGGGTCAAATGGTCAATCCAAGCGCTTGATATTGGAGCACTAATTGCTCTTATAACCTTCTTACACACAGCTATAGATAGCTTGTCTATAGCTGGTCAAATATGCTCCACCTAGTCTACTTGTAACCTCCAACTTCAATGCTCTCTTACATCTGTCATAATACAACTTCCAAGAGGCATGTGTCATTCAAGGAATCTCATGGATTCCTCCAAGGGTGGTGCCTTGTTACATGAGGCACCAAATATTACAAGTTTACAACACATTAAAATAATGAATTATTACAAGGATTTGGAAGATATACAACACCTAGCCTTAACACTCATGACTCTTTGATACTTCCATGTCAACAAAAATTCAATACCATTTCATTAGAGAAAAGGTAGCTGATTAATAATTAAAACTGAAATCTTGGGTGTGTATGTGCCCCACTTGTGGGGCCATCCAAATTAAACTTAAGACTGCCAATACAGAATCAGATTGTGTGTTAATGGACTCTGGTGGCATCCATGATGCCCTATATTGGATATGTACTGAAACGTGAAAATCAGAAGGCTATTCAACCAAAAAAATGAAGCCTTGTACCACTGAAGGTATGACAGGAGATGTTTCAATAAAGGCTATTCTCAAGATTAGTTTAACATAGAAACTAGACAATGCTATACGTAATTCAATGGTTAGTGATTTGACTAAGTGACACTGTTGAATTATAGCCAAGTATCAATAACCTCGCTAGAGAAAAGCAAAGCACATATTAGAGAAAAATGTTATATTAATTTCGTAAGATGAATTCATGTTTAATTTTGACTTGGATAAGGAGCAAGTGGATTTATTGTGGGTTTCTTAGAGAAAAGTAAAGCATCTCCAGAGTTAGAGGGGTGATATTCTTAAGGCATATTTTATTGGTAATAAAAAGGAGCTTATGACGGGACCTACATAATGCTTCAACAGCAGGAGTAGAAAAGAAGTAAATGAAAAAGGAAGAGTAAAGTATATGAATTTCCATGATTAGCTCAATGTGACTTGAAAGTACATTTTGTTGCAATACAACAGTAACCAAAACACCAAAACATGTAACAATAACTAGCAAGGGTAAACCCAAACCATATGATCCAATTACAAGTGCAACCATTCATAAGATTTAGCATGTTTTTTAAATTAATATCAGTCACTTTAATTTGACGGGTAACTTTAATATATTTATACGAGTGGTTGGAAGGGACACTCAGTACACAAATTATTCTTTGTTCTTTGTGTTTGTAGTGTTTGTTCGAGGTATCTATTGACCGTTACTGAAACAAAAATTCCCTGCTTGTTGCTTACAACTAAGAGGTCTTGCATTTCTGATGCAGGTGAGGCTCTGTCGTGCTAAGTCAACTGGACAAATCTATGCAATGAAAAAGCTCAAGAAGTCAGAAATGCTTAGTCGTGGGCAGGTGCTAGTTATTCCTCTCTTCAATAAATGAGGCTAAATGTGAGAGGAATTTAGATGCCTTCTTTGTATCCATGTTTGCAAATCGTTATTTTGAGTTTCGGTAACATGTTAAATTATAACGGTACGGAATCGAATATTTCAGTTTAAGAATTTCTATCGATAATTGCATTTTAAATATTAATTTACTTGAGAATATTGTCAAACTTTTTTCTTGTGATGTATGTCGAAGGTAAAACAAGCATCTTACATAAACTATTCTGCTTCTGTAGTGCTGTTACTGCTTCTCTGAGTCATGCCCTACAAGATGAGGACTGCAATGTATCATAAGTTGCATATTTTGACAATTTCCTTTCTAGGATACTGGTCTTATAGGATGTAAAAGCACACAGTTTTTTTCAATGACATTGGGCATATCATAATCACGGATTTTGTTGCAGAACTGTAGAAGACAAATTTTGTAACTGTGTATTACCTGGACTAATTAGTAAACTTATATGCCAATATTGTGCAAGGAAAAAGGGAAAAATAAATATATGCATCTAATAGTCATGGCAGGAATAGATGGATGGGGAATTAAAGGAAAAACCTAACCACAATGTTAACGTATCTTTAATGAAAGTGCATGTTGAACTTCTGTCTCTAACAGGGTAACTTTTGAATTTTGGATTATCTTTTCTAAAGTGGCTTATGCATATATGCCAAGTATCCTGGGCATAATTTTCTAGCATGAACAATTAACATAGCTCAATATTTGGCATATTTACTGAGAAAAATAGAATGTAAAGAAGTTGTGTTTCTATGCGTGCTTCTGTGAACAGTCTGGTGGAATTCGTGTATATTGTACTGAATATTATTTTGATAATCAAAAAAGTTCCACAATGAATCAGTGTCAAAGATTTTTGAACATCTCAGTCTCTTGGACATCATTTATCTGGGGAATAATTGATTGTTATCTCTCACACATCTTCTTAGGAGATACATATCTTTTAGAAGCATGTGGGGATTTTGCTGTAAAACTTTACCAGATAATGAACAGTTCATAAGGTACAATACTTGCCTAAGGTTTTGTAAATGTGATATGAAGACAAGTGGACCTGATTTTATGGAAAACTCCATGGTAAAGTTTGCTTGATCTGGAGTTGTACCTGGATGGCTGCCTCTTAAGAAGGCCTGGTTCCCAAGTGCAAGTCCGTTGGTGACGATTGAGTCTATGCCATGGTTCATTTCTCTAGTTTTGATACCACCTCTTCACGTGTGGGAACATCACTTGAAGGAGTGATTGCTGAATGGCTAAGTTGCCTGTAATGTCCCTTTATAGAACATTTCTTATTTTTTGCTCTAAAACAATAATCCTAACTCAAAATGATAATTGCATTAAATTTATAATATGACTTTATCTAAAATTATGAATTTTATTATTATATTTAGGTCTATAACTTATGCAATAATTCTGAACATAGAACTTATTTTGATTTTCTACTATAATTTTCCTTCGAATTTGCAGCTATTCTCCTTGAATGATTGTCCCTAATATCTACCCAAGTTAGGGGTTTTCGTCCACCAACTTGCTAAGAGAAGTTAAGGGGTTTTGTCCTTAAATCTCTCAATTTACCTTGGAGGGGCTTCGTCCTCTTTGGCTGTAATATTCACTTGTAATAAGTCATAATATTGATTCACCCATAGATGCAAGACTCGTGAAAAACTCGCCGAGTTTCAAAAAACTCGTGAGTTTTTTTGATGGGGAGTAGTTTGTGCGAAAACTCGCCTGTTTCACTCTCCGAGTTTTTGTGAAAAACTCGCTGAGTTTTTGGCGAGTTTTTCCCAAAAACTCAGCGAGTCTGTAAAAAAAACTCAGCAAAAGGGGCGTTGGGGCATTTCAGTCTCTTAAAAAACCAAGAACACGCTTGGTTAGTATATTTCAAAATATATTTAAGTATATGAATTTCCTATACTTTAAATATTTTGAAATATACGGTCAGGATGTTTGAGATAGGTTCCAAATCCATGGGATTTAACATGCAGATTCTAGATTTTTGAGGATCCATCATATTTTAGACTTAACCAATATTTTAGGGTTTCAGGGTTTCAGACTTAGACAAATTCAGGGTTTCAGGGTTAGAATTTGCCATCCACACGAAGAAGAGGAACAAGCTAGCTCAAAAACGCCTCAATGACCTTGTCTATGTGCAATATAATCTTCGGTTGCACACAAGAAGGGTAGAGGAAATATCAGATGAGATAGATCCTTACAGTGGTTGGACAGGGCGGGATGAGCAAACTTTATTGTTTTTCGAGGATGAGATCTATGATTTGGAGAGACAGGTAATGGACGAGGGGGTGGAATTGGTGGATTGGGATTCTCATTGGATGACATTGAGGATGAGGAGACATTGCCACCAATACCACTACCAGCATCTACATCAAGGATGGAGGTTGAGCCACGGTCTGTCATGCCGAGGATGGAGGAGCCACAACAGATTCCTAGGACTAGACCCTCTAGTTCTACTACTCCCCTAGTTTTCACTAGACTTGGGAAGAGAAAGATGTATTATATAGTATTTACTTTCAGTTTTACAAAAACAATTTGCTATTTTCATTTTGTTTCAGACTATCAGTATCAACGCATTCCACATGAGGATGCCATTTTGTACCCAATTTGCTTTGAAATCAATCAAATACAACTAGACTCAGCTCGTTTCTCATTTATTGACTCATTGGATGCATCTTATCATTGAATTTTGCAAAAAAAATTGCATTTTTAATGAAATTTAAACAATTTTTTAAGTTGTCAAAGTTTTTTTCCGACTTTTCCCGAGTTTTTGGCGAGTCGAGTTTTTCGGGCTTGGCAAGTTTTTCAACTATGGATCATTCACCAATTGATGCCTTCCTCTCATTGAAATGACTTCCCTTTTATATCTTATTGTTGAAGGAGTTACAACCTTTCCCATACAACCGCTGCCCTTTGGTAAATTATAATTTAATTTTAATTTGACTATGCTTTATTCCAAATCGCTAGTATGAAACTAGCGCCACTTTACTTAATCATAATCTCAGCGATTTCCTTAGATGGTGATTAGGAATATTCTATGCTTTATTTTGGGTTTTCTTGCGCTCTATTCCTAGAGTTTACCCTTGGCTCTCAAAATACGTTCCAATCGCTGTGTTTCTTGACATCGAGAACCAGCATGAGACGATATTTGAATAATCACATTGGCTTCAAGAATATCAATAGAATTGTCTCCTACCTTCGAAGGAAAATAGTATTAACAACTGGACTATGCTTGAATGCATTCAAAATCCTTGTTTTTTCACTGTGACTGGTTACTCTGTGAATCATAGGCTTCCTAAGCTTCAATGCATATTTAGTGAGAGCAAAGATATTATCTACAAAGACAATGATCTTATCTTCATGTTGTTACTCATGGAAACGAATAAGAAACTTGCATGCCCTAAACTTGTTTGGATACATATAAGACCTGTTTTTCCTTGGAGTTCTCCTTCTTCGAACATTCTGCAAAGAACTCCTTTATGGTGGCTTAATTTGAAAATGGGACATCACATGGCCGGTACGGGTATAGAAATGGGCTTGGGTTCAGGATTCTTGTACGCCAGTACAACAAGTTTTTTTCCCGGGTATGGTACGGTTGTGTGTGTGTGTGTGTACAAAATTTAAAATATATTTGATACTTGATAGTTGGTACTAAGAACAAGTTATATAATAGAATTGAAAATACATTTCATAATTCATTCATATATCTATATGTCAAATCTTTATTCACAAATCACTTGTAATTTTGTAAATATCATACATCGACGTTTCATTCTTTGAAAATTTGAATTTAAAAGATAATTGATAATTCTAGAATTCAATGTTATAACTTGATATTATCATATAATATATATAATATATCTGCATGTCAAACTCAATGAGTCAAATCATTACAAAACTTGAAAGAGTAAAACCAAATACAATAAAAAAATTGTATCTTCCTCTCCATTGAAAGCATCTAAATCTAAGTCATCAGTTGTTTCAATTCATTTGAACTACAAGCAATTGTAGTGCCATTCCCACTAGTTGCATGAACATCATGTGTAGAAGCCTCGTCATCTTCTATACTGACTCTAGCAAGCTCTAAAACAGATGCATCCAAGTTGGCACACTTAGGGGTTGTATCCCAATTCTTCATTGCCCTTTCCTTGTAGTCAACTTCCTTTTGTGATAGGAGGCGCAAGTTGGAATGGACATAGAACAAATCTTTTGCTTTTTTTGCAGCCAACCGGTTGCACTTAATTGAGTGAATAAAGGAGTATGTACTCCAATTTCACTTAGTGGAAGAAGAACTTGCAACCTATTAATATTGGAGAGAAAGTCAATACAACTTAAAAATGGGAAAGAACGGTAAGAAATAAGAATGTTAAAAATTAAAAATTAGAAATGTTTACCTGTGATAGAATTTTGATTGCAAGGGGTTGGAGGAACATATAACTTTTCCCATGGAGGTACCACCATGTATGAGCAGTTGTCTTGTACTTGTCTCGAAGAGCACAAATACTATCATCTCGTCACAAATATTTGGGAGATAATGCATATGCAAGGAGATGCAAGGGTGTTGTCATCTTGTTTCAGTGGTCAACAATAATTTTTTCATGCTTAGAAAAAATGTTTCTTTAGGGTCATTCTCCTTCCTTGCTATTATGGCCCTTATTTTTTCTATTATGGAGTCCATGCCATCATAGACTTCTCCTAGACATGGCTGATTTGTATCAGCGAACTTGATCATACTCATGATGAGTTGGGTTCAGTGAAACTCAAGATGTAGTCCACACGAGCCCACCAATCATCATCCAAGATCAATGATATGACCTTTTGGGCCCTTTGTGAATTTGATTGCCTCCACACATTCCATTGGTTGCTAATGACATGTCGCTCAATGTCTCTCACACCTTCACAAGTCATCTCGAAACAATTGTGTGCGATGTGAAACGAGTC
The DNA here is from genome assembly GCA_027924645.1 of Cunninghamia lanceolata. Classification (NCBI taxonomy): domain Eukaryota; kingdom Viridiplantae; phylum Streptophyta; class Pinopsida; order Cupressales; family Cupressaceae; genus Cunninghamia; species Cunninghamia lanceolata. The sequence goes on from BSBN01000213.1 coordinate 19,943,105, forward strand.
TCAACAACCTATGTAGTGTAAAAAATAAGTTAATAACTTAATAATAAATTAAAATTTAAATAAGTTAATATGGCATATAAATTAAATTTAAAATAAATATTGAAATTTGATAGATTTACCTTCAATAATTCCATATTGGAGAAAGTCCTTAAGATGCCTTGTGACAAATGATGGTTTGTCACAAACATCTGTATCTCCTCACCCTGGGTGTATATATTATTCACCCACTATCTTAGTGCCAATCTTTTGCATCACCAAGTTGAGGGAGTGGACAGTACATTGTGTCCAAAAAATGTGCCCCTACGTTTCCTCAACCAAAGCACCTGCTGGCCTACAATTTTTTGCATTGTCCGTTGAGACTTGGACAACATTCTCAACTCTCACCATCTTTATGTATTCAATGAGGATTTTGGAAATGAAGTTTGCATCCTTCACTTGCCTCTCATAATCAACCACCTTCAAAAACAATGGACACTCTCGTTTCAACCCATGAATCCTTGATTGGTTTTAGTGATGTCTCTAAATTTTCTTTTTCTTTTGCCAGTAAGGTGGTGTGCACCTTCTCATACCCAGGACTTGTGTAACCAAAGAGTGTTTGACTGATTGTTGTCACCATTTCCCACTAATATGGTGATCTCACCAAGTTGAAAGGAAGACCATTGGCGTAAATGCAACAAACAATGTGTTCATTTGCATTGTCCTATGCCTCATTTTGAAATGCCTTATCCAATGGCCCTCTTATGCGGGAAAAAATAGAGCAATCTTCTTCTTGGGTAGACAGAGTCTCCAAGAAAGGATGTGGTGCTGCCACTATTGAAGGAGATGTTGTAGGTGGCTTCCCTAGTCCTTTCTTGGCTGAAGGATGAGATCTTAATTTTACTCTCTCATTCATAGCATTAGCTTCTTCTTGTTCTCTAATATATGCCATAATTTGTTCTTTTGGTAGCCCCTTCTTGTTTGGCCCTTGAGAAACTCTAATTCCTAGCCATCATAGCACAAAGGTGAGCTTTTAAGTGACTATACGAGCTCTTGTACTCGATCTGACAGTGACTACAATGCCAAACACAAGCCCCATCTCCTACAATTTGTTCCATCACCGTAACATATTTCCATAGAGGTGATGCTTGATCATGTTTGAATTGTTTACCCATTTGAGTCTCTTGGGCTACTAAACTTGAACTAGTAGCCATTTTGAATAGATTGTTATAAAAAAAATGAAAATATAACACTTACAATACATATAAACATAATAAAAACAAATAACAATTAAAAAAAAACATTTAAAATGTTTTTAAAAAATATTATTTATTTATTTTTTTCCAAAAAACTTGAAAAAAATCCTCAAAAATTTGAATTTTTTTTTCAAAAACATGAAAGAATTTCACAAAATACTTACCTTTGATCAATAAATCTTCTTTGTGCTAGCTAGTTCCTTCCCGTAGCTCCTATTAAATGTCTTTGGCACCTTTGCAATCCTTCACCTTTTGAAAAAAACAGCTAGCTTCACAAATGATAAAAGGGAATGATATTGGGTGTTTTTGTGCTTTGATGTTGTGAAATGAATGTTTTTTTGTCACTTTTAGGTGTCATAGTCATGTTTTAGGGTTTTTAGGTGTTTAAAATCTTTTTCTAAAGTGAAAAAAATGTCAAAAAACATAGAAAAAAGTCCACCTGGGTTTTGGGTGCAACTAGGAAGGCCCAAGCACAACTAGGGTATGCCCCTATCGCAGTGGGTACCCTGTGGGTATGTCCTAGTACTCGACATGGTAGGGGCATACCTTGTGCATCCCATTCATGCTTCTGGGCCCACTTCCGTCTGATATTGTGCCAGGGGGAAATTGGATGTTTTCGGTAGCATAGTTGAATGGACCATTAGGCACATAAAGGATGGGTTGTTGTGAGTTGCTATTCAAGAGTTTTGGGTCATTGAAAATAACTTGAAATATTCCATGCAATTATTTACAAAAAATGAAAATTTGTGTTGCTAACTTTTCTTGCACAATACCTATGAGCACTTCAACACATGTTATGCATTTTCTTTGAATGTTATCATTACCATCCATCAAATTTCACACATAGTTCATTCTAAAAGTCTGAAAATACTAGTGTTCCACAGGGACGTGTTACCCCTCGGAAAATCCAGACGTTTCTAGGACGGGGACATCCTTGGGACGCATGGACTCTGGGGAAATGTCTCCCTGCCGTTTCACCACCACCACCACCTATTAGAGGACATCCCCGGGATGTCTCCCCCAAAGAGAGGACATTTCTTTGGTGTCCCCTTGTTTCAGGGACTACAAGGAGATGTTGGGATGCCCCCAAGACCCTCAAGGGACTTAGTTGCGTCTCTTGAATGCACCAAAAATGCTCGGGTGTCCGCTGCATCATTCAGCTCAAAAAGTGCATTTTAAAAAAAATTCAGATTTTCTTTTATGTTTGTGCCAACAAGCCCAACCCTAATTGTTTATGCACACCACCCACACCTTAAGCAGTCAAAAAAAGTGAGAAAGGCTTCAAGAATGAGAGTATTAGGATAGGTAGAGTGAGAGCATTAGCCAAGTCTTCATCGGTTGAGTGCGAGCATTAGGGAGAGTGAGAGCAAGAGCAAGAGGAAGAGCAAATGCCAAGTCTTCATGGAACACTGAAAAATTGCATAGTCATAATCATTTAGATTGGTTAGATTCTTTAGCTTCACTATTAGTTTTTTGAAGAATCATGATTTGGTTAGAAATAGTAAGGATTTGGTGTTGTAGAAAACATAGTGATAAAATTGTGAAAATGGCGTGCGACATGAAGGTTTGTGTGGTTTCAAAGGCCTTAATTTTGGCTTGGTGGTGGGGACTCCACCCCTTGACCCCGCCCTGTACTGCAACAGGGACCCCATGACAGTTGCTGCCCCTCAACCATGCTAGGGGCTCCACTCCCAGACCCCCACTCATTGCCATTCCACCACCATTCCACCGCTGTCCCACTATCGTGTACAAATCTAGGACCTTGGTCCCCCCATCCCTGTGTCCTCCAATCCCCCCTGCCCTGAGACTTCGTGAAAGATAGGAAAATACGAGTTTATGCTCTCTGGGTCAATTCCATTGTGCTATTTTCTTTTATTTAGAAAATTCAAAATACTGAAACCTGTTTTCCTATGCACCCATAAAATATCAGGAGTCAGGACAAAGTATTGTGCATTGTTTAATATTATATACCTGGTCTAGGTTGTAATTTCCATTTTGTAAAACTCATTTATAATTTTTGTTTTCGAGAAGAAGCTTGGTTTTTGGCCACATGAAATTGGAAAAAAATATTATCTTCATAGGTATCTTGACCTATATTTTTGGATATATTTTAACATAGTTACTTGGAGACTCGTACCATGACACCTAGTACTCCTCTCCCATATAAAAACACATCCTCCTCTTTGAGACGTGTGAGGATGTTTTCAGACATCAGGGGATTTCATAAGAAGTTTCTCTTTGTCTTTGTACATCTCTTGGAAGTGTCCATTGAAATGGGGAAACTTCCTATAGATGTTTCTTGGATATATCATATAAATTATGTTGAAATTTGGGTAACAAGAGCTGAAAAGAACTAAAAGATACATTAATATACTTCTAACTTTTTATTTTTTGCATGAAAATTTAGGAGTTCTGTGGTAGCTAAAAAATTTCGTACTGAATCCCAAAGAGGTAGTTAGAAGAGAAACAATAAAAAGGCTTAGGATGTCTATGCACACTGAAGTTTTGTCAATTGATTTAAGTGAGAAAGAGGTATACTCCATGATGGTAGCTGGTGCTAATAAACTATATGCTATTTATGTAACACTAACACAAATATACATTTCCATCTGGTCCTTGTGTCCCCCACCCGACTCTCTCTTGTCTGCAGAATTAGTGAGAATGGTAAGACTTACTGATGATTGGATATGACATTCTATGCTTTGCAGGTGGAACATGTAAGGTCTGAGAGGAATCTGCTTGCAGAAGTTGATAGCCGGTACATTGTGAAGCTGTTTTATTCATTTCAAGACACAGAATATTTGTACCTTATCATGGAATACCTTCCCGGGGGTGACATTATGACCCTGCTTATCCGTGAGGATGTTTTAGCTGAGGATGTTGCACGCTTTTATATTGCACAGAGTATCTTGGCCATTCACTCAATACATAAACACAACTATGTTCATAGGTATTAATCTTGAACTTAAATATCAAATTTGAAGATAATGCATATATATTTTATTATCTTTTGCAGTTACTGGCATGTAATCTGGAGGATGACTTCACAATATCTAGCTCCAATTCAATTTCTTTGTGAATAATATTTGAACATGCATATTTGGTTAGTAGAATTCAATAGAAAATTCTGTTATTACTCAAAAATTAAATGTGAATACTAGCAGACAAAACAATGGTGTTGTTATTAACTTATTACAATGTGTTTGAAAAGATGCTTTTGGTGCAACTTGAACTTGGCCAGCATTCAATGTTCATATTAGAGAAATTATGTTGACGTGTAAAGCATTCTTGTACAGGGATATCAAGCCTGATAACTTGTTGTTGGATAAAGATGGCCATATGAAATTATCAGATTTTGGATTATGCAAACCACTAGATTATACCACATTGTCAACTTTGAATGAAGATGAGCCATTTACAGATGATGAATTACGTCGAGCTCTGGAAATGGAAGGGCGTTCAGATTTGAGAGGGCGCAACAGGGGCCCCTTGTTAACTCAAAGGGAACAGATTCAACACTGGAAAAGAAATCGGCGATCACTGGTATTTCATTTCTAGTTTTCCCAATGTGGGGCAACAAGTTCTTTTCAATTTTGGAGGCTGCATGCTACATATTATTCTTTAGTGAGAAATTAGTGCAACACATTTCTGTCTGGCTCTTTTCTCTGTCATGTGACTTCTCAGTTTCCTCCATGTTTATCTATCATTTGTGTAGTTTGTTTATTGGTGTGAGTATTTTATGTCCTTGCTGCTGATAAGATGGCCTTCATTCTGAAATTTTTCCAAGAAGTGTGATGAACGGCTCCAGTGCATCTAACTAAGCGTGGTCTGCTATCTCTCAAAATGGTTTCTTGTGTTAAGAATCAATTTGTTGCTAGGATATTCTTAAACTAGATTACACTAAGAGCCAAGGACTAAGAGGTATCCATTCTACCAAAGTTGCTCAACTTAGACGTGTGCTCCCAAATTGGGTTGCAAGAACGATTTGGGTTTGACATAAAACCCTCCATCAAAAAGAAAAAAAAAACTAGATTACACTGAGTATGTAACATGGTTGACAATCCTGTTGCTTTGTTATTGCCCACAAAATGATTTATACTCACCACTTTTTGTTAGTAACTTGATTGTCAGCTTTGCTATTGAATTACATATGATCGAACTTCTGAAAGTTGAACAGGGTCATATGTGAGCTTTCTCTGTTATTAATTGTGAACCAATAATATATCTAAACTGCTTTCATTATTTGCATTCTTCTTACATAAATAAACATTTACTGTGATCCAAAACATTTATGTTTAAAGTCTTTTTCACAGTTTTTCCAAAAGCTCTTATAGCTGTTCTGTCACAATACCTCCCAGTTTTTGGTTAAAGTGGTATTCTTATAATCATGGGATTTTCCCTAATTTATACGTAAAGCTATAATAGTTTCCTTTACTTAATTTATTAGGTATCTAGGGTTGTAACTTTTTTTTTTAAATTTCCAGCAGTTGTGCAAGGATTTCCCCTAAAGTTTATTTTCTATCTAAAACTATCTTATGGGATTAACAACATTTTCTACAATAGACTTTCTTGGGAATTTGGCAAATGTTGAATGTAGGAAGATAACTTTCTGTCACACAAATTTTTCAATATTCTATGGAGACATGTCCCACACCTTGGCGCTCCTGTGCCTGCTACCATGTTATTTTCTTATTTAAACATCATTTCTAGGACATTGGGGTACTTCTAGGCACCTCTTTGTGCTTCTACGTTTCCCTGTCTCTGCTAAAATGGGACTAGGTAGAACATATAACCTTTATTTTATTTTGGAAGGTATGCACTTATATTACTAGATTGAGTAGGCAGTGCCAATTCAGTAGCCATAATTAATCTGTTATGCAACATATGTAAAATAAACCAATATATGCACTTTTTCTCGTATATCTAAACTTAAAGAACTAATGTATTTCCTGAAATGGTCAAATCTAGTGACGATGTAAGAAGCTTTATATTTTTGTAATAGAAGCCTTATACATTCTGGGTACGTGGAGAGAAGAATTTGAGATTCCAAATAAGAGCACACTCAGGCTTAACTAAATAATTTTACAATGAGTACAAATTTGTTTAAGTTTCAAGTTAGCATTTAATGTGTATAAAATACATGATGTAATGCTTTTAAAATTTCATTAAATAGTAAATACTAAATCAGAAAAGAGATCTTCTGGTTTTATATGTTTTTAATTTTTTTAAAATATTAAATCAAGAATCACTAAATATATTTGTTTATGTGGATCCCATAATCATATTTAATAAATTTCTTTGACATTGTCTTATAGGCTTATTCCACTGTTGGCACACCTGATTATATGGCACCTGAAGTTTTGGTAAAGAAGGGCTATGGTATGGAGTGTGATTGGTAAGTACATTTCTCCAAAAAAATATCTGATGCTTTCTATTTTGTTATCTGCTTTTTACCATGGGGAAATCAGATTGAGAATTTCCACACCTAGAGTGTTTGTAGTTGTAGTTTTAGACTGTTTCGTAGTTCATTGTGTGAATGTTTTAATGGTTGTGTGGTAAGATAAAAAATACTTGTTCTGTATCTCATCAATGGCATATGGTAGATGCACCTAGTTTGGTCTATAATTTGCTCAAGCTATGCTTGATAGTTGATACAAATATTGCAACAGACCTTTAATTCCTATGTCGTCGATTCAATTTAAGAGCTTCTTAACAACATAATTAGGCTGAAAATTGATGTGTACAACAGCTGTTGATTTATGCTGATTCCAAAGCGTTCAGGCCTCAAACACATGCTACTCTATTGAAAATCAGAGCTACATATAATTATTAATTGCTTGCTGATGCACATACTTCCATTTGAGAAATACATGCTACTATAGATGAAATCAATTAACTACACGAATGAAATATATGTAGAAAATTGAAAGGAGTGTAACATAGTAAAGGAGATCACATGAGAAAACCAAATGATGTCCCTTGGATAAACCCAATGTTGGAAAATTTCCAGCAAAAGATATGATTTTATTCACCAATGTCGATACAAAGAAGAAACTCTCTTAGAGTGTGGAGGCTATCTGTATCTCCTCACAGCTATGGAAAGTGCTGCATCCTCCATATCTCTGCCCATTGATGGTTTTTGCTTTTCCTCTCAACGATGGAAATAATGAAGTGGAATAATCTCACCTTTCTTTCTCTCATTTCGAAAATGGATTTGTTTAATATTTTCGAGATGATTTTTGAGTTCTTAAACCTTTGGTATTCAAGGTTTGGACCTCTTGGATGATTCCTTAGTTCTTAGTTTCATTTGACAACACAATATTGTTCAACATACCACGAAAACCAAAGACATATCCAGACCTGCAACTTTTTTTTTTAAAGTTTTATGGGAACATATGGACAATTGTTAGAAAAGTATCATACTGCAGTATAACAACATTAATGACTAATAGAATATAACAACAATAAATACTCAACTATGTATCCAGGTGACATCAATGAATAGAATCCATTGATAAAGCTTGTTCTAAATTGATGATTTCCTAACTCGGAAAACTCACCACACCTTTAATGATACATTTTCAAAATACTAACTAAACTTAATCTGAATAAATCAGCACTACAAATCAAGCATGGGGTACTTGGTGGTCAACTATATACTAAATGCACCCTTTTACCTCTTAGGTTGCCTAGACTATTTGGTTATGGAATGTGATAGTGCTATTGTTGTGTGGTATCGTGCACCATCAATGTGAAATCATTTGCCTAGTCCTGACTAGTTCATCAGGTAATGCTTCACTCAGTTTGTCTGCATGATTGAGGTATTCAATAAATACCTTCAGTGTAAAATTGTGAATGAATTATGCATGAAATTAATTTTATTGTGATCATTATGTATTTGAATCTTGTTGCCAGGTGTCATGAATGGATTGGTTGTTCTATTGTTATGCATTAATATCTCGTTAGGAAATAATTGGCATGCTCCCAATGAATGCATCTACCAACGGTCCCCAGTTTTGTCCTTCATTCGATGCTTTCAGTTATTTAAAACAGCATTACAAATAATTATCTTCATTTGTTTCCAATCTTCATCCTTAGGATTTGTGTCATTTAATATGTTGGATTTATTCATAAATTCGATTGACTATGTTTCCTATTTTACTTATATTAATTATTTTTGCTTGTCAGCAATCATCATTGATCTCTTCCATTTGGTGCTAGTCGGATGTTGTGTTTGTTGTTTACTAGCTTTTTCTTTAATAGATATCAAGTTTTCATACTCTATGAGATTTATTTGGGGAGCTTCTGGAAAAAAACATAGTTCCATGGGGGAATTGGCCCCCTGAAAAATCGTCATCTCCAAGTGCAAAATGTTTTAGGGACTTGAGGATGGGGACAAAATGTCCTCCGGCCATACTTCCACTGCCACTTGTAGGTGGAGATGTCCTCAAAATGCCTCTGCCAAAGTAGGAGACGTTTTGGGTGCATTCCCCTCTACAAGGGATGTTAGGGGGATGGGGAGTTCCCATGCTGTTACAAAGTTTCTCTATGTCATGATAATGATTCTGACTTGTGTCAAAGATTTGAATAAATAGACAACATTATGGCATGTACAAATGATTGAATTGACCTTGGAAGAAAGTGTTGAGTTTTCTAGCTTAGTTCAGAACTTTTGCATAGGTTCAATGTGAATGTGCAAGTGGTTCAAGTTAATTCTATTGTGCATTTCACTTAAATGATAAAGTGAAATTCATTTATTTAGCTAATTAAGTCTAATAAAGTGTAGATATACACTAATGATTTAGACTTATCTTCCAAGTCAGTGATGGAAGACTCGCCGAGTACTTAGCGAGTCTTGAAAAACTTGAGAGTTTTTCTAGGTGGCGAGTAATAGCAGTGTTTACTCGCCAAAAACTCAGTGAGTTTCTGGCACGGACTCGCCTGCGTGAAAAAGTACTGGAAGATTTTTATTCTATCTATAGATCCATCTAATGCTTTAAAGATTACTATAAATCAAAGTAAATGTGTAGAGGAAAGGGATTAAAAAAAGATTTTACAAGGGGTCTACAGTTGTTTTTATTGAGTGCCAATTCATTTGTCAACCTTTTACATTTCTCACATTCATTGTGAGTTTAGTTGCCTTCTTTTGGGAGTTTCTAAACACATGGTATAAGGGATTTTTGTTTGCATTAGCTGGCATTTCTAGCTTGTGGCTGGTTTGACTTGGTACGATGTGAAGTTTGTTGCCTCTTTGAGATGTACAACTTCTTCATAGCACCCGATTTTCCTAAGGCTCTTATATCACTGTAAGAAAGTGGTTGAAATTCTCAAACAAAATGGCCACACCGAAGAGAAACGGATTTGCTTTTCTCATGAATGTCGAATGTAGACTCTTTTTGTTAGCTTTCTCCTTATTAACGAGTGGCCTATAGATAGTAGGGCTTTGGTTAATTTCATTTCCTGGTGTTCAATCTTTATCCATTGGTGGGGGTAATTCCCATTCAATCTCATATCCTAAAAAGGTTGGGCTCTGGTGTCTGACCAATCTCGGTCATTGGCATCAACATTTTATCAATCATAAAAAGGGCAAGTACATTGGGATGGCTCAGGTCTGCCCTCCCATAATGACTTGTAGCACCAAACAAGAAAACAACTTCAGGAATAACTTCCCAACTAAAATTTACTATATCACATTTAATGATGAAGATTAACCAGGCTAATACAAAATATTCAATCTAAGTTTATGGATGATATTCTATCAAAATTCACTCTGGTTTTATCTAGAAAAGTATTTGAAGATGTAAAATGTTGTATTTACTTTTAGTTTTACTATTTTCATTTTGTCAGCTATCTATTGTATCAGGCTATCAGCCATCAGGATTCCGCATGAGGATGCGATTTTGTACTCAATTAGCATTCAAATCAATCAAATTTAATAGAAAACACTTTTGTACTCATTTATGGACTCATTGGATACATCTTGTCATTGAAATTTGCAAAAAACATGTGTTTCTAATGAAATTTAAGCAATTTTTTAAGTTGCCGAGTTTTTTGCCGAGTCGAGTTTTTTGGGCCTGGTGAGTTTTTGCTGAGTCCGAGTTTTCCAACTATGTTCCAAGTCATCTTTTGAATGAGATAAGAAGATTTTTGAAGATTAGATTTTTAGCCGAATAGTATAAAGATAGGTGCAAGATAGAAGAATAAAAACTCAGTGATCAAGTGTGATCAAACAGAGTGATATAATTCTGTGCAACTGTTAGAAACAGTTTTTAGAGGTTTCCTTGTAGGTTTTCGAAGGAATGAAAAGCTGGTTTGAAGGTGTAAATTATTTGTGTACTTGTCTTGCTTTCACTGTTTGAGATTTTAATTTTTTGTGCAATTGATGCAGTGTTAAAGAATTAAATTCTTAGAAGAACATTAGGACATTGATTGCCTTATTGAAATTTCTTCAGAAAGAAGGGATATTTACATGCTATTGGAGGCAAAATAGACTATTAAAACAACTGTTATTGTTTTTGTTTACTTGAATGCACACTCTCCTGTCTTAACTTTAGGAAGTTGGTGATCAAATATTTCTTAATTCATACATCACTAACACCTCGAGCTTAGTAGAGAGTGGAGGAAGTGGTGAGGGTGGGGTGGTGGTGGATATTATCAAGTTTTCATAAATGAAAGATGTTTGTGAGTCTCTGCTGACTGCTGTAAGGAGTTTCTAAAAATTGAGAAGAAAACAAATAAAAAGATTCAACAAAGACAATATACTTGTCTTCAACTGTGCAACCCTCATCATTTAGTCCGGTCAAATTCCCCAGCGTCATCATTAGTTCTCTGAAGAATGAAGATTTGGTTAGAAATAATGAGGATTTAGTGTTGGAGAAAATATAGTGATAAAATTACAAAAAATGGCATGCACCATGAAGGTTTGTGTGGTTTCAAAAAGCCTTAATGTAATGTGAGCTTGGTGGCAGGGGCTCCGACCATCGTCCTGCCCTATATTGTGACAGTGACTGTCCCTTAGACCCTCATTCTTGTTTTAATATATATATATATATTTGCATTGCCACCCACCGTCCCCAAATCTAGGTCCATGGTTCCCCTATCTCTAAAACGCTTCCCCCCATCCTCCCATACCAAGACTTTGTGGAACATTGGAAAAACTTGTGTTTGATATTTGCATCAATGTTTCGGATCACAATCCATTACATCATTAGGATGAGAAACAAATGATAGAAAATATGAGGATTGATAAATTAGTTCAATAAGTAAGACCTAAGATGCCAAGTGTGATATGGAGGTCAGGAAAGGGATCAAAAAATTAATAGGAGAGAACTAAAATCTAAAATAAAATTAAAAATTAAGTATTAAAGCTAACAATTTAAAATTTTGGTATTGAAACCCAACTTGAAATTACAGTAATAAATGTTATTGTTTACCAATCAACAAGAAATGAAATTAAGAAAATTAACAGTTAAAATAAATAGAAACTCTATTAAAAAAGAATTTTAAAATATAAGATTAAGAGCGGTGAGAGAATCAATGAGGAGCAGAAGATAACATTAACACAGATGGTAATGGTAATAACAATCAAAACTGAAATATGAACGAATGAAAATAGGATAGTGGAAATGGTCAAAAACAACGGCGTGGGTTAACCAGGAGTGAAACCAGGGGTAGGGCTGGGGGCAGCGGGGGGGAGGGAGAGGCTACAACGTGATAAAGTAAGCAAAAAAGAGGGGAGAATTAGCTCTGAAAAGGAAAGGGAGCATGGAGGTTAATTCATTTGGTGGCTCCTGAAATTTAGCATTTTACTCCACTTGAAGATGATATTTGTTAATGTATACTAACTGAGCTGTACACTTTTAGAGTGCCATTCATTGTAAATTTTCTATCATGTTTTCTTTTTAACAAAATCAATCCATTTTTTCAAGTTATAATATTAGTGGAACAAATACAACAGTGCAAGAAAGCCTGGTTGTGAGAATGTATCTGCATATATTTGAGAGAAATAATTTTATAAGGGTGTTTAAGAGAGTGTCATTATATATGTAGTCTCATTTTTCAAAACTCAAGCTAATAATGTCTATTTAATCCCAACTATGACATGGTGTCCCTTCACGTTGATTGATTTGAGCTACAGGGCTTTCAAACCTGCTGTCTGCTCCACTAATGTGCAACACTCATTTATGTATTGCCTACGACATTGATATCTCGAATCTCATAATCTTTGGTTGAAGTCTGTCTTCATTGACAAGAGCCTCAGCTCTTTTTGTTTATTATTTAAATTGGGTCCTTCGTACATATGATAACATGGTGACAAAATTGCTCATGATTTTTGTGTGTCTATATATATGTAGTCTCATTTTTCAACTCAAGTTAATAATGTCTATTTAATCCCAACAATGACATGGTGTCCCTTCACATTGAGTGATTTGAGCTACTGTCCTTTCAAGTTGATTGATTTGAGCTACAGGGCTTTCAAACCTGCTGTCTGCTCCACTAATGTGCAACACTCATTTATGTATTGCCTATGACATTGATATCTGGAATCTCATAATCTTTGGTTGAAGTCTGTCTTCATTGACAAGAGCCTCAGCTCTATTTGTTTATTATTTAAATTGGGTCCTTTGTACATATGATGACATGGTGACAAAATTGCTCATGAAATTTGTGTCTATATACTTACAGGTTTCCAGGGGCAGAAGAAATTTTTTTCTCCAACGGATTTACATATTTGTGTTCTTTTCTGCAGTTTTACTTAAAAGACTCATAGAAAATTGGTCCCAAGACACTGTTTACTCATGGTTAATTGAATAAGGCACTGCTAAGCTCTTATCATTTATGACATTGATTGATTATTTTCCAGGTGGTCCTTAGGTGCAATCATGTATGAGATGCTTGTCGGCTGCCCTCCTTTCTGTTCTGATGACCCCAAAATGACATGTAGAAAGGTAATTAAAAACTGTAGGATGGTTATAATTAGGCTATTCTTTTTCTCCCCTTATAACTATTCAAAAAAAAAAACATTTCTTAAAAAAAAAACAACATTTAAAATGCCTTGTTGTATGGCTTAGATATCTTACTGTAAAACAGATCCTTTGCTGGAAGACATGCTTGAAATTCCCTGAAGAACCTCGAGTATCACCTGAAGCGAAAGATTTGATTTCTAGGTTGCTATGTGATGTAGATCACAGGTTGGGTTCAAGAGGAGTGGATGAAATAAAGGTACATCTTAAAACATGCATATTGGTCTATGTTTGCCTTATTTAAATTTATAGAAGCATTATAATAGTGGTTTCTTCAGTTGGCATTTGAAAGTCTTTGGAGTTTTGCATTAAAAATTTCTTGTTTGTGCATATTTACCATAAAATTATCTGAGCAGCACTGGATTTTCTCAGACTGGATCTGTCCATTGGATTATCGGAGTTATTATTATTCAAATGTATAAGTTGTTTCCTGAAGTCGTACACAGTCAATTTGTATTTAAAAGTATGACTAGAATAGGATTGTCTCTTTAGGGGTTTTGACTAGAATAGGATTGTCTCTTTAGGTTAAACCCCTCTCATTTGTAAGGGAATGTGATTTATGAAGACCTCTATCACACCTTGAAGTAGAGTATGGCCATCACTAAATCTATTGCAGATTAGGTGGCATTTGACATTCACTGCCGAGAGTAACTTATGGCTACAACCAAATCACCATATCCATACAACCAAATAATAACAGCAATTGGAAGGTCCAGTAATAAGGATCACGAGAACTCACAATCGGTGGTTTAGTTTGATTTCTCCGTAGGGAAACTTGCACTCAATCTCCTCTTAGGTAAGGTAATTGAAATGCATATGATCAAGGGATTTCATTATTGGTATCTTTTATCCAAACTCTTTCCAGATGAACTCTTATTCGGTCCTGTGTAGTCTAGTTAATTGAATTGTACAAGGTGTACGCACATAGTTGGTTATATAAAAGGCAATGCAACCATCATGGAAAGGGTTGCTGTTCCACATGTCTCTCTTCATATTCTATTGCCTATGAATGAGCCTTGTCCAAAACCCCTCAAGTCATATGATAGAATGATTCTCTTCTCTAACTCAATCTATTTATGTACATAAATAATTATTAGTGACACAGCACACAGGATCCATTATGTCGGATGAACAATTGCTCATCCACATGTCAGTCATTGCCTTCTGTTGGTTACAAATAGAACCCCCTAGATGGGAACCCCTCAGTACAAGGTGAGAAGGCGATAGATGATAGATCTAGTCTCTGCATTATCATGTGACAACAGAAATATTGGTTGGGCAATAGATGAAAGATTTTATAGGAAATTGGTTATGATATTGATGTTGGCAATGGGTTTAGAGCAGCCATTTGGATCACATTTTCTCACAGTCTGACCCTCCCTAGGGATTATGCACTAAGTCCCTCATTCTAGGGGATGGATAAGATCTTACCCAACATTAACAGGAATTTACGAGAATCAAATATTTATCATTCCTCAGCCAATGTAATAATATATTAAAGTCTTAGACTATAGATGAAATCATGAGTGCTGTGTAGCAGTAACTTTTCTAAGGTGCATCCTCTATCCATCAAATAACTTTGTTGTAGGTTTTGTGGAGTTCTCCCACCAAAGAATGCAACTACTGTTCTCTGCTGAGTCAAGAACAAAAAGCTTTTAACTTGAACAAGGAGTGATAATCAGATTGATGGTTAACACCAGTGATCACGTGCTAAGTCAAGGACAAAAAGCATTCAACTCGAACAAGAAGTGAGAATCAAATTGATGGTTAACACCAGTGATTATGTAAGTTGAAATAGGATAATAATTTGGTCCAATAATGCATGAGTTTACATGCACAAGAAGAAAAAGTGTGGACATGTAAATTTGCATATAATCTTCAAGCTTAACTTGAATATGCTTCCCTCCCATGGTTTTTGGACAACCTGTACCATCCTGTTGTAACAAGATGCTTTTGGCCCCATGCTATGTTTGTCACACCATTCATCCTTTCTCAATCCTTCCAAGCTTGCCTTTTTTTAGATCAAAATACTACTATCTTATGCTTTAACAGAATTACCAGTCCACTTAACCATGTTAAATACACCTCCAAGGACCTAGTTGCGATTGAGATGCTTTTGAGCCATCTATTGAAAGTTAGATTCTACCAAGGGATTCACAAGGGCATATACTAAACAAAAACCACACACGTTGGTGCCTAACATGATTGTTAACCGACAAAACCTAGCTAAAGGGCCCCTCCCTTATCAGGGATATGAGCTGTAATCCAGTAAGCAACAACAGTAACCCCCCACTTACTTTCCTCATGAGAAGGGTACGTTATTCACCATTCCAGTAGTGCATTAACAAACTTGGATCCACTAACTTCTAACCTCTTGAAGGGAGAGCACATCTGTAATTGCCCATTAGTAATCAAATGATAGCCAACCTCTCTCTAAGATCTTGTAGTATGGCTGCAAAGATGCTCTGATACCATGTAAATTTGTAATATTTTGGCAAAAAGTTCTTGCATGATAGCTGCAGAAATACTGTAATACCATGTAAGATTTTATGTATGTGTTGAATTGAATCTAACTTAAGGAATGAAATAGAATTGAAACAAACTACCTAGTTTGCAGAAATAAAGACTAATACAGACATGGAAAAATGAATGAACAGGGTACTATCTTATTCATCAAACTGATCCCACAAACTGTGCATCCATAAAATGCAACTTCAATGCATTTTATAGACAATACAAGAGGAGATGAGGATAAGAACTCAGTCTTCTGAAATAGAATGAATTTCCTGAAGCCTATCTACAGAAAACCAAGCAAGAAGCCAAGCTAATCATGGAATTGTCTAAATAGAATATCTAGAAATAAAATGTGTGATAGAAATAATATTCACTCGAGCAAGATGAATATAACCTAAGGTGTAATAATGTATGATTTACACCAATACTCTCATCTCCAAAGTTCCCGAACATTCCACACCACAACCTGTAGCTTCATGGAAAATCATTGAGATGGATACCCGCATTTTGCTGACAATCGGGCTAGTACATAGATGCCTGGTCAGTTAGTTACCCTTTGCAATATGTTCAAGATCTTTTGTACCCTGCTTTAACTCCCTGTTTTTTCCATTCTTAGTAGGCACCCATATTTTATCCTTTGAAGGAGTGAAAGATCCACCTTGCCTTGGCACCTGATTTTTTTTTTGCAGTTTTCACTTTGAGAAGGGGGAACATTGGCTGCTTTTTGTTGGCGCAAAGGACAATCCTTTGATCAAATGAGAATAAGAAAAATAAGCAAAGAAACAATTAGGAAGGTTAAAATAGTACCTTTTGGACATTCATCAAATCATTATGACTAAATAATTGAAATATTTGTGTTTATATAGGCAAAATCGTTTCAAGCTTTGTGATTCCAAGATATATTTTTCAAACACAATGGGAACTCCAAGTAATATGTAACACATGTTATAATTTTTTATTGAGGCATGGACATATGTTTAAGGATATATTAGGAACTTGAGAAATGGCAAGTTAGCAGATAGCATCTTCATTAATGTAAAAAATAAAAAATCTATTACTGGTACTTGCATTGAAATAACTATGCGAAAACATTTAAAAAGCTGTCTAGAATTAGCATATTCTCTCTTTTACGTGATAGTTTTTGAATTCTCTTGGCTAAACTAATGGAATGTTTCCAAATGGAAATATCTACTGGAATATGTTTATGGAATATGTTGGTTCTGGTCTGTTGTCACCCAGGCGCACCCATGGTTCAGAGGTATTCAATGGGACAGGTTGTATGAGATGGAAGCAGCATACAAACCTGTGGTCACTGGGGAGTTGGATACTCAAAATTTTGAGAAATATGACGAGGTAAAATCAAGTTAGCATATTCATGTTTCAATGTTAACCAAACTTATTTGATTTTTATAATACGTAACTGTTACTTTTATATTTATCCTCTTGGCGACTTATCCTTTTTCAGCATTGAATATGAGTGTGCGATAAATGATTACCATCTAATTTGTCTATGGAATATCTTGGAGATTGCCCAACGCATGTTCTTATTGAAGCTTGAAGTTGTCTATGAAAAATAAGCTAAATCGATAAACATTTCTGATACATTTGCATGTCATAAGCACTTTTTGTTTGTATTTACAATAATATTTCAGATTTGTTTTAACTTTCCGAATGTAAATATTCTTTTTTAACTCTTTCTGTAGCAGCGTGAAATATATATTGAGGATAAATACATATTGTATCATATTCAGATGTGTCTCTCTTAAATAATACTTAGAATGCAACTACCAACATGCTCTTCTATTATGCAAGTCTATAGTACAAAAAATTATGCGGCAAATACCTACATGGTCTTCTTCATCAACTAAACTTAGTTGTAGTATCAACAGATTATAAATGGTATTTTCTACTTAATCCAACCAAACCCACCTTCAAGACTCTTTATCCCTACAATCAGTGAAAAATATATGGAGGCTTTTCATGCTTTACCTGTTTGAGGCAATTCATAATTTGTTAAGGTATTGCTTCAGATGGGTCACCATTTTTTCTAAAAAAGCTTTATCATGATTTGTTAACAGTGTATGCAGCTTTTGCAATATTTGTCTTGTCAAACACTTAAGACTCCTTGTCAGCCTCTTGACCGACAACAGCAACAAATTCTGTTATAGTACTTTTTGAAAGAGTTGCTTATGTTATTCTCCTTCTTTTCCCATGTCTACAGCTGCTAATAGATACGTCGTTTCATTCCCTAATAGATTAGTCACATGAATACCGTCACAGCTTCTATTCTTTAGGTCCCGATGGTCCCATGAATATTTTACGGTCAGCACATAGCTTATTTTGAAATCTTCACCTGAAAAGTAGGGGATCTACAATTTAGGATGCAAAAATCCAGCGGGAGGTAAAGAAGTTGGGCTGAAGTAGTGCAGTGACTGCTAGTAGTCTTAAAGTCAAAGCTATAGTTCCCTATGAGATTCTTTTGGCCAAGGCGGGCTCCTTTCCGTTGGAGGCATTTGCTATTATTCGGCTTCTTTGTTACCTAAAGAAAGTAGAAAACATGGAAAATCAGCGCTGGCCTAAATTGGTGGTGGAGGAAGAGTTAGTTCATAGGAAAAAAATGTGGATGAAGCAGAACAGCAAGTGGTTGAACAAATGGGATATTAATATGCAAGATTGTCCTAAAAACAAAGCTGAAATTAACGAGTTTGTGTTAGAAAAATTCAGGACTGCCATATGGACTAAGCAGCTTGGCCGAAAAAAATTGCATTATGTCAAAGAGTTCAACCCCACACGGGAGCATGGGGGAAAAACATACTTGCATGCCGCTATTAAGGGTAAGGCTAGACTTTTAATTGCGCAGTTGAGGACCAGTCCTTATCATCTAAGGTGCAAAACTGGTAGATGGACGGTCCCCAAGGAAGTTTGGGAAGATAGGATATGCACTTTCTGCAGCAAAAGAGCGGTTGAAACTGAGTGGCACTTCATCTTTGAGTGCGCTGCCTATGAGGATATCCGCATTCAGTATGGGAACAACTTGAAGGGGGGAAGGTTAAATGAGCTCTTTGAGGAAGCAAAGCTCCACATAATGGCCAACTTCTTGGTCAAGATATATAGTAGAAGAGTAGACATCGAAAAGATTTTGAAAGTGTCTTAGGGCTGTGGCTCTTGTTCCTTTAGGCTGTTTGGCCTCCTGGACGTCATTAAAATTCATTCATTTTTTCATTCAAAACTCTTTTTGCCACATGGCTTCAGATAAAATCTTCCCTCCCGTGTTTTCTTTTCTTTATGTCACAGAATCATGTGATGGTTGAAAATAAGCAGCAATTAAAATTATTCATGACACCATTAACTAAAAAAACAGCCCTGCCTTCGAAATTTTAGGAAGCTACTGCGTAGGACCTTGCTGTAATGCCATGGTCCCACGCAGCTGCTTATTTAGATTTCCTGCTTAAGTTTGAGCGTACAGGTGGTCTCATGCAAGTTTTAAATTAAGTGGAAAGGATAATTTAGAATATTCTCCTATTATGGTGGAGCTGCTACATTTTAGGGATTGAAATTATGTGTCAAAAAATAGGGGGCTGAAATTATGCAGCCATTGCATAATGAAAAATATGCCACATGGTTGCATATATTTCCTTCCCTCTTTTTTCATTTCCCTCCAAATTTTACCTCATTTTTTAATTAATAAACACATTTTTATTAATAATTTGTTTTTTTTTGAATTTTATATAGCAAAAAAAACTACAATTTAATTTAACTGCTTAAAATAAGCAGAAAAATAAAAAAATCATGGGATGACTAGCAAAATACTCACAAATTAGAGGACTGCTAAACAAAATAAGCTAAGCAGCTAAGGCTTGGGCTATTTGCGGTGTTGAACTTGAGACTAGTGAAATTGCTAAATTCCTCATGCATGTTGCTCGTTGACATTTATATCCAGCTTGAATTTGGCCGATTAGAGCAGAAATATTTCAGTCAGAGGTCATAAACACTATCATAACCTCTCTCAGTACAAGTTAACATTTTACAATTGCTTTTCATCCAAGTATAGACAGACTGAATTTTTTAATAGAACAATCGAGTATATGTTTGCTGTGTATGCCAATCCTTAGCATTCACTGGGAGCAGTTTTTTCTTTGCATTATTTTTTATTTGGTTGTTCTTCAGTGCATGCATTGACCCTTATTTCACCAGTTTTTGATTTGTATTATTGGAATCTAATATTTCCTTTTGAATTTAATCTTTCCGCATCACAAACTTTCCAAACCTCCTGGAACGAGTCTGCCACGATTATCTTGCATTAACATTGACTGTGTTATGTTTTACCTGTTTTTTAAAATCGTACAGCGGTCCATCAAAAGTAAAAATGGCACTATGATCAGAGATTCAGATATATCCAGACAAAAAATTTCCGTCAACAAGTTTGATTTAGACAAAATATGGTCTTATGAAATAGCTTGCTTCAAGAGTAATACCATGCATAAATGTCTACTTGTCACCATTATCATCGCAGTCATGCATCATGGTATTTGACAATCACATGTTTGTGTATATGAATTGTTCATTTATGTCACTTAATGATCATGTGCAATTGATTGTAATTCTGAAACTGATTTTGACTTTTAAAATATGACTAGGTGAGAGCTCCAGTCAACTTTACATCATTGGAGAGTCTTTGGTTTGACTATCTTGTCGTAAATGTAATTTAATCAGGGTCTGCCGTCCCATAGGCTATCTTTGGCCTCGTGGATGTTAAAATTATTCTATTCTATTCTATCACCCTGCTTGTACCTCCAGTTAAAGTGGGTACAATTTCGAACCAAATCCCTGTCCGTTGTGAGCTAATTTCTAGGTGTTTGAATCCTGTGTATTTGACAATTATGTGCAGTCCATAATGTTGAAAAGATTTATAGAGTCTGATAGTCACTGCGGGACCATTTTCCAATGGTTTCTGAAGTTATGATTTCAGCAATAATTGTATCATGCAATTTACCATACATGTAAATACAAAAAAAATTACCACATCCATGTATAATCAATGAAAGTTAGCGTAAATAGTTTATTAAGTATTGTAATATCACGGATAAATTACACAATTGAGACATTTCCAAGCCTAGCAAAAAAAGAGATGCAAGTAGTTACTTCTCTTACATTTAATTTAGCGTGGGAATCTATCCTTTATGCCGATTAGCAATATGGTTCTGGATTAGATTAACTTATTTTCTAAATATAATCTTAGCAAGTCTTTGAGTGTTAATTTCCATATGTTATTGCAGTAAATAGTCCTCAAAGTGTCATGATTTTGTCTTCAATGAGCAAATTTTGTAAAAGCACTTTCCATGAAGGAAATTACTTCTTGTCAGTATAAAAATTATATAATTGTCAATTTCTGTAATTTGCAGTGTGTACACGTATATACAGAGTTTCTTTGCATTGAGTTTCGATGTCACAAGTATGCTTTTGGTCTTATGTATGCCCTAACTATTACTTTGGGGTATAGATGGTGTGATCAGTTTTCTGAATTACATTCCCATATCGTAGGAGGCTGAATGGTGAATATGGTTTTTACTTTAGCACAACCGATTCTAACAAAATAAATCACAGCTTGATATTGAATGCTCAGTATGCCATATGACTGAATACCTAGCTTTTATATTTTGTATGCATCTATGAAAGGAATCTCATTTTAGAAGAGGACATGTATGTATGATCAAAATTCTATTGTATTTCTTCATACAGGTTGAACCTCCACAGCCACCGAAATTAAGATCAGGGCCTTGGCGTAAGGTATGTGATTTACTAAATTGATATCCTTTAAAGTGTAAATAAATGTAGGGGTTTGTGGTGAAGTGTTCATAATTATATTTAAGAATATGACTTTGGTATATGAATATGATTATGAGATTCAGAACATGTTTTAAATATACAATGTATATTTTATTATTTATGTTAGGAATTATAGCATCACTAATTCTGTTGTACAAGTTGATTTGTGAGGTTTTTAAAATTTGAAGCCTGTTTTCCTGCAGATGTTAACATCGAAAGATGGTCATTTTGTTGGATATACTTATAATAACCGTGACATGTTCAAAGCAATCCAAGGAACAACTGGTAGGGCACAAACTGTTCAATCTCTTTGTGGCTATATTCTACTAAGTATTTGATCTTTGATTGGGTCTTTGCCCTCAATATCATTAATTTTTTTTCATGGGATCATTCCTAGGATCCAGTTTAGGTTGTCATGGTTAATATCTAATGTATAACATACATACTAATTGTAATAAAAACAATTGTTTGCTGCTTATATAGTTGTTCCTATCCTAGCCACAAGCGTTTCAAATGTTACGTTTCTTAGTCAATAGTGAATCACTTTTAACTTGACTCAACGAGAATCTATTCTAGTTGGGATTGATAGGATATCTGACTAGCTAAAGGAAATCCATTGCACAAAGCTATGCTGTGTGATTATTCTTCCCCCATTCTGAATTATTAGTTTTACTACAAACACTCAATCTGGGCAGACCTTTCTATCAAGCAATATTAGATCGACAGAGTACCCTCGTGATGACCTCAAATATTTGATCTAATGTTATATGCTGATGCTAATTTTGATAGTCATAAGTTTAGGCAATTCTTGATCTATGAACTTGTCAAACTATGCTTGCCACAAATTCGTAAGAATTTCCATGTTGATTATGTGGAAGTGCTACTAAAAATCAAAATACATAAGCTGAAGTTGATGTCTGATACAACTAATAACTGCCACATACATCCTTTATGTGGAATAGAATATGTGGATATTTACATACATCTCCTTCCTACAGACTTACTAATGCCACTTTTAGTACAATTGCTCAATGTGTTCTTCTATGTAAGGAATCCATTCATTGAAAGTACATTTAACACTAACCATAAGAAGCAGTAAATTCAACCGCACACAAATAAATGAACTCACAATATAGAGATCTACCTGGAGAAACCCATTAGGGAAACTCCAGCATGGAATGGGGCCGTGCCTCGATTTTTTTAATTGATTTCTTATGTTGTAATGCAAAATAGAGAGAACTGGCTCATTAATGGAGCAATTAGTTCATTGTGATGTGCATATTAAGATTCCTACAATAATCTTTATCTCTGTGCTCATCAAACACTCCTGATAAGAAGTAGAAAGGATATATTTAACAAGACTTGAATGCTTTTTTTTTTGGATAGGTAAGTAAGGGTTTTATAGGGTCCCTTGCCCAAGAAAAAGAAACAAACAACAACAGAGAGTAATTGAAATGGCATGCATGTGCCAGACCATAAAAGCAAGGTTACAATGCAGAAACCACTACAAACGAAATAAAAACCAGAAAACATTACAAAGCTCCACACAGGAAACAAGAAGACCACTATAAACCAGCGCTAGGCAGCACCCTGTAGGCCAAGACCTGAAACGGTAACCCCTTCTTATGAGATCTAAGAATCATCTGACAAGCAGCTTTCTTCCAAGAATATTTCCTATTCGAAACTATAGTCCATTTATCTGAACAATCCAAAATTGAGGAATCACTAGAGGGAACCACTTCCTAAAGCCCTTGAATAGGCAAAAGGACAGGGCCTAGGTCTAGAGTTGAGGCAAGAGACTTATATTTTATTTTATTTATTTTTTAAACACCATATTTGGTTGTTGAAATTTGATTTTCCTCACACAATCGTCTTGAGATGACTTGTTAAGGTGCGAGAGGTATTAAGTGCCATGGTAATCAGCTAGCTTTGAAGTGTATCCAGGTAGTCTAATACAAAGAGGGTCCAAATGGTCAAAGCATTGTTCTTGGACAATGATTAGTGGACTCATGTGAAATATGTCTTGAGTCTCACTGAGCTTATCATGATATGATCATTCACTCATACAGATCAAGCATGTTTTGGCAAGGTATATGATGGCATCGACTCCATTATAAAGAAAAAGTGGCATAATAGCAACTAACAAGTAAGACCCCTGTGAAACATTTTTCAAGCAGCAACAAAAAATTAGAGTTGAGTGGTGGAAAAAGATGACCACCTATTGCATCTCCTTGCATTTATTTGACCCAAGTATTATAACACAGATACTTTTTTGGCCTAGTATTATAACCATATGGAGATGTTGAAGTTAGTGAAGGGTATAAAACGACATTCACTAAAATCTTTCCTGATCTAGATGTAGAGTACATAGTTGTGGGCGAGTTTGGAAATTTTATAGCTTCAACAGGTCACAATCTTAGTGATATTTGAGACAAGTATAAGGAGGACACTGGTACATGGTGATACCTCCACGACCAATGATCTATTTACTCACATCCTCTTGCCATCAAAACTCTACCACATGTTTTTTAATTAATTTTTTTTTTAAACTTTTCTTTGGCAACTATAATTTTAATGTCTTATTTACTTCGTCTCGAATCTTAATAGGCTGTGAGATCCTTTTCAGCTTAGTAGAACTAGAGTATATTTTCCTTTATCCACTCAATTAAGCACAATCGATTGGCAGTGTAAAAGGCAGAGGAGTTGGTGTATGTACATTCTACTATGTGCCTCCTCTCACACAAGCAAGTCAAGTACAAGGAGGAGACGGGGAGGCATTGGGATGTAGCGCCTAGGTATTGTTACTTGGATGCTTCTGTTACACAAATTTTCTTTGTCTCGTTTAAGGATTATGGGCACAAGGCTGTTACACAAGACTTGCATAGTGTAGCTAGTGGGAGTGGCACTTGTTGCTTGTGGTTCTAATGAACTAGTTGATGACATTGATGCTTTCAATAAAGAGCACTAATAATAAATATAAACTATTTGGGTTTATTTTAACATTTATGATTTGACAATTGACGTTGAATTTCAATTATCAGCTTTGTGTATTTAATTTTGTACATTTTGTTTATATATTTTTAATATTATTAGTGTATTGTGTGAACAAACCTAGTCACACCGAGCCCAAACTTGCAACATAGTTCGTGTATGTATATATATAAACATAATATTACAAAATTTCCCATTTAGATCACATGTATCAGATAGGGATGTGTACAAAAACCTTAGACTAGTTGAAGGGGAACATAAAAGTAAAACTACAATATCAAGCCTATATTAATCAACGCTGCTAGAAACCAAAAGGTTAAGTTCATAGAAAGCGATCCATTTGCCATTATGACGGCAGGCTACTAGTCTTTCTTCTTCGTGCCAAGTTCATCCCATACCTGGCCTCTCCCTTTGTCCACCTTGGAATGCATTCTAATGGTTGGTAGGGGTAAGTAAGGTCGCTAAGGGTTAAATTATTGTTGCTTGAAGACCTTTTGGGAGTAGCATGTTGCTGGAATTGTTGAGCAGACACCGAGCAGCCTTTCCTCATCCTTTCATTGTTCAGGATCCTCTCAATTGCTTCAACCCTGTGGAGGACACTTTCATAGCAGTGCCTAAGAAAAGTAAAAATAAATAAATATTTATGAAAAATGGCATGTAATCTAAATCTCAACCGTTACTTTCAATTGATTTTTAGAGTAATTTTCCTTACCACAAGCCAGAACCATTTAAGTTCGTACTTTTGAAGATGAACTTAATGATACAATCAGTTACATTATTGATGTCTAATTGAAATTTGTCTTGCATTCCTCAAGATAAAAACATGCACTTTTTTGGGGGAAAACCCGTTTTTATTGAAAGTTCCATTTTTAGGGAAAACATCTTTTTAGCAGGCAACCTTTTTAAGGTAAACATCGTTTTGCCATGCTTTGCAGGTAAAATGTTTACTAAACTAATGTAAAAGTGGAAAGCTAAAAAAAATTAAGCTAACAAGGAAGAGTACAAGCATTGAGATCTAATACGGTGGATGACCATCCATAACCTGTTTGTACCTTTAGACAAGCACAACTTGATGTTCATTGCTTTCTTCAATTTAATTAATGTGTCTCAGGAATTTGTGACTCCAAGCAGTTTATCACCTATATATTTTTCCTGAAAATAGTAATAAAAAGCCTGTAGGTATGATTTTGTCCCTAGGATATACAAATCTGGCTTCTAGGCTATATAAATGCTTTGGCCTGTATGCTTTGCCATAGGTTTTACATTTAAAAATTTTGTAGTTAAGCTTTATGTCGAGTAATTTGCCTCTAGGCTGTCTATGCTTTATATTTAGTACTTTGGCGGTAAGTTTGGCCATAGACTGGCTTGTAGGATCTATACGTATTAATTTGGGTAGTAGGTTCTATGCTTGGTCCGTACACCTACACCCAGGCTATGGAAGTATGGGTTCACCTGTAGATTCTATGGTTGGCCTTCATTACACCCAGGCTATGGAAATATGTTTTGGCCTGTACACTTAAATCAATGGCCCCTTGACAATAAGCATGAAGGCCTGATATCCGAAAACAATATAAATTATTCTTTAGCAGCTAAGTTCAAGTTTATATAAGGTAGAATAGAAATTAAACCTAAGCTTAATTATCCTCTATTTAGTTTCTTCCTAACCCAAAAAACCATTGGATTCACTTGGTAGCTTGTTCCATCCCAGTAACACCCAGCTTATTTTTATCCCTGCATCATAGAAACTCCTGTTTAAAGTTAAACCTGCATTATATAAACTATTTGTGTATAAATAACCTTATTGGGCTGAAACGACCACTGTCCCATGACATCGCACTTGCCAAAAATGAGAAATCATCCGATCACAGAATCAGTTCTCATTCTCATACCAATGAATTTTGAATTTTGTGTTTCACAAATAAAGCACAATAAGACAGTTTTTTTGATCTAAATGTTTTGGGCAAGATAATCACTAAAACACGTCTTGGAGTAGCCCTCATTCTTTATTCCCTTATGGGAAACACTTCTACACATTCTGCAGGATTAATACTGTAAGGAGCTTTATATGAGCCAAGCACCTTCATGAGGGAATTACACCAGGACAAAAGCATTTACCTGATTATCAGCATATTCTTTACATTCTAATAAAGTTTGTCACCTGATTAAATTTGTCATTTGTATGGCCAATATTATTATAACTGTCATGTACTTTTGGGATGAAAGTTTGAATGGTGATTTGAAGTTTTTAGAGAATTAAATTTGTCATTTGTATGGCCAATATTATTATAACTGTCTTGTACTTTTGGGATGAAAGTTTGAATGGTGATTTGAAGTTTTTAGAGAAGCAAATGAATTGGATTTAGAATGTTGTGTAAGTTTAAGAAAATTTGGGTGTATTGATCATACTGTTTTGAAACTCTCTTTAGATTAAAAATTTGGTTGTTTGTTTATATGAAGAGGGATTGACAAATATTTCTTCTTGTTCTTGACTATCAGAGATCAAAGAAAAGAGCCAGCCGAAGAAGAAGCCTTCCCTAGTCTCCTTGTTTGGTAAGAATGGTTATCCTTACCAAAGAGTTTATTTATGCTTTTACAACTTCACTTTCAATCCATTCTATAATCAATAGTCGTAATCTGTCTTTGCAAGGATTGGTACTACTGCATTCGATAAGTCTCGCATTTTGTAGAAAATATATGGTTGTGTATGTTTAAACAAAAGTGATAGATTGTGATAGAGTGAGATGGTTTTATTAGCTATTTAGTTTTAAAAATATCTCATATGGTTCTTGTATTTGCACAGAGAAAATTGATTTGGAAGAAACTACGAGTACAAATGGTGACATGGTGGGCACAACAAGAGGAATTGCATGATCATAAGTATACGAGTCTTTATTGGAATCACCTTTGCTTCCCCCCCTTTTTTAAGGGTGATGCCATACAATTTTCATCATAATATTTTGTAAAGAATCAAAATGAGATGAAAATAAGTTTGTCCCTAAAGGGCAGATTAATTCATGAACAAACCTTAAATGAAGTTAAAAAGGGTTTGACGTGGCTTCAACTAATTGTAATATTTATGTAATTTATTTTGTTTTAAGTTTCAAGATTGGTGTTTGAACCAAATGCAAACGGTTGATTCTCTCGAGTAAGCTGTTCAAAATTTTCTGTAAAGGATATGATGGTATATTTTTAAAGATTTTTTTTGTTTTTTAATATATCTAAGTCATAGACTCTATAGTTTCTTAGAAGGCCTAATTTGTGGTTATGAGGTACAATTTAGCAATAGACCAAAAACACTATCCCAGTGAGAAATTTGTGTATTTTCAGTAAGAAGTTTAACAGCTTAAGAGGCCATAATACCGCTTTGCTAACATCTTAACTATATTCAACAATCCAACTATCCTTAACCCCAATGCCAAATTAACACATTATATATATTAGGTGTAGCATGACATGATAAGAAGGTATGGAATTGTCCTTTAAAATAGTGACCTTAGTAACGGTCCAATAATTCTCTTAGAGGATCTCTTGCTTTATGGAGGGCCACCTTCAAACCTTTTTCAGTCCTAAATCTTTACCTTGTTATTAACACCTCTTCCTGAGTTTTTAGTGTAAGATGCTTTTGTTATCTCTAACCATCCCTCACCCGCGAATGGGCCTAAATTCAATAGCCAATAGTTAAGCTTTATGTTTAAGTTGGGTGGGTAAAAGCTAGTCTTTCCACCCTAATTAAAGCCTTGACATGTATATGTTTGGTGCATTGAGGTAGCCACCCTAATTAAACCCTTGACATGTATATGTTTGGTGCATTGAGGTAGCCACCCTCTTTTTTGCTAAGGTTATATGGGAACATCATTGAGCCTGACTAGTTCTAGACCAATTAATTATTTAGGAGTAAGCTACCGTGTTGTTTTTCTTACTATGAAGATTATTAGCCCTATATTGGTTTTAGAGAAAGCACGCCCTAATCTTATATGTATTAATATAAATTTAAGTCATTTTCGTTATGCCACTACACTATTTATACGAGGTACCTACAATTTTGTTATTCGAGAATCTTTGATATAAGTTTTTTTTGTTTTTTGTTTTTGTGACAATATTGTATTTCTTTTTTAGAATAGTATTTAGGGCCTCATTGGAATTCACACTTCCTTTGGTATAGACATCTTTCGAGTGACATATTTGATTGTGTTATCCCTAAAACTTACCCAAGAACAAATTGGATATGGATAAAGCGTAGGCCCATAGTCCCTTCTCTATTTGCAAGGGAGGCTTTTCTTCTCAAATTATTTATGAGAAATACACAATGATGAGATCTACACTCTTATGAACATGTGTACAAGAAATTTTGCAAAAAGATGTAGCATTACTTAACAATTTGTAGAAAACATCTCAAAAAAGCAATGACAAAGCTCTTTGTATGCTAGGTTTACATGTAGTGAAAAGGACATACCATTATATTGTAGAGAATTAAGGTGAACGTGATCTACAAAACCAACTAACTACATTAATATAGTCAAATATAAATGATAGAGAATTTTGAAAACCATTAGTAAAAGCAAGTCCTCAATAACATAAAAACGTTAAATGATTGAAAAATGTTGCAAATGGGAGTTTTGATGTGCTTTTATAACATTCCTAGCTAGTTTTGAAAGATAAATACCAACTTTATTAGCTAATTACAAAACACAAACCTTACAACAAGGTAAATGACTTTCTTTAGTTGAAGATCTTATTGGAGGATGGGTTAGTTGCCCTAAATCTTCTTAATTTTAAGCTCTTCGATGGATGCTTGTAAGAAATCACATGTTTAATTGATGTATATCTTGTTAATGATGGCATCTAATAGAGGGGATATGAGACAAAATTGTTATGAATGCACAATATACTTTGTAGGTTTTACACCCTTGGTGGATTGTACACTGGTCTACAATATTTTGGGTCCTTTTTCAAAGTGGGTTTTGGGACCATTTTTTTTATTAGTGGTTTTCTATAATGAGGTGCCTATAAATAAATGCACATGGATTAGGGTTATTATGGGTATTGTGAAGGATTGAGTTAATATAGCAAATGAGTGTTGTTTTGGTATTTTTTTTCCACAAGAGTTTCCTAGGATATACCTTGTGTTATCTCTTAGTTGTTACTCTATTCAATTTTGTATAGATCACTCATAGAATAGGTGTGGGCTTATCTAATTTCTTTAAAAAATAACCTTTGTTTGTGAATTGGGGAGGGGCGGGGGGGGGGGGATATTACTTGCATTATTCTCAAGCACAGTCACACCCTAAACAATCTATATTCTAAATCAAATATCTATCTATAATTATTTTCTACTATTCCACCAATGAACACACATACTAAGAGCATCATCAATATGCAAATGACTAACAATGAATGTTATATGTAAATGCATCTACAATCAATACATTAACAATGGACATCATGTTTACAATTTCATTACATGTTAGTTGCATATGATTTATCAATTAAGCAGTAAGAATATGTACTAAAAGATCAATATCAACAATTAAATGAGAAATGCCTCGGATGTGGTTGTTCACTAGAGTTGTCACATTTCCTTAGATAAGTCTACACGGTACTTGGTGCGGGTGCTAGGGTGCAATATAACCCCAACCACGTAGATAAGAAAACCCAACAGGTTCAATATCAAAGAATTGTGCTTTTTGCAGGCATATATCAACATGAATAGTGGTTGAAAGAGGATTTTTTAAGAAAACCCATCATATCAACAATTGTAGAAGACAATTATACTTCATATTCTTCCAATTGCCCTCTCAAAATTTGTAAAATTTAAGTGAAGGCAAAAATTATCTTAAATCAACAACATAAAGCGTCCAAGGAGGAGGTTGAATTGATAACTTTTAATTCCCAAGATGTAGTATTCAACGCTTTCTTTGGAGGTGCCCTCAGTCTTCATTCATGAATACTCTAAAGTGTGGGAAATTGACTTGTGTGACATTTTCCTGGAAGGATTCTACCTTGAGGAGAAAATCAAACAAGGTAGTAAAGTGGCAAATAAATTGATGATTACGACCTTGTTCATGCGGGATCATTTCTAATTCCCACACAAAGCATAGAATTTGTTCTAGCTTGTGTGAAGCACTATGATCCTGAAAAGAGAGATAAGATCCATCGATGGACAAGTGTTGTGTAGTCTCAAATTAGATGACATCGAGCTAACCTTCTCCATATCCTTGTATGAGGAGTCATTTGAAGTGGATTTAGAGGAGCGTGAAAGGGCTTGGGGAAACATCTGGCGAGATGTCAAAAGCAAGTCACCGAACATTAGTTAAAGGAGAAAAAACTAGTTTTGCCCAAGAATTTGGGGCGAGGAGAGTTTAGAAATGAGTTTATGAACATGATCGTCCTTTTCAACCAAATCACATGCCAAGAAGAAGCTCACAGTTTCAAGCCATGAATGTTCTATCTCATAAGCACTATATGCAATGGAAACATACATTTTTATTGGGTCGCTTTGATTAGCAATTACTTACATAAGTAGTTGACAAAACTTGAGCAAGCTTATGAGTTTTGAATGATGTCATACGTTGTGTATAAGAATTTATGAGAAAGCGAGTTGTCATATCTGATTGGGTAGATTGGTATATTTAATTCCCAACATTTACCAACATTCAAGTATTTGGATTCACGTCCTACTCTTACATGATGTTGCGGTACCCAAGTGATGAAGTTATTTTGATGGAGTATCTTTGCCAAATCTCAAAAAAACACTCTTGAGAGGGAGGCATGAGCTTAGTCATTTTCCCGATTCAATTGAGAATATATGAGTGCAAAACAACTGTGGATTCTAAGTTCACCAATGAGGAAATGGACATATTCAACTTGAAGTTCCTCTATGAAAAATACACTTATGACACGAAGGGCATTGTGTGATCAAGGTTGGGGAACAAGTATATGCATATTTTGAGGATTGAAGACTACCAATTGTGTAGATGAGTTTGAGGTGTGGAGAAGGGATTTCAGCCACTTGATGGTCGACCAATTTGCTAATTTTCTATTGGAGGATGTGGAGGGAATTTTATATGATGAAGATGATGTCTTATCACAACAATTAGTGAAGAACAAGATAGAGCAACAACCCTTGCACTTTCTCAATTTGTCGAACAAAGAAATTTCTCCGAATTAGGAAAGGGCCAATATTGTTCTCAAGTGCAGTAGGTTCTTCATGAGTTCAAAAATGACAAGAAAAATGACGAATCCAAAGGAGAAGACCCTAGTCACAAAGTAGAAAAGACACTCCCTCCTTGAAAACTAGTGATAATAATAAAAATGAATGAAAAAGATGCAAAGGAAAAGTAGAAGTAAAAGGTACAAAGCAATCCAAATGAAGATATTTTGAGGGAGATTAAAAAAGGATCAACATTGCTACACCTATTCAACATGAGCAACCCATGTTGACTCATATCCCTTTATCATTAGGGAAAATTTACATATAAAATAGGCCTCCTAAGGATGTCATCATCAAAATAATGAACGAACAAAATTTAACTAAAAGATGACATCAACTGTTACGGTGACATCATCTAAAATAAAAATATAATCATTTATTTTATTACATTAAACTTTCTAAAATCTTATGAATTTATTGATTATCAGAGAGCTACATACAAATAACAATATTGCTCGCTATTCACTCTATTGAAAACCATTCAAAAATAATACACATATAAAAGACTTAAACCCTCATCTCCACCCGTTCTACCTAATCCTAGACTTAGCAAGTTGTTAAAACAACTTGTAACAAATAACAAAATAAGCACTAATAATAAATTTCCCAACATTCCCTCCTTAGTGCGAACATGGTAAAACCTTTCACACTTTCAATTATAGCAAGTCCAACTCTTGTGGCTCATGATCTTGATTCAAACGAAAGGAACCTTTCATCAACCTTTTCATGGTTTTCATACAAGTTTACCACAAACCTAGACACAAATAAGAACACACTCATCTGTTCACCTCATATGGTTTTCTAGATTACCACTAACCATTTCAAGATCCATGAACTGCATTACACTGGTGATTTTGTTTACTACAATATTTTACACCAGGAGGTTACATAAGGAAATAACACACACTTGAATAGAAACATCCACTGTTGTTGATCGTTTCCATTTGATCTCTAACAACATAGGAAATTGTCACTGTCATTGGAATGGAATATTGGTGTTATATCCCCCCCAACAATGTGAAATTTTCAATTATTAAAACACATAAAATAGAAGCACACGCCACAATAGAAATCTACAACATCACATGCAACAGAAGTGTGGTGGTTTCAAAATTGACAATAGGATTCATATGCTCTATTGTCAACTAGAGATTCAGGAAAATAGATATTTGTTTGGTTTATGAATGCTTTGAGTTAGAGAATGTCATGTGTTGCACATGTCCCAGATTTGTTCTTCTAGATCTTCATGTGTTTTGATTACTTTCACCTGAGTTTTCAATAGTGATTGGTGAACGAGGGATACACACTACTATCATCAAAGGAAGGGCTCTCTAACTACATGCCCATGTCCATGAGTGTCAAATAGTTTTGCAAAGGTTTAGTCTTTGGTCTATAAGAAAGCCAAGAAATCACTTTCCCTGCCAGAGTGAAAGGAGATGCCCTCGAAAATGACTTTGTATGTGGAGATTTTTTATTGAAATATTGTATTTTTCTAGTATTGACGCCTATAAGAGGACTATATTTCATCTGCAAATCACATGTACTTTCAATATGGAGAAAAATGGTACATTGATTGAGAAATTTGAAGGTAAAGACTTCCACACATGGCAAATCAAGTTATAGTTGATCCTTATTGAAAAGGATCTATGGGATGTGGTGAGTGAAGCTACATTAAAGCCAACTGAGGTTGATGGAATCACAAAATAGACTACAAAGGATTGAAGAGCAATAGCTTTGATTGGTCTTGACTTTCAGATGCATACCTTCACCATGTGGATTTCACGAAGTCTGCAAAAGAGATTTGGGAGTCATTAAATAAGCTTTTTGGATTTGAAGTAGAAACTGCCAAGATGACTTTGAAGCAGAGATTGTATGGATTGAAGATGGATAAAGGTGCAAAAAATAGATCATACAAATAAGTTTCACTCCCTACTAAATCAGTTAGCTAGCATTAATGAGAAAGTAAAGGATGATGATGCCAAAGCAATAATTTTGAATAGTTTGCCTAAGAATATGTCTGGTATGGTATTTACATTAAGCAAGGTAAACATTAGCCTTGAAGGAGTAATCTCTACTCTACTTGACCATAATGAACACTCAGAATCTGAAGAAGTCTTATATGTACATAACAAAGCAAGTTCACTTTCAAGAAAGGGAAAGTACAAATCCAAGCATTTTCTTTCAAAAGGAAAAATAAAATGCTTCTATTGTAATGAAATAGGACATGTGATTTTGAATTGTAAGAAGAGGGCACGTGATCTACCAAATGACAAACTAGATCAACATGTTTCCTTGGTTGAAGAATCAGATTGGAAAGACTATGCCAATGATGAAGAGCTATCTTATCCTAGTGATGAAGAATATGTGTTTTGAATAAATTCAAGCTTGGAGGTATGAGGCAATGGAGGAAGGAGGACACTCAATGTCCTCTTGTTAATCACCAATGATGAGGCCGCTTATCTGCTTTGGTGGTGTTTTGTTTTCTATTGTGGTGTGTGCTTCTATTTTCTATGTGTTTTTAATAACTGGAAATTTCTCATTGTGGGGGGAATATAGCACCAATATTCCATTCTAATAACAATGATAATTTCCTATGCTGTTAGAGATCAAATGGCAACGATCAACAACAGTGGCTATTTCTATTCATGTGTGTGTTATTTCCTTATGTAACCTTGTGGTGTAAATTATTGTTATTTGTATGTAGCAATCTAATACCATATTGATTATCAGAGAGCTGCATACAAATAACAATATTTCTCGCTATTCACTCTATTGAAAAACATTCAAAATAATACATATATAAAGGACTTAAACTCGCATCTCTACCAGTTCTACCTAATTCTAGACTTAGCGAGTTGTTAAAACAACTCGTAAAAAATAACAAAATGAGCACTAACAATAGATTTCCCAATAGAATTGATTCACTAAAGTTAGTTTGATAACTCACTAAAGTTAATTTGACTCTACATATCTTACTCCATCTCAATATCTTTCTAGAAAATAAAGATTGTTTTGTTTTTTAGTCTTATTATTCTTAAGTTATATTATATAAATTATTGTGCTTTCTAAAAAACAAATCGATTGGGGGATTAGGAAGGGATAGCTCTGGCGATGTCCTCTTTTTCTTTTCTTCTTATAAGGGACATCAAACTAATAACTTTATGGAGGCTCTAGCTATTCTCTGGGCTTTGGAACAAGCATGTGCTCTGGGATGGCATAGGGTTATTTGTGAGTCTGATTCTCAGATTGTGGTTAATCTTCTGAATGAGTGTGATGCAGAGGAAGGTAGAAAGGTTGTAGAAGTTCACTCAATGAACTTAGATCACTTCCCCCAAGAGGTTTACAATGTGGTATGTGAAGACAAAGCCTACACAAGGCTATTACAGAGATTTATCTAGCCTAGGACCACTATCTAATGTCCTCCTCACAGGTTGTCCAACTTTCACCTTGAAGAGTTGCTACTCAATCCCTCCTTTCTACACAACCACCTTGGTTTGACTCACAATTTCCTACCCACACCTCTACCAACATGGACAACAACACAAATCAACATATACTGACTTATGACATGCATGAAATTGACCCAAACTCTCATTCCACTCCTCATACAATAGTGGACAGCAAGATTCTGTATGACTGTCTTGCAGCAAAGTTAAAGAGGAAACCCTTCTCTTGAAGCATAAACAAGGATTTAAACATTCAACACCCTTCCAAAGCTTCAGATGACCATCAATGTTCAATGCATACTCAACATTAGATGTGAGAAAACAACCAACTACTTATGTGCAGGCCCACATTGTGTTTAAAGGGCAGAGGACAGGAAATAGGAGGTTGACTGTCCTATGACAGTTTTAAAGTGACCACTTCTTCTTATAGCCTTTGAGAAGACTCAATCTACAACCACTCCTCCCAACAAAGATCAAAACATCACATGCATTCACAAGGACAGGTTCCACTGACTTGACACCCCACCACAATACTGCTCTGATAGAAGAAGTATGGCTGTTTGACTGTCTTCAATGAAACAATGTTAGAAAGTAGGTTATCTTTGCAAACAAGGAGACATTTAACACCATGTCAGTCATTCATAAACCTCCTATGACCTTCATTGCTTGGTGCATGAACCAAATACCAAAATTAAGGTGTTTACCATCCATCAAACCTTCAGACCGTACTGTACCCACGTGCATGACATCAAACTATTTTTTCTGTCAACATTTGTTGTTGGCCTTCTAAAGAATGGTCTAGTTTGGGATTTAAGGAAGAGAGGTGTATCAAGATTCCTTGTCTGGGTAGTAGGGCTCTTGTGCAGGTCTGTATCCTTCCTAAAACATAAAGAACAACTCCATTCTATCAAACCTATGACTGTTTTCTTCTACACTTGCTCTCCATTACCTTTTTTTCACTAACTAGTCACTGTTTTGACTAGATAGCAGCATACCAATCACCATGGAGGAAGGAGAACCACAATGCACACATCAAAAACATGAAAAATACTTTGTCTTCCTCCATCCCACAAGAAATGGGCGACCACCTTTAGAGGACAAAGGAAGAATGGAGCATTTTGTCTCAGAACCCTAGATGAGGAGGGTTTACACCTGTTTTTACAAAAAGAAAGAAAATCAATACTACAAAATGTTTTAGGAGCTAAGAATACATGCAAACAAGAGCTATATCAAATGTCTAAAACATTTTACAGAGTTTATCTCCTTGGCAGTCCATACCTGGCCATACAGGAGGCTGTTCTCATAGAAAAAAAAATAGAAAACACACTTTTTCTCTTAAAAACTCCTTCCTTCTCATTCTTTTCTTGGCATGTTAAAACAAAACTCATTTTATAGGGAGTTGTCCAAACCTTTCCTCTTCCAAACAGTCCATACAACTACCCAGGAAAGGCAGTGGAATGGTGGAAAAGGCAGTTTTAATAAAAAACAATAAGTTTCTAAAAGAGAAAATCCTATAAAATAGGTCTTTCAAACACTCTAGTGGACTAGTCAAATAAAATGGACTAAGTCCTTATTACAACACATCAAAATGGCTTTCAAAGCCTTAGATAAAACCAAACTACCAAGATCATAAAATGATATGGTCAAAAACTGAAGCTCCTGCACCATACTCCCCTTGTGGGAAAAACTCAAGTCCCTTGAGTTGCCAATTGTTGAAGTGTCACGCCATGCTTTAGAATATCTGCTTCAGTCATCTAGGTGGCCTCTGAGTCAGGGAGATCCTTCCATTTCACCAAGTAGTCCTTATATACACCTCTCTGAGTCTTCTTGATAACTTTAGAATCCAGAATGCACTCTAACTGTAAAGGTTTGCTTGGAGGCAAATCCTTGATCCAATCAGCATCTTCAGTCACCACATCTGATCCACTTTCATCAGGCAATGGAGGTCTGAAAGGAAAAAGATCACAAACATTAAAAATTGGAGAGATACCCAGGCCATCTGGTAGCTCAATCTCATATGCATTTGGACCGAATTTGTGCACTATTCTGCATGGCCCAATCTTCTTCATCAGGAGTTTAGTTGGTTGACCCTTTGGCAACCTCTCTTTCCTCAGATATGCCATGACTAAGTCACCAATTTTGAACTGTACTTCTCTTTTCTTCAAATCTGCCTTTTCTTTGTACTTTGTGACTGATTTTTCTAGTTGCAACTTGACTTGATCATGAACTGTTTTCATGGAGGCAGCAAACTCTTCACCAAGTGGACTCCTTCTATCCCAACCTTGGAGATCCTTCAGCTCAAGTGGCCCTCTTGGATGGAAACCATAAACTATCTCAAAAGGACTTTTACCAGTGCTCCGATTCCTTGAATCATTGTAGGCATATTCAGCCTAACTTATAACCAAGTCCCATGCCAAACCATGCTGCTTTGTAAGGCACCTTAGAAGGTTTCCAAGAGACCTATTAACCACCTCAGTCTGACCATCAGTTTGTGGATGGTAGGCTGATGAAAAGGACAACTGTGTGCCCAGCTTCTTCCACAAGGTCCTCCAGAAGTGACCTACAAACTTAGAATCTCTATCAGTTACAATGGACAATGGTAAACCATGTATCCTTACTACCTCTCTGAAAAATAGGCCTGCAACATGAGATGCATCATTTGTGCATTTACATGGCACAAAATGAGCCATCTTGCTGAACCTATCAACAATGACAAACACACTATCCACCCCTCTGGCTGTCCTGGGTAACCCAAGCACAAAATCCATGCTGATACTTTCCCAAGGTCTGTTGGGAATGGGAAGGAGCTGGTATAGACCTGCATTTGAAGACATACCTTTGGCTCTTTGACAGATTGCACAACTAGCTACATATTTTCTCACATCTGATTGCACCTTTGGCCAAAAATAGAACCTTGTGACTTGTTCTAGTGTCTTATCCAAGCCAAAATGTCCTCCTAAAGAACCATTATGCTTCTCCTTGATGATGTTGTCCCGCATAGAGCACTTAGGAACACACAACAAATTGCCCTTAAACAAGAGGCCTTCTTGTAAAACAAAATCTGCATACTCTCCATGGAATGTGTTAGCCAAGTTCACACAAACATCATAAGCCTCTTTAAAATCTAAATCTTCTTTATACAGCTCCTTTAAACAGTCAATACCCATGCTTTCTAACTGAATTTCATGAACAAGAAGCAACCTCCTACTCAATGCATCAGCCACCTTATTAGAGACACCTCTTTTGTGCTTAATTGTGAAGGTATAAACTTGTAGCTGTTCCATCCATTTAACATGTCTATGGTTCAATTTTTCTTGACTGTTAAGAAAGCTTAAAGCATGATTGTTAGTAAACACAATAAATTCCTTGGGCATCAAATAATGTCTCCATTTCTTAAGAGCTTGCACCATTGCATAGAGTTCTAAGTCATAGGTAGAATACCTTTGCTTGGCTTCATTCAACTTTTCTGAAAAGAATGCCACTGGATGTCCTTCCTGGCTAAGAACAACACCAATAGCTTGCTGACTTGTATCACACTCAACAACAAATACCTTATCAAAATCAGGGAGTACTAAAGTAGGTAACTCAGCCACCTTTGTTTTCAACAACTCAAAACTATCATCAGCTTCCTTCGTCCATTGGAATCTACATTTGACTCCACCCTTGATGGTGTTGAGGATGGGAGCACTAATGTGACTGAAACCTCTGATAAACTTCCTATAGAAAGTCACCAATCCATGGAAACTTCTCACATCTCCCACTGTTTTTGGGGTAGGCCAACTGAGAATAGCCTCAACCTTAGAGGGATCCATCTTCAAACAACCATTAGAAATGACAAATCCCAAGTATACAAGTTTAGTTTTCATGAACTCACATTTGTCTAAGTTGATCATCAACTTGTGCTCATGCAGCTTCACTAACACCTGACCAACATGCTTCACATGGTCTTCCCTTGTCCTGCTGAAGATTAGTATGTCATCAAGATAAACAATAACAAATTTACCAATGAATTCAACTAATACCTCATTCATCAGGTGCATAAATGTACTTGGCGCATTGCTAAGACCAAATGGCATAACAAGCCATTCATAAAGACCTTCATTGGTCTTGAAAGCAGTCTTCCATTCATCTCCCTGTCTAATCTGGATTTGATGATATCCAGATTTCAAATCAATCTTTGAGTAATAGCAAGATCCTCCCAGGTAATCCAAGAGATCTTCAATCCTTGGCATTGGAAATCTGTATCTTATGGTGATCTTGTTTATGGCCCTAGAATTTGTGCATAGCCTCCACTTTCCATCTTTCTTAGGAGCCAGTACACTTGGAACTGCATAGGGACTTAGACTTTTCCTAATCAGCCCTTTCTCCAGGAGATCTTGAATTTGCCTTGCCACCTCTTCATTTTGCTGTGGAGTCAGCTTGTATGCAGCCTTGTTAGGCAATGTAGCACCAGATATTAAGTCAATTTGATGACTAATATCCCTCATGGGTGGCAAGGAGTTGGGAACTTCCTCTACCACAAGGTCTTGATACTTATCCAGAAGTTGCTGTACTTCCAATGGAATCTCCTTCTATTTTTGATCTTGCTGATCTGATCCACTCTTGGGCTTCATGACCAAGGCATACCCCTGGTTGTCATTCTCCTTCAAGATATTTAGGAATTCATTTCCATTCACCAATGTGACACTGCTGTTATTTTCCTTTCCCCTGGGCTGCTCCAACAAAGGATCCATTTTGAATGGCCTTCCATTCTTGGTGATGACATAAGTGTTCTTCTCACCATCATGCTGAGCTTTAACATCATACTGCCATGGACGACCAAGAAGCAGGTGACATGCATCCATAGGGATGATTTCACATAGCACTTTGTCCTTGTAGTCACCAATTGCAAATTCAACCCAAGCTTGTTCCTCCACCATGAAACTTTGGTTCTTGTTCAACCAAGAAATCTTGTGAGGACTGATATGAGGCAGCCTCTTCAACTTTCACTTCTCAACCATCTCAGTGGATACCACATTCTCAGTAGACCCTGAATCCACTATGATTTTGCAAAGTTTCCCATAGGCTAGGCCTTGGGTTCTGAAAAGATTCTTTCTCTGAGGGGGTTCTTGCTTCAATGGCATCTTCAACATAGACCTTTTTATCATCATACTCTCTCCATCTAGAATAGGTGCAGCACTTCCCATTGGTGAATTCACACTTTCACAGTCATCATCTTTCACTAACTGATTTCTCTTCCCACTGTCATGAGAGCTACTGGCTTTCCCTGGACATTTGTTCATTGTATGGCTAACTTGGTTGCAGCCATAACATCTTCCAGTGAAGACTCCTGGTCCTCTACCACCTCCACCATTTTTGCCTTTGCCATTATGATTTCTACCACCTCTGAAACCTCCTCTATGCTCTGTTGCTGATTGTGTTTCTTGCTGGCTATTATTTTCAGTTTTGTTGAACTGTCCACGGCCAAAATTGCCTCTACCTCTTTGATTTCTGCCACCTCTACCTCTGGCACTTTGGTCACCCTTCCTTCTCAGCTTTTCCTCAGCTCTAGAGGCCAACAGGAAACATTCATCCACTGTCTTTGGTAACACCAAACTTATCTCATCTTGTAGATTGTATTTCAGTCCATTTAGGTATCTAGCCACCATTCCTTTTTCATCTTCATTATGATTTGCCCTCATACTGAGTCTATGAAATTCTTCTGTGTAGGCAGCCACATCCATATCTTTTTGTCTCAAATTCTGAAATCTCCTTATGATTTGAATCTCATAGTCAGGTGGCATGAACTTGCTTCTGAGCATAGCCACCATTCTGCTCCATTTAGTGATGGGACTCTTCCCAATCTTCTCCCTCTCACTCTGCATATAGTTCCACCATACAAGTGCAGAACCTCTTAGCCTTGTCTTGGCAAACTTAACCTTTTTGTTGTCATTAAACTCCTTGTAATCAAAGAAGTTGCACATAGCTTCTATCCAGTCGGTGAGAACATCTCCATCCAACTTGCCATGAAAGGTAGGCACCTCCATCTTGGGATCACCACTATCTCCATGAGCACCCTTAAGTGCATTCAAGAAGGCTTTCTGATCTGCAGACATATCCTGCTCCTAAGGATCCTCTTCTGCCTCTGTTTCTTCATTTGTGTCTGAAGAACTTCCTTCTTCTTTGGTCTTGCCCTTAGACTTCTTCTCTTCCTGCAATTTTGCTTCTTGAAGTCTTGCTTCAACCATCTCTTCCACCAACTTCTTGATGGCATCTTGACTCATTGTCTTGGGAGGCATTGTACTAGCCTCTGTTTCAATTTCCTCTTCTAACATACACTTTCTTCAATCAGAATATTGGCTCTGATACCAATATGATACAGAGGAAGGTAGAAAGGTTGTAGAAGTTCACTCAATGAACTTAGATCACTTCCCCCAAGAGGTTTACAACATGGTATGTGAAGACAAAGCCTACACAAGGCTATTACAGAGATTTATCTAGCCTAGGACCACTATCTAATGTCCTCCTCACAGGCTGTCGAACTCTCACCTTGAAGAGTTGCTACTCAATCCCTCCTTTCTACACAACCACCTTGGTTTGACTCACAATTTCCTACCCACACCTCTACCAACATGGACAACAACACAAATCAACATATACTGACTTATGACATGCATGAAATTGACCCAAACTCTCATTCCACTCCTCATACAACAGTGGACAACAAGATTATGTATGACTATCTTGCAGCAGAGTTAAAGAGGAAACCCTTCTCTTGAAGCATAAACAAGGATTTAAACATTCAACACCCTTCCAAAGCTTCAGATGACCATCAATGTTCAATGCATACTCAACATTAGATGTGAGAAAACAACCAACTACTTATGTGCAGGCCCACACTGTGTTTAAAGGGCAGAGGACAGCAAATAGGAGGTTGACTGTCCTATGACAGTTTTAAAGTGACCACTTCTTCTTATAGCCTTTGAGAAGACTCAATCTACAACCACTCCTCCCAACAAAGATCAAAACATCACATGCATTCACAAGGACAGGTTCCATTGACTTGACACCCCACCACAATACTGCTCTGACAGAAGAAGTACGGCTGTTTGACTGTCTTCAATGAAACAATGTTAGAAAGTAGGTTATCTTTGCAAACAAGGAGACATTTAACACCATGTCAGTCATTCATAAACCTCCTATGACCTTCATTGCTTGGTGCATGAACCAAATACCAAAATTAAGGTGTTTACCATCCATCAAACCTTCAGACCGTATTGTACCCACGTGCATGACAGCAAACTATTTTTTCTATCAACATTTGTTGTTGGCCTTCTAAAGAATGGTCTAGTTTGGGATTTAAGGAAGAGAGGTGTATCAAGATTCCTTGTCTGGGTAGTAGGGTTCTTGTGCAGGTTTGTATCCTTCCTAAAACACAAACAACAACTCCATTCTATCAAACCTATGACTGTTTTCTTCTACACTTGCTGTCCATTGCCTTTTTTTCACTAACTAGTCATTGTTTTGACTAGATAGCAGCATACCAATCACCATGGAGGAAGGAGAACCACAATGCACACATCAAAAACATGAAAAATACTTTGTCTTCCTCCATCCCACAAGAAATGGGTGACCACCTTCAGAGGACAGAGGAAGAATGGAGCATTTTGTCTCAGAACCCTAAATGAGGAGGGTTTACACCTGTTTTTACAAAAAGAAAGAAAACCAATACTACAAAATGTTTCAGGAGCTAAGAATACATGCAAACAGGAGCTATATCAAATGTCTAAAACATTTTACAGAGTTTATCTCCTTGGCAGTCCGTACCTGGCCATACAGGAGGTTGTTCTCACAGAAAAAAAATAGAAAACACACTTTTTCTCTTTAAAACTCCTTCCTTCTCATTCTTTTCTTGGCATGTTAAAACAAAACTCAGTTTATAGGGAGTTGTCCAAACCTTTCCTCTTCCAAACAGTCCGTACAACTGCCCAGGAAAGGCTGTGGAACAGTGGAAAAGGCAGTTTTGATAAAAAACAATAAGTTTCTAAAAGAGAAAATCTTATAAAATAGGTCTTTCAAACACTCTAGTGGACTAGTCAAATAAAGTGGACTAAGTCCTTATTACAACACATCAAAATGGCTTTCAAAGCCTTAGATAAAACCAAAATACCAAGATCATAAAATGATATGGTCGAAAACTGAATCTGCTGCACCAGAGTGGGTGATGGTTGGTGTGCATTGGCAACTGGCATCAGCGGTTCGTCAGATTCTTCAATTGAGTCACACGATGGACTTTGTTTCTTTTGTCCATGTTCCTAGGGAATGGAACTGTGTGGTGGATTGCTTGGCTAAGTGGGCTTCAGAGCAGGTGGGAGATTGGAATGTGAGTGGTTGGGATCAATTGTCCCATGATGGGGTTCATCATTTAGAAAGTTTGATCTCTGCGAATATGGATGGTTAGCTATGGTCCCTGCTTGGGACTCTGGGGTTGGGAGGTTCCCTGGCTCTGGTTTGGTTAGTTGTGGTGCTAGTGATCCTTTTTTGTTCTCTATTGTCTCTCGGGGCGGTTGCCCTTCTGATTTTGTACTTGTTGTTTCTATTGGGATAAATTGCCATTAACTTGCAATCCTAACCAATTCATGTGTCTCCAAAGTTCTTGGAATGTGTTCCCCAACACATTAAGACTTTGAGAGATTAATTATTTATTAATTACAACACTTTAACTTTTGCATATATGTTCTAAATGGATAATATCAAACTTGGGTGCCCACTTTGAGATGGGAGCCATGAAGACCTTGTTGACTTCTCCTAAGTCTTAAGATAGAGTTTGATAACTCCTAGTTAGTGGGAGTTTGACTTGGGTCATATTTTTAGACTTGGAGTTGTGCTTTTTTATATACATGAGTGGATATTGTTGAGACACCTTACATGGATATAATGTTGGAGTTAACTATAGTATTAGAAATGCATGAAGTGGATATTGCTTGCATGTCGTCAGAATAGTTTGCATGGACTTGCATGTAGCTTGCATGCACTTGCATGTTGTTGCATGTTGTTGCATGTCACTCCTATGGACTTGAATGACCTTGCATGTTGTTGCATGTCACTTGCATGTGCTTGCATGTTGTTACATGTCATTCCTATGGACTTATATGACCTTGCATGTAGTTGCATGTCATTTTTGTGAGATTACTTGCAGAACACTCCAACTCCAAAAACTTGCAGGATGGTACATCTCAGTGATTTAAGAAATGGGTATCAGTTGCATGTTGTTGAAAATGCTTGCATGTCAGTTTTAAGATATTACTTGCAGGACACTCTAACTCCTGAAAGTTATAGGATGGTACTTCTCAGAATTTCAGGTAATGGGTATAAGTTGCATGTTGGATCCAGTGTTTGCATGTCACTTGCATGTATAGAACAAGATATTT
The DNA here is from genome assembly GCA_027924645.1 of Cunninghamia lanceolata. Taxonomy (NCBI): domain Eukaryota; kingdom Viridiplantae; phylum Streptophyta; class Pinopsida; order Cupressales; family Cupressaceae; genus Cunninghamia; species Cunninghamia lanceolata. Next base: position 19,987,757 of record BSBN01000213.1, read on the forward strand.
TAGAATAACCTTGGGGGCATCAATCTTGCATGTTGTTTGCATGATTTTGATGTGTATTTGATCACTTCAGTTAATAGAAACTCATTGGGCAAGTATGGACGCCCAAATAGAGGAGTTTCCAATGTTGCTTTTACTTGGTGATAAGTTTGATGATGGGAAAGCTATTTTTAGCCAACTTGGGCACCCACATCTTGGAGGATCAATTAACTCAGTGTTTGGACTATGTTTGAGTTCAGTCTTCTCAATTTAAGTGAGCTTGAAATTTGCATGAGCTTTGGAAGCTATGTTATCAAATGTAATTGATTATATTTTGAGTTTCAAGTTCTTGTTAAGAAGTGCTTGAATTAAAAGAGGGTTCTTGAATTAAAAAGTTCTTGAATTAAAAGGAAGTGCTTTTATTTAATTGAAAACCCCATAAATTTTCCAGAGAGTTGGTTTGAGGGGAAAAAAAAAGACTTAGAGAAAAAAGCAAGAAGTTTTTGAAGTGCATCAAGGACTTAGAGAAATTTCAAGTATTAAATGTAATCCTTTCAAAAGAAGATTTAATACAAGCAGAAATATCTTTGGGTGTGGAGTTTTTTCTCGCAAGGGTTTCTCCACGTAAATACTCTGCAGGTTCTTATCTTCTCTTATCTTCTCTTCTATATTGAATTGAATGTGCAAATTAATTGTTGAGTAAATTGTTACAACTTAATCTTTATTTCAGCTTTGCTACACAAAATTTTAAAGTTCATAGCAGCAGTTCTACCTTCATTTTCAAGAGTTTCCTGATTAATAAATTTTTACCCCTCTTTTAAAAAAAAGTATATAAACATTAAAAATTACAAAAATTATTTTAAAAAAATTATAAATAATATATACTTTTATATGTGTATATATTAATTTAAAAAAATTAAAGAATTACTATAAAATTAAATTAAATTGAAGAAGCTAATTAAAGAAGCTCGAACTATCTTTTTTTAATTTTTAATATGCACCTACAACCACAAATGTCCTTTAAATCTTTTTTTTTTTTAAATATTAATATTAATATATATTATATAACATATATTATTTACATTTAAAAAAAATTATTGTTATATATGTACAAAAGTCCAAAACTACGAAAATAGAATAAAATATTTATAAAATTAAAGTTTTAGAAACATTTAAATTTAAAGTTTGCATAAAAATTAAAGAATTTGTAGCTAGCTTCTTTAATTTATATATAAGATTTATGATTTATAATTAATATATACATTTATTCATAATAAAAGATAATAAATATTCATTTTTACTTTTTATATGCCTTCAAAAGAATTAAGTTAAATTTGAATTTTCACATAAAGAGTTTATTTTAAAACTAGAAAGTGTAGCTTTTAAAATATAACTTTAAGATTTTTTAATGAACTTGAGTTTCTTAAAGAATTTAATAATAAAAATATAAAAAGCTAATAAATATTTATTTATATTTTAGGAAAGTGAACATGAGTTTTAAATAAATTTAGAAAGTGTAGCTTTTAAAACATAATTTAAAAATAAAAGATTTTCCAAAGAAAAAATAAATCAAGAAAAGAAAAAAAAGTGAACTTGAGTTTTTTAAGGAAATATAATAGAAATATGTGTCCTCACTTAATTCATATAGTTAAGTAATTTATATTTATTTATATTTAAGTAATTTATATTATATAAAACAAGTTTTGTTTTTTAAGAGTTCTTAGGAGGCCCATTTTTTATATAAAATTTCCCTAATGTGCTAGTTAGAGAACCTTCTCCCAAGGAGGTTGTATTTACACTAGCACAATCAAAGCCTAGGATGTTGTCTCCAATGCAAGATATTTCTCTACCCTAGGATCTTCCAAAAAATGGTGAAGTAGAGGTACAAGGGGAAGTTCCTACATGGGTACAAGAGGTTGTCATGAGAAAGAGAAAATCACTTTCATACCAAATTGATTTCAACACTCTTGATAGTTGGAGAACAAGTTGTGAAGAAATCCAAGTGCTAATCTAGGATAACCAAGACTGCAAAGGGAAGTTTGATTGTCAAAATGACTATTCCTTCTAAAGATAAGTCCATTCAAGTTGCAGAGACTGTTGATTTTTAGATTGTTAGGACCAATTTGGGGCCAAGTACTCGGCATGCTGATGTCAATATGTTGGAAGTCATCATAGGAAACATAAAGGAAAGGGTGATCAAAGACAAAGAAGATGAGATAACCTTAAAGGCTAAGGTTAAGTAGCTCAAGGAATACATTTCTCATCTTCTACAATCCACTTTAGAGTCTACATTGTTCATGCCCTAGGTTCTAGACTCCCCCAAAGAGAAAAAATGACTAGATTAGCTAGTCATATATGGGAAGAATTTGGAGAAGTGGCTTGACGACATTTGTTATCAAGGCACCAAAGTGTTGGAAAAATTATACCAATTGATAAAAAATGTGAAAAAGGTCATCCAAGGGATCGAGGACAGTGAAAAATGCATGATAGAGATACTTCTATCATATGAGAAGATTGCTAAAAAGCTCAAATAGATGGAATCTCTAAAGTCGACTAAGGAGCAAAAGGACAAGGTGTTTGCATGAAAATAGCAATACTCAATCCTCATGAGAGTTTTAGCTGATGCTTATGTTGGCCTAAGCCCAAATTTTATACTCAAACTTGGTTCTTTTATTAATGTGATGTTTTTTTGTTTGCCCAAGTGTCTTCTGTAGATCATCCTTTGTGTGCTCTCTTCATCGCAACTGGTAAAAATGCATTATCTTCCACTTGCAATGTTTTCTAGTGGATTGTTCTATGTCCATGCCTACTTCCCTATTCCTTGAAATGTTCTTTTTTTTCTGATGCCCTCTAATGCCTATTTACAATCCCCTATCACCTACCTTTGCTTGTTGTTAGTACCACATGTTCTCCTAATTTGTCTATTCTTATGACAAAGGCAATATACTTCAATTGTTTACCTTTGTTCCCTTCATGGTGAATACTCATGCATGCAGTGGTTTCTTCAATCTTGTGATGGCCACACATGTTCTTGCAGGTATAATTCTATGTTGTTGTGGCCTCCATATGATCTCATTGGTCTTTTACAATAGATTTTTATGTCGCAAGATTGTCATACTATGTCTTGCAATTGGTGTGGTGGCTCCTATTTGCTTTGTGGTAGGTCTTTCCCTCATTGGAAGGGGTGTACTTTATCCTTGGCAACATTTGGGTGGTTTGCAATGCATCCTCATGATGTGTTGGTGACAATATTCTTTGCACCTAGGCTAATTCTCTTTGTGGTAGTGTGCTCTCTTTCCTTTGCAGTGTGGCCTCTCCCTGTGCCGGTCATCCTCTAGTTAGCGATGCTCTTGTGGATGTATGTTGGTTGAGAGTGTTATATGGTTCTTATGTTGTGACCACAAACACTTTACTAGTCATATGCATCTTTGCGGTGGATCGACATATTGTGATGGCATGTTGTTGGTTTTCATTGTGTGATGAACTTCAGGTTGCCTATGGCTTCATGTTTCTTCATCTTTGTGTGATCCTATTAAATTTTTCATTTCTCATCCACCCTTGATCTACTCTTCTTCCACATGCACGACACATTCAAATGATGTTGAAATACTTTACCTACCTTATCATCTGTTGTTCACTCCCACCTATTGTGTCCCATCCCATGCTTCTCAAAGGCATTTAAAATTTCTTATTAGTTCAAGGGTGGTTGGTGTGTCTTCGTATCCTTGACATTGCTCCTTGGGTCATTTGCAACTCTACCATGGCAAGGCACGATTCAAATGTTTCATCTTGAGCCCCAAGCATGGTTGTGGTAGGTTTATTCATTTTGAACCTCCTCCCTGACATGACAAAGAGTCTAATGATTGTTATGATCAGTAGGTGTGCCTAGTAGTTAGTTCTCCTCACCATTGTATGTCTTCTCTTGACTACAGTAATGAGGGCATGACACATTTGCCCTTGTTGATCATATCTTCCATGATCCCAAGTGGATCTCTCTTCCCAATAACTTCATTATTTTGATAGGGCCATCTAGGTGTCTTGAAGGCTAGATCTGACTGGATATGCATTTTAAATCTCCCTCCAAGAGCCAATATGCAAAATGCTATATATACATGCTTGTTTGTTGTATTTGAGGTTGGTCGCTAAGCCAATTTTTTGGCTTCTTAGTGTCTCAAGTTGTTATAGGTCATCAAGTGATGCAATCTAGTCTGTAAGGAGAGGGGACACACATTGTAACTCATAGGAAGGATATTTCAATAACATAGTACATGTAAATGGTATTTCTCCATGGAAGTATGCAACTATTTAGGGGTTGCTCAAATAGCTGTAGATCCCCTCTTGCCACATTTGTTGGAATGAATGTCATAGAAATTAGATGAATGTGTGAAATCTTTCTAATTCATTGCAAACTATATTGTAATGGTATTTCTTATGTTCCATGTGGGTAGTTGCAGCATTAAGATTAGATTATTAAGTATGTCCATTTGTACTAAGTGTTATATTTGATTTGTATGCATGTGCATATCTAGTTCCATTTTTCTCTGCAGGTGTATCCTCTTCTTCCTTGCTCAATAATGACTCTATTGCTCAATGAAGAAGGCACCGATCTGATTGTTGAAGGTCCAAACATTTCTCAATTTGATTATCTATTCATCCTTGTAGGTTTAAGAGTAGATTAGAGTCATACATGCTCTCATGATCTAGTATTATAACTTAGGGAACATCTTAATTGATCACAAACTTTTAGATAGTTAGAGGATCATGTTATGCATGCCTGCACCTTGCCATTATGCATGAAAGGTTAAGTGGAGTCATTTGTGGGGATATTATAATATTATTATTTCTATGTGCATATGCAAGGTTGTAGTTATCAACTTAAAAAGAGGTATTACAATAAGCTAGTTATTCTTTTGGCCTAGTGATAAATCTTGGATTCAAGTGTACATTAGGTATAGTTGTGGTTGCCTTAGCCTTGTTCCATCATATTTGATAGATGTCCTATTGAGTATACCTCTTGGAAATACCCTTCCAGGTTTAGTTGAGTCAAAAGATGAAATGAACCTACCCACTCATAATCATTGGTCCATTCATGCTACATTCTAATTATAAGTCATGTCCATTGCCTATGTTGACACTCCTAGGCCTTAGGTGTTGGCGCAAGCCTTTAGGAATTGTGGGGCCACATGTCTGAGCATTAATAAATTGGTGCCATTACCAAGGATGCATTAAAGGGTTGAATTTAATTGAAGATTATTCTAGTGGAAGGCAACCTAAGAAATATTCTTGCCTTGGTAGTATCTCCTACTCCAAGGATTTCATCATTCAATGAGGTGGCAACTCTATTGTCTTGAATCAATGAGTTTTATTGTGATACTAGTTTGTTGATAGTTCCACAAAGTTGTGTCCTAAGGTGCAACAAAGTAATAAGGTGTATGCCCCTTCTACTCTTTTTCATGATGAGGTTGTGCTTCTTTTGTAAAAAAATATGCTTGTAAGGAAGTGTGGTGTTGTTATAGCATGTTATAAATCAGTAACCATGGCCTTTACGTTGAATATATTGATAGGGTTGTCCCTTCATATAATTCTCACTATTATTCAATCCTTGATTTTTTGTTGATGAGTATGACTTAGAATATTATAGTGATGCATATTATTATTGCAATAGTCATACTCCATCCCTAAGTCATTTCCAAAGTCTATGTGTGTCCATGCAAGAACATAATAAGAAAAAAAAACTTGAAAGCCAAATCCAAATGCTTCAGTTTAGGTCACATGCCAATGTCTTTCCTACTACCACAAAGAATCTAGTTTCTCAAAATCCCATCATTCCCCTTGATACTATGTACAAGAAACTAGACTGTCAAGGGTTGACTATAAAATGAAAATAATGACCATAATAATTTTGGATCAAATGCCCAAGTTTGATGGACTAGATGTCATTAAAGGGGAGTCACATGTTGATGCATTCTCAAATTTCATGGAGGATTTTCATTTTGAGGATGAAGACATGTGGATGTAGTTTTTGATAAATCTTTATGTGTGAAAGCACAAAGATGGCTTATTTGTTTTCCTGAGCACTATTTCTCTTCTTGGAATGAGCTTATGACTAGATTTGTTGAATAGTACTCATGCAATGGTGACCTTGCTTCTCTTGTTCATAAGTTGTTTAACATCAAAAGAGAGGAGGGAGAGTTAGGTCCAAACTTCAATCATAGGTTTGCAATTGCACATTCTAATATTCCAAGGAAATTTAGGTCTGATGCATCTGCTTGCATTGATTTATTTTCTGATGCATATGAGGTTGGCTTAAGTGCAACGATGTAGGAGATGGAGCACACAAGTCTATGGCATGCCTATGTGTGGATTGACAACCTTGAAAAGATAAAGATGAATACATAAATGGGTTGTTAACTCCATAGATTCAAATTGATAATGTGCGATGTATTATGGATGCCCTAGAGACTCTTGTTGTTGGTAAAGGTCCATCAGAGGCTAAGGAAGGTGATGCAATATCATAGGATAGTTTTATTGATGAAATAATTTTTTTTGCACTGATTTGTGGTTGGATGAGCTAGCTCTCAAAGATGAAAATGACGATAGGTGTGTCAATGTTGATTTTGAGAAACATGAAGAAAATTGTCTCTCCAATGAGCTTCCATGCTTTTGTTGTCATGCCCACACATACACACATGTACATATGAGCATAAACACAATGCAACTAATTTAAAAAAACACAACATAATAACTACAAGTATTTCTTCTTTCAGTAGTGAATGATGCACACTCAACACCATTGCACTTGCAATGAATGAGGACACGTTGCACAAGGTGAAGGGGAAAGATACAAATTTAGATGGTGGAACCTCATTGCAACACCTTGGAATAATAGTGATGGCCACCTAATGAGGTATCAATGTCGTTATCTACAACATTATGAAGGGATAACTCGCATGAATAATTTACTTTAGGTTTTCTAAGTGAAAGTGATGAGGTGTTGTCATCTGAATGTGACTAGAGCAATATGCTCAAGGGTCAAATTACATGCCTAAAAATTAACCATAAATTTAATTATACATTGAACACTTGCTTAAATTATGACTTAGACCAATTCAAGTAATGAAAGAATAAATGGGTAAATCTGAGGTATAATTCAATTAGAAAATTAAAGGATAAGGCTATCTTACTAAAGGCCTTAGTATTTTACAATTTAAATATTTTAAGAACTAAATTAAAGTTAAATAAAATAACAATTCATTAACATACTTTTTTTATAACAACTTAAGAGATAATCTAATTCATAAAGTGCATCAATCAAAATCTAATATCTATCCATTTAAATAATTAAAACTTAGATATTTAATGCTTAATTTTTAATATTAAAAAAAAATTCTAAAGGCAAAAGATAAATAAATTCAATTAAAAAAATATGACTTAATAAAATCAACCACATTTACATTTAAAAAGGAAAATAGATTAAAATAATTATCAACAATTAAATTTACTAATTTTAATTAATTAATTAAAAAATCAAGGTGTATATATATATATAACAACAAAAAAGAATAATAACATAAATTTCTTTCTTTCTATATATATAACAACAAAAGAGAATAATAACATGTGATTTCTTTCCAAATTTTAAGGGAAATAAAATAACAATTAATTTCTTTTGCCAATTACCTTTAATTTACAACTAATTTAATTAAAGCACTTTTCGTACTATTTTTTCTTTAATTTTACAATTAAAATAAATAAATACAAGTTTGCAACCACATGATATAAATAATTGGTAGTTGTCAAATTTTTATTTGAGTTTGAAACATGAGAGTTAGAAAATTGTTGTTGTGTTCTTCATTTGGGAAACATGCTGAAACAAAGAAAGACATACCAAATTTTATTTAGAAATGCCCATCTTGTTTTTGTTTCATAATTGGGGTGTTGTAAATATAATCAACAATGGATAGTTGTCAAATTTCCATTGAGTTCGAAAGATGAGAGTTAGAAAATTGTTGTTGTGTTCTTCATTTGGGAAACATACTAAAACAAAGAAAGTCATGCCAAATTTTATTTAGAAATGCCCACCTTATTTTTATTTCATAATTAAGGTGTTGTACATATAATCAACAATGGGTAGTTGTCAAATTTCCATTTGAATTCGGAACATGAAAGTTAGAAAATTATTGTTGTATTCTTCATTTGGGAAACATACTGAAACAAAAAGAAACCATGTCAAATTTTATTTAGAAATGTCCACCTTGTTTTTATTTTATAATTGAGGCGTTGTAATATAATCAACAATGGGTAGCTATCAAATTTTCATGAGAGAAAATTGTTGTGTTCTTCATTTGGGAAACATGCTAAAACAAAGGAAGGCATGCCAAATTTTATTTAGAAATGTCCACCTTGTTTTTATTTCATAATTGGAGTGTTGTACATATAATCAACAATAGGTAGTTGTCAAATTTTTATTTGAGTTCAAAACATGAGAGTTCGAAAATTGTTGTTGTGTTCTTCATTTGGGAAACATGCTAAAACAAAGAAAGTCATGCCAAATTTTATTTAGAAATGTCCACTTTGTTTTTATTTCATAATTAGGGTGGTGTACATATAATCAACAATGAGTAGTCAAATTTCTATTTGAGTTTGAAACATGAGAGTTAAAAAATTGTTGTTATGTTCTTCATTTGGAAAACATGTTGAAACCAAAAAAGTCATGTCAAATTTTATTTAGAAATGTCCACCTTGTTTTTATTTCATAATTGGGGTGTTGTACATATAATCAACAATGGGTAGTTGTCAAATTTCTATTTGAGTTTGAAACGTGAGAGTTAGAAAATTGTTGTTGTGTTCTTCATTTGGGAAACATGCTAAAACAAAGAAAGTCATACCAAATTTTATTTAGAAATGTCCACCTTTTTTTATTTCATAATTAGGGTGTTGTATATATAATCAACAATGGGTGGTTGTCAAATTTTCATTTGGATTCGAAATATGAGTGTTACAAATTTGTTGTTGTGTTCTTCATTTGGGAAACATGCTGAAACAAAGAAAGTCATAACATGCTGAAACAAAGAAAGTCATGCCACATTTTATTTAGAAATGTCCACCTTATTTTTATATCATAATTGGGGTGTTGTACATATAATCAACAACGGGTAGTTGTTAGATTTTCATTTGAGTTTGAAACATGAGAGTCACAAAATTGTTGTTGTGTTCTTCATTTAGGAAACATGCTGAAACAAATAAAGTCATGCCAAGTTTTATTTAGAAATGCCCACCTTATTTTTATTTCATAATTGGGGTGTTATATGTATATAATCAACAATGGGTAGTCAAATTTCCATTTGAGTTTGAAACATGAGTTAAAAAATTGTTGTGTTCTTCATTTGGGAAACATGCTAAAACAAAGAAAGTCATGGCAAATTATATTTAGAAATGCCTACCTTATTTTTATTTCATAATTTGAGTGTTGTACATATAATCAACAATGGGTAGTTGTCAAATTTATATTTGAGTTTGAAACATGTGAGTTAGAAAATTGCTCAAGGTAGCCAAGCTTTAAACAATGGAGAATTTATGTTTTTATGGTTTTTCCATACAAATAGAAAAAAAATAAAATTTTAATTTTAAACCATTTCTTTTATTAATTTTAATGAAGGATGAGTTCCCTCCCATGGGAAATGATGTTTTACATCTTTATAGAAAATGTTGTATTTTGTCAAATTGAGATTTTGTTACCTCGTAAACCATGTCAAGTCCAATTAGTAAAATTGGAGTTTTGGGTGTTTAGAAAGAGGTCTAGGGGTAGGGAAAGGAGTGGCTTCCATCGTGCATCATGACCCAAAGAGGTCATAGGAATTAGTGAATGGAAGTTTTTAATCAAGATTAACAATTAAACACATGGGTGATAAAATATAATAAAGAGATCGTCTACACCAAACTGCATGTCTCGGTGAAGTGTTCGTCCTTCTTGGGTTTGGGTGTAAAGAGCAATCTTTGGTGTATTGTCCGGTTTCTATGAGGAGGTTATGCCCTCATGTTCTACCATGAGGTGAGTATTGCCCTCGTATGACACTCCTTGTCCTCACTACCTAGGTCTCTCTTCCTTCTTCTTCCACCGTCAGAGTTTGGCTTGGCATTGTTGGAGTCTAGGACAACACTGAGAGGGGAGGTGAATCAGTGTTGTGAAAACTTTTAACTTTTTGCAACTTTTGAATTAAAAGACAAAGAGAATAAAGAAGACATCAACAATCTATCAAATTCATATGCACAAGTATGATGATGAAAAGAGTGAACATGAACTTATATGTAAAACATCTAAAACACACACATAGAGACAAATCATAACACAATGATTATTGGAGTGGAAAACCCTCATGGGGTAGAAAAACCACTCAAAATTACCTCACTGGCTTATTCAAAACCTCACTGGTCACAACAAGGTCTCACTGACCAAGGAAGCTTCACTAGCTTTACAAAATGCCTCACTGGCACATAAAGAGGTCTCACTGACCATACAAGCCTCACTGGCACATAAAGCCTCAATGGCAAATTCAACCACCATCAAAACATACTGCAAGGTGTGCAAGAAATGATTGCAACTCAATTTGATTTGCACCATTACATAACCTGTCTTCTTTGAATTTGCATATCTCTTTTCAGTCACACTCAATCCAATCTAAATGTCAATCTCATTACCAATTCACAACCAATTGACCTGAAACACAATCAACTACATATTGTCTTCATGGTTCAATCTGAAAGTTTATTGCATGATGTCTTCAACCTATGTGCAAAAACATGATCTCATACATCACATACAAGAATCATCTAATCCATCTGTATTTTCTCTTCAAAGATATCTTCACATAAATGTCTTCACCACTGCATTTTTTTTATATACACAACAACTCCATCTGCAGTACCATTATATAAAGATTGAATGTCTTTTCATATTCCTGCAATATCATTCTTTCACAGAGCACCTGCAATAAAATTATAAACAAAAAGACTCTTGGAATTCCTCTCCTCTGCATATCTTCAATCTGAAAACAAATTGTTCCCATAAAATAACTTCTTCAATAAAATCTTCAATCTGCCTCCTGTCTATTTCTCTCCTCAGGACCATTGATCAATAATCTTCTTCATAAAAATAAATCTTCAATGTTTTTTATTTTCAATCTCTTTATCTTCTCCAATAAAAGACCATAAATGATATCTATTAAAAAAAACATCTTCAATGACAGTGGCGATAGCGTGTGTGGGAGAGAAAGCCAGGGCACCCGAGCCCTAGCTTGTAGGTTCGAGCTTTCCATGTGTGTAGGGGTTTTGCATGTCAGAAGGGGGTCAAGGGGACCAGGTCTACTTCTTCATTTCTTCTTTTTTTTGGTTTTAGCTAGCTGTGAGGCATTCTTTGGTGCAAGTGGTGGTGTACAGGGTTCAAGGGTTTCCAACTCTAGGTTCTCTTTTATTGTGTGCCCTTTGGTTCGTGTTTGCTGCACGTTGGGGGGGTTTCTTCTTTTGAGGTGTTGTCTCTTGTGGTGGTGCACCTGTTTGGAGCCATTGCTTTGGATTCAGCATGGTGTGGGGGGGCATTTTGAGCCCTCACTCGTTTGGTATAAATGACTTCGAATGTGCTTTTGGATATGGCAGGTCATGCTTCTTCCATGGCTGGGGAGGATGCCGGAATACCCATTCAGTCTTCTTCTAGATTGGATGTGGTTTGAAATGGTTCCCTTAAATTGCCAAAGGTGAATGGATGCTTGGAGAGGGCCCATGAGCGGTTGGTTTTAGTAATACAATCAGAGTCGGTAGCTGAGGATATTAATTACTACTGCAATCATGTTTTGATTTGTAAGTTCATGGGGATGAGGGTTTCTCCACCATTTCTTGATACATGGATTTGCAAGACATGGAACCCGAAAGGAGATTTTGATATTTTGATGGCTGCAAATAACTTCTTTATGGTGGATTTTTCATGTGTCTTAGATCGGAATAGGGCCTTTGAAGGGGGCCCATATTTTTATAATCAAGTGGGTCTCTTCATCAAACCATGGCATGCTGGCTTTAACTCAGCGGAGGAGTTACCTTCTAGAATCCCAGTTTGGGTTCGTCTTCCTCAGCTGCCGCTTGAATGCTGGAGAAGTGATATATTGCAGTCGATTGCGCTGTTACTGGGAAAACCTATTGGTCCTTCTCAGCAAACTTTGAATAAGAGAATTTTTTTCTTATGCTAGGGTTTGTGTTGAAATTGATTTGAGCCAGCCACTTCCAGACTCTATTGATATGGCTGTTTGGTCTTGCTCTTGGACTCAACCATTAGATTATGAGACATTTCCTTTTAGGTGTCGGCTATGTCATGAATATGGTCATCTTCAGTGGAGGTGTCCTCGAGCTTCTGGTGCAGCTGGTTCAAGTAATGCTCCTACTCAGCCTGATCTGAAAGCAGACAAGAGTAAAGCCCCCATGTAGGGAGGTGGGGCTGATAAAGAAGGTTTTATTCTGGTTAAGTCTCATAATCGTGGTCGAGGCCTGAAGAGATCCCTCAAGGATAGGCAGGAGGAGGAAACCTTCAACCGATTTGAGATGTTGGAGGATTTGGTCCAGGAGGAAGTTTTTCAGGCAGACTTGCAAGCAACAGTTGGATCTTTTACTAAGGTTGTTCCTGGGGATCAGCCTAATGTGATTCCTAGTTCAGATCAGCTTGGTGAGCAGGGTACTTAGATGGACACTATATTGGCTCCTCTAGCTTATGTTCAAGGTGCGTTAGATTTGGTGCTAGAGGCTTCTTGTGGCTCTCCTAGTGCTAGTGGTGTTCTATCTAAAGTGCGGGGTACTCCAGACTTAGGAAAAAGTAAGGCTCCTTCCCCAGCCTTGGGTTTGCAACCAAAACCCTCAAAAAAGGGGCTCCTGAGAAACCTCTTAAGGTTGGTAGAAAAAAGGACCTGGAAAAGGTAAAGCTAGCTGGTGAGACATTGGTTGAGTTAGGTTCGGTGAGGACTATTGATGCTCACTTCTCCCAACCCCAATGATGATTGTGCTCTCTTGAAATGTGAGGGGTATGAATAGCATCCCTCGATAAAAGGCTATTCGGGACTTGGTTCGTATTCATTCTCCTGATGTGGTTTTCCTTCAAGAAACTAAGTTATCAGTTGATAGTATGATGAGTGTGGCTTTGAAGATTTGGAGTCGTGGTCATTGTCAATGTGTTGGTGCTCTTGGTAGCTATGGTGGGGTTGCATGCTTATGGGGCCCATGTAGAGTTAGGCCAATTTGGTGGTACTCCTACAGAGGTTTGATTTCTTGTGTTGCTTCTCATCTTGAGTCTGGAGAGAGAATACTCTTTTCTAACATCTATGCTCTGGCTGACCTTCATGGCAAGGTAAAGTTGTGGGGTTTTGTCAGATATGTGAGGACTTTGGATCCTTATCTCCCATGGATTTTAGCTAGGGATTTTAATGCCATTGTTTCTCTGGAAGAGAAGAGGGGAGGCATTGCTCACTTGGAGCCTTCTTCTGATCTCTTGTAGGTTAATGTGGTTCTCTTGAATTTGGTTGACATCAAGCCTGTTAATGGGGTCTTTACTTGGAATAATAGGAGATGTGGGGATGCTGCTATTTCTAAATGTCTGGATAGATTCTTGGTGTCCAATTTCTGGCTGGGGGGCAGGTGGTTGACTGGCTTTGAGATTTTGGATGGGCAAGGTTTTGATCATTGGCCAATCAAACTTATTGTTGAGCTTCCCTGGCGTTGTGTAAAGCAGTCTTTTAAGTTTCATCTCATGTGGTTAAGAGATGACTCCCTCCATGATCTTCCTCCTGGTTGGTGGAATTTGGGGAAGCCGTCACATGGGACCTCTATGTACTCCTTCTCCAAGAGGCTCCAATATGTGAAATATAGGTTGAAACAGTGGAATAGGCAGCACTTTGGTAATGTTTTCCATGCAAAATAGTCTGCTCAAGCTCATTTAGACTCGATCACTAGGTAGATTCGTGATCAGGGCCTCATCGAGGATCTGGGTTTGCTGGAAGCTGCTACTGTGAATGAAGCTAGGGAATGGGAATTACGTGAGGAAATTTTTTGGAAACAAAAGTCCCAAATCGAGTGGCTTCAAGCAGGAGACAGGAATACCTCTTTCTTCCACAATTCAGCAAAAGATAGGAGACAAGGTAATGGCATTTCTTCTCTCAAGTCTTCAAATGGGGAGATTCTCTCCTCTACTTCTATTTCTACCGAGGCTGTTCGTTTCTTTTCTATTCTACTATCTAAGGATTCCCTTCCCACAGAGGAGGATGAGGCTGATATTTTGAATAGTATTCCGCCCTTAGTCACCAGTGAAATGAATGCTTCTTTGTTTCATCCCATTTCTTTGTCAGATCTTGAAACTATTGTGTTCTAGATGAAAAGGGGAAAAGCTCCAGGACCTGATGGTTTCCCAGTTGAGTTCTACCAGGAGTTTTGGGAAGTGATTAAGTTGGATTTGTTGGAGGTTATTCAGGAATCTTTCATGAATAAACAAATGCTGAAATCCATGAATGCTACCTTCCTTTCTCTCATCCCAAAGAAGGATGGGGCTAATTCTATGGATCTTTTTAGGCCCATTGCCTTATGTACTGTGGTTTATAAGATTATTACTAAGTTGATTGCTGAGCGGCTGAAACCCTGGCTAAGCAGGTTAATTTCTGAAGAACAAGGGGGTTTTGTGGCTGGTAGGCAAATTATGGATGGTGTCATCATTGCAGCCGAGATGATTCATTCTATGGATTGTTCTAAAGAGAAAGCTATGTTTATTAAGTTGGATATGGCTAAATCTTATGATCAGGTTAAATGGGCCTTCTTATTTAAGATTCTGGGAGCGTTTGGTTTTGTTGGTGAATGGATTGAGTGGGTGAAGAGCTATGTTACTTCTCCTTCCTTTTCAGTGCTGATTAATGGTGAGCTGACGGAGTTGTTTGGTGCTTCTAGGGGGCTCAGACAAGGGGACCCTTTATCCCCCTATCTATTCATCTTATTGGTGGAGGGTTTGGGGAGGTTTATTAGACCCCAGGTGGAGATTGGTTTGATTAAGGGCTAGAGTTTTGGAAACAATATTTTTCCTCAGTCACATTTGTAGTTTGTTGATGACACGGCTCTGATGGGCAGAGCCAAGGTTGAGGAGGCTTCCGGTTGGCGCATGATTCTGGATTGTTATTTGGTTGTGTCAGGTCAGAAAATTAATGAGGGGAAGTCTTTTATTTACTTCTTTCATACTCCGTGAGCTATTCAGAGGAGAATTGCTGGTATCCTTCATTTCCAGATTGGCACTCTCCCTTTTATGTCTCTTGGTATTCCGCTTGCTATTCGTTCGCTTCCTAAATTGTTCTCGCAAGAGATTATGGATAAGTTCAGAAATCTGGTTAGTCATTGGACTAACAGGTGGCTCTCTTCTGCAGGTAGGATGACTCTTCTAAAGTTAGTGGTACAGGCTCTTCCTTTGTATAGATGTTTTGTTCTCTCTGCACCTTCCGGCTTTATCAAAGACTTTGAGAGTTTGTCTTAGCAGTTCCTTTGGTCTGGCAACCTCCTTCACAGAAAGTGGAGTTTGGTTAAGTGGGAAGCTATTTGTAGGCCGAAGCAGGCTGGTGGTTTGGGTTTGTGTAGAACTGATTTGAATGGCCAATCTTTAGCAGCTAAGTTGTATTGGCAATGGTGTTCGTAGCAACATCAATCATAGGCAAAAATTCTTATCTCAAAGTATCTGGGTGCAGTTGAGAGTGTGGATGTTGCCCACTTCAGTTTGGAGGGGAAGGGTTCTATGATTTGGAGTACCCTCAAAAGGGGTGCCAAGTTGGTCAAGCAGGGGTTGTTTTGGATTTGCAATGGGGGATAGGATGCTCTCTTCTAGCATGATTCTTGGAATGGTTACCCTCCCATTTTGTCTACCCACCCCCACCTATAGAATCTAAGTAGGCATTTTATTGATGCTGGGTGGTGCCATGTTGCTGATTTTAAAACTCTTCATAATTTGGGACAAGTTAGTGTGTATAGATGGAAGGTTCCACAGGAGTGGCCTCCTGGTGGGGCAGCTGGGGATTATTAGGAGCTTGTTGGGATCCTATCGAGGCGTGTCTGCACTTCTCTTCCTAGGAGAGATGTGTTGGCTTGGGGTCCTAATCCAAAAGGTAAATTTACTATTGCCTCAGGTTATCAAGTTCTTGATAAGCAAATGTTTGGGAGCTCAGAGGTCTCGTAGTGGAAATAGGTTTGGAATAAATTTTCTTGGCTTAAGTGTAACTTCTTCTCGTGGTTAGTTGTTCAAGGGAGGTGCCTTACTTGGGAGTACCTCTAGAAACGTGGGTTTTAGGGGCCCTCTAAGTGTGTTCTGTGTGATGGGCACGAGGAGTGCATCCCCCATCTCTTCTTTCAGTGTTCCTTTGCAAAAGTTATTTGGCATTTCTGGTGGAATCTCTAGCGTATACTGTGTAGACATGCTTCTTCTTTAGAGGATTTTTGGAGGAGTTTGGGGCCTCCCCCTGTAAAGACCTCTTTTCTCCTCATTGCTTGGATCATTGGCCCCAGTTTGATAATTTGGCATATTTGGTTGGAGCGCAACCGTAGAATTTTTCTGGACAAGAAGCTACTTGTTGGTCATCTTTGGTTGAGGATTCTGGGGGGTTTGTAGGAAACTTTGGTTGCTAAGTGTGATCTGTCTATCCTTGTTGTTTCTAGTGATTATGATGTGGTTAAAGCCCGGGGTCTCTCTGGGGGTGGACAGAAACATTTGAGGACGGTTCAACATGGGCGTGGGAGTGTGAGGGTCTGTCGTACTAGTCGTCAATGTCCTCTTGTTGTGGGGGAGCTGAAAATCAATACTGATGGATCTTCCAAAGGTAATCCTGGCCATGCTGGAGTTGGTGGGATTGACAGGGATAGTTCGGGGGTGGTAATTTTTTTCTTCTCTATATATAAAGGTCAGCATACAAATAATCTCATGGAGGCTCTTGCTATTCTTCTAGCATTAGAGTGTGCTTGTGCCCTTGGCTGGAGGCAGATTATTTGTGAATCAGATTCTCAGGTGGTCATTGATATGTTGAATAAGAGACATTTTGAGGAGGTGAACTGGCAACTTGCTGTGGTGGCCAAACAAATTGTTTCTCTAAGAAATGCTTTAGCTTCTATTTCTTTTTGTCATGTGCCACGGGAGTGGAATAAGGTGGCGGATGGTTTGGCGAGGTGGGCGTCTGAGCAGATGGAGACTTGGAATGTGGATGATATGGGCAATCTTCCTAGTGATTTGGCCCCTGTTCTTGAAGATTGGGTTATGGAAGATATGAGGAGCTTTTTGGGTGTTACTTAATTCTTGATTTTGGTTGTGCCCCTTATGGGTGTATCTTTCTACTTTGTAATGATTTTATGATTCAATAAAGTTTTTAGCCCTTTTAAAAAAAAACATCTTCAATTGATCTGCAAAAAAAATCTCTGTGAAGTCCATAGTCATTACTTAACAAATAAAATCTCCAAACAAAAAAAATTCCCTTTTTTCAATATCTTTTCCTTCCATTAAATAGAAACTCTTCCAAAATAAAGTTTCTTTCCTTAAAAAAACTTCAAACAGAAGACCCATTTAGAAAAAATCTTCAACAAAAATCTTCTAAAAAAATCTCTTTGAGATCCTCAAAAATCTGCATTAACAAAAATGCTAAAAATAGCTTTCTTAAAAAAACAAAAACATTGCAGTTATGGTGTTGATAGTTCCCTGCATGTCAATGTGCATGCATAGAGGTCGAGTCTTGGTTTGAATACAGACCACCGATTGAGCTTTTTGTAGGCATAAAACTTTAAATACTATCCATTGATGGGACTTTGGCGCCCCACACTTTGAAGGTATGACCGATGTCTTCGATGTCCTCAGACAAAGGGGCTGGTTACCATATGATCCCAACACCCTTAAAGATTTCACTTAAGTGATAGTGACCTGCGATAGCAGGTCAGTTTTAAAATATAACAAAAAGTGCATGAAGTATATATGGGTGGGAAATAGATATTAGGAAGTATTAGAGTTTAGAATAGACTTTTAGAACTTCAACCTAATTTTTAGGTTTTTTCTCCTCAAATGCTTCACTTACATGAATAAGTGAATAACTCAAATGATTTTACAACAATGTTCTGACACTATGCAACCTTATGAAGACACCAACAAGAAACAACCTGTGTGAATGACTTCAATCTTGATGTCTTCACATCACTCCACCAAAACAACATATTCACAACCTTGTCTTTGAGGCACATTAACAACTACAAGGCACACCTTTACTTAAAGCACACAAGATCCAATGGCTTAACATGCAAGACACTAATGGCACATATGTACTTGAACTTCAAACATGGCATGATTGCATAGTGCTTGGTAGTGATTGGAATCAACCTAGAGTTCAAATCTCTGCATATCTTATCATAGGAACTTATCATGAAGACTGTCATAAAATAATTCTCAAGAATCACCAAGTGATCTAGCAATATGAACCCTTTGCATATGTTACCATGTGAACACCTCTGAATGAACGACTCCATCATGTCACCATAACAAACTATATACAAAGACACCAAGATTATCAATAAGGTCAACAACCGCAAATACATGAATCTTGTATATGAATGCACAAGAAATGCATGAAAGCACACAAGAACATGAAATAACTCCAAACAATATTATGAGCCCATAATCAACTCTTGTGAAAAACATTTTGTCATTTTCACATCAACCAACATAACTTATATCTGAGCACATAGTACCTTCATATCAACTGATGACATCACCTGTCCACAAGCAAGTTTCTTATCTTTTTGAAGCAACCATCACTACTGTGATCCTTGTATGAAGTGGCTCTTGATTATTACTGACAGATGAAGACTTGGACATTTCTAAACCATCTAGAAGATCTAACCATCATCTTTAAGTGATGCCTCATGTTGAAGCATGAAGAAAGTAAATCCAAACAAACAAGTTAGTACCAATATCTTATGTGAGCATCAACAATTGATGTGATCAAGTTGATCAAACAAGTCCTGTCATAAACATGATGATAAACACCAGACATCAAGAACATAAGTATCCATCCTGAGACAAGCATGGAGATATCCTGATCAAATGAACACATCTTGCCATATGAGAACACATCTTGCCATATGAAGAAAGATTACCATATCTGCTTCATCACCAACTCAACACCTTTTTGACATCAATGACAATCAATCATCAATCTCCCCCTTTGTCATTGATGGTAAAACTATATGATGCAATTTCTCTTTCTCCCCCTTTTTGACATCTAATGACAAATACACAAATCTATTTTCTCCCCCTGTGTTGGAGTGCACAAACAAATCACTGCTCATAAATATCAGTGCCAAGCACTGACAAGGACAAACATCACTATTACACCATCTGCACAAAAAAGCATTGTCCTGCTAGAATGAAACATGTATGTCAACCTTAACAAAATACCACTTGTTGACACAATACCAATATGAAGATAAAGATGAAAACTGACAAATCTCTACAATCAATTATCAACTCCTTTGATATAACTTATATGAACTTGAACTCTATGCAAAGATGTCATAAACACATCAACACTCATGATGAATAACATTGGAGGCAAAAAACATGAAGACTACTATTCACAACACATGATGACATGATGACCACTCTTGAGAAGACCTTGCCAAGACTTCCATGATAGTGACAACAAGATCAATCAATCACATAACCATTATAATCTGCCATTGCTGATTCAAGACACACCTTTAACTACCTCTGATTAAGTGAAGAACTTGATGAAATACAAGGCACCACCATTAATGTCATAGCTTGAAGAACTTCAACTTACACATACCTTTCTGAAACATATTAATGAGGAAGACCATCAAAGAAATATGTTAGATTATCACACCAAGAACCCTTCAAAATGATCATGACTTAACATCTAGTCCACCATCTTCTTTTGACACTATCTCCAATCCACCTGAAAACTCCAATTTTCATGCAAGACACATAGCTCAAATAACATGATCAAAATACATGAAGATTAATATCAAGAATATTTGAACTGCAACATCATGACAACTCAACCTTTGTAAGTACCAATATGATATGAACAAGATATAAATAGGATCATTTATAAACCAAGTCACTCAACATCATCAATATCTTTGTGCATTGAACCCATGAACATCTTATCAACACCTTGTATGCATTATGATGTCAAGAACCATTTATCATCTGTATTACAGACATACACAAATGATCTGCTCCTGAAAATTCTTGGGGATAATTGATAGGACATGAACAACTCCCCCTCACTACATGCTATCTGTTATGCAACTGGTGATGTAACTTGTGCAAGATGCACAAGTTTAGGATCTGTACTCTTTTGTCTTTGTTTCAATCTCCAAACTTTCACAAGTTCTTTCTTCCTCCAAACCTTTTCAACTTCTGTCCTTTTCCAACTTTTCAAACCAGGTGATGCTTTTCTTCAACTGTGTGCTTTATGTCCAAGAGTGTTACAATTATAGAAAATTATGTTGTAATGATAATCAAATGATTGATAATACCTTTTTGACATCCCTTGAGCATTTATGTTATGCTTCCATGAAGAATCATACCTTCTATGCATTTTACAACTTATTTGTATGTGACCAATATTATTGCACTTGTAACATACAAGATTAGTATTCCTTATGCAATCAACTACTTTGTGTCAAAAATGATTATAGGTATAACAATAGCCATTAAATAAATAATTATACCTGTACATAAATGCTTGTCTTACTGGAGCAGTTCTTCTAAAATGTCTTCTCTGATTGTGCATTTTGACAAACACATCTTTAGTTTTCTCCTCAGCTTCACTCTTCTTTTTACCTTTAGGGGCAGCAACATGATGATTTAAATCAATTTTTCTTATTGGAGTTTCTCTGGCTTTGGAACACTCTCATTCTTTATATCCTAAACCAGTTGTGTTCTTATGATGCTTCTGTTTACCCAACATCTCATGTAACTTGCTTATGCTCTCTTCAAACTCCTGATACCTCTTGGATAAAATCTTGAGACCTTCATAATCTTTTCTTAAAGAGATTATTTCTCCTTCAAGATTTTGACATTCAACTATTTTAGCTTTCAACTTAGACTTTGTAACAACAGTTATCCTCTTAGCTTCCTCAACCTCTATTTTCAGATTGATAATCAAATTGTCTGATTCATTAATTTGTGTCCTTAAATTTACAATCTAAATTCTTGCCTCTTCATTATCAGAGAGTGCTTTGTCTTTGAAGTCTCTTTCTTGTTGCAACTGCAATTCTAATTTTTGGTTCTTCTTTTTATATTTCTTAAGTTCACTCAGAGCATATATGAGCTCTCCTTCAACATCAACCTCACAATCATTTTCATCAAACTCATGTCTATATTCATCCATAAAAAGATCTTCTTCATGTGAATGTCTCATTTCATTGTCACTTTCCTTAGATACCAAGTTGACCTCTTCTTCAAGTGCATCACCTTGATAAATTCTTCTCAATTCTTTCCACATATCCTAAGTTGTATCACAATGCATAAATTTACACGAAACTTGATTAAATAATCTAGACAAAATAGCCTTCTTTGCAGTGTCATTGTATTCAAAAGCCTCTTTATTACTTGTATCATTAGGTGATAGAGAGCAAATAAAATAACCATTCTCAACAAAAATCCATACACCATATCCTAAAGAAAATAGATAGGCTTGCATCCTAAAGCACCAAATAGAGAAGTCTAAACCATGAAAGAAAGGAACATCTGACTTAACTTGTGAGACACTTCTATCAACTGATTGTATATCAACATTTGAATTTGATAAAGATGGAACTTTTTGATCACTAGGAGACTTGACATTTTTCTTATCTCTATTTATTTTGCACTTACCCATGGTACTCCACACTCAGCACCTACGCCAGTTGATTAGACTTCAATAGGGAACCTATGCTCTAATACCACTTGTTGGAGTCCAGGACAACACTGAGAAGGGGGGAGTGAATCAGTGCTGTGAAAACTTTAAACTTTTTGCAACTTTTGAATTACAAGACAAAGAGAATAAAGAAGACATCAACAATCTATCAAATTCATATGCACAAGTATGATGATGAAAAGAGTGAACATGAACTTATATGTAAAACATCTAAAACACACACATAGAGACAAATCATAACACAATGATTATTGGAGTGGAAAACCCTCATGGGGTAGAAAAACCACTCAAAATTGCCTCACTGGCTTATTCAAAACCTCACTAGTTACAACAAGGTCTCACTGACCAAGGAAGCTTCACTAGCTTTACAAAATGCCTCACTGGCACATAAAGAGGTCTCACTAACCATACAAGCCTCACTAGCACATAAAGCCTCACTGGCAAATTCAACCACCATCAAAACATACTGCAAGGTGTGCAAGAAATGATTGCAACTCAATCTGATTTACACCATTACATAACCTGTCTTCTCTGAATTTGCATATCTCTTTTCAGTCACACTCAATCCAATCTGAATGTCAATCTCATTACCAATTCACAACCAATTCACCTGAAACATAATCAACTAAATATTGTCTTCATGGTTCAATTTGAAAGTTTATTGCATGATTTCTTCAACCTATGTGCAAAAACATGATCTCATACATCACATACAAGAATCATCTAATCCATCTATATTTTCTCTTCAAAGATATCTTCACAGAAATGTCTTCACCACTGCATTTTTTTTATTCACACAACTCCATCTACAGTACCATTATATAAAGATTGAATGTCTTTTCATATTCCTGCAATATCATTCTTTCACAAAGCACCTGCAATAAAATTATAAACAAAAAGACTCTTGGAATTCCTCTCCTCTGCATATCTTCAATCTGA
The DNA here is from genome assembly GCA_027924645.1 of Cunninghamia lanceolata. Classification (NCBI taxonomy): domain Eukaryota; kingdom Viridiplantae; phylum Streptophyta; class Pinopsida; order Cupressales; family Cupressaceae; genus Cunninghamia; species Cunninghamia lanceolata. The sequence goes on from BSBN01000213.1 coordinate 20,010,646, forward strand.
AAAATTGTTCCCATAAAATAACTTCTTCAATAAAATCTTCAATCTACCTCCTGTCTATTTCTCTCCTCGGGACCATTGATCAATAATCTTCTTCATAAAAATAACTCTTCAATGTTTTTTATTTTCAATCTCTTTATCTTATCCAATAAAGGACCATAAATGATATATATTAAAAAAAATCTTCAGTTGATCTACAAAAAAAATATCTCTGTGAAGTCCATAGTCCTTACTTAACAAATAAAATCTCCACCCAAAAAAAACTTCCCTTTTTTCAATATCTTCTCCTTACTTCCATTAAATAGAAAGTCTTCCAAAATAAAGTTTCTTTCCTCAAAAAAAATTCAAACACCGAGAGAAGAAGACCCATTTAGAAAAAATCTTCAACAAAAATCTTCTAAAAAAAAGCTCTTTGAGATCCTCAAAAATTTGCATTAACAAAAATGCTAAAAATAGCTTTCTTTAAAAAAAATACTGCAGTTATGGTGTTGACAGTTCCCTGCACGTCAATGTGCATGCACAAAGGTCGGGTCTTGGTTTGAATATAGACCACTGATTGAGCTTTTCACAGGTGTAAAAATTTAAATACTATCCATCAATGGAACTTTGGCACCTCGTACTTTGAAGGTATGACCGATGTCTTCGGTGTCCTTAGACAAAGGGGCCGGTTACCATATGATCCCAACACCCTTAAATATGTCACTTAAGTGACAGTGACCCACGATAGCAGGTCAGTTTTAAAATATAACAAAAAGTGCATGAAGTATATATGGGTGGGAAATAGATATTAGGAGGTATTAGAGTTTAGAATAGACTTTTAGAACTTCAACCTAATTTTTAGGCTTTTTCTCCTCAAATGCTTCACTTACATGAATAAGTGAATAACTCAAATGATTTTACAACAATGTTCTGACACTATGCAACCTTATGAAGACACCAACAAGAAACAACCTGTGTGAATGACTTCAATCTTGATGTCTTGACATCACTCCACCAAAACAACACATTCACAACCTTGTCTTTCAGGCACATTAACAACTACAAGGCACACCTTTACTTAAAGCACACAAGATCCAATATCTCAACATGCAAGACACTAATGGCACATATGAACTTGAACTTCAAACATGGCATGATTGCATAGTGCTTGGTAATGATTGGACTCAACCTGGAGTTCAAATCTCTACATATCTTATCATAGGAACTTATCATGAAGACTATCATAAAATAACTCTCATGAATCACCAAGTGATCTAGCAATATGAACCCTTTGCATATATTACCATGTGAACACCTCTGAATGAACAACTCCATTGTGTCACCATAAAAAACTATATACAAAGACACCAAGATGATCAATAAGGTCAACAACCTCAAATACATGAATCTTGTATATGAATGCACAAGAAATGCATGAAAGCACACAAGAACATGAAACAACTCCAAACAATATTATGAGCCCATAATCAACTCTTGTGAACAACATTTTGTCATTTTCACATCAACCAACATAACTTATATCTAAGCACATAGTACCTTCATATCAACTGATGACATCACCTGTCCACAAGCAAGTTTCTTATCTTTTTGAAGCAACCATCACTATTGTGATCCTTGTATGAAGCAGCTCTTGATTATTATTAATAGATGAAGACTTGGACATTTCTAAACCATCATGAAGATCTAACCATCTTCTTCAAGTGATGCCTCCTGTTGAAGCATGAAGAAAGTAAATCCAATACAAACAAGTTAGTATCAATATCTTATGTGAGCATCAACAATTGATGTGATCAAGCTGATCAAACAAGTCCTGTCATAAACATGATGATAAACACAAGACATCAAGAACATAAGTATCCATCCTGAGACAAGCATGGAGATATATTGATCAAATGAACACATCCTGCCATATGAAGAAAGATTACCATATCTGCATCATCATCAACTCAACACCTTTTTGACATCAATGACAATCAATCATCAGGCGTGTGATGTTTTCCATGAAATTATTTTTATGCATTATGATGTTGTTCATGATTCTATGGTATTGTTGGATATATATTGTATGGCGTGTGTGTAAGCCTTATCTCCTTATATGGCGTGAGTGTGTATTATTCCCATGCGACCATCTCCTTAGTACAATGGGGTGGGCCTGAGGGTACCACATGGTTGGGTGGCACTATCACTATCGTTGGGGACTGCAGGTTCTCCTAGCTTGATTTGGACCAGACTTGGATTCACATGATGGCATGGATCTCCTTTTTATGCTTTATTTTATTGTTTCAATTCAAGTGCAAATTTGTATAAGTTTGGAAGGATGCTGGTGTCATATGCAATGTAATCTTTTTTAAGACATGTTATTATTTGAACCTCGATGTTGAAGGACATGTAAACCCACCTTCTGATTGGTGTTGTAATTATTTCTAGCTTGGTACTTCGACGTTGGTGTCGAATGCACGTTATGGGTTGTTTTTCTTTTTTGTCATCTTTTTATACATGTGACAAATGATGAAAATAGATAATTTGTATTTTGGTGTTTAAAATGAATCAATTATTGCTTGTGATAGTTAAATATGACGTGTTGTTATGTTTTACACATGCTCCCGTGTTTTCTTACCTCTATGGTTTCCCCATGTTGTGTTGGGAAGTGAGACCAACATTGAGTAACTACACAGTCTTCCACTAACACCATCGCATGTATGTGCTTCACGATGTGCTTGTTGTGAGTGTTGTATCACTCTTGTGAGTGTTGTATCACTCTTGTGAGTGTTTCATCACTCCTTATTGATGTACAATGTGTGTCAACACTTGTGTTATCCTTTATTCAAAAAAAAGTTGTTATGTCCTTGTTGTGTTTGACTAATGTCTTGGGTGAAAGCTCGAGGCATTACAAAATAAACACTTCATAATAAATACCTTATTTGAAGATGAGGGCTTTTCATACAATTGAGCCATCAATTTCATCAAATCCTCTGTTGTTTTTTCTTTGGATATATTGAATGCCATAGATGGTGCTAGGCACAACCGAACAGTTCCCAGTGTCTTTTTGTCTAGAATATCCCATTCTTCATCTGACATCATGGCTTATTTATTCACTTTTCCTTGCAGTGGCTGCCATAGATCTTTCTGATATAGGTAACCTTCCATTTACATTTTCCATAATCGATAATTCTGGCCATTGAACTTCTCAACCTTAAGTTTTCCTTCTTCAAACATTGCTCCCACTCAAATCTAGAAATCTCCTGCCAATTGACCGAAATACACAGCTTTGATACCAGTTTTTACGGTTCAGCAAACCAAAGCAATACAAATTAACAGTTATAATGTAGATTTAAAACATAGAATAACAAAGAATAACACAATTCAACACGGAGATTTAACGTGGTTCACCCAATGTGGGCTACATCCATAGAAACACAACCATCCAATATTTTTATTATCCAGCATCAAACAGATCAATTACAACCTCGCAGTATAATCTGTTGTGGTGTGCTACATAACAAGCACTCCAAACTTGTTTTTGTCTCTTGACCTTTCATGTTCTCCAACCACTTATTTATCAAGCCTTTTTGGCGGTTTACAATGTTGGTTAACAAAACTAACAACCGACACCCCCATGCACTACCCCGTCAATAGATTTGGGGTCAAAACATGGCTTTCAAAGTCACAAGAATTTAACTTGATGTATGTACCTGCAACCTTGTAGCATGATCAATTGCCACATACCAACAAATTTGATGTAAGAAATAATTGTCTTGTAACAAGTATATTTGTCTCATTAAATCCATCTCTGAAAATTATTTTGAGAAATTTCATAAATTCCTTTCCATCTTAAATTGATTTATTTCTTAAATTAGGATGTGTGATTTAATTAGAAGAGGCCCAACAACATGCTATTGAGTTAGAGGATAACATCACCACTTCAAGGAAAATGCAAAAAGATTCTATTAGGCCTCTTGTGAAAAGCTCGGCTAATTCATTGCTACAAAAGGTGGTAAATGATGTTACAATCATGAAAATGCAAATGCCACAACAAGGTTATCCCACCTAGCAATATCAACCACCTTAAAAAAGGAACAATTTCCAGCCATACAACAATAATTATAGGTTGTGGTTGACAGCTCCACAAAATAGACTAGCGATTGAAGCTCCACGGCCAACTATATATTATTATACTTTTCACAACATAGATGCACATAGTGGAAATACATGCCTATTAATGTAAATAATCAAATCACAAGATTTGTAAATTTTGGATCTACAAGTTTGTGTGTTGTTCAACCTCAAATGGATAACCTTGATGGTGACTTTGTGATGGGATTTATTGAATATGAACTCATATATAAAGAATATATTAATGATTTTGATCAACACTCACTCACTATCAATCTTCACAATCATTCCATGGTTGTTTTCACTTGTGTACAACACATGAAATCAAAGAAAGAAGAACAAGAGAGACTAAAAGGTAAAGAGAAGACCATAGAAGCTTCTACAACTTACACTTTTAAATTTATTCATCAAGAAATTGTCAAGCCATATCAAATACTTAGGATTCACCCTTAAGTAATTTTGATAATATAAACTACATGATGAATACTAAAGTTCAATTTTATCAACTTAAGTACTTCTAGGATCATCCTAGTCAACTTGATAGGATCATCAAGTATGTGAGAAAAGATGAAACTCCTATAAAATTAACTCTTCTTGAATCTTCAATATTAGTAGAAGAGAAACCAAAGCTATTCTATAGCTCATTTTAAATTAGTGGCTATAGGTTGAGTAACTACATAATTGATTCAGGAGCTTCAAATAACATCATGCCACTTCAGATGATGAACACATTGAGTTTGTTGTACATACAAATACTTTTGGAAAGTGTTACTCACTTGAATCAAAATTTGTCACTAGTTGGCCAATTGAAGGATGCTCAAGTTGCTCTTGTTGCATTCCCAGGTAAGCACATCATGATGACTATATGAATAGTAGATATATGAGCTAGTTATGGAATGTTGCTAAGACAAAACTTTTACAAAGATCTTGGTAGATAAATCCAACCGGATTGGTCATCAATAACCATTTCGGTCAAAGATGGCAAAATCTAGTTGGAGCTAGAACAAAAGTTGCACTTCACAGTTGTAAAATAAGATCCTAAAGATAAAATTTTGCATCAATAAAATGGTCCTAACACATATGATGATTGATGATGAAGAAGTTAATGAAAACGCTATCATTTATTCTAGAGTAAATGAAGAAGAAAATTAGACTTATGGACTATGCATTTTGATGGAAGTTGCTCTCCAATAAATTCTAGAGCTAGAGTTGTGTTGATATGACCAAAAGATAAGTTGAACCCTTTCACTTATCATTTACAATTTGATTACACCAAGAATATTGTAGAGAATGAAGAACTTGTGTTAGGCCTTAAGAATGCTTGCAACATGAAAATCAAATTGTTGAAAGTCGAAGGAGATGTAGAATTAATTGTCAAGCAAATAAGGAGCAATTCCCAGTCAAGAAGGATCATCTTTGACATTATAGAAACTGTGGGATGCAATAGAGTGGTTTGATGCATTATCTATTGAATACACTCCACGTATAGAAAATAGTACAATTGATGCTCTTGTTGTGTCAACTTGTTTGTTCATGCCACTTTCAAACTTTCACAAGAATGCATTCACAATTGAGTTAATGTATCAACCTGTAGTACTAAACAATTCAAAGAATTGGTAGCTTTTCAATGATGATCTTCATGTTTTTAATTTCCTAGAAGTTAACAATCACTTCAATGGCTTATTCTTTGAAGGAATTTCTTGTCCTTACTAAGAATCAATTTAGGAAGAAGGTGAAGCTAAGGTTAATGCTAAAACTAGAATTATTTAGTTAAATGGTAATAAAATTCTAAAGGGCTTGGTGTCCTTGAAGAATATTTTTGATAGACATGATTGATACACTCAAGGTCAAGTTAGTTCTCAAGAAAAGACATCCACTAAATATGATGAAGTCAATATCAGTACTACTAAGGAGCCCCAGATGGTCAATTTGGGCAAGTGTTGTTCTCTAGAAGAAAGGAAAAAGTTCAAAAAAAATTAGCAATACAAAGATGTATTTACATGGCTTTAATAAGATTTAAAAATCTTCACTCGAAAGGAATTATCTCATAAAATTCCTCTCAAAGTAGAAGTCAAACCATTCAAGCAAAAGCAATGTTACTACAATCCATGGATACAATAAACTATCTATGCAGAAATTCAAAAAATGTTTGCAACACAGATCATATTTCTAATACATCATTCTACATGGGTATCCAATATTATTCCTATTTGCAAAAATAATGAAGAGATCAAGATTTGTGTAGATCTGCGTAGATTTTTGAGTAATTATCCTTTGCCAATCATGAACCATACTCTTCAAATAGTATGGTTCAAAAATGTTGTCATTGCTAGATGGATATGCAAGACACGATCATATTGTAGTTATAAGTGAAGATCAATAGAAGACAAAATTCACTACTCCATGGGGTACATTCTCTTGTGAACAAATGTCATTTCCTCTCATCAATGCAAGTACCACTTTTCAATGGGCAATGGATTTGGCATTTGGAGACTTGAAAGATAATCTAATTGTGGAGTACTTGGATTATCTTATTGTCTTCTCAAAGAGATGTAGCGATCATTTTCAACACCTAACAAGTGTATTCAAGAGATGTAGGTTTCATGGTATTTTTTTAAATCCAAGGAACTCCATTTTATAGCAGCAAAAGGAAAGTTGCTAGGCCACATAGTCTCTAAGGAAGGTACAAAGATTGATCCTAATAGGGTTGATGTTATTTGTAGTCTATCTCTACCAACAAGAAAATTGGTGTATATTCCTTTTTCAGTAAAGTTATTTTTTTGTGAAGGTTTGTGCTTGATCTTTTCGATCCAAAAAGGACATATCAACCATGATGAAGAAGACCATGGTTTTTAAATGGATAGAAGAAGGGAAAAAGGCTTTCATAAAAATCAAAGAATCTATTAGTAAACCTCGTTGTTAGTACATCCAAACTTTGATAAAAGTTTCATAATCTATTAATATTATGCTTCAAAACATGCCATGTTAGTCATTCTCACGCAAAAGTTACAAAATCTCCCATCACTTTCATGAGTAGTAGTTTCAAGGACCATGAGATGCAATATTCACAAATAGAAAAACATGCCTACATGGTGGTCAGAGCAGTCAAGAACTTTATGTTCTACATCTTGATTTCTCAAACCAAATTTTTCATGCCAGATTCATCAGTAAAAACTATTCTCACTTAATAAGAGATGGGCTGAAAATGGGGAAATTGGATTGCAAAGGTTCAAGAATATGATCTTGAAATCAAGCATACAAAGTTGATAGACTAGAGAGGTTTGTGCCAACTTATAGTTGAGGATGGAGGTAAGGACAATGAAGACGCTACTAATTCCATAAAAGATGAACCCCTTTATTGTTATTCATCAATTATATATATGAATGGTATATAGACGTAGCATATTACTTGATGTATGGAGATTGCCCAAGACACATGGATAAGAAACAAAGGATAACCTTGAAGTTAAGTGCTCTCAAGTATCTACTATGGAAAGATGTGTCGTACAAAAGAAGTCTTTATGGTACCTTCTTGAGGTGCGTGAGTAAAGAGAAACAAAGAAATTTGTTGGAAGGATTTCATGACAAAGATTGTGGTGGCCAATTTTCATCATGGATTACAACTTTTTAAGATATTAAGGGCACAATACTATTGGCCAACCATGTTTTGTGGTGCATACGAGTTAGTGTAGAAATGTCAAATTTGTTAGCAGTTCATTGGAAAGATTAAGCTTGTAGCTATTCCACTCAAATCAATTAGCATAGAGGTCCCTTTTCAATAGTGGGAGTTGGATTTCATTGAGCCTCTAAACCCAAATTCTAGCAAAGGACATATATGTTCTTACTATGGCAAATTATTTCACAAAGTGGGTCACAACCATTCCTATGAAGCAGGCTACTTTAGAGGTCACATGTGAATTTCTAAAAGAGAATATTCTTTCACACTTTGGGGTGCCTTACAAGATTGTGATCTTGTTGTGCTTTGGGATAAGAGACATGAACTAAAAGGAATGAATGGAAAATTTGATTCCTTATGGCTCAGACCTTTCAAGATTTGTAAAATCAATGGAGACAATACTTATTTTCTTTCACACTTGGAAGGTATGCATTTGTCATTGCCCTAGAGTGGGAAAAACTTGAATCGTTTCATTCCTTAGGGATTGGATGGGTTTCCCCCTATTTATGTTTTGTATTGTGTTTCCCCATTCGTTATGTACTTGTGATGTCATATAGTTTTCCCCCTTTATAGATTGTCTAAAGTTGTGTTTCATTAGGTAAATCTAGAGTTCCATCTTTAGGTGATTTAGGAATACTCTGACTATATTGCCTAACTAACAAAGTACTAGTCTACTATAAAACTAGAGATTTTGTAGTTCTCCTACACTGCAAGTATATGTCATTGTCCCTAGATAGATCCAATTGTTGTACCCATATGAAACTTTTATATTGTGTCAAGTTTTTAGACTAAAATATTCATTTACTTACCCTTAACATGTTTTAGAATCTTGTCTACTTTGCATCATCTTGTTGGTTCTTTTCTAAATATTGTAGGATCATGGAATGAGGCTCTTGAACACATTTATCTTGGTAAATACACTTTGTGATAGAGATAACCTCAGAAATCAAGGGTCAAGTTTCAAATTCAAAGGCAAAAGCTTGTTGGTTTCATCTCCAAAGCAATCACATGCATGAGTGAGAGAATAGGCATGACGATGCAAAGGTGTCCATTTTTGCAAGAGAAGAAAGCATACGTCAAGAATTAAATTGCACCTACAATACAAAAGAGAAGTTTTTTGAAATCTTAAAAGTCTAGTGTCTAAGTGTGCACCTAAGCTTAGGCATGCGCTACATTGAAGAGCAAGAAATCTTGGAAAATTTGAAGTTAGTGTATAGGCACATGTCTAAGCCTAGGCACATGCTAGTACAAAGGGAACCTCATTCAAATGTTTAAAATACATCAAGCACACATGAGGCATGTTCAAGATCAGAGGGATGTGTTGGTGTTGATGAAGCGTATAGACATGTGGGGAATTAGGAAAGTTATTTTTTCTAAAAATTTGAAGTTAGTGTATAGGTGCATGCCACTATCAAAGCATGTACCAATACAAGGGAACTTCATTCAAATATATCAAACCTATAATCAAGCACTCATAGGAAAAGAATGACATGTCTACCCAAAGGATACATTTTCAAGTTCAAAATCCAAGTTCATAATCCAAGTTCATAATGTGACACATGCCAAGCGAAGGCATGCACCTCATGTCTACTGATAGTTTTTTTGCTTTGATTAAGGATATGCCAATGTTTAGGAGCACACAATAACTCAGAAGGTGAATGCAAGATATCCACACATAGAAGTGGATGACGTGTGTTTCTAAGAGGAATGAAACCCTTTTAAATTATTTTTTTCTAGTTCCTCACCAAGAGGCTAGGTGCACACACAAATATAAAAAAAACCAACATTTTCCAAATCTCAAAACCCAAATGCATGATGTGTTGCTGAGGAAAAAAGGCTTAAAATCAAAAATGTGATTTGCAGCCTATAGGAATGCACCAATGGCTGAGCTCATGCCAATATAAAGGAGCACAAATTTGTTTAAAGATAAGAATTTTGCCCCAATGGTAATGTGTGTGTGTCTCATGACTAAGATGCACCTATACAAAGGAGCACATATTGTTAGTAAATAAATAGGAAAAAATAAAATATTTCTATTTTTGACTAGGATTAGTAAAAAGAAGCACTTCTTTTTGAAGGATCATTTCATTTTTAAAATAGCCTATAAGATAACTATTTATACGCACTAAAGTGCTACTTAAAAACATAAGAAGTGACAATTCTAAAATTGGATTTTATTCTCCTAAATAAAAAATAAGTGGAAAATAAAAGGCAATGCCACTTTTAAATAGTAGAAGTAGGCTTTCAATTGTTATCTAAAGTAGTTTTGGCTTGTCACAAACAATAGAAGGAGTTTCCTAACTCTTAATACAATAGCAACAATCCAATTTTTTGACCCTTAGCAACAAGAACAACAATAAAATTTCATCATTCTACAGTAGGTACAATAGAATAAATATCAAAGAATTATGTTTTTTTGCAAGCATATATCAACATGAATAGTGGATAGAAGAGGTATTTTTGAATAAAATTTATCATACCAACACTTGTAGAAGACATTTATACTTCAAATTCTTCTAATTCCCCTTTCAAATTTACAAAATTAAAGTGGAGGAAAGAAAAAATTATCTTACATTAGTAGCATAAAGCATCCAAGGAGGTTGAATTGATAACTTTTCATTCCCAAGATATAATATTCATCACTCTCTTTGGAGGTGCCCTTGATCCTTGTTCATGAATGCTCTAAAGTGTGTAAAAATAACTTTTGTTACATTTGCTCTCAAGGATTCAACCTCAAGGAGAAAATCAAAGAAGGCAATAAAGTGGAAAAGAAATTGATGGATAGTGACCTTGTTTAAGAGGGATCATTTCCAATTGCCACACAAAGATTAGAATTCATTCTAGCTTGTGTGAAGAACTATGACCTTGAAAAGAGAGATAACATCCACTGATGGGCAAGTGTTGTATAGTATTAAATCAGATGACATTGAGCTAACCTTCTCCATACCCCTCTAAGGGGAGTCACTTGAAGTGGGTTTAGACGAGTGTGAAAGGGCTTTGGAGAAATATTTCGTAGAATGTCAAAAACAAGTCACTGAGTATTTGGTAAAGGAGAAGAAATCAAAATTTCCCAAAAATTTGAGGTGATTAGAGTTGCGATATGAGTTTGTGATCATGATCACCCTTCTCAATCGAATCACAAGCCAAGAAGAAGCTTGTAGTTTCAATCCATGGATGTTCTATCTCATAAGCACTATATGCAATGGCAACGAACATTTTGATTAGGTGACTTTGATTAGTGATTTCTTACATAAGCAGTTGATGGAATATAAGTAGGCTTGTGAGTTATGAATGGCATGATACCTTGTGTATTTTATGGCTCATCATGGCATGTTCACAGGATTGAACATCATTGGGTCATGTCATCATACACATATATAGGCACTTCACATAGTTAAAGTATTCTAAGTCTATCAAGCAGTATAGAAGAGTGAATGATACTTTCCTCATGCACTCAGTGTGGGAGATGGAGAACAAAAGGCACATAAGTATTTCTAAGAAACCAAGAGCTTTCATATCTAACTAGGCAAATTAGTATATTAAATTCTCAACATTTACCAACATTCAGGTATTGGATTCACGTCCAACCCTTACAAGTTGCCAAGACACTCAAGTGATGAAGTTATTTTCATGGAGTATCTTTACCATATCTCTAAAATACATTTTTTTCTTGAGAGGTTTAGCATAAGATTGAAGTTGGTTTCCTAGTTCAATTGCAAATATACAAGTACAAAATGGGAGCAAAATCTAAGTTCATCAACGAAGAAATGGCTAAATTCAACTTCAAGTTCCTCTGTGGAAAATGCACTTACAACATGAAGGGAATCATGTGATCAAGGTTAGGGAATAAGTATATGCACATTCCAAGGATTGAAGACTATTAGGTTAATTGTGCAAATAATTTTGAGGTGCGAAGAAGGGATTTTAGTGATGTAGAGCATCTAGGACAGCAGGACAGCAGTCTTCAAGACTTCATTGACAGGTCTCTCTCAAGGTTCATTTGTTTCACAACTTCTCATGATGTAGGGATTCCACAACACTTTGCATGTTCATACTATGAAGGGAGTAGACTTCCAAACACCTATCTCAGGGTGCCTAACTCCAATCAAGACTCATCTAACCCAATGTGTAGGGTCTGTAGGACAGCAGTCACAACTATGCTTTCTTGAGACAGTCATAACATGACTTGACAGTCACAATATCCTTCATATGGTGGCCTCTATCAAGACACCCTCAATCTCATACAACAAACCAAATCATTAACTTGACAAACATCTAACATCTTCCTTAACAAACCAAAAATATGCCAAACATACCTAGCTTCTTCCTCGGTGGCTGTCTCCAATGAAGACTGTCAAAAACAACAATCAACAAACAAAGAGGATTGATTCCTCAAAGAATCTTTCCATATCCCTTATCATAGGATCATTGCTAGATCCAGGGGCATCTTGCATCATTGGCATCTCACCACATCTCCACTCCTTCATTCACCAACATTCATCTTCCTCAGTCACTGATCACCTATTGTTGTTGTCCTCTTCCTACTTCCCAATACAAGACTCTTGATGGGCCATTTACATGGCAATTTCCACACTACACCGTTCTCCTACCTCATAGCCTCTACAAGACATTGAAACAACTAAAATACACTCCATCCCACTGATCAAAAATGGAAAAGATCAGTGGGATGAGGGTGGATCCATCGTTCTACTCAGGAGGAGCCCTAAATTAGGGTTTTGGACAGTCAAAGGAAAACTAGTGATTTCTTCCTCCTGCCTTACTGTCAAAACCTCAAAATGGATTCAAAGCAGAGGCACTTCACTCCTCTAGTTGGCCAACAAGGATACCAGTCACATCCAGGCCGTACAGGTACAGTATGCTCAGGAAAAATAGCGAATTGCTAATGGAGACAGCAATTTAAAAGAAACAGGTTTGGGGAAACTAATGATATCTTTCACCTAGAGCATTGTCAAGATTCCAAACAAGACTCAAATCAAAGCTATATCAATCTAATTTCCAACCAACATGACCATGTACCTTGACAGTTCCGTACAGGTATGGATTCCTCAAGAAAGCAGCGAGGAAAAACATAGAAAAGCATAAAAAGGCAGGAAACAGTGATCTTTTTGTTATTTCTTTCCAATCAAATGAATGTCTTTTTCAATGGAAACCTTCTTGGCTTCAAATAAGACTCAAAACTTGCATGAAATCATTTGGGGGTCTGAGAAAACTGCCCCTCCATCATGCTTTTCCTTGATTTGTAACTGCAGCATATAGTAACTGTCTTTGAAACTATTTTTAGAAACTATCCTTTCACCGACTGCTTTATGTTTAGAAGCTTTTTAACATGTGGAGAACCTATGACAAGGTGTTGACATCTTTCCAACATTGGACATGCCTCTATAGGATTACAAATATGAAGATTAAAAATGACTTAAATGACTGTCCTATATGACTAATGCAAACTACCTATGACTACAAGACTATCCTACCTAGGACTAATAACATAACCATAGTAGATTCTAGTTATTTGGACATAGTCCATTACAAATATGGCTTTCAAATATGGCTTCCAAGCCTTATTACAACAAGTAGATGGTCTCCAAGACTAAACAAAACAACTTGAACATTAACCAAAGCTTAGACATCTAGGTGCTCCTGCACCATACTCCCCGGCATGATGAAAACTCTTGTCCCAAGAGTTAGGGGATCTGCTCCAACCATTCTTCCATCTTGTAGGAATGTTCCTCTGACTGGGAAACATGAACTCTCCAAGAGTAATCTTTCTCCTTCTCCAACCTGCATGGCTCCTGTAAATAGTGTTAGAACTATAAAACCTGTTGTGATGTCCTTGCCTAGGACCTTGCTCCTACAATGTTGTTGTTCTTCTTAACTGGAGGTCCTGATTCATTCCTCCCTGTATCATCTGTTGTTTACCTTCCTTCTTCTGACTCCTTATAGGGCAATCAATGTCTCCAACCTTGACATAACTCAAGTCCCAAGCCTGTTGCTCTTTAGGACTGTCATCCACCTTCTGCTATTGCAACTGTTCCTACTGCTTCCCATCATCATTAACCTACATACTCAACTGTAGTTTCTCTCCAAAATAAATAGTGACATGTTCCTTCTTATCTTCACAAGGTAAAGGCATCAGTTTGAACTTCTTACCATCTTTGTACACCACATAGGTATTAGTATACCCATCATGAATTGTCCTTCTCAAATGCTGCCATGGTCTACCCAAAATAATATGCCAACATGTCATTGAAATAACATCACACAAAACATAGTCCTGATATGGACCAATTGTAAAATCAACATATGCCTTCTTAGTAACCATTACCTACTGCTCTTGACTCACCCAAGTGACATTGTAAGGACTAGGATGATCAAAAGTTTTCAATCCCAACTTATGCACCATTTCCCAAGAAACTAGATTATCATGAGAACATGAATCTACAATCAACTAGCATATCTTTCCATGGCTTAAACAATTAGTTCTAAAAATAGATACCTGTGGTGGTTGTTGCATTTTACCTTTCTCCACCATAAGCATTTCTGCAACCATCATTGGAGAGGCTGACGACATTTCTGGTTCTTCTGGCTTCTCCTCCTCTTGTGCCAAGTGAACCCTTCTATCCTTGGTCTTGTCAACACCATCCTTCTTAGGACAGTTGAAAGATGTGTGTCCCACCTCATTACAGTGATAACATCTGCCTATGAACACTCCTCTACCTAATCCATATCTACCTCCACCTCTATATCCACCTCTTTGTTCTGTAGGCATCTCTTTACCCTTCTCATTGATGTTCTGAACTTCAGTAGTAGGTCTGCTCCTACCTCTGTTTCCTCTTCCACTTCCTCCTTGCCTTTCTTGCTTCCTCTTCACCCTCTCTTCAGCCCTGATGGCCAACTGAAAACACTCTCCAAGTGATTTTGGTATTGACAAACCAATCTCATCCTGCAAGTTATACCTAAGCCCATTAAGGTACCTTGCCACTTTCTCTTCTTCATCTTCCAATCCTCCTCTAATACTAAGCTTATGAAATTGCTCAGTATAGGACATAACATCCATGTCCTTCTGTTTTAGATTCTGCCTCATCCTTTTTGTCTAAATAGAATAATCAGATGGAAGGAATTGATCCTTCATCATGTCCTTCATCCTACCCAAAGAAGTGATTTTTGATGCACCTCTAGCCATTCTTTCTATCTGCACACTACTCCACCAGGTAAGCGTTGTTCCTCTCAGTTTTGTTTTTGCAAACTTGATCTTCTTCTCATCACTCATCTCCTCATACTCAAAAAAATTTTCCAGGGAATCTATCCACTCTAACACCTCTTCACTATCCGTCTTCCCCTGATAGATAGGTAACTCGATGTTTGCCTTTGTTCCACTTCCTTGGACTGCCTTCAACAATCTCACAAATTTCTTTTCTTCAGCATCCAACTCATCCTCAGGAGGATTCTCATCTGCATCCTCATCTCCTTCTGACTCATTTTGTTCATCCTTTCTAGGGTTCTTCTCCAATGCTTCCAATCTAGCCAAGATTGATGCATTCTCCCTTCTCACTTGCCTCAACTCTCTTTCCCTTGCAACATCCTGATCTCTTCTATCCCTCAATTCTTTTTCTCTAGCCTCTAAGGCTTCTCTCAACTCATTGTTCTCCCTAGCCATTTGATTCTTAGGAGACATCTTCACAAACTCTCACAAACTCTTACTGTTTCACAAGATCCTTTACTCCCTCAAGGACCTACTAGTGGCTTTGATACCACAAATGATGCAGAGCATCTAGAACAGTAGGACAACAGTCTTCAAGACTTCATTGACAGGTCTCTCTCAAGGTTCATTTGTTTCACAACTTCTCATGATGCAGGGATTCCACAACACTTTGCATGTTCATACTATGAAGGGATTAGACTTCCAAACACCTATCTCAGTGTTCCTAACTCCAATCAAGACTCATCTAACCCAATGTGTAGGGTCTACAGGACAGCAGTCACAACTATGCTTTCTTGAGATAGTCATAACATGACTTAACAGTCACAATATCCTTCATATGGTGGCCTTTATCAAGACACCCTCAACCTTATACAACAAACCAAATCATTAACTTACCAAACATCTAACATCTTCCTTAACAAACCAAAAATATGCCAAACATACCTAGCTTCTTCCTCGGTGGCTGTCTCCAATGAAGACTGTCAAAAACAGCAATCAACAAACAAAGAGGATTGATTCCTCAAAGAATCTTTCCATATCCCTTATCATAGGATCATTGCTAGATCCAGGGGCATCTTGCATCATTGGCATCTCACCACATCTCCACTCCTTCATTCACCAACATTCATCTTCCTCAGTCACTGATCACCTATTGCTATTGTCCTCTTCCTACTTCCCAATACAAGACTCTTGATGGGCCATTTACATGGCAATTTCCACACTACACCGTTCTCCTACCTCATAGCCTCTACAAGACATTGAAAAAACTAAAATACACTCCATCCCACTGATCAAAAATGGAAAAGATCAGTAGGATGAGGGTGGATCCATCGTTCTACTCAGGAGGAGCCCTAAATCAGGGGTTTGGACAGTCAAAGAAAAACTAGTGATTTCTTCCTCCTGCCTTACTGTCAAAACCTCAAAATAGATTCAAAGCAAAGGCACTTCACTCCTCTAGTTGGCCAACAAGGATACCAATCACATCCAGGCCGTACAGGTACGGTATGCTCAGGAAAAACAGCGAATTGCTAATGGAGACAACAATTTAAAAGAAACAGGTTTGGGGAAACTAATGATATCTTTCACCTATAGCATTGTCAAGATTCCAAACAAGACTCAAATCAAAGCTAATTCAATCTACTTTCCAACCAACATGCCCATGTACCTTGACAATTTCATACAGGTACAGATTCCTCAGGAAAGCAGCGAGGAAAAACACAGAAAAGCAGAAAAAGGCAGGAAACAGTGATCTTTTTGTTATTTCTTTCCAATCAAATGAATGTCTTTTTTAGTGGAAACCTTCTTGGCTTCAAATAAGCCTCAAAACTTGCATGAAATCATTTGGGGGTCTAAGAAAACTGCCCCTCCATCATGCTTTTCCTTGATTTGTAACTACAGCATATAGTAACTGTCTTTGAAACTATTTTTAGAAATTGTCCTTTCACCGACTGCTTTATGTTTAGGCTTTTTAACATGTGGAGAACCTATGACAAGGTGTTGACATCTTTCCAACCTTGGACATGCCTCTATAGGCTTACAAATATGAAGATTAAAAATGACTTAAATGACTGTCCTATATGACTAATGCAAACTACCTATGACTACAAGACCGTCCTACCTAGGACTAATAACATAACCATAGTAGATTCTAGTTATTTGGACATAGTCCATTACAAATATGGCTTCCAAGCCTTATTACAACAAGTAGATGGTCTCCAAGACCAAACAAAACAACTTGAACATTAACCAAAGCTTAGACATCTAGGTGCTCCTGCACTATTTAGCAACTTAATAAATTGCTAGTTTGTTGGTTTTCTATTGGAGGATGTGGAGAGTATTTCAGATGATGAAGATGATGTCTTATCACTATAGTTTGTGAAGAATAAGATATAGAAACAACCCTTGCCCTTGTTCAATTAGTCAAACAAAGAAATTTTTTCAAGTCAAGAAAGGGCCAATATTGTTCTCAAGTGTAGTATGTTTTCATGAGTTCAAAAGTGACAAGAAAAATGATAGTTCCAAAGGAGAAGACCCTAGTCATAGATCCACCACTAGAAAGGACATGTCCTCCTTCAAAACCAATGATAAAAACAAAAAAAAAATGACAAATATGCAAAGGAAAAGTAGAAGAGAAAGATAGAAAATCCAAAAGAAGTGATTTTGACGGAGGTTCAAAAGGAGAGGATCAACATTACTACACCTATTCAACATGAGTAGCTCATATTGAATCATATCCCTCCATTGTTGGTTAGAGAACCTTCTCCCAAGGAGGTTGTATTTACACCAACACAATTAGAGCCTATGATGTCTCCAATGCAAGATATTTCTCCACCCCAAGATCCTCTAAAAATTGGTGAAGTAGAGGTTTAAGGGAGATTCCTTGCATGGGTACAAGAGGTTGTGGTGAGAAAGAGAAAAGCACCTTCATACCAAATTGATTTCAACACTCTTGATAAAGTGGTTGGCAAACTAGTTGTGAAGAAACCTAAGTGCCAATCCAGGATAACCAAGATTGCAAAGGGAAGTTTGATCATCAAAATGGACATTCTTCCTAAATATAAGTCCATTCAAGTTATAGATCCTACTAGTTTTAGATTTTTAGGACCAATTTGGGGCTATGTACTCAACAAAGTTATTCCAATATGTTGGAAGTTATCACAATCAATATAAAGGAAATGGTGATCAAAGACAAAGATGATAAGGAAACTTTAAAGGTTGAGGTTAAGAAACTAAGGGAATACATTTCTCATCTTCTACTATCCACTTCAAAGCCTACAATATTCATGCTCCAAGTTATAGACTCCCTCAAAGAGCAAAAACGACTAGATTAGCTAGTCATATATGGAAAGAATTTGGAGAAGTGGCTTGAGAACATTTGTAATAGAGGCAATGAAGTGTTGGATAAATTGTACCAATTGATAACAAATGTGAAGAAGGCCATCCAAGGGATTGAGGAAATTAAAAATGCATGATAGAGACACTTCCATCATATGAGAAGATTGCTAAAAAATCAAACATGTAGAAGCTCTAAAATTGACTAAGGAGCAAAAGGACAATGTGTTTACATGGAAAGAGCAATACTCATTCCTCTTGAGAATTTTAGATGAGGCTTCATCTATTTTTATTGAGTAGAAAAGTAAATTATTTTAGGTTGAGAAACTATTTTTAGATTTGTGTCACAAATTGTATGTGAATATATTAATGGTGAAGGAGTCATCCATGAATTAGGTGAAGTTCAAGGTGAATTCCAACAATTAGTAAGGAAAAATTTTCGCAAGGTAAGTAAATAGAATGTATGTTTTGGTAGCAATTACGGTTCACTTTCAAAGGGAGAAAAAAGGATTCAGAACACTTCAAACAAATGATTTTTGAAGAGTTTGTTCTTCAAGCTCAAATCAATCACCTAGATTAAATATTGAAACTAGGAGAAGGCAAGGTAGATCAATTCCTTCAAAGTTTGCAGAAGATTTCAACACCAGGAAATTCTAATGGAGATGCTAGGTAGTGTTTTTTAGCTATCTTTATTTTTAGCCTGATCAACTATTTGAGGGAGATGTTCATCTACATAGGTGGCAAGGCTGGGGCACGGTGGCAGAGGTGGAAATCAAGCACTTGAAATTATGATTAATAGATAGCATTCGATAGTTGGTTAGTAGCTGGCTTAGGAATTTCGAGAATGTTCCAAGTTCTTTTTATGAAGTTTTTAGAACTTAATCTTCTGTTTTCTTCCCCCATCAGCTCAAATGCCAGTTAGATTCATAGTTTCTTTTTTAGCAGAAGCCATCCGTTGCGAGGGAATGGAAATCCCAGTAAGGTTGGTCAGTTCAAAGCGTCAGATTTTCTTGGTCTAGTGTCTTCGCTTTGTCTCCAGCGCACGCTTCGTCATTCAAATGAACTTATGGTTGGAGCCATCAGGATCATTATTGGTAGGAATCTCATGGAGGAGGCAGAGAGGTATCAGGTTGACACAGACGTCACTTCAAGAGTACTGGCAATGTTGTTGGAATTGGAAGTTGACAAGGTATCGATTGAACAAATTATGAGAGGTCTCTTCTATACTGAGCATTTGGGGGATTTAGGGATTACATTGGAAGAAGCGAGTGTGGGCATTGGAATGCCTAGGCCAAGGGATATGGCTTCTCTAAATGATCCATAAGCAATTGTGAAGCTCTACCCGTTTATTTTAGACCTCAAAGGGCTAGACCTGATGATGGCCAAAGAAACGGTGGGGGTTACAGTGAATTTAGTCAAAAGGGTCCTAGGGTTGGTTGCATAGGAAGGGTTTGATTGGGTAGCGAATTTTAACCTCTAGCTGCTTGAATATGACAAGGAGTAAGTCTATGAATTATATGTTTTATGTTATTTAGTAGTAAATCAGCATACTGTAAGCACACAAAAAGCTTCATATTAGCTTCATTTTGAGTATATAGAAGCTCGATTTAGAAGTCGTAGCTGCAGACCCTATGTGGTCAAGAATAGTATAAGTTGTATAGGTGTATTAGGAATAGACCCTGCGAGGTCTCTGATAATTTTGCCTCAGTGGTCATAGTAGTTTGGCTGTAGATAGCCATTTTGGGAATCAAACTCTAAATCTTTTTTGAATATCAATTTAAACAAGTTATTATGCATAAAAAAAAACTATTTGAGGGAGATGTACTTTGAGAGATTCCTATTTTTGAGGAAAATCCATTCTTAGATTTCATCTCATGTAAATATTATCAAACTTTGGATCATTTTTTATTAATTTTGTAATAAACTCGGCTATCAATTTAGCTAATACATTGCATGTTTTAGA
Source organism: Cunninghamia lanceolata (assembly GCA_027924645.1). Taxonomy (NCBI): domain Eukaryota; kingdom Viridiplantae; phylum Streptophyta; class Pinopsida; order Cupressales; family Cupressaceae; genus Cunninghamia; species Cunninghamia lanceolata. The sequence goes on from BSBN01000213.1 coordinate 20,030,947, forward strand.
ATTGTTTTTAGTGGATAGTATTATTCTACAATAAAGCTTGTATTCATGCAAAGCTATTCCTAAGATAGAATTAGTAGTTAAATTATTTTATTTGTTTCCATACAATTCATGTAAACAATATAAATAAGTTCCTTTGCACTTAGATTTCTAATGGTAATTTTCAAGCCTGCTTATTGCTAAAATTGTTACACAAACTTATTGTCCTTGTAGTTGTTTGTATTGTGAATTGAGTGTTTTCAATAACTTTAACAAGATTTCTATTGCTAAAGTTATTGGAAAAAGTATTGTGGCTTTGTTCACAATCCTTCATAGTTGATTCATAATTTGTGTTTACATCATTATGGTTGTTCACCAAATCTTACTTGTTTAATTTATGGTATTCAATCTCTACATTTAATTAAAAATCATAAATGTTTTTAGGTTGTGTTAGTAAAAAATTTGCAGTAGATAGATTGATATTAAAAACTTCTTATCTAGTGTAGATATGTTGAAAATACTTTGTGCTCTAGATAGAGCAACAAAAAGACAGGTCTTAAATTTAGTTTGTTTATCTTGCATATTTTAAAATTCTTTTAAGTTCTAAGTCAAAGGGGGCTTCCCCTACTAATTTGAAGAATAGTTTACCATACACGCTATTCTATTTTGTGTCACATCAAAAGGTGTGAATTAAAATGCTAACAATGTGACAACAAAAAAGGAAAACTAGTGCATCCCATACTACACCATGAGTCCATCCTTTTTTTTAATTTACTACTAGTTGTGATGATGGTACAAGCATGTCATAAGACTTGGAGTCATCATTAACAAGGGCATATAATTTTATCATATACGTACGTTAGAACAACCTAATGCTCTTGATTAGACTCAATACAATTGTTGATAAATTCTCCCATAGTTTGTTGAACCTATTCATGAGTGGATCTTGTCATCCATTGCTTGCATGCTTTTGACGAAAGTTATCCAACCTAGGAAGTTAGCTCCTAGCATCCATCACCTACAAAACCTAGGATATGACCAATTACTTTCATTAGCAGAGCATGTTCCTTGACTTCAATCATGTTGAAGTTGTAATAAGCTTATGTATGAGTGGTTTGTAGGATTTACTAGTTTGGTGATCACCTCGAGAGGAGGACAAGATATGTTACAAAGGGCATTGCAACCCTCTATTTATGTCCTCATAGTGGCCTTATCTCCACCCTATGTGTGTGGACATAGAATTTGGCTCTTTTATCAAACTCAGTTGGCATGTGGGAACCTCTTATAGTTAGATAAATAGAATTAAAATGTCTTGTAGTTTTACTTTACCCATGTTGGTGACTACTATTTCAAATACCTAGACATTTTTAATGAATGGAATGTAACCACATCATTCCTCAACTTCCACACCCTAGGTTGGTCAACCAAACCATAAACCACCTAGATGGTTTGCTTCCTACCCACAATCCTTCAAGTTATAGAAGTTGCATTTACTAGTTAAGCAGGGATTCAATAGTCCATACCCATGTTGTTATGGAGTAAAAAGTGGACACATGCCTTTTTCACCTCCTAGTTTAGCTCCTAAGTCCTTGTAATTACATTATACAATATAATTGATCATCCAGAAGAGATTTCCTAGAACCAATATGAATTTGGGACCTTGTACCCTTCCTTAATCTTATCCTGAACTAAAAAGGGGCTTCTAGACTTGGGTGCCAACCGCCCAAGTCTCCTCTGATTGGTCAGGGCCAATTAATGCTATGTTGACATAGGACCTTTAAAAATGTTCCTCTTTGTTGGCTCTTGTGATTTAATTTCATGAATGTTAGGGGGAAAGCATATGTAAGTGTGTTTTTGAATTCATTTGTAACCTAGATGGAGATTGAAAACTTGTGATATTGGAGCAAAGAGCATTCAAGGCATTCATTGTGTTATTGTTGCATATTTGTGTTTGTATTGTGTGTGTTGTTGCAAATTTGGAATCATCATCCATCTCCTTATGAGTTGAAAGATCTACATCCTCCTAAGGGCTTCACCTTTGAGGGGATATCATTGTTATTTGAATCATTCTATCATAATTTGGTTTAGCCTCTACCTTGCTAGGGCACACTCTCTTATCTATCAACTGTGTTGGAAGGCTTGAATGCCATTCCAAGGTTTGACTGAGGCAAATCCCTAAACACCATAACCCCCTAAATCCTCTCTTGTCGTCTTGTGTGCAGATTATAGGTACAAGATTCAGGAGAAGTGAAGTTATAGGAAGACTGTGTAGGAATCAGTGTTTCAATATTCAAAAATAGTTTTGGAATATTAATCTAAAAAGAATTGGGTGGTTGGTGCCCTAGTCTTCTAGGCTTTTAGGTTCTGGATCTAGCTTCTGAGCATCAGTTACAACATTTTCTCAATTTTGACCTTTGGCATATTCTCACTTTCAGGACTTGGGCAGTCCCTATTTCATCCTCTAACACTTCATCTTCTAAGACACAGGTTCTTATATCTTTCTAACCCTCCTTGTACATTTAGATTCTAAGTTTTGATCATTTTCTATCTGTTATAAGCTGATTATCTTATAACTAGGGTTTTATGCATATTTGAACTAGGGTTTGATAAAAGGCTTGGTTCAATCTTATCTTTCCATAGAAAACAAGAGCACAAGATCTATAGTTGAGTACACCTCTCTTTGGTTGTGATTGAGCATGGTCTTGTCCTTGAATGTTATCATGGAAGAGGGTTTGATCTTGTGTACATGTTTACCTCCATCATTCACCTTTTTTCCACCTTTAACATTTTGGTGAACTTGTAGCATCAATCATTTGCATCTTGCTAAGTGTTGATATCATATCTTGCATTCATTCATATCATACTTATCATTAATCATTGAAAAATCTTGCATAATATTGAAAAAAGTGAAAAAAAAAATTAAGCTTTCTAAGGGCTAGAAAAAGGCATAGTTTTGCATTGTTTTCAATTCATATGATAAAAAGATTTGAATTTCTAATTTTTACATCAGATATGATCCATATTATAGCAATTAATCATTTCATGATATCATATCTTGCATTTGAAGATCTCAATTGCTAGGGTTTTGTTGGAAGCTTGCACTTTTTCCTATAACCTAGTCATTGGCAAAGCTAGGGTTTGTAGTCAAAATCTTATTTCAGATTTTGATGCTCTCTTAAACATGCATTCAAATTTAATTTTGAATTGTAGTGTTGCATCATTTGACATCCTTGCTTTCAAAATTTCAATGTTTACAATTACACATTGTGTATTTCAACATTAGGCACTTTAACATCTTTTTCATGCTTCTTTATGCAAAATCTCAAAATCATTCACATTGCCTTGTTGTGCAGCACTATTCACATCATATCCACTTGGTTTGTAGTGAAATTAGTGTGTTTTTATTTTCAAAAACCCAATTTCCTCAAACTAGTGCCTTGGTGTGCAACGATCTCACATACATGGCCTCTAATCAAGATAAGGGTGGTATGGTTCCTCCTTGAATTAATAAGAAAAAGAAGGCTCCTAAACCCGTAATCTCATTCACACCACATGAGGTCACAATTAGAGATATTGATGGCCCTCTCTACATTACAACACGTATATGTGGGAATCCTACAAGAGGAGTCCTTATCGATCCTAATTGTATGACGAATGTGATAATTGAAGAGTTTTTATACATGCATGATTTGGTACAAGACACTTATGATCCTACACATATAATGATTAAGGCACATAATGGATATTTCTTCCCAGTTATTGGGAAGATTACACTCTTGATTAAAGTGGTGGAAAAAGCTTTGCAACAACCATTTGTCATCATTCCTACCTCAAACCTATTTTGTGTGAACTTAGGCCATCCTTGGCTCAAGTCCATGAAAGCGGTCTCCTCTACCATTCATAAATGTTTCAAATTCCCTCATCAAGGATGGGTGCATGTTGTACATCATAGTGGATGGAAACCTTTGGATAATCAATGAAACTTCAACTTGGACTACTTTTGGCTACAACCTACTGAAGCAAATCAACCAAGAGAAGATCCATTCTTCCTGGCATACCAAAAATACAAGACAAAGTTAATAGCTCAACTATCACATGGCAAGGATGCTCCTGGACCCTCTTAGTCCTCTAACGCTACGATTCCTCCTACTGAACAAATAGAGAGTGAAAAGTAGCCTGAGCTGAAGGAATCCCCTTGCCCACAAGGTAAAGGAATTTTTGTCAAGGTTCCTGCTCCGCCATCCTTACAAGAATCAAGAGGCAACCTTAAAGAGAGAAGCGTTTCATCACAAAAGATCAACTTTTAAAGAGAGAAGCGTTTCATCACAAAAGATCAACTTTGTGTTGGCTTCCTCTTCTGAAATGTCAAAGAACATGGGAACTCATGAAACTCCTTTTAGAAATATTACCAACAAGACAAGAAGGAACCAGAATGTAAGAGAAAGGAGAAAACCACAAGCTTTAGCTCTACAAGTATCATCTCAACAAGAAAACATCCCACCGACAGAAGTTGAAACAAAAGAAAAGCTAAAGGACGAAGAATTGAAGGATGAAGTTTCAAATTGGGCTATAGTACCTTATGTACCTATTTCCCCTCGCATTCAAGATTGGGAGGAAGATGATTTTCTCAAAGATGACCGCTAACACGGTTGCATCTTCTCTTAGATAAGTATTTCTCACCCCTTTTAGCCACCTTTGATGTAGCACCTCTTTGAGTTGCTCTCACGGGTGGCCTCCTCTTGTGTGTTGTGTTGTGTACCCTCGTGATGTGTTATATGTTGTTTAGGTCTCCTTGGATGACCCTTGATACTCCTGTAAGGTCAAGGATATAAGGAGACTGCCTCTATTGTGCACTTCTTCTATCTGTTTCTCTATTTTTATACTCTCCTTTATCTTATTGTAATTGTTGTGTGTTGTGCCTTAGGGGCATAACGTTGTGGAAGGTGTTTTGGGGGCATCTTCCCACATTGTAAACCTAAGTCACTTTTGTCTCCTCTCTTTTTTAGTGTTTCCATTTTTCAGTGGCTCTACTAGTCGGCGGATGATGAAAATAAATAAATATTGATAAGGATCGTGTGTCCCTTCAGCAAGAAAGCAAAAATGGACCCAGTCCATATATGAATCTATGGGGTTGATATATTACTGAAACTTGACTAGTAGAATCACTCTGTGTTTGTGACTCATATTGTGAAGATTCTTGTAACAAACCTTTGCAATACTCTAATCTACTTCTATGCACTTTGGACTATTTTTTATCTCACCTTGTAGCTACACTCGGTTCTGAGATACCTACAGTATAACCTAATGGCTATACTCGGTTCTGAACCCGCAAGTGTAGCCTTAGTCTATTAAGTGATATGTTGAATTGATTTGGTTGTTATCTTAGAATAGATTTTCTAACCAAAGCTTATGTTGTTGATTATGTTAGAAAATGATAATGATGTGTCTATGGGAACATTCGGTGATTGTAAGCACATGTCACCTTTGGGGCATGGACTTTGTGAAAGCTCTTGTTCCCTTGCGTGTTTTTGCTTTACCTTAAACGTGATTGATACCGGCAAGCGGGATCAACCACTTTAAGGTGGGGGCATATATCGTGGTTGATTATTTTAGATATTAATGATAAAGTATGTTTTGCGTATGCTTCCTTTTATCTATAAGGCGTCTCCTGATGTAGGTGGGGTTGTGTACTTTATTTTGCGTATACCTCATTTTCACTGTAAGGCATCTCCGTGATGCAAGTGGGGTTGTATACTTTGAGAACATGCTTCCTTTTCACTATAAGGTGTCTTCAGATGCGAGTGGGGTTGCATTATGAAAGCCCTTCTACAGAAGGTGGGATGGTGTAACTCTTGAGCTAGTTGCACATCCTTTTAACAAAGTCCTCATCACGAGGTGGGGCTGGATCTTGAGTTATTCACCCTTAAGCATGTCTTTGGCAGTTGTGGTAGTGTATCTCAATCGTCAGGTGTGTTTGGTGTGTCTTAGATAGTGGAACGCGATGAACTCCTCCCTATTGCCCGTGTTTGTCGTGTATAAGACATATAGTATGTCGATGACATACTATACAGAGCTCATGTTTTATGTATGTTTTCTATGTGTTTTATGTGTCTTCCTTGCATTTCTTGCATGTTTTGCGTGGTCTAAAGGCACGTTGCAATGAGCTCCCTCCATGCTGTGTATTCTTTGTGTTTTTGTGTGGTCTAAATGCACGTAGCAATGAGCTCCCTCCACGTTGTGTGTTTAGTATTAGAATTATTTATATAATTGCTTAATCATGTCTTCTTTGTGTCTTGCGTGATTGTATTCATGTCTTCTCCAGGTATTGCATGTGTTCACTATCATCTCCATGTATTGTGTGCTTCCTTGTTGTATTCAATGTGTCTTGCGTGATTGTCAAGTGTTTTCTTATGTTGGCCTAAGCTTGGGGGCTAGAAATGGTTCTTCAAACTTAGGGTGTGTCTTTTCTCTTGTGTTTGATGTGCTTTGATTGTACTTTAATGCATGTACTGAATCATAAGATCGTACACACATTAAAGTGGGGGCTAAATTGTTATGAAGTAAAAAGTAGACACATGCCTTTTTTACCTCTTAGTTTAGCTCCTAGGCCCCCGTAATTACATTATGCAATATAATTGATCATCCCAAAGAGATTGCCCAACACCAATGTGAATTTGGGACCTTGGGCCCTTCATTAATCTCATCTCAGACTAAAAAGGGGCTCCTAAACTTGGGCGCCAACCACCCAAGTCTCCCTTGATTGGTCGGGGCTAATTAATGATATGTCAGCATATGACCTTTAAAAATATTCCTCTTTGTCAGCTATTATGATTTAATTTCATGAATGTTAGCAGGAAAGCATATATAAGCATCTTTTTGAATTCATTTGTAACCTAGATGGCGATTCCAAACTTACGATATTGGAGCAAAGGGCATTCAAGGTATTCATTGTGTTATTGTTGTAGATTTGTGTTTGTATTGTGTGTGTTGTTGCAGATTTGGTATCATCATCCATCTCCTTATGAGTTGAAAGATCTTCATTCTGCTAAGGGCTTCACCTCTGAGGTGATATCATTGTTATTTCAATCATTCTATCATCATTTGGTTTAGCCTCTTCCCTACTAGGGAACACTCTCTTATCTATCAACAGTGTTGGAATGCTTGAATGCCATTCTGGGGTTTGATTGAGGAAAATCCCTAAACACCATAACCCCCCAAAACCTCTCTTGTTGTCTTGTGTGTAGATTGCAGGTACAAGATTTGGGAGAAGTGAATTTATAGGAAGACTGTGTAGGAATCAAGGTTTCAGGATCTGAAAATAGTTCCAAAATATTCCTCCGAAAAGACTTGGGCGGTTGGTACCCTAGTCTTCTGGGCTTTTAGGTTCTAGATCTAGCTTCTGAGCATCAGTTACAATATTTTCTCAGTTTTGACCTTTGACAGATTCTCACTTTTAGGACTTGGGTGGTCCCTATTTCATCCTTTGACACTTCATCTTCTAAGATAGGTTTTGATATCTTTCTAACCCTCCTTGTGCATTTAGATTCTGAGTTTCAGTCATTTTCTGTCTATTATAAGTTGATTATCTTAGAACTAGGGTTTTATGCATATTTGACCTAGGGTTTGATAAAAGGCTTGGTTCAATCTTATCTTTCCATAGCAAACAAGAGCATAAGATCTGTAGTTGAGTCCACCTCTCTTTGGTTGTGATTGAGCTTGGTCTTGTCCTTGAATGTTATCGTGGAAGAGGGTTTGATCTTGTGTACATGTTTACCTCCATCATTCACCTTTTTTCCACCTTTAACACATGCAAAAGAATTTAAGAGAAATCATTAATATTGGATTATGCTCACCCAAATCTCGGTTTACACAACTCTTAATACCGAGTAGATACTAGTTAAGTATTTATCCAACATTATATAAATATTGGCTTGGCAATATTAATCCTCATTTTTTTTATATTATGTCACACATATCCTATCAAATATATTATTTTGCTATATTAAGTTAGATCTCATATTAATTAAATCGTATTATAATTCACATTATAGGGAAATCCTTAAGGTTATAAAATTGTCTTGATGCCCCCCTACTCCACATAAAGACTCAAGTAAGAATTCAATAGTCTTACTAGTAAGAAGGTACTTTATTTCCATGCTTTCTACTTAGGGGTTTGTTGTACCCAATCAAAAAAAAATTTGCTTCATTAAGGCAATTTGTGAAAATCTAGAAAAAATTTCGTCAAAAAAGTCAAAAAGTCAAAATTTCTAAAAATAGAAATTTTCTAAAAATAGACATCGAATTAGGTTTTCTGGGTTTATTGAGATACGGATGCTGGCAAAATTTTCTAAAAATAGAATCTTCGATTCAGATGTCGTGTTTGGTTCTGATTGGTTGATTTTGCTTCATGATCAAGGTGGTCCAGACATAATCTGCAAAAGGTCAAGTTTTCTCTACTAGGTCAATTCTACTTTTTCAGAAGGTGAAGCTCAAGCTCTGGAGCCATTAATGGAGGATGTTCATTTGCCAGACCTCATTTTCAGGTTTTCAGGGTTGTTCAAATAACGCAGAACTGACGAACAGTCATCGATTTGATGAAGAACAAGAAACGGAGCAAGATGGATCCGAAATATGTTGAAAAGTTAAAAATCCTAAAATTTGACTAAGGCATGGATTTCCAAGCGCCCCTGGAGGCTAGGGGTGCCCAGTTTTAGCAATGTTAATGTTTTTCATGTTTTTCAAGAAAATGCTAGAAATACCTCTATCGGTCAGTTCTGGGGTGGACAAAAGCAGTCATTTTCGTCAACAAGCCCTGAAAAGCTAGAATCCATGTCAGATGTACCCATGCTATCCATTCCATCCCTCATCCAATGATAGTTGACTGGCGAAACCTTGAAATCAGCAACAAGAAGCAGCTATCAGCACGTGAAACAGAGTAAACCGTAAACAGAGGTTGAAAATTATAAATTTAACTAAGGTATTAATTTCCAAGCACCCCTGGAGGCTGGGGGCACCCATCTTTTCATGCCTTAGAATTTTTTACGCATTTTTTGAGAAACGTCAAAAAGTCATCGTTAGCCTGTTTCCAGTGGTCAAACTCAGTCGAAAGCTTGAAAAAGCTAGGATTTCATCTCAGGCGTGTTTAGACAGCTCAGAGCATCTCTCATCCTGCTTCAACAGTCATCCAGACAATAGAAAATGATGATCAAACAAGACCTGTTGGCACGAAAATCAGGGAATGGAATATAAAATTGAAAAATATCAAAAATATTCTAAGGCATAGAATTCTAGGCACCCCTGGAGGCTAGGGGCGCCCATCTTTTCTTGCCTTAACCATTTTTCCATGTTTTTACGAAAAATGACAAAACCTCCTCCGTCAGCCCAGTCAGATTCACAACAAATCAGTTTGGTGTGATTTCTAAGGCAAACAGAGGGTACAATCAGCTCAGTTTTCATTAGGCTTGCTTGTATACCATATCATCAAACCCAGTCTTATTCTGGCAAGTAGAAATTGATAGCCAAACAGGGGCCCACAGTCACCGAAACGCGTGCGGGAATTGAGAAATTGAAAAAGTTGAAATTTTCCAAAAAATGGCTAAGACACAAAAAACCAGGTGCCCCTGGAGACTAGGGGCGCCCAACTTTTCATGCCTTAGAAAATTTTTATGTTTGACAGTGTTTTCTCGCAGCCGCTTTTCTGATCTTCACCCGGCGACAGGTTTTAGAGGTCAAATTTGCAGTCAAATGTCATCAAAACATCAGTTTGAGGATGGGGGTCAAATCAGAATTGATAAAACTTCAAGATGCCATGATCAGTCAGCTTTTTCAATCAACAGTGATAGTTTTCCATTTTGTTGAAGTCAGAGGCAGGCCATACTGGAGTCAGAACGAGTGCAAAAGTGTCAAAACAAAGGAAAAATTGGCTAACACTTTTGCAACCTCGCGTTTGATGACATCATCAAAAGAAGATATTTTTCATCATCTCATACATGAAGCCATAGGCAGCTATAAAATAGGGATTCTTCCTATTCAAAGACATCTACTTGGATTTGTGCTTTAAAAGATATTTTCTTCATGGATAAGTTTCAAGCTTTATTCTTTCACAAAGAAAGCTACTTTTTGCCCTAAAGTTCTATAAAGACAAGCTTTTCGCTGCTTTTATTCATTATTTTTGCAGGTTGCATCCAGAGGAAGAAAGCATTTTTTTTCTCATGACGATTTGAGATCCCAAATGAAGTGCTTTTTCAGTGTTCTTCGTGGTTTCAGGATTGGAAAGCATAGAGGCACGCTTTTTCAAGGTCCATTTTTCTAGATCATTTTTCAAAAACAGGGCTGGAGCTTTTTCAGTTTTCATCGAAATGGGTCCATCTGGAATTTCATCCTCTTGAAGATTGGAAATTTTTATTTTTTTCAGAAATCTACTTTTTCACTGTTTTTTTGAAAAATCTTCTGCTTTTTCAAAATCTGATGATCTGGGTCGCTTCAGAACGAGATTGCCTACAAAACCCATGTGCCAGCTTTTTCACTCAAACTATGCTTTTTGGAGAATATTATTTCCCAAAATATCCATGGATGATGTCACCAATGGGACAACAATGAAGATGAGGATGAGACACAAAAAACAACTTTAACTCAATGCTTTTTGTTTTAAAGCATTTGCTTTCATTTAAAGCTCATCCATTCTTTATTTAGAAAGAAATCACTTTGTAATAGTTGGAGCTTTCTTTGCTTTAAAGCAAATTGTTTTAAAGTGTTTGTTAGTTGTAATCTTTGTCCTAGAATAGAAATAAAGCTCGCGAGTTGGCAAGTTAGTTAGATAAAATCAAGGAGATTTTAGGGTTCCCTACTCCTTTGATTGAGTATAAATAAGGGCGGCCTTGCCCATTGTAAGTAATTGTAATTGTGATAGCAAATTTGTTGTGCCTATTCTAGCCTCCAGAACTTGTTATTTTAGCTACTTGTTCATTCTGTGTTATCTAGTCTCTAGTGTTTGATTGCTTATTGTATGTCTGCCTTTTGCTACAATATTGTTGTCCTGGAGTTGTATCAACTTTATGATATTGGAATAGAAGGCTCATGCCTGCCTTTTGCTTTGATTTCCTATATCAAATCATCTAGTTTTGTCATCAGATGTGTGGCTTGTGTAAATTTTATTTCAGTTTTCATCATTAAAGTACAATGGGTCTTATGATGTAAATCTGGGAGAAATTTATTTAAGTTTTTGTGTTACAACAATTCATTCCTTGTTAACTTTTAATCCCTTTTATCTGAATTTACTTAGGAGATTAAAAGCGTCATTTAGTTTAGGCCTAGCTGTAGTTAGAAGTTTCAAAAAGGAAAAACCTCTTCTGCAACGAAATAGAGTTTTATAACCTTGTGCTCGCAGCTGAGAATCAAAAAGAAGATAGGCAAATTTGTTTTATTTATCTTTCAAGTGAACATCAGCAAAAAGGGAACTCTCCCTCATAATAGGAGAGTAGTTTATCTATGCATAACTGTCCATTTCCAACTCGCATTCCAGAGGTGCGAATTGAAACGCCAACAAGGTTCAAACACTCAAAAATCACATTAATTTAACCCTTGAAAATTCATCCATAATCCTCCAAAGATTACAAGGTTGGGACATAGAGAGACTCATAGAACCTAATTCTTAGATCTCTCTCAATTCTTATTTGTGTAATCAGCATTCCTAAACTTCCCTTTGACTATGGTTTCACACAAACAAGCTCAAGACTTCCCAAGGTACATTAATTATGACTCACAATTATTGAGAGCTATAATCAAATCAAACTATTAATGATGAACAAGCTCAACACTGACTCACCCACACTAAAGTCTCAAGGAAGTTTTTCATAAGATTCAACAAATTAAGAGCTTATGGCCAAACTAAAACATAAATTTTAATCAAAATAATGTTGTAATATTAAAATTAAGCTATTGTTAACTTTCTACATTACATTCATATGAGTTGGAATAGAAAATGCTAACTTCCAAGAAATTAGAAAATAGTTTATAGAAATATTAAATTACAAAGTTGAAAAGAAGGCAAAGAGAGGAACCTGTAACCAGATGGAGGAAGTCATTTCTTGGGATGCCAACACATTGCATGGACGTCCATGTGTAGAGATGTCATCCATGCGACCCAAAAATTTGAAAATTTTCCACAAAATGCGCAATCCAATCCAATAGTTCACCCAATTTGTAAAACCAAAGGAGGAAGCACAACAAAAAGATGCCAAATAATAACAAAAATAAAAATAGTAAAGATAAACTAACTAAATCAAATGAAATAATAAAAGGGAAGAGATACTAGCAAAACCTTTGTGCAGTTGAATACTCTCCCAAATACCTATAGTTGAAGACAAGAAAAATTGTTGGGGTAGTTTGGGGGTTTGCCTTCAAGTCAAAACCTTGTTTTGGTATTTCTAGCTCCACAGTAGCTAATAGATAGATATATAGAAAATAGTGTGTGAATGTTCCTATCCCAAGTGTGCTTGGGAATGGTAAGAGGTAAGAGCTCTGATTTGCGAATAGTGAAAACTAGAATTAAGGAAATGGAAGGGATGTGAGGAACCCAAGGTGCTCAAGGGTACAACAAAATAAATTCTTTCAATAGTAAGAAACAAGAATAATATCACCTACAGAGGCTTCAGAAAGCCAAGAGGACAAGAGAGCTAAAAGATAATGTTGTAGAAAGTTGTAGAGTGTAAGAAAGTTGCAAGAGAGAGCCAAGAAGATGCAAGAGTGAAAGATAGATTCAAAAGGAGTGGAGGAGGGAAAAGGAAGGGGCTGATGAGCCATTTGGATTCATCTTGAGTCATTACCACTAACCCACGAAAGTGACAAGTGGCAAAATGCTCAAAAACAACCACCAAACAAGAAACTGTCGTGAGATGCTAGCGCATCATGTAGACGTCCATGCAAAGTGCTAATGTTCAGATAATTTGGACTCAAAAATGATGAGGCACTAGAAGATCACAAGGATAACAAAAAAGTGACAACAAAATTTGACAAAAAGATAACACAAGAAATGAGACCTAAGCACCATGGGAAGGAAAAAGGATAATGCAAGGGCTAAAATGAGCCTACAAACAAATTAAGGGAATGGACATTAAAGTAAGTCCAAAATATAGCGTGAAATTACGAATGTATGCAATTTTCAACCTTACAAATTCATAGACAAATAAAAACCATATGACAAATTTAAACAATGTAAAGGAAAACTTATTGATACAAGTTCTACTACAATACCCCTATAATAGCACATTTCTTATCATTTTAGAATATAACATATCCTAACTTATGTGAATTATGCATTGCTACATTTCCGAGTAGTTGCTATACTACCTTACCATTCTACCCTTGGGTTTGAAGCCATTACTAATTTTATAATCTTAAATACATCATATTATAAGTATTAAAAAATGGTTTTGAATGTAGAAGCATGATCTATACTAATACTTCATTTCCAAGAGGTTTGCCTTAGTTTTCCTTCAAATTAACTCACTATCAAGACTCTTAGATAAATCTAGATATTGGGCTTCACTTGAATTCTTTTCATTTGACAGAATCCAAGCTTGAAAATATTAAGTATATTACTATTAAAGCATAGTGACAAACATTTCTCTATACCATTTATCTAATAATCGGAACACATCAAATGCACAATGATATTATATATTTACAATTCATGATAGAGAGAATATATATTCATATGAAGAATAATGACCCCTCTCTTTTTAAAATAAAGTAAAATATTGTTTCAATAGTTTGAGTACCACACTTTGTAAAGCACCTATTGACAAAAAGGTAAACCTAGCACATAACGATATATTAGAGTTAATTAATATAGACCTAGATAGAACACATTAGTAGAAATATAAATCCAAAACCTCTTAAAAAATCTAAATGCCATTAGAGATGCTACAGGTCTCCAATAGTACCAAATGTCCAATATCACCAGGGGTCAAAACAAATCCATAAAAAGAAGAAATGTTAAAACCCAAAGAAATGTCCCTACTACTAGGCATATGAGTTAGGGTTTCAAGGAAAACAACTACATCCGTTCACACATATCTAGAGTTTTTCCTTTAATGGTATCTTACTATTCATCTAGATCAAAATACACCTCAATAACTACCAAAATCTAAGTATAATATATGCAAGAAGGTAATAAAAACGTTAAAACATCACTTGAGGGCGCTCCTCCAACGTTTTGAGTTTTAACTCTAGGGCTCCTTGCAACCCTCCAACTCAAAGACTCAATGCTCACTCCATCGTTTCCCTCCATTCCTTTCTCCCTTCTCTATTTGTTTAGTTTCCTTTCCCAACAACATTCATATTGCCCCTCTCCAAACTCCTGCAGCCAACAAACTTCCATCATTTCACATTAAACTTCCTCATCTTCCTCTATCATGCCTTGATTAAAAAAATGTGTTTACACAATGCCAAAAGTTCCCCCCTTCTAGACATGTAAGGTGTTGGTTCATTGTCTAGAGCTTGGAGCGTAGCTCCCCTTACCTGTAAGATGTTGACAATGAATTTTCTTTTCTATTACTTAGTCACTCTTTTCTTTCTTTCTTTTTTTAATACCTTTTGATAAATGGTTTCTTTTATTTTGCTTTTATTTTATTAATGAGCCCCTAAGATATTGATAGTTTAATCATAAATTAGTTGATATGTGTGAGAGAGAAAGAGTGATGATTATGAATATATGTCTATATTATTTTTTATATATATAGACATTTATTCATAATCATCAACTAGGGTGTATTAAGGATAATATGCTCAAATGATCATCTAGAACCTTACTAGATGTATAGATTGGTAAGACCTCCAAACTCAATCTATTTAGCCTATGAAACTATTGCTAAGTTTTATATTTACATACAGGGTTCTTACCCTTGGTTGAACCTCAAATCTGGATTGGGTATACAATTAAGTAAGTATGAGATCAGTCTAGCAGTGTAACCTTTCTCAAAGACAAAACCACAGAGTATGTGTCACATTACACCTTGGCACATGCAAGATTGACAAATATTCTTCACACAATTTCACTAGATAAAGATTAGTCTAGGTAAATCACAAATATATTCATACATGTTCAATTTAATTCAGCAAAATGAAACGATAATTGACATGGTAATTACATAGTCCATATAAAGTAAAATAAATCGAATTCATAAGTAATCATTACCTTAATTGTTCACACACATAAAAAAAATAAAACTTCATAGTTGTTGAGTTCCCACCCTAATCCAAATTACATTACGACTAAAAATATTTTAGAAATTTATAGTAGCTGGTAATCAGAATCAGAAATCTAGTAGGCTGCAAAACTGTTGGATGAAGCAAGGACGGGCTAAGTGCCACAGTCGAACTTCTACCCTAAGTAGAGATAATGATGGATTGTAATCGATTTCTCTATATAGCCTTAAAAAAAATCTAGAATCTTAGAGGCCAGTTTTGTGAGAATGTGACCCGACGTGAAACATCATTAAAATGTTGGAAATTCTCCTCGATAACTAGGGAGAGAATATTGATTTCTCCTTTCAAAAATCTGGCATCGGTGTTCCGAAGTGAAGAATCATTCTAATACATTAGAGAACGTGATTCCTAGCTGAATTTCATCAAAGGCTTGATCAGAGGAGTTTACAGTTTTTCAAGTGCATCTTAAATTGGGCACCATGATGCAAGAGTCATCAGAACTTCTGATTCATGGACACCATCTTCCTTATGCTCTCTTGCAATGGATGACCCACATCCCAAAGAGATCAGAATATCTCTTTTGCGCTGTGGAACTTTTTTTAAAAATGAAACCTTTGAAGGTTGTTCCAGGTCATCCATTTGATGATTTGAGTTTCTTCCCTTGGGGGCGCCTCAGTACTTACTTTTGATGCACATATCTGGTCGATGTAGTCAACAAAGGGGTCCTCCTCCAATCTTAAACAGGCAATTTCTCCAGGAGTCTGTGAAAGTGTGAATTGTCATATTCCACCGCCTGCCCCAAGATATTAGGAATATCATGCTGTTAATTTGTAAGAATGTTTGCATTCTACTTAAATATCATCCATTTCAATGGTCAAACAATCAATAGCGAATTTTCACTTCTTCCATATCAAAAGCTGGTAATTATTTGTCATATTTTTATTGGTCAAAATTGACATTTAATTGTTGAAGTGGATGATGTTTAAGAATAGCCGAATGTTTGATGACAGATCTCAAAATCTACTACTCCAGCATCAACGAGATTTACATCAACTTTTAAAATGGAAGTATCGACCAACACATGCCCATTGAGGCCTCAAAGTTATCTTAAGTTTATGAGACTACATTTATGGATTATGACCGATACTCATTACATTAGAAATATTTAGTGTAAACTTTGGGAATCGTTTTCTTCCCTACAATTCCACTTGAAAAAACTCTTGGTCCATGGTTGGGATGATTTGTCCTTGTCACACATAAGCTGGGAATGAGGTACCCGCCACCTTTTGATTTTGAGATAGGGATTCAGGAGTACCAAGATGCTGGCTTTCATTAGGGATACTTTCTTTATTCTTATCTTCTTTTTTGATTTTATGAATCTTTTATTCTTTTTCCATTTGTTTGGGTTATTGTCATCACTAGCACCTTTACCCTCCTCTGCAAAATCTAAATGTGTCAAGAAAAATCTCTTTGTTCATTCTATGAATCTTGTTGATTTGAAACTCTAGTTGTATAATCTCCACCACTACTGGTAGCCACTTCAACAATGGGAAGTTCTATTGAAGGCATGGAATGGAAGGTGTTATGTGAATCTGTGATACAAATAGATCTTACACCTCTTTTGATCATTATTGATCATGTCTAGTTGTTGGGATCCCTTGACAACAAAGATTAGGTCTCACATCATTCTTTGAAATGCACTGTCCCTGGCTAATAAGACTAGCCATGATAGCACTACTATGTGACTGTATGAAATGATGAGATTAAATGATTAGACTTCCTCCAATCTTGCCACTAATTAAATACACATCTCTCGTCTCTATATTTTTTCTAGAAGTGTTCATTATTATTTACATGTTTGATATATCCACCTAACAATTAAGAAACAACATTGTTCATTTTTCCAATGGATCAAAGTGATTCTTAAAATCCTCTATGGGGAATCCAATTCAAAGATCCATAGTGACATTGGCAACCATGATCTTGTCTCTATAGGATTTTTTTTGTTTTGATTGGATATTTGATAGAGAGTGTCTCTTAACACTATTTATTAAATACCTTATGTACTCTCAGGGTCTACTGTGAGAACTCCATTAAGAGAAGGAAGTTATAAACACATCTTGGCAATTGATAAGGCTTTCCATGAAAATCAAAGGCACGGGTGTAGAAGTATGGCTCATTATTTATAAACTAGTTGGCCCACAACTTGATTGCTTTCATCCCTTTTTGACAGCTAAAAACATCTAATTTTTCACATAGCTTCAAGATTACTTGAAAAACAAATCCATCAATGATCATCTCATAGTCCTTTCTGCAATTATCTCTATAGAACCAAGGGTAGCATTTGTAAACCATGAAATTCTATCTTATCACTTATCTGACTATCGAAGTGGACAATGAGTGGAGAGGTGCATACACAAGTTAAGAAGTCATAAAATGAATTCTTATCAGTGATATAATCAATTTAGTGCAGGGAGCCACTAATAATATGGGCCCATTTGAAACACATGTACATTCAAATGCCATGTTTCATAAAGAACATCTAGGAATTGGAAAAAAATAGCATCAAATTCTTTGGTCACTCTACCCAAATTATGATGGTACATTTATATTCCTCTTTGATTTGAGTGTGCTTTAAAAGTTTAGCATTAGAACAATTATATGGTTGTAGTTTTTCTTTTTTGATCAGCAAACTATAGTCATGGGGACTACTCCCTTTCTATTATATTATAACCAAAATTAAACATAGTTTTTAACAATGACTAGTTGACCTAAATGCATGAGCTACATTAGTATCAGGGTATAGCCAAAATCCATGTATAACAATTTATCAATCTATCCTTGAATTGCTATAAGCCTATCCATATTACTAACAGGGTATATACACAAAATCCCTGAAAAATACATTAAGTAGTAAAAACAAAACAAACTATTCTAGGAATATATCATGCATTCGAGTCAAACTCATAGTAAAAGTTGATAAAATCCTACATCCACTCAAACTCCTACTCTAGGCCCATATTAATCTTCTTCAGAAAACCTACCCCATTGCCACCTTTCTTTTCTGAGCTGCCACTTTACCCGTTGGAGCTTATGTAATGAAGGGAAGCCATTCAACCAAATCCCCTGCCTCGTTGACCATGTGAAACTCATTAGGTCGAGGAATCCCTACTCTAATTCTCACCACCCCAATCACCTCAGCCCAACCATCTACAAACTCTTCCTCCACCATTGCTTCCATAATTTGTTTCACCACATTCTTATTTTCTCCCAAATCTAAAAGAGAAGCTAAAAACATTGATGAGATATCCAAATTTACTCGATATTTATATCCACCACCCATGAATTCTTCACCTAAAATCCATTCCACTGCAAACAGCACCAACCCGCTTTGCAATTTAAACACCCATTGCAATCTCTTCACTGTAATACCACATAAAAAATCCATTTGGCATTTTGTAGAGGTGAGACGTATCAGTGTGTCCATTTCTAATTCTTTGTCAGAGGTAGAGCTTGAATACAAAAATTCCTTCTCAAACGACGGTTGATATGAATATCTCCCTTCATTAATACTCATAAGTTTCGCCACCTCACAAATACTTGGATGAAGTGACAACTTATTGTATACACCTAAAAATGGCTAAGTCAAATTAAATAAATATTTTAATATTTATTTTAATTGTCATTCCTCTATCAATTAAATAAATATCTTAATTTATTTAAATGATTCACATCCCTCCAATAATTAAATAAAATTAATTTATTTAATTAAATCCCCCAATTCTTCTAATGTCTCACATAATTAAATAATTCATAATTAAATTATTTAATTAATCCCAAATTCCTCTATCCCTAAGTCCTAATTCCATAAATCCACATCATCTTATCCATGTCATCATCTTTCCACCTCACCTTGTTGCACATGTAATTAAATATTTTAATATTTAATTAGCTAATATTCCCTCACCCACATGTCCTATTTATCCTCCAGTCAAATTAGTTAACTCATCAATCAAATCTGTTAACTAATTAGTCAATTGAGTTCACTCTTCAATCTATTATGTTGACTCTCCAATCAACCCAGTTGACTGATCAATCATCTCAGTTAACTCCTCAATCTATTCTGTTAACTCCCATAAACTCATGAAGAAGGCTTGGACACTTGTCCTCTCCTAATTCATACACATTCTCTCAAGTCTTCTCAACCGTACACCTCACAGGTAATTCCTCTAGTCATGGATCTATTGACACTTGGATTTGGTCTTCCCTCAGCCTATATAAACAAGGTCTTCACACCCATTTCATAAATCCATCTAAGCTTAAGCAATCTTACTATGTAGGAAACATACCAGTGTGCCTTTGGCAAAATCACCTTCATTGCATTTGCATTCTCAACCCATTATCATCATCATGTCTCCATTATCAATTGCCCATCTTCATCATAGTTGAATTGTAGTTTAGTCTCCATTACACATTCCATATCACAGTCATTCTGTTCTTGTCATCTTTAACAGGAAGGAAGTGCACACTTCTGAGAGCTCCATTACATCAAGATCAAGAGGAGATAGATGAACAATGGAAGCATAGAGGTAAAAATGGTCTTCGAAGGTATATTCTTTGTTTACTTGTATTTACATCAATTTCCATTGAGTTATTAGATACTAGTTGTTTATTGCTATCGTTCACATTTTCTGATAACACTTATCATTCCTCTGACATCTACCAAATCAACTTGTTAGAAGAATCGATGGCCAAATTTGCTAAGGTATCCGCTTCACCATTAGCCTCTTGATAAACATGATTTATTGTATACCCTTCAAACTTCTCCGATAAGATCAGTTCTTCCTCAAGTAGTGACTTAAGCTTCCAATTTTGCATGTCTTTTCTTCTAACCGCATTAACTATAACCTATGAGTCCCCTTCCACTTTAATTCTCCTCAAATTAAGAGTATGGCACATTTGAACTCCCAAGGCCAATGCTTGCATTTTCTCTTCATTATTTGAGCCCTTGACTAGCTTCTTTGTTACCTTACCAATCACCTTACCATTCCAATCTCTGACAATACACCATGCATTCGACTCTCCCAGATTGCCCCTAGAAGCCCCATCGAAATTCATCTTGTACCAACCTTCTTCTAGTGGCTCCCATTTTGCCTCTTCTCTCATCTTTCATGATTGAACTTCACCCACCCCATTAACGGGGAGTGTCAAATCTTTTTAATCAACCTTTGGTTGTTAATTATCTTGGCATTGCAAGTATGTAGGGATTCTTTGATGCCTACTTTGACATCTTTAGGAATGGAAAACATAACTTTAAAGACTTTTAGTTTGAGTTTGGCAATCTCTTGCCCATGAATATTTTTTATCATGCCAATGTTGGCATCATAATGCATAGCACATTAGAGTACCATAACATGACAAGTGACCATGCTTGGGAAAGAGGCTACAACAATCAAACCAAAGGTCATGAGGGATTCAAATAAATATTTCTATAGTAGTTATTAAGACTAAATTTTCATGTTGACATATCCCATGTTATTGTCTCAAACATCTTGCACTTCATTAAGCATATGTAAGTGAGGTCACTTTCATCTTGTACTTCATATTTCAAAATCCAAGGCAATTTTAGTATTGCAATTGACAATTTAATTAGGTGAACTTGAAGAGAAAAGGACATTTGCATTGTACAAAGGACTTAACAACACAGATACAAATTAGTTTGACATTCAACTGACTTCCAAATTTATGTCATTTTTAATGGGTTAGATAGAGAAAAGATCATTCACATCATACAAAGGAGTTACCAACAAGGATATAAATCAATTTCGATGACTACCAAATTTATGTCATATTTTTAATGGGTTCGTGTAACATCCCTCATTTTTTTATCCCTTGGGGTACTTGGTTGTGATTCTTTGTTATTCCATTTTGTGGTGTTTGGACATGGACTATTGCCTTGGTTTTTTAAGGCAACTATTGATTTAATGTATTTGTGTACAATGTGTGTGTAGACACCCCAAATTCACTTCATTTCCTCTCCATGCCGATTTTTCATAATTATTTCCAAACTAACCATTTTTGTCATTCAATCAAATCACATGTCACAATTAATTAATGTGGCTAATTTAATCAACTATTATCATGTTGCAATTAATTAATGCGACTAACTTAACCATTTTCCTCCCATGTCGCAATTAACCAAGTCGAACAATTTAATCAATTTTAAGTTAATTCAACTAATTTTGCCCCGTTGCAATTAACCCATTTCTCATACCTAAGGTTAATTAATTAAATAACCTAATTAATTAACCTAAGCCTAAATATCCCCCAACTAATTAATTAGATAATACACATGATTACCTAATTAATTAGGTTAATTAATCACACTTCCCCTTTTCTTCCAATTTAAAATTCAATCCCTTGCCACTAAAAGCTACAAAACCTTGTCCTTTAATCTTTACCATCAATTTAAAATTCCAAATGCAATCTTGGCCCTCCACTTGAACACTTGTCTCTCCAGGCCATTGTCCAAACTCCTTGCTCACATGTGTGTGAGCATGCTACATGGGTAAATATTGACCCTTGATTCCATCTTTCAATCTTCACCATCCACTTGTATCGTCCCCCTTCTTCCACTTCCTTGCATCTCCTTTCATCCTACAATTTAAGAAAATATTGACCCTCCATCTTGTATGTTGTCTTGTATCATGCCACTTGTTAAGAGGCTACCATGGGTGGGACCTATGAACCAGGTTGATTTTGTATTTGAATGTGTGAACTTTATATCCACGTGTGACTGGGTAACTATTCATTGGTTTATAATTTTATGCCATGAAAAATCCACTAGGTTATGTGTTAAACACATGTTATTATTGCGATTGTGGAAAATCCCCATTACTAGCATTGTGAGAGTAGAAGTTTAGATAGGGAGAATTTGGTTTTCCCTCTAGTTTTGTTCAACTCTAGTGGTGAGGGGATTAGTTTTTTGTGTAGGTCTTTCTTCATTTTTTTCTTGCTAAGGTTGTTTAGAACATCTAGCATCAAGCATCCTGATCTGTTGGACCACGGTAGCTATAAGGTCAATAGGTGTCGTAGCCTCTATCCTTTAAATTTCTCAACCCTGCAATGGGTTGTCTTTTATTTGAGTAACCCTAATTTTTATTCTTCAAGAATATTTTCTGATAGCACTTGGAGCATTTTGGATCAGTCAATTTGATAGGCAATATGGAGGGCTTCTCAAGCCTCATGAGCTTCTTATAGGTTTCTTTCCAAGTGTCTCCCCATGTTGTCCATTTCAGTGTCATCTCTTTGTAACTTGTAATAGGATGATCATGTTGGTGAATTTTAGATCGAATGAGCACTCAATGTGCTCTTGTTAAATTAGGTCTGAACAACTGAGAGGGGGGGTGAATCAGTTGTCACACAATTTAACAATTTCTTTCTCTTAATCTTCCTCTACAACTTATAATCAAATCAATGATGTAAACATTTCAGAATTAATCAATAACACATGAGTAGAAACATAAATAGTACACTTGACACCAAGATTTTTGACGTGGAAACCTGGTTAAGGGAAAAACCATGGTGCGGGTTAACCCACAAAGATTATACTTTGTTAAAAGTATTAAAACGGGGAATGCACATGCATTCGGGCTCACTGCCCATAGCTCACTGCTCAAAGGAAGGCTCACTACCTACAAAAAGGAAGAGTTACAATAAATTTGAACTGATATTTGGCATCTATCAATGCTGGAGTTCAGTTCCAGTTAAGCATAGAAAATTGACTTGATACACTTCATCCTTACTTTCCTCCTCTTACTGCTCTGCTAGCATCTGAACTTTGATCTCTGCTTCTTTTTGCAATTATTCCATAGTCGCAACACACACACAAAATCATCCAATTCCATTAGGTATATATATCCACAAAATGATCTAAAATCTTTTTACCAGCCGGCTTCAAGAACATTTACAACTTTGTAGAGTACTCTACTCTGTCGGCTAGATCCATACATAATATGAGATGTGGATCAAAACTTGCACTTGCAAATCATCAATCATGTCAGCTACCATCACTGATCATCACACATTGCCCAATAAATAACTTCTATACATCCGGAAATAGGATCATTCACAAGGTCAGCCAGTTCTTCTTCTGTTTGTTCTGTCAAACTGAAACCCAATACTCAGAAGCTAATATCTTTTGAGTCCTTCATCTCTGGAGGACAAAACTCTAGATTTAGAGTGTCTTGACAATGCTTACAACTACCTTAGATCAACAGCAAACCATGCCTTTCCACCGGAGAGATCCGGACCAAGATACCAGACCCTGTCACCTGCTCTGTTCCTGACTGCCCGGACTTAGACAAATTCTAATTCTAACTTTCGGTGTGAAAAAATTATGTTATGTAGATGATTGAGATGATCTTAGTTGCCATCAATGACAACACCTATCATGCCTAGCAGTGTCTCTTGCCAACAATCTCCCCCTTTGGCATCGATGGTAACACTTAGTGAAAAATGACTAAGTGTTGGAATAGCTCCCCCTTAGGTTGTGCTCCATATTGTTGTTCACACTTCTTTCCGGTACTCCCCCTTAGTTGAATTCCTCATTTTTCACTGATCTTTACTCCCCCTTTGACGTCAATGGCAAAGGGTGGGGTCCTTAAGCCAAAATTCTCCCAAAAAAAATTTGTATATAGGACCGCATATGTACAACTATTCATTAATTTCTGTTCACATGAACTTGAGAATATCTACAAAACTATTTTTCAATTGCATAATTTCAAAGGCCCAAGTTCCCTTTATTCCATCCAAAATTGAGATGTGTCCACTCAGCAAAAATGTATATGCTTCTGCCTTTGTCAAATCCGAAGGATTACTTTTCTGAAGTGCAGTCTGAGCTTCTGATAAGGCATTACACATGATTTCTAACTTGGGGGCAATCAATTCCTAGAGCTCACACATTCCCTTCATAACGTTACTTTTTTCTTTACCGAGCCTCTTTATCTCATCTATCAAGCTAATTACTTGGCATTCCTGACTTATAGGCAAAACTGTTAGAGGATCAAAAAATTGAGAAAGATTTGACAATTTATGTTCTTGCTCCTTTATCTTCTTCTCAATATCCTCACTAATTTTGGGCCATGATAGATAGAATTTGTACATATCTCTTCCATCAATTAAAGCATTCTGAATACTCCTTATGCTAATGCCAAGTATCATCCTATCATTTCCTATTAGATTCTATACTTCACTAAATTTCTTATCTAGAAACTCTTTCCGAACCTTTGCCTCTGCAGATTTTTCAAAGGATTCAAAATGAGTATTTATAGAACTTACCAGATTTTTTAGATGTTCGGAGGGGGAAACAGATGGACTCTTCTGGTAGGAAGGCATTAACTTCTCCAAAATCCTAGTTGCAAGCCCTAGAAGCTCATTATCCTCCATATGGGACTTTAACAATTTTTCTCTAGCCTTTACTTGGGTGAATGATGCTATTTTCATTAATTGAATGGGAGAGAGAGCATCTAGATTGGTTAGACTTTGGAGTAGTTCAGGCTCATCAAGCTTAATCATCTCTTTTTCAAGAAGACTTTTCACTGCATCTGCAGTGTCTCTTGCAACATTTTCTGAATCATTCATTTGTTCATCAAAATTTTTAGCATCTATTTTAGGTGCTTCAACATTTGTACCATCTTCTTTTGCTTTGTCTTCTTGGTTTTCTTCCTTCTCTTCCTCTTCTTTATCATTTCTTGTATCAATTGCAAGTGAAATCTTTTATCTGTCTTCACCACTCACTACCTGATCCAGAGGGGTCTATATGGCAGCAATATCCTCTTCTTTTCCAGAAAGATCAGGTGGAAGAGTTTCTTATGCATCAATTATTTTGTCTGTCATTTCTATGTCCTACTGACTGACTTGTTCCTCTTCTGGAACAGAGGCTTCACAAACTCAAATTGTTGCTTAGTGATGTTCTTTTCCTGAACTTCTCCAACGTTCAGATTTGATGAATCAAATCCAACATTAGTCTTTTCATAGATTAACTCCGGAGGATCTAAATTAACACCTTGGTCATCATTTCTCTTGTTAATCTCTTCTTCTGGAGCTTCCAGTTCTGAAACTAGAGAATTATCTTCTTCAACTTATTTCTCTGAAATGATATAATATTTATCCTTGTCTATGGCCTTTCTCAAAATTTCCTCTGTTTCTTTTGCAATTTCCTCAGTTTTGCCAAGCATCAGTTTGTTCATCCGAACCTTGCTTCTAAATTTTTCTTTAACTTCTCTGAGGATTTTATCTGCTTCTTTTCTAGTCATTACAGGACACAAAGTAGAAAGTACATACTCTCTAAGTTCTAGATCCTTAGCCTTGACTATTTCTTTCCTTATTTCCAGTACTTTCCTTAAACCCTTAGGAAGTTCTTGTAAAATTTCCAATAGGGCTCTATTGAATTTGTTCAAATATATGATAATGGCATCTTCCAAAATTTTCTTATTTGCTTGATCAAAATTATCATAGTAAACTCTAATAGGCTTTAAGTTTCCATGAACAGTGATTGTTTTTACAATTTCATCAATAGTCATAGCAACCTTACTAGGTACATGCTTTTTACTGGTCGTAATGCTTCCGGAAGGCTGGTCTTCAGAAGTCTTCGAAGTTCTAGCTTTCTTGAATTTTATTTCTTTGACTTCTTCATCTGTCTCTATCTCATCATCTTCTATGCCCACACTCATTCTTGTGGCTTTTGTTTTCTTTCTCTTACTTGCTTCACCGGATGGTCTGACTTCTAGTTTTACAGTTTTAGAAGGAATAGAAGCAGTAGTAGAGCTTCTAGTAGTCCTTGAAGTGAAGGATGGTTCCACTGGAGCATCTTCTTTTTTCTTGTCCTGTTTTTCTTTTTTAGCCTTCTCAATTCTTTCTTTGTTTTGTTTCACTGCTTCCCTGGTTAGGACAATTCTCTTAACATACTTTTCAACTTGCCTCTGCACTTTCCTCTTGGTCTCTGGCTGTCTAAGTTCCACATGCAATTTTAGACTTAATTCCTTGTAAGTTCCAAACCTTTCCACAGAGGTATCTTTAGGTGTGCTCAGAAGATGCTGAGCATACATATCCAAAACTCTTTCATGCACCTCATAACCTATAGGCATTATCCAAACTGTCCTTGGTTCTATAGCTTCCATCAAGCACTGATCTTGTTCTGCAGGTTAGGGTTTTGCTTGAGGATCCTCTTCGCGCTTCAATTCTTGAGAATTCTCATCTTAGAGCTCGTTCACTCCTTCACTTCTTGCTTTCTTCTGATGCAAAGTGATCTAACTGGCGAATGAATGACCCTTTTATACTCTGCGGTGCTTAATTTGTCTTTGTAACAAATGCTCTGCCCTAGTATGGGGGATTTTGATTTTTATTGCAGTTCCCCCTGAGCCAGAGATCCTAATTTAAGTCCCTGAGGAATTATCTACACTAGATTCCGGTGCGGACCCATCACTATGGTTGACAATTGCTTTCTTGACCCATGTCTCACTTGTTTCATTCTGGATCTCATTCTCTTCAATTTTTCTTTTGCCTTTGTCTTGTCTCTGCTCATCCAGTTTTCTGTTCACCGGACCTCTTCCTTCATTGGTCTTACTTCTGCAGAATCTTGCAAAATGACCAGATCAGTTACAACGGAAGCACACAACATTTCTTTTCCCATTTGATTGATTTCCTCTTGATCTGCACTGATTGGCCGTATGACCAAATCTATTGCATGCAAAGCATCTGCCATTGAAAGAATTCCTATTTCCTCTATTTGATGAGTCATTCATTATCATACTTCTACATTCATTGGATTTATGACCATACCTCTTACAATTGAAACATTGTCTGGAGAAGGATGGATTATTTTGATTTACTCTACTTCTGCATTGAGTGGCTTTATCACCAAATTTATTACACGTGAAACAATTTCCATTGAAAGATGGATACCTTTGAGCATTAGGTTGTCTTATCAGAGGTCTTCTAGGTTTGTTTCCCCCATTCCTTGGTTGAAAGTTTCTTTGTCCAAATCCAGAGCTTTCACCTTTCTCATATCCAAGACCATGCTTGTCTTCAGCCCTTTTCTGACCCTCAAGTATTGCTTCAAGTTTAGCTGAACTTATCTTGAACTTCTCCTTGTATTTATTTGCAACTTCTAGATCATGTTTGAGAATGACAATTTGTCTTTCAAGATCTCTTTCATTGTCTTTACTTTCTTGTAGATCAAACTTTAGTTGACCAGCAATACTGTCCAATCTGTAGCATTCATCAATTCTTTCTCTTAGAGTTTGATTTAAATCTTCTTTAGTCTTCTTCCTTTGCTCAATTTATTTGGTAATCCTCATTGCCCCAGATTCCAGCTCAACTTTTAGAACAACAACTTCTTTTGACAGCTTCTCACACTCCTTTGTCTTTTCTTCCAAGGCTTCATTCATGCCATTTTCTTCAGTTAAACTGGATAATTGCAGAAGTAGCTCCTTATTCCTTCCCAAAGACTTCTTTAATTTATCTTTTAACATTTCAATGGTATCATCAGCATCCTTGATTTCATCTTTCAGATTAGATATTTTTGCTTTGGACTGATCAAGATCTTTAAGAGCCAGCTGAAGTTGATCTTTGAGTGAACCCATTGAAAACTCCTTCCAAGATCTTTCCTCTATTGGGAATTAAGGTGTCTCAACCTTGGTAATTCCTTGTATTATTTTCATTGTATTTATTTGTTCATTGCCTATGATGTAAATTAATTGTAAATTTCATATTGTCATTTTGTGGGATGTGGCATGGTGATGTGTCATCCTACATGGAAGATGACAACTTGTAATTTTGTCCTCACATGAGGAGATAGGCGTCCCACTTTGTGGTAGGAATATTTTGCCATGTGTCAGCATCTTGGATGTTGTGTAAGGGAATATTGACCGTAACGGTCATTACATATTCCTATGACGAAGTTATGACATGTAAGAGTGAGAAATAGGAGATTCTATGATAGGTGAAGACATGTGTCGAAGAGCATCTTTGAAAAAGGCATCTTTGGGCACCCCAAGGTGGACTATGACATGTTGTAAGAGAATATGCTATTTATAGCCTGTGTATGACAGATTCTCTTATAGCTGTAAGTTGTAATTACTATGACAGATTCTATGACGGTCGTAAGAGTCATAAGAGCATCTGTCATAGCCCATTTTGGAAATAGGTGACCTCTTTGGGATGGGGTCTGTGGACAAGTGTCAGGAGCATCTTAAAATGTTGACCAAGTTTCCATAGGCATGGGTTTTGGGCCATGAGGCCAAGTTGGATGCCCATTCCAAGATAGAGGCAATTTTGCCTTGTATTTTATATATAAACAGGTGCTTGGAGGAGAAGATGTATTACAGGTTTTACAGGTACTATTATGTTGCTGGATCATCTCCAGATACAAGTGTTGAAGACTCCTACAAGAGCATTGGCTCTGATTTGTATTGTAACCTCTTTGTTTACGTAATACAGTTGAGCAGTGTTTTGGAGTGTGGGGTTTTTCACCCGTAAGGGTTTTCCCCACGTATATCTTGTGTCTCTCTTCTTCTATCATTCTTTCTTCCTTATGCGTTTGCTGCAATATCTCATGTTAATGGTTTAATGTTTCTATAATAGTTAGGATAAATTTGAATTTGCACTCTCCTCCTCTCATTAGATTAGTGTAGGAAGTGATTTCTGCAACCTAGCTTCCTTTCAGTTGGTATCAGACCCTGGCCAGTTTTTTGTTCTAGCTGCTGGGTAGGGGTTTTTTGAGCTAATCTTAGGTTGAGTGGGAGTCTTGTGCAGAGTATTCTGTATCTTGTTGCAGCAAGGAGATGGCAACCACATCTGGAAGGTTAGAGGTGGAGAAATTCAATGGCACTAATTTTAAGTTGTGGAAACTCAAGATGGAGGACCTACTTGTTGATCATGACCTATGGGAAACTGTATCTGGTGTGAAACCTACAACAATGTCACAAGCTAATTGGGACCTCAAAGATCGGAAGGCTAAGGGTCTCATTAGACTTTGTTTAGCTGACTCTGTTCTGTTGAACATCCATGAGGAGAAGACAATGAAGGATCTTTGGAAGAAGTTGGGTGATGTTTACCAGGCCAAGTCCTTGGAGAACAAACTCTTCCTAAAAAAGAAGTTGTTTGCTCTGAAGATGGAAGACGGATGATCTGTTATAGATCACATGAATTCTTTCAACATCATCGTTGCACAGTTGACATCTGTGGGTGTGAAAATGGAGGAGGAGGATCATTGTATGACCCTGCTTTGTTCTTTGTCAGATTCATGGGATCATCTTGTAATGGCTATCGGAAGCACCACTACCACCTTCAAGATGGAAGATGTGGTGTCCTCACTATTATCTGAAGAAATGCAGAGGAAGACATCTGAATCAGCCAAAGAGGCTCTTGTGGTTCGTGGAAGACCCGAGGAGAAAAATAAAGACAAGAAAGTTGAGAAGGGCAGATCTAAATCCCATGGGAGATCCAAATCTCCTGGAAAGTCCAAGGCTCTCTGTTGGAACTATGGCAAGTCTGGGCATTTCTAAAAGGAATGCAAAGAGGAGAAGAAAAAGAAGAAGAAAGCTCCTGATTCAGATTTTGACAAAGATGATGGTGATGCCTTCATCGTAGCCCTGGCCACCCATGCATCTGATGATGTGTGGTTGATTGATTCTGGTGCATCATTCCACATGACCTTGCATCAAGACTGGTTTACTAAGTATGAAGAGTTCGATGGTGGAAGGGTGTACCTTGGTGATGACTCTCATCTAAAGATTGTTGATCGTGGAAGAGTCTCAATCTAATTCCCTGATGGGTGAGTGAAGGGGATCACTAGAGTTATGCACATTCCAGGCCTTGCACAGAACCTGCTTTCTGTAAGTATGTTGAATGATGTAGGTGTGCAGGTTGTCTTTTCGAAGGATGGATGCAAGATGACAAGAGGATCTATGGTGCTTGCGAAGGGTACTCAAAGGAGTACTCTATTTCAGTTGGAGGCATGCACTTCAAGTGCAATAGTTCTTCTAACTCAAGGAAACGAGATGATGTCACTTCATCCCCACCATCTGAACATGCAGTGAAGAAATCTTTTGTAACCGGTTCTGATGGTAGTGCACATGCCATGGAAGCCAAGCTTCCTACTGAAAAGACTATGTTATGAAGGGTCTGTGTACCCTAAAAATAAAAACCTCATTGAGGGGTTAAATGATTGTAATCTTGAGTTTAACTTTTGTGAACATTGCATTTATGGAAAAGAAAATTGTGTTCAATTTTACTCTAGTTCTCACAAGTCTTCTGGTGTATTGGATTTAATTCATTCTGATGTGTTTGGTTATGTGAATGTTCCTTCAATTTCAAAATCTATATATTTTGTATCTTTCATAGATGATTACAGTAGAAGGACATCGGTTTATTTTATCAGAAGCAAAACTGAAGTCTTTAGTTAGTTTAAGGAGTTTAAAGCCTTTGCTGAAAATCAGACTTGCAAAAAGATTAAGTGTTTGAGAACTGACAACGGTGGTGAGTTTTGTTCGGCAGAATTTGATAAGTTCTGCAAAGAGTAAGGGATTGAAAGGCATAAGACAACTCCATACACCCCGCAGCAAAATGGAGTTGTAGAGAGGATGAACAGGACACTGATGAAGAAAGCTAGGAGTATGCTTAGTGGAGCAAGCCTCGAACAAAAACTTTGGGCTAAAGCTAGTGCCACTGATTTCTATCTGGTAAATAGATCTCCTACATCATCTCTTGTTGGCAAAACACCTATGGAGGTGTGGTCTGGTAAGAAGCCTTTAGTAAGGCATCTTCGTGTTTTTGGTTGTGAGGCATATGCACATGTGCCTAGGGAGAAACGGTCTAAGTTGGAGAATAAGGCTGTTAAGTGTATTTTCATTGGCTATGGTGTTGGTGTGAAAGGATACAAGCTTTGGGATCTCGTGACTGAGAAAGTGTTGTATAGTAGAAGTGTTATCTTTAGAGAGCTAACACCTTCTTCTATTGTTCTACAACTAGAATAGTCAGAAAAGAAAGAAGATGCGGTTCAGTTTCCTTCTACCCCTGAGAAGACTGAACTGACAGACCCTGTGAGGGTTGATGATGAGGAAAGCTCTAGCAGCTCTGAAAGTGAAGAAGAAGCAGAACCTCAAACTCAACCATTAAGGAGGTCTACACGAACAAGAAAGCAACCTGATAGTTTTGGTTATTCATTACTTGATTCTAGTTGTGCTTTTGCTTTACTTTCTAACACTGATGAGCCTAGAACTGTGAAAGAGGCTATGGGCATGAAAGATGTAGGTTCCTGGAAGGAGGCCATGGAGGATGAGATGGCTTCTTTGAAAAAGAATGAAACATGGGACTTGGTACCTTTTCCTGATGGACGGAAACCCATTGGTTGCAAATGGGTGTTCAAGAAGAAATTTGGTGTAGATGGCAGTGTTGAAAAGTACAAGGCTAGATTGGTTGTGAAGGGGTACTCACAAGTGGAGGGAATTGATTATGGTGAAATTTTCTCTCCCGTTGCAAAGCTGACATCCATTAGATTTTTGTTATCTCTTGTAGCTTCTTATGATTTAGAGGTAGAACAGATGGATGTGAAGATAAATTTCCTTCATGGTGATTTAGAGGAAGAAATCTACATGTCACAGCCAGAGCATTACATAGAGAAAGGTAAAGAAAATTTGGTTTGCAATCTTAAGAAGTCTTTGTATGTTTTGAAGCAGTCTCCTAGGATGTGGTACTTGAAGTTTGATGCCTTTGTGTTGTCAATTGGTTATCGAAGATCAAAATTGGATCATTGTGTGTATTACAAGTTTGACAATGATTGCATTCTCATTATTGCATTGTATGTTGACAATATGTTGTTGATTGGGAATGGTAAGAATATGATTTCTGATTTGAAGTCTCATTTGTCAGCACAATTTGAGATGAAAAATCTTGGGGCAGCCAGGCACATTATGGGAATGGAGATTAGAAGAGACAGAGCAAACAAAAAACTTTGGTTAAGCCAGAGTAAGTATGTGAAGACTGTGTTGGACAAGTTCAGCATGGCAGATTGTAGACTAGTGAGTGTTCCTGTTTCATTGGGAACAAAGTTATCTGTTAGTGATTGTCCAAAATCTCCTAGTGAAGTGGAGGACATGAGCAAAGTACCTTATGCTAGTGTTGTTGGCAGTTTGATGTATGCTATGGTCTGCACAAGACTAGACATTGCCCAAACAGTGGGAGTTATTAGTCAGTTTATGGCTAATCGTGGATGGGTACATTGGGATGCAGTTAAGAGAGTGTTTCGATATTTGAGGGGTACTTCTGAGTATTTTATATGTTATCATGGTAATGCTATAGGACCTCCACATTCAATTTGTATTCATGGATTTGTGGATTCTAATTGGGCAGGTGACATTGACAGCAGGAGATCCACCAGTGCATATGTGTTCACAATATTTGGTGGTGCAATTAGTTGGATGAGTAAATGACAACCTGTGGTTGCTTTGTCCACTACAGAAGCTGAGTATATGGCTGCAACTCATGCTTGTAAGGAAGCCATTTGGCTTAAGTGATTGTGTTCAGATATTGGTGTTGATGCAGGTCAAATTACGATCAGTTGTGACAGTCAGAGTGCAATTTGCCTTGCGAGGAATCTAACTTTCCATGCTAGAACAAAGCATATTGATGTACAGTTTCACTTCGTGCGAGACATGGTAGAGGATGGGAAGATAAATTTGGAGAAGGTAGATACTTTGAAGAATGTTGTAGATGCATTGACGAAGCCAGTGGGCATAGAGAAGTTTAGATGGTGTTCGGAGTCTATGGGCCTCTCGGCCTATAGCAGTTAAATCGTGTTATTCTATTGGCTCTTACAAGGTGTTCGACAAGTGGGAGAATGTTGGAAATTAAGGTATCTAAACCTTGGTAATTCCTTGTATTATTTTCATTGTATTTATTTGTTCATTGCCTATGATGTAAATTAATTGTAAATTTCATATTGTCATTTTGTGGGATGTGGCACAATGATGTGTCATCCTACATGGAAGATGACAACTTGTAATTTTGTCCTCACATGAGGAGATAGGCATCCCACTTTGTGGTAGGAATATTTTGCCATGTGTCAGCATCTTGGATGT
This sequence comes from Cunninghamia lanceolata, assembly GCA_027924645.1. Taxonomy (NCBI): domain Eukaryota; kingdom Viridiplantae; phylum Streptophyta; class Pinopsida; order Cupressales; family Cupressaceae; genus Cunninghamia; species Cunninghamia lanceolata. Next base: position 20,064,270 of record BSBN01000213.1, read on the forward strand.
TGTGTAAGGGAATATTGACCGTAACATTCATGACAAATTCCTATGACGAAGTTATGACATGTAAGAGTCAGAAGTGGGAGATTCTATGACAGGTGAAGACATGTGTCGAAGAACATCTTTGAAAAAGGCATCTTTGGGTGCCCCAAGGTGGACTATGACATGTTGTAAGAGAATATACTATCTATAGCCTGTTTATGATAGATTCTCTTGTAGTTGTAAGTTGTAACTGCTACGATAGATTATATGACGGTCGTAAGAGTCGTAAGAGCATCTGTCATAGCCCATTTTGGAAATAGGCGACCTCTTTGGGATGGGGTATGTGGACAAGTGTCAAGAGCATCTTACAATGTTGACCAAGTGTCCATAGGCGTGGTTTTTGGGCCATGAGGCCAAGTTGGACGCTCATTCCAAGATAGAGGCAATTTTGCCTTGTATTTTCTATATAAACAGGTGCTTGGAGGAGAAGATGTATTACAAGTTTTATAGGTACTGTTATGCTACCGGATCATCTCCAGATACGAGTGTTGAAGACTCCTGCAAGAGCATTGGCTCTTATTTGTATTGTAACCTCTTTGTTTACGTAATACAGTTGAGCAGTGTTTTGGAGTGTGGGGTTTTTCACTCGTAAGGGTTTTCCCCACGTATATCTTGTGTCTCTCTTCTTCTGTCATTCTTTCTTACTTATGTGTTTGCTGCAATATCTCATTTTAATGGTTTAATGTTGCTGTAATAGTTAGGATAAATTTGAATTTTCACTCTCCTCCCCTCATTAGATTAGTGTAGGAAGCAATTTCTACACACGTAGCTTCCTTTCATCCTCAAGTTGTTAAGCTTCTTTTAAGGAACCTCGCTCTTATACCAATTGTTGAATTAGGTCCAGACAACTGAGAGGGGGGGTGAATCAATTGTTACACAATTTAACAATTTCTTTCTCTTAGTCTTCCTCTACAACTTATAATCAAGTCAATGATGTAAACATTTCAGAATCAATCAATAACACATGAGCAGAAACATAAATAGTACACTTGACACCAAGATTTTTGACATGGAAACCCGGTTAAGGGAAAAACCACGGTGGGGGTTAACCCAAAAAGATTATACTCTATTAAAATTATTACAATGGGGAATGCACATGCATTCGGGCTCACTGCCCGGAGCTCACTGCTCAAAGGAAGGCTCATTGTCTACAAAAAAGAAGAGTTACAATAAATTTGAACTGATATTTGGCATCTATCAATGCTGGAGTTCAGTTCCAGTTAAGCATAGAAAATTGACTTGATACACTTCATCCTTACTTTCCTCCTCTTACCGCTCTGCTAGCATCTGAACTTTGATCTCTGCTTCTTTTTGCAATTATTCCATAGTCACAAAACACACACAAAATCATCCAATTCCATTGGGTATATATATCCGCAAAATGATCTAAAATCATTTTACCAGTCGGCTTCAAGAACATTTACAACTTTGTAGAGTACTCTACTCTGTCGGCTAAATCCATACATAATATGAGATGTGAATCAAAACTTGCACTTGCAAATCATCAATCATGTCGGCTACCATCACTGATCATCACACATTTCCCAACAAACAACTTCTATACATCCAGAAATAGGATCATTCACAAGGTTGTCCAGTTCTTCTTCTGTTTGTTTTGTCAAATCGAAACTCAAAAACTAATATCTTTTGAGTCCTTCATCTTCAGAGGACAAAACTTTGGATTTAGAGTGTCTTGACAATGCTTACAACTACCTTAGATTTACAACAAACCATGCCTTTCCACCAGAGAGATCCAGACCAAGATACTGGACCCTGTCACCTGCTCTGTTCCTGACTGCCCGAACTTAGACAAATTTTGATTCTGACTTCCGGTGTGAACAAATTGTGTTATGCGGATGATTGGGATGATCTTAGTTGCCATCAATGACAACACCTATCATGCCTAGCAGTGTCTCTTGCCAACAACTCTACCTAGGTTGGGTTAATTGGGTTGAATGGCCATTTACTAATTCCATGTTGGGTTATTAAAAGTTAGGAAATTGTGGGGCTCTTGTTGGGCACCCTCTGAATCAAAGTCTTTGTAGTCATAATAGTTTGAGATTAGAGCTTGTGGGTTTGGAGGGTTATACTTATCAAATGAAGGAGTAAGAGGTTCATTGGAAGGGATTTACCCCTCAATCTTGTTTGTTCTGTCATATTTTGGGGTTGCATGAAGCACCATAGAATAAATGGAATGGATGTGAAAGAGAAAGGTGGAAGTGAAATAAAAAGTGTGTGGAAACACGAAAAAGCTCACCCATAGGATTTTCTCTTCACATCGAGTTCACCAAAATATGTGTTGTTCAAAATCAACCCAAGCACACTGTGAGTGATTTGGACTCCAACACACCACATTTAACCACACCCTTATTGGAGGCATCCACCCAGTCACTTCTACTCTCATGGAAAGATCCAGTCGAGTGGTGGTGGGACCGAGGGCTTGTTCTATTTGTAGGGAAGCAAAACATCATGGATGACAGTTGTGTTGTTTATGTTGGTTTTTTATGTGTGAGGTTGATGGTTGTTGTGATTCTTGAGGTTTACTTGATGAAGTTGAGAGACTAGTTCTTGCAGTAAGTTTAGATTGTCATTTCCTATCTCTCTTATGATTTCTAAATCTTATCTTGTTTCTTCATAAAATTGGTTTATGATTCAACCCTAAATTTGGAATATCCTTAAAATGTTGGTCTCTACTATATTTTGTTCTATCTGTTGCAAGATTTGTGTTTTCTCCTAAGAAGTTTCCTTCATAGGGTTTTCTTATGCTGGCAAGTTTTCCCTGATCTCGTCTAAGATTTCTTAATCCAATTTTCTCTCACTCTAGGGACATTGAGTGCAAACACTAAATTGAGGGAGATGGATGACTTGTCTTTGTTTTGTTAAGTATTGAGCATTGTGTGCCTCAAGATGAAATCAAGGGATTTCCCCTTGTTGAATATTGTGTGATGTGTGCCTCATGATGAAATCAAGGATTTTCTTCTTTGTTTATGTTTTCGTGGTTTGATGAGTTTCTAAATGCAACTATCCTAAATGAATGCAGCCTTTCTTTTGTGCTTTCCCCAATTTTGAAATATGATCTAATTACTACCCTATTGAAAATGAAATCTTTTATGAATGCAAATCTAGAATGATTTTTTCCTAAATGCAATTTTCTACTATTTTGGCCTTTTTGTGTTTCAATTTTGAAAGTGAATTATTCTAATAAAAGTAGAATGCATCTATTATACCACAATAGGAAATGAAATCTAGATCTAGTAAAGCAATAAATTTTAATCTAACAAAGAGAAAATAAGAATTTTACTTTCCCAAGGACAAGATAATTTACTAATTACTCATCTAATATACCTTTTAAAGTAAATAAGAACCTATAAATGAATGATAGGCATTAGTACTAGGCTTATGTTCTTAGAGATCTAGTATCATCTATCTCCTCATCTATAGCAATAGGGTCATCCACTTGATGATAGGAAAGAAGACAGTGATGTGAGCGAAATTGAGATTGATTGAAGCTTTGAAGCTTGGGATAACAAAAAGGAAAAGGCTCTCGGAGTCATGTGTGAGCATAAAAATGCTATGGGTGATACAATACAAATAAGATAATTAGCCTCCTCTAAAACAAGAGAGGAGGGGGTATTTATAGCTTGGAAAGCAACACCAAAGGTGGGGCTAATTTGGAGCTAACTACAGAGCTAATTGGAAGATCACATAGGTTGAGGGGGAGAAGACAAGAGAGTGATTGAGATATCATTGGGGATTGATTGAGAGTGAACAACAAATTGATTAGGAGAAGGGAAATAGTTAGGGGGATTGGTTGTCCATTCAAACAAGAGAGAAATCTTAATCAAAAATGAAGATAGAAATAAACTAGGCAAAACTGAAAGAAATCATGCATGCCAAAAGATGGCAGGGTCGCTCCTTTAAAGAATAGGGTAGCCCCTTTTGTGAGGGTAGGTCACTCGAGTGACCCTACAAATTAAGGACAAGTCACCCGAGTGACTCTCTAGTTGAGGATCTACAAAAGGTTCTCTAACAAGCACAAGGTCCTAGAACTCAGTTTAGAGGTTGGAAAAGATGGTCAATGGGATAAATAGTCTTGAGGATGCATCATCAAGTGTGAAAATGCTGAGAGAACTAGAATTCGTGCCTTTAAGGGTCGTGAGCTGGGCCACAAATCATCATCAGACTGCCATGTTGGCCCATGCATTATTTAGTGCTTACACATGTTGTTGCATGTTTATCCATCATTTGTCATCTTTTCTTTGTCGTGCCCATTATACCCAACCAGAAGGAGCTCTCTTTAAATTGTGCAAGTTTCTTGTATTTAACCTTAAGGACCAATTGTAATCGATGACTCTACTTATTTATTTATATTTTAGATTTTAATTAAAACATCAACAATTTTGACGCAATGTTTATGTGATGTGTAGGTTGTGAATTTTCCTCATCATTGTGGTGTAACAGTCAGTAGATTGATAATAAAAAAAGTATAATCACCCATTTGACTTTCAATGATTGTGACAATATCACAATCCATGCCATTAAAATTAGGTCATCTAAAGACAGTCAGAACATTGATGGAATTGGTGTTGGAAACTCCAAAAATTTTAGACTGACCTATTGCATTATCAATTTGCAAGTTCATTTTTCATCCCTCCTAAACACATTGTAGTAAAATATAATGGATTCTTTTGCTGACAAAATTTAATGAGTAGGTGATGAAAATGTGGTGTTTGGCAATGGGTGTTCACAAATGTTGGTAAGGAATGTGGCATGCAGTCCATGCCATAGTATAAGGTATATTTCAATTCTTGTGAATTAATTTTTTGTTATCTTTTTTATTTGATTTATGCCTAATGCAATATGATTTTGGGTGTCCATTTCGTTTTCTTTCAAACAATTTATATTAATCGATATTTTATAACTAATGGCTCAAAGAAATTTGTATAGCTTTTATTTTTAAAATGTAGGTAAATGTAGAGTGTCTTTCAAATTCTAGCACTAGACAATCATAGATATCATGTTCGTAAGTGTAAATTGTGACCCCCATTTTTTATCAAAAGAAAAATAAATTATGGAAAATATTATATAATTTAACTATGCAAATAGATCCTAAAAATGATCACATAAAATTTTCCTTTTATTCACGATAATACCATTGTAATTTAACTAGGTTGTCTTCTTTTCCATATTCTTAACTAGGCAACACATCTGAAACCTCCAAAAAGAACACATACAAAAAACCTAAAATAATATCCATAACAATCGACACCTCTTCTTCTACAACACCCTTTGGAAACTCAAATCTCTTTCATGTTGAATTCCTTTCTACTAATGTTCTTTATTTTATATTGAATTATAAGGGCTCTTCACAAGTCATAACTTTCTATTAATGTTCACAATGATCCACACCTTTTCTTCAACATCCTTTGGAAACTCGAGTCTCTTTCATGTTGAATTCCTTTATGCTAGTGTTTTTATTTCATATTGAATTATCAGGTCTTGGTTCATAGGTCATAACTTTGTCATAAGGATTCTTTGTATTTAATAAATTGAAACTCGGGTTTTTAGTTGAGTGGAGTGCTTAGCTTAAAATACTCGTAAAAGAATAAGGAGCTATAGATTTAGCCTTTTAAAAAAATGGAAATGTAGTGTAGCAAGGATTTGAGAAAAACTGCACAACCTTAATGAACAATTGAGACTTTTAAAGAAAATATCTTAGAGATACTTTTGGATTTTTACCACAATAGCTTTGTCACACTTTTGCATTCTAGAGCTTACATATATAATTTTCCTAGGATTTTTCTATTAGTAAATTTGGTTCATGTAGGGAATTTTCTAAACAATTTGTGTGTGTAAAATCTAGCTATATAATTTTACCATCTTTCTTTTTAATGTTTTATTTGTTTGCAAATTTTTGAAACCTAATTTTGTACCAATATAATACAGTATTTGGGATGACTATGCAGCTTTGTTTTTTTACACATGTTTTGTTGGTTACTTTTACAACACTGGTAACTTGTACAAATTGTCCTAACAAAAACAAAATCATTCTGCCACCACTTGGCAAGAACTATGTTGCATTACAGCTCTTGTTACACTTAGTGTTATGCTAGGATCTTATTACATAGCATTTTATATGAAGGTGAGATTCTTTCCCATCCTACGGATTATTTAAAATTCTTTGCTATGCTAAGATTATTACATTTGGGGTTTATATGGTGGAATTATTTCCTACACTAGGATTATTACACTAAGCACTAAATGCTAGGATTGTTACACTTAGTTCCTATCTTAAGGATTATTTGGAATTCTTTACTATGTATAGAGATGAAAAGTACATATCCACTTTAGCACTTGCCTTAGATGAATTACTCAAATGACCAATTGTGATAATTTTAATGTGTAACCCAATGCCAATCTCTTGAATATTCACTCCCTTTAGTGTTGAGTATCTAGAACTAATTTTCTACCTTGGCCACATATGCATCTTAGACACTACTACATATGGAAGTGTCCCTATAAAATATCATGTGTGGTAGTTTCCACAACATTTGATCTATAAACTATGATAGTTATTCCATTTGATAGTCCATCACTTACAAATTACTTAGAGAACAACAAAGATTAAAATAAATTAAGCAAAGAATTAGGAACAAATAAGAGAAAGATGCATCACCATGAAAGTTAAACACATGTATGCCATGGAGAAACCCACATATAGGTGACAACTCTAGTAAACATGAGTTTCTACTCACCTAAATCTTCACTGCAATGACAATAGAAAGGTCTAGTCTATTGGGCATGAATATACTCTAATTTAGACCTATAAAATCCCTAATCAACTCTCCCAATCTAATTATTCTACTTTCTTATGATAGTCAACTTGGAACTCATAAAATGTGTAAAACCTACCCCAAATCCCAATTACATGCCCTCTAAATGCATAAGAATTCTTATGCTTAATTAGTGTTTATGATGGCTATACATAGCCTTACAATTTAGTATCCTTACAATTTAGTATGAACCAATAATATTAAGAGAATTGAAGAGACAATAAAATTTGGAATGCCACAGAAGGCCTATTTGTCATAGAGCAAATTTGTTGCTTGTAATAGAGAGGAAAACATGTTTTCTCCAAAATCAATTTGTAAAAGCCCCAATAAATTCATAAACCAATGAATAGGGTGTACACCTTGTGGGGGTCATATACTAGTGCCATAAGCCCATAATATAGGAACAAGCTATGTATGCCAATTAGTACCATGTTTATCAATTGTTTTTCTTAGAATTCGCTAGATAATTTTACTCATGGCCTCTACTTGTCCACTGCGTTGTGGATAGTATGGAGTAGAAAATTGTTGTTGTAGATGGAATTTTTCTAATAATTAATTCACTTCTTTATTCTCAAAAGATGTTCCATTATCGGTCACAATAGTAGAGGGAAAGCCAAAACTAGAGATAAGATTATCCATAATAAAGGCATAAATGTTGGTTGTCATAGTATACTTAAAAGGTATGGTCTCAACCCATTTTGTAAAGTAATCAATAGTAATAATAAATGTATGTCCCTCAAAGGATATCAGTGCAATCTTGTCTACCAAATTTAATCCCCATGTGGAAAATGTACAAGGTGATGTAAAAGGGTGAAGCTCATGCGTAGGTACATGTTTTAAGTTACTATGTGTTACACATTGCACATTTTTTAATGAAATTGGGTATCTTTTTCCATTTTACTCCAATAATAACCCATGTGTAGTATATTTTGAACCAATAATTTAGCACTAGCATGGACCAACTACATACGCTCACATGGGCCTCTTCAAGAGCAATAGATTTTCCATGATCATTAAGGCATCTAAGTAATAAATCATTAAATTTGTGCCTATAAAGTACCCCTATAATGAGTAAGTATTTTATAGATGATTTTTGAATGTAGATGTGGGTATCTTTAGAATAATGAGGTGGGAGTTCCGTGCAAATCTAGGTAAGTGTAAATGTCCTCAAACCACTCCTTGTCAATAAGTGTAGCACAAACCAAAGAATATGTGTCTTGTATAGCCAAATGTTTCAATCTGTGAATAATCAATGTAAAGTGAGGACATCATATTCTATGCTCATAAGGGAAGCAACACTAACCATAGCATCAACATGTCTATTATCTTTAAGTGGGATGGCATCAATAGTGAATGAGTTAAAAAAATCAAACAATTATAATGCCAACTCATGATATTGTGTAAGTTTTGCCTCTTTGGTCTTATAATCACCAATGATTTGTCTAGCTACAACTATGAATCGTCATGTATATTAATAGATTTAACTTTTAAGGAAATGGTAGCATACAACCCCACAATTAATGCCTCATATTCGGCCACATTGTTAGTACATGGAAAATCAACATGAAAAGATAGGGGGATCAAATCACCTTAGGGAGACCATCAATATCACTCCTACCCTAGAGCTAGTCATACATCTAGAACCATAAAAGAACATAGTCCAAGGGGACAAAGAATCAATGTGGAATATATGTTCATCAAGAAAAGATGTATCAATAAGTGCATGAGTAGGACATGGTGTTGCAGCTAATTGGTTAACTAATGCTTGTCCTTTAATAGATTCTTCATAAACAAACTTAGAATCAAACTCTAAAAGTAACATAACCCAAACGATTAGCCTTAGAATGCATACATTGTATTTCAAAGAACGCATACATTGTCTTTCAAAGGATCTTCTTTTATAGGAACGTGTTTCAATGTGCATAATGTAATGTCCTAATTTTTGTGAGGAAAAGACCATGGCCAAGCATAATTTTTCTATAGGAGTATATCGTCTCTTGTAATCTAATAAAGTTTGGCTAATGTAATAAATGGAATTTTATTTTATATGCTCATAATTTTGTTCCAATAATCCTCCAATAGAAAATTCAATGGTAGACACATAATAACAACGGTTTACCATGAATAACTGGCATAAGTATTGGGGGATTCATCAAATGTCTTCTGAAAATCTTCATTCCATTCAAATTCAGCATCCTTCTTTAAAAGTTTAGTGAGTGGTACTATTTGATCTACTAGTTGCGCAATAAAATGCCTAATAGCTTAAATTTTCCCCTTAAGTATGTGAAGTTGTGAAAGATTCTTCAGTAGAGGCATGTTAACAATAGCATATTTATCTTTTTAGAATCACCCTCGATGCCTCACCTAGACATAATGAGCTTGCCTAAAAATCAACCATTGTTTGCACCGAATACACATTTCTTAGTATTCAATCTAACTTTATGTTTTTATAGGCACTCAAAAATGGGTCTCAAGTCTTGGATACAGTGAATCATTTTCTTAGATTTTCCCAAAACATCATCCACACAATCTTCTAAGATATTACACATCAAATCATTGAAGATTAAGGGCATAGCCCTTTGATAAGTAGCTCCAACATTTTTCAACCCAAGAGGCAGGAAAACATAGCAAAATGTTCCCTAAGAAGTGGTAAAATCAATCTTATATTGGTCATGGGAGTTGATGAGAATTTGTTTATATCCCAAAACTTCATGCATGAATGGTAACATTTCATGCCCTACAATAGAATCTACAATCATATCAATATTGAGCAATGGGAAGTCATCCTTAGGAGATACTTTGTTTAAGTCTCTAAATTCAATACATATGTGAATACAACCATCAAGTTTTTCCATAGGAACCCTATTGGAGATCCATGGAGAATAATCAATTGATCTAATAAACCTACTTTCAACATCTTTTCAATTTCATCTTTTACCATCAAAGCAACCTTTGAATGCATCTTTCTAATTTTCTATTTAACAAGTTTAGCATCATGCTCTAGAACAATATTATGCATGACAATGTCACTAGAGATGCCCAACATGTCTTGATATGACCATGCAAACATATCACCAAAATATTTAAGTAATGTGGTCATATTACATTGCTCATAAATGTTCTCACAATCCCCCACTTTTACAATTTTCTCTCACTTTTATCCATTTCAACATCCAAGGTACCACCAAGAGTGTGCATTTATATTTTCAATTAAGGATTGAGTGGGCAAAGTACTAAGGGGATTGCCTAATGAAGGAGCATCTTCCCCAAAACATGAAGAAACCCCAAAAACATGCAAGAGGCCTCTATCAAGATGGAACATAGGCAAATTGTTGTAACTCCTAAATATTCTGCAAGAGTTCATCGTTAGCAAAAGTATCTAAATGAGGAGTAGTACCCAAGAAACTAGTGTAAATTAACTCAAGGTGGACTAATGGTAAGTCTATGTCATTATTAATTGCACAAGTGTAACCTATACTTTAGTGTTACTATTTTCAAGTGGTTGGATAGATCCTAATATGCCTTGTTTCAAACATAACCCTCTTCCATTATAGCTAAACTTTCACAAAATGGAATATCCTTTATCATATTGACTAGCCAATTGAGATGATGATAAATTACATTTAGAACCAAGGGTAGTCCTAGATCCACAAGAGGTGATATCTTCATTAGATTTTTTGTTCAACTAAATATTTGAAGGTGGGTTATCATGTATATCAAGATCTATGGTCAAAGGAGAGGTAACATGATCACGGTTGTTTGTTTTATGCTCCACATAGCATGATGATGGGAAATCAAGAAAACCTCAATCATGTTCAAGATCGACATGATGTGTAGGTGGATAATTTCTTCTCGAGGGTATCATCAATGTAATTATTTGATTTGAAGATATCAAAATATTATATTTTTCAATAATGTGACAAATTTGATCAGAATTGTCATCATTTTCCACTACACATCACTTGGAATTATAAATGAACTTGATAGTGTGATGAAGTGTAGATGACCTACAACACCCATAGCATGAATCAATGGATGATCTAAAAGAATGTTGTACACTAAAGTACCAAGCATCACATGGAAGATGTATTAATTGTGATGAGCCCAAGGGTGATGGGTAAAGTGACAAACCCAAGAGATTCCTACATGACATTAACAAATATTTTGATAGTGACCTTAGATTTTGGAAGATTAGAATAATCAACTTGAACTAGTCACTATATCTAAAAAGTTATTTCTACATAAGTTTAGACCAGATCCATTGTCAAGTAAATCCCTTTTAACTTTGATATCTTTGTATTTGACCACAATATATAGTGGTCTATGTTCTTGGATCACTTGAGGAGGATGAAACTCATGAAGTGTAAATAAAATCTTAGTGTTATTTTGAAGAATAGGCTCGAATATATAGATATTAACACATTGGGAGTAATGTTAGATAAAATAATAATTCATGCTAAGGCTTGCTTGAAAATGTTTCCATATGTTTTGGAAGAATGCATCAAATCCCAAAGAGAGATGTCAGTGGGAGTATAGCTAAGTTGATCATATTCATCATACTACGTATGTGGTTTATGATATGTATGCCTAATTGTATAATAATCTTGTGGTGTAATTAATGCATGAAAGGTAGGATTGGCACTAGACAAAGATGCTTTAACATTAATAGTAAGGCATGAAGAATCATAAGTTATATGAACAACAAAATCATCATGACATGTTGAAAGAATAACATCGCAAGGTTCCAAAATATCATGTGTAGGTAAAGTAGATGTACCCTCATCACATAACTTAGTATCATCCATATGTGTAGCAATAGAGGGTAAAGCAATGTCTTCAATATCCTTCACAATAGATGTATCAAAAATTGAATCGTATGAAGAAAAATGCTTAAAGGTAAAGTATCATTTTGTTGAAGTACAACACTATCACTATCCATAGAAGAGGTGGAAACAACATGAGAATCATGGATAAGTGAAGTGAGGGTATCTAGAAGAGAAGGAAAAGCAATGACAAAATTCTTGGAGGAAAAGGTACATTTATGATAAAAATACGATCGTTATATAAAATGCAATCCCATCCTCATAGTAAAAAGTCATGAGTGAATCAAGGATGAGAGGATCACATGCCACAAAATGTGTAAACACATCAAAATCTATAAGATAAGCATGAATAGAAATCAAGAATAAGGGACCATGAGAATCCATGATGGGATATGTAACAATAAAGATCAAACCAAGGGTGGGTACCAAAATATTATGCAATAAAGGCCTAAAACCGTAATATCAATGGGTAAATGGTATATAAAAGAAGTGAGATTGTATGTATATCAAAAAATTGGTGAAGAACCAGATCTAAAAATAAAGGCGTAAAACCCTAAAGGCCCCAACAAGGGTGGGTAGGGTAGGTGAAATCAAGGTCACATAATGTAATATCAAACCCTAGAATAAAGATGTATTAATGAAGCACCAATATGAAGGTGAATTAAACCCTAATTGTATTTGAAGAGTGAGAAAGAAATCAGAAAATATAGATTTGAAACCCTAAAAGAAATGAAAGTATAACCCTAAGGTCAAACCCTATGGGGTGTAAGAATAAATGGGTTCACCAAAAATGTGTGTAAAAACACCACACATGGATTAATTTGGGCTAATTAAATACCTACAAGCAATAAAGAACAATTAATATTAATTAATTAGGGCTAGGAATTGATAATTTGAAATTTTATTCTAAAAATTAACTAAGAATGGATAGGGCACTTAGCTTAGGGAACAATGATGAACAATGTTGACGTCATGCAGAATCCACTCACCAATGATTCAAAATTTGATATTCTTGTTGTGTTCACTATCTCAAACTCTATGTAGACCTAAAATTCTCTATAGCTCAAATTTGAGTGGCTTGAGGTCAATCCCAAGTAGTATTGTTTTGTCATGTAACCTACAAGATCGATCTAGCAGACTATGGACTTCTAAAACTAGCTTCATCTCAAACTCTAATATCTAAATTTGCACATGGATAGACAACATTTAGAAATACTGTAACATATCATCTCATACTACTTGGAATTACTCAAAAAAATTACTAAGGAAGTAAATGAACATGAAAGAAAGAAAAAAATAAATTAAATGCATATCTTTTCTGAATATTTTTGAACCTTGAAATTATAATATATTCAAAGATAAAATCATAGTGAAATCATATCACTTTACAATTACAAATAATTTGCACTTGGCAATATGAATAATTTTACATAAGTTTGGAAATCATAAGTCATAAGTATACTGCATCTAGAATCTGGTATCTGATATCTTTCTCACAAGTCTCGACGAGTCTTCTGTAACAAAGGGAGAGCATCATACGAGTTCTTTACCTCCAACCATAGACTATCGATCCCCCGCTCACCTTCCTTCCTGGAAGTAGCACTACCCTTCACGAAGAGTATAGACATAAGGAACCTACTAGTTGTCATCTGAATTCTAGTGTTGTGTCCTACGTAACACAATCCACCATACAACTCTAGACAATCTTTTAGCTAAGTATGATCATTCTAACAGGTCACGCCATCTAGACACTATGAACCAACTAATGCATGCAGAGACAAATGCATCACTTTAGCCAAAGTTTCTATATAAATAGATGTTTGCAATAAACGTAGTCATGTGTTCACACACCTCTAACTCAACTTGGAAACTACCATATCCTATAGTTTGACTTACCTAACTAGTATCTCTAGACATACATTGTCTTGACTAAATTAAAATCCTAGTCAATATGGCTTAGAATTAATCCTTAATCTAGGGTAAACGCAATATATGAGTTTAAATGAATTTTACCTTTTTGAGAGTCCCTCTTTGCATACTTGCAATTACTAGGGTCTTTGACTTCCTGTTAGTCTACTCACATGGGACTTCTTATTGTTCCATTAACATGACAGCATGATTAGTGTTATCTCTACGTTCATGTAGCTTAACATAGATAAAGAATTGTCTAACTAATTGTTTATCTCAATCATTCATGTAGTTCTAGTTTTTAAGATCAAAGTATTGATATTCATAAGTTTATGGCTATAAACTTGCTGGCCATCTAGAAAATCTTCTGATGGTAAGCCCACAAGCTATCTGCCCAAAAATAAGGTTATCACAAAACATGTGCATTTGTGTTCTTGTCACTATGTTTCAACTAATTTATGCATTAATCTACAAGTCAACCAGCTTATACTTTAGCTAAGATAAGATAACTAATTATAATCCATGGTCATCTTATTGTCATTCCTAGATCAGGGTTTCAATCTTGTGGCCAAATTACAGCCAAGATAGGATTTGAACAAATTAATCCTTAGGCCATTCTTAGTCAAAAATAGAATCAAAACTTATTAAACTCTCGGCCTTTAAAGGCACTCACAGAAACATAGGGTTATCAGCCTTCTTCCGGTATGTAAAGTCATACAGAACTTTCTGCCGTGAATAAAGAATTCATAAAAATATATATCGGCCTTCTTCAGGCAATAATGAAAACACAGAGTATTTTTAATTTATAACCAATGTTTATAGCCTTCGTATAGAGATTTCAGCCATTTAAAGGCGACATAGTGCATGATTCCACTATTATCTACCTCATGAAATAGATATAATAATGGAAGAAAGTTGACCTTTGTAATATATGTCTACATATAAGAATATAGTTCTATAGATTTAAGGTTGTATTCCTATCGACCACGAATAGAGCCCGATTACTTCAAGGCTCATGGCCTTTATTAGCTACAGAACAAGTTTCAATAAAGATTTTATATACAAAGCTAGGTGTTTATCGGCCATTAAGAGGTTTGGGGTCATGTGCATAATAACACAATAGAGTGATAAACTAACGGCTTTATATAGGTGCAGGATAGTTAATTTCAATGGCTTCAAAGAGGTGTAAAACAAACTCTCAAAAACCACGATAGCTTTACCATAGCCCGTGGTGGTCTTACAATGGCTAAGGTGTTCTCCTTCAATTTAAAGCATACACAAAACTTAGATGTATCTCTGTTCAATCTTAAGTAAAAAGAAAATTTTGATGATACAAACCGTGGCAAGAGAAATGTTATCTACCACAGTATTATTTTCAAGTAAAGATATAACATATATGAGTTTATTCTCTACAGTTGTATATTGTTTAAACACAGGTATAAAACTATCTCTCTCTCCAAAGTTTGTTCTCTATAACCATATTCATTTGTGTGTGGTTTTATGATAACTCTGTATGATCATACAATACGAAAAATAATACAGTTCAAATACTAGAAATATTATCTAAAGATAGGTATCCTTACTTTCAAATATCGATGATCAAGCTTTCTTGTCTATTTTCCCACTTTGAATGGTGTACTCCCACAGACTAGTTCCAATGCTTCTATCTACCTCCATACCATAGCATTTAAGAGGCTTACTCTCCATTACAATCCCTCCTAAACCATGGAGATCCTTCCTTATCTTAAGCCTAAAAATGGTCTACAGTGGCATGTAGGTCAAAAGTGGGGTGATTGGTCATTAAGACCACTCCGAAGCTGATCAATAAGCTCCTCCTTATTCTCCAAAACCATCATGGAGTAGATGAAGTCGAGCACCATAACTCATATGAAGTGGTTTACATTTAATTTGCAAGCATACCACATTCTCATGAGAGCTTATCGATTACATTACAATAGGTTAAACTAAATAATTTATATTAAATAAATATATATATAACTTAATATAAGTGTTTTACAATGTATACTTATGTCATTTCTAACACTCAACAAGATATGAGGATGGGGTTGAGGTATTCTCCCCCTCATAATTACTTAATGCCAAAATAGATAGGTTAACAAAATCGAATTCCAATCAAAAAATACCGATAATGAAATACTATAACCACTCAAAAAAATATGTACTTTAGAATATAATCTATTTTCATATCACACAAGAATTAACAACTATCGACCATTCCTTGTCAATGGTCAAACTATCCTGACTTAGTTTTTGACAAACCTAAGCTTAATAGATCTAATTGTCAATCGACGATTGTCAAGTTAGAATCAAACTTAGACCAATTGGTCAAACACAACTTACCAAACCTAACAAAAGCTCACTAAACTATGAAAGCACAAGACTTAGATGGCAACCAATCTATTCTTATTCATACGTCTATTCTCTTCTCTCTGATGATGTTCTCCCTCTTTTTCTCGGAGGGCAGAAACTTGTTTCCTGGTTACAACTTGCATTCACCAAACTGGGATTAATGCATCGTTAGTCAATTCATAAACCTTATGAATAAATAATCATGATATCATATAATCACATGTCTAAATTCTAATCATATAAACATAAACTCATGATATCTTTGATTTATCCTGAGATTTTCACATAACATCAAATCATTAGTTCATGCAAAATTATCTCCTAATTACATGCAAGTAAAAATTAAAACATAGTCAATATTTGGGGTGTGACATATCTCCCCCCATAAGATTCATCGTCCTTGATGATCGAATGTATCCAAAATAATAATAAGATAAAGTTTTTGTTCAACTTTGAAAAGCTTAAAACAAATGAGGAAATCTATGATAAAAATTATGGTAATCTTCCCATGTGGCACTATCCTCTACATACCGGTCCCATTGAACCTTGCATTGAGTAACCTCTCTATTACGCAAGTGAAGCTTACAAACTTTGAGCACCTTGAGAGGATCAATCATGACCGCTCCATGGTCCTATACCTGTAAAGCATTCCAATCAAAAATATTATTATCACATGTTATATACTTTTTCAAATAAGAAACATGAAAAACATTGTGCATCCTGGCAAGAGCTAGTGGTAGAGCAATTTTGTAGGCAACCAGATTGATCACTTCAAGAACCTCGAAGGGTCCTACATATCGAGGAGCTAGTTTGGAAGACTTTCCAAACTTGATGGAACTCTTCTATGGTTTGATCCTCAAAAAAACTTTTTCTCTAACTGAGAATTGCCTTGGTGTATGCTTGGAATTAGCATAACTTTTATGTCTATCATTTGCTTCTGCCAATCTATTTTTGATCAACTTGATCTACTCTTCCATTTCTAATAACATTTCTGGACCAATGCTTATCCTATCTTCTAGCTTATCCCAGCTTATAGGAGTTTAGCATCTTCTTCCATACAATATGCTTCAAATGGAACCATCTTGATAGAAAAATTGTAGAAGTTGTTATAAGCAAACTCCACAAGCGATAAATATTCTTCCCCCTTGTATTGCTGATCCATGCAATACATCTACAACAAATCTTCTAGAACTTGATTTACCCTCTCAGTTTGATCATTTGTCTCAGGGTGATAAGCCGAGCTTATATTGAGTTGAGTTCCTAGTGCTGAGAACAAAGTTTGCCAAAATCTTGACGTCATGCGCGCATCTCTGTCTAAGATAATTTTCTCAAGAACTCCATGCAATCTAAACACTTCCTACACAAACTTGCAGGCTAGAACTGGTGCTCCATCCATTAAATTCCCAAGTATAAAATGATCTACCTTTGTGAGTTTGTCCACCACCACTAAAATAGCATCATGTCCATTGGGAGACCTTGCACAAAGTCCATACTAATGACCTGCCACTTTCACTCTGGAATATCGTGCGGATAAAAAAGTCTTGCTAGATGCTGATGCTCAACCTTGACTCTCTAGCACTCTAAGCAACTTGCTACAAATCTTGCAACGTCATTCTTCATTCCTTTCCAAAAATAAAGAGGCTTCACATCGGCTAGGAGTTTGGTTACTTCAGGATGACCTGAATATGGGTAGAATGAACTTCCTTCCACAAAGGTTTCTTAATTACATAGAGTTTGGAACATACGTCCTTCCTCTATATCTTAAAAGCCCATCTAGTTCAAAATAGAACCCATCATACCTCAAGTCTTGAGGATTTACTGTGAGAGCCTGCTTAACTTGCTCATAATACTCATCACCTACAAAATTTTGTAACACTAAATCCTTAAAATTCTAGTGGATAGAGACAATTGATGAGATATACCTCCGCTGACTCAGAGCATCTTCTACTCAGTTCTTTTTGCCTTTCATATAACTTATCTCAAAGTCATAGTCGGATATCAATTCTAACCATCTTCTTTGTCGATCATTTAGATGAGGTTGGGAAACTATATACTTAAGACCTTGATGGTCTGACTTCAGTTTAAAATGCTTTCCTAGAAAATAGTGTCGCCACACTTGCAAAACATGCACAACTGCTGCCAACTCTAAGTCATGAGGAGCATAATTCTACTCATATGCTCTTAGCTTTTTGGATTCATAGGATACCACTCGCCCATTCTGCATAAGCACTCCTCCTAAACCTTCACCTGAGGCATCAGTGATTACAACAAAATGACTTTCCAGATTAGGAACTTTCAATATTGATGCAATTGTCAACCTCTCTTTTAACTAATTAAATGCCTCCTAACATTTTTCTGACCAGTCAAAATGCTTTCCTTTTCTCTGAAGCAAAGTGATTGGGTTTTTAATCTTAGAAAAGTTCAAAATAGACTTCCTTTAATATCCAACTAACCCCATGAAACTGCACACTTCATGCACATTCTTTGGCACTGGCCACTCAAGTATAACTTTGATCTTTGCAGGGTCTACTAAAATTCCTTCAACTGATATTATATATGCCAGATATTGTCTCTTTCTAAAAGAAAGTACACTTAGAAAGTTTCCCATACAACTTATGTTCTCTCAGCCACTGCAAAACTAACCGCAGATGATGTAAGTGCTCTTCCTCATTCTTAGAATAAATAAGAATGTCATCTCGGAACACTAGAACAAATTTATCCAAGCAATCTCAAAAAATATTGTTCATCAAATTCATGAATGTTGCAGGGGCATTCATAAGTCCAAAAGGTAAAATTGTGAACTCATAATGTCCATACCTTGTTCTGAAAGTTGTTTTATGAATATCTTCATCTTTTATTCTCAACTAATGATATCCAAATTGCAGATCGATCTTTGAGAATATTGTTGTGCCCCGCATCTGATCAAAAAGATCACCAATACATAGTAAAGGATACTTATTCTTTATCATTGCTTTGTTGAGCATATGATAGTCTATACATAGACGCAAGGTTCCATCCTTCTTTTTGACAAAGATCACAGGTGCTCCCCAAGGTGAAACACTAGGTCTAATCAACCCTTTAGCCAACAACTCCTGAAGTTGGGCTTTCAATTCCATCAACTCTATAGTAGTCATAAGGTATGGCACCTTTGAAATCAGATTAGATCTAGGTATTATATCAATAGAGAAATCAAAAGCTCTTTTCAGAGGTAATCCTAGAAAGTTCATTTGGAAAAACATCTGAAAATCTTGAAGGAAAGGATAGTTCTCCAAGGATAACTTATGTTTACTAGGATCCTCTTCTACTAGATCCATCTTGACTGCAAAAATTTGACATCCTTTTTGCCTAGCCCTCTTCAATTGCATAGCAAAGATTGGTCTGATCTTTACTTCTCTTTGAGTGCCTTGCAAATAGACTTTGTTTCCTACATCGTCTAGACACTCAACTATTTTTTTCAAAACAATCAACATTGGCCCTATGCCTCCATAGCCAATTTATTCCTAAAATAACATCATAGGAACCTAGGGGGTCTACAAACAAATTCACCTCAGTTGAAAAACTAGGAAGATCAATCTTGGCTTCAAACATGCATTACTCTACCTGAGCTTTAGTCTGGCTAGCATGTTCAACTAACCAAGGTTTAGCCATATAACTAGCTCTTATAGGAAATTTATTTAATACTCTTGGAGAAATAAAACTTTTATTTTCTCCAGTATCAATTAAAATAGAAATAGGAACTCCAAACAAAGTACCTATCGTCTCTATGCGAGTAATCTAGTACTCCGCCTAGCGATTCTCTAAAGTCGCATGGATCCTCTATTGAAAAGCTGCTTATTGGGTAGGTAATATCTTACTACACTGCTAAACTCTTTGGTTCTTGGTTGGACATTGATTTGCATAATGATCTCCACCACAAGAGCAACATCCTCCAAGAGGTCCTCGCTTTTCAGCAAGTTTCCTTGCATCATTCTTCCAAAAATTGTCATTGTTTTTCTTCTCATTTCTGGGTCCATTCCTATTATTTCTGAAGCCCTTGTCATTTTTATTATTCACATCTTGTTTTCCATTCCTTTTCTTGAAAGGTTGAGAAGTTGGTGACTTATTAAACCTCTTACGATTCTTCTCGTGATATGCAGAAATTGACTTTAGTTTTTGCTCTTGTTTGCTTACCTTCTTAAAAACTTGATCCATAGTGGTAGGACCATGCACATCCACTTCTCCACCTACTTGGGCATTCAGACCCATGATAAATTTTTTGATTGGAAGCCTTTCATCTTTCTGATATTGTGGCACATACTTCAAGAGATGGATGAATTTTTCCCAATATTCCACCATTGACATTTCTCCTTGTCGCAGATTCTAAAAATATGTTAGCTTTTGGTCGAAGAAAAGTTGTCATAACCATCTCTATCGAAATATGACCAGAAACTGATCCCAGGTTAAGCTCGGATAACTTAGCCCTAGTTCCATTTTCTTGTTCATCCATCAAGTGGATGCTTCCCCTACTAACTGATAGGCACCCCAAACTGCCTTGGTTATCTCAGAGTAATTTTTGATCTCAAAAAAAAATTCCATCTCTGTTAACCAAGCTTCTGCAGCATCACCACTTATTGTTCCATCGAACTTAGGTGGCCTCACTTTCTTCATATCTCTTGACAGCTTTACGGCAAGTCTACTTCTCTTTTCTTCTTGAGACTTAGTCTTATCAACATTCTCCCTTAGTTCACTATGAGTACTGGGTTCATGGACATAATCATCATCCCCTTGATGCGAGATGTCACGTCTCAAACTTTGATGCTTTCTAACCTTACTTTATGTAAAACTGAATTATGGATGATTATGGGTGGTTAAATAAATATTATGTTATTTTGAAAGATGAAATAAGTAAATGATTAATTTATTATGGAAAAGATGAAATTGAATGAATATTATTTTTATTCAAGTTATTTTGGAATGATAAATTATGGTGCTTCGGCGATTTGGACACTAACCTATTAATGTGAAATCTGAGTTTTCATGAGTTGCAGGTTGTTGAAGACAAGGGTGTGGTTAAGGTAGAGGAGGTTAGCAGCCGGACAGGGTTAAAATAGAGGGAATTCTCTCACACACAACACTTAGAATCATGTAGATGCATTAGAATTGCATTAATTGTTTATATTTTATAATTTCTTATTTTATTGTGTTATAGTTGGATTATTTAATTAATTGGCATTTAATATTATATGCTCATAGGAAAATAAAAGAAATAGTTTTAATTTGTTTATTGATTTTATTCAAAATTGGAAAATAGAATTATTATTTATTGATAATTGTGATGCAAGATAATAAATCTTATTTAATATTTAATATTAGCTTTATTTGTTAAATTAGAAATAAACTTAGAAAGAAAGCAAGATTTTAGAAACAAAACAATGAGAAAGAATACAATAAAACAATAGAAAATAGAAAAAGAAACTTATATTTAGGAAATAAAACACAAAGTAAAGCAAAAATAAAAATAGAGAAGGAAAAATAATAAAAGAGGAAAAACCTTCATTCTTAAAAACAGACATCATTCTTCATTCTTACAACACACCTTTTTTTTTCATTCTGAACACAATATTCATATGCAACTTCAAGATCTAAAAACGAAAAACAACATTCAATCAGAAGCACAAAAGCACAGGCAAGGGTATTGCAAATTTGGGCAAAAGGGAACATCGAGGAATGAAGGATTGGATGACATTCAACTGTTGGATAGCATTTTATCATGTTTTTATACAAAATCCATTATGCTAAAATATCAATCCGTGGGCATGAAACAATTTCTATGTTCTTTTGTGTAAGGGAATAAAACTCTTTATTGAAACGAAATTATTATATCAACAACAAAAGTTATAGTTAAGTATTTTGAAGTAAATCCATTTTTTCCGTTTGATTGAATAAGTGTTAAAATTGTATGTTTTCACTGTTATGATATACATAAATATATAGTGTGTATATATATAGAAAATCATATAGTTATTAGTACTATATATATATATACACGATATATTATTGATTCAAAAACTACATATTTTATATACATCTGTTAAAATTCTCTCTATTTTTTTTTATATGTGTGTGTGTGTCTATATATATATTGCGTATAGTAGTAAAGGACAATAGAAACTTTAATGTGAAACGATGTCAATGAAGAAACATTTTTAGAAATATAAAAGTTCATATTAAGCCATATGGCACTGTTAAAAGGGGCAGTGGGAAGGTTAGCTCCCCCCATAGGCCTGCGGCCTGTGGGGAGAGTCAGCGCTCCCCACGGACCCCTCAATGGAGGCGACGCCCAATCTTGGGCTATGTTAAATTCTTTATAAGTTTAAATTTATTTATCCCTTGTTAAAGCTTAAAGTAATATGCGACGCATATGTTGTCTTCGCTGTGTTTTACACTGTATGCGGTATATATACTTTTTTTTCCTGGACAATCGATACTCAAACATGGAATATTTTAATGTATGATATATATATACACTCGGCTGTATTTATAATTGCAGCTATATTAATTAGTAATTTTTTACTTTGTGTTTGTTCTATGGTATATAGATGCTGAGTATTTTGGCAGAAATATATATATATATATATATATATATACTTCTTTTTTTTCTCGATTGAATATCTGGATAGATGTATTTTTATTTGCTTTGTATGATAGTAAGCATATGGAAATTATGAAAACTATTTATATACAAATTCATTCATATTAAACTATTTATAAAGAGAAAAGAGATTGAAACGTTAACTGAGGAATAGATAGAAATGCAAGAAATTCAATAGATTGTGATTCCAAATAAGTAAAAAATCATCAAACCGACACTGATGAAAACTAATAGTTTCTCTAATTGACTCAAAGGTTCTTCTATATCGAAAACTAGAAAACATATTCTTTACATACCATTGGAAATTTGAAAACTTAGACAACATGCAAACCAGAGTAGAGAATTGGTTGATGTAAACTGTATTGCTTTCCGGAATGGACATTTTGGATGATGAATATTTAATCTTTGAAAAACTATTCTTTGCATTTATTTGGTAAAGCAATGTACTTTCGGGATAGGATGTCGAATGTGGGCTCCCAGAGACAGTGGTTTTACTTTTTCTAAAACTACCACTTTTTATTTTATTGCTTGGCCAAGCTACTATACCATTCAAATAGATGGATTTTGAAAAAGCCTAGATTATGTTATATATGTCTTTGCCACATCCTTCTTGCAAGAGTTATGTCATTCTAGGTTAGGAATGCATACAGGCAACAGGAACGCGTCGAGAGATTCCCTCTACTTATACCATTCCAGGTTGCTAAGCTCCTTGTGCAAGGTCAGTGTTTTCTTCAAGTTGGAAGAAACCCGAGGAAATCCAGTACTTCGTGGTTGGGTGGGAAAAGCACCTTAGCCACACTCTTGACCTCGGCTTGCGGAAGACCAGTGGGGTCACGACGGTCGAGATCAGAGCTTCTATGTTATTTGATTCATTATGGATATTTATTTCATTGTATAACCCTTGTATGGCTAGCATAGCCAATTTGTAAAATGTAACTTACTTTCATTGATGTATTGATGCAATATCTTACTTGTAACATTGAAATAGATGTATTGTAACACCCTGATTGGTGTATGTAACTGGAAATGTAACACTTTTTAGTGTATGGAATATGTACTTCATTAATGGATAAATTTTCTATACCATGCAATCATGGATATTTGAATATTATAAATGTTTTAATTTCCTCTATTGGAATAAGCATTGTTTTTGTAATACCATTTTTAGTATGTATGTTTTTGCACTTTACACGAGTCCTCTTTTTTTCCTTCGAATCTACCTTAGCCCCTCACTTCTTGTTCCAGGTTTCCTAGCCTTTCATTGGTTTCATTAAGCATGGTCAATATCTGATCCAGCTTAGTCATTGGGTTTTCGGAAGGATTTGACTCTCCTTGACTATCTTTAAGATTTTGTTCGAGTTCAAACCATGATGATACTCTATATCACGCCTGATATTCGTATTAAGTTATAGATTAGAATTCATAAATAATACATCTCATTAATTCAAAATTCATCAATAAATCTATTCACAAAACTCAAATTTGTGCAAAACAATCTCATCTTTATTATAGTATATTATGGGTATAAATACATCCTTATTTAGATAAATAACTCAACATGACTACATGTCATTGTTGGTTAAAGGATATTCCTCAGGTTCCTCTTCCCCATCTGAATTTGGTAAAACAAACTTAGAGGGTGGATGTATATGCAGGTATTCCTCCAACACCTCTTTTCCTAAAATAGGGGCATCACGACCACACCCAAAAGGCATGTCGCGACTAGCAAATGGTTTACTCAGTTTAACTACACGAGTAGGAACAATGGGTTTCTTGGCCAGTTTGTTGCATTGTTTCCTTTCTAGTTGAATATACTTAAGAGCGTCAGCCAAAGTTTCAGAGTCTTCCATCCATGCACCCTCAGCATAGTTAATATGCTCTTAGAGTTTTACCTCCTCAGTTGGTTCTTTCTTAACCACTATCTTGGGTAAATTCTGGGGGATAGACTTTCTAGCAGTTTTCTTGGTTCTTCTTCATTTCATTCTGGTATAAAATCAATTTCAAACATTAGCCAATCTACTAATGTTGATAAGTTTTCTTGTAGTGAGCTCCTAGGTCCATGTGTTGAACCTGGTAGCTCTAATACCATATGTAACATACCATCTCATACTACTTGGAATTACTCACAAAAATTACTAAGTAAATGAACATGAAAGAATTTTTTTTTTTTTGAAAAATTAAATGCATATCTTTTCTGAATATTTTTCAACCTTGAAATTACAATATATTCAAAGATAAAATCATAGTGAAATCATATCACTTTACAATTACAAATGATTTGCTCTTGGCAATATGAATAATTTACATAAGTTTAGAAATCATAAGTCATAAGTATACTGCATCTGGAATCTGGTATCTGATATCTATCTCACAAGTCTCGGCAAGTTTTTTGCTATAGAGGGAGAGCATCATCCAAGTGCTTTACCTCCAACCATAGACCAGTGGTCAGCCGCTCACCTTCCTTCCTAGAAGTGGCCCTACCCTTCACAAAGAGTATAGACATAAGGAACCTATCGGTTGCCATCTGAGTTCTAGTGTTGTGTCCTACGTAACATAATCAACCATACAACTCTAGACAATCTTCTAGCTAAGTATGATCATTTTGAAAGTCACGCCATCTAGACGTTGTCAACCAACTAATGCATGCAGAGACAAATGCATCACTTTGGCCAAAGTTTCTATTGTTAGAAATGAAGATGCAAACCACACGACGGAAATATGATTCAAACTTTATTAATGTCCTCTAAATAATGTAGAATCAATGGAGATTGCAATAGAAATAAAACCCACTACACATAAATAACATGTATTATGAACTAAACACAACATAGTATGTAACATGGAGAAAACCCTTTCGGATAAAAACTCCACCAAGAAAAGAGGCTCCAAGTTGTATTATCTTCAAATATGAGATTACAATACATACACTTCCTCTTCTTCTTCAATCTTCAATCCAGCGGTGCCTATTAGTCTCAACTCTGCTAAAAATGTAGTACAAATATCCTTATAAAAGGGGGTTGCCTTCTAGGGCAAGAAAATTGAAAAATATCGACCGTCAAATCTGTGACCTAATGACGAACGATTTAGATTTACAATGATAAAATATAAATAAAATGTGGTTTCAGGGGCGCTGCCCCCAAACCCGCGCTGGGCTGTGCACCCCCGGACCCCTCGCAGGGGGAAACCCCCCTGCAACCCCCATCACAGATGAATTAGCATCAGGTACCGGATATAAACATGTGGCCGAAATAAGATCGTTGCTAGTGAAACCTCTCATCTCTTATGGGTGATTTACAAACAATAATAGGAATAATAAATTATATAGGATTTATAAGGTTGATGGCACCTTAATCCTAACATTCTCCCACTTGACATCATACATTGTAAATACCCATAGGAAAACAATAAAATAATTAGGCACTAGAAACAAGGCCCATGGCCTCTCTACACCAAACAAATTTCTTTGTACTCATAGGCTTGGTCAAAGCATCTGTAACATTCTCCTGAGTGTCTACCTTCTTCAGCTCAATCTATCCACTTGCAACCATTTCTTGAAAAAAGTGATATTGTACATCAACATGCTTAGTCTGAGCATGATACATAGGATTCTTGGCCAAACAAATAGCACTCTGGCTATCACAACCAATATGAATGATCCTACAATCAAAACCAATACATGTACACAATCTCCTCAACCAAATTGCCTCCTTAGAGACATGGGTAGAAGCCATATACTCTACTTCAGTAGTGGACAAAGCAACCGTGGGATACCTTTTGCTCATCCAACTCACTGCTCTGCCAAACAAAGTAAACACATAGCCACTAGTGGACCTTCGACTATCCAAGTCACCTGCCCAATCTACATCAACAAATCCCTATATGTCCAAAGTTTTGTCAACATTGTCAATACCAAAATAAACTAAATAGTAATCAGGGGTACCTGCTAGATATCTAAACACCCTCTTCACATAAATCCAATGTTGTCTACTAGGGTTAGACATAAATCTTCTCAAAACTCCCACTGCTTGGGCAATATCTGGTCTAGTGCAAATCATTGGATACATCAAGCTCCCTACAACATAGAATATGGCACATTAGACATATTCTCTAAATCATCCTTATTCTTTGGACACACATCTAATGAAAGCTTAGTACCAATGGGTAAAGGAACTCTAACTGGATTACAATTCCGCATACTAAATCTCTACAAAATGGTATTCACATACTTTGTGATAACCAAAGCTTTCTGTTACCTCTATCCCTTTTGATCATCATCCCCAAAATGTACTTGGCAGCTCCAAAATCCTTCATTTCGAATACACCTAAAAGTTAGGCTTTCAATTCACTGATCATACCCTTAGTATTGCTGAAAAATAACATGTCATCAACATACAATGCAATTATCAAAATAGAATTATCAATACAATGAATGTAAACACAGTGATTCTCCTCACTTCTAACAAAACCCAATTTCAACACAAAGGAATCAAATTTCTAGTACCACATTCTGAGGGACTGTTTCAAACTATAAAGAGACCTCTTTAATCTGCAAACCCAATGTTCTTTCCCTTTTACCTCAAAACCTGTAGGCTATTGCATGTAAATTTCTTCCTCAAGATCTCCATGCAAAAATGCAGTCTTAACATCCATTTGCTCTATTTCCCAATCAAAAGCTACAGCAATGAATAAGAGAAATCTAATAGAAGTTAATTTAGCAACAGGAGATAATATTTCACTGAAATCAACTCCCTCTCTTTGGGAGTAGCCCTTGGCTACTAGTATAGCCTTGTACTTATCCAATGAACCGTATGCTCCAAACTTCTTCTTGAAGACCCACTTGCATCCTATGGCCTTTCTTCCTCTGGTCAAACAAACAAGATCCTAGGTGTTGTAAGAGTCTAAATCCATCATCTCCTCCTACATGGCTAACTACCAAGACTCACTATCATCTGCATGAATAGCTTCCTTGTAGGATCTAGGCTCATCGTCAATACTCAATAAAGCAAATACACAACGAAAATCTGGTGGGCTATACCTGTCAACTAGTTTCCATGGTCTTGTGGATCTTCTTAGAGGTGGAGTAATAGATTCTTTAGGTTCTTCTGCATGCTCATATGTACCAACTTCTTCTATCACAATAGATTCTTCCTCATCAGAAATTTCAATTGAGTCTTCTTCTGCTTCTCCACCCCCCAATCCATCATTATGTTCTTGAGGTGCATCTTCATGCTCTAATCCAAAGTGCACTCTCTTCACCTTTTTTTATTTTTCTTTTGGTTGTTCAGGGTCTGAAATAACACTAAATTCCCTGAAAATAACATCTCTAGAATAGATAATCTTTCGAGTCAATGGATTTCAAAGCTTATAACCTTTTACATTTTACCATATCCAATGAAAGTACACTTTTCAGCTTTTAGATCTAACTTAGTTCATTTTTCTTTAGGCACATGAACATAAGTCTCACAACCAAATTCCCTTAAATGTGAAATAGAAGGTTTCTTACTTGTCCACATTTCATAAGGAGTTGAAACAAGAGTCTTACACGGAGATCTGTTAACCAAGTAGTTCGTAGTACACACAGCTTCTACCCAAAAGCATTTGTTCAACTATGATTCACTCAACATACTTCTGGCTCTTTCCATTATTATTTGATTCATCCTTTTTGCCACTCCATTCTGTTGTGGTGTATATGGAGTTGTCTTCTGTCTAACAATACCTGCATGCTTACAGAATTCATCAAATTCCTTAGAACAATATTCCCCTCCATTATCAGATCTCAAAACCTTTATCTTATGATCTGATTGATTTTCAACTAAAACTTTAAATTCCTTTAATTTAGTGAAAACTTTATATTTGTGACGCATAAAATAAATCTAGGTAAACCTTGAGACATCATCAATGAAGGAAACAAAATATCTAGATTTTCCAATTGATTCAACATCCATTGGACCAAAAACATTTGAATGAATAAGTTCCAATTTATCATTAGATTTATTACTGCATGAAGGAAATGGAGATCTATTCTGTTTTCCAAACACACAATTTTCACAAAATTTGAAACTCTCATCAGAATCGGATAAACCGTCTAACAATTTTTTATTTAAGATAGCCTTTAAATTAGAATGACTTATGTGGCCCAATCTATGGTACAACAGCATACATGTATTTTTAGTATTAGCCTCAAATGCATAAGAGGCATTACAAATAGTAGTGGCTTCTAGCTTAAACAAAGTTCCCAATATTTTCCCCTTTGCTACCACCAAGTTTCCTCTCACCAATCTACAACCATGCTTATCAAATGTCACATGCATTCCCAAATCATTCAACTTTGAAATAGAAATCAAATTTCTATCCAATCTATGAACATGCAAATCACCAGGGAGGGTTTAAATTCTCCCATCACTGAAACACAATATCACCTTCCCTCTTCCAACAATAGGATATGTAGAGTTGTCCCCAAGGTACACATTTCCTCCATCATACTCTTCGTATGTGGAAAACCATTCTTTATGTGGAGTCATGTGGTATGAGCATCCTGAGTCAACCAACCAATGATCATGATAAACAACATTACATGCAAAAAGTAAAATCTCATCACCTGCATTTGAAGACTTATCAATAGTGGAATCCCATTGTTTCTTCAGGTTTCTACATTCCTTTCTCACATTTCCTCTCTGTCCACAGTTCCAACACTTGACTCTATTCTTCTTTCCAGGAGTCGTAGAACGGCCCTTAGACTTGTCTTTAGACCCCTTATGATCTCCTTTTCGTCCTCTTTCCATAGACCTTCCCCTGACACTGAGAGCATCCCTTGAACTATCTGAACTTTTCTTCCTCAATTCCTGTGACAACAGAACTGAAACAAAAGCATCGAACTTTGGATCTTAGAGGTTAGTAGTGATAGCCAAAATAACATTCTCCCATGACTCAAGTAAAGAATAGAGAATGAATATACATTTATCTTCATCATTCACATCAACATCTAGAGATGCTAGTTGACTCAATAACAAATTAAACAAATTCAACTGCTCTGCAACTGATTCATCCTCTTTCATTTTTATGGAAAATAATTTACGCTTTAAATAAAGCTTGTTTACCATACTCTTGGCTTGGTAGATCTCACCCAAACGCTTCCACAAGCTATGTGTAGACTTCTCACTCGCAGCATTCAGTAGAACAGAATCTGCAAGACACAGCCAGATTGTACCTTGTGCCTTTTTATCCAGTCTATCCCACTCATCTTGAGCAACATCGTCAGGTTTCTTCTCTTTCATAATAGCCAACCACTAATTTCTTTCCTCAAGCAAATCCTCCATCTTCAGCTTCCACAATTCGTACCCCATTGCATTGAACTTTTCAATGTCCTGTTGGCAAGAGAAACTGCTATGCATGACAGGTGTTGTCATTGATGGCAACTAAGACTATTCCACACATCCACAACTTAATTTGTTCATACCAGAAGTTAGAATAAAGATTTGTCAAGTCCGGATTGACAGGAACAGGGTATATGACAAAGTTCGGTATTTTGGTCAGCCGATCTCTCCAGTTAATCATTGTGTGTTGCGGATCTGACGGAGTGTAGAGGAATGTCAAGACAATCTAAATCCAAGATTTCAGCCTCCGGTGACAAAGGAATTAAAAGTTATGAGCATCTGAGTACCAGGTCCTAATATGACAGAACAGTTCAGTGAAGAATAGGCTGACTTGTGTTAGATCCTTGTGCGGATCTAGTAGAAGTGTTTTGGTGAGTTGCGTATGGGATATAATGTTAGTGGCCGACATGTATGGTAACCTGCAAGTGTTATTTTTGGTACGCATCAATATTGGTGTATGATTTCAGCTGACAGAACAGAGTACTTGTATTTTTTT
Organism: Cunninghamia lanceolata; assembly: GCA_027924645.1. Classification (NCBI taxonomy): domain Eukaryota; kingdom Viridiplantae; phylum Streptophyta; class Pinopsida; order Cupressales; family Cupressaceae; genus Cunninghamia; species Cunninghamia lanceolata. Next base: position 20,094,740 of record BSBN01000213.1, read on the forward strand.
TAAGTTCTTCATAAGGTCGACAGAAAAGTGATTAAATCTCTTGAGGCAAATATATATAGCCAATGGATTCGAGTGTATTGTGGTGTCGTGATGCGACGATGGAATAAGTGCAAATAAAGGTAGAGATAAGTGTGAAGGTGAAGATCTAAGCTCAGATTACGATAAAGGAGTGAAACAGGGAAAAATAAAGATGAAGTGTATCAAGTCAATATTATGTGCTTAACCGGAACTGAATCTTTGCATTGGTAGATGCTAATCATCAGTTCAAACACATTGTAATCTTCTTTCTATAGCCAGTGAGCATGAATGCATGTGCATTATACTTTTAACAGAGTATAATCTTTGTGGGTTAACCCCCACCGTGGTTTTTCCCTTAACCAGGTTTCCACGTTAAAAATCTTGGTGTCAAGTGTGTTATTTGTGTTTTTGTTCATGTGTTATTGATTCTTACTTTTCATGATTATATCATTAATCAGATAAGAAGTGGTAAAGAAGAATTAACTGCAATTAGCATTAAATTTTTATGACAACTGATTCACCCCCCCTCTCAGTTGTTAGCCCTAATTCTAACAATTGGTATTCGAGCTTGGTTCCTTGAAAGAAGCCTAACATCTTGAGGAAGACCTGGGAAGGTATTACAATGGATTCATACAACTTCGAAGAACAACTTCAACTTGATTTAGATGATCTTGACCAGTCCAGAGTAGAAGTCAAAGAACTACAAGAAAATCTTAAAGACGCTGAAGGCTCAATTGAAATCTTAAAAGAAAAATTAAGTAAATCTAATGGGAAGAGAAAGGAGCTACTTCTTCAACTAGGAAAATAGAATGAGGACAATGACATGGATAAGGCCCTGAAATAGAAGACAAAGGAATGTGAGAAGTCAGCAAAAGAAGTTGTTGTTCTAAAACATGAAATGGAATCCGGGGTGATGAGGCTAACCAAGGATATTGAAGAAAGAAAGAAGACTGAAGAAAAATTAAATCAATCTCTGAAAGAAAGAACTAAAGAATGCTATAGATTAGATAGAATAATTGGGCATCTAGAATCTGATCTACAAGAAATCAGGGAAAATGAAGAACTTGAGAGGCAAATTGTTATCCTCAAACATGACCTAGAAGTTGCAAATGAATACAAGGAGAAGTTCAAGATAAGCTCAGATAAACTTGAAGTGTTACTTGAGAATCAGAAGAAGGTTGATGATAAGCATGGTCTTGGATATGAGAAAGGTGAAAGCTTCGGATCCGGACAAAGAAATTTTCAACCAAGGAATGGAAGAAACAGACCTAGAAGACCTCCGGTAAGACAGCCTAATGCTCAAAGGTATCCATCTTTCAATGGAAATTGTTTCAAGTGCAATAAATTTGGTCATAGAGCTACTCAATGCAGAAGTAGAGTGAATCAAAGTAGTCCATCCTTCTTCGATCAATGCTTCAAGTGTAAGAGGTATGGCCATAGATCCAATGAATGCAGAAGTGTAATAATAAACAATTCTAAGAATAGAGGAAATGGCAATTCCTTCAATGGCAAATGCTTTGCATGCAATAGATTTGGACATATGTCTAATCAGTGTAGATCAAGAGGAAATCAATCAAATGGGCAAAGAAATGTTGTGTGCTTCAATTGTAACTGATTTGGTCATTTTGCAAGATTCTGCAGAAACAAGAATAATGAAAGAAGAGGTCCGGTAAATAGAAAACCGGATGAGCAGAGACATGACAAAGGCAAGGGAAAAATTGATCTAAATGAGATCCAGAATGAAATGAGCAAGACATGGGTCAGGAAAAGTGTTATGAACATTAGTAATGGGTCCGCACCAGAATCCGGTGCTGACAGTTCCTCGGGGAATTGAATTACAAGTTCTGGCTCAGGGGGGCAAGCATTAAAAATCAAAATTCCCCCAGCCAATAAGTAGGTGCCTAAATCTTGTACAATGAGAGAAAATAATTTAGATTATTACAGATCATTTGAAAGGATTTTCGGAAGAAAAAAATTGGATATGACGATTTGCGGAGCAATTGAAGGTTGACTGTATGCAGGAACAGTGTAACCGGATGTGTTAGGGAAAAGCATTTATTACAAAGGTAAATTAGGTTTTGTGGAGCATATAAAGGTCGTTCACTCTTCATTTGAATCACTTTGCATTGGAAGAAAGAAAGAAGAATAGCATCTGAACAAAGATTTCAAGGATTTGAAGTGCGATCAGGGAATTCACCCGCCAACCCTAATTTCATGAAAAAGGTATTTATCTGTGAAGCTTTGAACTTGTAATCTCTTACAATGGCTACAACTTTGGTTGTTGACAATACTAAAAGGCCTCGACCCAAATTTAAAAGGCATCCACACAAATCAGTAGAAATCGACCCATTAGGTGCATTTTCAAGTACTCCGTATGGTGTGCTGCATGTTGAAGATATTAGGGTTTATATTCATGCGAACTTAGATGAATTTGGGGACTCAAGGTATGTGGATTTGTTTGAGAGTCATTTAAGGGATGAAAATCACAATCTTAAACCCAAATATAAGGCACTACATGATAAACATTTCATTCAGATCATGGGGTTTCCAACATTCGATGAAGATGAATGGGTCTGGTATGTTTTAAGCCAAATGCAGGATGAGTTTTTTGTGGCTGATGAAACCATTCAAAATTACAAAGGATGCTATCAGGATTGTGACTGGGTTGAATTCAACTGGTGGTTTACCCATGCTAAAATCTGTGATAAACCAGACTGTTACTGATGCAACCGATGCCAAGTTTGACAGAAGGGCAATGACCATCAATGACATTATTGAACCGGATGTTAAGTTTGCCTCTATGGTAATTGGTTACAAGATTTATCACTCTAGCAGGGAGAACTCTGTCTCTGGAACTGCCATATATGTTGCATACAAAATGATAAAGGAAAATGCAGATTTTGACTTGTGTGAAGTATTGCAGAACCAACTAATTGAGAACTTGAATAAAATTAAGAAAGATAAGAAAAACACCTTTAAATATGGAACATTGGTTCTATGTTTGTTTTTCTACTTTATGAATGAGGTACCTGGAGTAAAGGGTGTACACTGGACTAATGATGAGCTAGTTTCTATTCAAATCAGAGATCATCTACACAGCATTGGTGACTATAAAGCTCAAAAAACTGCAATCTAGGGATACTTCAAGAATTTTCAGAGTATGATGCATTCAAGGGAAAGAATCCCTAAATCGATTGTTGAGAAGTACAAGAATGAAATATGTTTTATGGTTGACACTAATCAGTGCTTAATAGAAGTAGTGGAACCCAGAACTATTTGGATCATACCCATGGGATATGAGGTAGATGGAAAAATCTTGAATATGTATGCTCAACACCTTCTGACCAAGCCAAAAGACACAATAGTTGAAAGATTTGGGACATATGAGGAGCTAAGTTTAAAACTACACATTGAGATCAGAGAACCTGAAACCAAAAGAAAAGTAAGAAAAGAAGTTGAGCAGTTGGCCGAGAATCTAGGTCTCACAAAGGAAGTTGTGAGGCAATTCACGAAAAGAACTAAAAAGGTAGAGAAGCAGAAGCAGGATAAGAAACAAGGAAGTGCTCTGATAGAATCCTCCTCCACATCAAGGACTACTAGGAGCTCTGCTACTACCCCTGTTTTCCCAAAATCTGCCAATCCTGAGAAATCGGAAGACATATCATCCGGTAAGGAGATGAAGAGAACTAAAGTAAAGGCAAAGAGATCACATGATAGTTTGGAAAATGAGGATGAAGAAAAGACAGACTCAGATGATGGGCTTAAGGAGCTAAAATCCAAAAGTGCTAAAGTTGTGAAAGTATCTAAAGAGAAGTCTTCCGGAAGCAAGAAGACAAATAAGAGGCAGAGATGAGAGGCTGATGATAAGAAGCAAATTCCCTCTGTGAAAAGCATTGTCAAGACAATCACTGTTGATGGGAATTTAAAACCATTAACTAAATTCTATAACTTTTACAATGACGCTGACAAGAGACTTTTGGAAGAAACCACTATCAAGTACTTGAATGTATTCAATAGAGCTCTGGTAGAAATTCTGTCAGAAGTTCCAAAAGGCTTGAGAGACATCTTGGAAATAAGAAAAGAAGTTGTCAAGTCAAAAGATATGGAGCTGAGGGAACATGTGTTAACCACTCTATGTCCAGTGATCTCCAACAGAGAAGTAGATAAAATCTTTAAAGAGGTCAAAAATGAATTCAGAAGTAAGACAAGAATGAACAAACTGATGATTGGAGAGATAGATGAAATAGTCTAAGAAACTGAACAAATTTTGAGAAAAGCATTGGACAAGAACAAGTTCTTTGTTGTGTTAGATGAGCCTATTGATGAAACCCAGCCCCAGATGAAAAAGAGTAGCAGAAGGATGAGCAAATTTTTGGAATGGATGATTCCTCTGTCTCAGAAGAGGAAGCATTAAGCAGGGAAGAAGTAAAAATGATAGATGAAACTGCTGATGCAAGAGGTATTCTAATCCCTTCGGATCATTCTGACAAAGAAGATACAGAGATGAATACAGAAGTAGATGATCAAATTGAAGATGATTCATTAAAATTTGAAGAGCATAAGAACCAAGAAGAAAAAGAATTCAAGGGTAAGGAAGATAAAGCAGAAGAAGATGGTGTAAATGTTGATGCACCCAAACAAAATAGTCCTGATACTGAGAAAACTCAAGGAAAGGAAGGTGGTCCATAAATTGTGGCAAGAGACACTACAGATGTAGTGAAGAGTTTCCTGAGTAAAGAAATGCTAGAGTTTGATGAACCAGAATTGTTTCAAGCACCAATCAACCTGGATACTCTCTCTCCGAACCAAATGATGAAGATAGCATCTTTCACACAAGCCAAGGCAAGAGAAAAGATATTGAAATCTCACATAGAAAATAGTGAGCTATTAGGCCTTGCATCTGGTATATTGGAGAAGATAATGCCAACTTTCCAAAAGAATCCATCTGATTCTCCCTCCAGGAATCTAAAGAGCCTTATAAAATCTGTAAGTACACTTTGAGTCCTTTGAGAAGTTTGTAGAGATTAAAGTTCAGAATGAATTTAATAGCAAAAGATTTGATACACTTAAAGGCATGATTGGGATAGATAGATTGGCGCTAGATAACAGTGTAAAGCGTATTCAAAATGCTCTTTCAGAAGGAAGCAATATATATAAGTTTTGTTTATCTACTCCTAAAGTCATAGAGGATATAGAAGATAAAATAAAGGACTCCGAACAGAAATTGTCAAGTATGTCCCAAGCTTTTGATCCGTTGACAGTATCAGTGACAAGTAAGGAGTGTTAAGCAATCAGCCTGATGGAGGAAATAAAGAAGTTGACAAGAGAAAAGGAGAACATTGCAGCAAGAATGGGTGAGCTCCGGGGATTGATTTCCCCTAAGATAGAAGCAATGTTCAATGTTGCAACAGAAGCCCAAACTGCTACTCAAACAAGGGATCCCATTGACCTTCAGAAAGCTGAAGCACAAGCATTTTTGTTCAATAGCCACATTTCAACTTTGAATAGTATGAAAAAGAGTTGGGATACAGAGTTGGCCCTGCTGAAGAATATTTTTGGAGATGTACTTAAGTATATGTAAATATAACTTAAGGATTGATTGTACATATGCGGCATTGTATACAAAATTTTTGGGTGAATTTTGGTTTGCGAATTCCATCCTTTGCCATTGATGTCAAAGGCGGAGTGAAGAGCAGTGAAAAATGAGAAATCCAGCAAAGGGGGAGCTTTGGAAACAGTGGAGAGCACAAGTATACAGAGTAAGGGGGAGTAGCTCCGACACTTAGTCATTTTTCACTAAGTGTTGCCATCAATGCCAAAGGGGGAGATTGTTGGCAAGAGACACTACCACGCATGACAGGTGTTGTCATTGATGGAAACTAAGACTATTCCACACATCCACATAACTTAATTTGTTCATACCGGAAGTCAGAATAAAGATTTGTCAAGTCCGGATAGACAGGAACAGGGTATATGACAGAGTTCAATATTTTGGTCAGCGGATCTCTGCAGTTAATCATTGTGTGTTATGGATCTGAGGGAGTGTAGAGGAATGTTAGGACAATCTAAATCCAATATTTTAGCCTCTAGTGACAAAGGAATTAAAAGTTATGAGCATCTGAGTACCGGGTCCTAAGATGACAGAAAAATTTAGTGAAGAACAGGCTGACTTGTGTTAGATCCTTGTGTGGATCTAGTGTTTTGGTGAGTTGCGTATGGGATATAATGTTAGTGGCCAACATGTATGGTGACCTGCAAGTGTTATTTTTGGTATGCATCAATATTGGTGTATGATTTCAGCTGACAGAATAAAGTACTTGTATTGTTTGTTAAGTTATTCACAAGGCCAACAGAAAAGTGATTGAATCTCTTGAGGCGGATATATATAGCCAATGGATTTGAGTGTATTGTGGTGTAGTGATGCGACGATGGAATAAGTGCAAATAAAGGCAGAGATAAGTACGAAGGTGAAGATCTAAGCTCATATTATGATAGAGGAGTGAAACAGGGCAAAATAAAGATGAAGTGTATCAAGTCAGTATTATGTGCTTAACCGGAACTGAATCTTTGCATTGGTAGATGCTAATTATCAATTCAAACACATTGTAATATTTTTTTTGTAGGTAGTGAGCCTGCTATAGGCAGTGAGCCTTCCTTTGAGCAGTGAGCTCTGGGCAGTGAACCCGAATGCATGTGTATTCCCCTTTTGTAATACTTTTAATAGAGTATAATCTTTGTGGGTTAACCCCCACTATGGTTTTTCCCTTAACCGGGTTTCCACGTTAAAAATCTTGGTGTCAAGTGTGTTATTTGTGTTTCTACTCATGTGTTATTGATTCTTGCTTTTCATGATTATATCGTTAATCAGATAAGAAGTGGTAAAGAAGAATTAACTGCAGCCAGCATTAAATTTTTATGACAACTAATTCACCCCCCCCTTCTTAGTTGTCATCCCTAATTCCAACATGTCTGACTAAGAGATAGAAGCAACAGTGGATGCAGCCATGATATCTACACAAGATCTGCAAAAAAAAAAACCAAATCTCCCACTATAGCTAAAAAACCTTCACACTACCACTCAAGAATCAAAACTGGCCAGGCTCTGATACCAAATGTTAGAAATGAAGGTGTGAACCACACAACAGAAATCTTATTCAAACCTTATTAATGTTCTCTAAATAATGTAGAATCAATGGAGATTGCAACAGAAATAAAACCCACTACACAGAAATAACATGCATTAAGAATTGAACACATAACACAGTATGTAATGTGGAGAAAACCCTTTTGGGTAAAAAAACTCCACCAAGAAAAGAGGCTCCAAGTTGTATTATCTTCAAATATGAGATTACGATACATGCACTTCCTCTTCTTCTCAATCCAACAACATCTGGTACTCTCAACTCTACTAAAAATGTAGTACAAATATCCTAATAAAAGGGGGTTGCCTTCTAGGGCAAGAAAACTAACAAATATTGACCGTCAGATATGTGACCTAATGACGAACGGTCCAAATTTACAATAATAAAATATAAATAAAATGTGGTTTCAGGGGTGCTGCCCGCAAACCCCTGCTGGGGGAATGATCCCCCTAGACCCCTCGCAGGGGGGAAACCCCCCTAAAACCCCCCGTCGCGGACGAATTAGCATCAGGTACCGGATATAAACATGCCGCTGAAACAAGATCGTTGCTGGTGAAACCTCTCATCCCTGATGGGTGATTTACAAACAATAATAGGAATAATAAATTACATAGGATTTACAAGGTTGATGGCACCTTAATCCTAACATCTATATAAATAGATGTTTGCAATAAACGTAGTCATGTGTTCACACACCTCTAACTCAACTTGGAAACTACCATATCCTATAGTTCGACTTACCTGACTAGTATCTCTAGACATACATTGTCTTGACTAAATTCAAATCCTAGTCAATCTAACTTAGAATTAATCTTTAATCTAAGATAAACACAATATATGAGTTTAGATGACTTTTACCTTTATGAGAGTCCCTCTTTGCATACTTGCAATTACTAGGGTCTTTGACTTCACGTCACTCTACTCACATGGGACTTCTTATTATTCCATTAACATGACAACATGATTAGTGTTATCTCTACGTTCATGTAGCTTAACATAGATAAAGAATTGTCTAATTGATTGTTTATCTTAGTCATTCATATAGTTCTAGTTTTTAAGATCAAAGTATTGATATTCATAAGTTTATGACTATAAACTAGCTGCCCATCTAGAAAATCTTCCGACGGTAAGCCCACAAGCTATCTACCCAAAAATAAGGTTACCACAGAGCATGTGCATTCTTATTCATGTTGCTATGTTTCAACTAAGTTATGCATTAATCTACAAGTCAACCATCTTATACTTTAGTTAAGATAAGATAACTAATTATAATTCATGGTGATGCGGAGGCGAACAACACAAAGGGATCACAACTACTTCTCAAGAGGAAAGAGGATGCAGGGGATGGCAGGGCAAACAGGACATTAGGCCTCTATGGGCCTGACTACTCCATTGATCTTCTTACTAGACATGACTGTCCTCTCATTTTCCATGCTTCCAAGACTAGGCAACAACACCATCTTTGGGTTCATATACATGGGCTCTTTCCTAGACTTTCTAGGAAACCTAGACCATCTATGGTTGACTGTCCCAAGCTCACAAAACCACCACAATGCTCTAGAGGTACCTCCTTGTACCACTTTCTTCATAGACTGACCCACTTCCTTGTAGCCCTCAAAAAGGGACTGTTAGACAATATCTTGAGATGCAGAACTCCAAACTAGACTATTATGGGCTTTTTGACCACCCATTATCTTGTTCTTCAACATCTTAAACATGCACTATGGGGTCCTTTGGAACACAATCCCCAAATCATGACTGTACCGATTCCCAATAAGGCCTAATTAGGTTGATTTTACAAAGGGAGTACACACAAACTCAATGCCAAAATTCTAACTCCTATTCCAAAGGGTCCACTAGGATGCAAATGGACTGATTTCAAAGGTTTTAGGAGTCTGAGGCCTTTCAACTTCATTCTATGATCAAATAATCACTCCACCAAAACTAGTTTACCAAATTCATGATGCAAATAGGCTCAATGGTCCCAAACTCCAACTTGTACTTATCCCCTGCTCCTGCACACAAAACCCATTAGAAAACACACCATCCTAAACTCATTCCATCCATATGTACAAGGGTTTAGGAACAGTCTGCACAAAAATGGTTATAAAATACCTAAACTTTGATGAAAATCCCTCCTACAAAATGCAAATGAAAGATCAAACGGTTCCCCAACTGATTTCAGTCATTTTCCCTCTTGAAGGTATTGTACGGCCTCATCCAAAATGTTGGAACAGTAAAATATACAGAAAATCAGAAATTGCAGGACAGTAAACAGTATCTTCTTCCTCTTTTCTATTCAAACTTCATCCATCTCCCATGCCTTGACATGTGAGAGGTCTCTTCTATATGTTTACCATGAATTCCTCTATTACAATGCTCCCAAATCGTGGGGAAAGGCTAAAAATAGCCTAAAACTGACTATTTTTCCTTAAAAGGCTAATTGACTAAAAATAGATTGTCCTACTGCAGTCCTAACAAAAGAAAATGCCAATTTCAGGCCTCCACTACAACATAGTGCCTCTAGAAGGCTTCAAATACATTATTTTGAAACTCTCATAGTCTTCAACAAACAAAATTTTCAAATATTTGACTTAAGGACATCCTAGGTGCACTGCACCATACACCCTAACTTGTAACTTTTCCAAGTCCCTTGGAAAGAATCTTGTAATTTGTCCTCCATTGCTTGTCTCTGACTTTCATGTTTGTCTTCAGCAAGTTCTTTTTGTTTTGATCCTTCACTGTCCTTGACATGTTTGCTCTTGTCTTTCCTTGAAATTTGTTGCACTCTGTCATGGAGTACTCTGTTAGCTGTCTTATCACCAAACTCTGCTACCTCAACTTTGTTTTCAACCATCTATCTACTGTCAGCACTTCCCTCTCAGCTTCTTGCTTACTCCATTGTCTTATGCTCTTCTTTTCACTGTCCACTGTCACATTACCTTTACCAGTCATTGTCAGACCTGCAACTAGTTTGTTCACTGTCCTAGGAACCTTGTAAACTACCACATCAGCTCCAATTGACTGCCTCTTCTCTGCACTCATCACTATAGGGCACATGACTGTCCCTACTAAGATCCCTTCACTTATTTCTTACATTTCCATAGGCTTTCTACTCTTACACTTCTCTGTTTCAGAACAAGACACATTTCCACTTACCTCCTTCCACATGAAGACATTCATCTTCACAACTAGCTGCAATTCATCTTCACACTTCCCATTTGTTGTCTCAACAATTTTATGCCTTGAAAAGGCTATATACTCCTTGGTTTCACTCTCTTCAAACCTCACTGGCTCCTTCTTACCAAACATTATCATTTTTGTTGTCCTCGATTGCTCCTTGACTTCTTCCTGCATTGGCATCAGTACAAAAGTCTTATCATCCTTCCTAATGGTGTAGGTGTTAGCTTTTCCATTATAAATTATAGACCTATCAAACTACCAGGGTCTTCCAAGTATCATATGACAACAATCCATAGGTAAAATGTCACATAGGACCATGTCCTCATATGCTCCAATCTTGAACTCTACTAATGCTTGTTCAGTCACTAAAATGGACTAATCATCACTTACCCAGGAGACTTTGTAAGGTGTGTCCCTAGGTACTCTTTGCAATTTCAGTTTGTCTACCATTTCACTAGACACCATATTGTCAGTACACCCTGAATCCACTATCACTTTACATACCTTGTCTTTGCACTTGCAAGCTATCCTCTGAATCAGCTCCTTCTCCTTGGAGGTCTTCAATAGTGCTCTTTCTCTCAGCATCAATGTTTCTTCTACCTCACCAACACACCTAGTGGGAGTACAACCACCACATTCTTCTTCTTAGATTAATTGAGTCCTCCTCTCATTCTTCCTTTCACCATCACTTGTAAAATTTTGCTTCTCAGGACACTTGTATGTTGGGTGCCCAAACTCTTGGCAATTGTAACACTTACTCATAAAGGTGTTTGCACTCCTTCCACCACCAAATCTGCCTCTAGAACCTCTGCCTCTGAAATCTACACTTTGTCCTTGTGCCTTGCTCAACTCTTCTTGACTCTCATTGACTTGCTTTGTGTTTTGAAAGGATCCTCTGCCTCTAGAGGTGTTGCCTCTGCCTCTGGCTGTCTTGTCTTCTCTTCTCTTCCACTCTTACTGTCATCTGATAACATTCTTCAACACTTCTTAGATTTGTCAACACTAGTTCATCCTACATGTTAAACCTCAAACCACCAATATACCTAGCAACTTTTTGCACTTCACTTTCATTGTGACTAGACTTTATACTTAGCTTATAAAACTCTTTAGTATATGACTTAACATCCATTTCCCTTTGTCTTAAACCTTGAAGCTTTTTAAACATTTGAACTTCATAATCTTTAGGCAAGAACTTACCTTTGATCTTAGCTACCATCTTGTCCCATTAAATAATCTTTGCCTTTCCTTGCTTTCTCCTCTCTGTTTGTTGATAATCCCACCATAACAAAGCATGACCTATCAGCTTGGTCTTTGCAATCTTCACTTTCTGCTCCTTAGGAACTTCTTCACACTCAAAGTGGTTGTCCAATGCTGCTATCCAATCTAGAAACTCTTTATCATTAAGGCTTCCTCCATACTTTAGCACGTCTATCTTTATCTTGTGCTTGTCTTCTTTTACTGCCCTCAGCAACTTTGCCATCCTCTGATCCTCAGGGTCTAACTCTTCAGCTTCCTCTTCTTCCTCAGACTCAATCTCATCACCTAGAGCCACTCCTCTTCTCTGATTTTGTTCTAGGGTAGCCATTCTTTCCTTCAACTCCCTCAGCTCTCTAGCATGTTTCTCCTTAAGCTCATTCATCTCTTGAGCCATGTTTCTCACTCTTGGAGGCATCTTGACAAACTGCCCCTTCAACTTAACACTTCACAATCACAACAGACCTACTAACTGTGCTCTGATACCAATTTGATGCAGAGGCTAACAACACAAAGGGGTCACAACTACTTCTCAAGAGGAAAGAGGGTGTAGGGGATGGCAAGGCAAACAGGACATTAGGCCTCTATGGGCCTGACTACTCCATTGATCTTCTTACTAGACATGACTGTCCTCTCATTTTCCATGCTTCCAAGACTAGGCAACAACACCATCTTTGGGTTCATATACATGGGCTCTTTCCCAAACTTTCTAGAGACCCTAGACCATCTAAGATTGATTGTCGCAAGCTCACAAAACCACCACAATGCTTTGGAGGTACCTCCTTGTAACACTTTCTTCATAGACTGACCCACTTCCTTGTAGCCCCCAAAAAGGGACTGTTAGACAATATCTTGAGATGCAGACCTCCAAACTATACTGTTATGGGCTTTTTGAGCACCCATTATCTTGTTCTTCAACATACTAAACATGCACTATGTGGTCCTTTGGAACACAATCCCCAAATCACGACTGTACTGATTCCCAATAAAGCCTAATTAGGTCAATTTTACAAAGGGAGTACACACAAACTCAATGTCAAACTTCTAACTCATGTTCTAGAGGGTCCACTAGGATGCAATGGACTGATTTCAAAGTTTTTAGGAGTTTGAGGCCTTTCAACTTCATTCTATGATCAAATATTCACTCCACCAAAACTAGTTTACCAAATTCATGATGCAAATAGGCTCAATGGCCCCAAACTCCAACTTGTACTTATCCCCTGCTCCTACACACAAAACCCATTAGAAAACACACCATCCTAAACTCATTCCACCCATTTTGGGGTTCTAACACAACAAGATGGGTTGGGAAATCAAAAAAATGTCACTAAAACCCTCAAAACAAGGGTTTAGGAATAGTCTGCACAAAAATGGTTATAAAATGCCTAAACTTTGATGAAAATCCCTCCTACCAAATGCAAATAAAAGATCAAATGGTTCCCCAACTGATTTCAGTCATTTTCCCTCTTGAAGGTACTGTACGGCCTCATCCAAAACGTTGGAACAACAAAATATATAGAAAATCAGAAATTGCAGGACAGTAAACAATATCTTCTTCCTCTTTTCTATTCAAACTCCATCCATCTCCCATGCCTTCACATGTGAGAGGTATCTTCTATATGTTTACCATGAATTCCTCTATTACAATGCTCCCAAATTGTGGGAAAAGGCTAAAAATAGCCTAAAACTGACTGCTTTTCCTTAAAAGGCTAATTGACTAAAAATAGATTGTCCTACTGTAGTCCTAACAAAAGAAAATGCATATTTCAGGCCTCCACTACAACATAGTGCCTCTAGAAGGCTTCAAATACATTATTTTGAAACTCTCATAGTCTTCAACAAACAAAATTTTCAAATATTTGACTTAAGGACATCCTAGGTGCACTGCACCACATGGTCATCTTATTGTCATTTCCAGATCAAAGTTTAAATCTTGTGGCCAATTATAGACAAGATAGGATTTGAACAAATTAATCCTTAGGCCATTCTTAGCCAAAAATAGAATCAAAACTTATTAAACTCTCAGCAATTAAAGGCACTCATAGAAACACAAGGTTATCAGCATTCTTCCAATAAGTAAAGTCATACAGAACTTTATGCCATGAATAAAGAATTCATATATATATATATATATATATATATATATATATCAGCCTTTTTCAGGCACTAATTAAAACACAGAGTGGTTTTAATTTATAACCAATGTCTATAGCCTTCGTACAATGTTTTCGGCCATTTAAAGGCGACATAGTGCATGATTCCACTATTATCTACCTCATGAAATAGATATAATAATGGAAGCAAGTGGACCTTTGCAATATATGTCTACATATAAGAATGTAGTTCTTCTACAGATTTAAGGTTGTATTCCTATCGACCACGAACAAAGCCCGATTACTTCAAGGCTCACGGCCTCTATTGGCTACAGAACAAGTTTCAATAAAGATTTTATATACAAAGCTAAGTGTTTATCGGCCATTAAGAGGCTTGGGGTTGTATGCATAATAACACAATAGAGTGATAAACTAACAGTCTTATATAGGTGTAGGATAGTTAATTTCAATGGCTTCAAAGAGGTGTAAAATAGACTCTCAGAAACCACGATAGCTTTACCATAGCCCGTGGTGGTCTTACAATGGCTAAGGTGGTTTCCTTTAATTTAAAGCATACGCAAAACTTAGATGTATCTCTATTCAATCTTAAGTAAAAAGAAAAAGTTTGATGATACAAACCGTGACAAGAGAAACGTTATCTACCACAGTATTCTTTTCAAGTAAAGATATAACATCTACGAGTTTATTCTCTATAGTTGTATATTGTTTAAACACAAGTATAAAACTCTCTCTCTCTCTCCAAAGTTTGTTCTCTATAACCATATTCATTTGTACATGGTTTTATGACAACTCTGTATGATCATACAATATGAAAAATAATACAGTTTGAATACTGGAAATATTAGCTAAAGATAGGTATCCTTACTTTCAAATATCAACGGGTTTCCACGAAGCTTCCTGTGCACTCCAATCTTTCTTGCCTCTTTTCCCACTTTGAATGGTGTACTCCCATAGACCAGTTCTAATGCTTCTATCTACCTCCATACCACATCCTTTAAGAGGCTTACTCTCCACTACAGTCCCTCTTAAACGGCGGAGATCCTTCCTTATCTTAAGCTTAAAAACAGTCTATGGTGGCATGCAAGTCGAAAGTGGGGTGACTGGTCATTAAGACCACTCCAAAGCTAATCAATAAGATCCTCCTTATTCTCCAAAACCATCGTGGAGTAGAGGAAGTCAAGTACCATAACTCATATGAAGTGGTTTGCATTTAATTTGCAAGCATACCACGTTCTCATGAGAGCTTATTGACTACATTACAATGGGTTAAACTTAATAATTTATATTATATATATAACAACTTAATATAAGTGTTTTACAACGTATACTTACGTCATTTCTAACACTCAACAAGATATGAGGATGTGGTCAAGGTATTCTCCCCCTCATAATCACTTAACGCCAAAATAGATAGGTTAACAAAATGGAGTTCCAATCGGAAAATACCGATAATGAAATAGTATAACCACTAAAAAAATATTTACTCTAGAATATAATCTATATTCATATCACACAAGAATTAACGACTATCAACCATTCCTTGTCGACAGTCAAACTATCCTGACTTAGTTTTCGAAAAAACCTAAGCTTAATAGATCTAATTATCAATCGACGATTGTCGAGTTAGAACTAAACTTAGACCAATTGATCAAACACAACTTACCAAACTCAACAAAAGTTCACTAAATTGTGAAAGCACAAGACTTAGATGGCGACCAATCTATTCTTATCCATACATCTATTCTCTTCTCTCTGATGATGCTCTCCCTCTTTTTCTTGGAGGGCAGACACATGTTTCCTGGTTACAACTTGCATTCACCAAATTGGGATTAGTGCATTGTTAGTCAATTCATAAACCTTATGAATAAATAATCATGACATCAATCACATGTCTAAATTCTAATCATATAAACATAAACTCATGATATCATTGATTTATCCTGACATTTTCACATAACGTCAAATCATTAATTCATACAAAATTATCTACTAATTACATGCAAGTAAAAAGTAAAATATAGTCAAAATTTGGGGTGTGACAAATACATTGGGGAAAGTTGCAGAATTGCAATAGTCAAGTTCTCCTCAATCAACCCCATTGCCATACTAGCTTTGTGGCCTTTAGCAAATGATGGAAGATAGTATTAAAGTGACCTAAATGCTAATTATAACCCTGATATAGATGCATTTGTTTTAAGCTCCAAATCAAATTGTTTCTAGAATGATTTCTTTTTGTACTCACCTTATAAATTAATTACACATTGAATGCCCTTAAACACCAAGACACAGCAATCAGTCATGCAAACATGTACCAAGTCAGCTCCCAATGACTGGTAGAAAAGGATGGGAGTCAACAATTAAAAAAATTATAAATCATAACTTGGGGTCAATCTCGAGTGCTGTGAGATTGGCCCAAGATCAGGAAATGTGAATCTCAAGAATAGGTACAAATAGGTTTAGGATAATGTCAAATGTATGGAAATGTGTCTAAGTGGGTATAAATGAGGATGGGTAAGAATCAAGAAATTAGCCAAACTTAGCACAAGAATGTGCCACATGTTGTTATGTAATTATATTAAGTAATTCCATCAAAATGGGCCCAAAATTGAATGAGAATTTGCATGAGTATGAAAATTTCACCATTACAACTATAAAATTCTAATTTGCACACCCCCTTTTAATTCTCTGCATTTCCTAAAGCATCCCTTTCTTAGCATCATGAGCATTATAAAGGTGTAACTAGAACCTACATTGTCAAAATGGATCACGGTGTGTGATCCAAAATATTAATGTAAAAACTACTACACAAATTTTATTCAAAGATCTTTACATGTTTGCTACTATGGATTGAGAAAATTTATGCTCTTAATTACTTGATTTATCTCAAAATATCTAAAATCTGCATTACTTTGTTTGTGCTTTATGGGATGAGCCTATGATGTGATGAAGGGATGCTTTAGACTCTGGACATTACCAAATTCCAACTCTTTTTGACCCTTTGATTTCTTCCCTTCATAGGAACACTTTGAAGGCTTCCTATGTGGGTGTTCTTTTATTTTGTAAGTTTGTTTTGTAGAGATATGAAGGTTTTGAACTTTTGTTGGTTCTTGTTCTTACGTTTGGTGGCCCTAGATTTCTATGTTTCTTTAGAGGATTATGTTAATGATGTGAAAAGTGCCTAATATATTATGTGGTTTTACAAATTACCCATTTTTTCTCTTCTTCAAATGCTTTTATTGTAGATTGACTTTTAATGGCTTCTTCAACTCCCTTTACTAGTCTATAGTGATGTCTTCCACTTCATTATCCTCTTGTGAAGATAGGGTTTGAAAAGGAGTTGTCATTGGTTCATTGCTACTTTGATCGATCTCATCAATCTCAAGATGGTTGAGTGCCTTACAAGGGATTAAGTATTGATTTTTTTGTTTGAGTGCCTCAAATGGATTTGATGTGTTGATCTACTTGGTTGGTTGAGTTGATGGCCTCTTTGGAATTTGTCCTCTCCCTTAACCTATGATATTTGGCTGGTTTTTTCCCATAGATCAATGCTTGTTTGAGATTCTCTTGTTGGTCCCCATGTACCATGCTCTTCACTTCTTGCTCTTTCTTATTGTTGTTTTGCTCATGATCTACTAGTTTAATCTATTCCCAGTCTTGCATGGTGGAGCAAAAACAACTCAAATGGCCATGTTGATGGTAGATTTGAAATTTGAAGGGGACATTCTCATTCTATTTGTTCTCCCACTCAATTCCTTCCATTTCCAGCGATATTCTTTTTGGTAATTGTTAGACTTCTGCCAATGAATGTTGACATGGACTTGGACGTAATTGAGAACACATGGTTGCTTTGTGAAGTCAAATATTGTTAAGGATGCGGTCCCATGGAGGGGGCTTTAGGAACTTTTTTTTTTGGAAGGGGAGGTCTGATGAGATGAAAAAGATATGCTACAAAATAAATTGGAATTTTGTCCTTGAAAAGAGGAGCTCCTAGGGGAAAAGACCCAATAGGTGAGATAGTTCCAATGGTTGAGATAGTATATGTGCATTTAATGCCCAATATTTTTAAAAGTTTAGTACTAGTAGTTGTGACTTTAAGGTTGTTAGTGTTACTATAAGTACTAATAATTGAATGAAATGTGCCCTTTAGATTTAAAAAGCAACCAATCATGTGATGCCACATCAGCCCACCAACAAAACATGACTTAACGCTCACCTATTGGTCCACCCTTTTTTTGGGGGAACTATTTGACACCTCAACAAAAAGCATGCTGATGTGGCATCATATTTGATGATGTGGCCTTGAAACCTTAGTTATAAGCAGGGGCATTGCCAAGTAAGCTACTGTAAAAATTTTAGAGTGATTCGAAATTGCCACGTATGATTTTGAGAGGCGTGAAGTTAGGGTGCACCACTACTGGGTCCTCTCCCCTACTTTCTAGGTCTCAATTTGTAGCGAGTGCCTTTAGGGTAGGGTTGGAAATTTCCTCCACCAACTTTGGAGATTTTTTTTTGGCACATGTCGTGCATCTATAAGTTTTAGCATTAACTATTGCTAAAAACAATAATTCGGCTTAAATTTTGAACATTAGCTTATGCAAAAGAAAAATCATGAAATCACTAGCTTCTTAAAAATTTTAAAGTTCTAAACTTGCTCATTGCTATAAATCCATGGGACCACCTACATGTAAAAAACTCCTAAAAATTCAGGACATCACCTGCTGAAATATTTTAGGAAGCCCCCTTCATAAGACCATAGTCTAAGTATCCTCCAATAACAGTGACTATTTATTTTTATTTTTATTTTGGGGAGAGAGTACTCTTCCAGTATTTATTTAGAAGTGGAAATATTACCCAGACTAGAATCATGCCTGGGAGGTCTTCAGCAGGATTGCAATCCATAATTCCAGAACCGCCGTCAAGCTTGGAAGCCCTCATCTTTCTGTAGTTATGAAGAGAAGATGGCCCTGAAATGCCCTTTTGGCATCAGGAGGATGTCCACAGAACCAACTGGTTTCCAATTCTATTATACCATAACCTAATTGTTTTTAATCGATGGAAAGCTCCCATGAACTAGCATATAAGAGCCTTCTCCTTGAGCAATGATAACCTGTTACCCAATCCATCTTCTGAAAATTTGACACGGAGTGGGGTTTCCATCCTTAGGTAGCAACCAATTTCTTTTTTGGTAGGAAAATTTTGGACATATCACGAATCAATAAGCACAGAGGTGAATAAAGTACAACAGGTTTTCTTTGCAGATCTGATTTTTCTTAGTAGCAACCGCGGTTCTGAAATTACATCCTAATTGGGAAGGTCGTTGGCTTTGTGAGGATGCCATGACCTCCCCTAAGGAAGCTGTCTCTTAATCCAATCAGCCTTGTTGGGGTATGACTTAGATGGTTAGCGTACTAGTTAAGGTCTGCTGTGAGGGACGAGAAGGCACGGACAGGGAGGTGTTCGGTGGAAGATCCATCTTTAAACAACTCTTGTGCCTCCTGTTTCGCGTAGACCACTTATTAAGGAGCTTTTTCTTTACATAAGAGGAGTCTTTTAGTCTACGTGGAAACAGAACAGTAATGAATGAATGAATAAAAAGTTTTTAATGTCGTCTACAGGATCAGATAGTCTATGGGACTTGGAAGTAAAACTAAAATCGCTCAAAACAAACCAACTAACCAATCAACCATCGTAACTTGCTGTTTTGAGTAGCTTCTCCTCTTCAAACAATGTAGTTAAAGATCTGACTTTTAGCATATCTGTGTAATTGAACAGGATGTCCTCATATGTTTTACACTCCATGATGTAGTTACATTATGTCTCCACTAATTCCAACAAGCAGAAACGATAAATCCTATCTGTCCATTCCTCTTTGGGTATTTTCCACCTGCCCATTTCACACCTAAGATGGTGCGAGCCAGTTCTTAGTTGGGCTATTAGCATTTTAGCTTTCCACTTTATATCTGCTCCCATATAGTACTTTTGCCCCTGAAGTAAGTGGATGAATAAGTGGAACATTAATTTGTAAGAATGTCCTAACATCAATGAGGAAATTAAAAAAAAATATGTGAGAAAAATTTAGGATTGCCATGTGGACAAAGCAGATTGGCCGGAAGAAAGCTTATTATATCAAAGAGTTTAACCCCACTTGGGAACATGACAAAAAACATATTTGGGAGCGGTATTTGGGAGTGGCAATTATGGGAAAAGCGAAGTTCTTAGTTGCAGAGTTGAGGACCAGATCACATCATCTTAGATGTGAGACCGATAGATGGACTATACCTAAGGAAAATTGGGAAGAGAGAACTTGCCTATTCTCCAGTAAAAGGGTGGTGTATACAGAATGACACTTCATCATGGAGTGCACAACATATGAAGATATCCATTTTCAGTATGAAAACAACTTAAAAGTGGGCAGCCTAACCAAGTTATTCAAGGAAGCAAGGCTTAACAAAACTGCAGGTTTTTAGATCCATAGTAGAAGATCCAACATCGAAAGGAGTTTGAAAACGTTTCAAGGCTGCAGCTCTTGGTCTCTTAGACTGCTTGGTCTGTGGACATTATTAAAATCTTCCATTCATTCATTCATATCTAAAATGTCAAACATACCATTATCATATAATTTCTACATATAGATTAATTATATGTATTCTATCCAGAATTTTAATTGTCTAAAAACTTTTTGGTATTGGCTGATAAACAACCTGACTTTATCTTTAAGTTTGAATGAATGAAAGATTTTAATAATGTCCACGAGACAGATCTGTCTAAGGGACCCAGAACACAGTGAATCATTGCATTTTCATTCTCTTTTCGAGGTCAGCCCCCCTGCTGTGGATCTTGACCAGCAAACTTAATGGTACTTTCATAAAAGAGCAAACATTAAAAACATTAATTGAAGGAAAGAGAGAGAGAAAATATCGTCAGTGCCTTGGACGACCTTCAACATGAGAATTCCCATTGAGGAGTAGTAGTGTTTCCAAACTCTACGGAAGCAAGCAGCTAATGCCTTAACCTGCTTTCTTTACTTCAGGCATATTTGAAAGCAATGTGGAAATGAAAAGGATATTACCTGGCTTTATAAAGCACATTTCTAGCTTCAGGTTCAATTTACAGATTTTACATTAAGTATAGTTTAGGAAATGTTTTTTTTTGAAAATTTTAAGAGAAATTCTAGTGTATAAATAAGTATAATATTATAGGTAATTTTTTTTAACTGGAAATTAAATTTTAGAGTGATTATCAATTTTTTTGCACTATTTTTTCAATTTAATCATTAAATTTTTCTATTAATAAATAACTTTAAATAAATATGTTGAAATGGGATGAATGGAAAATAAAAAATAGTCCAAACAAATTAGAGTCCAAATTTTTATATACAATAACATAATATGTATCTGTATGAACATTTCTAAAGAACTAAAAAATAACCAAATGATAACATATAACCACTAAAAAACTAAAAAATTCCTTCATACTGTATAATATACATACACCCCCAATAGTTACAACCTAAGTTGCCTCGGTATAGAAGCGTCAGCAACCCATAATATAAACCGCAGATTAATAGATTTTATGCAGTTGACTGCTAACTTCTGTTAAGAAATTTCCTCGTGTGATTGTTTTCTCTTATGGAAATCTGAATCCTTTGGAATAAATGAGGAGCTTTTCTTTATGACAGGATAGACTGCACTTTCTTGCCTGATATGTAGTGATGTATTCTCTTGCGTTGAAGAACAGCCATCATTTTCTGTCAACCACTTGTCTAAGGAAACAGGCATGTTGTTGTCATTCCAATTGGGGGAAGTGGGCTTCTTGTGATTCAACTTCGATATGCTGTCTCCTGAACCTGCAAGGTTCGAACTTTGTAACAATGGAACAACCTGAAATTAAGGCACCATTTTCAGTAGAAGATAGCCAAAATTTGGGTGCAGATTTCAAAATAAGAGATGCTCCTTCTGGTCATTTTTTCAATGAACATTCACCTGATCTCTGTCTGAGCAGCTAATGCTTCCCATTTTCATTTTCTGCTTCTTGATTAGCCTATCAATATGATTTCTTTCCATGTTGGCTTCTTTTATCATGTTGTCTCCTTCATCTGTGCATTGAGTTTTAACAGCATCAGCCATAAATAGATGTGAGAAACATTGCATCTTATACACTATTACACACAATAAAATATCTTCCTAAAAAAATCCTTATAAAGCAGTTTTTAAAGCACACAGATGGTTGAAGAAGAATTGCTTGCAATTGATTCCCTTAAAGATACTCTGTAAATATGTACGTTATTGCATTAAAAGTTGGCCCAAAATGAAAAAATGCAAGCTATGGAGAGAAAACCGTGAAGTGTAGAAGCAGTCAAAAGATTCAGAGCAGTCATATATGAATTGTAATTAAATCTGAGCAGTTGAATGATCTTTTGATTAAATTCTTAATCATGAAGCCCACTGAAGCGCTTATTTAATCTGTTTTTTAAATTTTTAGGATTTATAAGAGGTACCTACCAGCCCTGAGCCAGATCATGCAGACAGGTTGACCTCCTTTAAAGGCAATAGAGTAGCCATAATCTAATTTTTATCTATCCTGCATTTAGGCAGACAAGGTGTAACAGAGTAGTCACCTATCTTGAGGATGATTTCTCAACTATAAGCAAAGTTGTTTATCTTAGCTTTTTAGTTTAATCCTGTGCAATTATTTAGCATTGTATCTCTCATTTTCATTGTCTAGTTTATCTTTGTGCATAGCCAGAATATTATTTTTCTATTTTGTGTGTTTCCAGTATTCTTTCAATTTCTGGTAATTTTAACCCTTTTGGAGCCCATAATTACTTATGAAAGTAAGTTCTAAAATATTTATAATAGTTCATTATCTGTTTTTGTGTCACACTAGACGATAGATTTACATGACCAAGCACAAGTTTCTCTAAAATGACCGAAAAATATTGTTGTCATAAACTAGGAATTGATCAAAGGGCAGAAGAAGCATGAGGTTCTAATTGTATCTATCGTGGAACCGCAAAATTATCTTGCATCATACTGTTCTTCAAATAGCTTTGTTTCCTTTACCATTTCCCTCCCATGAATAATCAACCTATTTGTGTTGAATGTGAGTGAATATTATGTGAAGTGTTTAAGAAAGCTATGAAATGTGTTTGTATTCATATGGATCATTTGTTGTGAGTAATCTTGCTAGTTGGTGTTAATAGGGTTGGAAATTATTTCTGCTAACACCTTTCGTGGTGTTGGTAGGCTTGGAAACCATTTTTCAATTTAAAACCCTGCATTTTCTAAAATGTCAAATCATTATAGTTTCTCAATATAATTGTCCTTGTTTGGAGAGCATTATTTTATTATCATTTGCTTTACACACTTCAATTAGTTCACTAAAATGAATCTAATTTTACATGAGCATTCGTATGACTATACATGCATGACTGAAAAATATTATTTTCGATCATTCATGTACATTTTTGTGGGTTATTTTAGGATAACATGTCCCCTCTTACATACCTATAGCTATGCATGCATTCAACTGGTCATTCTAGCAACCATTAAAAATTCAGCTAGACATTCTAAAACCATTTCTATGGCTTTCAAGATAATCACATGTGTTGATTAGGACAGAGGGTTGGATAATGGTGCAGCCTAATTTTCGGGGTTCACATGGGCTTCTACGTGACACAGAGAGATTTTTTTAACTCACCCACAAGTGTGGTGAGATGGACAGTTTAAAATTTATGTTATAAGTGAACACACAAGACTAGCATATGGATTATAATTCTTTAGAAGTTCTTTTTTAAATTACAAATCCTTAATTAATATAAGTGGTCCTAATCCGAAAGGGGAGTATTCAGTTGCCTCTGGATATCGTGAGTTGGATAGAAGTTTGGGGAGATGGGCTCTCCTTGGTGGAAGTTTGTGTGGAATAAGTTTGGATGGACAAAATGTAATTACTTCCTTTGGTTGGTTGCTCGGAATCATTGCCTCACTTGGGATAACCTGCAGAAAAGGGGTTCTCAGGGTCCTATTTAATTCCTATGCAATGGTGGTGAGGAGTGTCAGGCCCATTTGTTTTTTCAGTGTCCCTTGGCCCGCGAGTTCTGGCATCTTTGGTGGGGTGCTTGGAGGCACACCTGTGTTCACACTTTTTCTTTGGTTGATTTTTGGAGAAGTTTGGGTAGGCCCCCGACTAAGGTTTCTTTTCTGCAGGTGGCTTGGAATATTCGTTCTTTATTTTATTTTGTGGCAGCTTTAACTTGAAAGGAATCAGAGGATCTTGCAGGGGAGGACGTTGGAGGTTCAGCAGGTGTGGTAGAGGATTCTTAGTATGCTTCAAGAGAACTTAGCAGCTAAGTGTGATCTTTCTTCTAAGTTGGACATTGGAGAGTTGTAGGTGGCTCATAATTTGAGTTTAGTTGTTGGAGGCTCATGCTCTTCCTAGTCTAGGAAAAAGGGTCATTCTAAGAGTAAGATTCAGAGAGATGGTAGGCGGTCTCCTCCTCCAGGAATTTTTAAGATTAATACAAATGGCTCTTCCAGGGGGAACCCTGGTCATGCTGGGATTGAGGGATTAGGAAGGGATAGCTCTCGTGCAGTCCTTTTTTTCTTTTCTATCTATAAGGGGCATCAAATTAATAATTTTATGGAGGCTCTAGCTATTCTCTATGCTCTGGAAAGAGGGTGTGCTTTGGGATGGCACATGGTTATCTGTGAGTTTGATTCCTAGATTGTGATTACCCTAATAAGTAGGAGGTATTTTTCGCAACATGTCAAATTATGAATTTTATTTCAGGGTTTAACTACGTAGTTTTTGAGTCAAACACATGACCCATATTTCATGAGTAGTTGTTCACATGAACCCATTTCTCATGTTAATGAATGGTCCACTTAGCACTCATTGCATCTAGGTGATGCTCACAGGGGTGAAGCATCAGGACTTCCTGGGAGGTCACCCATCCCAATACTACTCTGACTCAAACGCGCTTAACCATGGAGTTTCCCCCAAGATCAAGCCCACTTAGCTTGCTACCCCATTTGCAAAACCTTCAGCAAGTGTTGTGCCTTATGAACCATTCATTATAGAGCCCCTTTAGCTCATCAATTGATAAGTAGGAGGTATTTTTCGCAGCATGTCAAATTATGAATTTTATTTCAGGGTTTAACTGCGTAGTTTTTGAGTCAAACACATGACCCATATTTCATGAGTAGTTGTTCACATGAACCCATTTCTCATGTTAATGAATGGTCCACTTAGCACTCATTGCATCTAGGTGATGCACACAGGGGTGAAGCATCAGGACTTCCCGGGAGGTCACCCATCCCAGTACTACTCCGACTCAAGCGCGCTTAACCATGGAGTTTCCCCCAAGATCAAGCCCACTTAGCTTGCTACTCCATTTGCAAAACCTTCAGCAAGTGTTGTGCCTTATGAACCATTCATTATAGAGCCCCTTTAGCTCATCAATTGATAAGTCGGAGGTATTTTTCGCAGCATGTCAAATTATGAATTTTATTTCAGGTTTTAACTGCGTAGTTTTTGAGTCAAACACAAGACCCATATTTCATGAGTAGTTGTTCACATGAACCCATTTCTCATGTTAATGAATGGTCCACTTAGCACTCATTGCATCTAGGTTTTGCAAATGGGGTAGCAAGCTAAGTGGGCTTGATCTTGGGGGAAACCCCATGGTTAAGCGCACTTGAGTCGGAGTAGTACTGGGATGGGTGACCTCCCGGGAAGTCCTGATGCTTCACCCCTGTGTGCAAAACCTAGATGCAATGAGTGCTAAGTGGACCATTCATTAACATGAGAAATGGGTTCATGTGAACAACTACTCATGAAATATGGGTCATGTGTTTCACTCAAAAACTACGCAGTTAAACCCTGAAATAAAATTCATAATTTGACATGCCGCGAAAAATACCTCCTACTTATCAATTGATGAGCTAAAGGGGCTCTATAATGAATGGTTCATAAGGCACAACACTTGCTAAACCCTGAAATAAAATTCATAATTGTGATTAACCTGTTGAATGAGCGGGTGGTGGTTGGTGTACAATGGCAATTGGCATCAGTGATTCGACAAATTCTCTGGGTGAGCCACTCAATGGACTTTGTTTCTTTTATCCATGTCCCTCGGGAATGGAATCGTATGGCCGATTGCTTGGGTAAGTGGGCTTTGGAGCAGGTGGGGGATTGGAATGTTAGTTGCTGGGACCGATGGTCCCAAGATGGTGCTCATAATTTGGAAAGGTTGATTTTAGAGGATATGGATGGTTAGCTGAGGTCCCTACTTGGGGCTTTGGGTTTGGGGATGTTCTGCTGGTAGAACTGGTTTGGATAGTTGTGGTGATGGTGCTTTGTTCTAGACTCTTGTAGTTTCTGGGCCCTCCTGATTTTGTATTTGTAGTTTCTTTATTAATAAATTTTTACCCCTCTTTTAAAAAAAAATGTTAATAATGATAAAATTTAAATATATA
Organism: Cunninghamia lanceolata; assembly: GCA_027924645.1. Taxonomy (NCBI): domain Eukaryota; kingdom Viridiplantae; phylum Streptophyta; class Pinopsida; order Cupressales; family Cupressaceae; genus Cunninghamia; species Cunninghamia lanceolata. The sequence continues at coordinate 20,120,927 of BSBN01000213.1, forward strand.
TTTTTAAATTATAAATTTCCAAATTTAATAATTTTTTTTTTTATTTTTAGAAGTTAAAAGATAATAATATAATGAGTAAAAAATACACCTTTTGAAGTATATACAATATATTAGTAAATTTTAATAATATTTACTAATATATATATCTCAAATATATATAGTGTTAAATTATTTTTTTAATTTACAATGACACCAAGAGGTGGAGTGTAATGGAGTGAGTATGTTAACAAAACTCTTACCTTTTACTTTAAATTGACGTCAAAATATTATTATCTTATATACATCTATGTAGCGGATCTTGAGCTATTTTAAGTTATTTTATTTTATTTAAAACTATCTAAAAATTATTTTATTTACTACCAGTAAATTTTACTCCAAAGTTTTTTTTTGTTTGACTTTGATCTTTAATTTTTTTAAAATATATGTTGGCTATTTTTTGGTTATACTTATTATTTTATTTCTACTTAAATCTAAAATTTTACTTACTATTTTATTTTATTTAATGTCTATATCTTTAAATAAATAATATGTACTTTATTTTTCTAAATTTTGAAAAGAGTAATTTATACATATTTAATTATATAATTATTTTAAAATTTAAAAAAAATAAAAATATATAAAATGAAGAAAATTAAAAAATATATAAATAGATTAAATTAATAAAATAAAAATAATAATATATATAATCTATAATAATAAATTAATGAAAATAATAAATTAATAACATTATTATACTAGCATAGATATCTTAAATATATGAAATTGTTATTGAGAATAGATAGAGAGGCAGACTTTTAAATAGATGTATTTAAGATATCTATACTAATTTTATTTCACTTGACAACTATTTAAAAATTACATTATTTACTTAAAAGAGTTATTTTTTAATTAAGAGTTATTTTATTTTATTCTAGAACTATTTAAGAATTATTTTATAACTATTTTATTTTTTACATTGTTAAGCCGAGAGGCGTTTCTACACTCACAGCTCGGATAGGCATTGAAAGATTCTGGAATTTAGAATCTTTATTTTTATTTTTTATTTTTTCCATTTTATTTTTTATTTTTTCCATTTCTTTTGTGATTTCCTCCACCTTTTTTATTTTTTATTTTCTCCAATTTCTTTTTTGGTTTTTATTTTTTATTTTTTCTAATTTCTTTTTTATTTATTATTTTTATATTTATATTTAAAAAAATATATCGGATATCTTTTTTTCCATAGTCTCTTTGATTTTCTCAATTTTTTTTTACTTTTTATGTTTTTATTTTTTAATATTTCCAATTTCTTTTTTGGTTTTTATTTTTTAATATTTCCAATTTCTTTTTTGGTTTTTATTTTTTATAATTTCTTTTTTTTTTAATTTTCTCCACCTTTCTATCCTTCATGGTTTTTATTTTTTATTTTCTCCAATTTTTATTTTTTTTTTTAATTTATTTTTTCTAATTTATTTTTTGTTTTTTATTTTTTATTTTCTCCAATTTCTTTTTAGGTTTTTAATATTTCCAATTTCTTTTTTTGTTTTTATTTTTTATTTTTTCCTAGTTTTTTTTGTTCATTTTTTTGTGATTATTTTTTATTTTCTCCAATTTCTTTTTTGGTTTTTATTTTTATTTTTATTTTTATTTTTATTTGTTTTTTATTTTTAATTTTTAATTTTTTCTTGACACGCCTATTTATTTAATCAATTTATCACACATAGGTGGAAATAGGCGCCTCGAAGGATATCTCTCGGCATACTTTAGATATATTTTTTTAATATAGATATACTAGTTTTATTTAGGAGTTATTTTGGGAGGGTGCTGGTGGAAATCTTATTGACCGAAATGGTTTCGACAAATTGATGGACAAGCAAGATCATTAAACAGGTGGAAAAAATTACACTGAAGAGCTCGACAGTAAAAATTTACAGCAAACACAGTCAAAAAAAAATGTGTTATGGGAGATGCTGCCACCATCCCTTCAAGCAGAGCTTTCGATTTTACTTCACTTTTAGTTTTATACTCAAAGAATAAAGAATCGTTGCAAAAAAAAATAAAAAATAAATAAATAAAATAAAGCCTCCCAAAACATTAAAAAATTGGAGAGGAGATATTTTTTCTAGTGATCGATGCTATAAATAAAGGGTTTACGGCTCGCGAGAGGCTAAACCAATTTGTTGGAGAAATGAAAAGACTCACAGAGAACAGCGTAACTTTCCTCATTGCACGGGACGTTTTAAGTGTTGCAACTGTGTATTTGACACAGGTACGGAGCAAGAGGTTTTAACTGTTCTGTGTGGTGTCAGAATTAAATCGCCATCAGTCGCCATGACTATAAATTGGTTCTTAAAGAGATGTTTTTTTAATTTGTATACCTTAGTGTTTATACCCTTTTTTTTAATTGATCAAAGCGTTAGTGGTTTTACCTTGGATAGCAACGAAGGCTTGTATTTTTGCATTTGATTAAATGAATCGTTCCAGATGGTTGTGACAATTTCTGATGTTATGGTCATGAATGATTGGTAAGATTAGTGGCCCTTCAAGTGCAAATGATTATATGGTAGAGCATGGGAGGTTATGTGCATTTGTGGCCATGTGTGGCAAGATGTTATGTCTTGTGGTATGGGTATTTGGGGCGAGGGGCTTGGGCGGGTTCTGTGATTTGCTGTTTGTGGTTTTGTGTGAGCAGTCGGAGTTCTTGAGTCGAGGATTCCTGGCATGGCTAGCAAAAGGAGCTCGAACAAGGGGAACAGTAAATTCCATGTTAGCTTTGTCCCAGATAGGCGGCTGATGTTTCTCTTGCGATTCCCTAGCAGCCCTAGGGTTTGTGAAGAAGGTGCTTGCTGGAATGGGGATGTCAGTTAGGAATAAGTAAGGGCAGAAATCAGAGGAGTTTTTTTTTTTCTTTTTTAATGGAAATCATCTATAAGATCGTTTTTTCTATCCCATTGGGAAACATGATCTTTAGGCTGAACCTTTTCCGCTGAGAACTAAAGACTGAGGAGTATCTAAGTATGTGAATGATGAGGTTAAGTTGAGTCAGTTGTAGCTATTTCCTCCATCGCAAATTGGGAAAATGGAGGTCTTGGCTCCAGTGGATGGCCCTGGTCCTTTCTATAGAAGGGCGGCAAGAATTATGGAAGGTGCAGGATCTGTGAACTACCCATTCGCTTCACCACACTTGCCGTCGAAAGGAGCTTGGCTTTGATGTAAGGTTCCCGTCTCTTGCAGGTTCAGTATAGGCGAATATGGAGAACACTGGTGTGTCTGCTACTTCAGGCTAGGTGGAAGGAATATGTGGTGCATTAGAAAGTAAAGACTGTTGGATATAAGAATTTTAGAAAGTAAAGACTGTTGGATATAAGAATTCTGTAAAAAGTTTTAAATTAGGCTTGGGGCTGTTGATGCTACTAGTATATTTATATTTAAAAAATATATCTAAAGTACGCCCAGAAGGATATCTCTCCAGAGGCCTTATTTTAGGATTGAGCCTATTTTTTAACCACCAATCCTAAAACAAGACGCCTCCAGAAAGATATCTCTTGGCGTTTTTAAAATATAGGTATACTAGTATTTGTTAATTTACTATAATATATATTTAAATATCAAAAAAAAAAATTAAAGGATGAATCAATACCTCTGTTCACATGAGCTGTCATCCACTCAAGCAAGGGTAAATATAGGGGAATTGAACTTGCAACCGCTATCAGTATTTTGAACGGCTTGTCCATCCCTCTTAATTTAGTATAACATTTTTATATTTTTATATTTTTAAGTTTAATATATTTAAAATATTAGAGACATCAAATTTTCAGTCCATAGTACTAAGATGTGATTGCTTCTAGATATTAATTGTGTAGTGGTTTTTACATCAACATTTCCGATCATACTCCATGATCCATCATCAGGATAAATATTTAGATATCTAGATATACTTACATACCTTTATCTCTTTATATTTATATATGGAGATTTACATATTTATTGTTAATTTCATTATCTCACATTCTTATTCTTTCTCTTTTCTCATTAATATTTCTAGTTGCTCAACTTCAGTGTCTCCTCTCTCTCTTCCTCTATTTAGTTGGCTTTGGGTCTGCAATATGATCTCAACCACTGATATAAAAACCACTACACAATTAATAACCAGAAACAATCACATCTTAATATTTAAAATATTTAATATAGATTTTTAATTTTTTATATATTTATTGTTTTTAAATTTGATATATTTAAATTATTTGATTAATTTTAAATTTCAAAAATATTTAAATATTAATATTTATAAATTTAGCATAATATATTTAAAATATTTAATTTAGATTTTTAGTTATTCAAATTTAATTATGGTTTTTTCCTCCAATTTGTTCCAAGCTTTTTTTTTTTGGTTTGTTTGTTTGTTAGGTCCAACTCGAACACGAACAGTAACACAAATCCCCAAGACTCTAAATCATGGATCCAAACAAACTAGAATCCTTTGAGATCTATTGAAATGCTTGGTAGTGCCCAAAGGATATTTTGAGCGTTTTCTCTTCTCAACAGGATATTTTCCCACTAAAGATCTACCCAACGCTGCGCCGGTTTAGGTTCAATTGCCTCTTGGAAACTTGTATGAATACTCCCTCAGAAAAGTGAGATCAGCTATTGGAGAATATGTGGCTGCCTCGAAATGTATAAACTACCATGGTGGGTATCGAACGGAAACAACCAGTCAATTATTAAAACATTCTTTTTAGATGCAGGAATTGTCATGAACGTGGACCTCTTGCCCAGGTCTATCCACTTCAATTACAGTAACCACAGCCCGGACAGAAAGCAGAAACACTACAAATCCTCCTTCAAAAACACCAAGATCTTCAACAGAATATGAGGACCCGTTTTAGAAACCTTAAAAAGTACAACAGAACCAAATTTCTAAGGCCATATAAACGTATAGGAAAAGTTGCGAGCTCTTCATCATCACAATTTGTTCCACACAATCCTTTTGAGCTTCCTCAAACAATCACACACGGGAAATGGAAGCGACGCCTACTCCAAATGAGGATACACCAAACAACTTGGTTCCTTTTGTATTCCAAGGTAAGCTTCAAAGCCCCCCTCTTTATGCCGAAATTTTCTGCAACAAAATCTGCAATTACAACCAGGAGTAAAGCAAAAAACACTAGCTCTTCTCACCATCTGGACCTTATTCTAAATCCACTACAAATCTGGGAAACCAAATCATAGATCTCGATAAAAAATAAATACCTACTCCAAATGAGGATACACCAGACCACTTGAGTCATTCTGTATTCCAAGGTAAGACTCCTAAATTCCAAATTCTATGCTGAAATTTTCTGCTACAAAATCTGCAATGACTACCAGAAGCAAAGTGAAAAACGCTAGTTCTTCTCACTGGATGGTGTTGGATAGTGTTGCATACTTTCCATGTTTAATAGTCAGGATGGAATCAACCTGGCTAGTGATGGAAAATTGGGAAGCAATAACCCTTTTTTTGGAAAAAAAAATTGGGTGTTATTTTTGGTTTTTTTTTCTATTTTAGCACTCATGTTTTATCTTTTGCATGATTGCATGCAATGTGTAAAACTGCTTTCAATGTGTGTATTTATATCCACACATGCTTAAGAGTCTTAAGAGTGAAGTAAAAGAGATTCATTATTGTATTGGAGAATGGTTGAGTTTTTACAATAGTGAAAAATTTTACTGTGCTAGGTTCTTTTACCCGAAAGGGTTTTCTCAAGTGAAAATACTGCATATTGTTTTTACTTTCCATTTATTCTGTTATTGTTTTGGATTGTATATGCACTACTTATATTGTGTAGGTTTATTGGGCTTCTTTTTCTCTACAGATGGATTTTATTCCAAATCCACTACAAAACTGGCAAACCAAATCATAGATCTCTACAAAAAAGAAAAGAAAGTCAATCTAGGATTCAATAGATGTGGAAGAGAAACAAAATATCAATAAATCAACAGAAAAACAATGACGATTTGAACTCCCATGCTGGCGAATACTGCACAGCAGGAACCCAACAATGAGTGAACTAGATTTCACTCAGGGTCTTTATACATGGTGTAACCGAAGAAAGGGCAATAAAATGGAGAGCACTGACAATTACTCAAGCTTCTGAATCATTGAATGGTGGAACATTGGTCCACACACACAAGCATATGCCATGTATAAATTTGTTTCTAAAATCAGGTTCTTGAGACAGCAAATTTGTAAATGGAATCGAACCTCTTTTGGGCATATCATCACACATCCTAGCAATATAAATTCTTAACTCACATAAGTCCAAAATATAAAAGATTGTGGCCTCAATCCGCTTTTGGAACAACAAGAACAAAACTGGATACATCAATTGGCCACAGTACAAAAAGAGAGAATATATCTAGAACCAAAGATCTAAAACAAAATGGATCAACAAGGTGACTCCAACACTACTTGCTTTTATGCTTCCGTCCTCAGCAAATAAAGAATCAATACTATTTATAGCTTGCTACAGCTTGATAATCAGGTCATAAAAGATTAATCTCGTATCCTTAAATATGCAGCTATTTTATCAAGGAGTTGATCACAGCATCTAATCCCTCGAACACAGTCCAAACTGCCCAACGCCACCTTCTTAGAAATATACCTACACTTAACAATTGTGAAGACAATAAATCAATACTTCAAAAGTTCAACCCATTATAGAGGAAGAACTAAAACACATAAATCTTTAGGCCTAGATGACTTCATAGCCTTTTTCTACCAAACATTCTGGAACACAATTAAATCAGGTTTACAAGCCTGGTCCACAATAAACAGGACTGTTCTAAAAGAATTCAACCCAACAACATTGATACTAATCCCCAAAAATGTTCAAGCTCACAATTTGGATGAGTTCAGGCTACCTACCTTATGTAATATGATGTAAAAAAGCTTAGTTTTAAAACTTGCCAAGTACTCACAATTTTTTTCATAGTCGAGAAATTCATTTACTCGCACGCTAGTTCTGGTGAATTTTGCATTGAAAATCACATTGAGTAATCAATGAATGTGTAGGAGAAAATCTTGTGCATTGAGTTTTTGCCGTTTTTTTTTTTTTTTTTATTTTATTTTTGATAATTCAAGTGAGCGGTAAGGGCCCTCTCCCATTAACTAAAAATATAGTGATAAAAGAATCACCCTCTAAACAGGGGAAATATTGTGCTTCGGACCCGAGAATCGGTAAGTAAGGAATATAATCCAATGTAAATTGAAAATTACATGATTGTTAATTGAACCGTGATAATCTCCAAAAGAATCTAGCCCTTCTTTATATGAGAGCGAAGAATCGTCATGTTGTTGGCTTGAATGTCCTTTGCTGAGCATGATGACTTCTTTTTGTTTTTCACCTTGGTCCACCAAACATCTCTATTTTCTGAACGGTTTTCTTTAGGCTGAGTAGCAACAGAAGGGGAATTATCAGAAGTGTTGAGTAAAGAATGAGGCTCCCCAACCACTGTGGGGATGTGTGAAGTCACTGGTTTAGAAAGAGGAGGCTTATCCCTCATAGGAGGGGAAGCCAATGAAGATTCTGAAACGAAGTAAGAGTCATCCTCAATAAAGTCCTTAGAACCACTTCTCTCAACAGCACAAATGTGTTGTTGGTTTGGAGTTGCACCCTTCTACCAGGTAGCCTACTTTGGGGTTTTTGGCTTAATACTTAAGGGAGGGAATTTTGAACAGTCAATTGCCCTGTGTCCTGTAGCATAATAGTGTCTACACCTTAACACTATACCTTCATAGTCTATCAATTGTTTCCAAATTTTGGTACCAACTTTGATCCCTATTTCAGTTGGTAACTGTTTGGAAAGGTCCATTTTCACAAGAATATGAGCAAATGTGTAAGAAGATTGAAGGGTGAAAGAAGAATGAGAATCCACCAACATTGGCCCTAATATGAATTTCCCAATGGTGTTTCCAATTGAAGAGAGATAGGGGTTCTCCAGAAGTGCAGCAACAGGTTGGATAATCTCATCCAAATTGGAGTAACAGAAAGGGTTTATGTGAGGAGATTAAATTCTGAGAACCAAGGTTCATATACAAGTGAGAGTTATCCCAGGTCTAGGGGCCCTTTGGAAGCAACAAATCTCTATCCTTAGTTTCATTGCATATCACATTGAAAAAACCTTAGCACAAGGGCCAATGAAAATTTCACCTTCGAGAAAGGGCTACCATGTTTTCAAGATCCATTTATTGAGTTCTCCCAAGATTGGCCATAGATTGTGGAAGCGACAAATTAGGGCATGCTCTCTGTGATTTTCTTGGTCCTTCAAAGCATCTTCACCAATGTCTACTATGGGAAGGGCCTCATGTTGAACCATCTTTTGATACTTATCCTTCCCCATATTAAAAACAAGGGAATTTTCAATTAAGATATTTTCTTTAACTGTGCCTAGATCATTTGGGCCTGAATGGGCTGTCACAATATTGTTATTGCCTTGCGTGAATTTGAACCGATGGCCAAGGGAGAGCATTGTTGTAGACACCAGAAGATCTATCCATGTGCTCTACCACATGGGGAGGACTGCAATCTTGGGAATATATTTAGACAAAGACTAGGGTGAAATAACAGAAGGCAAACCAAAAGGAAAATATTTCTTGAAACCCTTAGCAATGGGAGAGACTACAAGCAGAGGCACGACTTGATTAGGGCACTCTAACTCATGCTTGTTCACACAAAGAAGGAGGAGGCTTCATGGAAGAACTTTTTCCATCCTTGAAAGATGTTTGGATAACTCGGTGCCCTGTGTAATCCATTGTTGAGATGAAGCCATTTCCATGACCAATGACTACATTGGGATCTGATTTGGTAGAAGCGCACGAAAGATTTTCAGCAGTTTGAAGCTTATTCGAGAGCACCATACCAATTTTTGTTCTTTTAACTGGAGTAAATGAGTTTTTGCCAATTTTTTAATTTATTTTTTTAAAGTTTGTTGAGTTCTTGTAAGTCACTGAGTCCAAGTTAAAATTGGGTTTGTCAAGTTTTATCGAGTCACAAGTTTTCGAACTACTTATAAAAGTATTTCCAAGGTGATTACATCAAGGTTGAAAAACCTTCTGCCTGGCATTATATTATCCAACCAATCAACTTTTGTATTAGGATGCCATATCATAGACAACATAAGAGCTTTTCAAGAAACTAACTATTCTCTCCACACTCAAAAAAGGTTGGGCCTTCTGATCAAATTAAATATTTCCAAAGCATTCAACTTTTGAATCAGCGAGAACAAATTTTGATGGTCACTTTTGCCTCTTCATTTGCTCTAGGTAATAGGAGTTGGGCAAGGAGTGGAAATTTTTTAACTACTCAGCCATACACTAGATTAATTCATTGACAATGCCCTCCCCAAATTACTAATCAAGTGGATAGGGATCCCAAAACTTAATGATTTGTTCATACAAAAAATTGTTTTTGCTAGCAACCGAGTTGTCTACCAACACTTGTGCTTCTACACACCTTAGGCACTCATTCCCTACAATTATGTATTTGCACTTTCACAATCAACTTGGTGTCTTCAAAGGACAATGAAGCCCAAACCCCATGGTTCAAGAGTTCCTATGATTGCATCTAATACATGGGTATGAACTCGCACTTCAAAGGTTTATTCATCCTTATATGTTTCATACATTATGACCCTTTTTTTGCATCATGGATTGGGGTGAGCTACCAAAATCCTATGAGAAAGGCTTTTCTCACCTTCGCATTTGGTCTCATGTGTCCTCTTGTACGACATTCAATTTCTTCTCTAAGTTAACCGCTCAACCGCTCTTCCTAGAACTTTCTATTGTTAATTGTTGTATCCTTTAGTCACATTGACCTACTTTTGGTCATCTGTGGACATTAATACAATTTCTTTCTTTCTTTGTGAGTATCTATTAGATTTCTTCCCTTAGAGCACATAGTCATAACACTCAATCCAGCCCCATCCAGAAACTTGTTAATGAGTTGGAACATCCTTGACTCACTGATAAATCTTCTTTGGTTTTAATTTATTCGTGCCTTCTTGAAAGTACATATTGATAGGAAAATATTTATATTCTTGTACCAAGAGAATAGCAAAGCTATATGCATGAGTGGTGCTTTAGATAAGTCATCTTATACTTCATCAGATGACTCGCCCAACTTTATCCTTGATAATTGATCAACCATCACATGATGTTTCCTTCACCTTACAATAGTCTTGAATGTGAACTCCTAGGGTATTCCCAACCTGCTCACAGATTCCTAAATTATAGGCTTGTTCACCAAGTACATCAAATCCAACTGATCAAAGTATGTTGAACCTTCTAGACAAGATATATTATACCTAAAGCTTCCCTTTCTATTGTGGTGTAGTTAGTCTAGATTCTAGACAAGATATATTATACCTAAAGCTTCCCTTTCTATTGTGGTGTAGTTAGTCCTCAATCTAGACAATAACCTATCTGCAAAGTAGAGAAGATGATGTAACTTATTCTCACACTTCCCAAAGTTGGATTCATTTGGATGAATTTGGAACCCATTACGCAAATTCATTTATCAATCTAATCTTTTGACTCTTAAAGTACTGTTATTGATCTTCCCTTCAAAGGAAAGTTACTCCCTCCCACATCAAAATATCATGTGTAGGAAATCTTTGCAAAGTTCTTTGTGAACCTCTTGTAATACCTCATGGATCTAAGGTACAATTGGATCACTCCTACATCTAAAAGAACCTCCATCCACTCCCCTAACTAGATCTTATATGGAGCCATCTTCGACCCTATTTGATAGACAATGTGCCCCAATTTCCCAAGTTGGACCATGAATGAGAACTTCTAGGGTTCAATGCCTCTCAATGATCATTTTAAACCCTATTTATTACTACATTTTCAATGGTCATCTTGCATAGTTTCACCTATAAACCTAATTTTACCCTCATTATGTGAGGTTGAACATTGCAAATACATCCAGTCTCACACAAGCATCCAAACACTTATAGGTGATCAAGGAAACTCCATTTTTGTGCAAGGCAACAAGCTACAACTCTAAAGAGTGTAGATTAAGAGCCCATAAAGCCTCTAAAGCCATATTTTTCTTGTGATCTCTCCCCTCTATCTATTCTCCTCTCCTTTGATTCACACATTTCCCTCTTTTGAGCTCGTGTTCCCATTTCCCATCCCTTGTGAATATATAGCTAAAAAATCTTTGTCCTAACCCTTATGTTGTACATTTAGAGCTCTCTCCTATTCCTACCCTCTCCATTTTCCTATTTCTGTGGTCACCATCACCCACGTCTTCCATCACATTCACACATCACAATAGCTTAGATCACTCCTTGAGGTTTGCATTCTAGGCATCCATTTCCCTACATACATCATCATTGACACCATCACTAGGGTCCACACACTCAAAGCTTTCTCATGTGGTGTTGTTGAGGTTGAATGAGGCCAAAAAGGGGGCTAACTAAGGCAGTCTCCTAAAAGCACAAACCCCATTTTCTGTCCCAAATTTTAGTTGAGTAGATCATCATTCTGAGATACAAAGTTCACATTTTGCAAGTGGGAGGAGCATCAAAAATTTAGATGAGTATTACCTAAAAATTTCAAGGTGTTCAAACCCCTGGACACCAACGCCCAAGAAGGTCACTAGCATTTTTGGCAAACCGCAACGTTGGATTTTGAAATGTGCTCAGAATTGGTTGAAAATCACCATAGACCTATTTTCCAACCTCCTAATTCCATTTCCAGTGTCAGATTTCACATTGTCCAAGTGTTTCTGGTCCATTTTGTAATTTCTTTTTTGTAGCTTAGTTTCATTTCCAATTTTTAGTCCCAACTCTTGTGCTTACTATTTTAGATCAAAATAATATAGTTACATATCTGATTTTTTTCATAGTAAGTACAAAAAGAAAGAAATTTATACTATTTTCCTAAGTAACACACTTAGGAGGGTAGGGATTAAAACTTAATCTTTCATTTGGTGAACCCGATACTATTACATACTGTACTTCTAATTTTTCAAAAATGAAACAGCAAATGTCTCAATTCTAAAATATTTTTGTAATCTTCACCTTCTAATGCTTACATATACCAGACGCCTTACAACATCACCAAAACCTAAGACATCATCTTCATAACATTTATTTGTCTCAATCTCTTCTTGGTTTCAATAACAACACTTTTCCATCCTACCCCAACACCTAGGCTATCTACCTAAACACTTCTTTCCCCACCCTATACCCTCACAGCCCCACCCTAGGTCTTTCTCACATCCCAATTACCTATTCTCACCCCTTCCCCTACTTAGCTTTACCCCTCATTGCATTCCCTACCCATCCTTAGCCATTTGCCTCTCCCCTTATCCATAGTATACCTATTTCCATTTTGATTCATGCCCTCTTCCCATCATAGCTCCCACCCTTCTTGCTCTAGTGCTCTCCCCCTTCACTATAGCCTTTGCCATAACCCACCATGTCTCAACTCCATCCTCTCCCCAACAATCCTGATGAGGTTGAAGATTTCTTCCTAATTATGATAATTTTGATCATGATGCATATGTTGCTCACATGGAATCTAAAAGGTAACACAAAATTGCATCCCACCTACAAGTCTTGAAAAACTCTATTAAGCCTGGTAGTGATGGCACTGACCCTTCCCTCATCGATGCCTTAGGCCATTTTTTGTTCACTCATTCTTTGCCATAACCCACCATGTCTCAACTCCATCCTCTCCCCAACAACCCTGATGAGGTTGAAGATTTCTTCCTAATTATGATAATTTTGATCATGATGCATATGTTGCTCACATGGAATCTAAAAGGTAACACAAAATTGCATCCCACCTACAAGTCTTGAAAAACTCTGTTGAGCCTAGTAGTGATGGCACTGACCCTTCCCTCATCGATGCCTTAGGCCATTTTTTGTTAACTCATTCTTTGGGGTTAGAAATTATTCAGTGTATTGGACACATCATACATGCAAATGCCCCTGGTTCTCTTTTACCTCATCCTTCTAATCCATTTGATGCATCCGCTTTTGCTCCTTCATCTAGTCCCTCCACATTCTCTAAACCCACCATTGCCCATCCACCCCCCCTCACCCTCCATCTTAGCCACAAATTGTTGTAGTTGCTTCCACCACTACAGTCCCCCTTGTCTCATAGCCTCAAATACATAGCCCAACGCCTTCACAACCACAAATGCACATTCCCATCTCGTCACAAATCCAAGCACGGCCTTCTCTCCCCTTCCCTTCTTATGCACCTCACACTTCTATTGGCCCATCTCTTCCATTATCATTTGCATTCCAACCTATCTCACATCACGGTCCCATCATCTCCTACACTAACCCATCCTTAGCCACCTCATCATTCCCTATACCTCTATTCCGCAACCCTTTTCTATTCCAATTCTATCACAAACCACATTTACATTCCTTCTAATTCCTTCCACCGCACACCGCACTCACCACCTCCCTACATCTATGCCTCCCATGTATGGTTCTTCTCTTCCCCCATTGCCTCATCAATTTCCACAATCTTATAATCCTACTATGCCTCATATCCTTCACCATTTGAGGATCATGCAACAAAAGTTGGATGCTCTCCATTTTAATTCTTGAGAGGCCACTATGGACCTAGACCATAATCCTCTCTCGTCGGAGAGTCTTTCTCATCCATTTACACCAACATTTATGGCCCTTCATCTCTATGTATGAAAGTAAATAGGACCCCACCACACATGTGCAAATGTTTAATGCAACATGTATTGACTTAATATATGACAATCACAATTGCATAACTCTCCCAAGCACACTCAAGGATCATGCGCTTGAGTGGTTCTATTCTTTGCTTCACAATTCTATAAGGACCTTTAATTAACTAGCACAAGTATTTGTAGGTCACTTTGTGGTGCAAATTGGCTTACAAGTTAATTTTCTTGATCTAGTTTATTGTAAACAAGACCCTAATGAAAGGGTGAGTGACTTTGTGTTGTACTTCCAGTCCATTCTAACTAAGATGCACTCACTTACTAGGCATTGAAATACAATTGGTTCTTATGGAGAACTTACTAGCACCCATCTAGGATAAGGTCTTCTTTCAACGTTGTACAAACTTTGCCGACCTATGTGCCAGTCAACAAGAGACAAAGTTGGAAATGGTAAATTATTTATCTTATGATCTCACTTCTTTAATTTCCTCTACTCCTCCTAACTCTTCTTCTTCCAAGTTCTCCAATAGTTCAAACAACCCTTTAAGAAGAAGAATTTCAATAACAAACTTTAATAATAAGACAAGGAATAAACCTGATGTTAATGTTTTTTATTCATCTCCTAATTAGTCTTCTTCTAATGCTATCTCATTTAAGCCAAAAACTACCTGCCAATTCACTAAGATTAGTTGATTCATTACTTTCGATTATGAACCAACTTTTAGCAACTAACCTTTTGACTCTTCCTCCTTTGCAATCATTAAATACATCTCTTCCTCGACCTTGAGCATATGACTCCAAGGTGTTTTGTCAATACCATCGTGTACTTGAACATGACACAAAGTAAAACATAAAGTACAAGACTTGATAGATTCTAATATAATTCATGTTGAGGGACTTAATGATAAAGGTAACAAATTTGTAGTTCCCCCTAATTAGAATTTGTAGATTTACACAAATCCTTTTCCTTAGCATGCCCAATCTAATCATGTAGATTCTACCCCCGAGGTTATTGTTTTTTCCTTCTCTTGTGAGGAGCCTTCTTTAAACCCACCAAGGGATACTATTTCCTCTGCTATGCAATTTCCCACAAGTTCTTACCATGATAATGTTGGCACTCTTAATGACCACCCTATTTCTTCTTCTTCTACTCCCCTTCATCATTTTTCTCATGCTGAAATTCTACTAATGGTTATCATAGACCCATTCATATTGTAGTGTCAATTGTGCACAAGATCATTGATGGATTTCTTATAGACCCGAATTGTACCTTTAATATAGTTACAAAAGAGCATCTTTATAATACCCACCATCATCAGGATTCCTATGTTGCATCTAGTGTTTCACGAAAGTGTTATAATGGCAATTTTATTGACATATTGGGTTTTGTGATTCTCCCCATTAGACTAGTCCTAAACAACTTGATATATTATGCCACATCATTCCAATTTCTAATAGATTCAACATTCTCTTGGGTTGTCCTTGGCTTGACGCTACATACACAATTCCTTTGGTGATTCATTAATGCTTCAAGTTTGTTCATGATAATGAATTGATCAACATTCCACATCATGAGTATCAACCCTTTTCTAAGTTGGGAAACTTTACAATTGATTACTTTGTACATAAGCTAACGAGCCCACCACATGAGCGACACAATACACTATTTGATTTGTACAAGTGTTATGTAGAACAAAAGGCTTGAATTCATGCAAGCAATCTTGAATTGTCAATTCACTCTTCTGTACCTAAGATTCTAACATTGAGAAAGAATGAGAGTTTTGATATATTTCTTCCTTCTCCTACTTCTGCTCCTACCACTCATCCACCTCAACCTCCTCAATGACCTTGGCCCCACTACCATCCAAAGAATAAACAACCTCGAACTCTTCTTTCCCCTCGACCTCAACCCAAGCCTCAACCTCCTCCTCCCCAACCTAAACCAAATCCACCTATTGTTTCACAACCCAAATCTACCCCTACTATTCCTCCTTCCACCTTTCCACCTCTTTTGCCTACCCCCAAAATTTCTCCCACCCTTAACCCTCCTATCCATTACCACCACCCTCCTAAACCTAAAAATAAACCACAATTTTCCCCTAGGTCCAATTTCCAACAATTTAAACCTAAGTTGATTACCTCATCAAATCTTGTAGTACCCTTTCCCAACCCACCTGTTGCCCCTGCAACATCCGCTTCTATTCTCGTTGATGTTGTAGAGCCCTTGTAGCCTTCTATGGATCCTCTTGCATCTACCATGATTACTATTGTTTCTAAGGATTCTAATGTACCTCCTTCCACTTCTGCTTCTATACTTTTTTTGTATTGATTCTCTTCATTTTGAGAATCCCCCTATCCCTCCTACTAACTCTGTGGTGACTATTGTTGTGGTAGCACCTGCCACATTCCATGTTGTTCCACCCCCCATGGATAGCATGTTTGATTCTACAGTAGTTATTCCACCCCTGTCTGCTATATTCATGGCCAACATTGTTTGTCCCTCTACTCTCTCATTTCACTAGCCGACTTTGACCTAGTTTGTTTCAATAATAACCTTGACCATGACTTCGAGGATAATGACTTGCTTGATGTTGAGTACACATATGTCATTGGCTGGTGCTTTAGCAATGCAAATGTTCTTTTTCCTAGATGTATGCTTGTTTTACCCCTTGTATCTATGTTTTGTGATTATTGTCCCTCACTATAGTGGATGATGCATGTAACCTTTTGGATATATGCTAACACATGATGGGGGCAACATTTGATGTTTTATGTTGTACCTCTTTCCTGTATATGTTCTCTAAAACCCCCCCTTTCTCCTTGTATATAACTTGTTTCCCTTCCTAAGTATCGAGGAACAATGCAAGGCATCAAAATGGTGACTTTTTTTTCATGTTGACCTACATATTTTAGGTCTTGTGTATGTTCCATTTCTCCTATATGTTGTCCTACTTTTTGTATACTCTTCTATTTGTTGTCTACACTCTTTGTGCCTTTCCTCTTTGGTGTGTACTTGGGGACGATGCAAAGCATTAGGGATTAACACCCCTTTTCATGTTGACCCCACCATAGTCCCCTCTTTCACAATAGCCATTGTTGTTTCTCATTCCTTACTCCTTACGTGTACATGTTCTATGTGAAAGGATGGTGATGATCCTAGTTTAGCGATCATCATTTTAGTATCCTAATAGGACTGACTCCAATCTCATAGGTCCCTTTGTGCCCTCTTGTCTGCAGCATACATTCTATGATTCTATTCTTCTTGCTTATTGATATTGCTTTTCCAATTCTCTTTTTGTCTCCTATTTTCATACTTCTACTACTTATATTACTATGTTACTCAACGATTGCTATGCATTTGTTTCTCTCTTCAACATGCTCAATGATTAATTTACCTACAACCTATTTTCACCATCTTGCACGTGCGCATATGTCTTTCCATAATTCACATATGCATGCACTACTATTATTGATTTATACAAACACCTACACCTATTAGATTCTTATATGCGAGCTATGCCTTCCTATCTTCTCACTTTAATATTTTACATGTTATGACCCTTTGCACTTACACACATTTATCTATTCACTACTCATAGCAGTTCTCTTTCTCCTTTGCTATCATGCTTGCCCTTTCCTTGGGGGCATTTATTTTCATGCATGTGACCGAGGGCATCAGCTAAGCTAGCATGCCTTCCTTTTCTCAAGTCACTGTCTTTTCTTATTCCTACTACTCTATCAATTGCACATGATTATAGATGCCTATCTTGAGCTTCGTGCATTTGCCCATCACTTGGAAGCAACTTTTATAACTCTTGGGGGCATCTATCCCCCCATTCTATCTAACTCTCATATTACATCTTTGCAAATCTTTCCTTTCTCCCCTACCTTAAATTGTTTGGCTTTCCTCCTCTTGCCAATCAATTTAAGAGGGGCCATATTCCACATATTCTATATACAATGGTTGTTCTAGTTATTTCATTTGACTTGCCCTGGTCTCTTTTATTGTTTGGGTTGCAACCTCATATAACTGAGTGGAAACTACATCACCATCATTTTACCATTTTTACTATGTTTTGGATGTGGCTTGATCCTTTGGGTCGCAACCTCATATAGCCAAATGGCAACCACATTGCCATTTTTACTTTATTTTACCTTGTTGGTCAAGCTTGGCCCCTTATTCAGTGGCAACGACATCACCAATCTCTATTCTCATATTCCATGACCAAATCTTTGTCGAGGTACTTCTCTATGTTCCACTTTGTAGTTCATCCTAAGCTACTTGTTTCCAATTATACGATCCTTCATGGATCTTCTTTTCCTCTCTCCTTCTGTTGTGCTACTACAATAGTCATATGGAATCAATTTTGAGATGTGTGTCTAATTTTCGTTTCTGTTAGTATGTGTTGACTGATCATGCTGCAGGGTTGCAAGTACACACAGCAAGGTAAATTTTGGTGACTGTCAACTGCGGTTTCCCCCCAAAATAATTAATCGGGGAGTGTAGGGGGGCAGTTATTTTAGTTATTAGCCGACATGGCAAACCGACTTTGTTAACCGCCAAAAGGCTTGATAAAAAGCAGCTGGAGAATGTGAAAGGTCACAAGTCACACATGGGATGCGAATGAGCTTGTAATGTATTTCTTGTAGCATAGCAGTGGTGACGCTGCAAGGTTGCTGGTTGTAATTTGATTTGATTTACTGGATAATAAAAATATTGGATGGTTATTTCTGTGGATGTAGCCCACATTAGGTGAACCACGTTAAATCTCTATGTTCATTTGTGTTATTCTTCATTGTTATTTTTGTATATTTAAATCTGCATCATAATTATTAATGTGTATTGCTCCGACCTGCCATTGAAACCCTAACAATTGGTATCAGAGCCGTGTATTTCAATTAATTGGTAGGGAATTTCATATTTGAGTGGGAGTAATGGAAGAAGGCAAATTGAAGGTCGAGAAGTTCAACGGTCAGAATTATCAATTATGGAAGATGTAGATGGAAGATTACCTGTATCAAAAAGATTTGTGGCGGCCATTGCAAGGAAAAGCGAAGAAACCGTCTACGATGATAGATGAAGAATGGGAGATTCTAGACAGAAAGGCACTGGGAACCATTTGGTTGTCCCTAGCACCATCCGTGGCATTTAATATATCAAAAGCAGCAACGACTGATGATTTGATGAAAGCGTTGGCGCAATTGTATGAAAAACCCTCAGCCTCAAATAAGGTATTCCTTATGAAGCGTTTGTTTATTATGAAAATGATTGAAGGAGGATCTGTAACAAATCATTTAAAGGAATTCAATATAGTTACCAGTCAATTAAATTTTGTTGAGGTGAATTTTGATGAAGAGGTGAGGGCTCTCTTGATTCTATGTTCTTTTCCAGAAAGTTGGAATAGCTTGGTCATGGTTGTAAGTAACTTTATCTCTAGTTCAAATACTTTGGAATTTGATGATGTTGTTGGTGTTATCCTTAGCGAGGAAATGCGATAGAAAAGCACAAGTGAGACTTCAACATCAAAAAATGTTTTGAATGCAGAGAACAGGGGAAGATCAAATGAGAGAGGAAAGAGCCCAGCAAATCGTGGGAAGTCACAAGGGAAGTCAAAGAAAGGCAGATCTCCATCTAGAGGAAGGCAGGATTGCTGACACTATGGAAAGCCAGGACACCTGAAGAAAGATTACTGATCTCGGAAAGGCAAACAAGGAGACGGACAACAAGATGACAGTAAGGAAGCTAATGTTGCAAGTAATAAATTACAAAATGCTTTAATTATGTGTTTAGATAATGCAAATGATTCTTGGGTAATAGATTCAAGGGCTTTGTTTCATGCCACACCCCATAGGAAATATTTTCTAGATTATGTTCAAGATGATTTTGAACAGGTATATTTGGGTGATGATAAACCCTGTCAGATTGTTGGAAAAGGGAAGATAAAAATTAAATTGCAGAATGGAAATCAATGGTTGCTGCAAAAGGTGAGGCATGTTTCAAATTTAAGGAGAAATTTAATTTCTGTAGAACAATTGGGTAGTGAAGGCTGCATAGTTACCTTTGCAGACAAAGTCTGGAAGGTCACTAAAGGTGCATTAGTAGTTGCTAAAGGTGAAAAGGGAGGCACATTGTATTTGTGTATTGGTAATACTTATACCTTAGCTGCTACAAAAACAGTTGTTGTAGGGACAGCTACAGCAGAAACAGTTGCTGCAGAGACACTTACAATAGTTGTAGGAACAGATATAGCATTGTGGCACCATAGACTTGGGCACATGAGTGAGAAGGGGATGAAGATCCTTCACTCTAGAAAGTTGTTGCCAGGACTGAAACAGATTGGCTTGGATTTCCGTGAAAATTGTGTTTATGGAAAACAGAAAAGAGTTCGATTTCTCAAAGTGGGGAAAGAAAAGAAGAGTGAGAAATTAGAGCTTGTGCATTCAGATGTTTGGGGACTAGCTCAAGTATCATCTCTTGGTGGCTCTTGTTACTATGTCACTTTTATCGATGATGCAACTAGAAAAACATGGGTGTATTTCCTAAAAAGAAAATCAGATGTATTTGAAACTTTTAAGAAATGGAAAGCTTTGGTTGAGAATGAAACAGGGAAAAAAGTGAAGTGTCTCAAATCTGATAATGGAGGCAAGTATTGCAACAGAGAAATTGAAAGTTATTGTTCATACAATAAAATCCATAAGCAGAAGATGGTTCCAAAAACTCCACAAGACAATGGTGTGTCTGAGAGAATGAATAGGACAATCATGGAGCGTGCAAGGAGCATGAGGTTGCATGTTGGACTGTCCCTACATTTCTAGGCAGATGTTGTACATACTGTTGTTTATTTAATAAACAGAGGACCTTCAAATCCTTTGGATGGTGGTATTCCAGAGTAGGCATAGACAAGTAAAAAGATAAACTATTCTTTTCTCAAAAATTTTGGCTGTGAAGCTTTTGTCCATGTTGATACTAAAAACATAACCAAACTTAATGCAAAATCTCAAAAATGTACCTTCATTGGATATGGAGTAGATGACTTTGATTATTGGTTATGAGATATGAAAATTAGAAAATTATTAGAAGCAGAGATGTTATATTCAATGAGAAGGTTATGTATAAAGATCAGCTGTAGGAAAAGAAAAATGAACAAGTAAAAAAGGAATATGTGGTGCTGAATGAAATTCTAGAAAATAAAATGCCATTGGTACTTGATGCTTAGCAACAACAAGATATCCCACAAACCCCTGCAAGTGTTAGACGATCCACAAGGATAAGTAGACCTCCCGAAAGATTTTCTCCTTCATTATATTCTATTTTATTAACTAATTCTGGTGAACCAGAAGGATATGAAGAAGCAATGCAGGTAGATGCCAAACAACAGTGGGAGCAAGGCATGAAAGAAGAAATGGATTCCTTGCTGCAGAATCAGACTTGGTACTTAGTTTAATTGCCTACAGGTAAAAAAGCATTGCCAAACAAATGGGTTTACAGGCTAAAGGAAGAAGATGGAAGCAAGAAAAGATATAAGGCCAGACTCGTGGTAAAAGGTTTTGCACAGAAAAAGGGTATAGATTTTGATGAGATATTTTCTCCGGTTGTAAAAATGACTTCAATTAGAACTATTCTAAATCTTGTCGCTGTAGAAGACTTGCATCTTGAACAGCTAGATGTAAAAACAACTTTTCTCCATGGGGATTTGGAGGAAGAAATCTACATGCAGCAACCACAAGGATATGAGGTCAAAAGTAAGGAGGACTTCGTGTGCATGTTAAAAAAGAGTTTGTATGGCCTGAAGCAAGCACCCCGGCAATGGTATTTGAAATTTGACAAGCTTATGGCTTAACAAGGTTACATCAAATGTCATTCTGATTATTGTGTTTATTTTAAAAGATTGGATAATGGCAGCTATATTATCATGTTACTTTATGTTGATGACATGCTTGTTGCCAGGTCTAACATGCAGCATATAAATGAGCTTAAGTAGAAATTAGCAAAGACATTTGATATGAAGGATCTGGGTGCAGCAAAACAAATCCTTGGTATGAGGATCTCACGGGACAGGAAAAATTGAAAATTATGTCTCAAAATGAGTATATAGAGGTGTTGAAAAGATTTAACATGCATCATGCAAAAGCAGTTAGTACGCCTTTGCCTTGTCATTTTAAATTGACTAAGGAGATGTGTCCAAAGACACAAGAGGAGAAAGACAAAATGTCTAAGATACCACATGCATGAGCAGTTGGTAGCTTCATGTATGCAATGGTATGCACAAAGCCAGATATTGCACATGTTGTTGGAGTTGTGAGTAGGTATATGAGCAATCTGGGAATGGAACATTGGAATGCGGTAAAATGGATTCTTAGGTATTTGAGAGTTACTACTACAAAGCAACTATGTTTTGAAGGATCAAACACTATTCTACGAGGATATGTTGACTCTGATCTAACGGGTGATATAGACAACATGAGTACTACAGGGTATGTTTTTATTGTAGGTGGAACAACAGTCAGTTGGATCTCTAGACTGCAAAAAGTTGTTGCACTTTCAACCACTGAAGCTGAATATGTAGCTGCTACCGAAGCTAGCAAGGAGATGATTTGGTTACAACGTTTTCTGGAGGAATTGGGCAAGCAGCAGGAAGATAGCCCATTGTACACTAATAGCCAGAGTGTCATTCATCTTGCAAAGAATTCCGCACTTCATTCGAAGACAAAGCACATTCAGCTTAGGTACCACTTCATCCGGTCAGTATTGGAGGATGGACAATTGAAGTTTGATTCACACAAGCGAAAATCCTATAGATATGTTCACGAAGGCAGTCACACGGGAGAAGCTGATTTTCTCATCAATTTTTGTTGGCCTTCGTGAATGATAATGGTGGAAATGAGACCCAGCCAAGTTCAGGAGCTTCATCCAGTGGGAGCTACAGGAGCAGTAGTGTTGCTCCAAGATCAGTCTCCAAATGGGAGGTTGTTTGGTGTGGAGCATGATCGATCCCCAAGTGGGAGATTGTTAGTATGTGGTGATTGATCATGTTGCAGGGTTGCGAGTACACGCAGCAAGGTAAATTTTGGTGACTTTACCAGCCATGGTTTTCCCCCAAAATAATTAACGGGGGAGTGCAAGGGGGCAGTTATTTTGGTTATTAGCCGACATGGAAAACCAACTTTGTTAACTGCCGGAAGGCTTGACAAAAAATAGCTAGAGAATGTGAAAGGTCACGAGTCACACATGGGATGCAAATGAGATTGTAATGTATTTCCTATAGCATAGCAGCGGTTAAGCTGCAAGGTTGCTAGTTGTAGTTCAGTTTGATTTACTGGATAATAAAAATGCTAGATAGTTGTTGCTATGGATGTAGCCCACATTGGGTGAACCACGTTAAATCTCTGTGTTCATTTGTGTTATTCTTCATTGTTATTTATGTGTATTTAAATCTGCATTATAATTGTTAATTTGCATTGCTCCGGTCTACCTCAAGAATCCTAATAGTTTCAACATTTATATTTCCTTTCCTTTTAGCATAATCTTCCTTATTGTATAGTAACTACTTTTCTAGTTGCTTGGGTGCATTATAGGAATAGAGCGTTGTCATGGAAGTGAAGTAAGAGTGACAAGAAAACAAAGAGCAAGAAGCTCTTATATATCCTTTTTACTATATCCTTTACAAAAAATTTCAATAATTTATGCAATGTATTTTACTTTGTTGTACTTTAGCATACTTCTTCATTGAGTGTCATCAGCCCACTAAAGTGGGTAAAAAAAAGGTCAAAAATTGCCTACTTCGTAACTTTCACCTTACGTTTCTACACTCATTTGGGTGTCAATGCCCCTAGTCATGTTTAGGCATCACTTTACTTGTTTTTCGACCTTTTTCCCAATCACAAAATATGAAACATGGAGAACCAAACTTAGGAACCCCTCTCCAATCATCTTTAAAAGTTGAAAACCTAATTCACTCGTGACACCAACATTAGGTAATGTTCGTGTTCGAACACCAATGTTACCTAACACTCTTGTTTGTATTCAAATTTTAAGTCGACTCTCAATGACCATTACAACCCTAATTCTTACCACATTTTTAATGGTCATCTGGCATAGTTTCACATAGAAACCTAATTTTATCCTCATTTTGTGAGGTTCAACATTGCAAAATATATCCACTCACACAAGCATCCAAACACTTCCAAGTGATCAAGAAAACTTCATTTTTGTGCAAGGCAACAAGCTACAACTCTAAAGATTGCGGATTGAGAGCCCATTGAGCCACTAATGCCATAGTTTTCTTGTGATCTCTCTCCTCCATCTATTCTCTTCTCCTTTTGTCCTCACATTTCCCTCTTTTTAGCCCTTGTTCCTCTATTTCCTATCCCCTATGAAGCTATAGCCAAAAAACCTTTTTCCTAACCCTTAATTTGTAGATTTAGAGCTCTCCCATTCCTACCCTCTCCATTGTCCTATATTTTTGGTTTCCATAACCCACTTGTCCTCCATCACATTCACACATCACAATAGCTTACTTCACTCCCTAGGGTTTGCATTCTAGGCATTTATTTCCATGTATACATCATTGTTGACACTATCACTAGGGTCCACACACTCAAAGCCTTCTCATGTGTTGTTATGGCTGAAAGGGGCAGAAAAGGGAATTGACTAAGGTTGATTTCAACTTAGTAGATCTTCATTCTAAGATACAAAGTTCACATTCTACAAGCAAAAGAAGCATAAGACTAATTAGGCAAGCATTCCCCAAAAATTTCAAGTCATTAGAACACCTAGACACAATGCCTAGAAAGGTCATTAGTGTTTCTAGTAGGCAACAACTCTCCCCTATTAGGCAACAGCACCCCCTGTTAGGCACCAACACACCCTATTAGGCAATAGTGTTGAATTTTGAAAAGTGCTCAAAATTTGCTGAAAATCACCAAAGACCCATTTTCCAACTGCTTGATTCCATTTCCGATGTTAGATTTCACATTTTCCAAGTGTTTCTAGACCATTTTGCGGTTTCTTTTTTGTAGCTTAATTTTATTTCCAAATTTTTTACCCAACTCTTGTGCTTACTATTTTAGATCAAAATAATATAGTTTGTAGATCTGTATTTTGTTATAAATCTAATTTATTTCATAGTAAGTACAAAAAGAAAGAAATTTAAACTATTTTCATAGATAACATAGGAAAATTTAATCTTTCACCTATCAAAAGCCACATCAAGTGGACTAGTAGGCAACTATCCCAAACATGCCTCAAATGGTGACTTATTAGTAGAAGAATGCAATGCGCTATTATAAGAATGTTGAATGTAAGGGATTGATTAATCTCATGTCTTGGGACACTTAATGTTGTACCCCCTAACAAGCTACACCAAGGTCATGTTGACCACTTTTGTCTGACCATCTATTAGTAGGTGAAAGGTAGTGTTTTTCTTTAGCTTTGTGACCATCATACTTCATACTCCATAATGTAGAACAAAACTTACCAACAAACCTTGTATCTCTCTCTGAAATCATGGTCTTAGAAAGTCCAAAGTGCACCCATACATTATCAAAGAACATCTTAGTTGCCTCTTTTCCTAGTCTTTTTACAAGCAATTACAATAAACGTTTATTGAACCTATCAACTACCACAAACAAGGAATCATGCCCATGTCTACTCATAGGTAAACCTCTTACAATGCCCATGTCCATAGACACACTTTCCAATGGCCTTGTGGGGATTGGCAAAGCCAAATACATTCCCTCTTTTCTTGTTGTAGATTTGTTAGTAAAAAATAGTTTGCAACTTCTAACAAATTTTGCTACTTCTTCTTGCATTTTAGGCCAAAACACATACCTTTGCAAATGAGCCATTATTTTACTTACGCATAGTGACCTACCACTTTGGAGATATGTGCCTCCGTCATTAGTAGTAGCCTTTGTGCTCTTTGCACACACAATTTTCCTACCTTGTATAGTAAAATGTCTTTGAGATAGAAGTCTTCTTCACTTTTTACAATTATCTATGATAGAAGTTTTTCATATTTCTTCCCAAAGTCCTTATCATGTGCATATTCCTCAATGTAAGCCTCTTTTGTGAAAGGCTCCAAGTGACTTACCAAGCCATAGCTGAAATTGGTGGCCTAGACAACATATCTACCACAAAATTGCTAGTTCCCTTTTTATATTTAATCACCAAATGAAACTATTGTGGAAATCCCATCTATTTATAATGCCTTGCTTCTGGTAATTTGTTTTGTGCCTATAAATACTATAGAAGTTGGTGGTCAGTGTGCACAATAGTTTTTTTGCCAAACAAATAATGTTTCCATTTTTAATTGTTAGAACTATAGTGCATACAATTATTTATCATATACAGATATCCTCTAACTGCTGAAGTAAAAACCTTTGAATGGTAACAAATAGGCTTACCACCTTAAAATGAGACAACACCCATAGCATGTTCGCTCACATTTACTTCTACCTCAAATGGCTTTTGTATATCAAGAAGAGCAAGCATAAGAGCATGGCTTATCTTATACTTTAGTGTTTCAAATGCATTATCATGTTCATTTCCCCAATGAAAGTCTCTTCCCTTGGATGCAATTTGATGTAATGGTGCAGCTATGGAGAAAAAAGAAGAATAAACTTTCTCATAAATTGTGCAGCCCCTATGAAACTTCTAGTTTCAATAGCACTCTTTGGTGTAAGCCAATTTGCAATTGCTTTTATTGTAGTTGGGTCTATTCTTAGTTCTCCTACCACATGCCCTACATAAACCAATGTTTCTTTGCCAAATTCATATTTCTTTAGATTGTATGGTAATTGTTTTTCGTTTAACCTTTGCAAGACTTGTTTAATATGGATAAATTATTCTTCCTAAGTTGCACTAAAAATTAGGATGTCATCTAGATAGACTATAACAAAACTATTTGTGAAATCCCTCAATACATCATTCATCGATCTCATAAGCCAAAAGGAAGTACTAATTATTCATAAAAACATTGCTTTGTTTTAAAAGTAGTCTTCCAAGTGTCGTCTTCTTTCAATCGCACCTGTTGATAGCCAAACTTAAGATCCAACTTAGTAAAATACTTAGCATGCCATAATTGATCTAAGAAATCATCAATCCTTGAAAGAAGATACCTATTATTAATGGTGATTTTACTAAGAGCTCTATAATCAATACACATTCTCCAAGAACCATCTTTCTTTTGCCTATGGGTGACCCACCAGGTGAAGTGTTACGGCAAATAACCCCTTGCTCCAATAGCTCCTGAAGTTGCCTCTTGACCTTGTTTCTCTCTAGTAGTGATTGTTGATACAATCCGATGTTAATAAAAGGAGATTCCAGTAGCACTTGAATCTCATGTTCCACCTCCCTTCTTGGTGGCAATCCATTTGGCTCTGTGAACATTTCTTGAAAAGATGAAAAGACTTCATCCAAGCCTTTCAATTTAGAGTTAGTCATAGTAGGAATTCTTAATTCATCTTCTTTCTTATCTTTAAGCAAAAACAAACAAAACTATGTAGTTTCTTGAATTAACTTAATGGCTTGATTAGAACTTACCATAGCTACTTTAGTCGTGCTTTGGTGCCCTTTGATTGTGTACTTAATTCCATCCTTGACTCATTTATACTTATTAGCCCTTGTCGTAGAGATAACATCCCTACCATAAAGATAAGGCCTACCAAGAACAATATCAAAAGCATCAAGAGGAATTACATCTACTTCAATCTCATCTATGTATTGTGTATTTACGCCATATTTAACCTTGCACCTATTTGTTACTTGTATCTCTACAAACCAATCCTTTTAACCAAATTTTCTAAAATGAGATTATATTGTGAACCAAGATCTACCAAAGCATTTACTCTACTCTTCTTAATTTGTAACTTAAAAACAAAAAGTTTGTTCATCTTGTCAAGTTCATCTCTTTCCTTAGTGGCCATGTCATCCAAGTTTGACATCTATATCTGAATTATTTTCTATTCAAATGCCATCATCTTGGATGGTTAACATTGATTTCTTAGTTTCACCCTTTTCTTTTCCCTTATTTTTATTTTAGGATGTAGTTCGCGATTAAGCTTCCAACATTTTGAATTTACATGTCCATCTATCTTATAATTACTACAATGATTCTTTGTCCTTTTGATCCTCTTTTGGATAATCCTCTTTTTGCACAACAATATTAGTTTTCTTTGCTTTCCAATTACCCTTATTTTTACCTTTGTATTTGAAAGACTCACCTTCATACATCTTCTTCTCCTCCTCTATGTCGTAAGCTTGGACACATGCCTCATCCAAGTCCTTTGGATTGGTAGTGATTACCCCTCCTTTAGATGTGGGAACAAAGCCCACCGAGATACTTTATCACCATGCCCCCGTCTAAATCCATCCCATTTTTCATGGCTTGCCAAAGGAATTCCGTAGTGTAATCTTGCACACTTTGACCGCTTTGTTGTTTATAGTACATCCATTTAATTGTTTGATCCATCTTATGCCCTATGGGGCAGAAATTTCTACAGATTAATTCTCTAAATTCTTCTCATTTGTTAACAATAGGCTTATTCCTCTTTCCACAATTAGCAACATAATTTTCCCACCATAAAAGAGCATAACCCTCCATTTTAAGGCAAGCAAAGTTAATTCTTTGCACCCCACTTACTCTATGCACACTAAAATATACTTCAAGTTGTTTAATCCACACATCCAAAAATTCCACTTTATTTGTCCATCAGAAGTTTCATTTGCTTCTTTCAAGAAATCTTCTTCTTTAATTTCATCTTCTTCATCAATTCCAATTTTTTTGGCAAGTGCTTAAAGTAAATTGCCTGTAGAAAATTGCTCTTGTACCATTTTACCTTGTTGCATAACCAAATGCTCTTGTTGCTTCCTTCACTATTGTTGATTTTCCATTATACCTTTCATGTAGCTTTCAAGTACAGTCACTCTTGCATTCAAATCCTCCATGGCTGCCTTTTGAGCTCTTGTTGAAACTCTCATACTCTTCACAAGCCCGTAAGAATCAAATCTCTCTAATACTGAAATTGATCCATGAACTCTTAATTAGAATTCAAAAACCAACAAATTGTTTTAAAGACTTGCTACTTGCTAATTAAAATGATTCGTTGGAAAAAAAAACATCAGCACAACTCGTGGTGAATGCTAGTTGCAAGTATAGGTTACTTTGGACATCTCAACTCACTGAAGACTCGCAGAGAGATTACAGAAAAAAAAAATTCATGTCATTCATGTTGTTATGCAAAATGCAACTCTGCATAATTCAATGTTTGTATTTATATTACTATTTATGAACTCTAGGTGTTCTTTTTAAAATCCCGACTTCATGTCTTTTATATTTCTGCATGTGTACAATTTATAACAATTATTTTCTGTTCGAGTAAAATTGACATACCTTGTGACTAAGGATATGTGTAATAAAAAAGTGGAACAGGCTTAAATTTCAATGTGTTATTGGTGAGTGTATAACTAAGGATCTTAAGGATCTGTGCCATAATTTGTGAAACAAGCTAGTAGCTGCCTACAACTTTGTATGACACTCATAAGAGAAACTAGACAGAAAAATATTGATCAAATGCCAGTGGCATTAATGTTGTCATTTGATGCAAGCTCACCAAGAATTTTGATGATGCAAATGTTCAGGTCGCTTGATTGCTGGCAGTGTATGTAAAGGAAAAAGTCTGAATGTACCTTGATATTGACACTCTAGAAACTTTTATGAAGTGTTTACACAAATTGATTCATAACAATGAATATTAGGATAAAAATCTGAAGCTTTCATGCTGTTGCATTGCTGGAGATTTTTATTAGGTGACATTGCATTCCACTTCATTTTGTTGAGGTAATAACTTTTATTCTGCTAAGTGCTATGTCAATAAAAGAAACTCAATCTTTGAAGTTTCCCGAGATACTTTCATGAAAATGATTAGCATTTTAATTTTTTCAATCTAATCATTCTATAACAAATTAGGACATTGCACCATCAGTGACTAATTCTCTCATGTCAGCATTGAACGGAGCCAAATGACAGATTTTAGCTCTACAGATTTCCATCTCCAATGCTGAAAAAAATATGTCAAATATATCATGGGCAAGTGTGGCCATGTGTGCTCTAGCAGCTCTTATGCGCAGTACTCATAATAGGGATTGTCATCGAACTGTTATTGAATGGCATAAGTATTGATCCACTAGTTGCATGGTTAAATCTGTGCTGACTAAATAATGTTAATTGATGTTCTATGCTACATCATTTTCGTCTTCAGAATAAAAGAAAGAAATTAAGAAATGAAACAAATCCTACCAGAAACTGGACGAGGATGTACAAGCACTTCTTGGGTGCAAATATGTCTCGTCTCTGTTTTACCAAAAGTACTGTTGGAATCAGCAAACTTGTATCCTATCCTGTGATGCTGGACATGGAGTTGTTCATTTGCATCAGGGAATGCCCTGTGAACTGTCTTTATAGGAAAAGAGTGCTTTGATTCAAGTGCATTTATCTGGGAAACACCTACTGCAGCTATTTCATGTTCACCACAGGATAAGTTAACAGTTCGTGATGGCACCTCATGTCCTTTGGAACAGGGTGCTGGTATGAAATGTTCTATCCATGGGTTTGCCAGAACTGCCCGAGGAGTTGAAACGCCTAGATGCCATGCTCTATTGTAATTTAGCTTTAGCCAGCATCCTTTTTGCAATACTTTAAACTGTAATGAATGATATCACTTGAGAATATAATATATTACATAATATAAAAACAAACACATTGCACGAAATGTCAATGAGCAGGGCTCTCATGATTGGCCTGATAAAAAAAGATCTTCTTATTGACCCTACATAACAGCAAATAATTAATGTAAATGAGAACACCTTATTGATAGGTTTCAGAAAATTGGCCCTTGATTCAGCACAGTTTGGATCAGATGATTCATTCTGCTTAGGAGTCTGACCATGAATATCCAAGACACGGTATTTTTTTTCATACATCTGCTCAACAAATGATGCCTCTATTGAGCTTAGATATGAACTATGCTTGTCATCTGTCCATGTTGAGTCCAAAGAATCATCCATCTCTGTAACCTGCACTACAAAAAGTTCAGTGCATACAGATATTTCAACAGCTTCAAAACTAAAAAAACTCAATTTGCTTCCTTATCTTCTTCCTAAGAGATTTGTGTATTATGTTTTTGTGACTTCAAGGTACTTATTGAAACAATTAGAAACACATGAACAAACCTTTATTAAAATGATAAACTAAAATATTTTTAATTAAAAGCATGGACTGTGCACATCAAAAATGGATCACTAATTTTTTTTATGTCAACAACGCATTGACTTCCCACATGATCATCAACAAGATAGGAGTGGGCTTGGCTGATAACCAAACCATGTCTTATTGACCCTTAGTCCTCGATGCTTTAGATCCACTTAACATCCATTTAGGTTGCTTCATCCACCCACTATCTCTTCATTTTATTCATTAGGGTTTCCTAAGCCTAGAAACATCTCTCAACCCGAACCAGCCTTCCATTTAAGCCCTTCATCCCTTGACACATTTTCATCCCAGGCTGAATACGTATTTGAGCCATGCTGAATTTGTTGCCTCATGCTTATTTATTTATCTTTAACAGCTGACACTGAATTCATATCAGGGAGTTTTTAAGCCAACTTTAGATGGTGTCAGTGTCTTTATAGGAGCAAGACATAACCAAATCTGAATCAGGCAAAAGCCAGCCTTGCAAACACTGTGAATTTCAGTGTGCACTTGTATTCCTCATTCCTACATAAAGTCAAAGAGCTTGTCTTATCTCAAGAACAAACGCGGCAGTGCCAGATCTGACTAGAGGATAGGATAATCAGTGATGTGACGAGGATAAAATTGTCTAATTATCTTTTGCACTAGGAATTTTCCTTACCTCAGCATCAACTTTAGTCACTTCAACCAGGACCTGGTTCAGTTATTAGCCAAGGGAGAAGGTCAATGCATTATTGGCCCCTTTTTCAATAGGATTATGTGTCTTATAAAAGAGCATTCTTTCTAGTGGATACCTGGACAGCCTCAAACCCAGTCAAAGCAAAGATACTTAAGTATTAAGTAAATAACGAAGAAATAAGTATTCCAACTAAGCCAACAAGCCCACCGGCTTAACTACTGAAGGGTTCTATGGAAGGATTATTTGGCATCGCTATGAATGTGAAACAACAGAGATAATGAGGAATCCAGGTGCTTCGCTGGAGGAAATCTGCATACCCAACTAAATGGAAGAATCAAGAAAAGGCAAGCAACTGTGGACTCCAGCAGCATAATGAAGAAAATAAAGGAACTTAATAATGCCTGTTGGACTTCACTGCAATGCACACCTCTAAATTGGAACCAAAAGTCTGATTTCTGCTAAAGAACATCCAAACTATGTTTCTTGTTTGAGGTACTTTAGTTGCATTTTTAAAAACTTATGCATGGTCATTGATTATATAATCATTATTTCGTTTCTAGGTTACCTTTCAGGGGAGAAGAACAAGACATTCCAAAATGTTTCCAGTTTAGGAAATGATACTCGCCAAAAAAATTGAAAATAGAGAAAGAATGTGTATGTGCCTATGAAATAGGATATAAAATTGAGGTAATAAGAAAAGCAATAATAGTAATGATAAATACAAAAAAAAGACAGATTATTTGTGAGATTATCTACTCAAATGTGTTTCTGTAGAAAACAAAAGGAGCATAACCATCATTCCTTGGACATGGACTTCACTGCAATCTAAACCTTTAAATGGGAACCAAGAGTCTGATTTCTGCTAAAGGATGTTCAATACTCCAAACTGTGTTTCTTCTACTTCATCATATTTTTATTAACTTATGCATGGGCATTGATTATATAATAATCATTTAGTTCCTAGGTTACCTTTCAGGGGAGAAGAAGAAAACTTTCAGAAATGTTACCAGTTTAAGAAATGATACTCCCCAAAAAAATCTAAAACAGAGAAAGATTCCATATATGTCTATGAAATAGGATATAAATTTGAGGTATTAAAAAAAAGAAACGATAGAAATGACGAATACAAAAAAACACTTTAGATTATTTAGATGCATCATTCAGGACATAATATATGACTGATACTCAGTTGCATCAATAAATCAATGATAATATGATAATGGATCAAAAAATATTAAATAACTATAGGCAATAATCCAATAGCGGTGATCACAAGTTTGATAAGCACTCATGAAAAAATTGCCTTCATAAACCATAGAACAAGTAAATTTCAATTTAAGGATATTCCACAAACTGATGGCCGCATAGAAAGATTAGATTGAATAATGGAAGACATGCTAAGAACACACGTAGCAGCAAAGCAATCATTCTATAACGAGAAATTGTCATTTGCTAAACCCTCATACAACATTAGCATTCCCACATCTATTAGTGTGATTCCTTTTAGAGTTCTGTGTGAATTCAATCTACTCATGTCAACAAACATCAATCTTCAAAAACCTCAAGGAAAAAGCAAAACACCTTTTTGAAAACTAGAAAAATGCAAGAAGAATTAAATGAATGCAGAAGAAACAATCAATGAGCACAAGTTTAGTTAAAATTTTACCACAAAAAGCATTGTGACCCAAGATCTTATGAAGTTAGTGACCCACTACTTAAGTGGCAGGCCGAACAACAATCTATCAACTGAAAAGGCTACACATAATGTATCATCCCCTTCCTGATGCATGCATATAGTGGTAATATAAAAGATGCTTGTAGTTGTAACTAATTAGAGAGCCTTATTCAAGAAAACTATATTATGCTCAAAGGATTATGTCGGTGCCTAAAGGCTTTTGAAATATGGGATCAGAGGCTTTGATATATCTACCGAAATGTTTTTTTGGTGCTTGAAGGATTTTGATGTGTGTACCTGAGGTCCTGAAAGCTTCTTTCAATGCCAAAAGGATTTTGATTATGCCCGAAGGCTTTTGTTAGTCAAAATTCAGCACAAACACCAACGATAGAACAACAACAATAACTTATAGCCTTAATTGCACTCAAATAACATTTATGATAATCAGACAGCAATGAAAGAAGTCAAAATTCATTCAACGACATGCCTTGTCAATGTTGCAATTGAAAATGTCAAATTTAACAGTTCTTATGCACAAAATACAGTCAACGGGTCACTAGTATTATAACTATGTCATGCTTTTGACTAGTTAGCATTAACAACATCAATCCCCATGTTGCAGCTCTTATTCTATATTGTCCTTCATCACTGAGTAGGAGAGACAAATTTATTGTCTAAGGAAATGATAAATACAAATATATGTTTCCATTATTTATTACCATTCATGGGTCAACTGATGCCAACAGGTTCACCTAACTAGAATTGAAAATACTAAAAATTCCAAAAAAAAAAGCAGTATTTCTCTCTATTTGTACAAAAAATAAAGATGGTGTCATGCATGTTTCATGATGATGTCAAAATGCTGATAAATTGATGTCATTATGAGGTCATGTTGATGTCATCCTAGGTAATTAGAGTCGGGATTGATTGGTTTGTTTGTAAACTTTCCTTTATGGATTTGAAATATACTGATGAAATGTAGCCTTAACTAGGGATGTAAAGACATTCTCCCCAAGTTACTATGTCATGTCCCTTTTTCTGGACTAAAATAAAAATAATATTATTTTAAGTTGGGCCCAATAATTTCTAATTAAAAGGGCAACTTAATAATAATATTATATATAAAGTGTTTTTCAACACTTAAAAATAAAAGGTGCTTTTTAACACTATATAATAAAAAAATAAAATAATACTTTTTATAAAAAGCATTTTATTAAATGTTTGGGGCCAAGGCCTGAATTTGATGGCCGTATGGCCGTATTTAGTCATTTTAGCCGTAAAATATAATTAAAATTTTAGGAAGACTGTATCACTTGAAAGGCAAGATTTCAGGTAAACTGTCAAAATATATAGGCTTTAATATTTAAAACGCAACTTCAAATACATGACCGTCACAAAAAAATTACTTGCCAGGCAAGGTCGACCATCAAATTTAGGCCCTGTTTGGGGCCAAAAATAAAAAGTATTTTACATGCTAGGTCCCGATTTTTGACAAGAGGCAACTATAAAAGAAGCACTTGGCTTCTCATTTCATCATTTATTCAAGTTATCCTCTTTACATACAATTTTCAAATTTGAACAATTTGCTCAATCTAGAGCATCCAAGGACGAAAACCCTTGGTTTGTTCGGGGTTTGAGAGAAAGAAAACCTTTGTTTCCAATCTTGGGTGATTCCATCCAAGAATCACAATCGTGCTGAATTGTCGAGGATCTGAAGATATTTTCAGTTTGCTACAGTACTGCTATAGTTGCGCTACAGTGTTTTTGTTGAATTTTGGAGGTTTCAAGCAAGATTCCAGCAAGAAGCGATTCTGATTTGCAAACAAATGTCATCATTTTGTTGTTAAATTATAATCAAGGGTTTCTAGGTTGATTTTCAGAATTTTGGTGAATTTTCCAATCATTGTTTAGGGCAGACCTGATTTATTTCCATCATCATAGCTAGTCACCACACTTGGAGGGAAAATATGTTATTTTGGCATTGAATCAGCCAAACCAGCCGCTGATCTATATCATTTCAGTCATCATCAGCAAGTGGAAGTGGAGCGCCAACCTTGGAGGAAGGAAAATTGTGATTTTTGAACATTTTGCATATGCTTCCAGGGCAGATTTGAGTGATTAGCATTTTTGTGAATTACTACAGCCAGCCATACCATTCCCAGCGAGCTGCCGTACATTTCCAAGGCCCAGAAAAATCAGAAAAATTTATTGCGAGCTGGTTTCAGCAGCAATAAGATCTCTCATTGCATTTTCAGTCATTATTGTCATCTTTGGAGCAGTCGTATCAGGCCGTACAGCAGGCTGTAAGAGCCAAAAAAATTCAAAAAAAATTATTTGATGTTGTAATCAGTTTTTACATTCAGATCTGCATTGGCAATAAATAAAAAATATATTTTGAAGGTTTCATTTGGCCGAAATTGAGCATTTTATAACCCTAGGGTTTGTGATCAATAAATAGGGTTTTGAAAATTGTAATCAGAACTATGTATTGGCTGTTTGGTTTCAATTTATTCCATAAAAATCAAAAAGTTGCACAAATATTGTATAATTTTAATTGGGAAAATTTAAAAATTACATACTACATCACTTTCACTGTATAAGAAAAATCAACAAGATGACTTGAAAAACTATAACTACCGCTTCATGTCAAAACATGCCCTATGTTCCAAGTAAACTTCATAAAAAACATCATAGTTTTAAAAACATCATTCCAAGTTATGGGGTTGTGGAAGAAATAGAAAAAGAAATAAATCTACTAAGAATCCTTGATCTAAGTAAAAGGAAAATCATATAAAGAATAAATGAAAATCTCATGAATGGTCAAACCAACCAATTGAAGAAGCTACTTAGGAAATCTACTACATCTGCAAGAAAATTGTGACTTAATAAGACCAATTAGCCTAGTTCCACGGGGACGCGTCCCCCCCAAAAAATCAGCCGTCCCCCCGGGGGGGACGTCCCGGGGATGGGGAGATGCCGCCGAAACATCCCCCCGCCCCCCCGCCCCCCCGCCGCCCCCCAAACGTCTCCCCTCGGGGAGACTTCTTGACGTCCCCCGAATTTAATTTTTTAATCATCAAAAATAAAAACCTAACTTTATCATATGCATTTTTAACATTTCATTTCAAGTTTTGTGGCTTGTGCATATCGGATATCCTCGGACTCTTGAGTCTATGTCGATGAGACTAGACAATGAGACATGTATGCAAAATGTATGCAAAATGTGGAAGCATAGACATGTATGCAAAATGTGGAAGCATAGACAACTTACAAGGCACGTTGTGAAGTGTGAACTGTTTGACAAAATGCCTCAATCGGAATGTTTGACAGAAATTAGAATGCATTTCAACTTTCAAGTGAGCTTAACACTTGTTTGCATAAAGCCTCTCAAGCAAAACATTTCAGAAAATTTGATATGTCAAGACTCAATTTCTATGCATCAGCTTAACCACAGAAGTGCCTCTACAACACAAATAGGTCAAAATCTTGTAAGAAACTTGTATGGGAGACATATTTCTCTGAGGCATTTTGTCAAACAGTTCACGTGCCTTGTCTATGCATCTATAGTTATACATCTTTTTATAACTAATTTTTCAAGTATTATATGTATTTCAGCGCACCGCTCCCCCGCCACCCCCCCCCCGCCGCCTTCCCCCGCCGTCCCCAAATTTAGGCCCCCCGCCCCCCGCCCCCCCATCCCGGAAACGCGTCCCCCCCCGTCCCCCCGTCCCCGTCCCCGAAACTCCGTGGAACTATGCCAATTAGTCTTTCAAGAAAGTAGAGATGTTACATCCCTGCATAACAAGCCTACATTAAACAAATAAAGTTCAATTAATATACTTAAAATCATGAAGGACAGCCTTAATCCAAGCAAAAGGAAAGAGGTCTAGTTAAAAAAGAAAATAATAAGGATGCAACCTTAACTACTATTCCCATTAAGCAAAGATAGGGCCTCCTTATAAGAAGATCTAGGTTGGTTATGAAAGTCAAACAACTACGAAACATGTGATGAAGACAAGCACTTCACTTGAGTTAGTCTAAGCCACCAACTCAATTTCAAATTTGAAAAAAGGCAGCAATGTTGTCGATCTGTTTGGAAAGCAAGAACCCGTTCATGGACAAGGTGTTGAGATAGCTGGTAATGCATCAATAGTTAGCGGTCAAAGCACAGTTTAGTAAAGGTTGATATTGCGGATGGCTGCATTGTGTGTGGAACAAAGGAGACAGTCAGCCAATCATATAGAAGTGGTCAACAGCTAGAGGATTCTAAGGATGGTTACAAGATCAATTCAAATTCCTTTTTATTGCCCATCTCTTGTTTAGGACCTCTTCTAGGGGATTCTTGGATGATTAGGGACAGCTGCAATGGTCCAAAGCATCCATTTCAGTTGGCAGTGATCAGTTTCCTTTGGAGGAGAAGATGCAAAGCTATATTTCAAGAAAGGTAGATTCCCCCTCAATATGGAGAAGTTGTACTTTTTAGACAAGATTTGTCTTTGATTGTGCCAGCAAGCTTGAGTCGTTTTGAAAGGAAGATGAATTCTTTGCTCACTGGCATGTCAGCCCAGGTCCAGACTCCAATCTTTCTTTTCCAATCAAGGAAGAGAATTTCCTTGTAATCATTGACTCGTTAATGCTCAGCTGATGTAAATCATTTGCTTCTTCAAAAAAAAAAATGAGGGTATGGTAGCACAAACTCCAATAGCACAATCGAAACACATAAATAACTTCCCTCTTCAAATGGTATGCATTACATAGGCATGCTTATCATTTCTCTGGTATTGGACTCAACTACAATCTTCATATTCAATTGGTAAACAAAATTTCAATAATGTACACTAGAATACAAATAACTGGGTCAGTCTTATATGAGTTACATTTAAGTTATATTTTGATTAATCTATTTGACAATAATTATTAATTACTACTGTTGTTTTATCATCATCGAAATCCTTATGATCATTTCCATCATCATCATTGCTATCATCTTTGTCATTATCAGCAGCAGCAATATTATTAATATTTTTCTAAATGCTCAAGGCATCTATGTACAGTGATCCCTACCTGAGATAACTAAAATCTTTATAGATAATCCAAAATCCATAATAAATTGGGGATGATATCATACATTTTTAGAACTTGCCCTGGATCCAAACTTAAGAAAAAAGTGCTTGACAGCCTATCATCTCCAGCTCAAAATTACTTCAAACATTACAAGTTGACCAAAATGCTAATCATCAGATTTACTTATTACTTATTTTATCAAAATTCTAGTATCCTTCTAATTGCTCTACGTATCAGCAAGGATGGTGTCTTCGGCTCAAATATGAGAAACCAGCTTAGAATTTATTTCACCAATACCCCAGTTGATCATGCAAGTAGCACCAAAGCAAGCAACTAAAACTTCAGTAGCCAAAATGTTGTCAACAGTTTGGATATTGAAACGAGTCCTAGCAGATCCTGAATCTGACAAGAAAGCATAAAACTTTTAAAGTTATAAGTAATACCATCCCCTTCCATCTTATCCTAATGCAGATAATTTTTCATAGTTTCCATGACTTATAAATTTTTGACTTCTTGAACATTGAATTCAAATCTCTTTAAGAGCTTTTTCTCATTATCTCTTCACTTGACAATTTTCCTCTACTACTTTCTTCCTCTTGCTCAGGAATTTGCCTGCTAACTGTGATTTCCAAGATCCCAAGGAAATACAAATGTCCCCTTGTCAACCGGCTACGCATCTGTTTCTACCCTGTGCAAAACTGGCTTCAAATAGCCTACTTGAAGAATGTAGGTGTACAGTGGTTTTATTCAGTGTTGTGTTAAATCTTTGTCCAGAATTCTCCTCCATATCTCTATTGGATCCAATGTGACAAATCATGATAAACAATTAACTGGCAAGTATCTGAAAAAAATCTGAAATCAAAATAAAATCAGGAAATTCAAAAAGTAATTAAAAGTTCATAATTTAATGAAAAAAGAACAAAAGTCTTATTTAAAAAATTTAAGGGAGATTATACCAATGAGATTGAAATTTTTGCAATTAGTCACAATTTTTTTAACTAATCAAACACTTTTAGAAAAAACAACAATTTTGTAAAATTCAGGCATGGTATTGTGATTTTGATGATTAATCAACAGACAAAATAACAACAAAAAACCACACAGGCAAAACACCTCACACACTACCAACAAACTCCAACAGGAGCAGATCCCATTGTAAAAGCCCAATATCAATATCCATAGAATAATTACTTCAAGGAAAAAGAAAAAATCAAGTTCATGAAAAGTTATTGCTTGATAAAACAAAGCCAAAAAAGCCCAAGCAAGGAACATCAACCCATTGAGAAGAAATGCAACGATTAAACAAGAAGCTGTCCGGAACCCTTGAAACTCTGCTTCTTCAACTATGGAAATACTTGGAAAAAATATAAAAGGTAGTTTCTGAGGTTGTGTCCAAGCAAGACACCAAATTGTTGGAGTATGAGATTCTCTTCTACAAGCATTCCCACATTGTTCAAGAAGATGTACAACCCCCTACCTCCCTACAGATTTGAACATGTTGTCATGTCCCCTTCACCCCTCACAAACTAATTATATATTTTTAATTTAAAAATAGTGTTTTTTAACACTAACAATAATAATTATTATTAATAATTAATAATACTAATAATTTGAACTTTGGCGCCAACTTGTGAGACCTTAGGTCCAATTCAAAAGTTGGTATAAAAGAAACATTCCAATTTCATTTTTGGCATTTCGGATTTGGAGCTTTTGCATTGCAAATTTGAGAAGATTCAGGAACAAGGGCGCTGGGACGAAAACCCCTAGTCTGATTTTCTGAATATTCCTTGAGGTTTGGACGAAAACCCATCCCTCTCCATGGCTACTCCACCCAGGAGTAGCAGGCAGGACTGATTGGTGATTTTATTTGTTTTCAAGATAACTGGAAGGAGCTGAATCAAAGAAGATATAGCAATTGCCGCCTATGAGTTTGTTGGGATAACAATAATTATTTGCAGAGCAAATTGGTTCGACACATTGCTGGACTGGAAGTTTGAACAGAACTGATCATCCTCAAGCTCCGCCTTAAACCCTTGATTTGGGTCGCTGCCCTATTCTAGACGCTTATACAACCAGGCTGCACCATTACATTGAGTGGTGTTTGTTTCACTTTCCAGGGCATTACCATACTAGCACCTAATTGCAGGTCTATACCGCCACCAAGGAAAGAAGCGATTTAAGAGAAGGGTCGCTCACATCAGGGTTTGTATTTGCAGCCAATCTGAATATTTAGGGCATTGTAAGAGGGTTTGCTGTTACCAGGAGCGCAGGCATAAGTCTGGACAGATCTAGCAGGCCGAATGTGTACCAGATCGATTGAAGAAGGAGCACACTAAATTTGAATATGAATAGTCCCAGCCAGTGACCCAGATCTGCAGGACAAATCGGATATGCTGCCAGACCGCCCCCAGAAGTATCACCAATTCTGGATCTGAATATCCTGGATAGGGTGCTGTGGAAAACGGAGTGTCAATTTGTCAGTTTGCCTCTTGGCAAATAGCCTAGCTTGATCAGTATACTGGTCTGTATTGAAAGCTCTAAATCTGATGTTTGAAACAGCAGTGTAATTGTTATTCAGTACCAAAATTTGATTGTTGATCCAAATAAATTAATAGTCATTTCTTGTTCACTGTTTCCAAGTGTGACTGTATTTAAAGAAATTGGTTTGATTCAATGATTGAAATCAGTAAATAACTCAGTAGTGAAAAGAAATCATTTATGGGATATTTCACGTGTCCTCCAATATGGAGTACACATGCCTTCACCATCAAGCCAACACGGGTTGTACACATCAATTTAACTTTGCATTGCCACAATGGGACTAGACAGATTTGAGGGTTGGAATAAGTTCTTGAGAGATGTGCTTGATGAAAATGTCTATAAACAGCTTAGAAATAAAAATAGTATTTTAATGATGTAATAAAGCTTCCAGTTCGGACACCCTCTTCTGATTATATGATTCAATATCATCTCTGAATTCCCTTTAGCATCCAAGTCTATACAATTGGAAGAATTTGTTAGCTTTTTCCATGGACCAACTAGGACTTGAACCTGGGACCTCCCATAGGCTGTTGGGTGCCCTACCACTGAACTTCTAGCACTCTTTGTTTCAGAATGTGGCTTGTTTCCAACACCCCTCCTCAATCCACATTTCTATGCTTGGGGCTCGTAGCCTAGCTCTAATACAATATGTTAACTTTTTCCATGGACTAGCTAAGACTCGAACCTAGGATCTCCCATAGACTATTAAATTGCTCTACCACTAAACTACTAGCCCTCTTTGGTTCAGAAAGTGGATTGTTTCCAATAGACGTAACTATCTTCACGCCGTGGACTAATGCTACCATTATATGAGAGGCTATATAGGCATCTATGATT
The DNA here is from genome assembly GCA_027924645.1 of Cunninghamia lanceolata. Taxonomy (NCBI): domain Eukaryota; kingdom Viridiplantae; phylum Streptophyta; class Pinopsida; order Cupressales; family Cupressaceae; genus Cunninghamia; species Cunninghamia lanceolata. The sequence continues at coordinate 20,162,651 of BSBN01000213.1, forward strand.
GTGAAAAAGGCATGGCGAGATGAATTACTTGTTACTATTACACATAAATAAATTAAAAAAAAAAAATTTGAGATACATAATGTCTTAGGGCTACAGCTCTTGTTCCCTTAGACTGCTTGGTCATTAAAATCTTTCATTCATTCATTCACATTACATCTCTTTGAAAATCACCAATTGGCCCATCATATCTAAACATTTGTTATGGTTATGTGTGCCACAAGTTATCTATTCTATAACCCACAGACATAATAATTTCATGGACCTAGCTCGATAACAGTTCACCCCAATTATGTGCTAGCAGTAAATTGTTCCTATGGTCTAATAAACATCTAATACTCGGTGTAAATGGATTGGCAATTTCAAGTTTACAACTGAGCTTGGTCATGAGGTCAAAGCTCGCTAGTATACAATTTGAACAATGACAAGATAAATGGAAAACAATTGTGGGTTTTACAAGAGATGTCTCGTACACCTAATTGATGTCTCAAAAATTACCCTTACCTGAGCTTTTTCCAACAATTTCCAAATTGTTTGTCCTGACAATGAAGAAGAAGGTTCAAGGTGCATTAAAAACCCACGTGTACATCTCTGTAAACATGGGTACAGGGTAACAGAAATGCATTTGTTTTTTAATCTTGTGATTTGCTAAGACCCGCCTACTAGAATCGGCCAAAATTCCCAAATTCGTAAATTTCCAGACGAGTGATTTATGCCCAAAACAGCCCTTAAACTCCATACGGCACGGATTCACTGAATTTCAAAATATAAATAACCAGTAAAAAGACAGAATTGGGTGGGTAACAACTCGTTTACCGAATTACTAGTAGAATCATGGGCAGTGCAATCCTCTCCATTGCCTGAATTAGTTGTCCACATTGATCCTACAGAAGACTCCTCCTCCTCCTCCTCCTCCTCCTCCCCCTCTCCCTCTCCCTCCTCCTCTCCTTCCTTCTCCTCCCCCGCTTTACGCTCCCCATCCCCTTCCTCCTCCTCGTCTTTAACTTTATGGCCTGATATAGCTGAATCAATTCCATCATCGTCTGAATCATTTCCATCATCATCTGAATCAGCTCGGCGTTCCTGGATTGAATTTTCATCATGAAATGTACTGCTCATGTTATTATCAAGTTTGGAACCCATCTCTCTGTAAACAGTGATGCTGTTGAATGGCTATGCAGATATAAAACTGTACATCTAAAATGATCTGAGCAAACACAGGGCAGATATGATAGGGCGCCAGCGTAGATGCTGACGTGAAGTAGAGGTTTCGGTATTATCGCTTTCAACGGTTGCGGCTGTGCCGAAAAATATCTGGAAAACTAGAGTGGGGCCCTCCTGAAGGGAAATTGGATGGGAGATATTTTGTATCCCCGCGAGGAATTAAATTTGACAGTTGTATAGCTGTATTTAAAGATTTTCGTTGTAAAATACAATAAAAATAAATATTTCACTGTATTGATATACAAGTAATTTATTTTTAAAACTGTAAAAATGAAAATTTTATAAAGATTTTTTTTTAATAGAACATATTTCAAATCTTTTAGATTTATTTTTTTAATAGAATACATCCCAATTTGTTTTTATGAATATAATTATATATTCATTTTAAATATATATCTTTTAGATTTATTTTTTAATAGAATATATACCAAATTTTTAGATTTGTTTTTTATGAATATAATTATATATTCATTTTAAATATATATCTTTTAGATTTGTTTTTTAATAGAATATATCTAAATTTTTAGATTTATTTTTTATGAATATAATTATATATTTATTTTAAATATATATCTTTTAGATTTGTTTTTTACTAGAATATATCCAAATTTTTATATTTGTTTTTATGAATATAATTATATATTCATTCTAAATTATATAATATATATTTTTTCCATTTATTTTTAAATTTTTTAATAGAACTTCTATTATTATTTAAGAAAAAATTTCTCAAATAGATTTATTTTTTATAGAATATATTCATTCTAGTTTTTTGCTTTTATTTTTAAATTTTTTAATAGGAACTTGAAATAAATTTGTTTTTTATAGAATATATTCATTCTAAATTTCTATTTTTTGTTTTTTTTAATAAAATATTTTATTTATGTTATGCTTTTTCACTTGGTAAAGCATTCACGGATTTGGGTTTTGAATTGAGAAAGCTCCAACTTTATATATAAAATTTTGACTTGCATTTAAAAAAATTAATTGTCATGTGACAGGCAATACTGAAGACTAAACTATAGGAAAAAAATTCCTTGACAGGCAAGGTGGACTGTCAAATTTAAGCCCTGATCCCCACCACTAGGTAGAAGCATTTAAGAAAAGTGGTGGTGGGGTCGACCTGCCCCATGAAATAAGATTCCTTCTATACCTATGAGATTGTGTAGGTACGTGGGCCTTATCCAAACAAGAGCTGTTGTGGTTGTTTCCATTTTATTTTTAATGGCACAACCTTTTAACATCAACTCAATAGAGCCTAAGCTATATATTACAAGCACTTGCAATTTTAGGGGTTATACAAGATGCATCTACAGGTGGCTTATAACATATGAGACTACCTCATACTCCGAGTATGTAGAGTTATATGAGACTACCTCATACTGTCAGTATGCAGAAGGCACCTAACTGTGCTTCAAATATGAGGCATACATACCCTACACCCTGTAGGATTTGAACTTGTGACCTCTCTTTCAAGAGGACAAGTTTTTACCAACAAGCAACTCAGGGTGTAGTTCAAGGGAATCTTAAGAAGATTGGGAGGATTTGAAGGAATAGGAGGAATTAATGTGATGGATACCCAGAATACTTATTTGTTAAAAGACCTTTGTAGTTCAAGGGAATGTTAAGAAGATTGGGAGGATTTGAAGGAATAGGAGGAATTAATGTGATGGATACCTAGAATACTTATTTGTTAAAGACCTTTGTAGTGAGTTCATCTCCAAATAGGAAATTTCTTTGACAATTCACAAGAAAGTCATCGCTATTATGTAAATAGAGAAAAAACAAAAGAAAATCTTTTGGATAAAAAACATATATCCTTGCCAAAGGAAAATCTTTAGCATTTTATGAGGAAGAATGAATATAGCTATAGGAGTAATTCACAAGCATAGAAGATAGTCAAGCATTTTAAGGATCTATACCCAACATTTTTTTTATTTAATTTATAAATGAAACAAATATTAAAAACTAAATTGTACAAAATAAATTTAAAACAAGACATCGCCTAATCTTTCAAAGCAAATAAAAAAGTAAATAAAAGGTAAATGGGGTGATGGCCTCTTTGTTAGTTACAGGGGCACATCGCCTCTATTTCAAAAACATATGTGGATTTTTAAAAAAAATTGCAAAATAATCCTTAGAAAAAATAATTTCAAAAATAAATTGCAATCTGGAGCAAATTAAACCAAAATATTTTTAAGAACTACCACTTTAAACGAAGGCTTAAGTATTCATTCGTATGGAATCACTAAATATCGGCTCATAAACTAAATAAGAAATACCGATCCAAAGGCCACCATAGCTACAAAAGAACATATGCAAGATAAATCTTTCCAAACACTACAGATTAGGATTTTGGTTTTGTTAAGAAATGCTACTATTTTTTATGGCCTGTTCTATTTTTAATTTTTGGGGGCTTTTGCCTTGCTAGATGTCTTATTATAGAGTAACAATTCCCTATTTTCTAAACAAAACCCAAGTGGTATTTATTATTGCATGACAAGGAACACTCTAAATAGTTAAAAACACTCAACAATGAGGACACTTGGTGCTCAAATACAAGTGAGTCCATTCATCTTACATATACATATAATATATACACATAATATATACACATATGGATATTAAAAGAAACCATCAGAAAGGATTTCAGTTTAGCCTAACAAATGAGTCTTACATCAAAATTCACCTTTGATATAGTCTAGGAATAATGGATTTGAACAAAATTGCTGATGAGTTTTCAATTTTAAGAGTAATTAGATTTTCCATTGTCATCTAATTAATTGACATTGTATAGTAACTATCGTAGGTTCTTTGTTACCTCAAAATACTCTATAGTTCATTCTCAAGGGTCATGAGTTCAATCCCATGTGCCATGGAATATTTGATCTACCACATGGATTTGATCTATGTTGTGTAGGATTGATTTGATAGAATATGCACCTAAAAAATTATTCACCTTTGTCTTCCAAATAGTTGAACTTTTCAAGGTGGTGCCTAAGGATACCTTTTAGGAGTTTTCTGACTCAATAGGTGAATGGGTTCTCTCAGGTCAAATGCCTTTGGTAGTCTAAATTAACAACAATGAGTGATATTGAAGACAACATACATAAACATGCAAATGGCCTATGTGATGGTGATGTAGATCTTATTATCTACATATCGTCTACATTAGATATGTTATGGTAATTTATTGTCTTACATGATGATACATCTTTACATGTTATACATGCTTAAATCTTATTCAATTAACTTATGCTTTCTATTAAGGTATGTCCACAAAGATTGGGGGCAAAAAAATGGCCAAAATAAAATTCATTGCATGTGAATGCATTATGATTTGTATTAAGTTAAAAAATAGGGTTTGTGGCCAAGAGGGTGTAATTTTTTTCATTTTCTCCAACCAAAATGTGACTAGCAAAATTTTGTGAGTGCACTTCTAATAATTTTCATTCATGAAGCTTGATTTCATGCATTAATTCATCATTCATCAATGACACCACATAGAAAAGGTATTTTAAACATTTTATTCCTCATTTTTAGTTGTTTTATTACAATTAGGTTATAATTTTATTGTTTTTATCAAATTTTATCTCTTTTATTTTGAATTATACAAGCCAAGTCATGCATATGTTCAATTGTAGCCAAATGTTGTAGGTGAACAAGTTGTCGAACAAAACCCTCCAAGCCTTTTGATATTTCCACAAAACCCTCCAAATTTACAAGAGAATTTATTAGGGATCATCTAAAAAAATAAATCTCACATTGAACAATTAATTAATACACTAAAATATCCTAGAATGATAAACCATAAGCACGATTCATTAGCAAAAACAATACAAGAATTGATTACTAATGTAGACTCTGTCATAGTATAATTTGACACATGGTATCCCATAAAAACTAGTGATATCATTTTTATACCAAAAAATTGTCTTATGATATCCACAACCCTTCTATCATTAATTTTAAAACTAAATATTCCTATCTATTATATTTAATATAAGTATTTCTACCAACTATAATCAATTTAAAATAATTGTCTTCTCATTAAAATGCATCTATTTATTCACCTTAAATAAGAGGATTCATGTATATTTTCAGAAAGCAAAATTGGAACTAAAGTTTCTCTGTACATTAAAACTATTATCTGTTATAATGTTCTCCTACAGATTCAAGTGCAAGCTAGCAAAGTTGCCTTGGAAGTGGCTCACTTACAAGAATTGTTGGATCATTGGGGGAATGCTCCTTGCACTATGGCTCGTGTTCCTCCCTCACCACCCGCTGTCAGAGCTTGCTCTCCTAACAAACACAGAAGTGGTTCGACCAAAGATTCTCAGCCTGGCTCCTAGCCTGCTCCACGTCGCGGTGCTCACCGGCGTCAGCGCTTGGCCTCTCCACGTCTGCGTGGATGGACCTTTGGCCATGCTGCTAGTGCAATTGGGGATAACACGGGGTGGCCCGTTATGGATAAATGCAGGTAATGCTGGTTGGCCTGCACGGGATAATGCAGGCTGGAATGCTCCTGGTTCTTCACATCCACCATCTACAGGGTGGGATAATACTAAGGTTTTCCCTCGGTTAAATTTGGCTATCTCACCTCAGCATGAGGAGCCAAATGTTCATAAAGAAGAACAGGAAAATGAAGATGGTTAGGATATGCCTGATGTCAACCCGGACTCCGTGGACATTTGGGGAAACCAGATGACAGGGATCCGCCATCTGCAGGAATGGCTTTGGCTGCTTAATTCTGTTTTCTCTTTGTTTTTATATGGGTGTTGTACCCTTTGATACTTTGATGCTTTGTTCTTAATATTTTTGGGCTTAGCCCATGTGACTCTTGGGGTGTGCCTTTTAACCACCCATTATTTTTTTGTGAAGTGTTTGTTTATTTAAATAGATAAATTGCATTTTCATCCAAAAAAAAAGAGGATTTTTTTCACATACAAATATTCAAGCGATGAAAAAGAGGAAGGGAAAGGAAAGGAGGCTTAATTCTCTCTCGTAATGTAGGTTTCAATTACTATAAAGATTTAAAATCAATTTAAAGGAAAAATCATATTTCCAAAAAGTGGCCACCAAAGCAATATCGGAATATCTACTCTAAATTTTCCTAGATTTATCAATGTTGGATAGATAAATGTATGAATGTAATGAATGACCATGGCTGCTCGTAAATATCATAATTGTGTTTGCTTTCACTTTCACGTCAAAATATTTGTAAGATATTTATCGGTAGCTCAAACTTATTTCCCAACATTGTTTTCTACTTACCTTGCGATGTTTTCTAGTTTCCTGGTAGTATTTCCTAGTTTCTCGGCATGAGATAGGTTTGCCAGTTAATTGTGGACAAGCAAATCCACTTAAAAAAAGTCTATCGACCAATTAGAAGGTGATATTATACTAAAAATAATAATTAATTAAAATATTTTTAAGTTATATTAAATTTTAATTTTTAATGTAAATATTTAAATTTGTTAATTAAAAAATTATAAAATAATTTATTTGAATTATTATTGGTTAAATGGTTTGAATTTTTATTACAACCTTTACATATACTATGTTGACTAATCAATAGGATGAAATTGGCTTTTAATGAAATATTATCCATCTATTACTTTATTTTTGGGTATTAACCTTTAGAATAATTAGGCATTACTATTTGAAACCTATGGACAACAACATTTCACATCAAAATCATTAAAATGGAGGAGCCCATGGCACCCCCAAAAAAAAAACTCCATTCGGTGCTATAAATAATTTACAAATTATCATGCTTGGAAAACTTTGAACATTTAATATTTATGTTTCTACTCTTTGCCTAGGATTAGAAGCTTAAATTATTTAATTTAAGTAATATTTAAGGATTGATTGATTCTCAATACCCCATTAATGAAACTTATTTATCGTAACTGAAACTATAATTAATTGGTTTTTATCATGTTAATGCCCTTTGAAATATGATTTCTATTAGCTAGAAAATGATTTGACAACATGATTGAATGCAATTCGAGAATTTTTAATATTTTAATTGCCAAAAGACAAAAGTCAAGTTTTTAAATTATAGAAATTCCTTGTGTCACTTAAAGAAACATTAAAGATCCAAACATTTGTTTTCTTCCAATATGTCAATATTATCCTCTCAATTATATCACAAAACATATATGAAAAAATAAACAGGTCACTTGCTCAAGTTACATTTATAACAATTTTAAATATATTGCAATTGCAGGGACTCGTCACTACATGACACTTATTAAAAAGGAATCACATTAGCTATTTTAAAGAAGGGGATTGACATTGGTTATTTTATCACATCATAAAGAGTCTAGGTTCAATTCTAAGGGATATAAAGTATTGTGTTTGATATAACATCATTATGCCATGTACATTATATCTAGTAAATGTGGCATGCATGTCAATAGGAAAAACAATATAATAATTATAATTAAAAGTCTCAACATGACTACAATTCTTAGAGCCATTGCCACTATGAACTTATAGAGGTGAGAAGTGCATATGTCACACTTTTCCCCATTAGTTTTACATTCACTTTAGCTATGTTTTGAGATATGTTGATTTAGTACTTGATTATGGTCATTTATGCACAAAAGTTGATAGAACCTAAAAACCACCCATACATCTACCCACTCTAGCTCTCATTCATCTATACATTCCATTGGCACTTCCTAGACGTAATTGTTGTCACAATTCTATCGCGTGAACAAGATCATTGGCACAATCGTACAATCTACCTAATAATAAATTAACTCTCTGGCCATTCTAAATTTAACAAATTCAAAAATTTAACTATTATTAGTTAGCTTGCTTAATAAATTATCTAAATTGAGATTTAGGTTGTCATATTTAAAGGTTGTTGCATGTCAATAATCACAACAATCATCATAGAGAGGAAGATCATCGCAAGGAAAAAATAAAGAATTAATTCACACACAAGGAAAGCATTAGGCCCTCACTAAAACTTGCATTGACATTCCACAAGGACACATGTTGCACTATTATCTTCTACGTTATGAAAACCAACAACACAAAGATTAACTAAGACATAAGGAAGCTTCACAACTTCAACCCATGCATAACAAGCCCCCAAATGAATTCATCAACACTACTCCATCCAAGACCAGATAATAGGGGAAGACAAGCAGTCTCCTCGAGTCTATAGGCACAAATGATAGGAGCACAAAAATGATGCAATCACAAGAATTAGTCAAAATCGTGGCTATGATTCTATCTATTAAATCATAGAGTTCTTGTATTTGCTCAATCATAGTCATCAGTACTTCATCCCAATTTTGTTCCAATACTTAGGTAGCATCAAGTTCGACACATCAGTCAACACACCACAATAAAATAGCTACACAATCTCTTTCCACACTCTCTTTATAATTATGCATTTGCTTTCACATGTCATCATTCAACTTTATGTGTTTATTTAGGTCTAATTTATATTAATTAAAATATCATTTGTTAGAGCTAGATAAATACATTGTAGGGACCTTAAGAAATCTAATAGAGTTTACTTTCTTCCCTTCATTTTGGTGAACCTAACATATCTTGCACTCCCTAAGGTTTTGCCTTAGGGTTTCTCTTTCTATCCTTATTAATTTTTTATTTGATATTTCTGTTTGCATTTATCTTCATTTCCAATTTGAAATTAGCAAGTATCCTTATTACTTATACTTTTCTTTCATCTAAGGTACTACCCTAGCTAGTGTCCTTTCTTCCACTCATATTCCTTGATTTTTCTAGGCTCTTGACCTTATCCTCGTCTCTAATTTTAGATCTAATCATTTATGATATTTCTCATCTTATTTCAAATATGAAACTCATTGACCTATCCTTTCCTTATCCATAGTGATTGCATTTGGTTGTTTATCCTTTTATTATGGATTCCTATCAACCCTTGTCCCTAGCCTCTATCCATTCTTACATCAAGGATTTTGTTGTGTTTTAAAAAATATATTTGATACATCAATCCTTGATGAGTTCCTCTCCTTTTATTATAAGGTCAATGTTACATGTTCTATGAATACACTCTTTCATAGAGTGTGTGACTTTTCATCTTTTATGCAACTTGTTATTGCTTTTCCTTTTATTCTAGATGTCTTCACTTCACTTATCCATAAGCTACATGATGATTACACTTCTCAAATGGATAGTACTAGTTATGATAATGTTGACTCTTTTATGACCAATGATGTGATTGGTGTTGATGATTATTCTATTATTAGTGATAGCACTTTACCATTATGTACTTTCCCTTTCTCGCATGCTATATCTAGTAAGGGAAATCTAGATGACCACAATTGTGATGCGCCTTCTTTGCATTCATTCCCACATGGTGTTTCCCTATTTGATGATGTATGTGCATTCTTCAAGAAACTCACAAGGGCACCTTAGATTATGTGGACATTCTTATTCCCCTATCTCATGATGGTGTGATTCATGTTTCTAATGCAAATCTTGTTAATGAATCAATGTTAGCTGAATTTAGTGGAAATGAAGATGCACATTTACATGTTAGATCATTTATATCTTCCCATTATACACATACATGTATGATGATATGTTTCTATTAAATGCATTTAAACATACTTTGAATAATACGATGTTGAAATAGGTTCTTTCATATCATGTTTATCATACATCACTCCATGTTTTATCAAGTGCCTTCATATATTTCTTTACTTCTAGCCCTATATCGTGTTTATGTGATGATGCTACTCTTTCTTCCTCTAGTGGCTCTTCCTTAGATGCTATAATGGACAAATCTATGAGTTTTCACAAGTCATCTTTATATATATTGTCCTTTATAGTCACCCCATGTTATCATTTCGCATGGTCTAACTTATTATCCCACTTGAGCATAACCCTGGCAATACATCATATTTTGACATTTCTAAATAGAAGAGTGTCATCTACTCTACTCCTAATTACTCTTTTATTATCTACCCCTTGGTTGTTCAAGTTGATAATCTACAAAAGGGTACATCTAAACCTAATCCCACACTTTTTTGACCATTGGTGCTTAAGGGAAAGTCTCTCAATAATTGTCCACTTATCCATACTCCAATTAAGCCACTTGTTTTAAAGGAAATGCCTAATTCAAATGTTTATCATCATGCTGCACTCAAAGTCGTCTCTATTGATTTTCACATTATTACCACACATGTAAGAGGCTAGTGAGAGGTCAAAAGCTAACATCCACCAATAAGCCTTGCATATTACTTCTCTTGATTTGTGTCTAGCACTCACTTTGTCTACTAAACCTCACAAAGGATATTATATAATTGACCAACTAGAGAATACTCAAGCTAGGATTTCTTTATGGGATTTAATGAATACTTCAAAAATGTATAAATAAATCTTATTTAAAGCTTTACAAAACATCATTGTGGATTCTAGTGTAAAACTAGTAGAAGTGGAAATTGTTTTAGAATCAACTTGGATGTAAATAATGAAGTAAAATGACAGATGCACAAAGAATGACTATTCCTATGCCATGAATGAAAAATAATATCAATCTAATACTACTTCCCCAGATAAAATGGTTACATTATAATCAAACCTTTCTATAAGGCTTTCACCCTCCAACCGTCTAACTACCATACGAGAAACTTCTCATGTGTAGCTAACCACTAAAACATATAACATTAAGATAACTAACTCAAATTACATGACCAACTAATGTTATCACACTGACATGACATTATGTTTTAACACCTCATTACATGACACATACTAACACATTAACATAAACACATATAGATCTCACAACAAACTAACCCATTGACATTAACAACTTTTAGATCTTATAGACCACAAAAGATAACAACCCCCCTTGATCCAAAAGAGAATAATCTAGATGATCTGTAGAGCCTCTAGTAACTATTCTACAACCCTATCAATCTTGGTCTTTTGTAATTAATATAGATCAAGTTATGTCTCTCACCTTGACACAATCATGTCAAAGTATCATCAGCATGTGCCTTCCACATGGTGTAAATAACATATGTGTTGTTCAACCATAATTACCCTATCTCATTGATCAAACTTGTACAAGTATAATTATCAAGTTCATCTCCACCTGAGACTACTATACCACTTTGCTCTCCATTCCTTTATGAGTAACACATGTTGATCTATACTGATTAGCACATATGATTAATCATCAAAACCTTCAACCTCCCCCTACTAAGGTCCATGAGGGAAAATGATAGTATCACCACCTTTACTCCTCAACAAATCTCAAAAAATATTTTTTTTAAAAATAGGTGCCTCTAATATCACTTGTAAAAGAAAAAGCACATAGAAAATTAAATTAGACCATGAATTTTACAATAGCACTCAATATAATATTACCTCATAAGATAAAAATGATTCCATTAAATCAGGCCTTTTTAGAAGGTTTTCACCCTCCAACCACATAACTAGCACGTAGGAAACTTCTCATATGTACCTAACCATAAAACATATAACATCAACATTACTAATTCACATTACATGACCCACTAACACTATTGCACTAACATGACTAACATTTATTACATTGCATTATGTTTTAACACATTATTACATGACACATACCAACACATTAACATAAGAACATAAAAACCTATATTTCTCATAGCAACTAACCCACTAGTTCAACTTTTAGATCACAAGGGCCACAAATGATAACACTATGTTTGATTCTAAAGAACTCCCTAGCCAACTAGTTATTTGTGAACATTTACCTTTCCATATTGTAGTTGGATATGGGAAATAAACTATAAAATTGGCTCTTTTAAACAATGGCTTGGGACTAAATATGTACATAGCAAGGATTTCTTGGACTAGATTAAAGTTGATTTAATTACTTTGTAAAATTATGAAGTAATAATTAAATATTTTGATAATGTGGGGCAAGATGATTTGGGTGTAATTAGGTTGCCCCTTATTTTAGATATGTTATTCTATGGGATGCCTAGTTGTTTAATGTATAATATTCTTCTTGGGAATCCATGGATACAAGTCATGAAAACAATTCATTCTACTCTTCATCATTCATTAAAAATTGCCTAGAAGGATAAATTTTATGTCATCAATGCTAATGAAGACCTATTTAAATTTTGTCAAATGGTTGAGTATAAAGGTACTATAATTCCACATAATTATTGTGGCTTACACACCATGCCCTAATTCTTCTTGAACTAGGGTCCCACTCTTTGAAATTTAAATGGTTCACTACTTTAATTTTGGTTTTGGATATGATATGTTGCCCTTTGCAGTTGCTGAAATGGTCTTGTATGATACTACTATGAGAATATTGTTTTCTTATGATCTCCTCCTACGATTTCCCCTCGACTTGTGTGTGTTGCAATGCTTATATTGATCCTTTGTTTTATTTTTCTAAACATCTACGACAACCCATGTTATTTGGACCAACCCATGTTTTTCTTTAAACTAGTTGTTTGTTGTTTTATTTTTTATTATTGTTGATTACCCTCTTGTTGGTTGGTTGGTTGGATTTGGTTGGAAGTAGTGCATATGTACTAGTTTGTAATGAGATTTTATGTAGAGAATACATAACATTTTTGCATGTCTAATAGGTATTTTAGGTTATTTGTATGAGGAGGCTTGCCAAATAATCTATTGAAAGTCTATGAGGTATGTGCTATGTTTTTAGAATCTACACTAATGGCTAATGTCATAGGTGGCATCATTGGTCCTAGGTTGTTCATTTTTAAAACCTTGTCAAGCTTGGAGAAGTATGTCTTGCTCCATTAGACAAGAAAGACTAATTGTGGTTTGTTTTATGTTTTCATGAGCTTGTTGTGCATGTGTTTTAAATCAATAGCTTTTGATTTTGGTATGTGTATACACCTAAAAATGGCTTGAGTCAAATTAAATAAATATTTTAATATTTATTTTATTCTTATTCTTCTATCAATTAAACAAATATCCTAATTTATTTAAATGGTTCACATTTCTCTTATTCTTCTAATGATTAAATAAAATCATTTTATTTAATTGATATTCCCTAATTCCTCTAATATTTCATCTAATTAAATAATCCTAAATTATTTAATTAATCACAAACTCCTCTATTCCAAAGTCCTAAATTCCATAATTCCACATCATCTCATCCATGTCATTCTTTCACCTCACCATGTTGCACACATAATTAAATATTTTAATATTTAATTAGCTAATTATCCTTACCCACATGTGTCCTATTATTTCTCAACCATCTCTATGCTCAAAGACACTTGTCTTTCTAATTCTAGTTCATCTCTCACATTCCAACAAATCAAGAGTCCTCCTTCCACAATCTTCTCAAAGACTTCCACCTTTAACTCACATGTCATTTGTGAGCACAATGACATGTGGCTCATGGATCCACTTATTCCTCTACCTTGTTAACGTAGTAGGAACATTTCCCATGATTATCTCCCTCAACTTCATCTCAACCGTACACATCACAGATAATTCCTCTCCCTCAACTTCATCTCAACCGTACACATCACAGATAATTCCTCCAGTCATGGATATATTGACACTTGGACTTGGCCTCTCTTAAGCCTATAAAAGTAAGGTCCTCACACCTATTTTGCATCCACTCAAGCTTTAGCAATCTTACTCTACAGGAATTCCATCATAGATCTCAAGCATGCCTTTGGCTCTATTACATTTGCATTACAAACCCATTATCATCATCTCATTATCATCCACCATGGTTGCATATCATTACCTTCATCCTTCATCTTAGTTATTGCATTGTAGTTGCATTGCACAATTCTCCACATAGCCATTCTAACTTTGTCATCTTAACAGCAAGGAAGTACAACTTCTGAGAGCTCCATAATCAAACAAGATCAAAGCAAGATAGGCAACAATGGAAGGCATTAGGTAAATCTATTTGCAAAGGTATATCTTTTGTTTATTTGCATTTGTCTTATTTCCATTGAAGTTATTGGATATTTAGTAGTTTTTACTATGATTCAGAAATTCAACAACATTTTTGTCGCCCACCATGGGGCCTAGCCCCATTTTTAATCTCCATTTGAGTGTTTTTTTTGCTAGTTCTACTTTGGGGCAATTTCCTCTCTGTCAAAGGTTTCTGGTTTGGATTTGGTTCATGTTTTGAGGATCACTTGGTCAAAGATTGTAGATCACCATTCTGTTGTAGGCCGTCTTTGTTTGCAGGGCAGTGGGCATTTTTTGTTCCCTCCAAGGGATTACACACAAGGCCACTCACTAAAGCAACAATTTTTGCCATAGATCGGCCTACTTGCCACTCCAATCGCCTTGGTTGTCTCTAGCTGACATCCCTCCTTGCCATTTTGACTTCCACTTTTATGGGTCTAACACTTCGATGATCATTCAACACGAGGTCAACATTCTTACTACCAATGGTCACAATCTTGGCCGAGGTTTACATTTTGTTACACTGTGAGGTCGAAGATCGCAATTCTCTACCAGACTTCCCTCCAAACACTTCATCAAAGTCATTGTTTCAAGCGCCTGGTTGAAGTCTTTGGTATTCCATTTGCTTGTAGGTTCAAGCCTCCACTGCCAACAATCAAAGCTTTTTTTCTTACAGGTCATTATTTGTATTTGCCTCAGCGAAGGTCCATATCACAATCAGGTTCAACGTCTTACCAGATTTGTGGGTCATTGTTTTTGGGAGTGCCCTTCCCCTTTGCACATCGCCAACGATCTCTCTTACACTAGCACAGAGTCGCTTCCTTCTCCCCATCCACACTAGCACATCATTGCCATTTTATCATGCAGATTTCAAACATTCAACCAATCCCTAAATTTGCTAGATAAATTTTCATACTAACTTTTGTTGCAAGTATTTTAATCATCAAATGGAGGCTTTTAACACAATGATTTTGTAGGTGTAGAAGCTGGTTTAGTTATTTAGTTGCATCATATCTTCATCTAGATTTAATTAGGAGGAAGTAATTTGGCATCCTCATGCAAATTTTCATCTAGATTTAATTATGAGGGAGTAAATTGTATTGTTGCATACAACTTTCACATAGTCCCAACCTAGGTGGATAAAACTAAACAAATCTTTATTTGCTATCTTGCACTACAAACTCGCATTTAGCTTGAATAGGGGAAAGTAATTTGTTTGATTCTTCAACAACAATCTTCACATAGATGTGTTTAGGAGGATAAAATTAACCATCTTTTCAAAGTTTTTGCTATCTTGTCAATTTCTTGTGCTTGGTAGAGTAAAGCAACTTAGTTTTAACTCTAGGAGGATAAAGAACCAGTGTATTCTATGTTTGAAAACGGTGATAGGACTATGCTCTCCCATTTTTGGGTGATCAAAATGCCAAACTCATTGTTTTATCTGTGTAACCTTTAGAAGAGGCTTGCCCTTGGGATTGTGTTTCTTCCAAGTGGGATGACCTCGAGTGGTAACGAGATAAATCCAAGCCACTTTAAATAAATTGTGTTTGTGACGAAAGGCACAAACAATAGGTGATGTGTTATACCAACAAATGTTTCCCATAGTACCCTTGTGGTGCGTTTAACTCTATTGAGCCTAACCTCTTCAGACTGGAAAGCCTCCATAACAGAGCGAATTGCCACACGTATAACCACCCGAACGGATGCCCAAACTAAAAGTCAATTGTTTTAGAAAGCCAAAAACCCCTATTTGTTGACGCAAGAGGTCGAACCTCTAAAGTTGTCCAACGTCATACACTCATCTAGTGTGAAGACAGAAAATCCAACTCTTTAGAGGGATTGTAACTTGGTATGCGTGAGAAATGAGTGCACTGTAAGGGGGAGTCGGTGCTACCAAGTTACTAATTGTTCGCCTTTATGTAAGTGGCTGGAGTAAAATCCAAGTTGGAAACACCTATTCTGGCCATACCTGATCCAAATGGTCATTTCACAGTGATAACAGATGCTTCTAGTGAAGGTGTGGGAGGAGTGTTGATGCAAAATGGGAAAGTGGTGGCATATGAATCTAGAAAGTTAAAGCAACATGAGTTAAACTATGCACCTCATGATCTTGAATTGGCCGCCATTGTTCACACACTCTAAATGTGGAGACACTACCTCTTGGGTAAGCCCTTCGAGTTAAAGGCTGATCATTTAGGGCTCGAGTACATCTTCACCCAACCTAATCTCAATGCACGACAGAGAAGGCGGTTAGAATTCCTTAGCGAGTATGACTTTGGAATTGAGTATATAAAGGGAAAAGAGGATAGGGTCGCAGATGCTCTTAGTAGGAGACGACATCTAGTTGCCATGGTGACTACTAGATCCAATCTAAGGTAGAAGGTAATCCAAAACTTACAAGGGGATGAACATAATGAACGAGTTAAACAAGCATTAGAAACATACCCCATAGATCATCGATTTGATGGGTATGTGATAGAGTCAGATGGGATTTTGAGATACCAAGGAAGAATGTATATTCTAGATTCAGGTGAGTTGAGGAAGTTAGTTCTTGAGGAAGTTCACAGTGCTCCATATTCTGGACACCCAGGAGTGACCAAGACAATGGAAGGATTGAAACCATTGTACTTTTGGCCTAAGCTTAAGAAGGACGTAACTGAGTTTGTCACTCAATGTTTAGAGTGTCAACGTGTCAAGGCCGAGCATGTCCATCCTACAGAACTTCTTTATCCACATAGTATTCCAGAGTATAAGTGGCAGGTGATTAGCATGGACTTTATTCAGGGATTGCCCATGTCTAAGAACTGACATGATGTCATCGTAGTGGTGGTGGACAAGTTAACAAAAGTAGCCCGTTTCATTCCCAGAAATCTCTTAGATGGGTCGTTGACCTTAGCGAGAAAATTTGTCCAAGAGATTTTTAACTACATGGAGTGCTAGAGGCTATCATTTCATATCGCGACACTCGCATGACCTCTAGGGTTTGGACCACGCTTAATGCAGCTTTGGGGACTAAGTTGAACTTTACCACAACTTATCATCCTGAAACAAATGGTCAGATAGAGAGTCAACTAGGTAGTGGAGGATCTTCTAAGGATGTACTGTATGGATTAGCAGTATAAATGGGAGGAATATCTACCATTGGTAGAGTTTGCATATAATAATTCTTACCATGCATCCTTAGGTATGGCAGCATTTGAGGCTCTTTATGGGCGCAAATGTCATACACCAATTAGTTGGGACAAGGTTGAAGACATGAAAGTGATTGGTCCTGACATGTTAAAGGAGATGGAAGATCAGATGAGGCTAATTAGAGAGAAATTAAAGCAACCCTCGGAAAGACATAAAAGTTATGCAGATAGGAACAAGACTTTCATGCCTAATTCTTAGTAGGTGACAAAGCGTTTCTAAAGGTCAAGCCACATAAGAGTTTGATTTCGTTTGGCAAGGCATCCAAACTAGCTCCAAGATTTGTAGGACCTTTTGACGTTCTAGAAGTGATCAATCTAGTTGCATATAGACTTGCTATGCCGCCCGCTCTCACCAAGATCCATAATGTTTTTCATGTGTCGTTGTTTAAACCTTATCATCCTGATGTTTTGCATATTCTTGATTGGCGTGCTTTGCAGGTGCATGATCTAGGAGTGGTGCTAGTGGAGCCCATTTGAGTCTTGGAGAAGCACAACATTAAGTTATGTAATAGAGACATAGTGCAGTATAAGGTCCAATGGGACCAATACTCAATGGACAGTGCTACTTGGGAGAATGCTACAGAGATTGATATATCTTTTTCGCATTTGGGAAAATAGCATAGATGTTTTTATTCATGCACATTAGAGATACTTTGATACTTAGATGATGATACATTATTGTTTTGATACTTTATTGTTTTGTTTGATGTAATAAGACATCAAGACAATGCCTCTTCCAACTGGGGAAGGATGTCACATCTCAGACTCTTGTGATTGAATTTATTTTACATTAATGCATTGGAAACCATTGAACTTTAATTAAGGATATTTGTCAGAGATATATTATTGGCTTATGATTCAGTCACTTCGGCTATATTTTTTGGGACTAACCTATTGACAGTGGAAAGTGAGTGGGTTTGACTGCAGGTAGTCGAAGGCAAGAACATGGCTCAAGAAGAAGGGACCTATCAGCTTGGCAACAATCGACGGGTTTTATCTGGTGTTCATGCACACACACATACACACACGTAGAATTGCATTCATGCATGATTAATTAGTGGACTAATGATCTTCTTGGCACAAGCATACGTGGTTGTTATCTAGCATCTTTTGTTGTCTTTGTCGATCTGTTTGCATACTCTATGCTTGTTTCTGAACCCAGTTTTGTTATCTTGAGCCATATAAATAGATGGTATTGGTAATACTTTGTAGAATAATTTAAAAACATCTAAATAAAAATAAATGCCTTAATGCATTATTATTTGATGTGCCATTTCTTTTGTAGATATATTTATATAAATAAATAAATATTAAAATTATGTGGAAATTATATTGCTTGTATTAAAATGTTAGTGTTAAAATTAAATAATAGTGTGAAAACATTCAAAAAATAAATAAATCCTTTTCTTTTATAAAAATAAAATACTATATAAACATTCTTATAAAAATAGATTTACTTTAAATACAGGAGAAAATAATGTTGCATATGCATTAAGAGTAAAAGTATTAAAATAAGGAAAATATTTGCATGAGAGTGATCGGTGGAAAAAAAATTAGGGTTTGAAATTATAAAAAAAAAAGAAAAGCAGGGCTGGAAAGATAGACCGGGAGATAGGAGATTTGAGGGGAGGAGGTTTTCAGCTCAGAGAACAAAAAAAGAGAGCGTGGAAAGAGGATTTGTTTAACATCAAATTTAGGTAAGAGTTATGTTTTCTTTTATTTATTCCTCATTGAAGTAAAAGTTATCTCCTTAGATCTTTGATTTAGAGTGTGATCGACCTTTTCCTTATTGATTCGATCACCTTCTTCTAATCGACTTCTTTCTTAAGCCAATTTCTTGTTCTTAAAAAGAAAAATTGTCCTTCTCTGCTCAAAATAGCCTACCTATTAGTCGATCTGTCTCTTAAAGGAGATCTATGTGTATCTTTTGACAATAATACAATTGTTGTTATTTATTGGAGGTCTCTATCAGATTAAAATGGATTTGTATTAAATCTTTGTATACTAAATCTTCTGGAAACTTTTTATATTTTCTACTATCAGTCGTTCTAAACTCTTTAGCTTAATTCTTTAAACAATACAACTATCTTATGATCTATCAACCTACAAAAGAACAGGCTTCAAATGATCGAACGACCTTTTTACCTTATGAAACGACCTTGTTACATTTGTTCGATCTATTCTTGATCACCTCTATTCGGTCAAAAAGAGAAAAACCTATGATCTGCTTTCTTTTATATTTGTATCTCCTTGTTGGTAATTCAAAAAAACTCAGTATCAAATCTCATGCCCAAAAACATCATAGTGTTGTTTCTTTGCTATTCTCTGTGTGGTTTATTCTTTGATTCTCATGCAAATATGAGTATATTTTATTGATCTCATGCAAAGTTTCCTGACAATACTGCGCTACCCCCCTTTAGATCTACATAGCCTTCATACTATTTTCTTTTTGCGTAGTCTCTACATCTTCTAAGACATCGTCTCTCTCTCTCTAATATTATCTTATGTCTTATTTTCTTTTTATAAGCTAAGGTTAGTTTACTTACTAAGGCTGCATGGGCCTTTTCCATGGCGTGCATGCCCTTTGTGTCCATTGAATTTCTATATGCATATATAACGTCCATTTGACCACTTAATTAGGTTTAAATTGCCTATTTATAGTAAGAATTGTCCGTTGTGCCGTTTCCTTAATCCGGAACTTCTTTTGACTTTGAATCTGGAGTAACCGAATAACTTGTCTTAGTCAGCCTTTCTTGCCAGCGATACCCTTAGTCTGCTAATCATGATTTAGCATTATAGTTATAAGTGGTCTACCTTTAGGATCAACCTTTCCTGGCTCACTTTTAACTTGCCAATTTGTTTTGGTATATAAGTCAGCCAACCTTAAGCCATCTCCAACGACCTCTAGATCATGTACTTGGTCGGCTTACTCTTATTCGATCACTTGTTTACAATTATTTAGATAATTAAAATATTAATATCCTTCATGCAAATACCTAAATATATATACATTAATCAAGAGATTTGCATAATAACTTCAATGGTTTTATTAATTGAAATTTACTTTATCATTATAATTGAAACCCTTCTTGGTTATAGAGTTATGAACATCTACCATCTGATGGTTATACGTGGAAATATGTATTTTATTTTACTTTATGATTGAAGACATTTTGCATTTTACCTTACAACATTAAGGAAATAAATCAGAATCACGATCCAAAACAAATGGAATTGCTTAAATTGCACTATAACATGTATTAAGAAACTAGCTATATGTATGAAAACAAATACTGGATGTAGACACTTAAGACAAATTATTCTCTTTGTACTATACATGTATGGTAGGATTTTATTTGCTTATGCGCAAACTATGTTTGAATAGGAATGTTTTTTTTTTTCTCTTTGAACTTGTTTTTTTTTTAAAGATTGCCTTCCGGGATGGGTGCCAAGTATGGGAAAACAGGGAAGTAGGTTTTCTTTTTCAAAACCTACACACTGTTTAACAGTTAATGCTTTGGCCAAAGCGATTGCGATGTTGAAACAGATGTGTGTACCATTGAAACAGATGGTTTGATTGCCTAATTCCATTTATATTTTTCCCTGCCATGTCTTGTTAATGAGATGTTGCATTCATGATAGAAATGCATGTAGATTAATAGGCACGCATCGGATTCCACTTTGTGCTTGTTTATAGGTTGCTAGGCCCTTCGAGCAGGGTCGGGCATCCTTCAGTTTGAAGGATACTGGGGAAGTGCTTGAGCTTCGTGGTTGGGCAGAAAAGTGCCTGAACCATGTTCTTGTCATTGGACACAGCAAATGGCCGGATGGTCGATGGCGGTTGAGGACTGATTGTGTTGGATTTACTTGATTTTATCGACAAATGTATATCTTCATTGAAATTTCATGTTATGTAAGGTGTAAAGTCATTTTTGAAACATGTATAATTGTACTTGTTGTCACGTAGAATTGCACCCTGCTTGGAGATAGTCCAAGCATTCTAATGACACAATGGGAATGATCTCGAAGTGTGGGACCTTGCGAACTGAGATCAGACCTCCAGAGAAGGCTGGTTCCTCATTCTAAGCCTAATGCTTAGAGGGATGTATCTAAACCTAGTGCTAATACTGCAGGGAAAAAGGGGTGGAAGGAAACATAAATAGAAATTAGGTGATACACCAGGTTGAATAAAAGAACCCTCACAGAACTGAAAAAATGCACAAAATGACTAGATACAACAAATAAACATACACAGATCAAGCTGATTTTAACAGAGGCAAGAAGCAAGAGATGATTAGAAGGAATTAAACATTCACAAACACATCATTCTTATATCACATAGAGTCAAAATAACATGAAGAGGTAAAATAACTAGCATGTATTTAATCAAAAGGCAAGGTTACAGTAGAGGAATGCTCTGTTTGGAGTCAAAAGCATAGATTACTAAATCTTCCAACCTTTTTTACATCTCATGTTTATGCATATATAACATTTTGCATTTGACCTAAGTCGGTCATAATGAATTGTCCCATGAGCTCTGTCAGAAAATATCATCGCCATAAGGGACGTCCACCTGCAAGAAGTGGAATAAAATATCTGGAATAGGGCAGGTGGAAGATATTTTGAATCTTCAATGTGAGCTGCTGAATCATCAACCTGCACCAATAAACGCAACAAATATCTGTATTGAAGGGCCTCTACAAAACTTAATTCAGCCGCTGAGATGTCCTGTTGCCAAACACATGAAGATCTACCAGCAAGACACAGAGCCCATACGCATTGAAGAGTGAAGCCATCTGCCATGAATCCACTTGCAAAGCCTACCAATTGGAATAAATGCAAAAATATCAGCCCCTGCATACACCAAATCAGTCGCTGAAACATCCAGTCGATCGAGCTTGCAGATTTGCATCAAATTCTGAAAGTGAAGATATCCTCCTCAAAGCCCGCCAGATAAAAGGAGGAGGCAAAAACAAGCAAATTTGCCTTTTGGAGCGTGCAGAAATTCCTCAGGATGAAGGAGATATGGGCGGTCAAAGTTACGGTCAACTACATCTTGCATTTGTATATCGCTTTGCATCTGCAATTGAATCGGCCTTTGAATTTCCCCTATTTGATCAAACTTGCATTTTTGGCTTCTAAGTCGGTGACTGTCAATTTTATCCTTGTTGCCAAGAGAACCGTTGTTTGTATGCATACATACATACAAAAACGGATACACTATAAAAACCATGATGACATCAGCATCATGTAGAACTCGGGCAAAGAACAGGCCTGGATGACGTCATCATGCTATCGGGTCCTTCAAATCCTTCAATTTGCACTTATGCGATTTCTTCATTTTTTTGTATTTTGCATATCAAATCGCTTTGCATATGTCTTTGAATCTCCCTTTGTATATGCTTTTGTATGTGCAATTGTATATACAATACAATGGCCAACATACAAAAGTGGGCCTTAACCTTTGTATCACCTTTTGTATATATGCCCTTGCCACGTGTCATCACTCCATTGGTCGCTGAGCTAAACCTAGGACCCACTGCTGCATCCTCCTTATCGGCCATCAGAAAGACCTCAAACTGAGCCACCGATACACATTGTCTCGCCGAAAATCCATTGTATGTGACTTTGTATATGTGATTGTATATGAGATACAATCGCATGTACATACAATTGTGGAACTCAAAGGATTATCAACCAGAATGGAACATTGAAACAGGTCCAACTTGTATCTTTGCTTTTTTGCATATCGGCACATACATGCACTTCAACATACAACTGCGGACTCCACCACTGAGTTTGCCAAATTTAATTTCTTAGTCAGATCCACATTGTATATCCCTTTTGTATCTAACCTTTGTATATGTAATTGTATATAGGATTGTATATGAGATGATACAATCGCATATACATACAATTGCCGGACCCCAACATTTTTATGAAGCAAATTGAAATTAACATCGGGTCTGGCCTTGTATCTTACCTTCTTGTATGTTGCACCCTTTTGACCTTGTATATGCAATATACAACTGCGGACTCCAAATAATTATCCGCCACATTCAATTCCCCAGTCACGTCTAGATTGTATGTATTCGCTTGTATATTGCCTTTGTATATCGCATATACAATGCGAATATACAAACAAAATTGCATACAATCGCTTGTACATACAAACATTGCATGTGACCTTGTATATGACCTTGTATCTGCAAATATACAATGTGAACATACATACAAAGATGCATACAACTGCATCTGCCTTTCCAAAACCAAATGCATATTCTTTTAGGTCTGAGAATGTATTTTATATCTGTATAACCTCTTGTATATTGCATTGTATATGTAATTGTATGCGCAATATACAAAGGAGATACATACAACATAACCTACAACGAACCTGATGCATAGTAACATTGTACATGACCAAGATACAAGGAAAATTGTATCTGAGATACAATTCAACCAAATGATAGAAAAACCCAAAACAAGGATGACGTTATCATCATATACATGAAAAATGGCTAAGTATAAAACTGAGAAATCTCTGCGATAGAAAACAATTGGAGACAAAAGATTTATGGGTTTTTCTGGGTTTTCTTCAAGGATTCTCCAGGCAAGCTTTTGGATTTTTGGCAAGGTAGAGCATGGGTTTTTGAAGAATTTAAGCTTTGTAGGGTCATTTTCTAAAGGATATTCAAGGAATATACAAGGTGAGCTATTTAACTCTGGACAGAGGAAAATAGGACAACAGTACTCTCATAAAGCTTTGTAACAATACTTCAGATAGATAACTTGTATCATGATTGTATATCGAATTTATGAATGGAAATCTTGCATTGACAATAGCTATTACTGTTATCTCTTTTACATGATGATGTTGTAGTTACTTTACTTTACTTACCTACTGTTAAATGTGGATTTTTTTTTTTTTTTAATTTTTTTATGCCTGGTAAATTTTTTTCACGTGACCAGTGACGCTGGCATGACACGCCCTCCGGTACCACGGGGACGGGGGGAGACCGGACCTCGTGCCATCTTTACCACAACGAAATTACTTAGCCAATCGATCTAGGGCCCCCGCCCTACTGTTAAATGTGGATTTTACTTCAGTAATTATGTTGTGGAATTTTTAGTACTTTACACTAGTGTTGTTATCCCTCTCTACAAAAGTGGTGATATCAATAATCCATCAAATTACTGCACTGTTATGGTTAATCCCCTCCTTGGAAAACTTTTTGGAAGCATCATTGAACACATAATTAGTAGTTGGGCAAAAAAAGAGGGAAAAAAGAGCTAAGGGATAGGCTAGATTTAGACCGAAACATTCCACTATTGATCATGGTGTTACCCGTAGGTTCTTGATTGAAAAAACATGGAACACCCAAGGTGATGAGGCTTTTTGTTGCTTTGTAGACTTTAAAAAAGCCTTCGACATGTTACACTTGATAAACTTTGGAACATGATGGAGGAACTTGGAGTTCTAGATGTGTATAGAGTAGTAGTCCATAGGCTTTATGAATAAGTCAAGGCTAAAATTAGAATTGGTGATGGAATGTCAGAGTGCTTTGGTAGTGATATTGGCGTCAAACAAGGTTGCCCACTTTCCCTAACTTTGTTTGGGCTATACATTAATAAGTTAGAAGAGTGGATAACAAGGCTGATGGGGAGGGAGTTCAGTTGGTTAAGTACATAATAAAGTTACTCTTATATGCAGACAATCTCATACTAATTGCTAAAACAACTCATAGTCTAAGAGAACACTTGAGGGCGCTTGAAACCTTTTGTTAGGAGGTTGGGATGCAAGTGAACACTAGCAAAACCAAAGTAATGATCTTCTCATTGCAAAGAAAAAAGAAGTAAATTGGTGCAGGCGCACCAAGGGCTCGGAGCCCATGTATATACTGCACATTTTTGGTGTGATGTGAAATTTTCTTATAATTGCATTTTGGCGTGATAAGCCTTGGCAGGAAGAAGTTTTTGCTTATCCAAAGTGGGTCATCGGTGTGAGCCTTGGCATCGGGCTGAGGAAATAATCGTGAGCCAACAGTGTATCATCTCACCGATCGGGGTGATAAACATCGAGTTTCACCGATGTGGAGTTGGCCGAAGACATCGGCGTGAGTATAAGTATCGGGCTGAGGATTTGATCGTAGGCTGACGGATGAAGGTCTTACCGATGTGTGATGTCCATCGGCATGAGGGTGGTCATCGGCGAAGCCTGTAGTTGTGTCTCCGATCGCTTGGTGTTACCCCGATGGAGTGGTAAAGGTTGGTGAAGGCCATCGGCATGAGAATCACTATCGGTGAAGGATGTGGGTGTCACTCCGATATTAATTGTTTGTCCGATGAAGTGTTGCCGAGGCTTGTCATCGGTATGAGGCTTGCTATCGGCGATGGCTGGGAAAGTCACTCCGACAGCTATGTGTTACTCCGATGGAGTTGGACGTCGGTGCAAGGACTTCTATCGGCGTAGTTTTAAGGCTTTAGGCCGATGCACAGTGGTCACGCCGACGGAGGGTGAAAACTTGGTATCGGTGAGACAAGGGACTATCGGAGTTCATGGTTGAATGTTGGCCGATAGTTTGGGTTGTGCCGATGGGGTAGACAGGGTTCGTCGGCGGCAAAAGTGCCGACAGGAGTTTACTAAGCCGACGGATATATAAACCATAGTGGCCGACTTGAATGGGTGCATGTGGGACTAAAAGTTCTCATGAATGCGAAAATCAATAGAATGCATATCGACAGGGGAAGAATATGATCGGTGTGACAAAGAATCTGTCTTGCCGATGGGAAAGCATAAGCATGTTTCGATGAGACATCTGTGTTATCTTGCCGATAGCACAAAGCTGAATCGACAGTTGGAATACCAACCGTTCTGGAATTGGAACCGTCCTGTAACAGACATGGAATACTTATAAAATGCAGCATTCTTTCTGTATGAGGGGTGGAGCAGAAGAAACGAGAAAAAGATTTCAATTTGAGAAGCATTCTGATGTAAAGGCAATTTTTGAATAAGAATCAAATTCAGTAGTTCGATCATTTGAGTATTTTTTTTCTGTTTTCAGTTTACTATTCTGAAGTAGATTAGTCCTTTCTGTTTCTATAGTTTTGCTCTCTTTTGCAAACCATGACTCTGTATTGATGATGCCTCAAGTTCCATTGTACAGTATGGAGGCCATCTTACAGAGCCATGCTTTTTGTTTGTTTTTCTTTTGTGTGGTGGTCGGATTGCCGGCTAGAGGAAATGCATGCTTGTTCTAGGCGAGCTCAGTGAGGAGTCCGGCTAGATAGACAAGTAGGATAAATAGATTTGCAGGGGTGGAAAAGTAGAGAGAAAGAAAGTGAGCACCAAGCAGTCCAGACCCTTGAACAGAGTGAGAAGGGTGGGCAACGGGCTCAGAAAGTTATGTGCCATTGAGGCAGTATCTGGGAAGCAGTGAGGACAATGTATGTGTCCCACACCAAGCAGAGAAGTAGAGTTTTCCATCTCTGCAAGGAGTATGTCTTTTAGCACTTTGAATTGGTAGGAAGGCTAGTGTTGTCAACAGTCTTGTACACCTACAGGATGCAGAGCAGGCAGCCTAGAGTCCTCCCTATCAAATTGGTATCAGAGCAGTAAGATTTGGGTTATTCCTAGATAGGAATAGAAGAGTTGTATGTCATCACCGAGTTCAAGTGAGTTTGCTAGTTCATCCAAGAAAATGGTGACTAATGCAGAGTTAGCAAAGAAGGTTGAAGATCAAGAAGAGGAGAATAGACTCCTACAAGAAAGACTAGCAGAAATGGAGAGTAAGCTAGGTGTAATGTTGCAAAAGACTGAAGAAGTCAGCTAGAGAGTTAAAAATTCTAAGGATAAGGGAAAAGGTGTATCTGTAGAAGATGAAGAGCCCACACCTAATCCTAAATTGGAAGAAGAACCATTCTTGAAAGCTTTGAAAGCAATGAGTGGTAAAACATTGGAAGGAGTACCACTTTTCAGTGGGAAAATGGACCCAGATTTGGTCATGGAGTGGATAGAAGGACTTGAAAATCACTTTGAATGTGATGGTGTAAGCGAGGCACAGAAAGTAAAGGTGGCCAAATCCAGACTCAGGGGAGCTGCCTTAACCTGGTGGAAATTTGTGTAGACTGAAAGAGCAAAAGAAGATAAGAAGCCCATAGCTACTTGGAAGGGAATGGTAGCTAAAATTAAAGAAGCATATATGCCAGAAGATTATGAAATACAGCTGCACAGGAAGAGACAAAATCTGAGACAGAAGGAATTAGATGTCAGTGCATACACTGAAGAATTCCAAAAGCTATGCTTAAGATCCAAAGTAATGGAGGATGAAAACATAAAGGTAGCAAGGTACCTTAACGGTCTGAAGTGGAATATACAAGAAGAAATCAGTTTGTTGTGTCCTACAACAGTGCAAAAATGCTATCAGCTGGCACTGAAGGTAGAGGAAAAGAATAAGAGGAAACAAGACTCAAATAGTAGAGGAAGAGGAAGAGGCAGAGATAACAGAGGGCACAGAGGAGGTTTTGGTGGAAGAAATACTGACAATAGATCCCAAGCAGAATCCAAACTCATAGAGCAGAGTGGGGAGTCGAGTGGTAGAGGAAACCACAGAGGAAGAGGATCTAATAGAGGAAGGTCAGGAGGATCAGGCAGAGGATCCTATTTCACAAATATGAAGTGTTACAACTGTGGCAATCTAGGTCATCCAGCGTATAGATGTCCAGAAAAGGCCACATCCTCTTCTCAAGGAGGTGATAAGAGAAATCACTATGTCCAAGATAATGCATCCAGCAGCCAGTCACCTGAGGTCAATCTGAACTCAGAAGATGGAGAGAATCTGATGATAAGGAGAACTTTGATGAAGGAACCAGTAAAGTCTGAACCAAGCCAGAGGAGAGCACTATTCAGAATCAAGTGCAAGATTTTGAATAAGGTATGTAAAATTATCATAGACTCAGGATCCACTGATAATATTATTTCTGATGAGGCAGTTAAGAAACTGAATTTGAAAAGAATTACTCATGCAAACCCATATAGAGTCACATGGTTGAATAAGGGTCAACATGTGGTAGTAAATGAACAAAGTTGGGTAGAGTTTAGTATAGGTGGCTACAAGGATAAGGTATTATGTGATATACTACCCATGGATGCATGCCATCTCTTATTGGGCAGACCATGGCAGTATGACCGAAAAGCAGTACATGATGGTGAGAAGAATGCCTATTCTTTTCAGAAGGATGGTGTCACCTATAAGATTCAGTCATTGGAGGATGAAGATGCAGTTCAGACAAAGAGTCCTAATATCTTGGTTGTGAGTGGAAAAGAGTTTCTGAATACTCTTAAGGAAGATGGTATTGGTTATGCCATCATAGTGAAACCAAAAGAAGGACAGCAGGGTAAGAAGACAGAGATTCCCAAAGAAGTGCAGCCTATATTGGAGAAGTATAAAGGCATAATCAGTGATGGTACACCAACCACATTGCCTCCACAGAGAGCAATAAGCCATCAGATAGACCTGATTCCAGGAGCATCTTTGCCAAACAAGGCACCTTACAAGATGACTCCAGATCAGCACAAAGAGATTTCCAGGCAAGTGCAGGAATTGCTAGATCAAGGATTGATCAGGAAGAGTATTAGTCCTTGTGCAGTGCCCACAGTGTTGGCACCCAAGAAAGGAGGATCATGGAGATTGTGTACAGATGCCAGAGCCATAAACAAGATAACTATAAGGTATAGATTCCCAATTCCCAGAATTGAAGATCTCATGGACTGTATTGGAAAAGCAAAGTATTTCACCAAGATAGACCTGAAGAGTGGTTACCACCAAATAAGAATCAAGGAAGGTGACGAGTGGAAGACAGCCTTCAAGACCACAGAAGGACTGTATGAATGGCTTGTTATGCCATTTGGTCTATCAAATGCACCCAGCACCTTTATGAGACTCATGAATGAAGTCCTAAAGGATTACATTGGTAAATTTGTGGTTGTTTTTCTAGATGATATTCTAATTTTTAGTCAGACCAAGGAAGAACATCTAGAACATGTAAATATCGTTTTGCAAAAATTACATGATGAACAACTAACCATCAATCTGGAGAAGTGTGAATTCATGAAGCAGGAATTGGTATACCTTGGTTTTGTGGTGTCCCAGGGAGAGTTGAAGATGGACAAGTCCAAAGTAGAAGCCATATTGAGCTGGCCTACTCCCAGAGCAGCCACAGAGGTGAGAAGTTTTCATGGCTTAGCCCAGTTTTACAGAAAGTTTATCAGAAATTTCAGTGGGATATGTGCACCTATGTTGGATACAATTAAGGGTGGAATGAAAGCAAAATTCAGATGGACACCAGCTGCAGATAGAAGTTTTGAAAGGTTGAAGAAAGAGGTAGCAACACAACCTATTTTGTTGTTGCCTAGTTTTGATAAGCTATTTACTATTGAATGTGATGCAAGTAATATAGCTGTAGGAGCAGTGCTAAATCAGGAAAACAGACCTGTAGCCTTTTTTAGTGAGAGGCTGAATGAAGCAAAGAGTAAGTACTCTTCATATGACTTAGAGTTGTATGCTCTAGTCCAAGCATTGAGGAAGTGGAGACATTATCTCCTACCTAAAGAATTTGTGGTCTACACAGATAACCAAGCTCTGAGTTTTCTGAACTCACAAGATAAGTTAAGCAGCAGGCATATCAAATGGATGGAGTACCTGCAGTCCTATACCTTTACAATTAAGCATAAGAAGGGGCAGCTGAACAAAGTTGCAGATGCTTTGAGCAGAAGATTGCTCACAGTGCAGGAAGTGCAATTGAAGAGCATTGGGATTGAAGATTTCAAGAATCTTTACCAAGATGATGAAGATTTTGCTGAGGCATACAAGGTATGTCAAGATTTTGAGAATCACTTTCACAGTGAATTTGCAGATTTCACCTTACAGCAGGGATTGCTATTCAAAGGTGGACAATTATGTGTGCCAAGAGGATCTATGAGAGAAAATCTCATACAGGAGAAGCATAATGGCAGTCTGAGCGGCCATTTTGGTCTGAACAAGACACTGGAGCTAGTCCAAAGGTTCTATCATTGGCCAAGGATGCACAGAGACATCAGAAGGTATGTAGAGCAGTGTACCATATGTCAGAAGGCCAAGGGAACCACTTCTAATGCAAGACTGTACCAACCCTTACCCATTCCTTCCAGGCCATGGGAATGTGTAAGCATGGATTTTGTAGTTGGTTTGCCTAAGACTAAGATTGGTTATGACAGCATATATGTAGTTGTGGACAGGTTTAGCAAGATGAGTCATTTCATTCCCTGCAAAGTGACTCATGATGCCAGTCATATAGCACACTTATTTTTCAGAGAAGTGATCAGAATTCATGGACTTTCAGCAAGTATTGTGTCTGACAGAGATGCTAAATTCATGGGGCATTTCTGGAAAACATTGTGGCAGAGATTGGGAACAAATTTGTCTTTTAGTTCAGCATATCACCCACAGACAGATGGTCAGACAGAGGTGGTAAACAGGACATTGGGCAACCTGTTAAGGTGTATAACCAAAGAATATGGACAGAGTTGGGATCTTGTCATTCATCAGGCAGAATTTGCTTATAATGACAGTGTGAATAGGACTACTGGTAAGAGTCCATTCGAAATAGTCTATGGAATGCATCCCAGAGGTATATGTGAGCTCAGGATTATGGGAAACATGGAGAACAGAAGTGGACATGCAGAGGATTTTGCACAATCCATGAAAGAAGTGCATGAGCAGGTGAAGAAAACCTTGACAGAGAACACACAGAAGATCAAGGACAGAGTAGATGCCCACAGAAGGGATATTCAGTTTGAGGTTGGTGATCTGGTTATGGTACACTTGAACAAAGCCAGAATGCCGAAAGGCACGCCAACCAAACTGCAGATGAGGAGAATTGGTCCTTGCAAAATCCTGAACAAGTATGGTAACAATGCATACAGAATTGAATTGCCAGAAGATTTGGCAATCTCACCAGTGTTTAATGTCCAAGACCTGGTGCAATACAGGGGTCCTCAGTCAGCAGCAGATGGATCCATTTCAGAGAAGGAACAGACAACAAAAGATGTGACTTTGCCATTAAAACCCAAACTGCAGGCAGAGAGAATACTGAATTCAAGAGTACAGAAGCAAACCAGACATGGTGTCTACATGGAGCATTTGATCAAATGGAAGCAGTTGCCTGAAGCAGAAGCTACCTGGGTTGCAGAGTCAGAATTTAAAAAGAGGGGCATTGATTTTGCCTCATTGTCACCGGAGGTGACTTGACTTCTTCCGCACAGGGGGAGTATGGTGCAGGAGCACCAAGGGCTCGGAGCCCATGTATATACTGCACATTTTTGGTGTGATGTGAAATTTTCTTATAATTGCATTTTGGCGTGATAAGCCTTGGCGGGAAGAAGTTTTTGCTTATCCAAAGTGGGTCATCGGTGTGAGCCTTGGCATCGGGCTGAGGAAATAATCGTGAGCCGACAGTGTATCATCTCACCGATCGGGGTGATAAACATCGAGTTTCACCGATGTGGAGTTGGCCGAAGACATCGGCGTGAGTATAAGTATCGGGCTGAGGATTTGATCGTAGGCCGACGGATGAAGGTCTTACCGATGTGTGATGTCCATCGGCATGAGGGTGGTCATCGGCGAAGCCTGTGGTTGTGTCTCCGATCGCTTGGTGTTACCCCGATGGAGTGGTAAAGGTTGGTGAAGGCCATCGGCATGAGAATCACTATCGGTGAAGGATGTGGGTGTCACTCCGATATTAATTGTTTGTCCGATGAAGTGTTGCCGAGGCTTGTCATCGGTATGAGGCTTGCTATCGGCGATGGCTGGGAAAGTCACTCCGACAGCTATGTGTTACTCCGATGGAGTTGGACGTCGGTGCAAGGACTTCTATCGACGTAGTTTTAAGGCTTTAGGCCGATGCACAGTGGTCACGCCGACGGAGGGTGAAAACTTGGTATCGGTGAGACAAGGGACTATCGGAGTTCATGGTTGAATGTTGGCCGATAGTTTGGGTTGTGCCGATGGGGGTAGACAGGGTTCGTCAGCGGCAAAAGTGCCGACAAGAGTTTACTAAGCTGATGGATATATAAACCATAGTGGCCGACTTGAACGGGTGCATGTGGGACTAAAAGTTCTCATGAATGCGAAAGTCAATAGAATGCATATCGACAGGGGAAGAATATGATCGGTGCGACAAAGAATCTGTCTTGCCGATGGGAAAGCATAAGCATGTTTCGATGAGACATATGTGTTATCTTGCCGATAGCACAAAGCTGAATCGACAGTTGGAATACCAACCGTTCTGGAATTGGAACCGTCCTATAACGGACATGGAATACTTATAAAATGCAGCATTCTTTCTGTATGAGGGGTGGAGCAGAAGAAACGAGAAAAAGATTTCAATTTGAGAAGCATTCTGATGTAAAGGCAATTTTTGAATAAGAATCAAATTCAGTAGTTCGATCATTTGAGTATTTTTTTCTGTTTTCAGTTTACTATTCTGAAGTAGATTAGTCCTTTCTGTTTCTATAGTTTTGTTCTCTTTTGCAAACCATGACTCTGTATTGATGATGCCTCAAGTTCCATTGTACAGTATGGAGGCCATCTTGCAGAGCCATGCTTTTTGTTTGTTTTTCTTTTGTGTGGTGGTTGGATTGCCGGCTAGAGGAAATGCATGCTTGTTCTAGGCGAGCTCAGTGAGGAGTCCGGCTAGATAGACAAGTAGGATAAATAGATTTGCAGGGGTGGAAAAGTAGAGAGAAAGAAAGTGAGCACCAAGCAGTCCAGACCCTTGAACAGAGTGAGAAGGGTGGGCAACGAGCTCAGAAAGTTATGTGCCATTGAGGCAGTATCTGGGAAGTAGTGAGGACAATGTATGTGTCCCACACCAAGCAGAGAAGTAGAGTTTTCCATCTCTGCAAGGAGTATGTCTTTTAGCACTTTGAATTGGTAGGAAGGCTAGTGTTGTCAACAGTCTTGTACACCTACAGGATGCAGAGCAGGCAGCCTAGAGTCCTCCCTATCATAAATTAACTTTCTTTTTGAAGGCAACCCGTTGGAAGTAGTGGATGAAATACCTTGGGCTTGATTTTCACAACAAGCTCAGTTGGGAAACATGTAGAGCAAAAAGAATTTGAGGGGGTTGGAAAGCGTTACACTCTCTTCAAAATAAATGTAGGAATGCTGAATTATGGGATTGGAAAACCAAGAGAACGCTTTTTGGTTTGCTTGTTGCTTTGGTGATTCTTTATGGGTGTGAAATTTGGGGTAGTAGCATGTCAGATCAGAAATGGAGGCAGGTAGAAAGAATCCAAAAACATCTAATCATAAGCAGTCTCAAAATTAAGAGTGTTATTCCATACAAGATTTTATTTGTTGAAACATGTACTTTCCCTTTGGAAGCATCAACAATGGTCCAGTTGTTAAGTTACCTAAAGAAGACTCAGAATATGGAGAACCATCATTGACCTAGGCTAATTATGTATGAAGAGCTAACTAGAATAAAGAACACATGGATGAAACAAAATGACAAATGGATAAAGAAATGGGACATTAATATGCAGGAATGCCCAAATACTTACGAGGAAATAAAAAGGTTTGTACGAGAAAAATTTAGGAATGGCATGTGGACAAAACAAACCGAACGAAAAAAATACTATATCAAATAATTTAATCCTACGTGGGACCATGAGGAAAAAACCTACATAGGAGTGGATAATAAGTGGAAATCAAAAATGTTGATAGCCCAATTAAGGACTAGCTCACATCATCTTAGATGTGAAATTGACAGATGGTTGATACCTAAAGAGAAGTGGGAAAATAGAATATGCCTATTTTGCAACAAGGGAGTGGTGGAGATAGAATGACACTTCATGGAGTGCTCAACATACAACGACATCCGTACTAGTTATGAAGATACCTTGAAAATTGACAATTTAAGCACCTTGTTTAAGGAGGCAAGATTGGGCAAAACTGCAAACTTCTTGATCAAAATTCTCTCTAGAAGATCTAATCTCAAGATAAGATTACAAACTTTATAAAACTTTGGCTACTTGTTTCTAGGAGGGACTCTCTCTACTCTTGATCCCATGGGCTGCTTTGACCCGATGGACTTCATTTCATTTCAATCTTTGATGTAAACTGAAAATCACTAGTATTGGTTCTAGTTCTAAACCCCCACTACTAGTACCACCAACTCCACAACAAAACGAAATAGCCCATTGAATGTGCAACGAAACGGTCTCTTCTGCAATCTGTATAAATTGGGCATTCAGATTATTAGAAGGGAAGCATTTGATAACCGGATGGAAGAGGTTGGAAACACTGATGTACTCTCTTTTTCCCGCCTGGAAGAACTTCCCGACGTTTTACTACAACAGAGGATTTTACCCCTGTTAAATGCCACTGATCTTGGACGTTTGGCCTGCTGCAACACCAGACTTCACACAGCAGCTCTTGCAGACCATTTATGGTACCCACTTTTCATTCTATACAATTCATCTCTCATATATAGACATTACCACAACAATAAGAGATTAAGCGATCCTCCTCCATACCCCTGGCAATCTTGGCACCAGGCCTTCTGCTCCAAGCAGGTAAGCTTTAATTTTTACTTTTGGCAAAACTTAATTAAGTCTGGACAAGGTTTATAAGGGGTGGACTATTTTCTTTTCGAAGTACAGGGTGGCAGCCGAATATTATGAACCAAAAAAAAAATATTGGAGGCGAATTCTGTAGAAAAACATTACATTCACGAGTATATTTTGGCAAGGCAAATAATTTTATTCGAAAGTTTTCGGCAAATTTAAAAAAATTGTTTAATTAGTGAATGCAAGTTTGAAGAAAAGCAAACCACATCCTCCCTATGAATTCACTAGCTAGATGCCCAAAGAAAAAAGGCAGGGCATTCCCTTCTAAAGACTTCCTCATCAAGTGGACCAGCGTTTACTGTACTGGTCCCACTGGACCTGGAACTGCTTAATTTCAGATTTAGCAACTTAACATTGTAACGGGCCAATATCTGAATTGGCTCCAAGCGTATATCTCGGCTTGGTCCTTCATCTGCAAATCATGCCAATGGGCTATGCTACTATGCAATTCACATTAAATTGTTCAAATAATTTAAAATGCCCATTCTTCAAGGAGAATGATCATACGCTGCTAAATGAGGTTCATATCTTCCACCCTAAACAAACCCCACGATTTTTTGGGGTTCACATCTTCTACCTTAAACAAAAACCCATGATTTTTTGGTTGTGGTAGTTTACCCAATTCATCATTCAACATTTGTACATTTTTAATCATGTATAATGTCTCTTAGGGATTTGAACCTGGGTCTCTATTATGAAAGCCCTAATGATATCCCATATGAGTCCATCCCAATTGATAGACTGTTTTCATTTATTTAATAGAGATTTTAATAGGAACTGTGCATCTTCTCTTATAAACAAGATGTTTATGCAAAAATGAGAAGAAGAAATTCATGAATTAAGCAGACAAATTCAGGTAATTCTGCATTGTATTGACTGGATTTTCAGAGTTTACAACAAGATGCTGCCCACTTCTTTGCACATAGCTATAAGCCTATACTTATATATTCTACTCAGTACAGCCAGTCTAACCGTAACTTTAAAACATTTCTGCCTAACATTGTGAGTTTTACACTTATGCATATACTAGAGTTCGACCAAGAAGCTAAAAATCAGGCTTTACTGCCTTTACCAAGCCTGCTTCTGTAGAAACAAAATCAAAAGTCTAACCCTAAAATTATGATCCTGTAGCTGGAACAAAATGGGGCTTCCAACTTGCATTTTCAGCATCCAGGTACTAGCCGAATGACCTCCAACTGCTGATTTCTTCACGTGCTGGAAAAACTGTTATCACTCCCTTGTCAACAACAATAAAAAATGCTGAAACTTATGCTCTCAGCAGGGGCTTTCAACATGATTGCTTTCACAATTAATTAGCAGGGTCCTACCCTGCCTCTTCGCTTGACCCAGGTACCTCAATTTGCTCAACATCCACTTCCCTCACAGGATCCTCCATTTTCAGCAGATGCAGTAATTCAGCCAGTGCCATCTCACCTCCACACTTTCTTATTCAATTTCTGAGTACCAATTCTTAGGTTGGTAAACAGGGCATCTGAATTATATTTATATTTTTGTTTAATTATGGCAGCTGCCATGCCCTTGCCAAGCCTTTAGAGTATATCAAGCATGGGCATTATGTCACCTTCTGGATGCTCCATATTCTCATGAATGGCTAAGATGTTTCTGGAGATCAGCAGAACTGTCTGGACTCCAATTAGGGTTGCCACCTTCATCACATTTAGCTGAGTAGTAGAATGACCAGGATCTTTCATGTTTTGAGTTTTCTAATCTACAATCCATGGCGACCAAGTCGTACTGACAATCATGCTTAAATAGATTTGTGGCAGCCCATTTCATCAATTTTGTGCTCTTGATTCCCTGAGCCAGGGACCTCTTCCAGTATTCCGTGGCCATTTAAGTCATCACACAGGTGCTTTCATCAACAATTACTGATATTCCAGGTTCTTTTTCGGCTTCATCATCAACCGGTCCAGTAAGCCTGATGGACACCATCTATGGAAAAAGTAGTTAATCAGGTTTTCAGTTCCCCCCTACACCACATGTTTCACAGCCTTATTGCCCTTTCTAGCTTCGAGCTTCTGTCGCTCTTCCACTTCTGTCTGAGGCATGGCATCGCTCTCCATGGGTCTGGCCATTGCAAGGGAGAACAGCAGGAGAAGGAGCCATAGGCTAATGCTCAAAAAATTGCAGAAGACATCTTCAAAGAAAGAGAGACTAACTGCAACAGAAAGAAACTAAAGCAAAGATCTTTGACCAAAGGATGCTGATAGATAAAAGAAAGCAGCAAATCCTTACTCTAAATATTAGAATTATTCCATTTTGCTGCAGCAAACCACGATGGGAAAGAGATAAACCAGATGGGCAGCCTGTGGTTAGGAATGACAACAGGGCAATGGCATCACCTCTTTTTTTGAGACAGGAAGCTACCCCTTTTTCCAAATATCTTCTCAGAAAAGTAACAGAATATCCACTTAAATACAGAGACCCCTAAAGAGTGAAGTTTTTTACACCCACTTCCAGAAAATAAGCACATTTGAAGTTGAGTAATGTCATTGGAAAGCCTTATAACACACCACACTTGCCAATCCAGACCACGGTAGAGTGAAAAGTGGGCCTTTGATTTCCAGAAAATTATGGCCAAGTTTAGCTAAAGAAAGCAATGCACAAGGACTTTTTTCAGAGATCCCACCAATCACCTAGAAATTTCAAGAAGGGGAGGAAAATTGGAAAATTTTTAAGCATGGAAATTCTTGCTCCCATCTATGCTAACTATTTACCCTCTGAATAGAACAAGGGATGATC
Organism: Cunninghamia lanceolata; assembly: GCA_027924645.1. Classification (NCBI taxonomy): domain Eukaryota; kingdom Viridiplantae; phylum Streptophyta; class Pinopsida; order Cupressales; family Cupressaceae; genus Cunninghamia; species Cunninghamia lanceolata. The sequence goes on from BSBN01000213.1 coordinate 20,200,427, forward strand.
CTAGACCCCCCCAGCAAAATGATAAAAAGCAGTAAGACATAGGAACACCATATACCAAGGATGCAAAGGTTAATTTCTACCAGGAAATAGCATTTACGGACTTGAAGAAGCTCAAAATTCCCCACACCCATCATCAAATCCATAGTTTAACTACTTGTAGAGTACTCAGTGAGTTGCCAAGCACTGGTGGATTTTTTCAGTCGGCAAATTTTTGCAAGGTTTACTCATGAGTTTTGTACAGCCGAGTTTCTCCAAGTTTTGGTGGGTTTTGCTGTCACAACTCACCATATGTGGAGAAAAAGAAAACACTGCAACCCGAAAAAAATGCTCTGAAACCTTAAAAAAATGTTGAAAAAAGTCTGTAACGTGTAATAAACACTGAAACGTGGGAAAAACACTGAAACAAGGAAAGAAGTCACGTGAAAATTGCAGGAAGGAAAACTTCAAGGGTTCTGAAATCTGTTTGTCTCAGCTGGGTATCTAAATGAACACTTTGATGGGAGAAAAGAAGCTCGACACACTAACAATCATGGCAGCATATCTTTTTCTTTGTACCTCCCATGATCTTGTAGTCAGAACCCACAATATGAGCATTTTCTTTTCATTTATCTTGGCATGACTTTCCTTTGGTGACAAGACACTACATTGTTTATTTCAGTCAGAACCCATAATAGTATCAGCTAGCTGTTGTATTCACATGATGATGTGATTTTATACTCTATTTGTATTCAAATCTAATAGAAAACACTTCCCCAACATTTTATAGACTCATTTGATACATTTTGTAACTGTATTTTGCATAAAATTTGTGTTTTTTAAAGAAATTTAAGTATTTTTTAAGTTGAGTGTAGAGCTTCTGGAATTACTGTGTGTTGCTTTTTTTGTGTCAACGTTTCGGATCATACTCAATGATCCATCATCAGGACAAAAGATGAGAATGAATTAGAGATACAATTGTAGAGAAGGTTGCATAAAAGGAGAGAGGGTTGGGGGCACGTATGACAAGGAAAAGTAACAAATAATTAACTTATATAAAATATACAAATTAAAAATTGCATAAAGAGTTATCAATTGAACCATACTTTTAAAAGAAAGAAGAGTATAACACCAAAGGAAGAGAAAAAAATAAGAAATGGCGACTACAAAAAGAAGGGACATAATCTTTAATTACATAAAAAGGAAGTATATATATGTATGTATACTTAGAAAGGTATTATAAAAAGATAGAATATAAAGAAGAGGATGAAAACAAAACTAAGATATAAAAATAAAAGAATAAGATGAAGAATCTAGTTAGCTTAAAGCTAAAAAGGAGTTAAACCTTGTTGATATAAAGAGAGTGTATAAAAAGAAATTAGATAATATTATACTAATAAGAAATTATTTAAGATAGAATCCTAGGAAGAATAAAAATAAAAGAAAAATGTAATAGTTATAAAAAGATGTATAGAAGGTAAGAAAAGAGTAAAAAAAGAGAAGACACACCATAAAAATAAATAAAAAAATATAAGATTAACAATTAAAGAAAATTGAGAACCGAAGTTAAATGCTAGTAAAGAAAGAACTAAAAACTAAAGAAAAAGAAAGGAACACTAGAAAAGTGAGCCTATAGAGTAATAACAAAATTACATAAAGATAACTAAAGAAATAACGATCAAGAATTAAATATATAAATAAATTAGGAAACAAGATAAAATAATTAGTTTAAGAATAATGACAAAGTATGAAAACGAGGGTTAGATAAATAAGGTAAAAATATAAGCAAGTAATCTATAGATATAAAGATAAAAGTAGATGAAGACATAGGAGAATATAATTTTTTTATATTATATTATATCCTCCTTGTCTTTATATAGTTAAAGAATATAAAATTATATATATATATATATATACCAGGAGCAAATAAAAAAGAAAGAGGAAAGAGGTCAAGCAATGAAAAGAAAAGGAAGAGAGTAAAATAAAGGAGACTAAATCCAAGAGGAGATAAAAAATGAAGAAACCCAAAGGGAAGTATCGAGAGGGGAAGGAAATGCCCACAATGGAAACCAATGAGAGGGAAGACATATTACGAAGGAGCAAGGACAAGAACGGAGGAGGGTGAGGACCCACGAAAGGGAGGTGGAGAAAGGATGGTGAGCCACAGGCTGGGGAGAGGAGGAAAGATTCACAACCAGTGGTCGAAAGGTAGAGTAAAGGGGAGGGAGGAAGAGGGAAGAGGGTGCCTTGGTAAGGAGAGAGGTAAGAGGGTAGGGTGGAGAGGTTTGGATAAAGAATGAAAGAGGGAGAGGCGAGACGGGGTGAACTAGGTGACAAGGAAGGACGGGGAGAACGGTAGAGGTAAAAGTGGAAAGGAGAGGAGGAGGGATCATGGGGGAAGGGGGGGATTATTGAGGGAATTGAGAAGAGGGTTCCAAGTGTGATTCAAGGTCCAACCATCGTCCCTATTAAGGTTGGCAGGGTTGTTTCTATTGAAGATAGCCTCTTTAAGTTTTCGCTTAAAGAAGTTATCCTTCTTAGCCAAGACGAGGGTATCCTCTAGGCGAATGTGGTGTTTAGTGCTTGAGGAGTGATCTGCAAGAGCCGATTTTGCGACCCTTTCATGCCTAATGTCTGCACTGTGTTCTTTGATTCTAGTACAGATGGATCTACCCGTCTCACCTATGTAAGGGGTGCCACATGAACAATCAATTTTATAAACACCCGAGTTTAAGAGAATGTCCTTGGAATCCTTGGTGGATGGGATGAGGTTTCCAATGGTGGAAAGAGGTTTAAAAGCGCAGTTGAGACCTTTCTTGTGAAGGATTCTGGCAATCTTATTGGAGATGCCCTCAATGAAAGGTAGGGTGGCACTGTAAACCACCTTAGAGTCCTTCAGACTAGGTTTCTTTACAGAGCGGGTTTGAGCTTGCTTAAAGGCTCGTTGGATGCATTTGTTGCGGTAACCATTAAGCTTGAAGACATTGGAAAGGTGGGACAACTCTTGGTTTAAGTGGTCATTATTGCAGATGCGAAAGGCTCTTGATGACAAGGTTTGGAGTATACTGGCCTTTTGGGCGGGGTGGTGGTGGGAAGAAGCATGAAGATAGAGGTCGGTGTGGGTGGATTTTCGAAAGACTCGGTGGCCAAGAGAACCATCATTTTTTCTGATGAGAAGGATGTCAAGGAAGGGGAGCTCGTTATTAGATTCGAGTTCTTTGGTGAACTTGATACAGGGGGCAACGTTATTAAGATGGTTGTGGAAAAGTTCAAGTTGTTCAGGACCATGTTTCCTTTGAGACCGATTGTTGACACTACCCATTCCCTCACTTATAAACTAGCCGCCTATTTGGCCAAATTAATTTCCCCTCTCCTTGGCCATTCTTCTTCCTTCATCAAAGACTCGTCCCATTTCGTTGACTTTATCAAAGACAAAAAAGTCAACGAGAATGATATTCTTGTCAGTTTTGATGTGGTTTCCCTTTTCACAAAAGTCCCTCTTCTTGACTCCATCATGCTTGTCAGACAGAAGACCACTGAAGAAATTGCTTCCTTGGTTGAGCTATGCTTAAAATCCACCTTCTTCACCTTCCAAAATGTAGTCTACGAGCAATCCGATGGAGTAGCCATGGGATCTCCCCTTTCCCCCGTTATTGCCAACCTTTACATGGAGCATTTTGAAGAGCTCGCCGTAAATTCTTTCCCCCTCAAACCAATGTGGTGGAAATGCTATGTGGACGACACCAACATATGCTGGCCACATGGTCCCGAACAACTTGAACTTTTCCACAACCATCTTAATAACATTGCCCCCTGTATCAAGTTCACCAAAGAACTCGAATCTAATAATGAGCTCCCCTTCCTTGACATCCTTCTCATAAAAAAAATGATGGTTCTCTTGGCCGCCAAGTCTTTAGGAAATCCACCCACACCGACCTCTATCTTCATGCTTCTTCCCACCACCACCCGGCCCAAAAGGCCAGTATACTCCAAACTTTGTCATCAAGAGCCTTTCGCATCTGCGATAATGACCACTTAAACCAAGAGTTGTCCCACCTTTCCAATGTCTTCAAGCTTAATGGTTACCACAACAAATGCATCCAACGAGCCTTTAAGCAAGCTCAAACCCGCTCTGTAAAGAAACCTAGTCTGAAGGACTCTAAGGTGGTTTACAGTGCCACCCTACCTTTCATTGAGGGCATCTCCAATAAGATTGCCAGAATCCTTCACAAGAAAGGTCTCAACTGCGCTTTTAAACCTCTTTCCACCATTAGAAACCTCATCCCATCCACCAAGGATTCCAAGAACATTCTCTTAAACTCGGGTGTTTATAAAATTGATTGTTTGTGTGGCACCCCTTACATAGGTGAGACGGGTAGATCCATCTATACTAGAATCAAAGAACACAATGCAGACATTAGGCATGAAAGGGTCACAAAATCGGCTCTTGCAGATCACTCCTCAAGCACTAAACACCACATTTGCCTAGAGGATATCCTCTTCTTGGCTAAGGAAGATAACTTCTTTAAGCGAAAACTTAAAGAGGCTATCTTCAATAGAAACAACCCTGCCAACCTTAATAGGGACGATGGTTGGACCTTGAATCACACTTGGAACCCTCTTCTCAATTCCCTCAATAATCCCCCCCTTCCCCCATGATCCCTCCTCCTCTCCTTTCCACTTTTACCTCTACCGTTCTCCCCCTCCTTCCTTGTCACCTAGTTCACCCCGTCTCGCCTCTCCCTCTTTCTTTCTTTGTCCAAACCTCTCCACCCTACCCTCTTACCTCTCTCCTTACCGAGGCACCCTCTTCCCTCTTCCTCCCTCCTCTTTACTCTCCCCCTCGACCACTGGTTGTGAATCTTTCCTCCTCTCCCCAGCCTGTGGCTCACCATCCTTTCTCCACCTCCCTTTCGTGGGTCCTCGCCCTCCTCCGTTCTTGTCCTTGCTCCTTCGTAATATGTCTTCCCTCTCATTGGTTTCCATTGTGGTCATTTCCTTCCCCTCTCGATACTTCCCTTTGGGTTTCTTCATTTTTTATCTCCTCTTGGATTTAGTCTGCTTTATTTTACTCTCTTCCTTTTCTTTTCATTGCTTGACCTCTTTCCTCTTTCTTTTTTATTTGCTCCTGGTATATATATATATATATATATATATTTATAATTTTATATTCTTTAACTATATAAAGACAAGGAGGATATAATATAATATAAAAAAAATTATATTCTCCTATGTCTTTATCTACTTTTATCTTTATATCTATAGATTACTTGCTTATATTTTTACCTTATTTATCTAACCCTCATTTTCATACTGTGTTAATATTCTTAAACTAGTTATTTTATCTTGTTTCCTAATTTATTTATATATTTAATTCTTGATCGTTATTTCTTTAGTTTCTCTTTATGTAATTTTGTTATTACTCTATAGGCTCACTTTTCTAGTGTTCCTTTCTTTTTCTTTAGTTTTTAGTTCTTTCTTTACTAGCATTTAACTTTGGTTCTCAATTTTTCTTTAATTGTTAATCTTATATATATTTTATTTATTTTTATGGTGTGTCTTCTCTTTTTTTTACTCTTTTCTTACCTTCTATACATCTTTTTATAAATATTACATTTTTCTTTTCTTTTCTTTTTGTTCTTCCTAGGATTCTATCTTAAATAATTTCTTATTAGTATAATATTATCTAATTTCTTTTTATACACTCTCTTTATATCAACAAGGTTTAACTCCTTTTTATCTTTAAGCTAACTAGATTCTTCATCTTATTCTTTTATTTTTATAGCTTAGTTTTGCTTTCATCCTCTTCTTTATAATCTATCTTTTTATAATACCTTTCTAAGTATACATAGATATATATACTTCCTTTTTATGTAATTAAAGATTATGTCCCTTCTTTTTGTAGGCACCATTTCTTATTTTTTTCTCTTCCTTTGGTGTTATACTCTTCTTTCTTTTAAAAGTATGGTTCAATTGATAACTCTTTATGCAATTTTTAATTTGTATATTTTATTTAAGTTAATTATTTGTTACTTTTCCTTGTCATACGTGCCCCCAACCTTCTCTCCTTTTATGCAACCTTCTCTGCAATTGTATCTCTAATTCATTCTCATCTTTTGTCCTGATGATGGATCATTGAGTATGATCCGAAACGTTGACACAAAAAAAGCAACACACAGTAATTCCAGAAGCTCTACACTCAATCATGGACTGTGTAAATATCATGTCTACAATTTTTTAAGTTGCTGAGTTTTGTTGAGTTTTTGCCGAGTCGGAAATTTTTGGTCTGCTGAGTCCGAGTATGCAAACTATGGTCAAATCTATGGAGCCACCAATTGTGTGATGTGAAACAGGAGGGGGTGGTTATGCAGAAGGTATTTAAGAAATACCTCTATCTAAAAATGAGGTGGCTTCGTAATAGCATCAATTGTATTTTATGGGAGTGATGGTAATTCATAAAGAGGAGGAAGGGGAAATGAGGACCCCATGAACATATTAACTCTTTGCCAATTTATCAATATAATGCATAATTTGGGGTCATGGGTTTAAGTCATCTGTATAACAAGGATAGCCCCCAGAGAGTTGAAAACTTGACCACCATGGGAGTAGAGACGATTCATTAAGAGGGGAAGGGGACATTATGACTCCCATGAACATATGAACCCTTTGTCAAATTATCAATATCACTTTATTGGAGAAGACACAATTTGGGTGTCATGGGATTAAGTCATCTTTATAATACGATCAGTCCCATGAGAGTTGAAAATTTGAACACCAAGGTTGGCATGGTGGTTAGTGACTCCGTTCCCTATCTGCTTTATATGATGGAATCTTGTGGTGTTTATGGCTAGAGTGATTTCTTTGCATTTCTTCATTATTTTATTAATTTCGAATGTTGACAGATCCCTTCCTTCTTTCTGACTAGAACTAAATTGTTTCTTTATCCTTTCAACTTTGAGGCCACAATGGGGGGAGTCCATATTGTGAAAGTCACCCAGGGATCGAACCCAGCCCCAACTGCACCAAACAGAAATCAAATCATGGTGGGTTCTTTGTAAGTGCAAATTTCTTACCACCTGAACTTCAACCCTATGGGTGTTGATAGGTCCTATAAGAATTAAGCTGACGATTATTTGAGAATTGCCCTTAACTCCAAATGCAATTAATCCTGATCTATAGCAATTATGAGGCCTCTCCCATAATGCTCTAGCTTTAGTTAGATTACTTGTCATTCTTCCCAAGGCTTCACAAATTAGAATGATGCTACCCTTATCATCTCAAAAGGTTCATCCACCACCTGTTTGATTTGGATTTCCTTAAGCTGCCGGATTAAAGTTTAATTTCAGAGTACCTCTGAAAGGAGCATTCCATTTAGCAATGTTTTTACCATTCCTATTTTTATAAACTGCCTTCCCAGCCACAAAGCCAATTTTTTCCCTAGAATATTAGCTTGTATGCGTATATTTCTTATTCTTTGAAATGACAGAAATAACAAGGCAACGAGCTTCATCCCTAAGACTTGGGAAACTCCTAGGAAACTTTTTCCATGTCTCCCTTGATCCCCCGAGCCCAATATCAAAGAGAGAATCTAATTTATGAAAAGAATGAACCGTAGGGTTTTTATTTTAAAATCTTGTTTAAGTGTTTCTTGTGCCTTTTTAATGCAACGAGGCTGGTTTAAATGACTCAAATTAATCATTTAGTAGAAGCCATATAAGTTGCTGCCCTTCCTTAGTTTGAATACCTTTAAAAATGAGGGGGAAATATAAATTGATTTGAAAATTATGATAAATGCTGAGTTTTAGTGAGATTCCAATTTTTTCATGGGTGATTTGTATTCCCAGAAAGATACAGAGTGCTTCACTTCAAATTGAGAGTTTTAATTGTTATAATGGGGACAAGTGTAGTAGTAAACAAAAATTATAATTGCAGAGTTGAACTAGGAATAAAGACAAGATCCCCTCTTTGTTGTAATATCCACTGCTTTGTTCTTTTGTTGAAGATGTGTACATGGATGTGTAATATGTAGTGGAAGCACATTGTAGGAAAAGAAAAAACAACTGGTGTCTAGTATCTTGAGAAACATTGAATACTTGTCTTATTTGAAATGGTAAGTATCATTAATATTTATGCAAGTGGTGCTTCACCTTTGTGAGCATCAATTAGATGCAATGAGTGTCAAATGGACCATTTGAGCTCATGAGAGAGAGCTTCTAATGAACCACAACTTATGAACAATGGGTCATGAAGGTTAAATCGATAGTAACATGCAACTGATACTCAAAAAATGATATTATACAAATATTGGTAATGATGTGATGTGGAGTGACAAAGCCGGTGATTATAGGTACTCGATGATGTTGGTTGGGGATGCTGCCCTGTGATCTTGCCACCCTTTGATCCCTCTAGGTAAAAATAAGGAAAGACTAAGAAGCTATTTTGCTAAAATATTCGTGCTTGCACATGTATCATAGGGTGGCTGCATATGTGAGTCGGCCTATTGGGCTCCTCCCTATTGTTGCCTCTGTGGATTTGTCTTCATTGTTGAGTTTTTGTTGATAGTCTATTTATGTCTAGTTCACTGGTGTCACAAGTTTAGGCTATACAACCACAATAGCTTTCCGTTTACATGGCAAACTGAAAGTGTAAATGGAAGTCAATTATTCGGGTTTAAAGAGGGAAAAACTCGGCAAACTACAAAATGATGAAATATTTGAAAAAACAGGGGAAAAAATGTTATTGTTATTACACACCAGCAAACGATAAAAGACTTGTAGATATAGTGTGTAGAGATATAAAAAAGCATAAGACATAAAAATGGAATTTGTCCAATGTTTCCAATCACAAATTGTAAACTTTGTCTTGAGCCTCAAATTCTGAATCAAGTACAGCTTACAACTTAAGAGTAAAAGACAAAAATTGAAAATGCAATGAGCTTATGAAGCTATGAGGCTACAGAATGCAAAGTGGAAGCTCCAGATTTCTGATTCTCCTCCTTCTGATTGCGATCATGATCATCCAATATCTGCTACAAGATGGCCAAAATCTCATCATTGAGATGCCCTGGGGTGTGCTGTAATTGTTTGATGTCAACAATCTTTTTGAACCTTGACTTTGAAATCCTTAGTGCACCTGTGCTCTGAAAATTTCTGTTTCTGGAGTGTAAAAATGAAGGCAAACTGAAAAGATGAAGCAGTTGCAGGCAAAGGAGAGTTTTTGGAATGACTTGCCTATATCTCGTGTATTATTCAATCAATCATGATTTTACTTTTATGTATACAACTATTTATTGGATAAGCAGGGTGCCTTTTGACGTTAATGTGTCCTATTTCTTGGTCTAAGATTTCATTACAGATTTTGATGAGTGTATAAGAGTGTTATGAACATTAATTGGGAGTCTAATTTATACAATAACTTACTGCTCAACTACATATTGCTTTTTCGAAGTTAAAACATGTGTTTGGTTGGGTTACAAAGAAACATCTACCATTTAAATAAGTAGATAAGTAATGGAGCAATATGTGTTTGTGGTGCATGCAATGGTTGAACTATTACTAATCTATGTTCCATGGAGTTTCGGGGACAGGAGTTGCTGGGATGACAATTAAAAAAAAAGGGAAAATTTAAAAGTAGAGGAAATTTCAATTATTCATATATAAGGCATTCTTTATACACACTATGGAACCATATTACATAACATTAGAGCTGAAATGAGAATTCACAGGAGAGTTTGACACACAAATTCACAAAATTTCATTGCTTTCATTGTCAATGTGCATATATATTATATAAAAATTATAACAAAATCCCCAAAGGCTACAAGTTACAATTACAAAATGACAAAAACATAGAAAATCTGCCGCTGCACCTAATCTTCATTTGGTAACATTGCATTAAAATTAGAGTCTGAGTTTGAATCACTCCCAATAAGAGGGATTACCTTATCCAATGGTACCCCAGCTAGCACCTCATGTTTCTCCTCCCCATCAATCTGTGTGGCATCTTGGGATCAGAATCTCAACGTGCGGCTGGTGTATGGTGATACTTAGGACTCTGTTGATCTTGAAGTCACAAGGTGCTGTGCACAACCACTAATTTCTTCAATTGTCGAGAGGTAAGCTTGTTCCTCTTGACAACTTGAATGCAGACGAATTGGCAACCCAATGAAAGGAGGCAAGTGGCAAGCATCCTCAACTCCATGGCATCCTTGCCATGCCATGTCCACCATCTAATATGGTCATTTTGAGCTGATGTAGCCCTACCTAATGTAGGCACTGGTTTGTTGAATGTTGGACTCTGAAGATTGACAAAGGCAATCCATTTCTATCGAAGTAAAGCTACCTTCTCAATGCTATACATCATTTGAAGGGCCCTTCATGAACCCTTCTTTCATCTCTTCATTGTTAGGAGGCACTCTACCAGACCTTGTTACATACCATTAAGGATTTAGAGCATAGGCTGACAAACGAAGTGGGGTGTTCATAGTGTTCCGCCACTACATCACAATGGGCACAATATGCTCCTCATATAGTCTCAAATTAGGGTCCTTGCTGCGAATAACTTGCTTCATCTGGCCAAGCACATTGTCAGATGTCTCATAAAATTTCCCAAGAGTAGGGGGTCTGCATCAACATATCTAATCACCTGCATAGTAGGTGAAATGAAAGCGTAAACATATTTGCAAACAAAATATTCAAAAAAGAATAAGACTCAATTCTGATTTTAAATTAAAATACATAAATTTTCAAAATTTAAAATTCTGATTTAGTAATGTAAAATCAAAGTGGACCACCAATCATCATCAAGGATCTTCTACTTCACACTCTTCCCTTAAGTTGAGCTGGCCTTTAACCACCTATCTGTTACATGATTGAAGAACTGAATAATATACAAATATTATTATATTGAAATGAGATGTTTTACAAAGAGAGCGAAAGCTCAATATATAGAGACTACAAGGTCTAAAAATAGACTAAAGCAGAAAGACAACAACGAAGAAAGCAAAAAAGATAGGAATAGACCAAACTTAGAATAAAGGCTAAGATAAAGCTAAGATTGACCATTATCTAAAAGGAATAACTAAATATTATCTTAATACCCCCCCTTAATGGTCAATCCACTAACTAAATCAAGATGCCCCCTAAAACAAACTGCCTTCCGAGACAGATGGATGGCATAAACAGAAAATGGAAAACAGAACCTGACCACGGGTGTCGAAACACAAATCCCAAGGGATCCGAATAAGCAAAATGGCTGCCTGCCAAACACAAATGTTGAGCACTGGTCGAGAAGGGGCTAAGCACTGTAAGTGCAGATCAAAGAAGCCCTCAAAGTTGCGAACCAGGACAAAAAGGTAGATTAAACTCTTCAAAAACAATGACTAGGCAAAAACATTGCCAAACAAGGAAGCCGTCGATCAAGAAAACATAACCCCATTCAAAGGGCTATGGAACAGGAATCCAACTCTGAGAAGATCTTGTAGAAAAAACCGACGATTAAAAAGTTTGCTGTAGTTGAACTTCTGACTGCTTTTGAACCATGATGACATTTTTCACGTTTTTTGAGGCACGAAAAGATGGATTACAAATTGATGGCACAAATACTGACGCTGATAGACAGCACTGAAGCTGAATAGAACCATTGCACGAGTTACGAAGCACATATTCCGAAAACACGGAATAAATTTGGAATACAGATACAAAGGCACGGATCTCGAGATAAATTCGAACACGGATTTCAAGATACTGATCTCGAGAATACGGACGACAGAAGTTTAGAACATCTGAACATTGATTTCGAGGCAATATATCTGCATGTCTGTTGATTGTTGGTAACAGTAGGACCCACAACTGGCACGAATTTCAAAGCTCAAATCTTGAGATTGCATATGAAGAAATACCCATAAAATAAGCGCTAGAATAAATCATCATAGAGATCATAAACAAATGTAATAAATCCCAGAACAAATCGGGCTTAAGCAACCGTCTAGATTCTAAACTGATGTAAGGTGCTAAAAGCATGTAACCTCTAGAAAGGATATTGACCGAAATAGCCAAAAAGAAAACTTGATTTCCAAAAAAATGAAGGGACGACTAGTGCAAGCACAAAAGACGCGGCCCAAAGTATGGAAAAATTGCGGCCCCCAAAAAAAAAAACCTTTTTAGAAACCGCCAAACAAAACGCCAAAAAGAGTTTTCGAATCAGTTGAAGAAAAAACCCAGCTTCAAGAAGGACGTTATCAAAGCAGGCAAAAATCGCCGCCAAATCAAATGCTGACTCTGAGTTGTCTTTACAACGGCTCTTAAGGAACCCGCGAAGTAGATTATAACCCTTCAGTAGAAAAATCGTTGGATGAAGACAATGGTAAAAACATGATTACTGAAGCATGAAATTGAAATCTCTACTAGATACGTCTTTTAGAAAATAGCGACTCTGCAAGAGTGAGCACCGAACACTAAAGGATTTTAGAATCCGTCAATCACCATCTATGACTCAGAACAAAACTCTTTCCAAAATGTGAAACCCTCATTGAAAAAACGCGATCATCAAAACAGAATATGCACGGCAATAAAAAACACGATTTGCAAGAACAAATCATCCAGAATCAAGAAGTTGCGACCTCAGATTACAAAAAATAGCACGACCCAGAAAAAGAGACCCTAAAAAATCGTGATTTTAGTAAAGAAAATCCTCAAAAATGCTTCTGAAAGGCCTCCAACCAGAGGTGGATTGAAACCAGATGCCAAAAATCGCGATCAAGGAGGTTGTACAAACGTTCGTACTACCCTCCCGAACCTGGGCTCTGATACCATGTTACATGATTGAAGAACTAAATAATATACAAATATTATTATATTGAAATGAGATGTTTTACAAAGAGAGCGAAAGCTCAATATATAGAGACTACAAGGTCTAAAAATAGACTAAAGGAGAAAGACAACAACGAAGAAAGCATAAAAGATAGGAATAGACCAAATTTAGAATAAAGGCTAAGATAAAGCTAAGATTGACCATTATCTAAAAGGAATAACAAAATATTATCTTAATACTATCCCACTCAACATTAACCATCATTAATTGTAGAGGCTCCTTAACTTCAAGCATCCTCTATAACAAGATGAAGTAATTGTCATCATAGTCGAAAAACTTGGACTTAGCAATTACTTGACAGACCCAAAATTTTTAAAAACTCAGGACTCGGCAAAAACTCGGGGAAAAACTTGACAAATTTATCGAACATCTCAAAATGCATAAAATTTTAAAAGTATTCTTAAAAACACATATATTTTTGAATTTGTAGAATGCATTACTAATTTCCATCATATATGAATCAAAATTAAGAGTTTAATACATATCATAGACCAAAAAACGAGTTCAATATTTGAATACATATGAACTTCATGTTTCATTATCACTAGAAGTATAAATTATAAAATTATAAATCCTAAATATCTTCTACGACTAAAGCTCATAAGAGTTTGTTGTCGCTGTGTGGGTGTTGCGGAAGTGGATGGTATAGCTACGATATCCTCAACACGAGCCCCATCTATAGGATCATGCTGTACATGCAAGGAACCCGCCCCTGATGGCTCATCATCCTCGCTTTCTGACTCCTCATATGCTATCGCATTTGCTTGCCATTCAGCTGTATCCCTCTCCAAAGCAATTATTTCATCATCAATACACAATGGATCCACATCAACATCCTCATTAATCCAATCTGAATATGGATCAATGTCTTCAAGGTCTAGCGCGTGATGTGTATCCTGTCCTTCTACCTTCTTATGCAACTGTAACATCCCTTTTTGGGATATTCTTGATTCCTTTACATGCATACAATAATAACTACTAGAAAAGGACATTAGAAAATTAAAGATCAATAAATTAAGATAATATTCAGTTCATAGCATCATTCATATTAAATTCATCTATCATAGCATAATTAATAATGAGATCAATACTTCATAACATAATCAATATTTTGTTCAATCCATCATAACACAATCCCTCAAGCCAATCACATAGTGAATTCCTTAGGAATACTTGCAAGTAGCAATATCAAGGCGAGTCCTTCTCAATATTGCCGATAGCAGGCCAGACACCCCAAACCATGCATGGTAGGGCCACACACACCCTCACTACTTGGCCAACTTGATGAGAGCATGAGAGGGCCATCCTCTTCATCTCTCGTGAACTCGGAAGGGCCATCCTTCCTACCTGCGAACATCTCCCTGAATTCAAAAGGGATTGCTTAGGAATTTGTTAGATGGTTGATACAGTGTACCTCTTGATGGATTTCAAGTTCAGTTCAAGGATTGCAATATATCCTTCTTCGCTGTTAACAATTGTTTGTATGGCATATATATATATTATTGCTGATATATTTCCTTTAATGTCACAACTTTTCACAGATGGCTGCCTTTATAGAAGGGTCACATCTCTTAATATACATCTGCTGTAATATTTACTTGGAATATTTCATATTCTTTTTTATTTCTACTTCCATGGATGGATTGACAGGTCTATGATCCATGGCTGCAATACATTCCTCTTTTCAATGTCAATTATTTATTCTGCTGTAATATATATTTATATCTCTTGCTGATGTCTATGTGTTGTACTGCTGTGATATATTTTTTATGTCTTGTTGCAGATACATTCTTTTTCTTCTTTCCTATTCCTTTTCTTATTTATTCTTCCTTTCATACTTTCCTTGGTAAAGAGTCACACCTTCTCCAAGGTTCTCTGCCCTTTGGAGTTGGTAAATGACAACCGCTGCCTCTTTGAAGTTTAATTAATTAATTTGACTTTTTCAAACTTTTTTTTTTTTTTTCTATCTTTTGTCTTTTTTTGCTTTTTTTGTCTAATTAATTCTTTTGTTTAATAACTGTCTTTCATATCGGGGGTATGACATCTCTTTCATAATGTCCATTAATTTATATCTTTTCAATATAGGATTTGTAATGTCTCCTTTAGAGCGGGACATTACAGCAACCGAAGGTTGTACCGCACATAGACAAGGTCATTCAAGCGCTTTTGAGTCAACCTATTGCGCTTCTTTGTGTGAATGGCCTAAAAAACTCTCTAGTTTCACAACTGGATGCATTACAAGGCTGGGATAAAATCTGGATGTCACTTTTGAAGATTAGGGATTGTGGCACCATAATCTTTCCACCATAAATCTGCAAGGATAACATTTAGAACTTTGTAAGGATTTTAGTAAACTTAAAAATTAAAATAAATAGTAAATTAAAATTAAACATATATGATTTTTACCTAGTTGTAGAGTGGCTCTCCTACGAATGTACAGGGTTGAAGAAAATAACGCCCCCGTCGCCCTCTTATAGCTCTGTATCTCATCAACTACGAGGTCTCGAAGGGTATCATCAATGACCAACCTCTTAATACATGTGTTGAGGCCAAGCATAACCTTTTCATTTGCTTTGAATGAAGAGGAGAAGAAAAATTTGGGGTTCAAATAGTAGCTAGTAGCATGAATATATGTTTTTTACTTGGTTGTAGAGTGGCTCTCCTACAAATGCAAAAGGTAGAAGAAAATAATGCCTCCATCCTCTTATAGCTTTGTATCTCATCGAGTATGAAGTCTCGAAGGTTATCATCAACGACCAACCTCTCAATACACGTGTTGAGGCCAAGCATAACCTTTGCATTTGCTTTGAATGAAGAGGAGAAGAAAAACTTGGGGTTCAAATAGTAGCTAGTAGCATGAATATGTTGGAGTTGTTGGTTCCACCTCCGATCAATAATGTGCCATATGGGTTCATATTTTGTTTTATTTGACCCATACAAATGCTGAATTGCCTCATTGGCCTTATCCATGGCCTCAAATAGATACCCCATGGGCTTTTGATCCCCATCCACCAATTGTAGAACTCTAACCAACGGTTTTGACACCTAAATTAATAGTGGATGAAAATGAAATTAGAGAATTATACTAATTTAGCAAATAAAAATATCAAAATTTTACAAAATCAGCAAATTGTAACATTAGAAAAAATAAATATAGAAATTAGAGTTTGAAAATTTACCTCGATGATCTCTTCCATGACTTTGGCAATGCTATCATAAAAAATGGTCTTCACGACCCTCTTTGCTTCGGGCTTCCTGCAATAAGGACTCTCTGACCACCTTTCACTCACAAACATGCACTTAAGGTTGGGCAATGAAGCTACTATACTCTGCAAGGTGAGGAAATTAGTGGCAAAGCATGTGACTTCTAATCGCATGAGTTCCTTGCCATCAGTGTGTTCTCTCATAAGATTTAGGACCCATTTGTGGTTGTAGATGTACTTTGTGATATTCCTTGCATCTTCAACCACATTCTTCACCCAACTTAGTTTTCCTATGTCCTCAAGGAGTAGGTTAATACAATGGGCAACATAAGGGGCTCCAAAACAATGTTGGATGCCTCACCTCTAGAAGTCTACCGACTGCCACATATGCAACTGCGTTGCTAGTCACTATTTGGACGACATTTTCCACTCCCACTTCCATCACCACCTCATCCAACATGTTGCACAAGGTCTCTGCATTTTTTATTTCATTGGAGGCATCAACTGACTTTGAAAAGACTAGCTGCTCCGTTGAAGCCACTAAATAATTAATGGGTGTCCTGTTCCTGCCATCCGTCCACCCATTAGATAAAATGGTGCAGCCTTTCTTTTCCCAAAATTTCTTTTGTTCTTCTACTAGTAGACGTGTGTGTTGGACCTCATCTTGCAATAATGGGCCACTCAACTCATGACGACTCGGGGCCTTGAACGCCTTAGCTGCCACAGTTAATGTAGTGACCAATTGCTCCCAATAAGGACTTGAAGCGACATTAAATGAAATATTGTTGTAGTACCAAAATCATACAATGCCAACTTCGCCTCATGATGCATTTATCTATATTCCATGCAGTACCTTCCAATGAAGATTGCGCACTAGGAGTGTTATGAGGAAAAAAAAAGCTAGAAATACTACTGCTTGATCCTCGTATCCGTGACCCAATGGAAGCCGAAGAAGAGCCCCCTATATCTCCCTCTGACCCTATAGAACTAATAACTAGATTTGGGGCTGCCATTGCCTTTGCTATTCTCTTTTTAGCTACTTTCTTTTGCCCATATGTTATAAGGAGGCCTCTTGCCTCCCTCTCAACCTCTAGAATAGCTTTTGTACATCCCGTAACATCTTGGCAAGGGATCCGTGCAAGGTGGTATTTGAGTCAATTTATGCCTCCAGACATGGTCTTAGTGCAGTGGATACAAATAACCTCTCCTCGATTTGGACCTGGTGTCCCATGTTTCTAGCAAGGGTCCCTAGGTTTGCCACCAGTTCTTTTACTTGCGGAAGCCATATTCTTTTTAGAAAAATGAAAGCGAAACCTATCAAAAGGGAGACAAAAGAAAAAAAATCAATAATACCTAAGTGCTTAGGTAAATTTTCACAGTTTATTATGATATAAAATTTATATTATAAGTGCAACATGAACAAATTTACAAGATGTCTACATATAGAGGTGTGTGGAATAGAGATAAATCTGAAGGTGTCTTATTTAAATTACTCTTAAACTAAGAAATGAAAAAAATATATTTTATAGTTTGTGAGATTGTCAATTTGTAATGGTGCCTAAAAATTAAAATGTTATATAACAAATCTTTACATATTCATAAATGATGAGGCACATATTCTTTTTCATTATTCATAAATTTCATATTCATAATCAGGCATAAATGTTTACATATTCATAAAGGATTTAATGGAAAAAATTAAATTAAAAACCTTGCAAAATCGTCCCTTGGAATACCCTGGAAAATCGTGGCTAAGTCTGTGGTGCAGGAGCACCTACCTGACAGCTGGTCTGGATGAGGCAGTTAGTAGTTTAGGTCTTGTTTGTGTTTCCAAGAAGGTCTGTTAAGACCAATTGCATGTAATAATGTCACGCTGATCATGATAAGATCATGCTGACCGGGCTTTTGCTATTTTTAGATAGTTAGTTATAACAGCTGTCATGATGTATGTTCGGTGGGATCTCCCAGCCGCCTGGAGAGTTCCCAGCCGCTTGGAGTTGGGTCAGTAGTACTCATAGGGAAATCTTTATAAGCATGGGATCGGTTGATTGTAAATCATCGATCAGACTTTGCGAGAGTGAGACAGAGCGAGAGGAACATCATATTGTAGTTGCATCTTTTGAAATCGAATAAAGTTTTCCTGTTTGTGTTCATCCTCTGTTGCATTCCATTGCTTGATCAATTTGCTGGTTTGAGTGGTTGCATGGATTTCCTGATCCATTCCACCGGTTGATCTGACTGATCGGTGGAATGGTAATGTACATTAGGGTAGGTAGTAGTTTGTTTGTTTGCATGCAGGTGTGCAGGAACGCGGTCAAGAGATGTTGAAGACCCTAGCATCCTCATGTGCTAGGTCAAGTTGAGAAGTTTGAGTTGGAAGATCACCCTGAGACGGGATCGGGTCATCCCTGGAGGATCGGCGAAGGGAGATTTCGCTAAGTGAAGAAGTTCGCGAAAACAGCATCATCAGGATATTTCTGCAAATATCCTGCAGTCGGGTTAGGCATCATCATCCGGATAAGTGAAGGAGAGCATGATGTTTTCGATTGCATGAAGTGTGAGTTCGTCGGGGTGATCATCAGCAGGAGGAGCCGAGGAGTGTATCGGCATCAGGGTCATCATATCGGAGTGCCAAACATCCGCATATCGCGAGTAGATGCGGGAGTGGAAGTTGTGTTTTTTTTTTTTTGACTAAGTGTTGAGAAGGTCATCAGGATATTGGGTGACGTCATCGTCATCAGGATATGACGTCATCGTCATCAGGATATTGAGATATCCCCCTGTGCGAGTTTATCCTGCTGTCGTCAAGTGTTAAGGTATCGGCGGAAGTCCGTAGCAGGAAGTTGTGTTAACAGCATCATCAGGAGGTTTCGAAGAGAACCGGATAATTTATATCATGATGCTGTTGCTTGTATCATCGGGCAGTGGAGCATCGAAGGCAAGTTGTTGAAGTGGAACGTCATCAGGATATTTGGAGCAACCGGATACTTGGATATCCTGCTGACGAAGGTGATATTGAATATCATGATGAAGACGTTAGAGTTCGGAGCCCGATGAACAGTGCAACCGGAGGATGTGTTCGCCTGCTAAACATCATGATGATGATGTTAGGAGGAAAGCGGAGGAGGTGAATAGTAGTCGGCAGGAGGATGATTGCGAGTGTCCGCAATATGATGATGCTGTTGGTTTTACGAAACATGATGCTGACTGTGTAACGCAGAACATGATGATGTTTTTGGTAGTTGGAGGGAAGATGATGATGATGAGGTTGGTCTGCAGACATTCATGCTACATGCGAAGGTTATAGTGTGGATGTCTCTGCATCATAGTGGTATCAGAGCTCAGCAAAGGGTCTGGGCTGGTGTGTGTTGATTCTGTCACCGAAAGGGCAGAGGTAGAGATAGAGTTGAGTTGTGTGTTGATTGTGAGGTTGACAAAATGCCTCCTAAAGGTAGTGGTACTGCAAGGGAATTGCAGGAGATGAAGGAGAAACATGCTAGAGAGATGAGGAAGATGAAGGAGCTTGCTGAAGCACTTCAAGCCAGGCTGACAGCCCTGGAAAAGAACAAAAAGAGGGAAGTGGAAGACAGTGAGTCTGAAGAAGATGCAGATACTGTTGAAGAGTATGAAGAGATAACTGAAGATCTGGATGCTGAAGACCAGAGACTGGCAAAACTGTTAAAGGCAGTGCAGAGTGAGAAACCTAAGGTAAAGGTTGATGTTTCCAAATATACTGGAAGCTTGAATGAAGATGAGTTGTTGGATTGGATTGCTGCACTGGATAATCACTTTGAATGTGAAGATGTTGCTGAGGATCAGAAGGTAAAGATTGCAAAGACCAAGTTAGGAGGTCATGCTTTGGTATGGTGGGATTATGTACAATCTGAGAGAAGAAAACAAGGGAAGTCTAAGATCACTTCATGGGATAAGATGGTAGCAAGGATCAAGGGGAAATTCTTGCCAAGGGATTATGAAATCCAGATGTTTAAGAAGCTGCAATTTTTAAAGCAGAAAGACAGGGATGTGAAAGCTTATACTGAGGAATTTTATCTGTTGAGTATGAGATCTGGTCATCATGAGAATGAGGTAGAAAAGGTGGCTAGGTACTTGGCTGGTTTGAGGTTTAACATACAGGATGAGTTAGTTTTAGCTAACCCTAAGAATGTGGAAGATTGTTATCAAATGGCAATCAGGATTGAAGAAAAGATGAATAGAGGACATGAGAAGTCCATGAGAGGAAGAGGAAACAATAGGGGAAGAGGAGCAGCCCCTGCACAAAAGCAAACCAATGAGGGTCAAGAAGACACTGGGAAAGGACAGGGACAGTCTGATTTCAGAGGTGGATGGAAAGGTAATAGAGGAAGATTTGGAGGTGGTAGGGGTTCTACTACATTTTCAGGAAAGTGTTACACCTGTGGAGAGTTTGGTCATCCATCCTTCAAATGTCCAGAAAACAAGGGTTCATCATCTAGAAATGATAGAACTAGTGACAAGAGAGTACAACTTGTACAAGAAGAGAAAGTAGAAGAAAGTGCACAGAGTTCAAACAAAGGTCCTGAGAATTTTGGATATCCAGAGAGTGGCGAATCACTGCTGTTAAGGAAAACAAGTTTGCAGGCATCAAAGGATATGATGCAAAGAAGAGCTCTTTTCAAAACCACATGTAAGAGCAAAGGTAAGGTATGTAAGGTTGTCATTGATACTGGTTCAACAGACAACATGGTATCTCAGGAAATGGTAGATAAACTGAAGCTGGCAAGGATTCCACATCCACACCCTTACAAGGCATCTTGGGTGAGTGATAGTCAATCACTTTTTGTCTCTGAACAGGCATATGTGGATTTTCAGATTGGACCATATCAGGATAGGATTTTGTGTGATATATTGCCTATGGAATGTTGTCACCTACTGTTGGGTAGACCATGGCAATTTGACAGAAGGGTACTGTATGATGGGTATGCTAATACCTACACCATCAAGAAGGATGGGAAGATTATCAAGTTGATGCCATTGCAGGCAAAAGCTGCAGTACAGAAGGCAGCTCAAATCATTTTAATGGGAAAGAAGGAGTATGTGCAGATGCCTAGAGGAGCAGGCATGAAGGCAGTTCAGGATACTGCAGAGAAAGGAGTTGTTACAGACAACAAGCTGAAGACAGTTTCAGTTGTGACTGACAGAGGTCAGCAGCAGGTTCAGAAACAGGGGTGCAAACAGCCACCAGTTCAGAAGAATGACAAGGATGTTGTCATAGTTGGGACTATTGTTTGTCCTATAAGAGTTGAAAGGAAGATAGACTTGAACACTTCAGAAGTTCAAGAGGTAGTTCAGCCAGAGGTTCTGGTTAGGCAACCTGACAAACACAGGGTATGTGAGAAGAAGGCCTACATCAACAGGCATGATGATTTACTTGCCAGAAAGCAAGTTACAGTTCAGAAGTCTTGGAGCAGCCAAGAGACAGCAGCAGATAAAGCTGGAGCAGGTCAGACGACTGACAAAGCAAAGTGTAACGGTGGAGGACTTCCACATGCTAAACTCATGGGACATGAGTTCTTTTCTGTTGGGGAGTATGGTGCAGGAGCACCTACCTGACAGCTGGTGCAAATTTGTGCTCAAAAACCTCTGCAATTCGTGCTAAAAAAACATGCTCTAAGCTGCATCTTTTCTCTTCCATTGCAACTTTGCTCTTTCAACGTTTTAAATCAGTGAAATAAGGTTAAATTTTTTAAAGTTTTGTGTTTTATGCCCCAACTCGGCGAGTTTTTCCCCTGATTGGCGAGTTTTAGATAGTTTATTGTTGAGTTTTCCTATAAAAACTGCCGCGAGTTTTATTAAAACTTGGCCATGAGTTATACAATGAGTAACTCGCAGCCATATTTGGCTCACGAGTACTCGTAGTACTTTGCAACTATGGTTGGAAGGAACTATAAAACAGCTTGCCCAAGGCATGATCAAAATCCATTTATGCACAGATATGGTAGAAAGTTGACTTGATATTCAAAAAGCAAACACAATTATCATTAAAGATGTTCATCCTTTTGAGCTTGCACAAATGTATTGGCTATGTGGAAAGGTTGGAAAGGTAGATAGGTAAGCATACCTAATTTTTTAAAGCAGTGCGATTTTGCCTAACAACGTGTGTTCATTCCCATATGATTGGGATAGGTGAATTGGTTGCTAGTTGGTCAGATTGGGAGCACAAGGACATCTGTAGAATACTATTCACATTAGAGAAATTCTTGATGGATAAGACATTGGTCTACAGAGCAAAAAGGTTTTGGGGTTCTCCTACATTTCACTAGGGAATGCAGTCCCACAGTTAGAGCCATTGTTATCCCTAGATTTTGACAATCTAGGATAACACCCCCAATTGAGCTCATATAGGCAATCCGAGGTTAGTTGTAGTCAAGGCATTGATAACTTGTAAATCACAAAGCCAAAACGCACGGGTGTCCCTTGTCTCATTGGTGGGTTGATTCAAATGACCTATTATTTAATCATGATTTCAATCAACTATGCCAAGTATAGGGTCTAATTTTAGGTGTAATCAAGAAATGTGTTGTAAGAATCAAGATCAAGTGGCTCACATGGAGGCAATCAAAAGAGGCAACTGGGAGATCATAAGATAAAATTGACTCTATTGCCCAATGGAAAATGCTTAGTGGACTTGCTCAGCACATTGTAAAGATTCTTGAAGATGTCATGGTTTACTTTTTAGTACAATCATTGGAGAGTATCCTATTCTCACAAGTGCTTCGGAATACAATTTTAATCAAAGCATGCATTGGTGTCTTAAATGGGTTAGAGGAGCAATGTTCAAAGTCCAAATTGAGCATGAAATGACTAGATAGTATTAAATCGTATTAATTCTTCTGAATTAATTGATTTCTGCACCAAGGTCACATTATGTATTTCTCACTTTGTAAAGTGCTCCTACATGTAAAGCTTCTGAAAGTAGACAAATCAAAGATGGTCAAGGAGTCTAGTAGCGTGTGGATCCGAGCTAACATTAAGTGACTTTAATGCACTAGGTGGGTCAATTAATTCATTAATGAATTAATAATCAAGTGATTAAATATTAATGTGTGCAAAAGTCATAAAAGCAATTCATTATTACTATCATGTAATATCTTTGTAAAGGTGCTTGAATGCAAAAATAAAGAAAAGTGGCCAAACTCAATTTAAGTGAAAAGGGAGTTTTGGGTGGAGTTTAGTGAGGGTAGATGCACAACTAATTTGTGGGTGCAAGTGGGTAGAAAAGGGATGAAAAATATGTCAGGTTTCTTCTTTCTCTAAGCCCTAGGAGAGGGCATGTGGCAACTTTGTGTACAACCTGTTGTTTTCCCAAAATGGCGAATGAAAAATGAGTAAATGTATGAGACAAAACTATTGCTTCAGGATGCCCATTTGCTGTCCAGATTGTCTCACAAGCCTTATAGTGCCTAATAGGATCCTCCGATCCATTGCCTGTAAATTTGGGCAACTTCTGCTTTTCTCCACTGGGGCTTACCATGGTTTTGTTTTGATGCAAACCTCATGCCTAGAACCTCCTTGCAGGGGAGTTTTGATTCAAACATTCTGGTGCTTTTCTCGCACTCTCGGCCATGTGAGAATCCTCTACTCTTCTCGCAATGTCAACGTTCCGCGCACTTGTTTCGCCTTCAGATTTTCTTTTATACACCCTTGGCTCAGCTTTTTCTCCTTAGAGTGACAACCCTTTGATGCCTCGAAGGTTGCTCTCGTACACTTCTTTGAAGAAATTTGATTCCGACTCTCAACTTCCTTCGTCGAGAGAAGTTTGTCTTGACTTTTCAACTTGATGGGAAGGATCAATCCACACGTCGTCTGGTAGTGGAAGGTGCCTGGCGATTTCCTCCCACTCTGCGGGAATGTGTTTCCTCTCCTGACTATGACTTCTACTCACGTTCGCCCGACTATGACTCCTACTTTGGGATGGACTTTGACTTTGGACTTCGGCAATCTCTCTTAGTCTTCCTCTTCATTCTCTTTGTTCTACCAGCCTAAGAGATCGTCTAATCTCTTGATCCTGACCATGTCTTCTCTTGCCGCCTCTATTGGGGTCTAAGGGCATGAATCTCTTATATTGGATCCGATTTCTTTTAAGGCAACAGTGCCAATGTTTACTCACCTATCTGATAAATGAATATTTGCAATAATATACAAAATTAATAATCCATACCGGATAGAGGAGTAAAAGTATATCTTTATTAGCTCATAAAAATATTACAGAAGTAGACCAGAGATGGTCGTCCAAGGATTAGAGTTGATCCGACTACATCATACTGTTGATGATTGTTTTTAGACAAGTCAACAATTAGAGTGAAATACAAAGTATCTGACTCCCTCTTGAGCAAAGCCTCTCAAATGCTGAACGAAGTGATCAAACAAGATGACTCCAAGGTTCCTTTCTTATGATTTTGTAAGAGACAGCTCAGTGACTAAGTATGATTTTGCTGTTAAACACAAAGGGACTTACGCAGATTCTTCTCCTTTCATTTAGCTTATTCCTCCTTTCAGTGTGGATGATGTATATACAAGGTCTCAATCATAAAGAAATAAAAAAAGGTAAGGGTTTAGAAAACTAATCTAAGGTCAATGAAGCAATGATGACGATTGAATAGACAAAACTCCCTGATTAACCTAACTTCACTTCGCCAAGGATGCCTACAACTACATGAAGTTGGTGCTATCTCCTAAGGTTACGCGAATGGTTTTCAAATCATGAAAGTTCATATGGGCACCCATAAGACGGCGCAGTTCAAACAAGCATCCATAATCGAACTTAAGCAAATGAAGCTCAGACTAGCTTTACACAACACTTCACCAGCGATGAATGTTAAAAGCATGAGCTAGGAGTTGATCAAATATTCAACACAAACATGCATTACATCAAAGAGCTTCTACGCTACTTTTAATCTACTTTGAAACACCTCTCCATTCCATCAAGAGACCAAAAAACCATGTTATTTCACAAGATAACACTTAACACCAAGTGAACTCCAATGTTCTTTGCATTAATCTTGAAAATATTTACAACAATCTCCAAGTTCTCTCAGAGACTCTCAACACCTCTCCATTCCATCAAGAGACCAAAAAACCATGTTATTTCACAAGATAACACTTAACACCAAGTGAACTCCAATGTTCTTTGCATTAATCTTGAAAATATTTACAACAATCTCCAAGTTCTCTCAGAGAATTTTGAGAGTCTCCTATTCTACTCCTAAAATCTAATTTCTAGTCTACTACTGCTTACTGACTACTGAATTTACAAATGAGGCAACAAGGCCTTTATATAGAAGCCCATATTACAATGAATGGCTTAGATCAATTCGATAGCCAAGAGTCTAGATCATGCCACCTTAGAGGTAGTTACAACTTGCTATTTTTAGCAAAAAGAGAGAGGTAATGAAGGCACGTTTTCCAATGCGATAAGGTAAGGCGAAAGCATTTAAAATATTCCTCCACATAGGAATCTCTTTGGCTTCTTTCATTAAATGATACATTTAATGTATTTAAAATGATGTGTACTTGCCACATAGATGCCACCTCAGCATACTTTGAAAATTGTGGTGATGTATTCAATGTAATTGTTTGAACTTGTATGTTTAGGAATACATCTTGTAGATCTTGCCTTGTTTTTTGAATTGTAAACTGGATATATGATACTTGTTGCTTCACTTGATTAATTTCATGATTCTTTCTTCTTCTTGTAGGTAAGTTGATATGATGATCTTCTTTGTTGATGCTCCTTCTTGAAGAATGATGTAGTAGATGCTTCCTGTCCTTTTCATATGTAGAGTAGATGATGAAGCTTGCTTCATGAATCGGAGTATGAGATCTCTCTTGGACTTGAAAATTTGAAGAGTCTTGAAGCTTAGATGATAAATGCCTTGGACTTTTGATTTGATTCCATCAAGGATGAAATGTACTTGCGAGATATTCCTCAGAGAACTTAAAGCTTGAATGTATAGAAGCCTTAAAGTAGAAGTTGATGAAGTGATCTTGAACGATGATCCTTGATGATCATGATGTAGTTGATGACATGCTTCCATGAAGATGATCTTGAAGTAATCTCCTTTAGAGTGTAGGTATTTGATGATAACATCTCCATCAGATGTAGAAAGAGACTTGAATACTGGATGAGTACTTGAAGTTTTATAGAAGTCTTTGGAAGGCTTAATGATATGAAGATCCTTTGGAGCAGATACATGAGGTTCTTCTTTGAAGTAGAGTGGATGCCTTTGGAAGTCTTGATGAAGATGAAGACGATCCTTGAGAGCAGCTTCATGATGACTTGAAGCTATGATTGATGAAGAAGCCAATTGATACTTGCCATGCGATCCAAGAGGATATCTTTGAACTCGATTTCTTGGAGCAGCTTATAATGTTTTCTCCGTATAGCTGCTTGTTGACTCCACTCCTAGCATGAAGGTGATTCTAGACATTTGCTCCTCTGATGACTCCTTTGCTTCATCCCTATTGCTGCAACACAAATAAAGAAACAGCATCAATCCCCTTACGAAAACATATAAGAATCAGTTTATGTACTTCTAAGCTAAGTGCATTGGTTTCCAAACTACTTGATTTCTTAAAAGCAATCACAAAATTTCAAACTAAACATCACGCTAGAGATGCCAATTCTATCCTTTAGTTGAATGATCACATAGAACTTAAACTAGATTCCCTTCCATAATTGGCGGATTGGTTGAAGAATTTGAGTTCTTCTTGAGACTGAATATACTTTTACCCTTTAGCACAGCAGATTGAGATTTGGGACCTTCTTGACTCTTTGGCGCATCAGTTCAAGGTGTTAAATCCTTCTTGATTCCCAACATTTTCGTGACAAGTCCTTCTTTACCAAATTGAATCTCTCCTTATGGTGTATCTGATCAAACCTTTATGCCATTTGGGTGCTTTAGATAAGACTCTTGAGATCCTCATGCCTTTCAAACATCGTAACAACTCGCAGCCTCTGCACCCTTCCTTATGACGCAGCAAATACCATTTTCAGATCCTCTTAATTTGGCGCATCAGTTGGGCAGTTTGAAATCTTCTTTCAAGATGATACAAGACTTTGGATCAAGATATAGGAATCTTCTTGAAGCTTAGCATTTTTTCCTTGGGTGCTTTGGTTGATATGTTTGGAATCTTGTTGTTTTGCGCAGTAGTTCAAGAATGTGAATTCCTCTAATCAGCACCTTGAATATTGAAATCCTCTTCTATGTTGTCTTGGTGGATGGGTTGATCCTTTTAAAACCTTCTAGCTAGAGCCCTTAATAAAACTTCTTTTCTTCAAGTGGCGCACTAGATGGGGCAGTCAAAATCCTCTAGATTTTCCTCAAAATTTACATTTTGGAATTACCCCTTCCATCCTAGCGCATTAGATGAGGTCTAGAGAATCCTCTAGGAACTCAATACTTTCAATGTCTATTGCAATTTCCTTTATCTTACCTTTGAAATGACGCACTAGATGGGGAAGTTTGAGATCTTCTAGATAAATGTTCAACACTTATCAAATCTATTCTACATGTGGCGCATTGGATAGATATTTTGAAATCTCCTGAAATTTTCCTTTCAAAACTCAACTTTTACTCTCTTCTACAAGGTCGCATTGGATGATGATTTGGAAATCCTCTGGAATTCGCATTGGATAAAGATTTGCAAATCCTCTTGATTTTGCTTTAAAACTTAAAAAGAATCACCTCCTTCTTTGGCGCATTGGTTGGAGGTTTCGAAATCCTCTTGTATTGAGCGCATTGGTTCAAGCGCAAGGGATCATCAACTTGAAATCATCTTGAAAGTGGCACGATTTATGAAGATTTTGCGCCACCTTAATATCCCGTCGCATTGGATTAGCTTTTTGAATCCTCTGGAAACTTAGGCATTTTTCAGGGTTCGTGAGGTAAAGGTATATTGAAAAATATATTTAAGTATAAGAAAGAATTTCTTATACTTTAAATATTTTTCAATATACCTTTCAGGATGTTTGAGATAGGTCTCGAATCCACCGGATTTAACATGCAAAATCTAGAATTTGGAGGATTCACCAGATTTCAGACTTAGACATTTTTTCAGGATTTCAGGGTTTCAGGCTCCAGACTTAGTCTTTCAGGATCTCAAACATACATCAAGAAGGGTCTCATTATTCATTACTTGGATAGAATTCAATCAAGATTCTTCATTTTCCAGATGAGATTTCCAGTTATGAAGCAAAAATCTCCTAGGAGAGGAACTCATTATTGGATTGGCAGAGGAAATGAACCTAAGGCATCATCTAAGATCTCATGCAAAACATCGGAGCTCAAAAAAAAGGGGGTCCCCATTTGCAATGGGGTGATGTGTGATTTGGTCACAACACATACCACCTTCCTTGACAATACAATGACTATTTAAAAGACCCGACGGTTGCAACGCAACTTTCAACTAACTGACTCGGACAAATTGACTCTTACAATTACCTGAGAGCCGACAAACAATTAATACATAGTCCGATAACCCATATTATCAAATATAATGATCAGCATTATACACTGACTACAGAGCTATTTACTTACTGATAGTGTGTAAAATAGCCGTCTTTTATTATTTGAAGATTTGCTAATATGGTGATTGAGAACCCTATTCTATTCTCATCTGACACTTGAAGCATGGTCCTTCTACTCAAGTGCATCTCCTTGACACTTATGTCACTTATCTTGCTTCCTTAACATAGTTAGGCGCCCTTTTCATGGTGATTTGTCACAGTTTCTACTTGTGTAAAAAACATTTGAAACGACATATTCTCATGTGGAGCATGCTTGTGCCACTAGAGGCATCTTTTGCAAACTTAAAAATCTGGTTACTCTCTTTGGCGCACACTTTTAACCAATTTGCCACATTTTTTTGATGACTTAAAACACTAAAACTGGGCAACTAGAGACTAGGTGCACGCTAAGGGGATGTTTGCCATGTCAAAATGCTAGGCAGAAATCCTAGATGGTTGGGCCATCACTATTGCACACCAAGCTCACTTTAGCCACTCTTGGTAGAAATTTCATATGGTAAAGCCATAGTAAAAGTGCGTCCAAGTTAGCATGGGCAGAATTACTACCTCATGTTGCCATCTTTTCTTATGTTGGGCAGAGAAACTCTTCACTTATGCCACTCTTTTTTAGACTTGGGGGAAACTCTGAGTGGCTAAGCCACTTCATATGCACGCCTATGTTAGCGAGGCAAAAAATTCCAAGCCATGACACCACCTTCCAAGACCTTGGCAGAAATTTCATATGGCCAAACCATTACAATTGTGCGCCCAAGTTAGGAAGCGGAGATTTTAGTCCCTTGAGCCAATGGAGTTTTCTTTCACTTGAGCAAAGGCAAAAAAAATGGCCACCTGAGCCATTTTCAAGACTGTAGGCGGAGTTTCCATGTGGCAAAGCCACTCCAATTGTGCACCTTCCATACCTTTGGCCAATTTCATACTTTTCCTTCACCACAGCCATCGACAACCTTTGATCCTGGTCATTATTTCATTTCAGAACAGCTGCAACCTTGATCAACCTGCAAAAATTGTTAGTTGAAAAACAAGACCATAACACAACAACCTTGCAAATTGATGGGGAAAACCACAACTTGAATGGGGTTTACACACATACGACAATCAATTTGACAATAAATGTGAGTACAAATATTGAGTTTCATATGGGTGTAACACTTACATCAAAGTTTTAAAACTCGTGACTCAGCAAAACTTGGTAGACACAATTTTGACTGTGATATTTTCTCGCAAGTAACTGTGAGTTGTGCGAGCACTTGACAAGTTTTCAATCTATGATTTACATGGGTCTTGACTCATAACACTCAGTTTACTATAATTTAAAATTAAAATCAGGTATAGCCCACTCTGCTGTTCCATAAATATCCAAGGAAAAAAGCTATATTCCATTAGAGTCCAAAAAGTTATATTTAATGTAATTTTTTTATTTTTTTTAATGCATGGTGTGTGGAATGCTATTGGGGATGGCAGGATGTCCTTGAAGCTGTAGAGAGACTGCATGGCATCCTCAGCAATTTTGAAACCTCTTGCCATCCCTGGGCCAGCTAGAGGTTTCCTAAATTAACATGAAACTTG
The DNA here is from genome assembly GCA_027924645.1 of Cunninghamia lanceolata. Classification (NCBI taxonomy): domain Eukaryota; kingdom Viridiplantae; phylum Streptophyta; class Pinopsida; order Cupressales; family Cupressaceae; genus Cunninghamia; species Cunninghamia lanceolata. The sequence goes on from BSBN01000213.1 coordinate 20,230,607, forward strand.
GGGGCACTTTTGAATTGCCCCTCTGCTTGTTTGCTGTATTGGGTATGGCTGTACGGTGTGACGTTTCAAAACTGTTGTGAAACTTGGGGGCACTCCCGAATGCTTCTCTGCTCGTTTACTGTATTGGGTACAGCTGTTGAAAAAAATGGCCAGGGATGATGAGGAAGCATATCCTAGTCATCTCTGAGTATTGGAAATGGGGAAATGGGTTGGGGAGGGTGGTTGTTGGAAGTTTGGCAGGAAACACTTTTCTGGGAACTTTGATTTCAATGTATGAAGAATGAGTGAAAAATACAGAAGTAGAATTCAGCATTGCGCTTGGCTATTAAATAGAGTGGAAAATATTAGTAGAAGAATCCAGCACTTCTTGTCGCTAATCCCCCAAATCTTGGGCCAAGAACCATTACTTGATGCAGCTTGACTATATTGGAGGTTATTCCCTGAAGTCCTCCAACCATTGCAATAAGTGCCATACAAATAATTATACTTTACTGCTATAACATATGCCTGCATGCATACATACATACATACCTATGCATGTATGTATATATACATGCATATGTAGACACTAGACAGAGAGAGGGAGAGAGAGGTGGAGGGGGAAGGACCATAAATGATGTTTGTAGTTCACTCATTGAGATACATATTGTTTTGAGATAACAAGTGATTCAAATTTTTGTAATTAATTTGATACAAATTATAACTAGTAAGTAATGTTAATCTCTGAAATATCTCAGATGCCTATTGCTGGTAAACCTGATTATGTTAGATATAAGCAGTGGCTTTTTTTCTTGCTACATAAATCTTTCATATCTCAAGCAGCATCGTATCCTTTGATTATTTTGGTTCTGTAATTGGGAATTGTATCATTAACATTTCTGTTGATTGTTATTGTAGCTGAAAAACAAATCAATGAGCAATCAATCCATAATTAATCATTCCTGCATATTTTATATGTTAGGTTTGCTTTGAGCCATTTCAATATGGACTGCTCATATGCTTTTGCTTTCCTTGAACAGAACATAAGATGTGTTGAATGCAAGGAACATACTCCTTATGTTTTCACTTTATTGCCGTCTAATGTCAGGCTTTGTGAAAGGTTAGTTCTCAGTTCATAATAGACTTACAAAGCATGCAAATATTTGTTTCCCAAATAATTTACTTTTTTTCTTTTCAAGATAAAAACTTTTATATTGTTAATTAAAAACTGTACAATAATCATCGACAACCTGACTGATTGGGTCGTCTGATCTGCTCAACTTCCACACATTTGGAGATAAAAGGCTTCCTCACAAAGAATCACTCAATAGCATTTAAATGTTATTTTTTTTAAATAACAGCCTTCCTTACGTTTTCAACTTTTCACCTTATTGCCATCTAATGTCAGGCTTTGCGAAAGGTTAGTTCTCAGTTCATTATAGATTTACAAAGCATTTCCAAATAATTTACCATTTTTTTTTCAAAATAAAAAATTTATATATTGCTGATGAAAAATTGTGCAATAACGATCAACAACCTGACCAAGGATCAGGTCTTCTGCTCTGCTCAACTTCCACACATTTGGAGATAAAAGCCCTCCTCAAAATAAATGACTCATTAGCATTTAACATGTATCTTTCTTTAATAATAGGCTTCCTGTCAGCAACCAAATTGCTGTTCTGATATAGCTTAAACAAAGGATTAGATTTAGTATTAAAAGTAAAAAGAGGTAAGGAAAAAAATACAGCATGTCTTCCAATCAGGACCAGCAAAGGATGTTTTATCCGGTAGCTGGAGAAGTCTTTACCGACCTTGTAAGACTAAACTTGAGAACACTCATGGCCCTATAATCCATTACAATAAGTTTTCAAAGCTGCCTCAGTCCTTACTGCCCTTGGAAAGATACTTCCCAGGATTAGTGAGCTGTTCCACTTTGCCAACAGGTCAGTAACCTCATTTGTCCTCGTGGAGTAGAAATCACATTAAACTAACAGAAATTTCATTATTTGTCTAATCTCCTTAACAAGTTTTGCCAGATGCTTATTTCTGGGAGGGTTTTGACAAATGGGGAGTGAGAGTCTGCATATCTATTACCACAATAATATTTGACAGCCCATGATGCAAAGGCCTTGGAAAGACTCCAACTAATTCATATGGCTTTCTTAAAGTTATTGATCTGAAGTCCTAGGCCCTCCATATACCATAGACAGGATTCCCAATGTGGTTGCTATAAATCCCTTTGGCCACAGCTTCAGTCATGTCCATTGACTCACCAATCTCTGCTTAGCTTCTACAAAAGAGGCGAGGAGAGGGGGATAGATTTCCACTTTCCTGACCTATTAGCTTTCTCATCGACCACATTAGTGGGTCTAGGGATTAGCTTTGGAAGGGGACCAAATATTTTCAGAATGGATATTTCTGATTAAGAGCAGATAAAGCAAATTATTAAAAACAGACCGTTTCTCAAATATTCTTAACCACATGGGCCTCAACCTGACAAACCAATCATTGAGTAGCTTGAGAGATATTTCTATTAAGCTCCAACCATATTTTCCACCAAATGATAGTTGGACTGAGGTGCCAGGCTTCCTGCAGACCCTGAGAAGAAACAGGCTTCTTGGACTGATCCAAAAAATTCCGGTAATTCTTGGCGTGCAGCAGTAGCATAAGGGCATGATAGTATAATATGTTTTTTCTTCTCTTACTCTGATGGACATGGGACACATCTTATGAGATCACACAGGCCCCACTTCATGAGATTCACAAAAGACATAAATTTACTGAGAGAAGGCAGCCAAGAAAAGACATCAACCTTTGGTCATCTGTGAGGGATTGAGTTCTTACTCCAAAGAACTTTTCTGTCATCTGGCCACATCTATGGTTTTTTTTTGAAATATATTCCTTTATGCTGCCAAACTTGTCCGCAAAGTTGTCACTTATTTTAGTAATTTGAGAAGATTTCTCTTACACTATGTCTGCAACTAGAAACTATGATAAATTTGTCTGACTGTTTGGGAATTCTGTCCATTCTTTGCTTTGGAGAAAGATATATTCTCTTCCACAAGCATCAACATCAACTGAATGAGTCTTTCTTTAGGATAAAAAAGAGGAAAGTAATTCTCAAGATTAAAATGATATGGTATGAAGAAAAGGGAGAACTTTCAGTTTGTACCAAAAAAAATTCAATACAAAGGAGGTTGGTTTTTGTGAAGTGAGTCTCAAAGATAATAACCAAGTCTACTTTAAACATTTCAAAGTTCTATAATTTCTAGGCTACTATATAATTACTCTTGTGTTTGCAAAAATGTACTTGGAGTTGATTGCTTTACACAAACTTCCCTTTTCTGATTGCAATAAACTAATAGGACTTCATTGTTTTCTGTGATGAGAAATGCATCCTTCTGCTTCATGTGTCTCTTTCTTTTCAGGTCTTGTTCAGAGACTGATTTCTCAGCATCTTATTATCAACCACCTTCTTTATATTGCATATACACATGTAAAACGGAGTCTGCCATCTATATGATTCACAGACTCTGCTATTTTACTCAAGCGTCATCAGGGTAAAGCTATATAAGCAATCTGACTGAACCCTCATGACGAGGACTGTAGATAGTCACCAGCAAACCTATTCTCTTCCATAGGAGCTATTTGATGCTCATTGCTGGCATCCTTTTGTGAATTAGGCATGCTGATTTATGGCCCTAACTCCCCATATCTGTGCTATTGAATATAATATTGCCAAGATATTTAGCAGGACCTTTAACATAATCCTGGCTGCATGCCTCCTAGATATTGTATCATATTATTCTAGTTATGCTCTTTGAGTAGTTTTGTATATTTGAACCACTAAATTTTCTTAAGGTCCTGGTGTCTTGCCTTACTGATGGGATTTTGATAGGCTGTTTCCTTGGGTTCTTTCTTGGATAACTTTGATTTTCTTCAGACCCATACAAGGATATGTAGATGGGGTCAATTTTATGATTTATTTGAATTAGTTGGTTCTTAAGCATAAAATTTATTGTTTAGTTTTATGTTTGGAAGGTACTAATTTTTGTTTCAATAGTAGATTATGGGTTGTTGCCTTCTTGACTTGTCTTTTTCATTTTCCAAGGCACAGAATTGGCTTGAGGATAATTCCTTTCAAACCCTAACCATAATGGTCTAGTATGAGAAAGGCTTACAAATCTTGTATGTTATACAGCTGTCTCTGTTTGGTGATGAATGGAATGACTTACACGTGTCAACCAACAAGAGAGTTACTAGGGCATTCCCATGGGACAACTTCTATGAATTAACCATAGGGGCATGGGTTAAAGGCATTTCAAACAAGACTGGTACTCGGTATCATCATAGAATGATTTATTAGTGTGAATCACACAAGGATGACTTATAGGTGTCAACCCACCCCCCTGCCCCTGCTAGTGCTCCTTGCTCTCCCACACACACATAGAAATCAAAAAATGTACAAACATATTTATTTGTGTGAAGAGATACAGTTTGTAGTAAGATAATATTTAGTTATTCCTTTTAGATAATGGTCAATCTTAGCTTTATCTTAGCTTTTATTCTAAGTTTAGTCTATTCCTATCTTTTCTGCTTTCTTCGTTGTTGTCTTTTTGCTTTAGTCTATTTTTAGACCTTGTAGTCTCTATATATTGAGCTTTCGCTCTCTTTGTAATCTATCTCATTTCAATATAATAATATTTGTATATTATTCAATTCTTCAATCATGTAACATGGTATCAGAGCGGGTCCCTTCTAGGGGCTTGTCTGAAGGTCGTATGTTCTGAAATCTATGGGCATTTGTTTGAAAGTCGCGATTTTTCTTTCGCTGTGGTTGTGAGTTCCTTCTGAGGCTTTTGATGTCCGTCAGCGCGTGAACTCCCGGGTCGCAGTATTCTGTGCTAGCGTTTTCCTTGTCTTGGCGCCGTTAAAGGACGCGATTTCTTGGTTTACATCTTTCTGTGGTCGTGGTGGTTTTGCCTCGCGGGATTTCTTTGCCAATCGCAATTTCCTTGTTTCTGAGTCGTCGTTCTTATTGGCGAATGAGTTTTTGAAGGTTCACGTCTGTATTTAATGCGACGGTTTTTAGTGACTTTTGAAGTTCCTCTGTGTTTGCGTTTTCTTCCTGTGTTCGCGTTTTCAACCTCACGAGTTGCAGACGTCTATTGTGGTCGCAAATGCTTTTTGCTCGCAGTTTTTTTTTGGGCGCTAATTCTTAAGGCGGATTTGTCTTCTGTTGTAGATTCGTGACCTTGTTTTTTTTGCCTTCGTAACTATTTCAAGGTCTTTATTTGACGAGTTTTGACTGGTAGCTGTTGATCGCCGATTATGTTCTGGTGGTCAGTGTTTTTAGAGGCAGTTTGTTCTTGTCTGGAAATCGGCGGCATTTTGCTCTCTTCAGGTTGTGACTCCTCTCCGTCACGTCACGATTTTTGTCCACGCTCTTTAAATATGGTGTAATGGTGTTTGGTCTCTGAAGGAGGTCGCGTTTCTATGCTCACGATTTTGTTTGTTTCTGTTTTCCTCTACAAATGGTGCTTTCAATGAGAATCTCAATATCCTGGTCGTTGTTTTGTTCGTGGTTTAGTTTTAATCGATGGTTTCAGATTGCCGGCAGCAGTATATTTTGGACTTGGTTTCCTTTTCCTCGGCGGGAATTCTTGTTTGGAGTTATCTTGGTTGCTTTTTTGAATCGGTGATCTATTGGTCACGATTTGCTTGGTAATTTCAACAGCCAGCGCTATAGCATATTGGTGATGTTTACTTTTCCGTCATCCTTGGGATGTGTGCTGTTCGTATTTATGCAGAAAATTTTCCTTGAAATCCATGTTCAGATGTTTTGAACTTCTGTTCTCCGTACTCTCGAGATTTGGGTTTTGAAATTTGCGTTCGGATTCATCTTGAGATCTGTGCCTCGGTATGTGTTTCAGACTTATTCCGTGTTTTCGGAATCTGTGCTTTGTAAACTGTGCAAGGGTTCTATTCAGCTTCAGTGCCGTCTACCTGCTTCGATATTCATGCCAGAAACTTATAATTCGTCTTTTCGTGCCTCGAAAAACATGAAGTATGGCATCTTTTTGGACAGTAGTAAGAAGTTCAACGACATCAAACTTTTAATAATCAGTGTTCTTTGTAGGATCTCCTTAGAGTTTGGGTTCATGTTCTGTAGCCCTGTGAATGGGGATCTGTTTTATGTTTTCGGCGGCTTCCTTGTTCAGCAAATGTTTTTGCTTAGTCGCTGTTTTTGGAGTGTTTTCTACCTTTTCGCCGTGGTTCGCAACTTTGAGGGCTTCCTTGATTTGTGCTTACAGCGCTTAGCCCCTTCTCGTCGGTTAGCTTTTGTGTTTGGCAGTTAGCCATTCTGCTTCTTTGGATCCCTTGGGACTTGTGTTTCAACACCCGTGCTCGGGTTCTGTTTTCCGTTTTCTGTTTATTCCATCCATCTGTCTCGGAAGGCAGTGTGTTTTAGGGGGCACCTTCGTTTAGTTAGTGGATTGACCATTAAGGGGGGGTATTAAGATAATATTTAGTTATTCCTTTTAGATAATGGTCAATCTTAGCTTTATCTTAGCTTTTATTCTAAGTTTAGTCTATTCCTATCTTTTCTGCTTTCTTCGTTGTTGTCTTTCTGCTTTAGTCTATTTTTAGACCTTGTAGTCTCTATATATTGAGCTTCCGCTCTCTTTGTAATCTATCTCATTTCAATATAATAATATTTGTATATTATTCAGTTCTTCAATCATGTAACAATTTGTACCCTACATCAACTTGGACTTTTGTTGTGTGTGCGTGTGGGTGGCTGGATTAGTGTATTCGTGGGGGACATGGATGGCGGATGCTTTTATAGCTATGTAACTCTTCATAATGATAAAAAGATAACACATTCATCTGATGTTATAAATCATTCTTCTCCAAGAAGGTAGCATATTGAAGGCAAACAATTAGCAATTGCAAATCAATATTTGGCAATATCATCACAAGTATCAGAACGAGAAATTAGGTATTGATAGCTCAAATGTTTTGGATACCTCTTGGCGCATATCATATTTATGTTGAAATGGATTTATGCTAGTAAGAAATTCAGTATTTTGATCAGTTGATTACCAATAATTTTCAGTCAACAGTATTAGTTTCAGATCAATGTACAACAATCAAATGGTCATCTCACCTCTTTCTGAGGCCATTTTTATTTTTAACAATAGACATTTTGGTCAAAGTAGCAGTCAACCAATTAAATAATAGTGTTTCTTTAAGTTTCAAGAATGGCAACTTTTTTTCCGGATTTTTGGGATGGTAGGGGCGAGGAAGACCATTAAAATAATATAAATAAATTGAAATTAAAATATTTAAAAATACAAATAAATTAATTATTTTTTATTTTTTATATTTTAAAACAAATGAAAAGAAGTTGAATTTTTATAAAGTATATACAATATGCTGAATTAAAGGTTGCATGGACATGGATACAGGGATGGATACAGATACGGTATCTGATATGAATATATGGATACGACAATTCCACACACACACACACACATCTTAACTGTTATTTATTATCGATATTTAAATTATATTTAATTTATTTTATTTTAATGGATATGGCTTGATACGACAATTCTATGTATATATCTTAACTATTATTTATTATTAATATTTAAATTTTAATATATATATTTTTTGATGGGTGAGGAGGGATTATTTAGGCTGCCCACACCAGCGGAGGTCACAAGGGGGACCTCTTCCCCATCCACATATTCAACTTAGATCACTTATTCAACATAGAAGCCACAATGGCTATAGATGTCACTTGGGGGATTCAAATTTGGATCTCCATCTTGAGAACCTTATGGCCTTGCCATTTAAGCACAACCCCTTTGACAATTTTAATATAATTTTAAATTATATTTAATTTAATTTAATTTATTTTAATTTTATTTAGATTTAAATGTAAATACTAAAAATATTGAAATTTAAATAAATTTAAAAAATATTTAATAAATTTTAATATAAAAATCAACTTAGACATATTAAATATAAATAATAATTTATAAAATTATAAATATTAATTAAATAACTAAACCCTGTAACTCTATAAATATGTCATAAACAAAGTTAAAACTCTATTAAAGTGTTGCTAGATATCGAGCAACTCTAAATTCCTAAACTATATTTAAAGAGTTGATTGATATACTAAAATTTACACTAAAACTAAAATATATACTAGAGTCTAGAATTCGTAAAAATGAGATCGATATACTAAAATACGTTGACCACCAGACAAGAGTCCTTCCCATTGGTTTGGTTTAGTCGATAGAGGACTAAGCCCCAACGTTTTGGTGTAGATAATAACGGGGTGAGCTGCCTATGAGAGAGCCGGATGCCTCCATGCACTCGCCACTCGTTGTTTGCTGGCTTGATCTCTATGCAATATGAGAGGAATTCAAGGGAAAGACCTGGCATCAATATCTCGCCTTTGAAATGCACCCGCTTCTCTCTTTGCACCTTGCACCTGACCAATTCGAAACTCGACGAGAGGGAGCAAGCACTGGGAATTGATCGCGCTCACTCGCCTCGCACCTCAACCAAAGCACTTCTTATTCCCACCTACCAATCCAGATGTATTACATAGAGTTCAGAGCAAATAACTCAACATTTTAAAAACTTCGAATAGGAAATGTCGGACGAAAGAGGGTTTTTTTTACCAAAAACATTTTAGCTGGATATGGCACAATTTTTTAGAATGTCAAATCCAAATGTATTCAACATGGCTTTAAAATTGCCCTAATATTGGGTACGGGCGGGCACGGTATCCATGCCGTATTGTACCCATATTTGTATCGGATATGTTGGCATGCATACTAGGGGAGGGGGTGGCGTGTCCTACAACACTGGCTGAATTTGAAATGAAATTTCATTGATTGAATAATCCAGCTAATGGTCATAATATGATTTACATTTTTTATTTCTATCAAAGTTACCAAGTATGAGTGAGTTGAGAATCATGAGTGGCAAACATCAGAATGATTGAATGTGAACACAAGGTATGCATAGTTGAATCGAATAACAAGCTCAGAAAAATCTCAGAAACTACTCCTCATTATTGGAACTGCTGAACTTAATTGGCTCCTAGAATGGGACCAATCCTGGTTGCACATTGTAGTCCTCATCAACTTGTTGTGGCTCCTTAAGACTCTACATCCCACTATGCTGCTGGACTTACCTTGTACTCAGATGTCTTGTGATCAATGAACACAAGGCACCATGTTGTAATGCCCCGTTATCACCAAGTCAACATGTATGGGACCCATGAGCCCATTTCTATGCTTCTTGATGGGTGGGGTGATTGCTGGAGAAGTATATTTCCTATATTTTAGGTCAGTTGGAGGTGGGACCCTCACCATTAGTCTCCTCACAGGGGATTTACCCTAAGGGGACCTTTTTATTGTTGACATTGTTCACGCCCTTATAGATTTTAAAGCGTACATGTCCATTATAAGTGGACTATGGAAAACTTGTTCCTATTTCTTAGGGCCTTTGGAGAGCTACAAGGACAGGATCATGTCATGCAATTTGTTGTTGCACCTGGGTGTGAGTCAGCTGTTCATAATGCTTTATCTCAAGTCTTTCTAGTGAGTGGTTCTCAAGTTATGGTTGACTTATTGATGAGAGGTCAAGGTTTATTAGTTACTTGGCAATTTAATGTTATTACACTAGCGCCATGTTATGTGGTACTTGATTATTGAGTAATATTAGTGTCATATCAAATAAAAATGATCTTTATTAAATGACACTTTGGTTAGGCGCCTAAGGTTTGGTGCATGCCAATGAATAAGTAGAGGCCAGCCAACATTGAGGGATTCATTTGATGCTCATTTCTCATATTTTCAGACCTAAAGTGGACAGCTGCAGCAGATAGAGCTCATCTATCGATTTAGGGACAAAAACCCTTGGATCATCGCAGCCGAAACCCTTCTGGTTTCTTGTGGGCAATCTCTTCCAAGGACTGCATTGAACTGAAAACATTCTTTTTTTATTGGCAAACTGATTTGTGGGGAAGTTGGAACAACATTATACAGCAGCATCAATTCTGATTTGGGGAAATATTTTCTGCCAGGTGCTTGATTTCTAATTAGTTTCACACTATTATTATTCCATTGATATATTTTGGCAGATATTATTCATATTTCAGATTTCTCTATTGATGTATCCCAGTAGATTTTATCAATACAATACAACTGACAACTCCATTCTTATTGTTAGGGTCTACTTTGTTTATGCAGCACATTGTTCTTTTCTTCTTGGCATCATTTTGATTATAAAAAAATTAGATTGAGGGCGTCATAGTGGTACAAGAGCTGATTTTCTGTCACCTTGTGAACCATGTACAAGAAAGGGCAAATCTATATCAGAATACCATGATAGGATTTCAGAGGGCTCAAGAAAGAATGGCAGTTAATGACACAAATGTTACAGCTTTAAAATAACATGGCCACCGCCGTTCCTTTGCAAAATCTAGACCCTACTAATACATTTTAGAGAGGGGTAAGCTCAGCTTCACACAACCAACTAGTGGTTAGTCAAACAGGTTCCATCTAAAACTTGTTAAGCCTATGTTTATACAAAGGAATGAAATATCAGATTCTAAGACAATTACTTCAGAGGAGTTAAGACACACTCTTTATGGAGCATCAGGGGAAATTAGAAGACTTTAGGGCTATGGTAACTTTTGTCAATTTCTTGGAAATACTTTGGAAAAAGTATTAGGATGGTAGAGCCCATGGTAGCAATCATAATGACAATAGGAGAGATCTGCAACATAAAGTGAATAAACTTAAAGCTCCTACTTTTGATAGCAGTGACAAAATATCTACTTGGGCATGGTTGCAAAAGCTACAAACATATTTGAGACTCAGCTTTATGGTAGAAGAGGATGCCATATAGTTTGCTACATTGCATTTGGATGATGTTGCCTATGATTGGTGGCACCGCAATTTGATTACTCAAGGGCACAACCTTGTACAAACATTTGATGACTTCAGCCAGAGATTTTGGATTGCTTTGAGCGGAATGATGAGGAGTACTTCAGGGAGCTTGTTAGAGTCAAACAAAAGACTTCGGTGGAGTCATATGTTGCTGAATTGTAGTGAATTGTGGTCATGGTACCCAATGTATTGGAAAGGAGAATTACTTTTCTCTTTATCGAGGGTTTATTTGAGCCTCTCAAAGGTCTAGTCAAAGCCTTTGCACCCACATCTCTACAAGTCGCTATTAAGAGGGCATTGACACTTGAGCCTTATCTGCTTAGGACCAGATTTTTATCTTAGCCTAGAGCACCTACTATTGGGGATCAAAAAGGGACTTTTCATAAAGGAGGACAACAAGGTAGCATGTTTAATTCATATCCTCAAAAAGTTTCACCTCCACCCATTGCACCCGTTGTGGCTAAAACGATTGATGATCAAACTAGAAATGAACTTAAAGAAAAAAGTTGTGCTTTAATTGCAAGGAGTATTGGGAGTGAGGTCATAGATGCCTTGGCAAGTCCATTACATTGAGGTAGTATCTGATGAGGAAGAGGTTGGTTATGACTTTGATGAATCAGAAGAACATTAGGCAACAGAGGAGCAAATGGCTGAGCAATTGGCGGAGGATAATACCAACACTAGCAAAGGTACGCTTGTAGCTCTTTTAGGAGCACTACGATATCACCCGTTTGAGGATCGTGGAGAGTTATCGGGGCAATGAATTACTATGCTCATTGATAATGGGGCTACCCACAATTTTATTGATGAGGGCCTTGTGACTAAGAGGAGATACCCACAATTTTATTGATGAGGGCTTTGTGATTGAGAGGAGATTGAAGGCAAAGGACTTCTTGAGGTTCAATGTGACGGTCGCTAATGGTTTCATTCTCCCATGCATCAAGGTAATTCAGCAACTCAAGTTATCCTTGGTTAATTATATGTATGTGATGACTTCTATGTTGTTGGATTGGGTGAAGCACACATGATTCTAGGCATACAGTGGCTGCACTCCCTTGGGGAATTTTCCTAGAATTATCAATCCATGGAGTTGAAGTTCAAGTCACAGGGAAGAGACGTGGTACTTAAGGGCATACATGATGACTCACCATAGGTAGTTACAACCAAGAGAATGGAGAGTATCTTCAATAAGGGACAAGCTTTATGGGTAGCTAGTTTTGTGATAAAAGGCATGCCTATTGTACCTTCAAATGGGCACTACACTTACCATGTTGACATTCAGATGTATCTTGGACAAGCATAATGTTGTGTTCAGTGATATGCATGTAGGTTTGCCATTGGATAGGGGATTCCAACACGTCATAGAGTTGGAGTTGGGCTCTAAGCCCATCATGATCATCCCCTACCACCATCCATGGATATATAAAGAGAAAATAGAGAAGGCTATATCAGACCTAGTTCTAGTCCCTTTGCCTCATCAATAGTACTTTTAAAGAAGAAGGATGGTATGATGAGGATGTGCATAGATCACTGAGCCTTGAACCAAAAAAAATCACGAACAAGTATCCCATTCCTAGGATTGATGAGCTTATCAATGAGTTGCGTGGATCTACTATTAAAAAATTAACTTGAGGTTTGACTATCACCAGATCTATGTGCATGATGAGGATGTGCACAAGACAACCTTCAGGTGTCATTATGGACACTGAGTTCATGGTTAGGCCATTCGGGCTAACGAATGCACCAACCACTTTCCAATCAGCCATGAACCAAGTATTTAGTCCCGAATTGAGGAAATTTGTTTTGTCATTCTTTGATGACATCTTGATCTATAGTAAAACTTGGGAGGACCACTTGAGACACTTGGATATAGTCCTCAAGATATTGCAACAACAGGTCTTCTTTGCAAAAAAATCCAATTACAAAGATCCTATATTTAAGCCACATCATTAGTGCTCAAGGCATTTAGGGGGATTGGTAGAAGATCTAGCCTTTTAGGCTTGTCCAACCCCTACTACATTGACCCATAAAATAAAAAATTAGGAGAAAATTGGGAAAATTGCAATTAATCGTGAAACTTTAAAAATCCCGATTTTTCATTAAAAAAATGCGAATTTTTAAAAAATGTTGATTGTTTTTTGCTGATTTTGACAGTTGATTTTGACCATTTTTTGCTATTTTTTTTGAGTTCAATTGCAATTAAATCACGGATAGTAGGGGCTTTGACGGATTTTTCAGGTTTGACGAATTTTATTGTCGACAGGGTTTATTACCCACACATTTCGCGTTGTTTTTTGTTTTTCTTCCTTCTTCCGATGTTGGGGTGACTTTGTGCAATGATAGTGAAGGGTTAATGACAATGATAATAGATATTTGAATTGCTTTGGATTGGGTGTTGTGGGCTTTGCAAGGAAGTTATTATCTCCAGGAGCATAGTTCGTCCAGTCGCCTGATGTTCAAGGAGGCTTACGACTTGTTTAATGGTAATCAGAGCGGGCTTAGGGATTTGAGGAGCATCGGGAACGTCAAATGGAAGAGTTTCGGATTTTTTTATTCATTATGTTTTTTGTTTTTGTTTTACATTTTTGGTTATCTTTTTTTAAACTTTTAAGTTTTAAATTTTACAATGTGATGGTAATAATTTTTAAAATTAATAACATAAATTAATGTATATAACTTTATTAATATGAGCTTTATTTATGAATTTATTAATATTGTTGACTGTCGATTTTGACCATTTTTTGCTGATTCTTGCAGATTTTTTCGAGTTCAATCGCGATTTCTTCTTGTTAACTTTATGTTTCGTTGGTATCAAAAGAATCGATTGATGCCTAATCCAGTATGAATGATGAAGCTCGATATAGATTTTGAGTGGATTGCAAATGATGATGTCCTTCTTGATCCTGAGGATTTTGATAGCCTGACAGAGACAAACCTTGATAGTGATCTGGTTGAACGACTTAGGAGAGGCTCTGACCTAGGAGCTTCATCATCAGGACTTGCAGCCTTCTAGTGTAGCTCTCTTCGTAGCAGGAAGTCATTGGCTACGTTTGATTTTTTGGATCTTTGTACTTAATTTGTAGGTTGACTTTGTATGAAATAGATTATAATTGAAAATTTGAAAACTAATTAGCATCTAGTTATTATTTATGCACTATGAAGTATGCATTATGGAATGCAATGTAATTAGCGATATGGACATGAATGACAAAAATCTATATTCCACAATTGATGGGCTAAACTTTCAATTTTATTTGCTCTCTATATCTCTATGCTATTGAAATGCTTTTAAACTTAAAAAATAGTAGGTTTTTCTCCCATTTTCTGTGTTTTTTTTTAAATCCGATTTTTTTCTTGATTAAATCCTGATTTTTTGAAAAAATCTTATGCTTTTGGTTTGCCAAATTTTTCCCCAAAAGATTTTTGCTGCTATGTGTTGACCCATTTTAGAGGCTGCTTAGGCCTATGCAGCAACACTTTTGATTTAGATGATGAAGGGAGTAGCTTTCATATGAAATGATGGGGCTCAAAGAGCTTTTGAGAAGCTCAAGCAAGTGAAGTGCTCTTGCCTTGTACTTGCCATTCTTGATTTCTCACTACCATTTGTTGTAAAGTGTCATGCTTTAGGTGAGGAGATTGAAACTGTTTTGATGCAAAAGGGGCAGCCCATAGCATTTGAGGGCAAAAAATTAAAAGCTACAAGGAGGACATTTTCTATTTTGGCAAGGAAATGCTTGTCATTATGCATGCTTTGGGCAAGTTCTGGCAATACTTGGTTTGTGGCAGATTTGTGTTGAGGACAAACCACAATAGCTTGAAGTTTTTCCATGGCCAATGTGATTTAAATGATAAGCATCAAAAGTGGGTAAGTAAACTTCAAGCTTATGATTTCGACATTGAGTATGTGAAGGGTAAGAAGAATGTGGTTGCTGATGCTCTTTCTCATATGCATACTTTCTATGCCATTTCTTCTATTGTTTCTGATTGGAAGGCTTCTATCATGGCAGGATATGCCAAGAATACCTTTGCTACTAGTATTTTGGGTGGGAGTGTGAAGGATGACAGGTATGTTGTGATGAATGGCCTTATATTGTATAAGAAGTTAAGAACAAACAACTCCTTGTAATTGAGTCCAAAATGAAGTAGAAATTTATGCGGACTTTGCATGATGCACCCCTTACCTGGTCACACAGGCTTCTACAAAACTTATAGGTAGTTGAGAGAGGTTTTCTTGGAAGGGCTTCAAGGAGGACGTTCTTAAGCATGTTAGAGAGTGCACTACTTGCCAACTAAGTTATCGGTTTGCTCCTGGTAACTGTTGGGTTTGCGTTCGGTCCATATCGGATCCGGATGTTCGGTTCGAGGTAGGTAGGGATGTGTCCAGGGGACACTTTGAGGACTATGGGATGAACCCAGGTGAACTCGAGACGAACCCAGACCACTTTTTAGGAACCTGCGACAAATTACACATTTTGGCGTTTTTTAAATTTATTTTGACTTTTTTAATGCTTTTTTATTTGCAGCTAAAAGAAACCACAGGTTTCCTCACGAGGATTGACATTGTTTTATCAAATGCAGCGAACAAGTGTCTAAATTGATCAATTCACTTTTGCCAACATACTCCAGCCTGTGCCAACATAAGAGCCTTGGATCATGGTATGGTCATCTACCAAACCATAATGGAAAGGGGCTTTTTAATCAGATTTTGTAGTTGGAAATGCCTTGGTAGATATGTATGCAAAATGTGAAGGCATACATAAGGCACATGAACTGTTTGACAAAATGCCTCAAAAAAAAAGTGGTATCAAGGAATACGATGATTGTAGGATATACATAAAATGGTGTTCTTGATGAAGCTTTGAAACTTTATAAGAAATGTAGCGGACACAAAAAAATGCAATTTTCACACTGAAAAACATGGTTTTTTGTCTTTTTAAAAATTACAAAAATGGCATGCGCCATGACGGTTTATGTGGTTTTGGAAGCCTTTATTTGGGCACTGCTTCCAAACCCCTGCAAGGGGCTTTGCCCCTCGACCTTGGTAGGGGCACTACCCCCAAACTCCCACCAAACTCATTTAATACATTTTGTAATTGTATTTTGTATAAAATTTATATATTTTTTAGAAACTTAAGTATTTTTTAAGTTGTCAAGTTGGAAATTTTTGGTTTGTTGAGTCTGAATCAAGCTCGAGTATGCGAACTATGGTATGGATATCCATCAAAGCAAAATTGATATTGGATTTTTATTAGGTATTAGAACTTGCCAATGCCTTGATAGATATGTATGCCAAGTGTGGAAGCATACACAAGGCACATGAATTGTTTGACAAAATGCCTCAATAACATGTGGTCTCTTGGAATGCCATGCTTGCAAGATATGCATAAAAATAATTTGTTGAAAATGCCTTGGAAACATTTAAGCAAATGCAGTTGGCAGATGTAGAGCGGCAGAGCCAGACATCTCATTTTGCAAATTTTATTGTTATTAATAGTAATATTAATAATTATTAATATTAACTTATTATTATGTTATAAAAGTATATCTTAACTTTATTAGTATTGTATAAAGCTTATAAATATTCTTGGACATTAAAATATTAGATGCCTTTAATGTTTTTTATATGTTTTTGTATAGACGAACCCAAAACGAATCCAACCCCAATTTTTTTTTTTTTGATGAAATTTGCGAACCAAACCCCCAAACCCGAACTAGTACTAGGATCAATAACTTAGCTTGCCAATAGAATAAAGTAGATCACACTTCTTCAATAGGTTTAATATAGTCCTTGCCCATTCCCAACTAGAAATGGATTTTATCACAGGTCTTCCTAAAGTGAATGGCAAGGACTGCATTGTTGTTGTAATGGATCAGCTAAATAAGTATGCCCATTTCTTTGCCATCCGTATTGAGTTTAGAGCATCACAGATGGCTAACCTATGTTTTAGAGAAGTATTTTGGCTACATGGCTTGCCCAAAACCATTGTTAGTTACAAGGACGACAAATTCCTTAGCTCCTTTTTGGTAGGAGTTATTTCATTTGAGTGACTTTGAGCTCATTCCTAGTACCGGCTATTACCCCCAGATAGATGGACAAATAGAGCTAATAAATGGGCCAAAGGATACTTAAGGAACTATGTTACAAATCAATAGACAACATGGGTTAAGTGGTTGCACCTTAGAGAGCATTATTATAATACCACTTAACACGTCCATTGACATGACACCATTTATGTCATCATATGGAATGATGCACCTACCTTCACTGATTTGGTGTTCATTGACATCTATGTACCAACAATTGGTGATTGTCGACCATACCAGATACATTGTGAGGTCACTTAGAGACCATTCATAGTGGGCACAAAATCAGCACAAATTTTATGCAGATCAACACTACACTAAGAGATCATTTGAGGTTGGGAATATGGTGTTTCTATGCTTGCAGCCTTATAGGTAGACTTCCCTAAAACAATGAGAGGCTGAAAATTACAAACCTTGCTTCTATGGACCATACAAAGTATTGAGGAGAGTTGGTGATGTGGCCTATGAGTTGGAGTTGCCAACGAGCAATCAAATTGACAATGTTTTCCATTTCTCTTTCCTTTAAAAGACACTTGAACAACATGTTGCACCATCAACTGATTTGCCACCCTTGGATGATGAGGGGAAACTTGTGTTGGTTTCAAATGCCATTATTGGCACATGGGAGAGGAGATTGAGGAACAAGATTATCACAGAGTACTTGGTTTGTTGGAAGAGCCTACCCACAAAGGATGCTACTTGGGAGGGGCCAGACAAACATGAACATTCAATGTTGCATTACTTGTGGGCAAGCAATTTTGGGAAGGTAGACTTGTAATGTCTCGTTTTCACTGAGTCAACATGTGTGGGACCCATGAGTCCATTTCTATGCTTCTCGATGGGTGAGGGGTGATTGCTAGAGAAGTATATGCTGGTGAGGATTGGTTCCATTCATTTGTTCTTGGTATTTTTATGAGTTTTAGACCATTTCCTATATTTTAGGGGCATTTCCTAAATTTTAGGAGGTTGGTTGGAGGCAGGACCCTCACCATTAGTCTCCTTATGGGGGATTTAACCTAAGGGAACCCTTTACTGTTGACATTGTTCATGCCCTTGGAGATTGTTAAGCATACATGTCTGTTATAAATGCCTTGGGGAAAACTTGTTCCTATTTCTTAGGGGCTTTTGGAGGGCTATGGGGACAAGATCATGTCATGTAGCCTGCTGTTGGACCCGAGTGCAAGTCGGCTATTCATAATGCTTTATCGTTGGTTCTCAAGTTATGGTTGGTTTATTGATGAGAGGTCAAGGTTTATTGGCTATTTGGGCAATTTAATGTTATTACACTAGCGCCATGTTATGTGGTACTTGATTATGAAGTGATATTAGTGTAATCAAATAAAAATAATCTTTATTATTTGGCACTAAGGCTAGGTGCCTAGGGTTTGGTGCATGCCAGTGAATAAACAAACGTCAACGAACATGGAGGGATTCGTTCTATGCTCATTTCATATATTTTCAGACCTTGAGTGAGTTGCTACAACAGATAGAGCTCATCTATCAATTTAGGGACGAAAACCCTTGAATCTCGAGATCGGACGATGAAACTCTTTTGGTTTATTGTGGGCAATCTCATCTAGGGATTTCATTGAATTGAAAGTATTCTTTTTTTTTTTGGCAAACTGATATGTGAGGCAGCTGGAACAACATTATACAACAACATCAGTTTTCATTTAGGGAAGGATCTTCCACTAGGTGCTTGATTTTTAACTAGGTCCACACTATTATTATTCCGTTGATGTATTATGGCAGACATTATTATTCCTCTATTGATGTGTTCGAGTAGGAGTTACAATAAAATACAGCTCCATTGTTATTGCTAGGGTTTACTTTGTTTATGTCGTGCATTGTTTTTTTCTTCTTGGCATCATTTTGATTTAAAAAAAATAAAAAAATAAAAAGATATTAGATCAATGGCATCACACATGTACAAGAAGCTTTTCCGCTTTCTTAGAGATAAGTTTTTTGAGAAGATCCACACACATAATAATGAAAATAATACCATGTAGAAGATAAATCACACATACTAAAAGAGATGTTCATGTGCCAAGATGCACAAATATCCAATATATGTGGAAATAGAATAAACCATTGAGGTAAGTTAACACCCCATACAATAATCCTTATGGAAGAAGCCACTCCATGCTACATCTCCAAGAGATCCCAAATACATAACATACTCTTTAACATATCCTTACAATGATTTCACCTTCTTTATATAGACCTCCTCCTAATAATATAATGGAGGGGTAAACCACTAAACTCATGTAAGTCTCCTAATTACCTAATATAATTAATTGCTCAATATCACTAACTTAAGGAATGTGTGCTAGATGTTAGCATCTCCATCAATCTATATACAATATAATATCATATCCCTTGGTACATAACATGCCATCCCTCCTTGACATGTTTCGTCCCAAAACATGAGAAGAAACCAAATATTAAGACTGCTACAAGACATTACAAATACGATGCCATGCCCTATCATCCAACCATCCATAAGTGATCTTCGTGGTGGTTTTAGCATGATGGACCTAGATTCCATTCTTGACCCACATTTTGCTGCACCCATTTGATTCCATTCTTTGCCATAGTAGGTCCTTTTCAATAGTCATTACTTCTATGATGCCAATTATTGTTGTAGTTGCTTCGTTGATTCCATGTAGATCCATAGTGATTGGCTTGTTGATTCCATATACTATCATGCCTCCATGATTCTTGCCTCTCACAATGATGTGGATGCCTATATATTGCATCCTTTGCTATCTTTGCAACCTTCTTTGGTTCTTCACCATTTGTTGCCACTTGTTTTGTTGGCGCATTAAATGAAATATTCTTTTCTTCCCTTCTCTTTTAATCTTGCTCCTCTTGTTTGTCCTCTAATTTGTTGGTACAATCTTCAGTAGATTCCTGAACTTGCTCTACCTTGACTTTCCTTTGTTCTTCATTATGTGTAATATCCTGTCATGTAACTTTTCTCTTCCTATGCCAAAGCTTTATGGTTTTCTTTTGCACATTAATGTTCATTGTCCCCAAAGATTCTAACCAAGGATAACCAAGAACAATATCTAGCCCATCCATATCAAAAGCATACAAATATGAATGCAAAACATATTTATCCATAGAGAGCTTCAAGTCTTAAAAATTTGAATATTCTTACCGTCTATTTGACTATCCGTGATTTGCTTTGCTTGTACCTGTATTTTCTTGGCTAATTCCATGTTGATGAAATTATACTTGCTGCTAGGGTTTATAAAAACAATAACATTTGCCTTTTGAATACATCCATGAAATTGAAGAATTGGATTTTCCTTCCTTGGAGCTAAAGTACATGCAATTTTATCCTTCATCGTGTCACATCTCTCGTTGTAGGCAGGGTATGAAAATAAATAAAAAATAAAAATATAAAAAATATATATAATATAAAAGGTGGAATTAACGAGAACCCCATCACCTAGCTCATAATTGTGGGTCTGGGCAGATTGAAACGGAAGGAAAAAATAAAATAAAATAAAACGGGGACAAAGTTATGACACAGGTACGGGTGCCATGGCAGAGAAAGGAGGCTGCCTGTCATGCCATAAAGAAGTATGGTATCCCTTCCTTAGCCATTTTTAGTCCCAGAAAGGACAAGCAGAGGGGTGTGCAAAACAGAGGATGGAGAGGAAATAATTTAAGGCAGATTTTGTGACATCTTTTGGGCAATTTTAGCAAAGGTTGAGAGGCTGCAGCTAGGAGGAGCATGGGTGTGGGAGTTACAGGGAGATTGAAGAGCAGAAAAGAGATAAGTTGCCGGTTTTGGTACGGGAACGAGTTTGGGAGCGGGGTTCTGGTATGTTGGTACGACAATATTTTATTTTTTTCTGTGGGTACGGCTGTGTACGGCTGTACTATATATATATATTTATATAGTATATACCAAAAAAATTAAAAAATATATAGAATTGAACATACATAATACATTTGAATCTTGATTGATAATTTAGATGACCATTGAACAATAAAAATCATTACAAATACTCAGTAGTCAGTACTGTATTACAAAATTTGAAATTTCAAAATAGTAAAATACTATAAGTCTATAAGTCTATAATCAAAAGTCTATCTTTCGCTCTTCAATCTTCATCAAAAGGATCTAGATCTAAGTCATCATCATCGATTGGTTGCAAATCATTTGAAACACAAACATATGGAGTGCCACTCCCACTAGGTACATCATGTAGAAAATTCTCCTCATCATCTACAGCGATTGTAGCAAGCTCTGTAATAGATGCATCCAAGTTGGCACACTCAGGGGCTATATCCCAATTCTTCGCTGCCCCGTCCTTGTACTCAACTTGCTTATGTGATAGAAGACGCAAGTTGGAGTGGACATAGACCGAGTCTTCTGCTTTTTTAGAAGCCAATCGATTACGCTTCACTGAGTGGATATAGGAGTATGTACTCCAATTCCGTTCAAGCGAAGAAGAACTTGCAAACTACTCAAATTTCAAATTAGAGCTCTAGTCAATACAACTTTAAAATGCAAAAAATGGTAAGTACTAAGAATGTTAAAATAAAACTTTCTTACTTGTGATAGAATTTTGATTGCAAGAGGCTGGAGCAAAACATAATCTTGCCCATGGAGGTACCACCATGTATGTGCATCTTCCTTGTACATGTCTCCAATAGCACACAAACTATGTTCTCGTCCTTGTATGAACCTGCCAAACTCTTTCCTAACACCATTCACCATTTTTGGATCGGAGTAGATTCTTCGAAATGCTTTCATGCAGCCGGAAGCAACTTCTCTATCTCTATATGGTGAGGTTCTCCCTGGCAAAGCAAGTATCTCATAAGCAAGCAATCAAATTCTATGTCCACTCCAACTTGCGTCTTCTATCACATAAGCAAGTTGAGTACAAGGACGGGGCAGCGAAGAATTGGGATATAGCCCCTGAGTGTGCCAACTTGGATGCATCTATTACAGAGCTTGCTACAATCGCTGTAGATGATGAGGAGAATTTTCTACATGATGTACCTAGTGGGAGTGGCACTCCATATGTTTGTGTTTCAAATGATTTGCAACCAATCGATGATGACGACTTAGATCTAGATCCTTTTGATGAAGATTGAAGAGCGAAAGATAGACTTTTGATTATAGACTTATAGACTTATAGTATTTTACTATTTTGAAATTTCAAATTTTGTAATACAGTACTGACTACTGAGTATTTGTAATGATTTTTATTGTTCAATGGTCATCTAAATTATCAATCAAGATTCAAATGTATTATGTGTGTTCAATTCTGTATATTTTTTAATTTTTTTGGTATATACTATATAAATATATATATAGTACAACCGTACCTAGCCGTACCCACAGAATTTTTTTGCCGTACTAGCGTACCAGAACCCCGCTCCCGAACCCGTTCCCGTACCAGAACCGGCAACTTAGTAAAATTCATATACTTAGCTGGATATGGTTATTAATGTTGATAAAATTCAAATACCTAGATTTATATTGTTCTTAATGTTGTTAGAATCCATACACCAGTTGTACACTATTATTAATGTTGATAAAAATCCATTTACATGTTTGCCGATTGCTATTAAAGTTGTATGTGGTTTG
The DNA here is from genome assembly GCA_027924645.1 of Cunninghamia lanceolata. Classification (NCBI taxonomy): domain Eukaryota; kingdom Viridiplantae; phylum Streptophyta; class Pinopsida; order Cupressales; family Cupressaceae; genus Cunninghamia; species Cunninghamia lanceolata. Next base: position 20,253,269 of record BSBN01000213.1, read on the forward strand.
AACCACTTGAAAGAATTGGTAACTAGTTTACGACATGTACATGATACTTGAAACCGAGGACCTGGCATTGGGCCTTGTACGATGGCATAACCCGTCCATTACATTTTGGAACCATTAGTAACTGGAATTAATATACTTATGGCTTAAAACTAAAATGGTTTGAATGGGACAACGTGGTCATTGATTTTCGTAACAGTGCTCCTGTTGATAAATGTCCCTTAGATTCTGTTTGACAATGATGCCCGGGTTAAATTTGAGATTCAACTTTGGAATCATGTGTAGACCTTTGAGTATTTAAGGTGGAATCTAATGGGCTGTGGCCAGGCTTTGTTAACCACAATGTAAATGGTTGAAGAGTAGAAAGGAATAATTGAACTGTCTCAATATTCTGTGTATTAACGTTTATGAATTTTGGGTTATGAATAACCTTGTTGATTGTCATTATCTTGTGCAATAGTGGTAATTTGTCTTGCATTTGATTAAATCATTGATATGACTAATATGCTAAAGGATCATTGATGTGATCAGGGTTAGGATTATGAAAGTCGGTTTTGTTTGAAAACATTGTGACAAAATTTATATCTTTTGATTTTCTATGAGGTCCTTGTCGAGATTGATCGTGTTTAATATCATTATAGTTGGAAAAACATTGTTTATATCATTAATAGAAATTGTTGGGCATGCCAGAGGTATAGGAATCTCTGAGTGTAAGTTGTGATATATATGGGCTGATGGGGTAACTTGTAGCTGTTGAAATTTGGGAAACCTTGTGATGGATTTAACTCTGTGAATTATTGATTGGTTTGAGGCCCGATGCCCTTATGATCTCTATTCTTCTAAAATGCTTGAACTAAGAAATGTTCATTGAGTTTAAAAACCTTGCATCTATATTGTTGAGGTGTTTGGTAGCTTGTTGGTCGCATGATGTTGGATATTGAAAGATGTGTTGTGAGTGTGATGTTTATGCAACTTATGAACGCTGAAATCTAAGGATTGATTTGCAAACCTATTGCTGCCATATGGAATCACTTACTGCTTACTATTAAGGTCTATTTAGTTTATAAATGGCAAGTGTGAATGTTATCTAGTACGAGAATTGGACTATTATAAGAATATGGGGCTGCACGATATGGTAAAAGAATACAAAAGTTAAAAATATTATCATTAATAGTATTATTGAGTGTATATCTTCATATGATGATCTAATGGATATAGTGTTGTCAATTGTCTTGAGTATGACTTGAGTATCGTTCATGCTTAAAGCAAGTTTTTAAGTATTGTTATAAGCTTTCGAACTTTGATATAATTTTTATGTGGCCTTGTTGATGCATGTTGTGTTCTGCTTGAGAAGTTTGCCATAATATAACACAATTATGATACTTGATATCATTGAATCATATTATAGGAGGACATCACTTGGAGCCATATCAGGGTTTGCATAATTTTTGCATTGTGAAGAGATTTTGACTACTACTGCCCTGTGCTCTAATATTATTGGATGTATTTTATGTTGACTATGTTGTTATGCATACTTTGTGTGTATGGATTTGATTTTGACAATTTGTCCTTATAAGACACTATTGTCTAATGCTCAACTAAGTATAAAGATGGTTGATAATTGGGACCATTGTATGTAGAGGTAGTTCAAGAACCTTGTTCTTAGTAATGTGTCATCTATAATATTGCATTGATTTGTTAAAGTAAAATTATGTGTGTGTGTGTGTGTTTGTGTGTGCACGTTTTGTTTCATTTACACGATTTTCCTTAGTTAAGCTAGTCTCTGGCTTCTTTAGGGAAATTATCTGTCGAGGTTGGGAATCCTTGAGGGCTATACCTTAGTAATGTATGTGACAAAAATGGTTGTCTAGGAGAACTACTAGGAGAACTACATATGACTTTGATCCTGTTGGGAAGCAGGTATGTAGGCAATCCTTGGGCGAAGGATGCCTCTATGACCTATGTTAGTAGGGGAGGGTTTAGGGAATAGCTTTAGGGATTGGGGTTGTTCCTAAACTTGATTAGCCCTCCCTCTTCATTATGTTTAAACTTGAGAGCTGAAATTGCATCCGATGGTTGTGAACTCACCTTTCCAATTAATATGTCCCCACTATATAGGATTGAGCCAATAAGAGGCAATTCCATCATCATCAAGTTTATCTACTCTGGGGTTTGTGGTGTTGTCTTTCCAAAATCTACTCCAATCTTTGATGAACTTTTAGAGTCATTGTCATCATGGTCTGCCTTTGATGTGAATGTATGAGAATGCTTTTGGACTTGTCTAAACTAAAATTATTAGAGCTTTGTGTGTTGAACACTATGGCATAGTGTCCTGGCTCCATAGTTGCAAAACTATTCGTCGCGAGTTTCTTGCCTGACGAGTTTTTCTTGCAAGAACTCTCCGGAATTACTCGCCGAGTCAAGGGGGAAAAACTCGCTGAGTTTTGGCAATATAATCTTCAGCTACGCACAAGAAAGGTAGAGGAAGAGGAAGATGTAAATTTGTAAAATATATTAATGTAGTATTTACTTTCAGTTTTACAAAAACAATTTGCTATTTTCATTTTGTTTCAAACTATCAGTATCAACGCATTCCACATGAGGATGCCATTTTCTACCCAATTTGCTTTCAAATCAATCAAATACAACTAGACTCAGCTTGTTTCTTTTATGTACTCATTTATTGACTCATTGGATACATCTTATCATTGAATTTTGCAAAAAAATGCGTTTTTAATGAAATTTAAGCAATTTTTAAGTTGTCGGGTTTTTGCCGGGTCGTGTTTTTTGGGCTTGGCGAGTTTTTCAACTATGCCTGGCTCAACTATAAGTATGAGAAGAATATTTAGCCTCAAGACACTAGTGAGGTCTATTCTCCAAAAAATAAGGGCTTGGTAGCTTGGTCATGACATGGCTACAAATGAGTCAATGAAACCCACTAACTTTGCACCTAATGATGATGCTGAATTGAGCTATTATGATTTAATGGTGTGAAAAACTCTTAATCTTTATGGAGGATCTACATGCTCTAAATATGTGCTTGGATTTGTGTTGAGTTTATGACAGAGTTCCTTATGACTTTGCCAATTGTGGGCAATTAATGGTAAGTATTACCAAATATGGTGTGGTGTTTTGCCTTTATATTTGTTTGGTAGATAATTGTATGCAAAGCTTTATGATTGGTAATATACAAAAATGTTATGTCCTCAAAAGTAGAATATAGTTTAATATTACTAATGTGGGTTTGATTTTTGCCTAATAAATACTATGTTTCCAAGTAACAATTGAATGAAATGAATGACCTTTGAGATTACTCTTTGAGTTTGTATTTGTTTATGTATATGTGACTAGATAGAAGCCAACTCATGTGGGTTCAATGTGTTACTTGTGTGGGTAATTTTGATCCCAAGACCTATAGGACTATGTGTATAGGTCTGTGAAACACGGGGACGCGTCCCTTGCCCCTCCAACCCCGTCCCTGTCCCTTGTGCCGTCCCTTGCAAAACAGAAAAATGATAGAATTTTCGGGGACGCGATAGAATTTTCGGGGACGCCTAGCCGTCCCTGGGACGACCGGGGACGGCCAGGCGTTGGGTTTCATTGTTTAAAAAAAAAAATTTAACGCCCAGGATCGGAAAAAATAAAAAAACTAAAGTCAAACCTGCGTTTAGGTGTTTGAACTAGGTTAATAGGTTAGAAATAGGTTGGATTAGTTTAGGTTATGTTATTTCTTTTTTGTAATCTTTCTTGTTATTTTAAGTTTCAACATAGTCTGTCATGCATTTGTCCTGGAAATGCCTCTAGGAGGGGCACGGCATTTCTGTGAACCCAGGATGTTTCCAAGGAGAGTCGGACCTAGGATCAGACCCTACCTGAGGATAAGATGGGGGAGGTTTCTGAGTAATGAAGTAATGTAGTAAGAAGCCATACATGGCAATAATCATTAAAAAATGGCACCTTTAGAATTGTCATTTTAGCTTACTAGTTTGATCAACAAAAGGAATCAACACCCTCATCATATGACCAACTACATACAACATCATTTTGAATACTCTCTGGGCAAAATTTTCAGACATAACAAAGGAAAAATAAAAAATGTTCAATTAGCATTGTTGTAGATGGTTTACAACAGTTGTACAGAATTCAAAAAGGGCCACAAAATCTATCCCTTACTTATGTAGCACTCAAGAGCTAAATTTGCATTTATTCTCCATCCAAAGAAAATGGCTGCTAACCAAAGTCCGTCACTGATAAAGCACTTTTTCAGCCACTATTTGCTTTCCGTGAAGAAATTTGTTAAGCTAAATTAAATCCCAGGAACTACCTGTGGACTATGGCTGCTTTTATGACTGAACTATTTGCCCCACTTGATGAGGGGCTTTTTAATTTTACTTTTCAAAGGCCTGTGTTGAAATTTTCAAGTTCTCTCAAGAAATATAGATTGCCATAACCAGGTCGCTTTTTAATATTTATTCACATATTCATATTGTTAATTGTTGTTAACTTGTAGTTGTTATCACTTATTGTCTATATATTATCTCTATTTCATATTGATATTTTGGAAAATTCATATATATATATTTTGAAAAATTCATATATCGCCGTCCCCCCGTCGTCCCCAAAAATTGGCCCTCGGACTGCTGTCCCCGAAACACGTCCCCTACCATCCCCGTCCCCCTGTCCCCGAAACGCCGTAAAACATAGGTATAGGTTAATGGATCACTTTGTGATGTTGTGTCAAGATCAATTAGTTTAAGGTATGCAAACCTTTAGGACATCTTGATTATGTATACTTGGCTATAAGATGACCCCACATGTTCCAATCAAGTCTGATATAGGTGCAGATGGTCAACTGTCACCAATACCATGTAGGTAATGGATGCCAAGAGCTATTCACCATATCTTAAGGATTAGTTGACTTTCACTAGTAGCATGGAGGTGAAGGATGTCGAGAGCTATCCATGTTATGATACAGTGGTGGCTTAGCCAGCTATCACTAGTACCGTGCAGGTGACAGATGCTAGGAGATAACTGTTGTATCTTAGGGTTTCGCAAGCTATCACCAGTAGCACGGAGGTGACAAATGCTAGGAGCTATCCATGGTATGATAGGGCTTAGCCAACTTTCACTAGTACCATGTAGGTGATGTATGCCAAGAGTTACGCCATACTAGGTTGGATTGACTTTCGCCAGTGGCATGGGGGCAATAGATGTTAGGATCCATTGACTTGAAATGTTCCATGGGTTGTGGAAATTTTATTAATAGCATCATGTGTTGTATGTTGTCACACTAACACCCTAGCTGGTGATGACTACAAGTAGTATGGGATGCTTGCTTGTCATCACAACTGGTAGTAAATCGAGAAAAAGGATGGGACTCATGACGTAGTATGGGATGCACCGACATTCCTCTTTCCAGTTAGGATGTACTTAAAGGGTAAGTATTAGTGAACTAGGTAATGGGAATATGCATGCAGTAGGGTTGCATCCACTTCCTATTGCCAGCTGGTTAGTATGTATGAGTGAGTCAATCACTATGTGTACATGTGTATTAATGGCCTTGTGTTGTGTGTTGTTACACTTATGCCCTTGTCGATGATGACAAGTAGTATGGGATGCTTGTCTTGCCATCACAGTTGGCACTGAACTAGAAAAGGGGATGGGACCCACGGTGTAGTATGGGATGCATCGACATTCCTCTTTTCGATTGGGATGTACTTAAGGGCTTAGGTGTTAGTGAACTAGGTAAGGGGAAGATGTTTGTAGTAAGGTTGCATCCGCTTCCTTCTTGCTAGCTGGTCACAATGTGTACATGTGATGTTGGTATAAGTTAGTCACATTGTGTATATGTGATGCATGCGTGAACTAGTTACATTGTGTGTATGTGATGTATGCATGAGCTAGTCACTATGTGAACCTATGATGTGTGTATGAGCTAGTCACACTGTGGATATGTGATGCATGTGTGAGTTAGTCATATTGTGTATAGGTGATTTATGCATGAGCTAATCACTATGTGTGTACATGTGATGCGTGTATGAGTTGGTCCCTACGATGGCATTGAACTAACATTTGATTGGAATGCATTTGCTAGTAGACTATTGTATATGGATTGATTTGGAGGCATAAGCTCAATTAATGGCTTTGATCTAAAAGAGAAGTCAGAGATCTCATCGCAGATGCAAGGATAAAGTCTCTATTATTGGTGTGCGAACTACAGAGCCTCTAATTCCCGGAAAGGGATATGCAGGTAGGGCCATTAAGAATGAACCCTTGAGGTATAGGTTTGGGTCTAGGGATGACCTTGATATTGGGAGCTTACCATATTTAGTGCAAGTAGGTAAGATTGTGGCATAGAGTTGTTGTCATGGCTATGGTTGGTAAGGGTATGAACTGAGACTTCTAAATTAGATAGAAGTTGCTTGGTCAATAAAGATATTATTTGAGGTGTAATGAAATGAAAAAAAAATAGTTCTAGTTCACCCAAAGAAGAAAAGTCATTGCGCAATGGCACATACCATTAACTAGCTTCATCTTCTAAGTGTAGAAAAAAACATGCTTTCCATAATAAATTTTCACCATAAGATCTTTTATATTGGTTCCACCATTTTAATGCACCTCCATTTCCATCAAAATTAGGACACCCCATTGAAACTAGGGTTTTAAGAATTTTTTTTCAATAGATCATTTTTCTATCCATACCATTGACCCAATGTTGATTGGATTGTTTCATAATGTTATTGGCTTCAAAACCAAAAATTCAGATATCAAAACCCTAATGAATTTTGACGAGCTTTCTAGAAATGTAAAAAATGAGATAAATTTCGTGATTTGCAGCTTGGATAGCAGATTTGTGAAAAAACATAAAATTGCAATAACTCATTCAATATTGATGATCAAAAGCTGAATTTTAGGTTGTAGGTTCCTTTTGTGATTCTCCAACTCCAGTGGAAAAATTACAAAAAAATTCACAGCCATTTGGAAGATATAGGCGAATCTTTAAAAAATAGGGTTTCGTCCACATCTTAGTCCAAATCATAGCTTTAATACCACTTAATAAGATCCTGTAACACCCTCTTTAATTTAATAGAATAGAAAATTATCTATTAACATAATTTCAGCAGAAAGGTTAACTAACTATCTATGCAAGTAATACTGAATGCAATAAAATTCAAATTGCAACTAACTTTCATTTTCAGCTGAAATAATCTTTTCTAACAGAATACATGTAACCAATAATAAATTAACTAACTTTCTTCAATGAAATTCAAATAATAAGAGAGATTAAGAGAAGTACAACTTGAATAGCTTCCTGCTAATTTTGTTTGTAGATCCTCCTCTGGATTTTGGAAAAAGAAATATCAACAAGACCACCCAACCAAGACCAACTGGTCTCCCGTGCTTCTTCAACTGAAGAAACCCGACCCTTCACGAGGGTGATTAATAGGAATCAATTAACAACAATGTGTCTTTGAGCCTGGTGTCAAGACCTATACCCCCTAATCGATCTTTTCCCTATAGGTACCTCTTAACTGGAAAGATCACTCTGACCAGTGGTATATCTGGTAGTTGATAGCTGACAGATGCCTATTCTACATCGTAACCTTGGCTAAGGATTTCTAGTATATATATATATCTGACACTACTGTGTCATCAGCACTCACCCTTGCTCGGCATTGTTATTAATTCAAGTGTTTTCTTTTTCTATGATTGCAGGCTTTGTAAGAATATCATACATGACTCACTTGACAAACTTGCAGTTTCAAGGTAATTATAGAGCAGAAGTATACAGACAGAAATTACTCTTTCATCTAGGATCCGTAGTCTTGTATCTCAGTGCAACTATAATGTCTGAACAGTAGTAACAGTAATGTTTATATATATATATATATATACACGTTAAAATTAGGAAACTTCGAAGCTTCAGCAGATTCGAAAAGCTTGAAGAATGGAACGCATATGCAGATTTCTGAACTGATCATGCAACATAGAACTATGATCAAAGAGAGATATACTTCGATCTATGATAAATAGAGTTATAATAAAGAACTATGATTTTTGCCTGAATAAGACTTTCGGCGGACGATGTTGAGAATAATGCGACTGTGCTAATCGCTGAGATATATGACAGTATTCTACGACCGCTTGATGATCAACTTAAATGCAATGCAGAGTCGACACAAGATCTTAGAAGAATGCTAAATGAAAATCAACTTGCAGTTTTTCCCTTATAACAATGCACAGACAGAGATGCTTTAGCTCGATACTTCCTTTTTCCTTAAACAACGATTTCTTTCTTATGAAAAATAAATCTTAATGGAATGTGCGAATGCTTCTTTCTTCCAAAGATAATGTAGTGAATGCATGCCAAGAAGGAATGGGTGCCAATATGAATAACCGCTCCTTCACTACGTTTGAGTGCAAGAAGGAGCGTTCCCTTTTGCACTCCAACGGAGTGGAAAAGAAAAAGAGTTACAAACAAGATTCCAGCTCATACACTCCAAGTGCTCCACAAGGTAAGACACTACATAATTTATTTAATAAACATAAGAGATAAATCACTCTCACTACTAGAAATATATATATATATATATATACTCATGTGCCTTGGCCAAGGCTACGGTGACTTAGGTTTTGACTTTATTATTGTTTTTCAATTCTTGTAATCACCCTCTCCCTGTTGATATCCTTTTTTCCTTGCCCCCTGTTTTGTCCTGCAAACACTTCAACAAGTAAAGAAGGTTAAATCATTTCCATGATACGGACAATAATTTATATCATTTCCAAAAATCCATTCACATATAATTAAGAAAATATTCGCATATAAAGAAAAGTTATTATATACATTTTCCAACGAATAATTTTCACATTCACATGAAAGCAGTTGTATTCAACTAACAACATAATTAACATTTCATTGTTGAAACTTGAAACAAAAGGGGATGTGACAGATCCACACATAATAATGGAAATAAGACCATGTAGAAGATAGATCACACATACCATAAGAGATGTTCATGGGCCAAGATGCCCTAATATCCAATAAATGTGGAAATAAAATAAACCCTTGAGGTAAGGTAACACCATTCAATACTCATTATGGAAGAAGCCACTCCATGCTACATCTCCAAGAGATCCCAAATACATAACATACTCGTCACATATCCTTACAATGATATTCACCTTCTTTATATAAACCTCCTTAACATAATGGAGGGGTAAACTGCCAAACCCATGTAGGCCTCCTAATTACCTAATATAATTAATTACTCATAACTAATTTAAGGAGTGTGCGCCATATGTCAGCATCTCCATCAATCTATATACAATATAATATCATATCCCTTGGTACATAACATTTTTTTTCTCTTAACAAAGTGGATAAAGCTATATTGAATCAATTCGTTTTAGTAGCAGAGGAACTAAAAACTTGAAAGACTAATTGAATGGCAAGTGTACATAGCAATCGTGGATGCTGATATAGACACTACCAACTGACTAGCTTGTCTGGTGTCAAAGTGTGCATGTCAATCTTTACTAAACCCTTTTAGCCGTCAAGTTAAATAAGTTTGATCCACTAAGTTCTTATTAATGAAGCTTCCTCTAATGGCATTGAAAACAAGGGATACAAAAAATGTGATGTATCTCACATTTGACCAAAATATATCACTAATCACCAACTTCTTCACCCTCTTCCCCTATTATGTCTTGGACTCTACTCACCTAGTCCAAATATGTGTCATGATCATAAGGGCTCTTATAAGTCAAGCATCCTCTCCAATAAAATAAAGAAGGATGAAAATATGATCTCTATTGGTTTGAAATATTCCTTCCTTAAAAAGGACTGAAATAGGGCCAATGAGATGTGGTCGTTACAAATGAACATTTGCACCTTCGTTGTATCCACTGTGTAGTTTTTGATCCTGTCAAGTTTTTAGATGTCTTTGAGTGTGTTGTACATGACGTGCACTACAAGAGATCTAGTAGATGTCCTTGTACACGGATTCCACTAATTTACCTAGCCGCCTTGCAAACATATGCTGCATTAGTAATCGCATACACTACATTGGAAGGACCAAACTTCTCAATGGCATCTTTCAAAATTTGAAACTAGAACTCTGCATTCATACACTTTCTAGAACAATCAGCTGCCCTAAGGAATTAAGGGCCTTTCTTACATGTAACCATGATATTGATGAAGGGGTGGTGTCTAATGTCTGTCCACCCATTTATGATTATGCTGCAACCATGTGACGTCCATTGCCTTCATCTCCTCCATCAATAAGTTAACCTTTGAATAACTTTTTTCCAATATTGTGGTCCTCAATTTGGTCTTGCCAGGAGCCACATAAGATGCACCAGCATTGCCTACCAGTACCTTGTAACAAGAAGATCAAGCAATGTGAAAGGGAATGCCATTGGCAAACAAGAATTTTGTAATGGCCTCATCTGCCTCTTTTCTAGCCTGCACATGGAACATATTTGTAATGGGGTTTGATGATGTTGAACATGTGGCCATTGGTTTCCCCCTTGATTCCACTCCACCCACCTCAAAAGTGGGAACTGTGAGAGGTTCGGCTGCCAATCTAAAAACCCTAGAGGAAGTAGCAGATAGTACAATGGTGTCTCCATTGTATAATTTGATCATCTTTGCTCTCTCTTCAAGTGTCATCTTGGTACAAGGGCCAACCCCTTTACCAAGTATATGTAAAGAGTGTCCCTGAGGCATTCTCACAGTTGGGACGTCCCCATAGATTACACCCCAATCAAGAGGTTGTCCCTGTTTTTCAGAAAAAAATATGTGGTAGAATGGGGACAATTTTGTTTCTATATTGGAGTCCCTGAAATGTCTATTTCTGGGATGGGTCAAAGCCCTCTAGGACACAGTCCCAGGGTAAATTGTATGATAGCCTAAGCTCAATACTGGTCAACTCATTTTGATGTCATAGGTAGCTGTGTTTGTAATGTCCTGTACCATGCAAGGAAATTTATTAAAATAAAAACTAATTATGATACAGTCAACTTTCATCATTTTAAAGAAGTCAATATATTTGTTATATGATAGACGACCTTCTCGTATAAGACAAAGAATCTATTACAAAGATGACTGATCCTTATCAACTAAGCATTCCACAGATACATGACTTATTTGGATGAAATAATAAGATATTATTTAAAGATAAGACATACGATTTATGAAGAATGAAGTAGAGTGCTCTGAACATAGCATATAAGAAGTACGTATCAATGCAAGTTCAAAAGAAGACAATAAGAGGTGATTAGAGAACGATATTATATCATTTAATGAGAATACAACGATTAATAGTGGAAGGCAGCGATTCCATAAAGGGTAACGATTAGAATGACGAGGTGCGCCTCTCCTATGTGAGGTCGTTTCTCTTGACAAGGAAGGGAATGGGATATATATATCAATTCTTAACAAGGCACAGGGGGGGAAGAACATAACACACACAACAGTTCTCATATAAGAAGAAAGCATCATTACTAGAGCATTCGACTCAGAGCTTGAAAGCCATTGTGACATTTGTATAATACAGTTTCAGATCTGCAGGTCAGACATATATTCTAGTAACCATACTTATAATGTAATGAAAGAAATATTGTGATGATGTCAGCTTGAATCTATATAAGTAATTTATTGCTGTTTTCAATCCTCCATCATAGGAGTGAATGACAAATAGACTGAGGCTATGCAGTCCTGCCATACCCCCCGTAAGGGCCAGTATGGAGGCCATGTATGATAGCTTGAACCTGCCAAGCCCCCTTAGGGCTAGTATGGAGGAAATGAACATGAGAACTGCCATGCCCCCCATAAGAGCCAGCATGGAGTCATCATAGACCAAAGAAGATCATGTCTTCACTACTATAATGCAGTGGAATCCATGAATGTAACTTCATAACAATGAGTTGTTAATTATAAGAGATGAGGTATGGATAGGGAATAAGACAAGTGCTCTACTAAGTACGCCATTTTGGTGGATGTCAAAGTCCTGCCATGTCATGTCCCGATATTAAGCCATCCTGTGAATGATAAGCATTTATTATTATTAACTGATTATAATGTATGTTGTTAACATTGGTGATTGCAGGTGTTAAATATGCATGCAGAGGTAACATTTCATTCACATTAATTATTATTGATGATGATACTAATATCTCTTTCTAGGAATTATTCTTGTTTACAGGTTGAGAAATCAAGGATATCCTAAAGAGAACATTATAAGATTTATACGACTCATACATTGTGTATTACTTGTATTTATGCTTTAACTTCATTGTCTTACTTGTATGCTTCCTATGTGTATTTATTTATATTCTTGTGTGTATTTACGTTTCCTATCTGTGTAATCTTGTGTATTTTTCTGTATTGCTTCATACTTGTATGCTTCCTACTGGTATGTTTGCTCATATTGATGAATGTGTGTTTCTCATATCTAATATATATTCTCGGCATGTATACTTCGAGCTCCATATGTGTTCATACACATGCTACTAGACAATTATATATATGTGTATTCTTCATTAAGTGTATTTGTATGCAAATGCATATTCTATGACTTATATTTGTATACTCTAACTTTGTATACTCTATGACCTTACAATTGTATTCAAGCGTATGTTCTATGACTTTGTATTTGTATTCAAGTGCATACTTTATGATTGTAATTGTATTTGAGTGTATACTCTATATTTGTATTTGAGTGTGTGCTCTATGCCTTGTAATTGTATTTGAGTATATCCTCTATGACTGTATTTATACATGAGTATATACCCCGTGATTGTATGTATGACTGTGATTGTATGTAAGTGTATACTCTATGAATTATGATTGCATTTGTATTTAATTGTATGCTCTATGTTTGTACTTGTATGCTCCACAACTTATGATTGTACTTGTATGCTCTATGTTTGTACTTGTAATTGAGTGTATATTCTATACCTTGTGATTGTACTTGTATTTGAATATATATATTCTTGTGATTGTACTTGTAATTGAGTGTATATTCTACGCTTTGTAATTGGAGTGTATATTCTATGTCTTGCGATTGTCCTTGAATGCCTTCAACTGTATGAATATGATTGTATGCTTGTATTTGTATTCTATGACTTGTATTCAAGTATATGCCTTGTATTTGCGTAATTGTATTCAAATGTATACTCTATGATTCGCATTTGTATACTCTATGACTTGTATGACTTGTATTTGTATGATTGGAATATACAATGAGTCACATTTGTATTCAAGTGTATGTTCTATGATCTATGAATTGCAATTGTATTCAAATGTATGTGCTATGACTTGAGTATATACTCTACGATTGTGTTTGTAATTTTTGAGTGTATATTCTATGCTTTGTATTTGTATTTGAGATTGTATACTCTATGGTTGTATTTATATTTGAGTATATCTTCTATGACTTGTGATTGTAAACTCTATGACCTTGTGTTTGTATACTTATGACTGTGTGTTCTCAAGTGTGTACTCCATGACTTATGCACACTTCATGACTTGTATCCATGTGTATACTTCGTTCATGCGTATGCTTGCATATTACAGGTATTCATGCCCTATGTATTGCGTGCATGCTTTGTATACCAAGTGTATGCTATACGTATACTTGTATTACTTACTATGTGCTTGAGCTACTTGCCTATGTGCTTGAGCTACTTGCCTACTTGCTTGAGCTAGTTGCCTACATGTTTGAGCTACTTGCCTGCTTGCTTGAGCTAGTTGCCTGCATGCTTGAGCTAGTTGTCTACTTGCTTGAGCTGGTTGCCTATGTGCTTGAGCTACTTGCCTATGTGCTTGAGCTACTTGCTTGTCTACTTGAGCTACTTGCCTACTTATTTGAGCTACTTACGTGTCTACCTGAGCTACTTGCCTACTTTCTTGAGCTGGTTGCTTGCATTCTTGAGCTACTTGGTTGTCTACTTCAATTTTATTATGTAATTAAATGGCAATGCATTTAACATACAATTGGTGTAATCACTTCTATATTTAACATCTCGAGGAAATCAATGGTTTTAGAGGCATCATAGTTATGATTGCTTGAGGACAAGCAATCTTGAGTGGGGAGGGCTGCCATGTCCCGATATTAAGCCATTGTTTAAATTAAAGATTTAAACATCATGTCCATTTGAATGCTTCTAACAATAATAATATAATATTTAATAAATAATATTACATAATATTATATGAATATTTTATTATTATTGTATTTATAAATAATAAATCTAAGAAAACAATTATGATATATATTTATAATATAAAAATAAATATAAATAGATATTATTATATAATTATCATATATATATATAAGACAAATGTCTTATGATACATAAATATAAATATAATTAATAATATAAATATTACTTGTCTAAATATTATAAGAAACATGAAATAGAATTAATCAATAAATATTATTAATCATAATATGTATATGGATTCATTAATCCATATAATATTTTAAATTATATTTATTAAGAGATAAAGAGGTGTATCTCTTCAATGAAAAGGCATAAAGAGGTATAAAGAATAATAGAAGAGTATGGGGAGAAATATAGGGAAGAATCATATCAGATTTTAGGAGAAATGAATAATAAATATGTCTGGAATATGTTATATCTAGATTAATAATTCAGACCTGTATAAACATAAAAATGATCATACTTAAGAGATACAAAGGAAGAAGATACAGATCAGAAAAGTATTCAGCAGTAAGGACAATTCAAAGATTTAAAAATAAAATCAGATTTGCAGTAGGAACTAAGGGAAATAAAGGTACAAAGTAAGTATTATTAAATCATTGATAGTTTAATGTAAATAATAAATATAGAGAGCTATGAGATCACATATTTATAAATATGTATATATATCTTAATATGCACAATTTAGAATAGATTTATATACATGACAATCACATCATTACACAAATATATGTATATATATCTTAATATGCACAATTTAGAATAGATTTATATACATGACAATCACATCATTACACAAATATATGAACATATATATATTATGAAACTTGATGAGAAATGACATAACCATCTCATCACTTCTATTTCCTATAACCATAGGAGAGATGGTCTTGTTAGGGAAAGGCGGGGTAATTCCATCACGATGCATTGGAGAGGGTTTAATGCGCCCTAGACAAGGATGCTAGAGAAAGGGGGAGTAATTCCATTCACAATGCATTGGAGAGGGTTCAACGCGCCCTAGACAAATAATTCCCCATCCATGGTTAAGGATTAGAAGGGAGATGATATGGAAAGATGAACTTAGATTATTACTTCTATATTTCTCTATTACTTCATCCTTAAAGGAATGTTAGGTATTGTGGGGAGAGGCGGAGTAATTCCATCCGTATTAAGGCCCGTAGGCTGGGACATAGTTTCCCGTAGGCTAGGTCAAGAGATGGTTTCAGCGCGCCCTATACATGTAAAGCCTAGTTCCATGAGGAAGAGTAATAAGGAAAATATGCATGATTGAATTATGGAACGTATTATAGAATAGTTATCAATAGCAAGTGACAATTAGGAAATGAATAATCTTTCAACAAGGAATGATGTAAATACATTATCATTGATTTTATTTGATCTTATCATTGAAATTTATTGATCTCTAATGTTTCTAATGTCTCTTTGAGAATCACTTTGAATCGAGATTCAGGTTTAAGTGTGTCCACTAGAAAGGGGACATTACATGCCACCAAAGCCAAGAGGGCCAAAGTTCTGCTCTTGGGCTTAGTATGAGTAGCTGAGTCAAACCTATCACATCCTTATCCCTATGTGTTGATAGTAATAGAAATATTGAAGTTGAATTCTGAATTTACTATATGCTTGGTTAACCCTAACAATGATATTTGTTTATATGTATATATGCATGCACTTGTGTTTTCTATGTGATGAGTGCAGGGATTATATTCAAGAACATAAGGAAGAAATAACCACCTGTAAATCATCTTCATAACCCTAATTTATCATAATTGTGAGTGTAGGGTTTAATCTAGGGCAAATCTAGAAGGGAAAATTACAAAATTGATAGTTTAGGGTAAAATTCGTATTGTTCCTAGAAGGGGACATTACAAATGGTATTAGAGCATCTTTCCTGCCATCCTGTGAATACTTTGTGCATTGCGTGTATTTGCATGTATGCCTCATGGCTAGTTGTGTATACTTTAGTGTTACGTGTACTCTTGTGTATACTTGGTGACCTTGGGATGGTGGATGGATCCACGGTGTAGTATGGGATGCACCGAATCCCCTTTCCAATTGTCCGATGGTATACTCGCATGTATTAATGCAACTTATGGGTATTCATACCTTGTGACTTATGTGTATTAAAGTGTATTCAAATGTATTCAAGGGTATACTTGGTGATTTATGTGTATTTGAGTGTATTCAAGTGTATACCTTGTGAATTATGTGTATTTGAGTGTATACTCTATGGCTTCGTACTTGTATTCGAGTGTATACTCTATAACTTTGTACTCAAGTGTATACTTCCTGATCATGTATTCAAGTGTATAATCTATGACTTTGTATTCAAGTATGATTATGTATTCAAGTGTATGCTCTATGACTTTGGATTCAAGTATGCATATGTATTCAAGTGTATGCTCTATGACTTTGTATTTGTATTCGAGTGTATACTCTATGGCTTTGTATTCAAGTGCATGCTTCATGACTTTCTATTTGAGTGTATACTCCATGACTTTGTGTATTCAATAGTATACTTTATGACTTCGTGTATACGTGTATTCAAGTGTTTACTCCATGGCTTTGTATACTTTGACTTCGTGTGTACGTGTATTCAAGTGTTTACTCCATGACTTTATTCAATTGTATACTTTATGACTTTGTGTATTCAATTGTATACTTTATGACTTCGTGTATTCGAGTGTATACTCCACAACTTTGTATGTTCAAGTGTATACTACATGACTTATGTGTACCCCATGACTTATGTATGTTCAAATGCACACTTCATGACTTACTTGTATTCATGTGTATACTTCATACTCATGTATTATGTGCATATACTTTGCGTGTTACATGTATGCTTCATGCCTTATGTATTACATGCTTATATTGTGTGAAATATGTGCATGCTTCGTTGTGTATCAAGTGTATGCTATATGTTCTTGTATTACGTGCGTATACTTGTGTATTACATACTGTGTTCATGCTTCGTATACTTTGTGTATTATGTGTATGCTTTATGCTTATTGTATTACATGTATTTATGCATATACTTCGTATGCTTCATGCTTCGCTTTACGAGCACTTCTGCATATTTCGTGTAATATGTATATGCTTCATACTCGGTGTATTACATGTATTTATGTGTATATTTTGTATTTTACGTATGTTTCATGTTTCATGTTTCATGTCTTACGTGTATACTTTGTGTATCACATATGCTTCATGTATTACGTATATCGATGTGTGTAAATGTCAAGTCTATTTGTCAAAATGCTTTTTGAAGAACTAACAAATTAACTTATGAAGAGTTGTAACTAGTGAAATGAACAAGTATGATTCCCTTAAAACTTGAGGTATAAAAAGGAGAAGACATTTCATTTTAGAATGACATCCAAAACATCATTGAGGAATTCAATTGAGAATAGAACCCTTAGTAATTTTATAGATAAATAAAATTAGGTTCTTAAGAATAATAATGATGTGAGAAAGGATGAAACTACAAATACGAAAAATGTGACCTCTTGAATGTAGGACTTCCTTAACAATAAAATATAAAAGGGAGAATCATGTCCTCGTGAAGAAACCATCAATAGGAAATAAATCTAAAGGTAAAGTATTATTCTCAGAAAAGATAGCCAAGAAGAGTAGTGACTCCTTCAAGAGACAAATATTAAGGATAACTCGATTCATTCATCACTCATCTATTCATTAGGAAATCACACAATAAAAATGTCAAAAGTTTCCTAAAGTATCATCTTGACCCAAGATGGTAGATCTATCAAAACCCAGAAACAACATTTTGAGAGAATGTAACTCAATCTTTTAGGAACCTCATTAAGAAAAATTGTTCTACTTCTTTGGAACAAGATCAAATGTACAACTATATGATCTATCACACACTCATAAAGACAATGTCAATACATGGATCAAACTTGTAACCTACAAAACTAATCTAGTAAACTTATCTTATGAACCAAATTCACTTCTATATTAGCTCATTTCTTTTAGGAGTCTCTTCACCAATTCTTTTCTGGATAAAGTAACTCTACATTCAAAAAGATCAAAGACATCAGTATTTACATTAGATAAAATTGATATACATCAAGTTATACCAAATTGGTTACATAGGTCTCTTTTAATCACATTATGGGTCCATAACCCACAAATCCCAGGATCGATTTTACCTCTTAAACTTGGGGCAAAATTAAGATTGTTGAACTAGATGGAGTTAAACAATACTTTATCTTTACAGGAGGAGTGACGAGCTCCCATTATGGAAATTAGATGTATCAATCTATAAATTTGAACTCAACGAAGTGTCGTGAGTGATAACGGTTGCTATAAAGTCTAAGACTTTGGTACATCCAATAATTTATACTTGAGGATTATCTACGGAATATATATACTCAAAAGGTTATAACGTGTGGATATATGTTGAAAAATGTGGAACTAAATGTTGCAAATACCTATAAAGATATTTTCAATTACACCCTCAATCTTGTCTCAAAGTCTATTTGAATGATTAGGTGAAATAAAATATACTTACTCCGAGTTGATGATACACGAAAAGGGTACAAACCATAGTAAAGGATCTTTTTATTCACTCCTGATGAAAGATGCAACAATTCTTATAAATTTCAACAAGGGGTAATGAAGGTTTTGTATCATTGCCTAGGATCCTTGTGGTGATGAGATGAGAGAAAACCTGTCCAACTCTTGGTTCTATTGTTGAGAGATATTGGGAGCTACAAGTATATGAACCAAAAGAATGTTAGACAATACATTATCCTCATACTTTAGAGAAGGTTATCAACCTTATGATCTTAAATGGCTATGAGGGCTGATGAATGGAGACAAATGTAGTAACAACTAGTTTTCAATGAGGATTGATTTGGAATGCTAATTATTTTTGAGCGTCCTAGTTGCGATTGCTTGAGGACAAGCAATCTTGGGCGGGGTGGACTGTAATGTCCCGTACCATGCAAGGCAATTTATTAAAATAAAAACTAATTATGAAACAGTCAACTTTCATTGTTTTAAAGAAGTCAATATATTTGTTATATGATAGACGACCTTCTCGTATAAGACAGAATCTATTACAAATATGACTAATCCTTATCAACTAAGCATTCCACAGATACATGACTTATTTGGATGAAGAAATAATAAGATATTATTTAAAGATAAGACATACGATTTATGAAGAATGAAGTAGAGTGCTCTGAACATAACGTATAAGAAGTACGTATCAATGCAAGTTCAAAAGAAGACAATAAGAGGTGATTAGAGAACAATATTATATCATTTAATGAGAATACAACGATTAATAGTGGAAGGCAGTGATTCCATAAAGGGTAACGATTAGAATGACGAGGTGTGTCTCTCCTATGTGAGGTCGTTTCTCTTGACAAGGAAGGGAATGGGATATATATATCAATTCTTAACAAGGCACGGGGGGGAAGAACAGAACACACAACAGTTCTCATATAAGCAGAAAGCATCATTACTAGAGCATTCGACTCAGAACTTGAAAGCCATTGTGATATTTGTATAATACAGTTTCAGATCTGCAGGTTAGACATAATATTCTAGTAACCATACTTATTATGTAATGAAAGAAATATTGTGATCATGTCAGATTGAATCTATATAAGTAATTTATTGCTGTTTTCAATCCTCCATCATAGGAGTGAATGACAGATAGACTGAGGCTATGCACTCCTGCCATACCCCCCTAAGGCCAGCTTGGAGGCAATCTGGTCTACACCCCTGCCATACCCCCTGTAAGGGCCAGTATGGAGGCCATGTAGGACAGCTTGAACCTGCCAAGCCCTTAGGGCCAGTATGGAGGAGCTGAACATGAGAATTGCCATGCCCCTCGTAAGGGCCAGCATGGAGTCATCATGTACCAAAGAAGATCATGTCTTCACTACTATAATGGAGTGGAATCCATGAATGTAACTTCATAACAATGAGTTGTTAATTATAAGAGATGAGGTATGGATAGGGAACAAGACAAGTGCTCTACTAAGTACGCCACTTGGGTGGATGTCAAAGTCCTGCCACCAAAGCCAAGAGGGCCAAAGTTCTGCTCTTGGGCTTAGTATGAGTAGCTGAGTCAAACCTATCACATCCTTATCCCTATGTGTTGATAGTAATAGAAATATTGAAGTTGAATTCTGAATTTACTATATGCTTGGTTAACCCTAACGATGATATTGGTTTATATGTATATATGCATGCACTTGTGTTTTCTCTGTGATGAGTGCAGGGATTATATTCAAGAACATAAGGAAGAAATAACCACTTGTAAATCATCTTCCTAACCCTAATTTATCATAATTGTGAGTGTAGGGTTTAATCTAGGGCAAATCTAGAAGGGAACATTACAAAATTGATAGTTTGGGGTAAAATTAGTATTGTTCCTAGAAGGGGACATTACATTGTTGATGTCAACATTCAATGAATTTCCTAATTCCACTGTTTTTTTGAGTTTCTGGAATGGGAGAATGGGTTTTGGAGACGACATTTTTTTTTTCCATAGTTTGGGGATGATGTGGGGATGACCATTAAAATATATAAGAATTAATATTTGAAAAATTAATTACAAAAAAGAGTAGAAGAAGCTGCAATTTATCATTTATGTAAACAATGAGTAAAAGAAGATGGAATTTATACAAAGTTGTACTGCTGTACGACATTTTGCATTAGAGACACAAATCTTAATATGTCTTCACCCCTATCTTGAGTAGAAACTGTACCATTGACGAAGACTCCACTATTTGATTTTATAGGATCATCTTTTGCATTGTCCAATGTCTCAATATCAGCCATGCTGTAAACATTCGGAGTGAATTCTGGTACTGTTTCTGCAGTTATTGTGTTCAAAGATACAAAACTTGTTGCCATTCATCATCTTAAAGAAGAGTACTAGCCTCCAGCATTATTCATAAAAGTAAATGAAAGTAAATACACCACTAACAACCAAATTTGGAATGGGCCATTTTATAATATTAGACAGGAGCATCAGCATGTTCCCAAGTAAGGGATTCACTAGAGAATAGCACTTGACAAAGAGATCTACAACAAGTTGCAGTGGCAATGTACATGTATCAGAAATCCAACATCTTCACTAAGATCATTAGATTTACTTGCTAAATCATTTGACTATAATCATAGTAGCATAAATCGGAATTGAGATTGACTCGGAAAACCAAAAGTATAAATAAAATTCAACTACTTGGGATTTAATCCAGTGCAGCCCAAAACACTTATTATTTTATACTTTTGAAAACCAGAGTGGTAGTTTGAGGTGGCAACCCCCAGTGGGATTGAGGGGTAGCACCATGGTGTGTTCCCGTCATGATACAGGGCGGGGTTGAAGGGCGTCACCCCTGCCACCAAGCCCAAATTAAAGCCTTCGAGGCCACAGGGACCTTCAAGGTGCATGCACCTTTTTCTTATCAAATTTTTTATGTTAAATGACTGTTCTTTTACATTCTGCAGGGGACTTCTTTGTCCTCTTCCTATATTCCTCTTTTGGTAATTGCAATATAGCACAGGCTAGGGTATTTATAAGTTTTTTAGGTTGGGGGCCTTGGTGGGCCTCCCCTTTTGATTTAGGTTTAGGGTTAAGGATTTTATCATTTATGTTAATTTCTTATTCTTGTAAGTGCAGAAGTCTTTATTTTTGACTTGCAGGGACATCTTGCCGTCTCTAGGACAGTTGATGGATGTCTGCACATACACTGGCCACCTTGGGGATGACAAGATGCCCTTGGATGTCCTCCCAAAGGGGAACGTCCCCAGGGATGGCCTTGCATCTGTAGCTCGGGGACAGGCCACTATGTGGGTGCTGCCCAAGGGGATGGCGGGGGAGGACATTTCATTCCCATCATGCTGCCCCCAGGTCATCTCCGTTTGGTGAAACTGGGTAAGAATCTCAGGGATGCATCCTTGGTAAACATTTCCTAATTCTCAGTTTTGCCCTTCCGGTCCTTGATGGGCAAAGGAGAGAGAAACTGACTTATGCATTCATTCAGTGAGCTCTAATCACTTCCATTTATATAATAAATGCAATTTTTGTGTTTATGTGGCAGCCAACTTGTTCTGTGCAGCTGTACAATTTGCTTAAAAATTCTAAAATACACATTGTCAAAATCATGATGTCATTGCTGATGTCAAAAAAGTGAATGATAAGGATAGAATGGTGATGATATGATGTCATCATCTCCTTTGGTCTTCTTTGTTGTGTTTGAATCCTTTATTTCTTCTTGCAGACTGTCTTGTATTAATCCTGAATGCATATTTGATGGCTTTGTGGAGTACTTAAGCAGGGTTGTGGTAGCTGTCATGCAATGTTAGTTATCCTGGCTTTTGGGAAATGTGATGGTTTCTCTAAGCAGCTCTTAAAATAAGTTTTAGTGTGCACTCATAATCGTAGGCCTGGTTTATGTGGTAGCATTTAGAACTGGCCTTTGCTTCAGAATTTCCTATTCTAGTCATATTTGTTGGCTATATAGGGCTTCTGGAATACGAGAATTAGTAGAATATGTAACACCATCCTTACATTTTTAAAATGGAAAGAGATTTTGTGGCCGAATAACTTTAGATACTGGGTTCTGGAGCATCCTTGATAGTTATGTTTGAGAAATTAATCCAATCTTGGAGCAATATGTGCAGTTTGTATGTTCACAGTGTTTCATATTGTTGTACTTACGCTGTACAGATTTCTCACATGCTCTTGACTAAAATCATAAAAAACTTGCATTGACTTTAGTTTGTGTAAGAACTAACGTGATCTTTATTGTGTTGCATTTTTGAGGTATTTATATTACTTAAAAGATATTTTTTATCTCATAATGTCCACAATTGTATTTAACATGTTCTCAGTTAAAGCTGCCATCATGTTATAATATTTGCACTCTGCACTGCGTGAATTTTGGGGATTATTGAACATGTCCATATGTTTAGTCCGAGAATAAGAGGATCAAAGTTTTTGATGTTATAAAGAGATGCATTACAGGTGTGAATATACCTGTCCTAAATATGCCCTTGTAACTGAACGAGAGGCAAGAGGTCGCTATCTTCTTGATGATGAAGACCTTCGCAATTTACAATATAAGAAGGTGAGAATAAAGAAGTTCTATGTCTATCTTTTCCTCAGATCAGCTGTTGAAACCCTTGCTCATGGAAAGGGTGCAGAGTTTCAGGGAAGAAATCAGTTTAGAAGGGACAAACATGAGGAAGAAAAAGATGAATGTACTATAGAAGCCAATTGCAGTGAACCCCGTGTTGAAGCATGGGTGGAAGGTGATGGAAGCAGTGGTGAAAGCAACAATGATCTGGATGATGATGACACACTTGCAGAAGACATATCTAATACTATGGTATTGAGTGTGATAAATAAAAATGAAAAGTCTCTGCATGGCTCGGTAGAACTTTCTCAAGATATGGTTGTCCAGGGATTGGAGAATACAGAACATGCTTTTGATAGGGAAGAGAGGAAAGCCCTCCGCAAGGAGCACAAGCGGCAGGTAAAAGCAGAGAACAGAGAAAAAAGAATGGGAAAAAAATTGGGGAAAAGTCCAAATGGGGAGCATAGTTTTGCAGAAAATAGTGGCAAGAACTCTTTCCACTTGAGGGAGGTTGAAAATGCAGATGTAAATCTGAGTATTGGTGACAGAGGCAAATTTAAGAAAAAGCATAGGACAAAAAGAGACCATGTGAGTGCATCTAAAGGAGTCTACAGGAAAGAACAATTCCTTGGATATAATTCTCAACTGACAACCAAGTCTCTGAGTGATTGGGTACAGGAAAGAGACTGGCTGGAATCAGAGTTGGGACGGAATGGAATTACTGCATTAGAACTGGCTCAATTTTGAGCTGTCAATCTTTTTATTTTATTTCGAGCATGAGTCTGTATACAGTAGTGGTAATTAGCCTTGTGAGAAAAAAATTGTATTTAGGTGCACAGGATCTATTAAGTCATTCCATTCACTCACAAAAGCTTTGCGGAGTTACCTAACTGATCTTATAAAATCTCAGATGCTGTCTTTATTGGGATAGTTTTCTGTAATGCATCTTTTGTTGGGTTCTATTGATCGATAAGTGCTTTTGCCTTTGAATCATGTGGTTTTGGGGTACAGCTCTTGATTTTCACCTGTACCTGGGGGATGTAAGGGACTGGTATATTTGTGGGTTTCATAAAATGGAGGTGTACAGAGTTTATAGATTTGTATGAGCTGGGTGGTTTTTATTCATTTATACTTCATTTCAATTTCTGCTTTGAATATGACGAATCAAATAACAAAATACCAGAGCACCATTCTTAATCAATTTTTTCTTTGGTAACAAGACATGAATTGACTCGGGAGGATTCGTTGAGTCTCTTAAATTTAATGAATGTCATTTAAAGTCTAAATTGAATACATTCACTCATAACACAATTTCTGGTGTAATTCAAGACCTGTAATGCTATATTGTAACATATTCTTGAACCAATAAGGCTACTTCCATTTGCATTCGTAACGCTAAAATTCCTTTTTAGATGAATGAAATGTTCTAACTTCTTGCTATCACATTTTCTTTCAAATTGTGGGTACTTTCACAACTTAATAGGTACCACATCATTTGATTTTTTTCTTTTTTCTTTTCCTACTGTCCTTAATCTGAAAATTTAGGTTGTGCAATTGCTCCAACTATTGTTAGAAAAACCTTCGGGAAAAGATTGCACTTTTGCTCTGAAGTCTTCTTATTTATTCAAAATTTACTTGTCTTCAAAGTGAAAGGGGAACCATTGGAACATCGAAGTGAAAGGAAAACCATGAATTTCGCTTGACTATCTCATTCATTTCTAAATAATGAGAGCTTCTAAAATCGCATTATTTTGGATATCTAATTTTCTGAGATTTAAATAAAAAATGAAAGTCTAATGTGAATTTTTAAAGCAGTGGACCCTTTTATCTTGTAATTAGTCACTAATGTAATAGATTGCTTACTATTAGGTACTTAAATATTAAGAATAATCACATTTAGAAACAAGTTTAGCAAAAATAAAATTAAAATACTGTTATTTAGAAACCAAGTTTTTAATAAAATAAAATAGCTATATTAAATTTGTATTTACTAATGTAATAGATTGCTTGCTACTGACATAAAATTATAGTTAGTGAGATGAGTATTAAAATAATCACATATAGAAACAAGTTTAACAAAAATAAAATTAAAACTCTTATTTAAAAATAATTTTTTAATAAAATAAACGACCTATATTAAACTTGTATCATGGTTGACATAATTTGATCGTCATTGAGGTATGCATATTTATAATTCTTTATAAGAATTAGTTGTGACCAATTTTTTCGTTGGTATGTAACTTAAAATCATTGTTATTTAACTCATTTAGTCCATTATCCTTCAATTTTCACATCTTCTTGTCTTAATCTTATGTGGGATGGAGTGTAATTATTCCCTTAAGCTACTCTGTTTTTTTGATGTATTACTAATAAAATTTCAAAATGTAGTTTCATTCAAATTTGTTATTTATCAAAAATTCTATAGGAATCTAGATTAATGGTCAAGTTTTATGAAATGAATTCTTGCCAATCAAGATTAGAGGTCCAACTCATTGCTTCTCTATTTTCCTTTTGTTGGTGAATGGTTTTGCACTTATCAAATCTACAATAGTTATTGAGGGAAAAACCCCTCCTCAAGATGGTGAGGTTGTCTTTATAAAACCAAAATTGCAAATAACACAAGATTGTACATTTTACAAGATAATTTCATTTCTTGGGTTTTGTCAAGCCATATAAAACAAATGCTTATAAAAATAAGAGAAATATAATGAATGTTTTGACTTTGTCAAATAGGAATCAAAGTTTGACAAACCTACACAAAGGGAATTGCTTTGAAATGTATAAACTGACTTAAGATCAAATCTATAGGCTGCTAAGAAGATTTTAGAGAAATGATAATTATATCTAACATAAGAAAAGATACAATTACTTTGAAATGTATAAACTGACTTAAGATCAAATCTATAGGCTCCTAAGAAGATTTTAGAGAAATAATAATTATATCTAACATAAGAAAAAATACAATTTCAATAACAAATGGATGCTCAAAGTTTTGATATAGAGTTATTATTTTTCAAAATATTGAAAGTTCAAAGTCTTTTGTTCTCTTACACAATTTTACAAAATTTGCTTTAAGTTCCATACCTTGTACAATGATAATGTCTCGTATATATAACCTTTGCCCAATAATTGCTCGGTAGTTATTGGAAATAAAACTAATATTTCAAAATGATATGTACACTTCAAAGTCACTTTTAAAATATTAAACATTAGACATGGTAACATAAGATATATATTTAAAAGTACACTATATCTTGAAATTGACACTTAAAAGATTGTCTACATATGCTTATATAACTCAGTCTCTACTTGGTTCTCCTTTAATGTTGATTTCTTCAATGTTGATGGTATCCTCCTTCCCTTTCTCATATGTCCTTTGTTGGTAGTCCTTAAATGTGTTCAATGTTTCATTAATGGTATCCAAATTAGGACTGCCTTACTTGTTCCGTCAATTGTTTGCTTTTTTAATCCTTATCCATTTGGGAGACAATGGCAGTGACACTTGTTTGCATGCCTTAAATTTCAAATTCTTTCGTTTGCTTCCCCAAATTAATTCTAAAAATTTAATCATCTGACGGTAGCAAATCTCTTTCATTTTTGTCAACCATTGGAGTGGCAACCTCGACAATTCTTGAACCTTGTGCATTTGTGAAAATAGAGAAAATGACCCTAGCCCTTTTGTTGTGTGGTGGCGTTTTTATCATATATGTGATAGTGGAGAAATCATTAGCCAAGGGCTTTGAAACTCTCATTCTCTTAAGGTCCAACCAAGTGGGAACCACAAACAAAGATGAATCATCCCGTTTTGGAATTTGTTTCTGTTCTTGATTGTCCTGAACAATTTGCTCATGGGATTGCAAGGGAGGAGGAGAAATAGGTGGAGGCAAATGTTGAGAAGGGGTTTTTTAGGAGATGAATGAGGAGAGGGGATCTCAAGAACATGGTCTTCAAGGGTTTGCTCTCTTGATGTTGATCCTTGAGGAGTATCACTTTTTTAAGAGGGTCTCTTGTGTAGGAGCAATAAGAGTTTGTTCTTGAATGGGAGGACCAAGGGGTGAATGTGGAGGAGATAAGAGGAAGGGTTGAATAGGAGCTTGATCTTGCAAGGAGACAAGAGCTTTAGAGGTTGCCTCTTTTGCCTCTTTCTCAGAGGGTTCCCCAACCTTGAAAACATATTTGGGACGTTACTTCCTCTGGAGAGGTTCTTCCACCTTCACTTCCTTTTCTGGCTCCAAAATATTCAAATTTGGAAGCCCTTGCATTGATGATTTTTTCTTACTCTCAACTTTCTTCTTCTTCTTAGGATGAGCTTTAGATGTGTTGCTATTTTTGAGTGCTTCCTTGGTGGCAAGGTTAGGGTCTTCCAATTTTTTGTTGAGCTAGGTTAGGTTATTATAAATAACCTTTTTGCTTATAACCTCCAATGAACTTTCCTATTCTTTTGATCAATTTATTGATGGAATATGTAATTTGAAAATAACTCTTCGATTATAAGCATCATCAAGAACATTTCCATCATCTGAAATATTTTTGGGCACACTTGCTATTGACAATAAGTCTTGAATAACTTCTCTTCCTCACTTCGTGCTCATCATCATAATCAACATAAAAAACTTCTAGGTTGAACTTATGTTTGTAGAAAGATCTTGCATATTTCTCCATATTCCCTTTCTAGGTCACAAGAAGACCTTTTGTCATGTATGTATAGGTTCAACTTAGTTCATCTTCAGAACTTTTTGCAAGGAGAAAGGAGGTATAAGTATATTTTGTGAAGCCTCTAACTCTAATATATGTGAATGTTGGGAATTAGATGAACTAATTCCTCCACTCGGCAATAGTAGCTCTAGCCTCCAAAGAAAAGTGTTTATTCAAATCATTTTCCATCCACTTGATCAAATAAAACAAGAAGGCATCATTAACCCTCTTAAAGTGCCTTTGACTTTCCTTTAGCTCCAACTGGGGATAAAACTTATACACCTTTTGTCTTGCTTCTGCACCCATTATTCCATTTCTAGTCAATCTAGGAAAACTAGCCCTCCTTGCCATCAGATAAACAATATAAGAAGTCATGGAGAACTTCTTAGTTTCTTGAACTTCAAATAGTTGTTTGTGCAAGGTGTCACTGATAGGAGTCATCAATTCTTTCCTTGTTTTTCAAGATGATGGCAATGAACTTGAACATTTGTGGTTGAAATTCCCTAGCACGAGGGTAGCCCACTATCTTGTTCAAAAGAGTGATTAGGTCATTTATCCTTGCTTGAAAATCACTCCTAAGGAGTACCTTAGGCAATCTTGAAGAAGATAACCTTGCTTTAGTCAACCAGTTCTTGTTCATAACTCTTAGATAGAGATCATGATCTAAGTTGAAAAAATTCAAACCAACAACAATACGTAATGACACATATTCAGAATGATGTGGTATTTGGAAGGTTTCTTCAATGCTATCCGGAGTCATGTCTAGGAAGACTTCATTTGCAAGACCAACAATTTTCTTGCTCTGAGGGTAAGACTATTTTGCACGTGATGATTAACTCCTGAGTTTGGACAAAAGTAGGGAAAGCAGCTGCATGCACTATTCCACTATCAACTATGCATCTGGGGCATGTAGTCCTATCTTTTGCATTCACTCTCTTTACAAACTCCACCATATATGTATTCCTATCTTTTGAATTCGGATTTCATCTCTTTTGTTCCTGGAGAAGTCATATGCGAGCTCTTAAGGTAGGGTATGACCAAAAGAAAAGAGGAAACACAAATATGCAAGAGATCTGTTTGTTAGATAGTAGCTTTGTGGAAATGCAGAGTGCAGAAGCAAACAAACAAAATGCAAGTGATGTTAAGATGTGTGAGAGGTCTGCAAAAGGCAAGTGTTGTGGAAATGCGAATGCGGAAGTTGGTTTGCAACTAACAAAAATTGCAGGGTTGCATGGCAAGCCCACAATTCCAATGTATGTATGACTATTGTGGAAATGTGGAATGCAGAAGCATATTCGCAATTCACAAGTTTTGCAAGTGTATGCAAGAAGTTCGCAAACCCACAAAAACAATTATTTCAAAACACAAGCTATTGAAGCAATTATGCGCAAAGAAACTAGGTTTCTACAAATCCTAAAACCAAGCACAAGAAATAGCAAGCAACATGCAAATCACTGGAGGAGTTTGCACATGAAATCACAAACCGTAAGGGCACAGATGCATACGGGAGGATTTTAAGTGGGGGATTTCAACTATTCAAACCAAAGGTATGTTTATTCTATGCGAAATGGATATGAGCAATAGGACAAATGAATGAGGGGTACTTGGGAGTGCGGAAGGAAATATTAGAATCAAACTTTGGTGATGCCCTAACTGACTCGAGCATGAATAACTTCTGGCTGAAAACCTTGTGAATGTGTGTAGATGATTTTTAGAGAGTATTTGTACGAAAGTGAAGTGATTTGTTACAGAGATCGGGTCTTGAAGGAGTATAGGAGTGTTTGGTAGGTACAAACACGTTTGGATGAATGTGAAAACGAGGAGAAAAGAACATGTTTTATAAAAACTCTGTCCAGATGAGTGCATCAAATGTTGTTAGGTTTTCACGCTTTGGGCATTTTTGCGGAGGTGAGCATCGTGTATGCAAGTCATGCAGAAGCTTGGTGAAAGTTCATGTGCAAATTGCAACTTGGGAGCATGTGCATAAGCTTGGTGAAAGTTTGTGTGGAATCCTCATGTAACAAATGCAAGCATTGCAGAAATGTGGGATGCAAAATTTAGTTGGCAATTTGCAAGACTGCACGGGTGCATAAAATGTAGACAAACCCAAATTGTATAAGCATTGCAGAATAGGGAGGCAGGAATGCAAGGCAAGTTTGCAAGATTGTGTGACTGTGCCTTAGCTCCATGTTTTTGATCATTACACACGTTGTGGTACTGTAGGACTTAGGAGCAACGACACATATTGCAAACCAAATGATATGCATGTAGAAGTTGTGAACCCACACAAGATTTGTATATGGCAATTTGCAGAAATTTGAATGGTAGGAGCAGGTTGAGTTTGCATCACTTGCATCGGGGGTTCTATGTTCTGCGACAAGTCATGTTTTAATATTGCAGGATTGCAGGTTGAGCAAGCAAGCACACATAAATTTACAAAGATGCAAGGAAACTGCTTTTTTCCAAAATACTTGAGGACTTTTTTGATTTTTCACTCTTATAAAACAAAAATCAAGGATCTTCCAAATTGATTTGTGATTTGACTTATCGTGAGAAAGGCATTTTAAGCACACTAATAAACAACTTAAGAACCATATTGAAAAAGGGTAAAATCTAACATCAGGAACTATGCTGAAAACAAGACTACATTGGCAAGAGCTAGAACTTCAAATGTAGGGAGAAAATCACAAAGGTGAGACAACACCTTCCTCCACATTAAATGTTGTTTTTATTGGAGACACTTAATAGACTTAGCTATCAATCAAAAACTATGAAGTACATATAGTAAGGTTTACAATTAAATAAGCTAGGGTGGTATGCATGACTCATTGTATTGAAATACAAGCAAAAACTATAAAAAGCTTTATCAACAAGCTACCAACCAACAAAGTGCATGTAACCATACCAAAAGGAGGAGGTGCAAGATCATCTCAAGGATGGGGAACAACCCGCTTACAGGGTTTTCTAGAGGGAGGATTGAGGGCAACCAACCCATCTCAAGAATCTTGCTTGGTAAGAGGCACAATCAACCTCCAACCAAGTGACATGCATAATAGTGCTAATTCTTGTACCACCCTAAGTTGGAGGTTAACTAGATGACCCAATAGTCTTTCCATGCGAGGAATGCAGTCCCTCATTGAGGAGGCGAGAAGTGATTTTGGTTGTGTTAACAACTCCTTTGTTTTGTGGTTGGTGGCGGCAACCCCTAGGGTTAGTTATTAGGAGGAATATGGCTCATTGTGCAAGGTGCATTACCCCAGTGATTGAGCAAGTCTTGGAGGTGTTGAAACTCCAAGGCCTCTTTCTCGACCTGTGTTTGGGTTTGAGAATAAGTAGAGGTGAGAACATAAATTTTCTCATTAAGAGAAAAGGGAATTTTGATATCCTTTGCATAAAAATAACATTATTTGTTGACTTCTAGAACTGAAAAAAACATAAACTCTAAAAAATTCCATAATTTGGCAATGTAATATGAAGGGGTTATATCCCCAAACATAGAAATTCTCTTGAAAAAGGTCTAGGATGGAAAGGCAAAAAATCTTGTGAGAATCACAATTCCAAGCACTTTGGGTTCCTGAGAAGGTCCAAAAAAGATATTTGAAGGTCTAAGGGGACATTTTGGATGAGCTAAAGCCTTTCACCTAAAGGCAGGCTTTTGTCAACTAGACATCAAAGAGAATGAGCAATTTTAGGCTTAAGTTTGCAATGCCAAATCCTTTTAAGTTGATAGAGCTAGGTTTAGGGGAGTAATTAAGACCCCAACAACAGTTAAGCTTACTAAGAGGCGAGGAAAAGGGGCTAAGAACTTTATATAGCAAAAATCTTTACGTAAAATTTTAACTAGTGTCAAAATTCAATCACCAATATTTCTGCCAAGTGTATATAACCCCATTTGGTCACTACATTTTTAATTTTTTGTTTAACATTCCGAAAGCAATTTGTTTGTAATCATTGTCTGTATGTAGCTTTACTAGTGCAATAATGAACCCAATTATTAATTCCACCATAGTTATGTAATTAACCATTAAGGAAGGTAATAGGTAAATGCATCGACAAATTATTACATCAATGAGGGACCTCACAATGCAATTACATCACATATCAGTTTTGGGAATTAGGTATATGCTAGTAGAAGCTAATCTTGACACAAATCGTCTCTATAGTCCATAAGAAAACCAAGTTCCCAAATCTTCCAACTGCATGTGAAATTTTGAAATAATATACAATTTCCTTGAAGAAGTATTGGCAATAATAATCATATACCATAAGAATAATTACCAACAATTAAAAGAGTAATACCTCCAATGTGATTGTTTGATAGAGCTTGTAAATTTCCTTTGTAGGTCTGCATCACTCTTTGTTTGGGTGCTAGGGTGCACTATGTTTCCAACCACGTAGATAACAAATCCCCATCCACCCCATCCAAGTGGATTCTAGGGCATGTCAAGAGGTTCCTAATGCCACTATTCCAATGAACTAAGGTAACCATAGACTAACAACACATAGACTAAGTTTTTTCATCTTACTAGACTAGTACACATATACCACTAATAATCAGAAGGGGGGAGACACTATTATATTAACTAGCTTCTCATTGTTTAGTTCTCTTAACATTAGTACCCTTAAAGGGACATGACAAGAAAAAAGGAAAACTAGTGCATCCCATACTACATCGTGGGTCCATCCTTTTTTCTGGTTCACTACTAGCTGTAATAACAAACTTTCATTCCATGTAGACTAATGGTCATTGCTAAGCACAAAATTTACTTTATACATATAATGGAACAATCGAGCGCCCTAGTCTAGACTTGTTCAACTTTTAATAAGTTTCTCCCACAGTCCATTGAAGCTATTGAGTGGGTGGCTCGTGGTCTCCATCACCTACATACCACTAGCTCCATCGCTTGCATGCTACTAGAGAAAGCCATCTAATCTAGGAAGGTAGCTCTCGCCCTCCATCACTTGCATGCTTATGGTGATAGCCAACTAATCCTAGGATATAATTGAATCACTTCTACTCAAAAAGCATGCTCTTTGGCTATTGTCACACTTGAGTAATGATAAGCTTATCTATGATTAGGTCATATGTTTTGTTTTTTCATTGATCACCTTAGGAAGAGAAGGACAAGCTACACCTTAATGGTATTACAACCCTCTATTTATGCCCTTGTAGTGCTCTTGTCTCTAGCCTATGTGTGTTGCCATAGAAGTTGGCTACCGCATTAGACTTGGTTTTGGCACGTGGGGGTCTCTTATAGCTAGATAAATGGTATCAAAATGTCTTATGGTTTTTCTTTGCTTAGGACTAGTAATTTATATTCCAATTACCTAGACAAGTTTAACAATTGGAATCTAGGGAACCATACATAAGCAATCATATAACTAAGTCATCTCTTGGTGAAACAAGCATCTGTTGAATGATTAGCATTTATGAGTTGTATAAAAGTTGCAATGATAAAACAAATTATGAATAGACCTCAAGAATGAGTCTTTAGGAAATTGTAAATGTTTGGGAATTAGGCCCACCTTAGGACCCTTGAGAGCATTGTAGGTGTGCAAATCTTGTTAAGGTTGTACTTTAAAGGTTAACCTCAACATGATCATTTTGACTTCATCATAGTGTTGAGGATGACATTTGTGAATGATTTTGTTTGATGTCATGACTCATGAACTGATGTGGTTTCAACACAACACAAGCTCAAGACTTAAACTAGGCTCATAACTTGTAACTCAAATCCCTTTTTGGGGCTTTAATCAAGACAAGCTATTAATAGTGAAGGCTAAACATGACCCACCTGCAACGAGTGTTTCAAAAATAGCTCCTCATAATGCTTTCACAAAGTAAAGTCTTGCAAACACATTAAATACCATTTTCATTCAAAATAGTTCATAGGCAAACAACTGTGGGACATTCTTAAACAATGTCAACATGAACATTTGATATAGAATTCTACTATTCTACTATAATACTCATTAGACCAACACATTCCTTTTAATTTCAGAATATATTATGCCTTACTTTCTGTTAATTATGTAATTGAATATTTTTTCAAGAAAATGGGTATTTTATCTCACTAATTTTGATACTCTTAGGATTGTAGCAACAAGTAATTTAATAATCTAAAACACCTGGTAGTATAATTATAAACATAAGGTTTTGATCAACTAAGAAAAACATATATATTTTTTTCAAAATGCATCAGGCCGTTCCTTCTCTCGTCTATGCAACAACTATTTTTGATCTCGTCTCCTCAGACGCTTGTCTTCTGGATGGAATGCTGGTACATCCCCTTTCGTCTTCTACAGGGCTCATGGGTGGTTTTGCTGATGGCCTTTCTGGTGGCTACAATGTCTCCCCTGCCACACTCTTCCTGGAGGTTGCTGCTGCCCGTTTGGATGGTGTGTCCCTAGCAGATGCTCGGGGTCTCTCTTTTGTTGCTGTGGTGGGGGTGAAGGGCCATCCTATTGTGAGAGATAAGACCCATTCTTGCCCTCTTCCTTGCTCCCGTACCTCCCCTGTGGTGGTATGTGGAGAGGAAGTCTGAGAATGAAGACCATTAGGGCAGACGTGCCTTGATTAGCAGATTTAATGGTCTTTGGCCATCCCTCCCGGACCTGAACAAGTGGTTTTTTGAATTGTGGAGTCCTCTTGTTCAAGGTAATATTAACATCTTTCCCTGTGCAAGGGGTTTTTTCATTGCTGCTTTTGATTCTGCTGAGGCTAGGGATACTGTGCTTGATGGTAGGGTGTGGTTATGGGGTGAGCATTCCCTTCTGCTCAAACCCTGGACTCATGTGTTCAATCTTGTTTCTGAATTGCTTAATATCAGGCCTGTTTGGGTCAGGTTGCCCAGTCCACCCCTTCATTTTTGGGAAGTATCCTGCTATGAGGCGATTGACAACTCTATTGGTCGCTTCCTTATGGCGGACAAATCTATGATTCTGATGGGACTTTGTACCTATGTTCGCATTCTTGTGGATATTGATATATCCAAGCCTCTTCATGGAGAGGTTGTCTTGATGGTGGGGGATTGTCCTTGATCCTAGCTACTGGACTATGAGGGTTTGCCCTTTCGTTGTCGTCGCTACTTCATGATTGGACACCTAGCTTCGAATTGCCATCACTCTCGTCATAAGGCACCGTCGTGGTGACGAGATGCTCATTTGGAACATTTGATTGTTATTGATCCGGATGTTGGGCCGGTTGAGGAGTCCCCGGTTGATTCTTCTCCTTCGCATACTCCTGTGGCTTCGGGACGCCCTGCAGGGACTTTTGCTCTGATTCAAGTTGTGCTTGAAGGTGGGTTGGCGGCTGTTGCTGTGTCCCTTTCTTTGTCTCATGCTATGGCTCCTTCGGACCGTGTTGCTTCCCCTTTTGCTCTTGTTGTTTCTTCGGCTCTGCCCTCTTTTCTGCTTGAGGGTTCTGTAGTTTTGGCGTCGATTGAGGACTCCCTCCTCTCGCCTTGCTCTGAGGATTTTGACTCAGAGTTTTCTTGGACAGTGGTTCAGCGTAGGAAGAAAGGGCTGCCCAAATCTGTGGCTGCTCAACGCCCTAGGGCCAAGACAATATGATTTGCTGGCCCTTGTTCTGGGGTTGTGTAGCTGGTCTTATCTTTCAGCATGTTGCTGTTGTTGTGTTGTTAAAGCGTTGTTGTTGGTCTGTTTGGGGCCTATTTTTATGTCTTTTGCCCTACCTTTTGGGCTGGTTTGTAAAGGGTTCTGGACCCTCTTTTCCAGTTGACTTAATTAAAAACTAAGAAAAACATATATTAATACTCTATTTTACTTATCTTGGCTGGACTGCGTTTCTTAAACTATCCTAACCATGGTTGTTGAGTCGCATCTAGATTTTTTTTTGGGATATTGTTAGGACCTAAATGGTTGCAGTTTTCCAGTTCTTAGTTAATCTAATTTAAACTCCCATTCTTTTCTAGAGTTGGATTAGATACAAACACTTACTAGAGTTGGATTGAATCACACGGTCTATGTTTAGAACTCTATGCTTTCAAATGAATTAGACATTCATACTTGTAATGCCTTATCTTTTCGATTTAACACATACACGTTTATTTTGATAGGTATTGATTAATCTTCTATTTTAGATCAATGGTCTTGGGTCCAACAAGACACGAGGTTCTACTTCTAATTCAAGCATTGAAATGAAATATTATTAGCCATATTAGTTTGGCTAAATAGTTTACTATTTAGCTAAATCCTACCCTAAATTTGTTTGCCTAAAGGTTTAAGGGAGTATCCTAGTTGGTAAACAAGATTCATCTTTTGGAAGGAATGTTGGACAACCAACCAAGTTAGATTATTGAAATGACCATAGCTGGTTCTAATAGTCATTCATTACCATTGACAAGCGCTGACTATCACTAAGTGTGGAAAAATCTACAATAACCCACTAAGATACAACTATAATCTAGGTTTGTTCTCATAATCTGTGAATGAAAAATCCAATTAATCATAAGTCCTTCAGTATACATATGAATTCCCTAACCCTAAGACGTGTGACTAAGTTTTACAAAGACACCCAAACAAAAACAACCCTATTTCTTGAATTGTAGACATTAATAGCAACCAAAATAATCGATAAGTATAAGTACCAACAAAATAAAAAGAGCACCTATTTGTTCTCAACCCCAATGCTTTGGTAGACTTGTGCAACACCCAAACCCTATTTCTTGAATTGTAGACATTAATAGAAACCAAAATAATC
Organism: Cunninghamia lanceolata; assembly: GCA_027924645.1. NCBI lineage: Eukaryota > Viridiplantae > Streptophyta > Pinopsida > Cupressales > Cupressaceae > Cunninghamia > Cunninghamia lanceolata. The sequence continues at coordinate 20,290,055 of BSBN01000213.1, forward strand.
GATAAGTATAAGTACCATCAAAATAAAAAAGAGCACCTATTTGTTCTCAACCCTAATGCTTTGGTAGACTTGTGCAACAACCCAAATTAGAGACCCCTACTCGTCTTTACACTTGACTTGCCCTCTTCTCACTTATCTAACATTGGTCGTACCCTTCCACACTTAGGTAGATTGCCCAAAAGGGCCATGATTTTCTCACTTTGCCTCCTCTTCTGTTTAAACGAAAAATGAACTCCCTTTTTCCTTTCTTTGTTATCCATTTATTGGCTTGAATTAGAGACTCCATGCAAATATGTTGGCTCCCAGCTCACAACCTTCCAACATCCATTGAATCATTTTAAATCCCCTTTCATCTCCCTGTGATGTGCCCTAAAAAAGAAATATTTTATTGCTATGTAGAATGCCCCCCTTCTAGGTGTGTAGGGTGCATATTTATTGTATGGGGGTGTGGAGTTTGGAGCTCTTATACTGTAGTAGACAACCCCTTCAATTTCAATTACTCTCCCTTTCTTTTCTGCCATATCTCCCCTTCCATTCGATGTAATTCTTGTTTTTTTAATGTTTTTACTTTAAGAATAGTCCTTATTTTTAAATGGGGAGATTATTAATTCAACGATGTTAATAATTTTTATTTGTATATTTATATATTATATTATTACATTTAATATTAAATATTGCCTACTATTAATAGAGGACGTTGAAATTTAGGTTAATATCACCATGGCGATATATAGTCACAGTGAGGGTGCATCAAAGGTAATATATGCAAACACATTTTCTCTAAGATATACGTAAATTGGCAAGATCTGCAAACTCAATCTATTAGACGAACAAAACCATTGCTAAGTGCCATAATTGTGTACTAGCTACTTATTGTTGGTCCAACCTATAGTTAAGACATGATGTGCACTCAAATGGTTTTGGCACCAAATTGGCATAGCTGCATAATCCACATAACCTTGCACCCTGGCACTTGCAAAATGGTTAGTGTTCCTTGCGCAAATTCACCAAACAACGTTAAGTCCAAGTTAGTCATAAGCATATTCAAATATATTTAATTTAACAAGTAAAATAAACCAAATTCATCAATAATAACCCTAACTATTAACACACATTGTCAAAATAAAACACCATGGTTGACAATTTCTCACCCTAGTCCAAATTACAATAGGACTATATGTGTCTTAGAAGTTGGTTTTACAGGGACGTGACAAAGTAGTGGCTGCAAACCCAATTTACGAAGCATGTCATTGAGCTAACTCTCTTGTATGCACATAATAAATGACATTAGAATTGGAGAGCTTGAAATTTTGTTGAAGCATTGACTAAGGGGTCTAATCTCTTAAATAGACCAAATCTTTGATAGTAAGGATACCTTTGTGAAAGAAGTAGAGAGCTTTAATTTCCAACATATTAGCCAAAGGCAAACTAGAACAATTGACAATGTGGAATTGCTAGAGATTGTGATTGTTGAAAGAAAGATGTGTCTTGAAACCATACTTTACCCACTTCAGGAAAGGCTTAACTATCTGAAGGTCTTTCCAAATACTTTGAATTACAAAAGAGCTTTTAATTTTCACTTGAGTTGTAATGAGGAGGGTATAAAACCCAATTCCCTACTAATCTTTTTTACCATATGGTGAATTGATCGAAATGCAATAATTGAAGAGAAATTTTCACGCTTCCAAACCCTTGATGGCCTAGATTACCCATTTAGCACAAAGAGAGATAATGCTATCTATGGAAATCAATGATGCCCATTCATCCCTTGTCTAGAGGCAAACATTAGATATCCTAGGCTATTTTGTGGAACCCTCGAATTTGCTTGGCATTGGCCCAAAGGAAGTCACATACAAGTTTAGCAAGCTTGTCATAGGTTTCTTTAGAAGGTGCTCAATAGGAGTAGTAGGCATGAGTCAGCCAAAACCTTGGTGCAAATTTGGAATTTACCTGCCAAAGAAAGTGGTGCAGGGGCACCCCTTCAGCACCCTTCAACAGGACAAATATGCACAAGAGGGAGAAGAATAAGGTTTTAATATATATTTTGACACTTAATGTTACCATGTAGCATTTGTATGTCATTAACTAATGTAACATTTTATGTTGACATGTTATGTTTTAACAGAAACATGCCCGAGGCCAGTATTTGACATCATGGACAACAACAGGCATTTGGGTTATGTGCAGGATTACATCACATATGTCGTATTATCTGATGTTTTGTTGTCTTAAGAAATACAGATGCCGTGTGATTAATTAGGGTCTCTGCTGTAAATCTTGAAAGATTCAAAATCCCGAAAATAGAGGAGAGGGGTTAACAAAAATGGGGAGAGATGGTCGAGAAAGGGGGCCCTTTCACTTTTTCTGTCTGAAACTGTTCAAATGTAAGAAGCTGGAACGAGAGAATAGAAAATTCTGCAAATCATATTCTGTAAATTTTGAATCCTGTGTGAAACCTTGGTGAACCGAATTGTTCTGTTTATTATCTGTATAGAACCGTTGTATTTTTAATTTTAGTTATTCTGTTACCGTGATGCAAGGTTAAATCCATTCCACTGGTGGATTTCTGTGAAATCAGTGGAATGGACTTGTAAAATAGTTTTCCCATTTTTGGTTCATTCTTTTGTTAGATAAACATGGAAATGTAGAAATTGCAGAATCCGTCTTAGAGAAGGGCATCGGCGGGAAAATTCAAATATACATTTGAAGTATATACATGGATTGTATGTCTGAGATAGTCTGAATATATCGCACCTGCTGCGAGCCTCATTCTGTGTATGCACAGTGGAAAGTGGTATGTGTGAAAAGTCTTGTTTAGTCAAGTTTGTGTTATTCGGCAAATATACATTTCCTGTATATATCGCAATTGTATGAAGGTATTTTCTTTGTGTATATTGTTGTTGTATCTGGGTACCACCTTGTGTATGTCGTCAGACAAATTGTGTATGTAAGAGTCATCGGGTGGACGAAATTGTGTTGAGTCGATAGTATACAGTCTCACCGATCGAGTTGTATCGGAGTGACAACTGAAGGTGTCACTGATGGATAGTTCATCGGCACATCGGCGGAGGGAGATTCACTGTGGCCGATTGTGAATGTCTCACCGATAGAGGGAGTCTGAGGATAGAGTGGTCGGGAAGAGATGAACCATCGGAGAGTGAGTAGAAGGTTTCACCGATAGAGGTAGTCTTGCCGAAGGAGAAGTTGGTGTTAGGTATATCGGTATGAGATGCCCATCGATGTAAGAAGTAGGGAGTCTGAGCGATAGTGTTAACATATCGGCGTGAGGAGGTGTATCGGCAGAGTGGCTTAAAGTTGGACCGACGGTGGAGGTCTGGCCGACGAAGGAGTTGGTGTAAAGGGTTTCAGAGTGACAAGTGACATCGATAGAGGGAATGAAGTCTTCGCCGATAGTTATATGTCTTGGCGATAAGGAGTTTGGCGTCAGCGTGAAGTGGAGCATCGGGGAGACCTTCTGCGGCTAGACCGACATTGTAAGTGTTGCCGATAAGCAACTTAGACGATAGAGGTGACCGGTAGCGGAGGTAACGGGAACCTGTTCAGCAGGTTAGGGTTTGCATGTTTCGGTGTGACCTCAGTCATCGGAGCAAGTCAGCGTGGATAGCCCGATAGGCACTATCTTGCCAATAGGCACATAAACGAAATACTCATCGGTGTGAGTTTTGGTTTTAGCGAACAAGAAGAAAGCTAGGCCGATAACAAGTGTTTGGCCAATGAACATAACGGCATCGGCGAGAGGGAGACCATCGGGAAGAAAGAACGGGGGAAGGCCGACAAGGCAAGTCAGGCCGATAAGGATAAAGAAGCATAGTTCGGTAAGACGTTGAAAGTCTCTTGCCGATATTGACAAAAACAAACATTTTGCACATTTCTGTTGAAGACCTTTGCATTAAATTGGTATCAGAGCTAAGGAGTGTTCTTTGGGAAGAAGAAGAAGACAAGATGTTAGAAGGAGAAGGATCAGAAATGTACCCAACAAAGATGACCAACGTTGAGTTGACGGCCCTAGTAAGAAAGCACATGGCAGAGAGCAGAGCTGATAGAGCTCAGAATCAGGCATTGAAAGAAGAACTAGAGAAGTTGAGGGACAGAGTGGAGAAAGGGGAAGAAAACTCTGGTGAACGAGAAGATGGGGATGAAGAGGAGACCCCAAAGCAGGAAGAGATAGTGGTTCTTGCAGACCAGAGACCCTTACTCAATGCCCTCAAGTCCATGGAAAGAAGGACCATGGATATGAAAATAGACCTACCAGTGTTTGTAGGAAAAATGGAACCTAATTCGGTGATGGAGTGGATAGACTCCTTGAATAATTTCTTTGAGACCGAGGAAATACCAGACCACCAAAGAGTGAAGATGGCTCAGTCCAAAATGAAAGGGGTTGCACTGACTTGGTGGAATTTCATCCAAGATGACAGGGTGAAAGAGGGAAAGAACAGAGTTGCAACATGGAAGAGAATGATGGCTTTAGTGAAGGAAGCCTATGTTCCATTGGATTATAATATCCAATTACATAAGAGAAAACAAAATTTGAAGCAGAAGGAGCTAGATGTCAGCTCATACACAGAAGAGTTCATGAAACTGTGTGTAAAAACAAAGGTAAATGAAGGTGAGGAAGAAAAGGTAGCAAGATACCTCAATGGATTGAGGTTTAATATCCAAGAAGACATAAGTATGCATAACCCAGAGACAATTCAAAAGTGCTATCAGTTAGCACTCAAAGTGGAAGACAAATTAAAAAGAAGGCATGAGCAGAACAATAGAGGTAGAGGGAGACAACAGAGAGGAGGAAGAAGTCCTTTTAGAGGCAGAGGATTTGGATACCAAAGTGAATCCAACCAAGAGAACAACAGAGGAGATAGCAGTCAATATCAAGGGGGAAATTACAATCAAAGAGGAAATTTTAGGGGCAGAAGACCACCATTTAGAGGGAAATCTCAGGGCAGAGGACCTATCAGATGTTACAATTGCAATCAAGAAGGCCATATAGCCAGCAGATGTCCAGCAAAGACAACAAGTTCAATAGGAGAAAAGAGGATCAATCTGATCCAAGAATCTGATTGTCAAAGTGTAGCAAGCTCAAGCACTAATCAAAGTGTGAATGCTCCCGATAGTTATGGGTATCCTGAGAATGGAGAATCTTTGATGATTAGGAGAGCAATGACCACCATGAAGGTGCCTGGAAAAGAACCTCCACAAAGGAAGTCTCTCTTTAGAACTACTTGCAAGGTAGGAGGAAAGGTATGTAAAGTTCTGATTGACTCTGGATCTACTGAAAATTTTGTGTCTTTTGAAATGGTAGAAAAGCTTAAGTTTACAAGACTACCACATCCTTGCCCATACAAGATCCCATGGCTCCACCAAGGTCAGCAAATAGTTATAGAAGAACAGGCTTGGGTAGAATTGCAGATTGGCCCATACAAGGATAGGTTATTGTTTGACATTGCCAAGATGGATGCTTGCCATCTCCTATTTGGAAGACCATGGCAGTATGACTTGAAAGCATACCATGATGGAGTTAGAAACACCTATTCAATTACCAAGAATGGTAAGGTGATAGAATTGCTTCCATTAATGGAGAAGGAGGTGGAGTCAAAAGGAAAAGAAGTCAAAGTGATGATGGTAGAAGGCAAACAATTCATGAAGGGGATAGGAGAAGAAGGAGCAGTTACATATGCTCTAATCCCTTGCCTAAAGGTAAACAAAGAATAGCAGCAACAAGTCAAGGGAGAGAAGAGACAAAAATTCATAGACCCAGTTGTCCAAGAGCTATTGGACAAGTACAAAGGCATTATCTCTGATGGAATGCCAAGTTCCCTACCACCTATTAGGGACATTAGCCATTGTATAGATCTGATCCCAGGATCTACACTTCCAAACAAAGCAGCATATAAGCTCACTCCAGATCAGAATATAGAGGTAGCAAAGCAAATTGAAGAGTTGTTGGAGACAGGCCTAATTGGCAAAAGTCTAAGTCCATGTGCAGTACCGGCTGTACTAGCACTGAAGAAGGAAGGCACTTGGAGACTTTGCACTGATTCAAGGGCTATCAACAAGATAACCATTAGGTATAGGTTTCCAATCCCTAGGATAGAAGATTTACTTGATTGTTTAGGAGGTGCTAAATATTTCTTAAAAATAGATTTGAAGAGTGGCTATCATCAAATTAGGATTAGACCTGGTGATGAGTGGAAAACTGCATTTAAGACTAATGAGGGGTTATATGAGTGGAAGGTCATGCCTTTTGGTTTGTCCAACACTCCTAGTACCTTTATGAGGCTGATGAATGAGGTCTTGAGGGAATTAATAGGAAAATTTGTCATAGTATATCTAGATGACATCCTGATTTTCAGTAATATGAGGGAAGAGCACCTCATCCATATAGACTTGGTTCTCAAAAGGTTATATGAAGAGTAGCTAATGATCAATTTAGCAAAGTGTCTATTTATGCAGGAAGAGATCATCTACTTGGGATTTGTTATCTCACATAACAAACTGAAAATGGATCAAGAGAAGGTAAGTGCCATATTGTCTTGGCCAACACCCAAAACCTTGAATGATATTAGAAGTTTCCATGGGTTAGCAACCTTTTATAGGAAGTTTATAAAGGGATTTAGTCATATTTGTGCACCCATGCTTGACACTATAAAGGGAGGACATAAGTGCAAGTTTACATGGACAAAGGAGGCAGATAATTCCTTTGAAACATTGAAGAAGGTGGCAGAGCAGCCAGTTCTTGCATTTCCTGACTTCAGCAAAATGTTTCAAGTAGAATGTGATGCAAGTCATATTGCAATTGGAGTAGTACTCAGCCAAGAAGGTAGGCCTATTGCATTCTTCAGTGAGAAATTAAATGATGCCAAGAAGAGATACTCATCCTATGATTTGGAGATGTATGCTCTAGTCCAGTCACTTAAGAAATGGAGGCATTACTTGATGCCAAAAGAATTCATAGTGTTCACAGATAATCAGGCCCTCAATTTCATAAACAGTTAAGAAAAGCTGAACCATAGGCATATGAAGTGGGTGGAAACTTTGCAAGCTTTCACTTTCACGCTCAAGCACAAGAAAGGGGTTAAGAACAAAGTGGCAGATGCTTTGAGCAGGAGAGTTCTGACCATCAATCAGATCCAATTGGAGAGTGTTGGGATTGATTCTTTAAAGACAATGTATGATGATGATGAAGACTTTGGCGAGATATACAAGGTATGCACTTCTTTTGGAGACAAATATCATGTTGAGTTCTCTGAATTTTTGATCCAAGATGGATTACTTTTCAAAGGTGGACAACTATGTATTCCAAGATGTTCTATGAGACTGAATATTATTCAGGAGACATTATGGGGCCATGGCAGGACATTTTGGTCTTGATAAAACTCTTGATCTTGTGAAGAGGCATTACTATTGGCCTAAGCTGTAGTCAGATGTGAGAAGATTTGTGGAAGCATGTGTAATATGTCAGAAAGCCAAAGGAAGATCCACAAATGCAGGTTTATATCAGCCATTACCCATTCCTTCTAGGCCATGGGAGAGCATAAGCATGGATTTTGTACTAGGTTTGCCTAGGACAAGGAAAGGATATGATAGTGTTTTTGTGGTAGTAGACAGATTTAGTAAAATGACACATTTCTTGCCATGCAAAACCACTTTTGATGCTTCGTATGTTGCAGACCTATTTTTCAAGGAAATAGTGAGGATCCATGGATTGCCATTGAGCATAGTCTCAGACAGAGATGTAAAATTTATTGGCCATTTTTGGAGGACTCTTTGGAAGAATCTTGGAACCAATTTGTCCTTCTCATCAGCCTACCATCCTCAAACAGATGGGCAGACTGAAGTTGTTAATCGTTCATTGGGAAATTTGTTAAGGTGTTTAACAAGGCAGCATGGAGAGAAGTGGGATAATATCCTACCCCAAGCAGAATTCTCCTATAATGACACCATCAATAGGAGTACAGGAAAGTCACCTTTTCAGATAGTGTATGGAATTCATCCAAGGGGTATCCTAGAACTAAGAGATCTACCTATAGGAGAGCCTATTAGTGCAGATGCAGAAGATTTTGCTTCAGCCATCAAAGACGTACATGATCAAGTGAAGAACCAGCTTCAACAAACTACATTGCAGTACAAAACCTATGCTGACAAAAAGAAAAGAGATTTACAGTTTGCAGTTGGAGATTTGGTGTGGGTAAATCTGAAGAAGGAGAGACTCACCAAAGGTAAGTATACCAAGCTCATGCAGAGGAAGATTGGACCATGCTAGATTTTAAAGAAGTGTGGGCAGAATGCTTATGAGATCCAACTTCCTCCTGATCTTGGATTGTCACCCATTTTCAATGTATGTGATTTGACTCCATACAAGCCAAATGTAGATATAGAACAAGAACCATTGCAGGATGCAGCAGATGATGATATTCCTAAGCATGATGCACCAAAATTGAAGAAGATATTAGAATCAAGAGTGACAAAGAAGACAAGGGACAAAGAGTACATGGAGTACTTGGTAGCTTGGCATGGACAACCTGTTTCAGAGGCAGTCTGGATGACTGAAGATCATATTACAAAATCTGGTGTCGATTTTCAAACTCTGATCTCAAAAGGGGCTTGAGATCTCTTCTTCAGGGAGTATGGTGCAGGGGTACCCCTTCAACACCCTTCAACAGGACAAATATGCACAAGAGGGAGAAGAATAAGGTTTTAATATATATTTTGACACTTAATGTTACCATGTAGCATTTGTATGTCATTAACTAATGTAACATTTTATGTTGACATGTTATGTTTTAACAGAAACGTGCCCGAGGCCAGTATTTGACATCATGGACAACAACAGGCATTTGGGTTATGTGCAGGATTACATCACATATGTCGTATTATTTGATGTTTTGTTGTCTTAAGAAATACAGATGCCGTGTGATTAATTAGGGTCTCTGCTGTAAATCTTGAAAGATTCAAAATCCCAAAAACAGAGGAGAGGGGTTAACAAAAACGGGGAGAGATGATCAAGAAAGGGGGCCCTTTCACTTTTTCTATCTGAAACTGTTCAAATGTAAGAAGCTGGAACGAGAGAATAGAAAATTCTGCAAATCATATTCTGTAAATTTTGAATCTTGTGTGAAACCTTGGTGAACCGAATTGTTCTATTTGTTAGGGTAAAATGCAGTTTAATCAAATGAATAATAACAAACCCAAACATCAACAGAATAATGAAAACAAGAAAGATTGAATGAAATGAGGCAATGAACAATATAGTGCAAACCTTCCCTATTCCAAAGCTTCTGTTGTTCGCTTATTACAACCGTCCTTTGTTGATGAAGTAGGCCCTCAGTGAGTGCACTCTTTTAGCTGTGTTGTAGGATGTCGGTAGTAAATAGCTAAGATGATAGATAATGTTGTGAAGTAGAGCTTCAAAGCAAAGGGTGATCTCAAGTAGATTGTATTGGGGGTGCCAAAGGCGCGCGGGTAGAATTCTACAGAGTAACAATACAAATAACCTGGATGAATAGAATGGAGGGATGGAGCTTCTTTTATAGACTCAGAAGAATGAGAATCAACGGTTGAGAGGAGATATGAAGATCAACGGCTGAGGATGGTTGAGGAATGTGCAACCAGTAGAAATATGACAAGTGTCTCAGCTCCATCATGAAAGAGGGGATGTGACAACATTGATTGGAGAGTTAACTCTTTTAACCGAATAGTTAACAAACTTGATTAGTCAGTTGGAAGAATGAATTATGGAATTGACTGAATGGATTGAGGGATTAACTCAATTGACTGGTTAGTTAACATTTTTGATTGATTAGTTAAGTAACTTCTGATTTGAGAAGAAATAGGACATGTGGGTGAGGGAAAATAAGGTAATTAAATATTTAATATATTTAATTACATGTGCAACCTGATGAGGTGGACAAGGTGAGGTGGATTTTTGGAATTTAGAACTTAGGATAGAGGAATTTGGATAAATTAAATAATTTAGGATTATTTAATTGTGTAGGACCTTTAGAAGAATTTTAGGGATTTTAATTAAATAAATTGAATTTATTTAATTATGGAATAGTGAACCGATTAAATAAATTTAGAATATTTATTTAATTGATAGAAGAATGAAATAAATATTTAGTTGAATTGTGTCATTTTTAGGTGTATACATTTTGCCCCTCTTTGATGCAATGCTGTTTACAGCGTTGTTTCAAAGAAATCGATAGTTTGACAGTGATACATGCCCCAGTTTGCCCCTGGTGCGAGTTTAATGATGATAGGATGCCCCCTCGGGAGATTGGACGGGAAAAGGGCGAAAGAATTTGAGACGGACGATCTCACGAAGACAAAGGGGTTAGGTTAGGTTGGAGGAAAAAGGACGCATTTCTAGGAAACGGGAAGAAAACAGGAGGAAAAACGGGCGCAGGAAGTAGTCACAGTCATCACCTAGCCAGAATTAGGGTTTGCAGGTTATAAATAGGAGCTGGGTCCACAAGATTATTCATTTGTACACTTGTTTGATCTGGATTGGATATAGAGAGCTTAGAGCAACTTGCAGCAGCATGGCAGCCAGAGCAGCAGACATTCCACGCGAGGAGCATCGATTCGAGCGAGTCCGTCGATTCGGGTGGCTAGCAGAGGCAGGACCCCCGGTATGTGCCTCAAAACTTTTTCCCTAGAGTCGAGTTAGTGTGTCATAAATGCTAGTAGAAAATAGGTCAAACAGATGCGCCGAAGTATAGAATGACGCATATGCAGCGCGAAATGGCGCATCTATAGTTTCGCAGCGCATATGTTTAATTTAGCGGCGCATATGCGAAAACTATGCATTTGTGGATTTTAGCGGTGCTTGCGTAGTTTGGCGGCGCATCTGCCGAATGCTGCGGCGCATGTGTTAAATTTGCGCATACGTGGAATGTGACGGCGCATGTGTGGTTTGGCGGCGCATCTATGGAATCTAGCAGCGCATACGCTAAAGCTGCGCATACGTACAATGTAGCTGTACATATGTAATTTTGTCGCGCTTTTGCTGATTATAGCAACGCATATACCAGAAGTGGCGCATGTGTAAAGAAACGACGCTTTTACCACCTGTAGTGGTGCATTTGCTTTTAGATAGCAAATTACTTAGCCAAATTGACTCGATTAGTGTCCTGTTCAATGCGGAAATCGATGAGCTATCTCCAAGATTGCAGGAATCTAGTCAAGAGATGTAGTGTGCTGTTTTGAACAATTTGAAATGCTAAGTTTAGTTGATATAGTTCAGTAGATATGTTGAGTATGGTATATGCGGCTTTAGACTGACGCCGTGCTTTTGCGTGCTTGCAGGAGGAGATATGAGACACATTGCAGTCAAGGGAGACATTCCCTATGCCCCTATTGCAGAGACATATGTTCACAGAGATCGACAGAGAGGCACTTGGTGCCATGGGTTTGGATTACGTGTGCTTCATGCCTGAGGTGCGGGCGAACCGTGGACTGTTGACAGCTGCCGTGGAGAGATTCCACAGTGAGGATGGGACTTCCACTTTCTGACTGGAGAGATGACCGTGACATTGGAGGATGTATACAGGATACCGCACTTACCCATTGTTGGTGAGTTGGTAGAGTACGACGCGCAGCGGGATGCAGGACTCGCCGAGTGCCAGCGAGTGTTCGATGACCCTGGCCTGGTTGGACAGGTCATCCCTTGGCATGACATACATGATTGTTACGACTATTTCCCTGGGATCATGGCTGGGTTGATCGGAGGCGTTGTATGCCCCGACATGAGATCACATGGGTTCCCCATTGGATGGGGCCGGATTATGGAGCGGATGCTAACTGAGGGCACTCGATATGCATGGGGAGTCTGCGTACTGGCCCACCTGTACTATGAGATGCACTAGGTGGTGTATCACCGCAGCATGAGTCTGTCAGCTGGAGTACTACTGCTACAGTTTTGGCTGTGGGAGCACATAGTGGTGACGAGGCTGATATGTGTGTTTGCGAGGCAGTGAGGAGAGCCATACAGTTATGGCTATGCAGGAGTGATTTCCCAGCACAGGCTGGGGAAGTTGGAGTACTGGAGGCATACCTTGGATGGCGTATATGTGGTCGTCTGGAGATCGTACTTGGATTGTGAGCCCTGGGATGATGAGGGAGATGAGTTGCCGTACTGCTTTCAGACGCGGTGGTTGATAGGCCGGACACGACACATATTGGAGAGACAGATGGTGGGCCGGGTGCTGAGACAGTTTGGCAGGAGGCAGGGTATACCGCAAGGACAGGCTTTGTTCGCACGGACACATGCAGAGAGGGTCCGATGGGGGCCGATGGCTTCGTATGAGGAGGCCCTGGCAGAGTTCCGGCAGACTCCTTATGTGGCATGGGACATGAGGATGGAGATTGCTGATGCAGGGATCACCCAGGAGTATGAGGATTGGATTACTGCACATCCCTTTCTGAGATACCTAGGACCTGGTATGCTAGTGCCTCGTATTGATGAGGTAGATTCAGAGGAGGAGGGTCAGGTTGGCTGGGGGAGAGGTAGAGGACGGGGACGAGGAGGACAAGGTGGTGATGATGGAGAGAGGCTGAGACAGCGGAGGAGGGTAGCTCAGGCTGAGCAGGCAGTGCCAGGACAGGTTGCACAACAACAGATACTGCAGCAGGCACAGATGCTGCCACCTCAGCAGGTACCACAGCAGGAGGTGCCCCAGCCACAGGGGCCAGTGCAGGTAGAGGTGCATGAGAGGGCCATAGCCAGCCTGAGGGGACAAGTGAGAGCTGCGGGCACAACTTAGGAGGGCCGACGGTCAGCGAGAGATGGACGTAGCAGTGATCACAGGGCTGACTCGTGAGAGGGACATGGCAGATGCACGGGTACGCGTCATTCGTGTGGAGCGAGACATTGCAGTGGCAGCTATGGGGACAGACGTAGCCAGCTCATTTTTGGTTGGGCAGGTGCAGCAGGCATAGGCACAGGTAGGCCAGTTGCAGGCACAGTTGGCACAGGCACAGGCAGAGCTCGCTAGGGCACAGGCACAGGTGCATTATTATCGGGGCTTGTACCATGGGGCAGTGCCAGCGAGTTAGAGGGCTTCGAGTTTCACGAGTTAGTCTGGGGCTACTCAGAGAGCAGGTCCATCACGGTCAGGGGCTTCTGTGATGGGTCTCCAGTAGTCAGGGGCTGGCAGTGGTGGCCCACAACAGCAGGGGTAGACTTGCACCAGATTTTGTGTTTTTTGGGACATGTATCACCATCCTTTTGGATGTATATTGTATATGACATGTTGATTCCGAGAGAGATGATGATATTGTACATTTGGACTTCTTTTTATGATTGTATATATGATGATGCAGCCTTATGATCTATTGCAGATGTTATGAGATGATGATTTACTTCTATTGTATGATGCAATGTATGTGTAGACTTAGATGTTCTATCTGATGCTATATGAGATGCTATGTGATGTCGATATGATGTAATATGTTTCAAATGTATGCAAATGCAACATGATTTCTATGTGATTATGCAGCTTGTTTGTATGTGATGTATTTAGCTATGTTTTTGATGTTTTTACTTTATGATGCAATATGATGATAATGTATGGATGACCTAATGCACTGTGTTATGTATGCAATTGATTTGAATCATGTTCATGACTAACTCAAAATGTGATATGATATGCACCTATATGCTTTGTTTTTGTGATGTCCGAATGTACTCTATCGACACAAGAGTGACAGGATGATAGATAGAAGAATGGTTTTGACAGGATGACTGGATATAGATAGACCTAGAAACTTCATTTGATGTTGTTACTCTGCATAGTTCGGGTAATGAGGATTGTATGGGATATGGATATTGATACTTTGCATTTTGTGGAGCTTTTTTATTGCATGGGATATGGATGTATGGATGTATAAATGGATGTATGATGGATGCTTTTTAGAGTGCTTTATTTCATTATTGGGCAATTTATTTTTGGTACATTTTCTGAAATGTTATAAGTGAATACAAGCATCTAGGTATAATTGAACCGAGATGACCTGAGTACCGCTTACATGGATTCTGATTTGGCAAGTAAATACAAGCATCTAGTCAAAATTGAATCTAGATGACCTGAGTACTTCTTGCGTGTCAACAAACAAGGATTGCCCCCACTCATGTTAGACCTTTGATATCCTCGATGATCTTTTGCTGATCATGTCCTTAGACAAGGTGTCACAATACTAAGGTGGAATCCGTAGATAACAAACAAAGAAATATGATCATGCCCCATCATAGCATCTCTAGCTTTTGGCATCCTTGAGTAGCATAGAAAGACATGATAACAAAAATCAAGACTCTATAACATAACCCTGATTTCAAGCCGCAAAACATTCTAGCATTTAGATGTGTTTTCCTTATTGGAATTTAGATAGAATCAGTTAGAAGACCTTGGGTATTTGCATTGCTTTAGATAGGTTAAGATGTTCATAGTCAAGATTTCTGCTTGAAGCGCGGGTTCTACTTGTATTTGCTTGTGTGGTGAGAAGATTGCACAATCCTTATTGGGGAGACGGACCCTAAGGGACTGACCTAGTGCCTCGGGGGCTCATTGCTAAATGGCCTTGCCTACGTGACGACGCAGAGGCAACGTAGTCCGGGGTAAACCCTAATGGACCATGGATGGACTAGAAGAAAGACGACATGAAAGATGATAAAAAAGGGGATGAATGGGACCATGGGAGCCTCGGGGGCGCATTAGAATAATGGCCTTGCCTACGTGATGGCGCAGAGGCAACGTAGTTCACGGACTTGGACCATGGACATTGACGAGAGACACTATGTTAGGCTCACATTGAGGAGACGGTATGGGAGAAAACCTTGGTTGACAAGGCCATAAGGAGAGTATCAAGCCACGATAGGTAACTATCAAGTGTTTATTGTGGGACAGATATGGGTTGAATGGAAAATGAGCGAAGGAAGAATGGACTCAAGGTGATTGGATTCCCAAAGATGGAGAAGGCGGTTCATCACAAGTAACGCCTGTTTACCAGGTTTTCATCACTTGCTTTTATTTGCACGAGAAGCTAGAAAGTAAACATGACGCCTGTTTGCCAGGTTTTCATCATGCTACCTATCCAAGGTGCCTGTTTGCCAGGTTTTCACTGAAGGATGATTTTTTTGTATGCTTTCTATTTTTTCTAATTTTTTTGTATTTTCTCTTTTTCACTTTTTTGATTTTTTGATTTTACCATGCCCCCTTGCATTGGGGTTCTCCTAGGTATAGAACCGGTGAAGGTGCATGCTGTTGATTGGATCATCGAACAACTCACCCTCTGATGTTGCCAACTGATATGCCCCCGATCCGTAAGCAGCTACAATCACATAGGGCCCAAACCAGTTAGGCTCGAACTTGCCTTTCTTTTCTCTGTCTTGTTGGTTGCGAGGATTCTCTTTGAGAATGAGGTCCCCAACCTTAAAGCATCTTGGGCGAACCTTGTGGTTATAGCTTCTTGACATCATCTGTTGATATGCTTTGAGATGATCGAAGGCTTTCTGTCACCTTTCTTCTAGTAGCTCTAGTTCTTGTAACCTGGAGACTCTGTATTCTTCGTCTGATATGAGACCTTTCAACAACACCCTGAGAGATGGTAGTTCGACCTCAATGGGGAGGATGGCTTCTGAACCATAGACAAGGGTGTAGGGTGTAGCACCTGTGGGAGTGCGTATACTGGTTCTGTAGGCCCACAGAGCAGGATTGAGTTGGACATGCCAATCACAGCCAGCATTGTTGATAATCTTCTTTAGGATTTTCAGAATGGTTTTATTTGATGCCTCAGCTTGACCGTTACCTTGGGGGTAGTATGGAGTGGAGAAGTGATGTTGGATTTTGAAATGCTTACAGAGTTCCTGGACATCCTGATTTTTGAATGGTCTTCCATTATCTGTGATAATGGATGAAGGAATGCCATATCTACAGATAATGTAATTCAGGATAAAAGAGGAAATTTGCTTGCCTATGACGGTGGTGAGGGGAACGGCTTCAATCCACTTTGTGAAATACTTAGTGGCGGTTATGATGGATTTGTGGCCGTTGGAAGAGGGTGGATGAATCTTTCCCACAAGGTCAAGTCCCCATTGGCAAAAGGTCCAGGGTGTCGTTAAAGGTCTCAACACTTGAGCAGGTGCATGGATCAGGTTCCCGTGTATTTGGCACTGTTTGCACTTTTTGACTAATTGATATGAATCCATTTCCATGTTTGGCAAGTAATAACCCAAACGCATGAGTTTCTTGGCTAAGGAAGGACCGCTGGAGTGTGTTCCGCAGATCCTTTCGTGTACGTCTCGTAAGGCAATTATGGATTCTTCTTGTTCTAAACAATGGAGCAAAGTACCATTGAGACCACGTCGGTAAAGGGTATCGGCTATGATGGTGTAGCGAGAGGTTTGTCGTATGAAATTTCGCTTTTGATTGGAAGAGAGGTCAGGTGGGAGAATGTTGTCCTTGAGGTAAGTGTAAGTCTTACCGTACCAAGGTGAATCAGATCTGACTAGAAGGCAGATGGAATGGGTCTCAAGATCATAAGCTGGTTGCCGGATAGTTTCCACTAAGAATTCATACCATGACTCATTTTTAGGTATTTCCAGAAGAGAGGCTATGGTAGCCATTGCATCTGCCGCCTTATTCTCAATCCTAGGTATTTGCTCGAAGGAGATGGTCCCGAAGTGTTCTTTGAAGTCGTCAACCATTCGTTTGTATGGGATGAGCTTTTCATCTTTGGTTTGATACTCATCGTTGACCTGATTGATGATAAGCTGAGAATCACCATAGACATGCAGTTCTTGGATTTTCCACTCAGTCGCCATCTTGAGACCAATTACCAAGGCTTCATACTCTGCTATGTTATTGGTGCATGGAAATAACAAACGGTAGGACTTCAGAATTGTGTCACCTTGAGGAGTTATAAACAGGATACCTGCCCCCGAGCCATGGTTTGTATAAGACCCGTCAAAGTAGAGTTTCCAGAAAGATGTTGACACATTGAATAAGGACTCATTGGGAAACTCAAACTGCATGGGCTTGCTGTCTTGTAACGGTGCATTTGCTAGTTGGTCAACTATGATTTGTCCCTTGATGGCTTTTCTGTCCACATATTCGATGTCATACTCACTGAGAAGCATTACCCACTTTGCTAGGCGACTTGTGAGAGCTGCTTTGCTGAGGAGATACTTCAGCGGGTCGATTTTTGCAATGAGTTTAACGGGATGTGCAAGCATGTAATGTCAGAGTTTTTGTGAAGCAAAAACTACTGCGAGACATGATCTTTCTACTTGTGAGTATTGCAACTCATAGCCCACTAAGGTTTGACTGATGTAGTATATAACTCTTTCCTTGTTCTCGTAATCTTGCTGGGCTAGAAGAGCTCCCAGAGCAGTAGGTCTAGCAGATATGTAGAGAATTAGAGGTTTTCCTTGGATCGGAGGCATGAGAATGGGTGGATTCATAAGGTATTCCTTTAGCTTGTTGAATGCTTCTTCACACCGCTCATCCCATTTAAATGGAATGTTTTTGTGCAGGAGATGGTTGAAAGGTTGGCACTTGTCTGCCAGCTGTGATATGAATTTGTGGATGGCCTGCAGCTTGTCCTGTAGGGATCTCAACTGAGTTAGAGTCTTGGGTGGTGGCATGTCCATTATAGCTTTGACCTTAGCTGGGTCCACCTCTATTCCGTTTGCCGACACTATGAAGCCTAGCAACTTGCCTGAAGTTACCCCAAACACACATTTCTTTGGGTTCAGTTTGACTTGGAATTGGTCCAATCTTTGAAAAACTTTTTCTAAGACATCCAGGTGTGAGTCCCTTGTGAGAGACTTCGCTAGGATATCGTCGACATAGTCTTCCATAGTTACATGCATCATGTCATGAAATATAGTAGTCATAGCTCTTTGATATGTGGCACCTGCATTTTTTAGCCCAAATGGCATGACATTTCAGCAAAAGGTACCCCAGGGGCAAGTGAAAGCTGTCTTGTGTTGGTCCTCTGGTGCTATTTTGATTTGATTATACCATGAGAATCCGTCCATGAGTGATAGCATTGTATGTCCTGTAGTTAGGTCGACTATGATATCGATGTTTGGCAATGGAAAGTCATCCTTGCGGCATGCTTTGTTTAAGTCTCGAAAATCATTGCATAGTCGAACTCGGCCATCTGGTTTGGATACTGGCACTATGTTGGATATCCATTCTGGGTAATCTATGGCTCTGATGAACCCCACATCCAGCAATTTCTTGAGTTCTTCTTTGACCAAAAGTGCTATGTGAGGATGCATTTTTCTCAGCTTCTGCTTTACTGGCTTTACTCCTGGATCCAATGGCAGATGATGTAGAATTAAGTTTGGGTCTAGACCTGGCATGTCTGCATATGACCAAGCAAAGCTACCTCTTTTCTTCTTAAAGAACGGTACAAACCTGGTTTTCTCTGGTGGTGTGAGAGATTTGGCAAAGTGGATAATCTTGGGCTGTTCTTCTGTTCCAATATTCACGGGCTCTGTTGGTTCCACAATAATCTGTGACCTTTCCTGGTACATATCACTAGGGAGAGTGTCAAGCATTCCATCGTTAGGTGCCACAGTTGGGTTTTCACCTTCGGATACGTCCTTTTTTTACTGTTTTGTGATCTGACACTGCCGCAAGGCAGTTTTCACTGTCAGATCTATTTTTGATCTTGATATTTTTGCGACTGGAAGGCTTGGCACCCTCCCTGAAGTAAGCCATGGTATTCAGTTCAATAGCAAAACCATCTTTATGATCTCCCTTGGGTAAGTGGTCCCTAAGTTCCATGTAATCAATGTAAGCATCGTCGTTTTGGAACATGTCTAGTTGGGGAGTTCCTTGCAGATCCCAGTCAATAAGCTCAGGGTGCAAGAGGGGAAGGGAGTCAGATGATAGACCTGATTCATTGATGGTATGAATGGAAATGTTGGGAGCATTGGTGGGGATTGTGGTCAAGATGGTACTTTCTTCCAAATTGTTTATTGCAATTGGAATTTAAACTTTCCTCAAAAGCCATAATCTCAGGGATGGGCAAATCAGACTCCAGTGGTCTGTCCCATTGCGTTTGTCCCTCACGGTAGGGGCTAAGAGTTTGGATGGTGTCGACCTCTTTGTCCTCGCAGGAGTGTTCTGTTAGCTCGTCCCACTCATACTCATTTGAATCTGTGTCGCTGTCCACTTGGAGTGTTTGGATTGTTTCTACAAGGCAAGCATTTTCTTTAGCTTTGCCCTTGCCTTTGTATCCTAGGCCACTTGTGTTTCTAGCCGATGAGGATGAAGAATGTTGAATAGGTTCAATGATTCCTTCTTTTCTGAGGCCGATGGGGCCTTGTCCTTCGTACCCCATCCTGTGCAGAATAGTCTCACCTCGCCCATAGAGTTCTGTTGGGAGTCTAGGCGGATCTTGGGGTGTGTTTTCTTCTTCAACATAAAGCCATTGTAGGAGATCTCTCTCCTCTGTTTCATCAGATAAGGTCCCTCATTTTACAAAGGGAGTTGTGGGAGCTACAGGAGGAGCAAATGGCTTTGGAAAATGTTTGGGTTGGCCAAAAGAGCGAGGAGACAAAGGCATTTTGGCAAGATTGAGGCTATGCTCAATGGAGTATTCCCCCACTCCACTTTCTTTTATGGTAATCTTCTGTGCTTTGGGTCTTGAGGAGGAAGCTTCAGCGGTATTGTCCTGTCACGGGGTAGGGGAAATGTATGCTCTGTTGTTGGGTATGACACACTTGGGTTTTGCACGGAAAGAATTGCAGTGTTGGTAGGGGTCAGGGTTGCCTTGAATGGTGACTTGCTTGCCATTGTGTGGGAACTTAATGCATTGATGATAGGTTGAGGGGACAACCTTCATGGCGTGAATCCATGGTCTCTCGAGTAGGATATTATAAGCAAGCTTCCGATCAAGGACTTGACACACCACATCTTTTATTATTGGTCCCACTTGAATGGGTAGGACAACTGTTCCCTTTGTGGTTCTTTCTTCCTCGTCATATGCTTTGATGGTAATTTTCCTCCTTGGATCAACTGCCTGTTCGGAGAACCCTAGTGCAAGGACTAGCTTTAGTGTGCAAATATTTAAACCAGCACCTCCATCAATGAGAACCCTCTTGATGCGGTGCTTGTGTATGAAGGCGACAATGTGCAGAGGGGTGTTATGAGGTTGGGATACAGAGAGGTCATCTTGCTCAGTAAATGATATGGAGTTGGAGGATGTCAGATTGCCTACCATGGTCTGGAACTTCTCTTGGGCCAAGTTAGTGGGGACAGTGGTTTCCACTAAGGCTTTCTCAAGAATCTCCTTATGAGAAGGAGATAGATGCAATAGCTCCAATATAGAAATGTGAGCTGGAGTTTTCTGTAACTGGTCGATGACATTGTACTGTCGGAAGTTGGATGGGGACTGTGACGACCTTGGAGGGGTAGTATTGAGTGTGACTTTACCACTGCGGGTAATTATACTACAACCAGTTCTGTTAGGTCTTGGTTGTTGGTTGGGTGAGATGACATTGACCTGTGGGATGTGCTCGGAAATGCAGTTTATGGTGTAGTCAAATGGCACACTTGCATAGTTGGCATTACTCATCCCGCTGTTCTAATTTGGCCGGTTGCGATTATTGTTGTTGTTGTCGTTATTGTTGTAGTTGTAGTAGTTGTTGTTGTTGTGGCCGGTGTTGTTGATGTTGTTATAGGGCCTGTTGTGATTCAGAAGTGGATCCCTGTAAGCCACATGAGATTCGTTCGAGGTATGTTGTTGTGTCCCTCCCTGGTTCTGATCTAGTACATCTTGTATGACATGTTTGAGGCGGATGCAGTTGTTAGTTGTATGCCCCCTTCCTCGATGATATTCACAATAGTCTGTGTCCTTCCAGTAGGGAGGTTTGACTATAGGCTTGTAATCACTTGTTGGTGGTAGAGAAATTTCGTTGTTAGCCAACAACTTCCTTAGTGCAGACTCTTGAGACTCACCCAATGGTGTGAATTTTCTCCTTGGATTTGAACTGAACCAAGGTCTGGGCTCCCGAGAGGGTGGTTTGTTGAGTGTACCATTGTTTTCTTCTCGAGAGTGAATATGGGTTGTTGCTTGGGAGCTGCCGCCTTGGCATCCACTACACCATCGTTGACCACATTCTTGTTCTTGGTCCAAAACTTTGATTTATTTGTTGTGTAATTGGAGGTAGGTGTGTCCTTGTATAGCTTGATAGCTCCTTTAGTGATCATAGCCTTTTCGATGAATAAGCCCATTTCAATGACTTTTGAGAATGATGTAGGGCATTGTATCTGTATTTGATAGCTAAGATCAGGATTTAGATTGTGGACAAACATCTCCAATAGCTGCTTCTCAGGCATATCATAAGAACACTTACTAGCTAGTTATCTCCATCGTTGTAAGAAGGTGGTGAATGACTCACCACTCTTTTGTTTGGTGTTGCATAGATCTAGCATAGATACCTCGTGTTCGATGTTGTAAGAGAAGTGCATTATAAATTTATTGACAAGTTCATCAAAAGTTCTGATTCCTGGTGGGAGACGCGGAACCACTCCATAGCTTGACCACCTAAAGATCTTGGGAATAGTCTCATCAAGTAGGTCTCGTTGTGAGCTACTTCTAAACATGCTGCATTGAATTCCCTGATATGATCTCTAGGGTCCCCTTTTCCTTTGTATTTGTCAAACTTTGGAACTCTGAACTGATAGGGGAATGACTTCATGACCAAATTTTTGTCAAAGGGGTACGGTGCTATATCTTCCAAGGAGTAGTTCTTGGTACTTGTACCCGTCTTAAGGTCTGATATTTCTTTTGTGAGGCTCTCGAGTTGTTTTCTCATGTCTTCCATAGGAGCATTTTGATCTATGGGTTTCTTTCCTCCATCGTTTGCATGCGGGACTGTGTCATTTGTACCCCTCTCATGATCATTGTCTACATTTTCCATGATTGTACTTATATCAGTCTGCGGGGAGTTTAATTCTGAGACTAGCAAGATGATGGAAGTATTTATGGGGGTCTTCATAGAGCACCTTCTCTACTAGGCGTTGGAATTTTCTATCTTGGATGTGCGCTTCATACTCTTCATGAGAAATTTCTTTGTCACTATCATGGGGTTGGACGATGCGATTGGATGAGCCAGCCATTTCTATTTGCTTTTTGTGCTGGGATCGAGTAAGGACCATGCAAGGTGACGTGGGATGGAGTGGACTAGGATTATAAACTTTGGCAAGGTGCCGACTGAGACAATTGTGAATAGGGTACCTAAAACAAGGTTTGGACAAAGGATTCTCTCACTCAATGACTTCAAGTAAGATGGTTGACACAAGACGTTAGCCACTAGTAAGGGTAGTCAATACCAGTCTTACTGTGTAGGGCCTAGTCGTTCAACAAGACTACTAGCAAAGGTACTGTGACCTACTAGGCTTACGTGAATTTACTAATGATACGAGAGAATGATCTATGTCGAACCGGTATGGAATAAACTGACTTTGCTTTGACAGGAGGTGAATGGGTGATTGACGGAAGAGACACACTTTGGGTGAAATGGATGAAGATTGACTGCAAGGCTGAATCTGATCTCAGAAGGTGAAGCTAGGCTGAAATGGGTGCTCCAAATAGGTAGAAATATCTCCTCAAAAATAGTGCAAATGCTCACTGTCGTGTATGCGCAGAAACAACAACAGAAATGAGCATATGCGCCGTAAGTCGCAGTATATGCGCAGCACTGGTGAAATATAAATGCGCAGCAAGTCTGCCCGTATGCGCAGCAAGTCGATACAAATGCGCAGCAAAAATAGGTATATGCGCAGCTCTGTTTTTTTGGCAAAATTTTAGATTTTTTCTGGTGTTTTTGGTATTTTTGGCTGGAAAAAGGCCTTCTTGGTCTGATTTTATGAATTAACAGCAAGAAAACACAGCAAGCACAAAGAATATTTTATAGTTTTTCATTGTTTTTGTGGTTTTTCTGACTCTATTTTGGACTAAAAGCAAGCACAAAAATCCTAGGCTAGAAATGGATTATAAGGGATTTGGCCACTAGAACAAGAGGTATTTAATGTGGGCAACCGTTCAAGTGGTTACACATGCGACGGCACTACTCTCCGTTGTGGAGTCTCCCAGCCTCAAAGGGTTGCGCCTGAGAGGTTTTGGGGGAGGTTGGCCGTTGGTGTAACATAGCAGCACTCGTTGCAGGAAGTTTTCACCTCAAGCACAATTTATTTTAAGTGGCTTGGTAGGGCTTGGCTTTAGCTTGTTACCACTCAGGGTCGTTCCCACTTGGACCAGCGTGCATCCAAGGGCCGACCCCTCCTAAAGGTTAAACAAATAGAATGACAAGTCTGGCACTCTGATCACCCAGTAAAGGGGAGAGCATAAGCCTATTGTCATTCGTCAAGCATAGAAGACACTGATTAATCTAACCTAGTTAAAAGTAGAAAAATTAAATGGGCTAATCTACTTGGGCAAGCACAGAACTTTGAAGTGATTTTGGCAAGATAGCATTGGTTCAGTTTTAACCCCAGAAATCAATGGTGAGTTCAGTTTTAATTCTCGTAGCACGAAATAGTTAACTTTGAAGTTTTGGTCCAACGAGATAGCAGTAGTTCAATTTTAACCCAGAAATCAATGATGAGTTCAGTTTTAATCCCCGTAGCCTGAAATAGTTAACTTTGAAGTTTTGGTCCAACGAGATAGCAGTAGTTCAATTTTAACCCCAACATCAATGGTGAGTTCAGTTTTAATCCTCGTAGCACAAAATAGTTAACTTTGAAGTTTTGGTCCAACGAGATAGCAGTAGTTCAATTTTAACCCCAACATCAATGGTGAGTTCAGTTTTAATCCCAGATAGCAATAACTTGGAAAGTGTTGCAATGCAAGAGACAAATGATCCAGTTACTTCTTTCCTAATTAGAGCTAGGTGAGGATTTGAATGAACATCAGTTTTACTATCCCTTTGAAAATGAAGTGTGAACTATTTAAATGCAACTATATGGCACTAAACCCGAGCCTATCCTGCAAAATAGCTCCAACGAACACCTGCGAAAATGTTAGTGTTAGCAAATTTTCTCAAAAGGGTACTAAAACCACTGCCTACTACAGAAGCGCAGCTTCAATGATTAAATGTGTAGAAATAATCAACAGAAGCGCAACAAGGATAAATGCGCCGTAACAGTATGCGTATGTGCAGCAGAAAAGGACAGATGTGCAGTAATGATGAATGCGCTGTAACAGTGAGCAAAAGCGTAGGAGTAACGCATAGAAGCACAAAATTAACGGATGCACCATAACAGTGCGCAGATGTGCAATAGGTATGAACAGATGCGCAAGATTGGTAGATGCGCCATAACAGTGCTCAAAAGCGCAGCAAAAATGCACATATGCGCAGGAATAACGAAAGCACCGTAGAAATGGGTATATGCACCACAGAAATGTTCAAATGCATCGAAGTAGCCTGTACGTGACTATGCGTGACCTGTACAGAACCTGCCTTAAAAAAAAAGCTCAGATTTTGATGAGATAAAGGGGCAAAGGCCCCACGATGGGCGCCAAAAATGTTATGGTAAAATGTGGTTTAATCAAATGAATAATAACAAACCCAAACATCAACAGAATAATGAAAACAAGAAAGATTGAATGAAATGAGGCAATGAACAATACAGTGCAAACCTTCCCTGTTCCAAAGCTTCTGTTGTTCGCCTATTACAACCGTCCTTTGCTGATGAAGTAGGCCCTCAGTGAGTGCACTCTTTTAGCTGTGTTGTAGGATGTCGGTAGTAAATGGCTAAGATGATAGATAATGCTGTGAAGTAGAGCTTCAAAGCAAAGGGTGATCTCAAGTAGATTATATTGGGGGTGCCAAAGGCGCGCGGGTAGAATTCTACAGAGTAACAATACAAATAACCTGGATGAATAGAATGGAGGGATGGAGCTTCTTTTATAGACTCAGAAGAATGAGAATCAACGGTTGAGAGGAGATATGAAGATCAACGACTGAGGATGGTTGAGGAATGTGCAACCAGTAGAAATATGACAAGTGTCTTAGCTCCATCATGAAAGAGGGGATGTGACAACATTGATTGGAGAGTTAACTCTTTTAACCGAATAGTTAACAAACTTGATTAGTCAGTTGAAAGAATGAATTATGGAATTGACTGAATGGATTGAGGGATTAACTCAATTGATTGGTTAGTTAACACTTTTGATTGATTAGTTAACTAACTTCTGATTTGAGAAGAAATAGGACATGTGGGTGAGGGAAAATAAGGTAATTAAATATTTAATATATTTAATTACATGTGCAACCCGATGAGGTGGACAAGGTGAGGTGGAAAGGTGAGGTGTAAGTGTGAGGTGGATTTTTGGAATTTAGAACTTAGGATAGAGGAATTTGGATAAATTAAATAATTTAGGATTATTTAATTGTGTAGGACCTTTAGAAGAATTTTAGGGATTTTAATTAAATAAATTGAATTTATTTAATTATGGAATAGTGAACTAATTAAATAAATTTAAAATATTTATTTAATTGATAGAAGAATGAAATAAATATTTAGAATATTTATTTAGTTGAATTGTGTCATTTTTAGGCGTATACACTGTTTATTATCTGTATAGAACCGTTGTATTTTTAATTTTAGTTATTCTGTTGCCGTGATGCAAGGTTAAATCCATTCCACTGGTGGATTTCTGTGAAATTAGTGGAATGGACGTGTAAAATAGTTTTCCCATTTTTGGTTCATTCTTTTGTTAGATAAACATGGAAATGTAGAAATTGCAAAATCTGTCTTAGAGAAGGGCCTCGGCGGGAAAATTCAAATATACATTTGAAGTATATACATGGATTGTATGTTTGAGATAGTCTATGAATATATCGCACCTGCTGCGAGCCTCATTCTGTGTATGCACAGTGGAAAGTGGTATGTGTGAAAAGTCTTGTTTAGTCAAGTTTGTGTTATTAAGTGAATATACATTTCCTGTATATATCGCAACTGTATGAAGGTATTTTCTTTGTGTATATTGTTGTTGTATCTGGGTACCACCTTGTGTATGTCGTCAGACAAATTGTGTATGTAAGAGTCATCGGGTGGATGAAATTGTGTTGAGCCGACAGTATACAGTCTCACCGATCAAGTTGTATCAGAGTGACAACTGAAGGTGTCACCGATGGATAGTTCATCGGCACATCGGCGGAGGGAGATTCACTGTAGCCGATTGTGAATGTCTCATCGATAGAGGGAGTTTGAGGATAGAGTGGTCGGGAAGAGATGAACCATCGGAGAGTGAGTAGAAGGTTTCACCAATAGAGGCAGTCTTGTCGAAGGAGAAGTTGGTGTTAGGTATATCAGTATGAGATGCCCATCGGTGTAAGAAGTAGGGAGTCTGAGCGATAGTGTTAACATATCGGCATAAGGAGGTGTATCGACGGAGTAGCTTAAAGTTGGACCGACGGTGGAGGTCTGGCCGACGAAGGAGTTGGCGTAAAGGGTTTCGGAGTGACAAGTGACATCGGTAGAGGGAATGAAGTCTTCGTCGATAGTTATATGTCTTGGCAATAAGGAGTTTGGCGTCGGCGTGAAGTGGAGCGTCAGGGAGACCTTCCGCGGCTAGACCGACATTGTAAGTGTTGCCGATAAGCAACTTAGACGATAGAGGTGACCGGTAGCAGAGGTAATGGGAACCTGTTCAGCAAGTTAGGGTTTGCATGTTTCGGTCTGGCCTCAGTCATCGGAGCAAGTTAGTGTGGAGAGCTCGATAGGCACTATCTTGCCGATAGGCACATAAACGAAATACTCATCGGTGTGAGTTTTGGTTTCGGCGAGCAAGGAGAAAGCTAGGCTGATAACAAGTGTTTGGCCGATGAACATAATGGCATCGGTGAGAGGGAGACTGTCGGGAAGAAAGAACAGGGGAAGGCCGACAAGGCAAGTCAGGTCGATAAGGATAAAGAAGCATAGTTCGGTAAGACATTGAAAGTCTCTTGCTGATATTGACAAAAGCAAACATTTTGCATGTTTCTGCTGAAGACCTTTGCATCAGAAAGAGTCACGGTAATTCAAAAATAAAATCTTCTCAACTTGCCGAAGCACATATTGCCAAAGAGTGGAGGACGTGCTTTCAAAGGAAAAGGGTATTTGAAGAAATTTGAACATTTCCCTTTTGCCAATTCACTTCTATGAGTAATTCTTAAGCCAATTCAACACAAAAAAGGACTTTGGCTGTAACATTGGGTTTTACTCCACTACCATATCGAACCATAAGCCTTACAAAAGGTGTTGAGGCACATCATGACTTGTTTGAAAGTGGATTCATTCTCAGCAAGGGTGCAAACAATTATTAGCAAAATGCTCCTTAATGAGTTGGATGGTTGACTAAGAGAGATTCCTTTAACAAGACCCCGCGCAACTCTATGGACCAGGAGATAGCTTAAGGCCTCTACAACGAAAACATAAAGAGGACATTGGGAATGATCCTTTCTTATGGACCAAAAGAGTCCAAAACTATTAGAAAATTTTCCATTGATGGAGAGACAATTAGACACATTGGTGAAGAGGGTTTAAACAATGAATGGAAAGAAATCTCTAAACCCAAGTGCTTTAAGCATGGCAAAAAAGAATGACCATTTAATACAATCATATACTTTCTCATAATCAATCTTAAGGAAAAGGTCATGACTTTTGACAAATTCAGCTTGCTTAGGTCTCACAATTGTGGCAAATAGATGGAGACGTGAAGAGCAAGAACTTTGACCATAATCTTATATGATACATTCAACAAAGCTATACGCCTCAAACTAGAAACGAGCTTAAGATCCCTATTTTTGAGAATGAACTTGATATTGCCTAGGGATTTATTTTGAAGTGCTTCCTTGTAGACTTGAAAAGGATTAGGGCCCATGAATTACCAAGTGGCCTTGAAGAACTTGCATGTGAAGCTATCAAGGCTAGGGGATTTATTGTTGGTCATTTGCAAAATACTAAATGGAGCTCCTTGAGAGGAAGTGACACATCACAAAGCTTTTGAGTAGAGGGATCAAGCTAATAATGAACGAAAAGAAGGCATTATGTAAAACAAGAACATACTCTTCAAATCCCTCTTGGGCTTGATACACAAGTTTATACTGACCCATAAACACTTTGGAGATATCTGAGAGCATAGTAAGACACCCATGAGAAGAATTGATGGCTTTAATATGTTCTTTGGCATGCTTGAGGCACAAATACTTGAATAATTCCTTATTGGCTTTGTCCTTAGTGGTTAGTGCTAGAGCCTCACTGACCAACTTAGAGTCCTATCACGACATGAGTGAGTAGTTTATGATATTGTGATTAGGAGCTTGACACCTAAAACAAGTGTTAGGTAGATTAATGGAAGTCAACTTCTGTGAAAAGTGAAGGTGACTTGCTTGAATTTCCAATGACTTTGACATAGACCCTCTTGTGGGGACAATTTAGAATATATGTTTAGTTCATGGTAAATAAAATGCCCTAGTAGCTAGAGAATTTAATCCAAGAAAGCCCAAAGATGAATAGGTTGAGCAAGAGGCTTAACTCAGATGGGGACCAAGAGTGAGGCTTGCTCTGGGAACTTGAAATTGTATGTCTAGCTAAATAGCGCAAAAGGGTGTTGCACATGAATCAACAACTAGATTAGTTTAAGAGCATATTTACGCTGATAGGCGTTCACTCACAGAGCGAGTCAAGCTCCGTGTAGTTGCAGATTTAAATCAATGATCTACCTGCTAGTGCAGGTACAAGGACGACCATAAGATCCATTTGAGCCATTGGCAGCATATCAGTGAATAATGATCTTGATGCACAACAGTAGAAGGAGATCGACGATTGGGAGGTGTCAAAATTTATAGCTAATTATGCTGATAGGCGTTCCCTTGCAGGTATACCTGTAAAACATTCAATGGACGCAGCGACCATATTTGTCAGGATTAAAGAAGCATGCCTACAGTGATTGCCTCGAAGAAAGGGAAGCATGTCATGCAAACTAGTGAAGTAGTCTTGGGATATAGGGGAGAGGACCCAGTAGTGGAGCACCCTAACTTCACGCCTCTCAAAATCATACATGGCAATTTCGAATCACTCCAAAATTTTTACAGTAGCTTACTTGGCAATGCCCCTGCTTATAACTAAGGTTTTTGAGCCACATCATCAAATATGATGCCACATCAACATGCTTTTTGTTGAGGTGCCCCCCCAAAAAGGGTGTACTAATAGGTGTGCATTAAGTCATGTTTTGTTGGTGGGCTTCATTCAATTAGTACTTATAGTAACACTAACAACCTTAAAGTCACAACTACTAGTACTAAACTTCTAAAAATATTGGACCTTAAATGCACATATACTATCTTAGCAATTGGAACTATCTCACCTAGGGGAGAGGACCTAGTAGTGGTGCACCCTAACTTCACGCCTCTCAAAATCATATGTGGCAATTTTGAATCACTCCAAAATGTTTACAGTAACTTACTTGGCAACACCCCTGTTTATAACTAAGGTTTCGGGCCACATCATCAAATATGATGCCACATCAGCATGCTTTTTGTTGAGGTGTCAAATAGTTCCCCAAAAAAAGGGTGGACTAATAGGTGTGCATTAAGTCATGTTTTGTTGGTGGGCTGATGTGGCATCACATGATTAGTTGCTTTTTAAATCTAAAGGGCACATTTCATTCAATTATTAGTACTTATAGTAACATTAACAACCTTAAAGTCACAACTACTGGTACTAAACTTCAAAACAAAAAATATTGGGCCTTAAATGCACATATACTATCTCATCTACTGGGTCTTTTCCCCTAAGTTTTTGTCTTGTCATTGTTGAAGATGATCAGGCTCTGCAATTTTTGGTTGTGGTGTACTATACTTATGCGGTAGATAACCATAAATGCGGGGTCCTTTTTATGCGTGCTCCCCACTCCATCTTTGAATGGAATTTCGTCATATGAGTGGAAACCGCGTAGAGGAATTTGTGTGGAAAGGGGCGGTTGATGGGGTCCTTTTATTCATGGAATCTGTGCATCCACACATCATTTCTACTTCTTTTCTCTCTTTGCTCCTTGTCTTACCGTTCTCTTCGCTTTTTGGTTTGCTTGTTACCTCGGTGATCTTGTATGGTTGCGAAATTTGGGGCAGCAGTATGTCAGAGAAGAAATGTCCAGGCAGGTTGAGAGAATCCAAAAGCACATTATCATTAGCAGTCTCAAAATCAAGACTGCTGTTCCGTATGAGATCCTACTGGCGGAATCTGGTATGTACCCTTTGGAGGCGTCGGCGGTGGTTCGACTATTAAGCTATATAAGGAAAACTCAAAATATGGAAAATCACCGGTGGCCAAGGTTAATTACGAAGGAAGAGTTAAATAGGAGAAAGAATACATGGATGAAACAGAATGACAAGTGGCTAAAGAAGTGGGATATTAATATGCAAGAAT
Source organism: Cunninghamia lanceolata (assembly GCA_027924645.1). NCBI lineage: Eukaryota > Viridiplantae > Streptophyta > Pinopsida > Cupressales > Cupressaceae > Cunninghamia > Cunninghamia lanceolata. The sequence continues at coordinate 20,320,504 of BSBN01000213.1, forward strand.
GCCCACATGCTAAAGAGGAAATAAAAAAGTATGTTAAAGTAAAATTCAGAAACATCATGTGGAATAATCAGTCGGGACGGAAAAAAACTTACTATATCAAAGAGTTCAACCCTGGGTGGGACCATGAGGAAAAATCTTACATAGGAGCGGACATTAAATGGAAAGCAAAAATGTTGATTGCATAGCTAAGGACTAGCTCACACCATCTTAGGTGCGAAACGGGCAGGTGGACGTTTCCCAAGGAGGAGTGGGAGAGGAGGATATGCCTTTTTTGTAATAAAGGTGTGGTTGAGACAGAATGGCATTTCATCGTGGAGTGCCCAGCCTACGAGGACATCCGTGATAGCTACAATGACACCTTGAAAAACAACAACTTAAGCACCTTGTTTGAGGAGGCTAGACTCGTCAAATTTGCAAACTTTTTGATCAAAATTCACAGCAGAAGATCTGAGCTAGAGAAAGGGTTGAAAAATGCCTAACGTCCTTGTTTCGAGGTGGGCCTTGTGCGATTCTGGGTCCCATAGGCTGCTGTGGCCTCGTGGACGTCATTAAAAACTTTCATTTCATTTCCATCTTTTCTAACCTGTGTTTGTTTCAGTTCCTGTTCCATTTAGTTCCATGGCAAGGACAAATGCCTTTGGGCAAATTCTGCCACATCTGCATCTACATCTGCATCGTCTTCAACTCCAAGAAAAAGGGTGCACTACAATGTATTCATAAACCATCGTGGCCTTGACACCAAGCAAATGCTGGCCACCTCTATCTACCGTACCCTCAAACCCATGGGACTCCAAGTTTTCTTAGATGAATCAGAGCTTCAACTAGGTGATTCCATACCCTCTGAAATACAAGATGCCATGACTACTTCTTTCCTTCATATTGCTATTCTTTCACCCAGATATGCAGAATCCCCTTGGTGTTTGGCGGAATTATCATTTATGCTCAAAAGTGGCAACAAAATTATTCCTGTCATCTACAATGTTGATCCCAGTGATATCCATTGGATTTGTAAAGGAAAAGGTGTCTATGCTAAAGCATTTTCTGAGCACGAAGCCAAGGCCAGATATGCTTCAGAAACCCTTGAGAATTGGAAAATGGCGCTGCAAAAGGTTTCATAATTTAAAGGCTCCAATATCAAAAATAATGAGTAAGTATCAAATACTCTCTTCCTTTTATCTCATGTTATGATATATTATAGCCTTGTTCTACAATGGAGTCTTTTCTCTTCTAAGATAGATTAGAAAATGAGTAAGTATCAAATACTCTCTTCCTTTTATCTCATGTTATGATATATTATAGCCTTGTTCTACAATGGAGTCTTTTCTCTTCTAAGATAGATTAGAAAGATTTATTATCAAATCGAAATCTGTTTTTAAGTTTTCCACTTTTGATCCTTATTATTATAACATTTCATTAATTTTATTTAATTTATAAGGTTGATGTTATTTTTTATGAGCTATTTTTGAAGAAATAAATTGTTTTTTCATTTATTTAGATTAATTAGTTAAATTAATTAGATTATTTAACAAATTAATTTTGATAATAGACATCAGATTTCCACAATCCATAATTTTGTAAATGAGTGCTTCAGGATTAAATTAATCTGTGTGTTAGTTTTTCCCTCAACGTTTTGGATCACACTCCAGGATCCATCATTAGGGGAATAGAAAGCAAGAGAAGAGAAATAAAATGGATAATTTGAAGACCAAACAGATTAAATAGAAAGGGAGGGGGGAGGCAGTGTCTATCCAGCATTCAAGATGCACCATATCATAGATGTTGCCTTACCATCAAGCCATAACATAACCAGAAGATCTCAATGAGTTAACTGTTCTATCTACTGATTAAATTGTTGTTTGGATGCTAATTTTCACTGCTGTTTGAGTTAGTTGTTTTCAGAAACATCCTTGGCGATATTTAGATGCAAAGCACGATATTTTTTTGAAATCATTTAAGCTGATTATCGGCGGGAAAAGAAACACAACGCAATAAATCCCATCGATCATATTTGCAGCACAAATTTTAGAATACTCATGACTGTCTGTGAAGATCGAAGCAGAACTCAATATCCTATTCTCTTGTAGCGGCTTTCTTGGCTCAGATTTCACGACTTCTTTAACTAATCTGACTTTTGCTAAATCATTTATTTATGGAATCCGTGAGAGATTCACAGATTTTTTTCCTGGGCTTCTTTGGCTTAGATGTCATGTCTTTCGTAGCCAATCTGGCATTATGCATATCATTTGTATGTGGAATTAAAGAAATGGTTCTTATGGTCAAAACTTAAATTCGATGTATCCATCGTCATGTTGGAGCAGTCATTCTGCTGGTGAATATGGGTTTTCTTATGGTGGAGGATATGGTTATTAACTAGAAATTGTATATTCAACTATTTCCTTCTCTGTCAGCACATTAGTTTTTAAAATTCGTAATGGAACGAAACAGTGTCTATACTCTGCCTGGCCAAATCACCGTTGGGAGACTTATTCTGTAGGTGTTTCGGGTTAGATAAATACGAGAGTTGAAGCTGTACAATCATATCATTCAATCAGAGACCCCTGGCGAGCATGGGTGGTGAATAAGGAAGCTAATTGAAACTTGTTTTGTTTTGGATCCACTTTGGTATCTGATGATACCTAGAATTGGTCAATTGAAATCCACCCTAACTTTCCTATAAATAGACTTGATATTTATGAATGTCAGTAAAAGTCTCTCTAAGGTCTAAATTGTCAAAGAATAATGTAATTTGTTCTACTCAAGGGTTTTTTTAAAGGAATTTTTTAAAGTTTAATAAAATCTTTCTAATTCTTTGGATAATTATAGTTCAAATTTCTTTTACCCTTTCCCACTTCATAAAAGATGATCAATTTAAATAGATTCAAATTTAGATCATTTACATGTCATTATAAAAATGCAGGTAATTATATGCTTACATTAAATGACTATCTAATGTTTTATTATTTCAATTTTTTCAATTTTTAACCTATTTTAAAATGAACATCAAAAGAGACAAGGGTGAGTTTTCTAGACCAGTGATTCCAAATTCATAATGCAAACAAATTAACCACGTAACCTCAAGCAATAGCACTATAGCAACTAGTTACTAAGGTACATGCTCCAAAGAAATTGTGAAAGATGGAACTCTCGAAATATAAACTACCATAGAATGTATGTAGGTTTAAACACATAGTTCACATATAATCCAAATGATTGGCTAGTCTATCAAATACATATACTTGAATTATAGGAACCTAAAGCATAATCTGCCTCACTCAAATCAAAAGACATGAAAATAAAAATAATATAACTTAGATAGCTACTTCTATGATAACATTATCCTAAAACTACAAAATTCTTATTTTACAAATTCTTCGAACTCTCTTAACTAGTTCAAACATCAAAGCTTATATAAGCAAATTTTTAGAAGTAGTTAAACATGGTTAATTCTAGAATGTCTTTAAAATAGAATTAGTAAATACATGATAATAAAAGCAATAAATTAAGAGTTATAATAATAGTTCCAGGCATAGTCTCTGCATCCTTGACATTTTGTAGGAATATAGCATGGCATTGGTGACTCATTTAGGATATTTAGCAAGCTAATGAATCCGATAGGCCTAGAAATTGGTTGAAATGTTATCTTCATTAATTATCCTCAATTGCACATTCACCTTGACTTCTTTGATCAAAAGACACATATTTCAATTGTTCCCTTGAAATAAGGATAATGTTATACATTCTCTCCACCAATACACCAATCTATATCATAAATTTTGTTGTGGCCTTTCCATCTTCTTTTCCAAGTGACTCCATCGTATTAAAAATTGCTTTTTTGAAGTCAATAACCATGCCATCAAACCCTTCATGTACTACTAACTCATATTTATCATTCAATGATTACTTATATCTAATGTCTTTGAATAAAGAATGTAACTTCTGGACTTCCTTATTCACCTCTTCCAATCACAATTGGATATTCTATACTTTTTCTTGAGCTCTTTACTTAACATCTTTAAGAAATTGTCTAGCCAATTGGAGCTTTGAATCAATCATGACATTTATATTCCTTTTTTCCATTGATAGCTTTCACTTATTCTATGAAGTCAGCCTTTTCCAAGACTTGACTTTCTTCCTTTTCTTTGTCAATTTATCCAAGGCTTTTCTTACATACTATTGCATTTGTTTAGCAAACTTTAATTCTTGATACACATTATTTAAATTTTGGCTAGTTTCACCAATTAGATCATCTAGAATTTCCATGATTATTATCTTTTTCATTTTTTTTTCTTTGAATAACTATAAAACTTGGTTGATAACTACATTTGACATTACTTTGATAATTGAGGGTGTTTCTTCTAGGCCCTTTTGTTTGTTAGACACTAGCAACAATTCTTGTTCTATTTTTAATGAATGTATCTTTCCCATATGACCTACCTTTCCTTTTAGACAACCTCTTAGGCTTTCCTATGCTTCTACAATAGCCCATTTTTGAAGACACTTCTTCTATCAACAAATTGATAATATTCTAAATCCTTGAATCTTAACTCATCTTGGTTGTCTAGTTTTGGACAAGGGCACCAAGAGTAACCATTCGCTCAATAATAGTTATGGGAGCTCCATGAACACCACAATAGTAGTAATAGTTTGAACTAATGTATTGACTTCAAATATAGTTGACATGGGCCTTAAACATGGGAACTTGCATAGGGTTTAATCTAGGGACATCTTTGGAAACATTAGGAGGAACATACACACTAGAGACATCTTAGATGACATTTGTAACCTATGAACTTGAATCTTGTGGATCCAGAGTACTAACTATGGGTACAATAGACTCTATATATTGACATTTATAGTAGGCTAGGTACAAACAAAGAGGAGTAAAATAGAAATCAATCAAGTGTCTTAAATGAATGTTTTAGATTCTAAAATCACTAGCAACAAGAATGTGGTAGTATTTAACAAAGAATTGGAGACATTTGAAACACTTGAAATAGTTGGGATAAGACTAATTCACATAAACAAAATGGGGAAACTACAATCCACAAATTTAACAATGCTTTATTAACACGACCACTTGACACAAGAACACTAACAACATCTGAAATACTCTGAACACTTGCTAGAACACTAGAAAAGGCAACGTCTAATGAACTTGGAGAAATTAAGGAAAATAGAGAAAAAATTAAAATGACTATCACTAAGATACTTGATACATTATCATCTAGAGTTAAGGTGCTTGATATATAATAGCATTAAACTAAAAAAACCCTAAAGTGGCACTACAAGAGTCTATGTAGATGATGTTTCCCTTAAGGAAGCTTCTCTAATTATAGCTTCTACTTGACATGGTAGAATTTCATAGCATTCATCATCCTCATCGTCATCTCCTATGTGATATCTATCATCAAACTATAAAGCTAAGGTTTCAACAACTCTTTTGTGGATCACTTAATATCTTCGAGGGGCAATTTATCACCTAACTCATCTAGAAACATTTCAATATCAATTGACTTGGTGGAATCCAATTCCTTGTTCATCACAAGCAATCCATCTACCCTCAATTTTTTCTTTGCATTCTCATCATTTAGTTCATATATGTTATACTTATCATATGTGGGGAATTCATCATGTCTATATCTAAGGATTTTTACCTTTTTCAAGATGACCAATTTCCTAATTCTTCCATCAAGATCATAACACCTATGAATTACGTGATAAAAACTAAATGACTTAATCGAATAACTAATCTTGGGAATTGACATGAAACTATAAAATTCACCATAAGCTTAAAATGGATTGTACGAATGCTTCCCAACTTCCTCTTGTCTAGAACTAATGCAATTGAGTTTTATAATTAAAAATAAATCTCAAACTTGGATATTTTTGAAGATACATACTTTGGCACAATGTGGGGACCGATTAGCATACCTTCAACTTCTATGATAGTATACTTTGGGTAGATCCACTAGGAAGTTATTTTATTGGCCTCAAATTCAAGTATGCCAAGGTTGGGTGCATTCAAGCCATGGGTTTATGGTGAAATCACTTATGCACTAATAGGTAAAAATTATCACTATGACAAATTCTATTCTTAGACTTATTGGCATGGAGCTCCTTAAAAAAGACATGAACTAGAGTTATAGAACTAGGTCTCTAGTTTGTAAGGGGATGAGGAAATCTCATAGTAGTATAGATAGAATCAATGAGATATGAAACCATGTAGAATTCCTCTCTATCTCGAGCTCTTGAAAATTGTTGTTTCAATGTTGCTAGAATCATGCCTCCATAGTTTGGGACAATCTCTTAGTCTAGGACCATATACAATAAGGGAACCCAGGAAACATTTAAATGAGTGGCATCTTTTTGTCCAAATGACTTACACATTAGTATCATGCATGTTTGACATGGTAAGAAAATAAATTGATCAAATAATCGGCCAACTTACTATGTAAGGGAAAATATATCTTGAGACCCACATAGTCATTTTTTGTAACATCATTGTATTTCAACTATTGCTTCACAACATAAGCATCATACCATAATTTAGGCACTATTTGATGAATCATATTTTGTAAGGATTTTGGGATAATAATTTTTATAGGCTCCTTGTAAATGTTGCAAATGGCATCTCCTTCAATTATGCAATATGAAAAAAATATCAACTAACAAGTCTTAGCATGGAAACACATTGAATTTCTTGGTAGCTCAGTGTAAATATGATTCTCTAATTCTACTAGGTACCATGACCTTCTCCTCATTGTTGGCCTAATTTTTTAATAAATGATACAAGGGATTGAATTTGAAATATTTGTGTGGATACTATAATATATCTATGAATTTTATTGGTCTAGATGTCATATCTCCTTCACTTCTAGACTATTGTATTACAACTAGTTTTAATGTCTACTATAGTTCATTGTATTTCTCCACTATAGTAACTTAAACACTTGTGTAGCTTTCAATACAAGTTTATTCAAACTCCTGCAAGAGGTAATATGATCATAAGATTCATGTATGAGACACTAAATTGAATAGATTATCATTCGAGCTAAATGGATTTAATAAATCTTGTTAGGGATTTAAATCATGAACAAATAAGATATTCATGAGTTTAGAAAGAAAGAAATATAATAACCATTCTTAATCGGTCCTATCACTAATTGTAATCTAAGTTTCCTATCTAAGTCTCATGCTCTAACTTGCAGTAAGAATTATCTTTCTTTTTAAATAAATATTATGTACATGTGCATGTCTTTTTATGTCATTTACCATGTTTATTGCTTTCCTAGACTTCAAGTTTTAAAAGACCTAACACTAATTGTGGACCTTAATTTAGATTATATATCATACAAAGGCTCTAGCTATAAATATTGTTTAAAAACTCGATCCTTCAAAGTCGTTCCACATGTGTATATCGTCCTATGGTAGTGGAATGTTGCAAGAATATTAACCAACCTATTGTTCCTCTGTCCAACCTTCTTTAAATTAAAGACATATACTTCCTCGTAGTAAAAAGGCTTATTATAAAACTTAAATATCTATTTAATAGAATTAATAAGATAATATTGTTGTATCATTCTGAGAATTCCCACTCCTTTCGAATTTAAGTTTTGACCATAAGAACCCTTTCTTTAATTCCACATACAAATAATATGCATAATGCCAGATTGGCTACGAAAGACATGACATCTAAGCCAAAGAAGCCCAGTAAAAAAATCTGTGAATCTCTCACTGATTCCATAAATAAATGATTTAGCAAAAGTCAGATTGGTTAAAGAAGCCGTGAAATCTGAGCCAAGAAAGCCGCTACAAGAGAATAGGATATTGAGTTCTGCTTCGTTATCTTCACAGAAAGTCATGAGTATTCTAAAATTTGTGTTGCAAATATGATCGACGATGGGATTTATTGCATTGTGTTTCTTTTCCCGCCGATAATCAGCTTAAGTGATTTCAAAAAAATACCGTGCTTTGCATCTCAACATCGCCAAGGATGTTTCTAAAAACAACTAACTCAAACAGCAGTGAAAATTAGCATCCAAACAACAATTTAATCAGTAGATAGACAGTCAGTTAACTCATTGAGTTCTTCTGGTTATGTTATGGCTTGATGGTAAGGCACCATCTATGATATGGTGCATCTTGAATGCTGGATAGATGCTGCCGTCTTCATGAGTGCATAACTATTCTTGCACATGAATCTATTTTAATGATTGCATATCTATTTTGGGACTATGCAAACAGTTCAAAGTTGTTTTCCTTAGTTTCTTATTGTTTGAATTTGTGTAAGGAATTGACAATCCTTATAAATACTTTTGAGGAATTTGTTGACTTGCAAGGATTATGTTCTCCTTAGTCAAACTTATAAACAAATTGATTTAATGGTATAAACAACATACTATCATGTAGTGGACTTAGAAAGATGTATGCTAATGCAAATGCTCTGAAATTATTGCTAGTATGATCTCAGTAATGCCTTTTCTACAAGTTAAAATATGTTAAATAAATTCTATTAATTTAAGTTCAAATTTTGTTTTTAGAGAAAACTAACTTAGGCAACCTTTTTTCAAAAATGTTTTTGTATAGTGATGAAGGAAAGTTGTTGGAGAATATTGAAAATTATGTATTGCAGCTCCGTGAGAAGATTCCATTAGTGGTGGCCAAATATCCTGTGGGTCTTGATGAAACCTTACAAGACTTTGAAAGGAGTGTATTGGAATCTTCTGAAAATATAAAAATTGTGGGGATTGTTGGTATGGGTAGGTGTGGAAAAACCACACTAGCAAAAGAATTCTACAACAAGAAAATATCTTCCATCTATAGATGCAGTTTTGTATGCAATGTGCGGGATACACCAGTTAAAAAGTTGCATGAAAAACAGAAAAAAATGTTCCAAGACCTTGGTGGCTCAAAAAATATATCATTTGATGATGTAGAAGCAGGAAAAGCAATCTTAGCAGAGCATTTGAGATCTGTTCAGGTATTTATCATCTTGGATGATGTAGATCATCAGGATCAATTGGATTCTCTATTGCCAATAAAAGACAATCTTAGACAAGGTAGTGTGATTGTGATCACAAGTCCGGATTCCCACATTCTTACATCATGGAGAATCTCATCTAATTCCATTTACAAGATGAAAGGATTAAAACCTGAACATGCTATAGAACTCTTTTGTTGGAATGCTTTCTTACAACCTTCTCCAATAGCTAAATTTGAATATCTTGTTGAAAAGTTTTTAAAAGTCTGCAAAAGATTGCCCTTAACCCTTACAATTAGGAAGTCTTGTTTGTGGAGAGTCTAAAGAATATTGGGATGCCCAATTAAATAAGGTCTTGAAATTATTGCCCAAAGACATTAAAAATGTACTAAAAGTGAGCTTTGATGCATTAGATAAGGAAGACAAAGAGATATTTTTAGATATATCTTGTTTCTTTATAGGAGTAGAAAAACCATCACAGTATGGGATGAGTCCGGATGGAGTGGGGTGTGTAGTTTGGTAAAACTTATGAATAAGTGTTTGATTGAGGTAGATGGGAGCAACTGCATAAGAATGCATGATCAGCTGAGGGATTTGGGAAAAGAAATTGCAGAGACATGGTCACCATACCGGCTTTGGTCGCCTCAGCAAATTATGCACATTGAGAAACAGGGACAGGGGCAGGTGAGCTTAATATTATGTTTTATATGCTATGCGATATTTCAATAAGGAAATGTTGTTCGGACGTTAATTGTTTTATAAGCTCACTGCTTTTTATATTTTTCTATTTAGGAAAGAGTGGCGATTCGGGGAATTAATCTGGAAACAGATGAGTTTTATGAAGAATTTATGGAGCTTCTCAGAGGATCAGGTAGACGGTTTAAGCCGTGTTTAGAAATCCTCAATGTTGAAAACAATTATTTTACAGAAGAATTAGCAGCACTATCAGCAGGCCTTGTGTGGCTGCGATGGGTCAACTTTCAGCATACAGTTCTTCAGTCATGGATTCCGTTGAAGAAGTTAAGAATTTTAGAGCTTCGTGATGCTTATAAATTAGAACAACTGTGGAGTGAGACTGCCGATGTGAGTATCTTTCTTTCCTAATTGTTATTTATACAGCCATACCTTAAATCTCTTATAGTTGTTGAACGATCTTGCCTAAGTAAAAGGAACGTGGCTACAGGCTCCTGTGCAGTTGAGAGAGCTGAATATCATTCATGCCGAAAGTTTCCTGAGATTTCCGAGGTCAACAGGATTTCTAAAGCAATTGAAAAAGATATCCTTCGACTCCAATGGAGCTCCTATCGAAGGTCTACCAGAAGAGTTTTGCTGTCTCCAATCACTGGAGCACCTCAGTTTAAGTGGATGTCATAAGCTAAAATCGCTGCCTAGCAAGTTTGGCGATCTGACAAATTTGCAATATTTCTATTTGAAAGGATGCAGTGGTATCGAAGTTCTACCAGAGGAGTTTAGCCGTCTCCAATCGCTGGAGACTTAGTTGATTGTGTAGAGATGGGAATGTTAGTGATGGGGGAGGAAAAGAGTCTTGGATTCTTTTTATAAATTATTCCAATATTTGGAAAAAGTAGGCGATATTTGTGAGAGTAATAACAAATTTATAAATTCTCAATAAGGTAAGTATAAATTATTAAAAAAATAGATTTTAAACTTTGATTAAGGTATGGTGTAATGGTTAGTAAATGATAATGTCGTTGTTGTAATTAAGATTCAAACTCTTGATAGGACATTGAGTTCATAGGGCTATGCCCTTGCTAGGTTGTTGAGCTCATGGGTTTGAATGACAACAATGCCATGTTGAAAATTCATAAGTTAACTCACCAAAACAAATAGATTTTTAATATTGTAAAATTATATATAAATTTTAATTATTTTAAATTTATGCAAATATAAATTAATTTTTTTCAATTGTTTGTATGTTTTATATACAAAGTTAAATTAATTTTTATTGAAGAATATTTATATTATGTATTTAATTAAATGGATGGCATGAATATGTAGAATATTGGTATAATATTCCTTTAAAGTAATAGTTTTTAACAAAAATATGGTTGGTTATGCTAGAGTTGTCATGGCTTCATTATTATAGATATATAGTGAGCTAAAAAATGTGAAGAGTGTGGTGAATTTTGTAAGAGGATTGAGTTCTTCACCGTAAACAATACTTGTAGAATATCCACACATTTAAAAATGTATACTTGCAGATGCAATTATTTTGGACCTATCTAATGTAATAAGAACTACATTTCTTAAACATGGTGAGTATGTAGTAACTTCTTCTATTTCATCTTAAGATAATCCATAAAATTTTATTGAAAACATCATGATTTAATTCCTTTTTTACAATTTAATTGGAAGTCTTTTATTTAATAATTAACTTGTTCATTTTAGATCATCATTGTTGTGTTTACTAAAGGACTAGAGTATGTAGAAGGCAATATGTTTGAGAAAATTCTTTTTGCACAAATTTTTCATGAAGGCATTTCATTTCAATAAAATACTTTTTTGTTTTTTTATCTTATTACAAAATTTAATTGAATCTTGCACACCATTGTTGCTATTATTGTAGTAGTGAATTTTGCATTGCTAGGATGTGTGGACATTTTAAAGAAGAGTTTGAGGCAACACTAGAGATAGGAAGATATTAATTATTTTGTTAGCTTTTAATGGGAATGATAGGTGAAAGAAGAGAAATGGATCATTGTTTGAAATGACTATGATAGTTGCTACCTCAGATGGAAGGAAAATAACATGAACTTTAAGGTGTATTTTTAAAAGTTGGTTTCAAAATCTATATTATTTTAAATCTATCTTGCCTTAAAACATTGATTGAACTTGCTTTCAAGAAAATATTGTGCTTTCTAGAGTTGTACCTAACAAAGTCCTTAAGCAATCTTGATAGAGCCATGTTATCAACATAATCTTTTTCCCTACGTTAACTTTTATTCTTGGCATGTGGAACCTTTGTTAGATGTCCTTTGAAACCACTTTTAAATTTAGTTTTGCATTGAGTGGCAACTTGCCAGACCCAAATCCATAAAGACTCATTTTTCTAAACACATCACTACTTTTCCACAAGGCCATGTTAGCGCATATTCAATGTGTTTGGAATTTGGAGCCACATCCCATGAATGAGAGATATTGGATAACTTGGTGGAATGATGCTATCAAGCATACCTCTCACTTCCTCCACATTTATGGGTGTCAACTTGCCTATTTTCATCACTAATCTTACAAGGCCACCACCTCGGAGCTCCTCAAATCCATAATTGCTCTAGAAGCAAATCTTTTCAACTTGGAGGCTCAACTTTTCATCGCCAAGCTCCACCACTAGAAGCAAGTTGTTGATGCCCATTCTGCTCAAGGTGCCCAAATCAAAGCTCAACCTCATTGGCTTAAGATAGAAGATAAGGTCCTTAAGGAGTTCTTCTAGGCTATGTGAGCTCATCATACATCCCAAGCCATCAAGAAAATTAAGGAGGATTAGAAGCTTTTAAAATAGCTTTGTCATGTCCCCATATCAAGACACTCTTAAAGTAAAGATTTGCACATGATAAAAAGGGTTTGTAAAATATTATTTCGGATGATAGAAATAATTGCATACATTATATATTATTTAATAAATAATATTATTGTATGAATATTTTATATTATAAATATATCTAATAATATAAATACAAATATTCTTATAATTATCTTACATTATAATATAAATACAAATAATATAATATAAATCATATATCATTTATTATGATATAAATGATATAGTATAAATAATATAAAATATATAATATATCATTTATTATAATATAAATGATATAATATAAATATAAATAAAATAAATAAACATCTTTTAACCTATCCTCTTATGATAACAGAGTTACATATGGTTAGAACTAGTTTCACCACAAAAGGGAATTAAAATAAAGTAATAAAAATAATATGAGACATGCCTCTTCGAACATATCCTTTGAAAGAGAAATAAATAAAGTTTGTGAGATAGAAGGAAAACATCTTCGGAATAAAATATAAAAAGATTATCGGATAAATATGTGAATTAAAATAAATAAAGTTTGTGAGATAGAAGGAAAACATCTTCGGAATAAAATAGAAAACATCTTCGGAATAAAATATAAAAAGATTATCGGATAAATATGTGAATTAATAAATAGAGATATTACATCAGCAGTAAAAGGGTGAAATATATATTATAAAATATATAAGCGGCAACGACAATATAATAAAAGTTATATTACGACAGCACAGGTAAGAAATACGAGGTAACCTCCAACAGGTAAGTATATTTTATATGTTTATTTTATAATTATTAAATATTGGATTCGTAAGAATGTAAGTTGTATTCAGTTTGTCTTTGCTGCAATATACAATGGTTCTATGTTTAATCCAATAATATGCTAAGTATGAAGTAGCAAAATTCTAATGATGAAAAGTATTAGTTGATTACATGTGATAAGTTAATAATGAAGGAGAGATTAGAAATAGAGGCTCATGGCCCATCAATTAATATCCCAAGGATTGAGACAAAGGGAAAGGATGCAATGCAACATGGTATTTTGGTTGATGCCTGATTTGGTCAAGAGAACCTTACAGGCTAAAGACCCAATAGGCCTTATCTCAATGTTGGTCCATAGGACCCCACGGGGATAAGTTTCCCATTGTCTCATGTTGGTCAAAGGGACCCCACGGGACAATGGATAGGCCCTTGTCTAATGTTGGTCAAGAGGACCCCACGAGGCAAGGGATGGGCCTTTGATTTGGGTTGGTCTCCAATCAAAGGAATGGAATATGGACCCCATGATTGTACCTCCTATAGGCCCTCTCTCGTGGGAAAGTGAATTGATGGACATGTAGACCTAATATAACTCTCTCAATGGATATGTGTGATAGTTATAGTGAAAGTATAATACATATGGTTTATGTTTATAAAGTTGATTTAAGACTTATGGTTTATTATGATTAAAATAGAAGAATTGGATTCTAATGTACTCTTTTTGCAAGTTGAAATTGTGTTCAAGGTTGCAAAATTTTGGCTTGTGAAAAGGGGACATTACAAGCTTTTCGACATTCTCTAGGCCTTTGTCCACCATTATGAGTGGGCTTTTACTACTTAAGAATATACTCCCAATCAAAACATTGCTCTGCAGCAATGCCTAAATGTGGTGCCTTGTCAACTCTCCACAACTCACCACATTCTTTGTCATCAACTCCTCACTAAGGAGGACCTACAGGAGGTTGTTTCTTCCATGTCCAATGACAAAGCTCCTGGCTTGGATGGATTTCCCTATAAGTTTTTATAACACTTATTGGGATATGATGGGCAAAGATCTGTAAAAAGTCTACTTGGAATATTTTCATGCAAATTCATTAGGGATTTTCATCAACAAAAGAAATATTAAATTCAAACCTAAAGCTAGTTACGTCGATAGGCGTTTTACTCGTAGAGTGAGTCGAGCTCAGTACAGTGTCAGACTGGAATCAATGGTTTCCTTTTCAACGCGGGTACATGACGACCATCAGAGCAATCTTTAGCCGCTCCTATCAAATAATAGGAATAATGTCCCCGACTATAGTTCTGGAGAAGCTTGCAAGGCAAGCTAGTTACATCAGAAGTAGTAAATGTTTTGAGTTTCGCATACAAAAGGAAAACCCTACTGAATAGGTTTCAGACTTGTCACGTTTCAACATTTGTATTCAGAGGGTGTTGGACTGTGGTCACAGATGTTGATCGCATGCTCAGAGGCACATAAATTGTAGACAAATCAAGGGGTTTATACGCATTTGTTGTTTGCGTTTGCCACTTTAAATTGCTTTCTTTCGCTGCTTTTACAGATTTACACAATTCGAGATAGCGAAGTTCTCAAAATAACTTCACCACTAGTATAGCATTTGGTTTTACAAGTGGGTATATTTATTTTGAAGCAATACAAATTGGAGTTATTCTGAAAATGGTAGAAGCGAAAGAGGAGGCCATCCATAATGCCAATGAAGAATCTAAGGAGGTTGAGGAGGAGGAAGACATATGAGCTTAGGTTGCTCCCATTGTCAATCATGAAGAAGTTGCAGTTACTACAGGAGAGGAAAATGATAATGTTTTGCTTGACGTGTAAGCCAAGTTACTTTCTTTTCTGTTCTCAATTATCATATGGGATGATATGATTTTTAAGGTCCTTAGGTGCAGAATGGTTTTTAGGGTTACTTGTTTATACTGTAAAATAAAATTTCCAAGTTTTGTTTGATTTAAAATTTTAAGTTCTCGGGTATGATTAGAAATATCTACCTAGTGATGCCTAATATAATAAAACCTAATATTGTTATATATTGATTTTCCCATTTTAATATAAGATTTTTGGATTTACTCGTTTCAATAAAGATTTTCCCACTTACATTTAAGATTTTGGAATTTAACCATTTCAATATAGGATTTTGCGATACCCATTCCCATACAATGTTGCGATATTCATTTCAATATATGATTTTTATATTACCCATTTTAATATAAGATTTTGGGTTTCAACAATTCAATATAAGGTTTTGTTATCTACTCATTTCAACATAGGACTTTGGGATTTATTTGATTTAATATATAGAATATTTGGGATCTATACATTTCCATATACGATTTTGCAATATTGGATTTTGCAATACCCATTTTGTCATAGGATTTTTGCAACACCCATTTCAATTTAGAACTTAAGGACTTATTCATTTCAATATAAGATGTTTGCGGTATCCATTTCAATTAGGAACCATGCATTTTGTAATTACACATTTCAGACTTTTGTAATACACAATTTCATTTTAAGGTTTTGAGTTTAACTGTTACATATCTATTGGTGTGGTCAATGGTTGAGATTTTTGAGGATTTTATTGCATAAAGTCTAAGATTTATAGGTTTGATAAGGAGGGGAATCAATGGAAGGAAAGGGATGTAGGAACAGTGAAGTTTTTGAAGCACAAGGATACTAGAAAAGTTAGATTAGTCATGAGACATGCAAAGACCTTGAAAATATGTGCCAACCATTTTGGTGAGTCATCAGCTTTATTCCCACACATTCAACTGAACACTTTGATTTGATGCTAAATTGGGATGCTAAGTGATTAATCATGACATTTTGTTCAATTAAGATCTTATGGTATATCATCGGACTGTTGGTTAATTTGAGTTGTCCACGGTTAGATTACTAGGGATTTTCAAACTTAATATGCTATATTGATTATTGATTCCAGAGTTCTAATTTTTAATGGATGGAATAAGGTTTTGCTTTCAAAGTTTCAAGCTATTTTTAGAGTTTCTTCATGGTTTCTAGTTGGAAGCGTATTAATGTTTTATCTGTACAGTCGCTGCCCCATTCTATCTAGAGGTTTGTTTAATGTGAAACTCCTTTTATTTACTGCTTTGAGAAGGGTGCGAAATAATAGATTGTAAATTGCACATGAATCACTGCACTATTTTGTCGAGCACAAGATTGTCTATTTTTGAACTTGAGCGACAATGGCCCCAACTTACTACTTGTAAAGCATGGTGGACAGTGTAATATGCATATTTAGTTTGTTTACATGGTAAGATTACTTTTAATATCCTTTAGGCCAAAGTGGTATGTAGGACTTATCAAAGTACATTTACTTGTTTAGAAGATAATTTATTGATGCAGGTGCACCCCGGGCGAACTGGCGATCTGCATCAACCAAAAACATTCTCATGTTTTTGTTTTCCATTTTTGTTTAGGTTTTCAGCTGGTCTTGCTTTTGGAGGAGATTCAAGTTGATTTCGGGTGCCAAAAAATAGTTATTTCTAATGGAGCCGTTCTTAAATATTGGGAGGCATCATTATTTTATTTAAGCCGTGTTTCGAACAGATGAAATTCGACGCCCTCCTCTTACTCCACATGATGAGATACGTGAGACCATATGGAAGTAGTGCAAAAAAATTCTTGTGTCATATTGATACATCTCTGAAGCCGATTCGGATAAATGAAAGAGTGCCATATAACACACCTCTCATACAATTCTCATCATGGATGGGAGATGACCGAGACGGAAATCCTAGGGTGACTCTAGAAGTTACAAGGGATATATGTTTGAGGAGACGGCTTGAGGAATTCCAACGCCTCATATCAGGCATAATAAATTATTACTATTTCTGTTTGTAAGCAACAGGATATTGAACGCCACTTTTGTGGCTGGGAATATATAATGCTGGTAGCATCAAAACATCTCATGAAGATAAGCATGGGCTCCATAATAAGACAAGGAGTTGCAATAAGCCAGCATATAGAGATTGATGTATGTGGCCTAGCAGAAGTAAAAACGTGGAGCTGTGCGCCGCTCAAACAAGGAAAATTTCATTGGTTTTAATTAATGACTAATGTTTTCCAGGTGTCATGTTAGCTGAAGACAAGGAGACTTCAGACCTTTCAAATTACTTCCCCACGTAAAGCTAAAAGTGATGGAGGACACTGTAAAGGCGCGGTCAGGAGTAATGAAAGAAAAGAAACAGAAACAAAAAGCCAAGAAAAGGTAGTATGCCGCCTAAAATGGGGAAAACTTGATCGTTGCCCAAAAGGAGAGGAAGATGAACCGTCCGAGTTATGGAAAGCCAATGTCAATTCATCTGAGGTTCAATAAAAACCTAGTAGATTCTTGTAGAAGGATAGCGCCAGAGAGGCAACAACGAAGGCGCCAGAAAGAGAACTGTTCAAGTGTGAAGTTCGTGGAAGGAAGAAGTCTTAGATTCAGCCAGGAGAGAGGGCGGATTGAGCTTGATTGGTGTTGCTTGGAAATTTGTGAATGTTTGTGTTGGCGGAGGTGTTTCTCCTCTGCGTCATTTATATGATTGTTTACTACTAAAATAAAATTCCCAAACGTTGTTTGATTGTCTTAATGTAACATTTTATGCGATATGCTGTGATTCAAAATATCTGTGTCACTGGCCCTTATAATATTATGATATAGTGGGCAGGTTAAAACTTAAAGTAAATTATGTCAATAATACAAATCTGACCTCAATTAGGATCCCTCTCCCTCTCCCACTATTCTACATTTTGTAAATAAGTTAATAACTACAAAGATAAAAGGTGACAATGTTTTCAATCGTATTATAGTTTAAATCATAGTTCAACAATAATCTTTAAAAACACTTCTGATTAAATAGCAATTTTCCATTATGTTTAAGGCAATTTTTGAAAATTGTTGTCAAAAAATTATGTAGAAAAAGATAATCATACAATGGATATACAACTTTAAAGAATGTAAAAGATTAAAGTGCTTTTCTTTTTTTTTGCATCTGCGTTTAATATTTTAAATTTATTAAGTTTTGGGTGATGATGTTGGGTGTATTTTCTTTGTTTACTCTTTATATTGGTTTGACATCTTTGTGTTTTCCTTTTGCAGTTCAAGCCCCAATAGCCCTGTAGGAACATGTTGGGAATGATAAGACCCAGGGTTGGCATGCACTGGATTTCTCAGCTGGTGAACTCAAGGAAGAACTCTTCTGCATTCGCCTGCCCAATGTAGAGAGTAAGTATCTTAATTCTCCTCTTTCCTGGACAAAGCTAGGCCAATTACTTGGTAGGCTACTAATGACACATTAATTAGTCTCATTTCATATGGAGGCTTAAGCCAGATCTATTGTTCGTAGCTTATGTTAGCTGTTGCTTTGTTCCACTACAATGTTCTTTCTGTCTAACAAGTAAACACAATGACTAGTCTTGGTTGTTTTCCTATTTAGAAGTTCTATGTATATTCTGAAGCATTCAACTAAAGAGTTTTTCATTGTGGCATGTGATATTTCATTATGCTTATGAAGTCCTTTATCCCGCTGTCAAATCTTTAGAAGGATTGTTCTGTTTAATAAATTGTGAATCTATATTTTCAATGCAGATGCAAAGAAATTCAAGGATCTGTTTGAAGAAATAGTTTAATCCCAATCCAAGATATCCAAACCAGAAGAAAAATCTGCAGATTCAGTAGCTGAACTGCTTGGATGTCTGAAGGTTGAAGATAAAATAAAAGAGTCAAGACCTCAAACTTAAGAGAAGGATAACCAAGTTGATGAAAAGGAAAATCTTGCAGAATCAAATAAGGCTAAACAAGAAGCTTGATTAGCTGGTATCGATGTTCATTACTCTTTACATTGCTGAGTATCTTGAGTGTTCAATGGCTTTATTTAACCAACATTTGTGATGTTTAGCTATGTATGTAGAGAAAAATATTTAATAATTCATGCTATAGATTTTTTTTTGAGGGATTGTTAAACTTGCCATCTAAATTGAGGCCTTGAGGACATAGTTAAATTGATCTTGAACAATTCTTTTGCCATGTGGAGAATTTTGACCCAACCATATACTATTCATTAGTTTTATCGGTTATGTATTTGGAAATTCATCATGCAACCACATATGGACTTGTTTTTGTTCAAAGTTGGTAATAGAATTTTTATTGTTTTGAAAATTGGCTTCATGTTTGGCATCCTCAGAATACTAGGAACATTCAATACTTTAGAGTTGTCATATATGCAATTTTTGGTTTCTTCTGATCAATTTCAAGGTAAATATCTGCAATGCTTAGATATTATACTGTTGGTTACTAAGTAGATTGATCTTCTCTCGAGAGTGAATCATAAGAACTTGGTGTCTTTGCTTGGCTTCTGTGACACCTCCAAGGAGCTAATGCTTGTTTACAAGTATATGGGCAGAGGATCACTCAGGGATCTCCTCTATGGTGGGTTAGGTTTACTAATAAATGTGGAGGATATGGAAGGGACACAAATTGACTAGTATCCATTTGAATATTTTTTTCTAGGTTACTTGGCAAACTCTTCTAGCCTAGACTGAAAATCTAGGCTTTGAGTAGCCCTAGATGCAACATAAGGTACTTAATATCTACTTTGTTTAGCAGAGCTTATTAAGGGTGTTTGTATTCTCTCTTCGTTTGAATTATAGTTAATTGCTGAGTGGCCGTTGGTCCATTGGTAAGAATGTTTAGTTGCCAAAGAGCTCACTATGAGCCCTGAGCAAGTTTGATCAAGAGATATCTCAAGATGTTTATTCTCCCAACCAAAAAAAAATATAGATGTCCTTGCTTGAATGTGTTTATTTCAAGGATTGGAATACCTGCATTGGAGCTCCACACCAAAAATCATTCACAAAGATGTGAAAAGTTCAAACATCCTCCTAGACATGAACCTGAGTGCAAAAGTGGCAGATTTTGGCTTTCAAAAATTCTAGATGATGACGACTCAACCGCTTATGTGACTACTGCAATCAAAGGAACAATGGGATATATGGATCCAGAGTAGAGTCCTTTATACCCTCCAAATTTATTTTCTTTATGAGTTGCAAAGCAAAATTAACCTAGCGGTTTGAATTGATATAGAGGCTTCTTCCAACCAAAATGTTCATTCTCCCAACCAAAAAAATTATAGATGTCCTTGCTTGAATGTGTTTATTTCAAGGATTGGAATGCCTGCATTGGAGCTCAACACCAAAAATCATTCACAGAGATGTGAAAAGTTCAAACATCCTCTTGGACATGAACCTAAGGGCAAAAGTGGCAGATTTTGGGCTTTCAAAAATTCTTGGTGATGACTTAACCGCTCATGTGACTATCGCAATCAAAGGAACAATGGGATATATGGATCCGGAGTAGAGTCCTTTATACCCTCCAAATTTATTTTCTTTATGAGTTGCAAAGCAAAATTAACCTAGCGGTTTGAATTGATACAGAGGCTTCTTAATAACAGATAATTGTAACTTTTTTTTAACTAAAAGAGGGGTAAAAATTTATTCAAACTAAAACAAAAGAAGTACAAAGCAAGGGCATTACACAACCCTGTCAATCTCCACTAAGTGGTCCAACTTTTGAGACATATCCAGGGGTAATTGACCCCTATCCACAATGTTCCAAATTTGCATTTGATCAGAGGCCCATTTGGCCAAACAATCGGCAACTCCATTCCATTCTCTAGGAATGTGACTAAAAATAACAGATTTCAAAGAAGCACACAGATTAAGAATCTGTTTAATCATCAAAGCTAAATGCCAGCTGACATCTTCTAATTACTTCCTATTCAACAAAGTCACCACCCCCTGAGAATTTGATTCACAAATGATCCTTCTCCACCCAAGATTGCAACCGCGCTCCATCGCATATAAAATGGCAAGAGCCTCCATCAAATTATTAGTATGCAGACCCTTATAAATAGAAAAGATAAACTGAACAGTCCTAGAACTATCCTACCCAACTCCACCAATACCAACATGACCAGGATTTCCCCGAGAACCATCCGTGTTGATTTTCAACACTCCTTGTGGAGGAGGACACCAACGTCCCTCCCTATTTATCTTCCAAAGAGGATGTCTACATCTATTTCTCATGACCTGACCAGCACCCTTCGAAGCACCATTCTAAAGAGGAAGATTGAGATGATTGCAACAAACATCTCCTGGATCCACACCCTTAGCCAAGTCACACTTTGGCAAAACAGTTTTTCCCAAAGAATGAAGAATTTTCCACCACAAGTGTTGGACAATCAATTGTACATCTTGAAAAATCCTACGATTCCTCTCCAACCAAATATTCTAGATAATAAAGGCTGGTCCAAGAGCCCAAGTAACTTGAAGAAAATAGGTCTTAATTGGGTCCTTGCCCCAACGAACAAAAAACTCTGCTAACTTAGAGGAGACATGACAGCAAGCCTCGATCCACACACCCCACCAGAAGTGCCATATCTCCCTAGAGAAGGAACATTGGAAGAAGAGATGAGAAACACTCTCCTCACTATTACGAAACAAAACACACATTGAGGGACCCTGGAACCCACGCTTGAACAAATTATCCCAACAGATAATTGTAACTCATGTTGATTG
The DNA here is from genome assembly GCA_027924645.1 of Cunninghamia lanceolata. NCBI lineage: Eukaryota > Viridiplantae > Streptophyta > Pinopsida > Cupressales > Cupressaceae > Cunninghamia > Cunninghamia lanceolata. The sequence continues at coordinate 20,342,389 of BSBN01000213.1, forward strand.
ATTAAAGGTATTTTGCTACCAACAGGTTGATTGAATGAACTGATGTGTATAGCTTTGGAGTGCTCTTGTTAGAGATGATATCATGCGGGAGAAACTAATCGAAGATGCTGTTGATGAAGAAGTTAACTGTGTGAAAATGGGTTAGATTTAGTTTTAATCACTACCTTTAACTATTTTCTAGTTGTTTTGATTCATGCCATTTTATATTTAAGGAGACTAATAAACAATATGTTGATCACAAGTAATGCTCCATGTAGAGGCAAACGAGGATTCTCCTCGTTTGACAAACATAGTAGACGAGAAGATATCTTTAGGTGAAAATGACATGGCAAGTTGGAAGGATTTTATATTTAAGTTGAAATTGACTCAAATTTCTACTCACTTTTGGGATTTACAGTATGGGAAATCAACACACATACTTTACTTTGACTTGATTTTCCAAATGGTACAATGTAATTATGATCTTTTAGCCAATGTTTGAAATGCTTAAGGATGGATGGTTGTTTTTGTATGAGATGAGACATACTTTAATGGTTAATGCTCTCTTAATGTAGACGTGAATGTAATTTATGCTAGTTGGAATCTTGAACATGATATAGCAACTTGTCTTTGATAGCTCTATAAAATATTTTTATCTCTGGTTTATGGCTAGTGAATTTAGAGTCCCTTGTGCACATTTTAGTTTTGCTCCAGTTTTAAAGGTATTCAATAGTGAGTGTCCCTGTTTCCATATTGGCTTTTTTCACATGCTATGCTCTATTTAACAAAGTTTGAGAATGAACAACCTAATATTCATATTGTGGGCTTTTAATGTTTGATCTAGATTTTTTGTGTATGCAATTTGTGGCGATGAATATTACCCAATTATACTAGATGATCTATGGGTTTATTTTCTCTCTCCCTTTTCATCTCTTTCATAGAAGGCCTAATTAGGAAGACATGTTCCTATTCCTAGGCGTGTATCTAAAAACTACTTATGTTCCATTAATCCCCTACAAATACACGCTCTTGAGGGTCATAGGAATGTGTAAGGAGGTGCATAAGAGCACCTTGGAAATGGTATTTGAATAGGGAAATGGAATGTTGGTTGTGTATAGGGGTGATGAACAAGGGATGGGGATATTATTAAATGAGATCCTTTGTCTGTGAAAGATATGGTTGGATGGATGTAATTTCATGTATTTTTGTTTTTTTATGGGAAATCACTTTTAATTGGAGCTCAAAACCGATGGGTTTTTGAAAGGGCCCAAACCCTTGTACAACCAACTAGACATGCCAAAATGAAAGGAAGCTAGGTGTGCGGAAGTCACTTCCTACACTAATCTAATGAGGAGAGATGTATGCAAATTCAATTTTAATTCTTACAACTACAACAACATAGAACATCTAACAGAGATATTACAACAATACACATACACACAGAAAGTAGACAGAAGAGAGAGAGACAAGATATACATGGGGAAAACCCTTACGGGTGAAAAACCCCACACTCCAAAACACAGCTCAAATGTATTACAGTAAACAATAACATATTACAATACAGTTTCAGAGCCAATGCTCTTTCAGGAGTCTTCGAATGTCGAATCTAGAGATATTCCAGCAGCATAACAGTACTTGTACAAAAATTGCTTATCTCTCATCCAAGCACCTATTTTTATAGAGTTTACAAGGCAAATATGGAACCTTCTAGAGATGGGCATCCATCTTGGACTCATGCCCCAAAACCCACGCCTAAGGACACTTGTCGAACATCCCATCCCAATGTGGGTACCGTGTCCCAAAATAGGCTATGACAGATGCTCTTACGCACCTTACAACTATCATAGAATCTGTCATAGTTGACATCACTTACAACTGTAAGAGAATCTGTCATACACTGACTAAAAATATCTTATTCCTCTTACAACTTGTCATAACCTCTCTTGACCTCCCAAAGATGCCTTTCTCTCGTGCAAAGATACTCACCGACACTTGTCATTAAATAAAAGTTGTTTGAAGTTTCGGGGGCGTTGCCCTCGAGCCTCCACAGGGGTGCTGCCCCTCGACCCCGCCCTGTACCGCGACAGGGAGCACGCCAGGGGTGCTGCCCCTGGACCCCATAAGGGGCTTTGCCCCTGGACCTCGTATTGGGGGTGTTGCCCCTAAACCCCCGTTAATTATTCAAGGGGGAAACTGCGGCTGCCAAAGTCACCAAAATTTAGCCTGCTGCATGTACACAAGGTGCCGACTATGCCAACTCAACATGAGATAAATAAATACAACATTAGGAATTTACAAAGGTTGAGACACCTTAATTCCCAACACAAAAAACAACACAAACAAAGAAGCAGGCCCTAGGCCAAGAGGAACAACAGAACTTATACCAAAGAACAACAACCAACAATGAACCAACAACACCCCCCTAACAATAGGGTGAGAAGAGCTTGACTGGGGCAGAGCCCAAGAATAGAGAAAAACACTCCACTCAGAGTGGTCTAAAGCCAAACTTCATTAGGGAGATCTGAACAACAACCTTGTCCTTTGGAATGGTTCGTTATCTTTTGGGGGAGGCCTCAATGCCCATCGACTTCCTTTTTCCAAGCTCCTGAGTGCTAGGAACCCCTTTAGACGGAGTATAACTTGAAGGTGTTTTTGTGATATTTTCCTTATTTGAGGATGAGCTGCGAAGAGCCCCAGTCATCTTACAGCTATTTTTGACCACAAAGGTCTTCTCCAAGAGAGGGCTATCATGCCTCTCATGCATTTATGAAGAATTGGTAGCCTCCTCAGTCAGAGGGGGAGGTTCCTGCTGAATATTATTCTTGGACTTCCATCCTTTACCAGATCTACAAACTACCAAATCATGACCTATTTTATAGTAGTTGAGGTGCATCCCTTGAGATTCATCATAACAAATTTATTGCTTCCAAATACCAAGCTTAGAAGAAAGAGTAACAGAAGAAGGGAGATCTTTGTCAACATCAATGTTAACACATAATCTAGCAAAATAAAATTGTTTCTTGGATTTGGTCATCTCATTTGCGGCAATGAAGTTACCCAATAAACTAGCAATAGCAGTCCAAACATCTTCATCCCAATACTCTAAAGGTAAATAGGGGAGTCTGACCCAAACATGGACACTATCAATGTGAGTTTTCTCGAGGTCCAAGCCAGTCTCCTAATTCTCGAGGAAAATAAAGGATCTGCCAAAAAACCAAGGACCCCCCTTCAGGATTTGTAAACTATCTTCCAGAAGTGAAAGAAAAGAGGAAGAATCCCTTTAGCATCACCATAATCTCCACAGATCCTTTCAACCTCCATTTCCTTTTAACCTAGTTTCTGATGTTGTCTACATTTGGTCTATTACCCATAATTTTCCCCACTGGGGCATTATTCCATAATGAAGAGGATTTGTCCATCACTAAATTAGGGATGAAGATCTTGTAATCTTGACCCTGAATACTAGTGTTTTTAGGCAAATAAGGGTTTAGGGGATGAGCGCCTTGAGCAAAGAAGGGTTTAGGGGATGAGCGCCAAGGTCCCCTGGCTTAGATAGCTCAAGTTTATGAACAATAGTGAGAAAGTCAGGGAACCCAACTCCTTGGGTCAGCATCAGCCCTAGCCCCACAACTGCTTCCAAAGAACCTGCAGATGACTGGCCTCCTGAACAACCATCAACTTGGGATGTCAAGAGAGAATTCAAAAATTTCAACCATTTGGGCAAGACAAGGCACATTCGAGCCCCTAGCTTAGGGGCTTTCTAGCCCAGAACCCCATTTCCGAGCTTCCCCGAAACAAAAGGGGCAAGACCAACAACATAGGAAGACTTCTTGTTGACATAAGATCCATGAGGGGAGGAGAGAAAGCCTCTCCTTAGTGCCTTGCTAAGATCGCCCTCCCCAACTACATTATGGCCATAGGATGCCGACCGAGCACAAGCTACAAAGCTCTGGACATCCAACCAAAGCTCTAATATGCATACATCGTCCTCCTCAACAGATGGGAGGTCCCAATCTACTTCTGCACCTCCATCTTCCTCGTCACTTCCTGCTCCATCCTCCTCGTCATATTCTTTGCTAGCTCCTTCTATGTTTCTCTCGCCTTGGTTTCATGTGGGTAAAAGCACAAACCTGTGTCACACTTTTATAAAGGAATAGACCAACACAAACAAAATTTTTCAACTTCGACCTCATAAAAGTGGCATTTATGTTTTGAATTTCAAAAATATGTAAACTAATGAAATGTAGAACTCAATATAAATTTTATGCTTGTAATTTTTCAAAAGTTTAAAAAAATTATTTTGATATTTTTTTTATAAATTTAAGAGCAGATTTTGAGTTGCTGAAAATTTTAGGAAAAAGTGACATCAAGTCCACATCACAAAAAAAATAATCGTATTTTTCCCTAATTTTTTTTTCCCAAATAGATTAGTTCAATATCTAGTGCATGGAAAAAAAATAGTTTTCAATGCATATTTTCCTTGTAATAACGGTTTAAAGTCAGACTTACCAAAATTTGATAGTTTTCATTCCACGTCAATTTTTGTATAAGTTTTTTTTATCATTTTCAAAAAACTAATTATACCCTTTTGGAGAGGACTCTTTCCTCTAGTGCACCATATAATTTAAAAAAAATGATGTGGTTTTATATATTTTTTATTTTTTCTAATCAGTGTCATCTTTGATTATAACAACCTATTTGCAATAATTTAAATCAAAAATATATTAAAACTAATCAAAATATAAAAAAAAAAAACGTAGATTGTAGACTCGGACCTCTACAAAAGTGTATTTTTAGTTTTTTGAAATAATCCATTCTAACTGAAGAAATATTCAGTCCAAGTTGAGAGTTTCAGAATATTCTAAAAAAAGAAGAGGTGGCTGCCAAGTAGGATGCCACATAGAGGGTTCTGGATGAATTGAACTCACCCGAATCTACACTTTTCTGGTCGGCCCCCCAATTTGGTCGGCCAGATTTTTTTTCCAAATTCAAAAACTTCATATAAATATAGGTTCATTTTTTCTTATTTTTTTCAATTCAAGCATTAGAAGAAAATACAAGGAGTTTTTTTTGCAATAGAGGCTACAAATTATTATTTTTATTTTTTTCAATTCATGCATTTGGAGAAAGCACACAAAAGAAGTTTTTTGGCAAGAGAGGCTACAAATTTTCAAGTTACAATAATTCTCATCTTGTCATTGATTAATTTTAAAAGTTTATGAGTGTATTTATTGTTCATATATTCTTGAATGATAGATTAAAAGTATGTAGAAATCGAACTCCATGACTTAAATTTATTGGGATGTACATGCATGTGTATGTGTGTAGGTGAATTAAAACAAGCAATTTGTGATGGGGAATAAAAGAACTAGATCAAAGTTGTATGATTGAAAAAAGAGATGAAAACCGACTAAATAGGGGGAATTTGACTTTAGGATCATCTAGTCAAGAACAACCCATTGAAATTATTGATGAACAAATTGAAGAGCATGTTAATGAACAAGTACAAGAAGAAATTGATACTAGTGATAGAAACTTTTTGTATAAAATGAAAAATCTTATGGAAATGGATGAGGATTCTCTTTTCAAGACGATTTCACCTGAACATATGTTACTTGAAAGCACAATAAAAGTTCACTCTAAAAGGATTTGGGATGAATTTTTTGAAGACAAATCTCTAATTGGAAGAGCACAATTATGCACAAAGTTATTTAGGTGAAAAAAATGACCCCTGATTTGGAGTTGTTAGGGGTTCATAATAAGAAAAAATCTTCATATTTATTAAATCAAATAGTAGTTGAAAACTTGCAAGAAGCATTAGATTCTATTAAAACCAAGAGATGAGCTACTGATTTAAGTGTTGCACATAGAGCATTGATGACTATAACTTCTAGTAAAAAATTATCACATAGAAGACAAGTTTAAGCAATTGCCAACTTAGTAGTAAATATATCTAGGAGAACTATTCAAAGATATACCAAGAAGAGAAATAGATTAGATGAAAACATTTAAAGTAATTGGGTAAATATTTGTCGACTCCCTCGGAAAGATAGAATTTATGAAGATGTAAAACAAAACATAATTCGATATTGGACCAACCCCTCCCATGTTTCTTCCAATAGAAGAGACACTATACAAATAAAGGGTGAAGATGGTAAAAAATTTCTCATCCAAAACATTTTATAGATACAACACAAAGTGAACTTTTTGAAGCATTTAAGTAAGAATTTCCATAGATGAAGATTTGTCAAAGGATGTTTGAGAGTTTACGACTATGTTTTGTACGTATAAATAAAGTACGTGAAACTTGTTGCTATTGAAATCATGTTGAATTTCATCTACACTTACAGTCATAAAAAAATTATGTCAATAGTTAATTCAAATGTAGTCATCCTTGGAAGTAAAACACAATTTGTGAAGTCTATCTTATGTGAAAAATTAGAAGATTCAGATGAATTCAATGTACAGTGTATAAAAATGCATGTATAGATTGTGGAAATTTGATGAAACTTTTAATACCATTTGAGAATATTGATCATTCAATGCCAGTTTTTTGGAAGAGATTTGAATATGAGAAATACTCAATGAAGTCAGTAGCTGAGTCTAAAAAATTGTTTTGACAGAGAGTGAATTGCCCTACAATGAGTTTATGGACTCTAAATTTTGTATCATATATCCACATATCCAACATTGTCACGATGCAAGATGACATACTAAGCAATTTTGTGACTCAAAGAATTGTTTTCCACCGAGTTGTATTCTTTCTATTATAGATTTTTCTAAGAACTATACATTTAGTCCTCAAACTGAGATTCAAAGTCAATATTATCATTCATAGCAAGTCACAATCTTTGTACAAGTTTTTGATAGACACGTTGAGTTACTTGTAGATGGTGAAGAAAGTAGAGAAGATGAACAAATTATAATCAAGGATGTTCACTTTTATATCAGTGATGATATGGGTCATGATAGAAGTTATGTAACACATTGTTTTGGAATATTTTTTGAAGATTTGAGACGACGTGACATAAGTGCATTACATGGATTTGGTTTGATGGATGTGCTAGTAAGTGTTGATTTTATTTTTATTTTTATTTTTAATTTTAAATTGAAATTTATAACTTTATTGACTTGAATCAATTACTTATATACATATAGTTTTTAACTATTTTTTGGTTTTCGAATGGTTGTTTATATAACTAAATATATGAAAATTTAAATCTGCAAAAGCATTTAATTGGTTAATACAACATGTTCGACATAATATAAAGTTTTTGTGGATTTTTTTTGAGAGTGGACATGGAAAAGGAGAGCACAATGGAGCATGAACATGTGTGAAGTGTGCACTTCACCAATATGAACTTGCAAGTAAATTTGTACCATACGAAATTTATGTAAATTTAAAATTGTTGAATACTTCACTTTGACATGAACTTGCAGGTAACACTATACGGAATGCAAATGAAATTGTTGAATGTTGTAAAAGTCATTTTGGTGCCCGTGACTCAATACACAACAAACGAGCTATTTTTGGGAAGTTAAAGGTATGCATATAAATTGAATATGTTATTTGAAAACTTTATTTAAATTCAAGTACATGAATTTATTGAATTTGTTTTAATACACAGATATTTACATTTACACAAGTCTTAATTGGATGCTTGAAATTAAATAAATATAAAGAAGTAAATTTAGAAGTTTAGTCTTAATTGGATGAGCTTGAATTTGTTCATACACAGATATTGATTGATCGAATCCTTATAATTGTCAAACAATTAATGGTATTAGAAGTTTGCATCAAGTCATGACTACAGGACATAGCAAGCCTCTTACTATTCAAGTGAGAAAAATCATGTTTTTGTGTTGATTGAATTGAGAACAATGCAAATATTCTACAATGTGAGAATATTAGAGATTGATATGTTTCACAATGGGAAATAAAACAAATAGTATCAATGCCTCCTTTTGAAGATAGTGACATTGTAGATGTCTATGATCCTCTATATTCAACTGATTACGAATGCGTATCAGATTTAATTGTTACAGGTAAATTTTAAATGTAAATTTAAATTAAATTTTAACTTACAAGATTTTGATTTGTATTCTACCTAAGTCAAGAGTCATTATAAATATTTGAATGATTTACATTGAATCTAGATAATGTACAAACATGTTTACTTGTGGCACTATGTACAGGAGATATTTTTGCTGTGGTTGTAGAACCTGACAATACAAAAGGTGTAGATTACTATCTACTAAGATGCACGCAACCAAAATCTAAATTATTAGAATCAATGATAGATGGTGATGGACAATCTTATCCCATTGGTTTAGTCGTTATTGAAGGCACATATTATCAACAAACAAAGATAGATAAAAATGGTATTATATTTATTGATTATATGCCAGAACAAAAGGTTCTACATTATAATCACTTAGTTATAGCAACAGGATTAAATTTGGAAACTTTATCAAAAAGAGGACGTGGCCAACAAAAGTGGAGGTTGTCTATTGAAGATCATGAAATTTTTTTAAATATAATAAAAGATAGAGAAGATCTGGATTATATGTACCAAGAGCTTTAAAAGTTGCATGGACGTTATAAGTTACATTATTGAAGAGCGAGCTGAACCAATCGATACATGGTATGAAGGTATGTTCACACTAGATTCCTAAGATATATAAATAAATTAGTTTTATTTTAAAATTTATGATTCTTGATAGTTCTTTCCTTTCAAATTTTAATTTCAATGGTTCTTGATTATTGAACTTCATGAACCGTGCAGACATGATCTCTAAACTTTATATAGTCTTTAATTTAGGTAGATTAGGTCTTAGGTCTTAGGTTTAGGGTCTAAAGGGTTTAGGGTTTTAGGTTTTAGGTGTCTTAGGTCTTGGATGTCTTAGGTGTTTTTAGTCTTAGGTGTTTTAGGTGTCTTAGGTGTTTTAGGTGTTTCCTGTCTTAGACCTGCCTTAGGTCTTTAAAGGTATCTATGTCTTAGGTCTTAGGTGTCTTAGGTCTTTTTAAAGGTGTCTATTTCTTAGGTGTCTTAGGGTCTTAGGTGTCTTAGGTCTTTAACTTGGTGTTTATATGTCTTAAGTGTCTTAGGTCTTTAAATGTGTCTATATGTCTTAGGTGTCTTAAGTCTTAGGTGTCTTCTAGGTCTTATGTCTTTTAGGTGTCTTCTAAGGTCTTAGATGCTTTAGGTCTTAGGTGTCTTAGGTCTTATGTCTTCTAAGTGTCTTAGGTTTTAGATGTCTTAGGTCTTAGGTGAGGCCACATGAGCTTCCACCTTCACGTGGTTGGCCTTGTCAGTACAAAATTTAAATATTTCTTGAAGCTAAGGGAAACTCTTTTTTTGTATAGATATCTAGAGTTCATAATTTACATGTTCAAATGAGCTACTTAGGCCATGACCTTTTAAAGTTATGTTATTTCATCATGTGAGTTTGATAGATCATTATATGTAAATTTATCAATTGAGTTTTTTTTAACTTTTTTGTATCATTATCATTTAGGGGCCTCAAACTTAACAAGGGCCTACATTAGATATCTATCTAGTTCATAATTTACATGTTCATTTTAATATGTTCATAATTTACATGTTCAAATGAGCTAAGTTTAGGCCACAACCTTTTAAAGATATGTTATTTGATCATGTGAGTTTGGTAGATCATTATATGCTAAGAAGATTTGAACAATTCAAAGATATACATTGAAAGCCACCATCAAGAATATTATTTAAGAATTGATATATAATGTTATAATTTCATAACTTTGTACTGACATGTGGATGTGTCTGATAGGTCTCTCTGGATAACTATCTTATTGGAAGTAACTTTATAATTGTCAACTCTAATCAACAATCATGGCCATTTATTGTTTCTAAAGAAATGGAGGAAGTAGTACAGATAAACTTTATGGTTGTAAAGCAAATGCTAAGATATCTTCCTGCATTTGCTTTACAACCATAAAGTTTATCTGTACTACTTCCTCCATTTCTTTAGAAACAATAAATGGCCATGATTGTTGATCAGAGTTGACAGTGATAAAGTTACTTCCAAGAAGATAGTTATCCAGAGAGACCCATCAGGCACATCCACATGTCAGTACAAAGTTAAATGAAATTATAACAAATTATATATCAATTCTTAAATAATATTCTTGATGGTAGATTTTGATGTATACCTTTAAATTGTTCAAATCTTCTTAGCATTTTCTTTACAACCATAAAGTTTATATGTACTTGTTGTCACATGAAATTGCACCCTGCTTGAATGGGACTCCAAGCATTCCAATGACACAATGGGGATGATCTCTAAGTGTGGGACCTTGCTGAATGAGATCAAACCTCCGGAGAAGGCCAGCTTCCTTGTTTAGTTATCACCTAAAACTACTGTATTTTGGGGTGAAAAGGGGAAGAAATGTGCTGAAATGAAAGATAAAGTAACAACACTTAAAACATGAAAGGGTGATGCACCAGACAGATTTAAAGAACCCTTGCAAAACTGAAGCATGCACAGCACAACCAGATACATCAAGCAAATATACACAGAATAGATCATTCTAATAGAGGCAAGAAGCAAGATGATTGAAAGGAACAAAAGATATTCACAGACAACCATGTGCAGATTCACACAGAGATAGAGAAATCAGCAAAAGGGATGATAGCTTGCATATATCTAATGAAAGGCAAGGTTACAACATGAAAAGTCCTGTTTGGAAACAGGGAGAACAAGATGCTCCAAAAATTTTCCAACCTTTCTTACATCATAAGCCTTAGCTTATATAGCATTTCAAAACTAACCTAGGTCGGTTACAAAATCCACTTAGGGAGCTGTAATCAAAAAATATCTTCCTAAAGGGACGCCCACCTGCTAGGAGTAATGGTGCCAAAGGATCTAGAACAGGGACATGTGGGAGATATTTTGATATTCAATGCAAACAGCTGCGTCATTGATCTAATCCTCAAAAGCAGCAGAGGATAACCTAGCATTGAATGTGAGCAGCTGCCTCTGACAGTTCTCGACAATCAGGCGGCAGAGAAAAGACTGGAGATGAAGCGGTGGCAGGATATTTTGGGCCATCAATGTGAGCTGTGCCCTCCTATGCAGCAATAAATGCAAAAAATATCTTCACCAACTTAAAAAGGGCGTCACTGAAAAAGTCCACTCAACCAACATGCAGATCCAACTCCAAAAAAACCTCCTGAAGAATTTCTGCCAAAATGTCATCATCATGATATTTTCAAGTTTCTGCGGGAACTGATTATCCCACATGCACCCGGAGAAGATGCCCCCATCACTTTATAAGCTAGGCTGTGAGCATACATAATGTCGGTGCTTTTGCTCCCGACGGCATCATCATAAGCCTTAACATCATCCTCCTTCAGCATGATATCCTGTTGCTCTAAATATCACCCTGATGTTAGCAGGCCTCAGCACCATCACCCGTCGGCCAGACCTCTAACATCGGCGAGCCATTCGCATGTCCAGCCGATATGAAAAGTCACCCCGATATGAAATTAGCCTTGAGCCTCATCATCATCTTCAAGACCCGCGAAATATCCTCCTGATGGAAATATCCTCCTGACAGAAATAACATGATATAAAATATCACCCTGATGTTTGAAAATCAGGATGACGTCAGCAGGATGTCGAGGAGGAAAGATCCTCCTGATATTGAGAAACATGATGATGATGATATTCAACCTCATCGGCACAACCTGATGCATCGGAGGAAGATCCTCCTGCTTTGCCGACACCATATGTCTCGCCAATGATCCAGATGATCATATCCGCAATTATCCTGATGACGTCACCATCATGTCGAACATCAGGATGATCTTCAAATGCTAACTGGTGTTAAGGAAAATATGACCCCTTTTGGGCCTTGACGGCATCATCATGATATTCGGGGCAGGATGATATTCAGAAATATCATCCCCACAAAATATCAGGTTGCACTGTAGCTTCATCGTAAGATCGGGGTGATCTCGGAATATGACTGATATTTGGAAATATCACCCCCGGCAGGAATATGCATGAAGCTGTGAAACAAATGGATATCGCCCTGACATAGGAATGACGTCAGCAGCATGTTGGGCGATCCAGCGAACATGAAGTGAAAAATAACATCAGGATGATCTTCAAAGATCACCTGATATTCAAATGTGATGACCCCTCAGAAGATCGGGTCATACTTAGAAAACTTAGTAGCACCAACATCAGGATGATCTTCAACTAAGATCACCCGATGTTAAAATATCATCCTGATGCAAAAGATCGGGTTGGCATAAATATGATGACCTTCGCAAGAAAGATGATCCTCCCCCGGAATGGATCTAGATGACATCAGCAGCATGTTGACTTGGTTTATCGCTGCAGTCACCATGATGTCATCATCATGTTATCGGATGAGGGGGGGAAGTTGGAAGATAGGGTGATGATGGTGACGTCATCGTCACATTAGGGTAATATTTGGAAGGAAGGATGATATTCGGAAGATCGGGTGATAGTCGGAATATCACCCGATGTTCAAAATATCACCCGATATTAGAACATCAGGTCTTGACCAGATGATGACCCCACATAACTTCCTCACTTTGGTGAATTTCAGGGTGATGCTTTAAGCAAACTTGCCTATCTTTTCAAGCTCTTTCACATGGTATGTCCCTTCAGGCAAGCTTCAGATTTTGAAATTGGGTTAAGACCTTAGGATCACAAATATGGCTTTCATGGGGATATGCATACTGACTGATCCTGCTTGAATTATTTTGACTCCTGCTAGAGGAAAAATAGGTCAATAGTTTTGGCGACCTCTATGGGATGTTTGCCTGCTAAACATGAGATCAGTGGCCTTAAGCATCCATTGGGTGTGGAGTCAAGTTTAAAATATGCTGGGGGACTAGGACCTGCCTCTCAAAACACAAAAAGGGGAGAAGACCTGCTTTCTCCTAATGACAAAGCAGCCTGTGCAGGAACACTTAGGGAAGTAAAAGGATCTATACTACTGTGCAACAACACTTATTGAAAACAAGAAATCTAACCTACTAATTTACAGGGTCTCATACCTCAAAACTCCTTTTCAAGTGTATCCCATTGACTGGGATATGCAGATTTTCTCCATTCATATTTGACAACTGAAATGCATTGTGCTCCTTGCATTTAGTAATGAGAAAGGGGCCACTCCACATGCTGTCAAATTTGGAATGCTTCCTTGGTCTACTCCTCAGCTCATCCCATTTGAGCACCATATCACCCACTCTAAAATGTCTGGGGGTAGCCTTCTTGTCAAAATTTCTTTTTGTTTGCAGCTGATGATGTTCCATGGCTGCCATAGCTTTATTTCTGCTTTCCTCTAGCTCCATAAGCTGAGCATATCTTACAGCCAAGGGGCTTTCTGCTTCAAGTGTTTCTAGATGGTGCATGATGTCTAGTGCTGGCAGTTCCATAGACGCAGGCAACCTTGCCTCCTTTCCATACACTAGCAGATAAGGGGAGTTCCCAATAGACCTCTTAGGAGTTATCCTATCATCCCACAGAACAAACTTCAAATCAGTGTGCCAAGTCCTCTGATTATTCTCCATTGCCCTCTTAATAATCCTGATGAGATTCTTGTTTGTGGATTCAGCCAAACCATTAGCCCGGGGATAATAATTTGATGAAGTATTCAAATAAATCCCATTCTTGCCTAGTCAGTTATTCTTAGGCCAACAAAAGCTAGAACATTATCAGAGATGATTGATTCAGGCACTCTAAATTTGGAGACCAAATCACAATAGAAATTCAAAACAACACTCTCATTAGATTCTTTCAGAGCCACTACTTCAGTCCATCTTGTGAAGTAGCCTATAGCTGTGAGTATCCACCTATGGCCTGCACTTGATGGTGGGTTGATAGGTCCAATAAAATCAATGCCCCATCTCATAAAGGGCTACTCTACCTGGATTGGGTGTAGAGGCAAAGCTGGCAGCCTCTCTTTTCCTGCAAAAAGGGCACACTTAACGCACTTTCTAGCCCATGCATGGGCATCCTTAAATAAGCTAGGCCAATAATAGCCATCTTTCATTACTTTCCAAGTAGTAGTCCTTGGAGCAAAATGACCCCTACTGTTCCATCATGGAATTCATGTAGCACCCTGTCAGTCTGATCAGTATCAACGCATCTAAGCAATACACCATTAAAGTCCTTTCTGAAAAGGATGCCTTCTATTAAAACATATGGAATGGATTGCAGCCTGAAGTATCTTCTTTTAGCTTTATCTAAGCCTGCAAGACATCTACCAGTTTGCAAAAATTGGGTCATATCATCAACCCAACTAGTACCTACTGCTGCTGTATCATCTTGATGCTCCTCTTCTATGGTCAGGAGCACCTCTTCTTCTTCCTCTACCTCATCCTTAGAACTGGCAACAAGCTGCTCACTGAGTCTTCTGCCTCTGACCAGCTTGGTTATCTTGATCTCCACATCATATTCCATGACCTTGGTGATCCAACCAGCCCTTTTCTCATTAACATCTTTACTCAGTAGGAACTCCTTCACACTAGGATGAGCCACTATTAGGTGTATCTTGTTATTTGAAACAAGATGTCTAAATTTTTTTAGGCTCCTGACTACTGCCAGGACATGCTTTTCAACAAAGCTATACTTCTGCTCATACTCCTCCAACCCTTGGCTGAAGAAGGCGATTGGTTGTTCAAAACCCTCGCTCTACTACTGCACCAGAATAGTGGAGATGGTATCCAGGCCGCCATAAGCATACAGGATAAAGTCCTTAGAGAAATCAGGATTGATCAGGGTTGGTGCAGTTGCTAATGCCTCCTTTATGGACTGGAAGCTAATTCTGGCCTCTGACGTCCAACTGAAAGTTATGTTCTTTTTTAACATAGATGTCAAGGGTTTCAAGAGATTTGCAATATCAGGTATGAACCTTCTCAGAAAGTTAATTCTGCCAATGAAGCACTACAGTCCCTTCTTATGATTGGGTAAGGGCAATTCCAAAATGGCCTTTATTCTCTCCTTATCAATGGTAATACCCTCCTTTGACACAACATGCCCCAACAACTTGCCCTCATGTATAGTAAAAATGCATTTCTTTGGATTGAGGGATATCCCAAACTCCCTGCATCTTTCAAAGACTAGCTTTAGGTGGGATAAATGCTCAGATGCATTCTTAGAGAAGACTGTTATGTCATCCGGGTATACCAGCACTAGCTTATACATTAGACCCTTAAAGGCCATGTCCATGGCTCTTTGAAAAGTAGAGCCAGCATTTGAGAGGCCAAAAGGCATCCTCTTGTAGGCCATAGTACCCCACTTAGTTGTGAAAGCAGTCTTGAATTGGTCTTCTTCCTTGACTAGCACCTGGTTATAACTATAAAATCCATCAAGCAAAGAAAACCTTTCTGAGCCAGCCACCACCTGCAGAATTTGCTCCATTGAAGGCAATGGGTAGTGGTCTTTTAGGGAGGCTCTGTTGAGGTCTCTGAAGTCAACACACAGCCTGACCTCCCCATTTTTCTTCCTCACAGGCACAAGGTTAGAAACCCAAGAAGTGTGCTTGATTGGAAAGATGATCTTCCCCTCAATCAACTTGGTTAGTTCTTTGATCATCAGGGGTTCTAGCTTTGGATTTAAAGGTCTCTGTTTCTGCCTCACAGGCTTTATACCTGGCTCTAACTCTATGGTGTGTTGGGTAATATGAGGATCAAATCCCTATAAGTCTGCATAATCCCAAGCAAACACCTCTTCACATTCCTTACAAAGATCAATAAAAGCTCTTCTGTCTTCAGCTGAGCAGATTTTACTAATTTTGAGGAGTCTACCCTTAAAAACTTCTAGCTCTTCATAATGCTCCTCCTTTACCTGCATACTGGTTTTTGTCTTCTTCTTTTGGTCATCAGTGCCGAAAATAGATTCCAAGGTGACCAATCCCTTGGGTAGCTTATTTGTTCTCAGCTGAATTATTTAATCATTGTCATACTATTGTTTGAGTTTATCCTGATTTATTATGGAAAACTCATCTTCCTCTAATAGGAACCTCAGGATCTGTTCATCACTATCAAAAACTTGCCAGTGAATATTATTATCAGAGCTAGAAGGCCTAGAAATTATCTTTACATGAGGCCGAACCTTCTCCCTTTGAATATCACTGGGGATGTCAAATTGAGCTCCAATTGAAGCTAATCTGTCAACATGATGGTTCTGACTCCTTGGAATGGAGATCAGATTGAAAGCATCAAACTCTTCAATCAAAATCCATACCCTATGTTTGTAGCACTTCAGGGCATCACTTTTTGTAAGGTGCAGTCCCCTCACTTGATTCACAATGAGCTCACTATCTCCAAACACCTGTAGATAGCCAATCTTCCTCCTTCTTGCCCACTGCAGACCTTGGATCAACCCTTCATACTCAGCAGTGTTGTTAGTACAAGAAAAGGCAAAACAAAAAGTAGCATAATAATTTTCACCTTGTGGTGACACAAGCATTGCACCACCACTAGATCCATTTCTGCCCCTAGAGCCATCAAAATACATTTTCCATACCTCATCATGTTGCTCTACCTGTTGCTCTGCTTTCTTCAAAAGACTTGGTATTGTTGTTTCATGCTCATGCAATATGTACACTCCTAGGCCAGTTTCTTGGATATGTCCCTCAGGATCATCCACAACATTTTGAAAGGCCCACTCCTTCAAGAGTACCTCTGGTATGCTCTTAGCTTGTAGTTCCTGAGCAGCAACTAGTTCAGGGTCATTAGAGATAATGCAATTTGCATTAACAACACTGGGTGTGTAAGGCTCTATGTGATAGTCTGAAAGTAACTCA
The DNA here is from genome assembly GCA_027924645.1 of Cunninghamia lanceolata. NCBI lineage: Eukaryota > Viridiplantae > Streptophyta > Pinopsida > Cupressales > Cupressaceae > Cunninghamia > Cunninghamia lanceolata. The sequence goes on from BSBN01000213.1 coordinate 20,359,196, forward strand.
GATTTCAAAGTTACTTTGGTGCCATATCTGGTCCTGAAAAACATGTGGGACTAGTCAGAAGATAGATATCCTCCTATTTTGGATGTAAATTCCCTTGATAAGCACATGGTAAAATGAGGAGGCAAATCTATTATGAACACCTCCTGTGAAATAGAAACATTGGGGCAGGTGTGTAGGGTGAGGCCTAGGTCTCTTATGATACCCACAGTATTAACAGATGTACCATCCAACTGGAGTACACCTTTCTCAAGTGGCGGTATCTAAGCCCTAACTAATCTGCAATCTACTTAGGCATGACAGAACTGCTTGCTCCACTATCCACCATGCAATTGTGCACTAGTTTGTCCCCAATTATCAGTGATACATAAAAGGGAAGAGGTTTGGCACCTTGGTTAGGCTGCTTGATGTCATCTTGGGATGAATTAGCAAGGACAGTCCTATTTAACTCAGCAGTGGTATCATTGGATACCTTCAAATCAGACAAGGCAGATTGCAACATCTTCTTTTGGCCAGGGATTGCTAAGGAATCCCACATAGACATGGTTACATTCATCTTTTTCATGTTTTCAATAATATTGAAAGGTGAAGAGGCACCTACCTTCTGACTTGACTTTGTAGCAGCAGTATTAGCCTACAAATGAGGCATCTCCCCTGCTGTTGCTGGAGTACTTCTTTACAAGATGCGAGGAATATGGGATGTGGAAGCATCAGTATGTCCTGTACCTTTGCTTGCTACTAGTTCAACCTCATAACCCCTCTTCTTAGCCCTTGTATTGGCAGCAACTGGATGACTATCACTGGTTACCCCACAGAATTCTCCTTCCTGCCAATTCATGAAAGCAGAATCATTTTGAGGTTGCTCTTGTTGTTGTACAGCTCCATCATTTGGTGTGTATGGCTGTGTAGCTGCCACATTTTGTGCCATCAGAGCTTGATTTAAGACTCCACTTGAACAGGCTGCCTGATTGTGTGGCATATGGCATGGGACACACCAATCATAATCAACTGCAATGTTATTTTGAATAGGGACAAGGTCCCTTGCTGCATTAACAGGTGCTGGATTGTAAGACTAAAAAGGCCTTTGGTTCATGTTTTGCTTGACACCTTGGTAGTTGTTCTGATAAGGTGGCCTATTGGCTTGGTAAGGTTGACCCTGCCCCTGATATGCTTGGTTCTGCCCCTGATGTTGTTGTTAATAAGGCTGCCTACCTTGAGACTGTTGCATCTTAATGTTTACTAGATCATTCCCAAAAATCTGCAGAAGGTTTTCTATTTTCTGCTGGCTACTTTTTATTTCCTTTAGCTCTTGAGATGAGCTAAAGGCAGCAGGTTCAGAAGTGGAGGTACTTGGTAATGTTGCAACAACAGGTGTAGGGACAAAAAATGGGGTGGGTAAAGGCATAGAAGCCTGGATCTTAGGAAAGATGGGCATAGGGGGCCTAGGTGCTATTTTTCCAGCCCAAATTAGACTGTTCTCTGCTCTAATGGCTATTTCATAGGCATCAGGTAGGCTTACACCTCCTAGTAATTGTATCATCATTGAAATATCACTATTTAAAGCTTTCAAGAAATATAAGAATGCATACTCAGCTGGAGGTCTTACTGTGGTAGGGATTCTATCCCATGTCTTCTGAAATCTAAAGTTGAAGTCCATCATTGGTTCCTGAGGAGCTCGCCTTATGGTGGTCATCTGTTCCACCAATGACAGATTATCTGATTTATCCTAGAACTGCTTATTCATCTTGTCTCCTAGTTCATCCCAGGTTCCTATAGTCTGTACTGGTAGACTTCTGAACCATTGTAATGCCTTTCCTTTGAATGAGGCAGCTAGTAATCTAATGGCTACATTCTCTTGTGTTACATGATGTACTCCACATAGAGAAGCCACATCTCTTATGTGTTCAATATGTGTAGTTTGGGTTTCCCCTGTGAAATAGGGCAGGCTCTTCAAGGCTGCCATAGGTATGACATCATGTACTGCTAAGTTCAAAGGGCTTCCCCCATCAAAAAGCCACAAATGGCTAATTTCTTGCCATCTGAGCAGCTGGAGGTGGGTTTGCTTGAGTTGCTACAAGGACTACAGAGGCAACTGGTTTGAAATTTGGTGGAGTTGACAATGTCCTCTTAGAATAGGGAGTTCTTACTATAGTTCTACTCTGCCTCCTAGGTGGAGAAAGCTGTAGATAATCAAATGAGCTTGAACTTGAACTCCTAGTTTGTATCCTTTTATAAAAGCATATTAGCAGAACTGATTTGCCTGATCTTCCTTAGTATGAGTCGCCAGATATGCAATTTTTTACCTCTCATAGGTTAGAAAATCACCGGTTGCACATCAAAACCAGTAATAAGAGTTTGTATTGTCCCATTGGGTGTGCTAGAAGCTGTTGTCACATGAAATTGCACCCTGCTTGAATGGGACTCCACGCATTCCATTGACATAATGGGGATGATCTCTAAGTGTGGGACCTTGCTGAATGAGATCAAACCTCCGAAGAAGGCTGGCTTCCTTGTCTAGTTATCACCTAAAACTACTGTATTTTGGGGTGAAAAGGGGAAGAAATGTGCTAAAATGAAAGATAAAGCAACAACACTTAAAACATGAAAGGGTGATGCACTAGACAGATTTAAAGAACCCTTGCAAAACTGAAGCATGCACAGCACAACCAGATACAACAAGCAAATATACATAGAATAGATGATTCTAACAGAGGTAAGAAGCAAGATGATTGAAAGGAACAAAAGATATTCACAGACAACCATGTGCAGATTCACACAGAGATAGAGAAATCAACAAAAGGCATGATAGCTTGCATATATCTAATGAAAGGCAAGGTTACAGCATGAAAAGTCCTATTTGGAAACAGGGAGAACAAGATGCTCCAAAAATTTTCCAACCTTTCTTACATCATAAGCCTCAACTTATATAGCATTTCAAAACTAACCTAGGTCAGTTACAAAATCCACTCAGGGAGCTGTAATCAGAAAATATCTTCCTAAAGGGACGCCCACCTGCCAAGAGTAATGGCACCAAAGGATCTAGAAAAGGGGTAGGTGGGAGATATTTTGATATTCAATGAAAACAGTTGCATCATCGATCTGATCCTCAGAAGCGGCGGAGGATAACCTAGCATTGAATGCGAGCAGCTGCCTCTGATAGTTCTTGACAATCAGGCGGCAGAGAAAAGATTGGAGATGAAGTGGTGGCAGGATATTTTGGGCCATCAATGTGAGCTGTGCCCTCCTATGCAGCAATAAATGCAAAAAATATCTTCACCAACTCAAAAAGGGCGTCGCTAAAAAAGTCCACTCAATCGACATGCAGATCCAACTCCAAAAAAACCTCCTTAAGAATTCCTGCCAAAATGTCATCATCATGATATTTTCAAATTTCTATGGGAACTGATTATCCCACATGCACCTAGAGAAGACGCCCCCATCACTTTATAAGCTAGGCCATGAGCATACATAATGTCGGTGCTTTTGCTCCCGACAGCATCATCATAAGCCTTACCATCATCCTCCTTTAGCATGATATCTTGTTGCTCTAAATATCACCCTGATGTCAGCAGGCCTCAGCACCATCACCCGTCAGCCAGACCTCTAACATCGGCGAGCCATCCGCATGTCCGGCCGATATGAAAAGTCACCTCGATATGAAATTATCCCTGAGCCTCATCATCATCTTCAAGACCTCTGAAATATCCTCCTGATGGAAATATCCTCTTGACGGAAGTAACATGATATAAAATATCACCCCGATGTTTGAAAATCAGGATGACGTCAGTAGGATGTCGGGGAGGAAAGATCCTCCTGATATTGAGAAACCTGATGATGATGATATTCAACCTCATCGGCACAACCTGATGCATCGGAGGAAGATCCTCCTGCTTTGCCGACACCATATGTCTCGCCGATGATCCAGATGATCATATCTGCAATTATCCTGATGACGTCACCATCATGTCGAACATCAGGATGATCTTCAAATGCTAACTGGTGTTAAGGAAAATATGACCCCTTTCGGGCCTTGACGGCATCATCATGATATTCGGGGCAGGATGATATTTAGAAATATCATCCCCGCAAAATATCAGGTTGCACTGTAGCTTCATCGTAAGATCGGGGTGATCTCGGAATATGACTAATATTTAGAAATATCACCCCTGGCAGGAATATGCATGAAGCTGTGAAACAAATGGATATCGCCCTGACATAGGAATGATGTCAGCAACATGTTGGGCGATCCAGCGAACATGAAGTGAAAAATAACATCAGGATGATCTTCAAAGATCACCCGATATTCAAATGTGATGACCCCTCAGAAGATCAGGTCATACTTAGAAAACTTAGTAGCACCAACATCAGGATGATCTTCAACTAAGATCACCCGATGTTAAAATATCATCTTGATGCGAAAGATTGGGTTGGCATAAATATGATGACCTTCGCAAGAAAGATGATCCTCCCCCAGAATGGATCTGGATGATGTCAGCAGCTTGTTGACTTGGTTTATCGCTGCAGTCACCATGATGTCATCGTCATGTTATTGGATGAGGGGGGAAGTTGGAAGATAGGGTGATGATGGTGACGTCATCGTCACATTAGGGTGATATTTGGAAGGAAGGATGATATTCGAAAGATCGGGTGATATTCAGAATATCACCCGATGTTCAAAATATCACCCAATATTAGAACATCAGGTCTTGACCAGATGATGACCCCACATAACTTTCTCACTTTGGCGAATTTCAGGGTGATGCTTTAAGCAAACTTGCCTATCTTTTCAAGCTCTTTCACATGGTAAGTCCCTTCAGGCAAGCTTCAGATTTTGAAATTGGGTTAAGACCTCAGGATCACAAATATGGCTTTCATGGGGATATGCATACTGACTGATCCTGCTTGAATTATTTTGACTCCTGCTAGAGGAAAAATAGGTCAACAATACTACTTTGTCCATTTCTTTAGAAACAATAAATGACCATGATTGTTGATTAGAATTGATAGTTATAAAGTTACTTCCAAGAAGATAGTTATCCATCTAGAGACCTATCAGGCACATCCATGTATATAAGTATAAAGTAATGAAATTATAACAAATTATATCTCAATTAAATAATTATTATAAATAATTAATTATAATACATTATTATATCAATTATGTCCAAATGTCCAATATATTTAAAACTATTTAATATAAAACATATATTCAACTAATAATTTAAGAACGTCTCTAGATATAAATAATTAATTATAATTTTATTATATTAATATTCCAACTAGCATACATGTATCTGTCTAAGAAAAATCTATGTACAAATTTCATCATAAATAATTAATTAAATAATTTTATTATATTAATATTGCAACTGCAAATGGTACTAGCATACAAGTATCTTTGTAAGAAAAATCTATGTAAATTTCATCATAAATAAATTTCTATCATAAATCAATAATGTCCAAATGTCCAAGATATAAAACTAAAATATAAAACATACATGTCTCATAATTTTAGAACGTCTCTGGATATAAAACATAAGCATGCATATATATAATGTAATTATAAAACATACTCATAATGTTTGGAAATGTAAATATAAAACATACTCATAATGTCCAAATGTAAATATAAAACATGCATGCGACTCATAACAATGTCTCTAAAATATACTCATAATGTCCAAATGTACAAATATAAAACATGGTCAACTCATGTAATTTAACAACTCATAAATGTCTAGATAGATCTTGACGAATGTATTGAGCCTCACTATGTCTCGAGCCCTATCCTGATCCCTGACCCAAGCCCTACACATGAAACACCATAAAATTTTATAAACATATATATATAACCTATTTTAATTTTAAATAAATAATTAATACTTGACAGATCTCTAAATTACCTGACATTCACGGTCTGGATCATGTAGACGATGTGGATTCAGTGAGAGGAATGTGATTCCATGGACGTAACAAATATCTCCCAACACGATTAGATGACAACTGATCAACCTCACTAGTAATAGTCATGAGGCTCTCAACAATTTTGCATCTCGAGGGGTTCAGTGATGGTTCTATGACTTTTGCTAGTTCCACACGTTTTGGAAGAACCAAAATGTGTGGACCAACTAAGGACCTCTTGTTCACAGGAGGTGGCAACTCTGGTTGTCTATACTCAACTTTGTCTACAAACCTCCCTCTCCCTTGTCCAACATGTTTAGGGAAAGATGTATAATCGACAGATAAATGTAAATGGAACTCTGCACATAATTGTTTGCAAAAATACAATGGCAACTCATCATTGTTAGGCCATTTGTGATGTGCTGCCAAAAATCTAGGATAGATAAAAGGACCCACAATTCGATCCTCACACTTGGTGGGGGAATAGCCTCTCACTCTCTCTCATCCCCTATAAGATGGGAACATGATGAGAACATTATCTACTGAAACTAGCCTAGAAACATATGACCATTTCTCATCGCCACCAACACTCTGAGAAATTGACACATAGAACATGTCAACACTAATCTGATCATAAGGGTTGTATGATTGAATGGTGTCAATCACACGTGTGATCTCCTCTTGGATCATAACCAACTTGTCTCTATTTGACAAGTTTGATGTGTTAAGTATTTTTTGGTCAAGTTCACTCAAAACATTTTCAAACCTCTCAATAGTCTCAGCATATAAAGTAGAACTATCACTAGTGTCACCTGGATGATCAGACTGATGTGAAGTTTGATCATCCATGTATCAAAATATCTGCAGCACATGATAATTAAAATGTAATTTAATTTATAAATTTTAACAATTAATTAAATTGAAACTAAAATAAATTTAAACACTTCTAAATCATAGACAATGTGTAACTTGAAATCTATCTACTCCAAACTTGAGGATGAGGAATGCGTTTGGCAAAAAAGTAAATTGGAATGAAAGACAATGTATAACATGTCGTAATTTTTAACAGTCCAAATAATTACACATGATCAATGCATAAATTAAATATAGGGGAGACAATTTACCAAGAATCAACTTTTATCACCTTTCTTAATTTGACAATACAACACATAACCCATAAGAACTTTCAACTGAAAGGTTGACTTAAATACAATAATTCATAAGGGAACTAGATACACTAATTCATATTTCATTGTGTAAAAGTGGAAACAATAGTTCTAGTCTTATCCAGTAGATTAGAATATAGGAAGACCTCTTCTTGCATGCTCATTTTTGATCCTTTAATTACTATTTCATGTATAGATCCTCTTCCCCTTGGGGGGGAGATTATCTATTCTTCCCTTAGAGACATCTTCTCTTATGTTCACATCATTAGCTTCTCACTAGGGGCATCTCATCATTATCCCAGATTACCTCAATTACATGAGAATTATCCTATCATATCCTAGATCAAACTTTACAAAGTTATCATTTACTATGTAGAAAGGAAACCTGATCTACGGGCTAGACCTAATGCCTCAAGGGCTTATTTGTGATGGCCTTGCCTACATACGCACAACGTAGAGGCTTTTTAGTTCGGTCGTAAAAACTTTCAACTGAAAGGTTGACTAAAATACAATAATTCATAAGGGAACTAGTTACATTAATTCATATTTCATTGTGTAAAAGTGGAAACAATAGTTCTAGTCTTATCCAGTAGATTAGAATATAGGAAGACCTCTTCTTGCATGTTCATAGTTGATCCTTTAATTACTATTTCATATATAGATCATCTTCCCCTTGGGGGGGAGATTATCTATTCTTCCCTTGAATGCATCTTCTTTTATGTTCACATCATTAGCTTCTCACTAGGGGCATCTCATCATTATCCCACATTACCTCAATTACATAAGCATTATCCTATCATATCCTAGATCTTATCTTATCTTAGATCAAACTTTAGAAAGTTATCATTTACTATGTAGAAAGGAAACCCGGCCTAAGGGCCATACCTAATGCCTTGAGGGCTCATTTGTGATGGCTTTGCCTACGTATGCACAACGTAGAGGCTTCATAGTTTGGTCACAAGAACTTTCAATTGAAAGGTTGACTTAAATACAATAATTCATAAGGGAACTAGTTACACTAAGTCATATTTCATTGTGTAAAAGTGGAAACAATAACTAGTCTCAAGAAGGAAAATGTAACTTGACTCAGGATAATCAAGTCAAATTTGCATGACATGAATAGCATATGTGGACGAAGCCACTGTAGACTTAACTAATGAGCTCACATATGAAGTTGGACATTGTTCAAAAACTTGATAATGGTAAAGCATTTTTAGTGTTGAGCTATGTCACAATTATCTACAAATCAATTTGATATGTAGACAAAAACATAGCTCAACCGAAAATGCCTTTGGGTAACCAAGTTTCCCCAATGCTACCACCTCATAGTAGAGCTTAGGTTTCTTCATGTTCAACTTTAGGTATTCAAATGGTTTATTCATGTAGCCATGTTGTCTAGTGGCTTGCATATAATGTATCCTTCAAAAGTCTTGTAATTTTAGGGCTTGTAATTTGATATCTTATATACATACCATTGGCATGTTTACACTTCAATTGGTGCACTAAAAGGAATGCATCATCTACTTGAGAATTCTAGGAGCATTTTCATGGCTAAAGAGTGTTTCCATTGATCATTTGTCTAGTCATTAAATCAACATGTAATTACAGGTAACTATTTCACCTAAGGGATTCACTTTCACTATTAAGTACAAACTAGAAAATAAAAAAACTAGTTTAAATTTGTGAGAGTAAATAGATATTAAAACATAGTGAATCAAAAAGTAGAAGTCAAAAAGTAATAAAAGTTAAGTTCACTAGTAGAGATCAAGTTCACAGTCATTTTTATGCATTTACATATTCCATTGGATTAACCTAGATTAACTATATAGGCTAACCTATTCTTTTTCCATCATATTTCTGGTGAACCTGATTGTACGCCACACAACCTAGTTTGCATACAAGTAAATTAGTTTATATTTATAAAACATAGGGTTTTAATATAATTAAATTGAATTTATTACTTATTTTAGATGTGTCTATAGTTTATTCTTCATTTGATTATATTTTTTATTTATAGTTTAGGTTTGTATATGTTAGCCTACCCTCCCAACCTATTTTACCCTACATTCATTACACCTATTAGGGTTTGTTCCTTGGCTAAGATACATTCATTTGTTCCAAATCTTGACATAATTGTATGATCCTTCACATCTTACATGACATATCCATACCTAATTTACATGTGCAATTTTACTATATGAACTCATGAATCAAGTTATCTATGGAGGTCCTATTATATCATGTTATATCTTTCTCATCATTCATTTATTTTGATTGATTTGAAATAATTTGAATATTTTGGAATACTGTAATCAAAGTTTAAATTGCTAGGATGAAAGTATTGATTAGTTTATAAATAGTTTCCCATTATGATTTAAATTGATTTTGTAACTTGTTTTTGATTTGTGACTATGATTTGGTGAACTTTGATTTTGCTTACAATTTCTCACACAACTAAAATTTTAACCTTGACTTTATAAGGTCATAGTTTTTAACCTTGGAATTCTCAGAGCATTTTCATAGCTATAGAGAATTTTAATCATTATCCACATTACCTTGAAATTACATGAGCATTATCCTATCCTATCATATCTTATCTTATCTTAGATCAAACTTTACAAATGTATCATTTACTATGTAGAAAGGAAACCTGACCTAAGGGCCAGACCTAATGCCTTGGGGCTCATCCGTGATGTCCTTGCCTACGTAGACGCATTGCATAGGCTTCGTAGTTCAGTCACAAGAACTTTCAACTGAAAGGTTGACTTAAATACAATAATTCATAAGGGAACTAGTTACACTAATCCATATTTCATTTGTAAAAGTGGAAACAATAACTAGTCTCAAGAAGGAAAATATAACTTGACTCAAGATAATCAAGTCAAATTTGCATGACATGAATAGCATACGTGGACGAAGCCACTGTAGACTTAACTAATGCTCATATGAAGTTTGACATTGTTCTAAAACTTGATAATGGTAAAGCAATTTTTGGTGTTAAGCTATGTTGTAATTATCTACAAATCAATTTGATACATGTAGACAACAACATAGCTTAACCCAAAATGCCTTTGGGTAACCAAGTCTCCCCAATGCTACCACCTCATAGTAGAGATTAGGTTTCTTCATGTTCAACTTTAGGTATTCAAATAGTTTGTTCATGTAGCCATGTTGTCTAGTGGCTTGCATATAATGTATCCTTCAAAAATCTTTTAATTTTATGGCTTGTAATTTAAGATCTTATATACATACCATTGGCATGCTTACACTTCAATTGGTGCACTAAAAGGAATGCATCATCTATTTGAGAATTATAGGAGCATTTTCATAGCTAAAGAGTGTTTCCATTGATCATTTGTCTAGTCATTAAATCAACATGTAATTGTACAAGTAACTATTTCACCTAAGGGATTCACTTTCATTGTTAAGTACAAACTTGAAAAAAAAAAAACTAGTTTAAATTTGTGAGAGTAAATAGATATTCAAACATAGTGAATGAAAAAGTAGAAGTTAAAAAGTAGTAAAAGTTAAGTTCACTAGTAAAGATCAAGTTAATAGTCATTTCTATGCATTTACATATTCCATTGGATTAACCTAGATTAACTATATAGGCTAACTTATTCTTTTTCCATCATATTTTTGGTGAACCTATTGTACACTACACAACCTAGTTTGCATACAATCAAATTAGTTTATATTTATAAAACATAGGCTTTTCAAATCCAATATAATTAAATTGACTTTATTACTTATTTTAGATGTGTCCAAGGTTTACTCTTCATTTGATTATATTTTTTATAATTTATAGTTTAAGTTTGTATATGTTAGCCTACCCTCCCAACCTATTTTACCATACATTCATTACACCTATATTAGGGTTTGTTCCTTGGCTAAGATACATTCATTTGTTCCAAATTTTGACATAATTGTATCCTTCACATCTTATGACACATCCATACTAAATTTACATGTGCAATTTTACTATATGTTCATGAATCAAGTTATCTATGGGGGTTCTATTATATCATGTTATATCTTTCCCATCATTAATTGATTTTGACTGATTTAATTTGTAGACTATCAAGATGATTTTGATTGATTTGAAAAAATGTATATTTTGGAATACTGTAATCAAAGTTTAAATTGCTAGGATGAAAGTATTGATTAGTTTACAGATAGTTTCCCACTATGATTTAAATTGATTTTGTAACTTGTTATTGATTTGTGACTATGATTTGGTGAACTTTGATTTTGCTTGTTTCTGACACAACTAAAATTTTAACCTTGACTTTCTAACCATAGTTTTTAACCTTGGATTTATAACCAAAAATAAAAATATGTTGTGGACAACATAACTAATATTAAGAACCATAGATAAAAATCTATTTATGAATACAAGAACAATGTTTTAAACATAAACATATGGTTTCATTTACTTGAGAATTCTAGAAGCATTTTCATGGCTACAGAGCATTTTCATCATTATCCCACATTACCTCAATTACATGAGCATTATCCTATCATATCCTATCTTATCTTATCTTAGATCAAAATTTACAAAGGTATCATTTACTATATACAGATACATTCATTTGTTCCAAATTTTGACATAATTGTATCCTTATAAAAGGAAGATGTTGTATATGAGTTGTATGTGTGTGTGTGTGCGCGCGCGTGTGCTCTATATGGTCTATATTTATGCTATATATGCACTGTATATGTTGTATATGCATTATATATGTGTATATAAAAGGAAGATGTTGTATATGCTATATATGAGCCGTAAATGCGTGCGTGCATGTGTATGTTGTATATGCTCTATATATATGCTATATATGCACTGTATATATGTGTATTGTAATGCATATGTACTATATATGCATTGTATATGCTGTATATGCACTATATATGCTATATATGCACTATACATGTGTATATACACTGTATATGCATTGTATACATGCACTATATATGTTGTATATGCATTGTATATGCTGTATATATATTGCAATATATGCTCTATATCATATTATTTTTTTCATAATTTCTATGCACTGTATATGCTCTAGATATATATTGTAGCTTGAACATTTCTAAATCCTTTTTGAATGAATGAAATCCATGTGTGGCATATATAGCATATACAATGCATATACACATATATAAATATGTACAATATATGCAACACACACACACACATATAGCTCATATTATACAACATATACAGCTCATATTATACAGCATATACGACTCATATACAACATCTTCCTTTTATATATATATAGCATATATAGTGCATATATATAGAGCATATACAACATATACAGTGCATATACAACATATACAATGCATAGAAATTATGAAAAAAACAATATGATATAGAGCATAGAGTAACAACATATTCTTCTTCATCAGAACTATTTGAATCTTCTTCTTCTTCTTCACCTTCCAATCCATAATTGTGTTCTTCCTGAGGTGCATCTTCATGCTCTATGTCAAAATGCACTCTCTTCACCTTTTCTTTCTCTTTTGGCTACTCAATTTTAGAAATAGCTCTAAGTTCCCTGAAAAAAACATTTGTAGAGTAGATAATCTTTCGGGTTAGTGGATTCCAAAGCTTATACCCTTTTACATTATCACCATATCCAATGAAAGTACACTTTTCAGCTTTTGGATCCAATTTAGATCACTTTTCTTTGGGCACATGAACAAAAGCCTCACAGCCAGAAACCCTTAAATGTGAAACAAAAGGTTTCTTACCTATCCACACTTCATAAGGTGTTGAATCAAGAGCCTTACAAGGAGATCTGTTAATCAAGTAACAAGTGGTACACACAGCTTCTTCCCAAAAGCATTTATCCAACTATGAATCACTCAACATACTTCTGGCTCTTTTCATGATTGTTCGGTTCATCCTGTCTGCAACACCATTCTATTGTGGTGTATATGGAGTTGTCTTTTGTTTGATTATACTTGCATCCTTACAAAAACCATCAAATTCCGTAGAGCAACATCCCCCTCCATTGTCAGATCTTAATATTTTTATCTTTAATCCCGATTGGTTTTCAACTAAGACTTTAAAATCCTTAAACTTAGTGAAAACTTCATATTTGTGTTTCATAAAATGAATCCATGTAAATCTGGATACATCATCAATGAAGGTGACAAAATAACAAGATTTTCTGATAGAGTCATTATCAATAGGTCCAAACACATCTGTATGAATAATCTCTAACTTCTATTTTGCTCTATTGCTTTCTAAAGGAAATGATTTTCTTTTTTGTTTACCAAACACACAATGCTCACATAAATCAAAGTGCTCATTAGAATAGGAGAAACCATCCAAAAAATTTTTATTCTTAATTGTTTTCAAAACATTATTACTTGTGTGGCCCAATCTACGATGCCACAACATACAAGTGTTTTCAGAAGCCTCAGAAACATAAGAGGAATTACAAACTATAGTGGCATCTAGCCTAAACAAGGTTCCCAATCTCTTCCCCTTTGCTACCACCAAGTTTCCTCTTACCAATCTGCAACCATGCTTATCAAATGTTACATGCATTCCCAAATCATTCAACTTTGAAACTGAAATAAGATTTCTAGCTAATCCAGGAACATGCAAAACACCAGGAAGGGTTTTAATCCTCTCATTACTGAAACACAACAATACCTTACCTTTCCCAACTATCAGATATGTAGATTTGTCCTCCAGGTACACTTTACCTCCATCATACTCTTCGTATGTGGAAAACCATTCCTTATGCAGGGTCATATGATACAAGCATCCTCAGTCAACCAATTAGTGATCATTAGAAACAATATTGCATATAGAAAGTAAAACATCTTCCCCTGCATTAGAGGACTTCTCAGAAGTAGTCTCCCACTATTTCTTTGAGTTTCTGCACTCCATTTTCACATGTCCCCTCTTTCTGCAGTTCCAACACTTAAATCTATTCTTTCAGGAGTCTTATATCAACCCTTAGACTTGTCTTTGGACCCCTTCTAATCTCCTTTCAGCCCTCTTTTCTTAGACCTTCCCCTGACACTAAGAGCATCCCTTGAACTATCTAAACTCTTCTTCCTCAATTCCCGTGCCAGTAAAACTACAACAAGAGCATCCAACTTCAGATCTGCAAGGTTAGTAGTGATAGCAAGGATAACATTCTCCCAAGATTTAGGAAAAGAACAAAGAAGTAAGATACATTTGTCTTCCTCAGTAACTTCAACATCTATAGATGCTAGCTGTCTCAACAACAAATTAAATGAATTTAAATGCTTTGCAACTAATTCACCCTCTTTCATTTTCATAGAAAATAGTTTACACTTCAAGTAAAGTTTGCTTACCATACTCTTGGCTTAGTAGATCTCACCCAAATGCTTCCACAAGCTATGTGCAGTGTCTTCCTTTGTGACATTCAACAAGACAAAATTTACAAGACACAATCTGATTATACCTCGTGCCTTTTTATCCAGTCTATCCCACTCATCTTGAGAGACATCCTTCTCTTTTAGAACAACCAGCCACTAGTTTCTTTCTTCTAGCAAATCCTGTATTTTTAGCATTTACAACTCATACCCCATATCGTTGAACTTCTCAATGTCCAAGTGAGAGGTTGAAGCAATGGTGGATGCAGCCATAATAACAACTCAAGATCTGTAAAACAAATGCAACCAAATCTCCCACTGTAGCTACACAACCTTCACACTACCACCCAAGAGTCAAAGTTGGCCAGGATCCAATACCAAATGTTAGAAATGAAGATAACAACTAATCAATAGAAATCTGATTCAAATATGTTTAATGATCTTCTAACAATGTATTGTTTAATGGAGATTGCAACAAAATATAAATAATGCAACACAGAAGCAAAAAATCTAAAAATTGATCACATAATGACATAGTGTTTACATGGAGAAAACCCTTTCGGGTAACAAACTCCACTAGAAAAGAGGCACAAGTTTGTATTAATCTGTAAAAGTGATACAATACATCAACTACACAACTCTCTCCTTTAGTCTTCAATCCGATGGCATTCCTGCAACACTTGAGTACCTATAAATCTGTAATTTTACAAAAATTTCATGGCAATGGATGTATAGAAGTGTTCTCACACCAAACTAGGTGTCCACTTTCTCCCTCCTGAGAATCTCCAACATGCAAATATTAAATGCCTCCTTACAAGCTCCTGCCACTTGTCTAAAGTCAGCCATGCAAAGTTGGGTGCCCAAGTCTAAATAAGGTCTCTTACAAAATCTTATGACGTGTCATAACCATCATAGATTCTACCAAACAATATCTTCCCTAGATGGGTGCCTAGGGCTAAACATAGTAACTTAAACATAATAAATATTCATCATATGTCGTCATAGTGTCATAGAATCTTATGACAACTTGCAATTGTCATAGATTCTCTTACATGCACTCACCAAACATTATGATGTGTGTCATACATGCTAAAAATAGTAGATTCTCCCAAGGTGGTACCTACCCTCATTTACTCATGATTTTTACAATTGCCAACCGCAAATGTCACTCCATAATTACCTCTGATGAATCTAGAATTACCACTATCGGTGAAACTACGACATTCCCTTATGGGTTATTACAAATTATAAATAATAAAATGAAATAAATACACTATTGGGATTTACAAGGTTAATGGCACCTTATCCCAACAAAATCAAGTGTATCAAAATGTGTTGCAACAACCCAACTACAATGTGGTTGCTCACACATACAATATGTAAAATAATAAACAAAGTAAACAACAGTCAAACATTCTAATCACTTTACCAACTTCTCAACCTTTGCTTCCTCAACCACCTCATCTTACTCATAATTTTGGTCAAGATTATGATCTTGTTGAGCAGCTTCATGCTACTCCCACTAAGATCTCTCTCTAGGAACTTATACAAACATCACTTACATAATACAAAATGCTCCAAGAAGCTTTACAAAAGGTGATTGTACCACCCACTGTTAAGCCAAATGATGTAGTAGCTCTGTTAGACTATTTGCATGTGACAAAAATGGATATTTTGTTTCAACAACACGAATTACTGTCAATTAAAGTTCAAAACCAAAATGATCCTCTTGTAATCTCTATCATAATAAATAAAAAGTTGATAAAGCAAACTATGATTGACAATGAATCAACTCTTAATGTTTGTAGCATTGATGTGCTACACAAAATCAAGGTTGACACATATTTAATCAAAATAGATAAACTTAACATTTCATGGCTTTGATAATGTTGGTAGACAATCACTAGGTACCATAACTTTACCCGTAAAGGCTAGATCTGTGACATTATCTACCCTTATCCATGTCATGCTTGGTGCGCTTTCATATAACATCATTCTTGGTAGAACATGGACTCATGCCATGGGGGCATTTCCATCTACCCTTCATTGATAAATAAAGTTCATTTATGAAAACAAACTTCAAACCATTGGAGCTGACCCAGATCTGAAAAGTTGTTTACAAGTTGAGGTACAAAAACAAGTTGTCAATCACAAGCTTCTCAATAACTTAAAAGTTGATTCATCAATACCTCTTGCTGTAGATAATGTTGTGCAAGATTCTAAATCACCATCGAATGTACTTATTGGTGATGATTGGGGTTCATTAGATTTTACTCCTTCCTTTATGGGAGAATATAAACTTATTAACCCTAATCCTTAAACACCAAAAGTTGCCTTGATCTCATCCAAGCAATCTTTGGAAATACCTAAGAAACCTAAGGTTTTTTTAGTAACAAACAAAGACAATACTCTTACTTATACTACAAAATATGAGATTTATGAGGCCCCACCCTCTTCTAAAGAGATGGAGTCTCTCTATAGTCGTGGATTTCAAATCCTTTGCAAAAATTGTAACTATGTAGGCAATGGTTGTGGCCTAAAATAACAAGGAATCAAAGTACCCTTAGAAGTTGTTACAGCTCTTTGGTTGGTATCGGATACCATCATTTGAAGCCCTTCAAAGCTTACCATCATCCTACTCTTAATATCAACATGATATCAACAAGTCCAACACTAAATCTGATATATCCTGAGATGATAGACATAGATTATTTGCCAGGAAATATCCCGTATGAATCAGGTAAGTATTTCTCCCTCATTGTGCCACACTTGATAGGATGGCCTCCTCCTCTTAGGTATATATGTTGATGTGTTGTGTTCCCCTGTGTAGTGTTAAATTTTTGTTTAGGTCTCCTTTGATGACCCTTGATACTCTTGTATGGTCAAGGATACAAGGAGACCACCCCCATTGTGACATGCCTTCTATTGTCTCTCTATTCTTTCACACTTATCTTATTGCAATTGTTGTGTGTGGTGCCTTGGGGGCATAACGTTGTGGACAATGTCTTGGGGGAATCTTCCCACATTGTGACCCTTAGTCACTTTTGTCTCCTCTCTCAATTTTCATGATTTCATTCTTCTGTTGTGCTTGTGGCTCTACTAGTCGATGGATGACGATAACAAATTTACACTTCTGATAAGGACCGTGAGTCCCTAACAAGAAAATAAAAATGGACCTAGTCGATATATGAAGATGGGGGTAATTTGTTATTGACGATTGACTAGTAGAATCACTTTGTGTTGTGATCGTGTATCATATTGTTGTAACAATCCTTTTCAATACTCTAAATCTACTTCTATGCACTTCGAATCACTTTTGTCTCACCTTGTAGCTACACTTAGTTCTGAGATACCTAAAGTATAACCTGATGGCTATACTCAGTTTCAAACCTGTAAGTATAGCCTTGGTTTCTTTGAGCGACATGTTGCCTTATTTCTGTATTAATTTCATGAGATGATTTGGTTGTTATCTTAGCTTTGATTTTCTAACCAAATCTTATTACTGATCAATGGTTGTTAGAAAATGATATGATGTGTTTCTATTGTGATTATTGGGAAAAATTTGGTGATTGTAAGCACGTCACTTTGGGGCATGGGCTTTGCGAAAGCTTTTGTTCCATTGCATGTTTTCAACCTTACCTTAAACATGATTGCTACCGGCAAGCGGGAGCAACCACTTTAAGGTGGGGGAATATATTGTGGTAAATGCTTGGATATCTTAGACATTGTGATAAATTATGTTTGCGCACACTTCCTTTTTATTGTAATGTTGCACATATGTTACCTAAGGTTGTCACTAATGTGGTTGTCATTGATGTCAACACTCAGTTTGGGCTATCATTGATGCTTATGTTGATGTTATACTATGATGGTGTGCTAACAGTTATTGTTGAACACACTAAAATGCTGAGAGGGGGGGTGAATCAACATATACAAAAACTTAACTACTTCATTTATAGATTAAATCAAATTAATTAGAGAACTAAAAGTAGAGCATGCACCACATTAATCAACACAATAACACCAGGATTTGGAAAACCTAAAATGGGAAAACCATAGTGACTGTTAGCTCACAATAAATAATGCTCATTGCTATAAATATTTACAACTTTGTTTTAGGGCTACAACCCAAGGAAGCTACTATTCCCTATTGGACTTATAGACTAATGCTACAACCTTAGGGCAAGATACAAAGACCTACCGAGGAGACTCACTGTCTAATAGCAGGATACATGAAAATTAAAATGAGAACATAAACATGAATTGCTATGAAAGAAACATCTGACTTATGCTAATGTTGTAGTCCTCTTTTCTGCACAATTATCCCATCATACTGACTTTGCACACTTCATACTTATCATCTTGTTCTATCACCTCTGCATTGTTCAATTTATTCAACTCACAATAAAACATTTCTCTTCATATATATATGCTTCACAATTCATCCAATCTTCAATATCTATGTCGACCTTTGAAGTATGTAAAAGCAGTGACTAGTCGGCTTCAAAGTCTAGTGCAAAGAATCATATAAGTGATTTTACCTTAAGTCCTATATCCCATGCATTAGCCTGGACCTATTTTCCAATCTTCAATGAGTTACAAATGATGCCTGCCTCAACAAGTTAATTCAAATATGAATAAGGTTGGCTCTAATGATGAAATGTGTGATCAACAAGCCTTGTCAGCCTCCAAAGAGCTATACGATAGAGAAGGAGTGAAATATACCTAAGAGGTTCAATCTCAATGCTTAACTAGAATTACTACACACTTTCAAAGGTTATTTTGATGGCACGTATAACAAATATTTTGTCGCAATATTCATAAGACTTCATCGTGTTGGATTCACTAGCACTCAATGTATTAGCCAAGACTTCAAATTGAGAAGTGATGCAAGAGAGTAAAGTATCAACATGTGGAGTAGTATATAATCATTACAATCCTTGAAAGCATTATCAAAACTCCTTTGTTACAAGCTCATGCAACAACCGCTAATAGAATGTTGAAAAATTATTCCTTTACAATGGGTCAGACACACTATTCTACCTTCTAATACTACAAAAATGTTTTGCATAGATGTAGAACACTTGATACTTGGATATAACATATAAAACACTTGTATACACCTTCTATCCAAACTACAAAGTTGTATCTATAACTGCGAAGAAATGCAGAGTAGAATATTGTTGGCAAGAGACACTATATGGATTCATGAATGTTGTCATTGATGGCAACAAAGTTCATCCCACACATCTGCAGGACATGGTATGTCTACACTGGAAGTCAGAGTGAAGAATGTTGTGGTCTGGTAAACAAGAACAGAGCAGTCAGTAAGGTCCAATAGACAGGTCTAGATCTCTCAGCAGAAGTATCTCAGTGAAGTGCGGATTTGAGGAAGTCAAGAGGAGTATCTTGACTGATAGATTCCAAGGTTTGAGCCTCTGGTGTGGAAAGGATAAAGAGATATGAATGCTTGAGTGTCAGGTTCCCAAGTGACAGTGTGAACAGAGGAAGAACTAACTGGCAGAACATCAGACATTATTCCAGATATGTTACTGATGTTGGTAAAGGTTATGAAGGCATGAATTATGTTTGGCCAACATGATTAATGATTTCCACAAGTATATCCTTGATCTGCATTACTTGGTGTGCAAGGATTCAGCTGACAGATCAGAGTTTGTGAAAAGATTGACTATTTCAAGTGCTGACTAGAAAGGTGATGAAATCACTTGTGCGGATATATATACAAGATGGATTTAGTTATGAGATGTGTTGTTGTTGGAAGTGATGTGCGAAGAAAAATAGTAGAGTCGAATAAGAGCAGAAAGGAAGATCCAGTATGTGAAAGAAGAGCAACACAAGAGAAGAAAGATGAAGTGTAGCAGATCAGTATACAGAGCCTAACCGGAACTAAACTCCAACATATGTTGATGCTCCTTATTAGTTCAAGTATTGTATTACACTCTTTATAAATTGTAGACAATGTGTCTCTTGTAGGCAGTGTGCCTCTTGTGAGCAGTGTGCTCGGGCAGTGAGCCCTAATTGGCAAGTGCCATTTTGTACTTCCATTCTTCTAACAGAGAATACAATCTTGGGTTAATCATCCCATGGTTTTCTCCCTTAACAGGGTTTCCACGTCAAAAACATTGTGTCATGTGTATTTCTATTTCATGGTTATGTTTGCTTGTTTGAATTAATGCTGCACTAATTATTAAGAAAGTTCAGAAAGCTGAAATAATTAAGATAACTGATTCACCCCCCCTCTCAGTTATCAACAATTGGTATCAGAGCTAAGTTCCTCCTAAACAGAGTCTAACAGCTTGAGGAAGATCTAGGAATCCAAATGGATGCATATGGTTTAAGGGAGCAACTCAAGACTGCCCTTGATGATCTTGAGCAGTCAAACTTTGAAGTCAATGAATTAAAGGAAAGACTCAAACAGGCTGATGATTTTATGAGAGAACTAAAAGACAAATTAAGTCTCTCTATGAAAAAGAGAAAGGAGCTACTTCAGCAATTGGCAAGTCAAGGTGAAGCAAATGATGCAAATGAAGATCTAAAGGAGAAAACCAAGTTATGTGAAAAGCTATCAAAAGAAATCATTATGGTAAGACATGAAATGGAATCAGGAGTTATAAAGTTTACCCAAGAGATTGAAGAGAAAAGAAAAACTGAAGATAATCTAAGACAATCTCTCAAGGAGAAATCAAAATATTGCCACAAGATGGATAGAATTATCAAACATCTTGAATCTGATCTTGAAGATGCTAAAGATAATGAAGAAAAACTTGAGGATCAAATTATCTCTCTCAAAAGGGATCTTCAAACAACAAATGAATATAAAGAGAAATTCAAGATAAGTTCTGCCCAACTTGAAGTTCTTCTTCAAAGCCAAAAGAGGGTAGATGACAAGTGTGGTTTGGGATATGAGAAAGGAGAAAGCTCTGGATTTGATCAGAAGAATTTCAGATCAGAAAATCCAAGGAACAGGCCTAGAAGTCCTCCGGTAAGGCAACCTAATGCTTAAAGATATCCATCCTTCAATGGATACTGCCAGAACTACAATAACTTTGGTCATAAAGCTAATCAGTGCAGAAGGAGAATGAATCAGACTAATACATCCTTCTTTAGATAGTGCTTCAACTGCAAAAGGTATGGTCACAAATCTCATGAATGCAAAAATATGCAAATGAATAATTCATTCAATGGTAGATGCTTTGCATGCAATAGAATGGGTCATATGGCTAATCAATGTAGATCAAGAGGATATCAATCAAATATGCAAAGAAATGTTGTTTGCCAAATTTGCAATAGATCCGGTCATATAGCAAAATTCTGTAGAAGCAAGAATCAGGTTAAAAGAGGTCCGGTATATTATTAGAATCAAGATAAAGGGAAACAAAAAGTAAATGCAGACGAAGGTCAAAGTGAGATAACAAGATTTGGGTGAAGAAAAGTATAGAGAATGTAGGGGATGGATCTGCACCAGACTCTGGTGCTGATATTCCTTCCAGAAATTAAAAAAAATGAGCTCTGGCTTAGGGGAGACACAAAGAAAACCTTGTTCCCCTAGCTAGTCAATTGGTGCCGGAACTGGCACAAGGAGAGCTACAGATTAAAAGGGGTCATATAAGAATCATCTAAAAGGGGTATGGTAAAGATTTGAGAGATCCGCAAGAAGATTTGAAGAATCTAATCCTACCAGAATTAATCCGGTAAAACAGTCTTCTGGTAAAAATAGATTCCTTACAAGTTTGGTCTGGTATGATTCGAACTATGGTGCCTTGATCTGCAAATAGATCAAATGACTAATGAAAGGAAGATAGATTATCACTACTCTCCTAGAATAACTTTGAAATCTGTCTCAGTGATCCGGAAAGGTTTTGTCTCTGAATAAGACAAAAAAGGCAGACCAGAATGAATTAGGTTGCGCATTTATTGCCGAATGAAAATTAGGGCTTCTCAGAAATAAAAGAGTTCATTCACTCATCATTTGTACACTCACATTCGAAGAAGAGAGAAAAGGAGCTCTGCAACAACTTCTCCCAAAGATCAAGACGATTCTTCATACAACTCAATCTGGATTTCATCGTGTGTGCCCTAAACAGCGTAAAAGGTATTCTTCATTCTTGACATCTCTCAGTAAGATTCCTTGATGATGGGTACTCTGAATATAGTAAAGATTTCTGATAGACCTCGCCCCATATTTAAGAAGCATCCATACAAATCCTTGGAGCTAGATCCCCTAGGAGCCTTCTCTAGTGTTCCACATGGTGTTTTGCACACAAAGATATTAGGGTTTACATACACGCAAATGTTGAAGAGTTTGGGGAATTCAAACTAAGAGATATCTATCACAAACAATTGATAGATGATGCTTTTGAGCTTAAACCAGAATATAAGGGCATCCAGAGAAACATTTTGATCAGTTCATTCATTTCCCCTGCTTTGAAGAAGATGAATGGGTCCGGTATGTGTTGAGTAGGGTACATGACAACTTTCTATGGCTTAACAGACCTTGCAAAATCACCAAGGAAGCAATTAGGGCAGTAACTAGTTTACACTCCTCCATAGGAATTCCTGTCCTCAAATCTGTCAAAAACAACATTGTAACTGAGCCCACTGGATCAAAATTTGATAAGAGGGCAATGACCATTGAAGATATTACTGACCCGGATATCAAGTATGCATCTATGATAATAGGATACAAGATATATCACTCCAGTAGGGAGAATTCAGTATCCAGAACTGCAGTATATACTGCCTATGAGATGCTGAGAAAGAATGCAGAATATGATCTCTGTGAACTTCTTTTGAGCCAATTAATGGAAAACATACAGAAGATCAAAAAAGACAAGAAAAACTCCTTTAAATATGGTGGACTAATATTATGCCTATTTTTCTACTTCATGAATGAGCTGCCCGGATCAAATGGATGAGTATGGCAAAATGACAAACCGGTAGCAATTCAGATCAAAGACTATTTGCATGGGCTTGGGGACGCCAAAGCAAGAAATACAGCCCTGTGGGGATATTTCAAGAATTTTTTAGAACATGATGCAAGCAAGAGAAAGGATTCCCCAGTCTCTTGTTGAGAAATACAAAGACACAGTATGTTTTATGGTAGAGACTGATCAGTGCCTAATGGAGGCAATAGAACCAAGAACTGTATGGATCATGCCCATGGGGTATGAAGTTGATGAACAAATTGTGGAGCTGCATGTTCAACACATGCTAAGTCAGCCAAAGGATCCAAAGGCAGAAAGGTTTGGAACCTTTGAGGAGTTGAGTGTAAAGATTCATGTGGAACTCAAAGAACCAGAGATCAAGAGGAAGGTGAGAAAAGAAGTAGAAAATGTTGCCAAAGGCCTTGGCATCTCAAAGGAGGCACTTGATGCTCACAGGAAAAAGATGGAAAGGGCTGAGGAAGAGAAGAAGAAGACAGAAAAGAAAAATGAGGAAAGTGCTCCGACAAAACCTTCCACCTAGACCAGATCATCAAAGAGATCTGCACCTACCACTGCCAAAGGCTCAAGGACATCAGAACTGGAAGCACAATCATCTGGCAAAGGAGAGAAAAGAACAAAGACAAAAGCTACAAGAGCTTATGCCAGTCAAAGGGATGAAGAGGAGACCGACTCTGATGAAGAAATCAGGAAAATGAAGAAAAAGAAGAAAACATCTGACCAACCCTCTACCGGACAGAAGGAAGAAGAAAAGACAGAGGAATATGTTGAAAAACCCACTCTTCACATTGATGACATAATCAAATCAGTCACAGGGAATGGAAATCTTCAGCCAATGGTTGAGTTCTATGATGATTATGGTGAAGTAGATCAGAAAATATTACAAGATGCCATAGTTAGGTACCTAAATATCTACAACAAAGCATTTATTGAAATTATATCTCTGATTCCTAAAAGCTTGGAGAAGGAACTAGAAACAAAAAAGAACAATGCCCAAGCTAAAGACCTAGAAATTTGGGAACAGATAGCAATTCAGTTATATCCTTCAATCGACCCCAAGACAATGAATATGGTATTCAAAGATTGTAAGGATGAGTTCAAAAGCAAAGCAAGGATGAATCAACTTATGCTTGGTGAGAATGACAAGGTAGCCAAGGACATAGAAGAGATCCTCCGAAAGGCTTTCAAAAGATTTAATCGTCCTATTATAGAGGACTTGGGTACTGATCCCTCGACTACAAGTGTTACAAAGAACCTACTGAGAAAATGATAGAAGAGGTGGGCCCTGAACAGACTAACATTTCTCCTCCGGTTTCCCCTACAGTCTCCGGATCCAAAGGAGAATAAAGAATAAAGGAAAAAGAAGCAGAGGTGAAGGGAAAAGAAGATATCAGTACAAAGGTTGTGGAAGGGGAGAAAGCTCCAAAAGATAGTTCTGTGACTGTAGAAGAAAAGAAAAATTTGTCTCCAGCAAGCGACACTGCAGAATCAGTCAAGGACTTTTTGACAAAAGTAACTATGGAGATTGATGAACTAGAACTATTAAAAGGGCCATTAAATTTTGACTCTCTATCTCCAGTGCAAACAATGAAAATAGCTTCATTTGCAAATGCGAAGGTCAAAGAGAAACTACTGAAATCTCACATGGAAGACTATGAGGTTATAGAGGCAGCATCCGGAATGTTGGAAAAGATCATGCCATCTTTTCAAAAGGATCCCACAGCCTCTTCTTCTGGTAATCTCAAAACTCTAGTCAACAGTGTTAGCACACATTTTGATTCTCTAAAGTAGTCAGCTGAAGAAAAGGTCCGGAAGGAGTTTTTGGATAAGAGATTCTCTGAAGTACAGGGTCTGATGACGAATGATAGGAAAGTTATGGATATTGGGATAAAGAGCTTGGAAAATGCTCTTAAAGATGGCGGAAATATGTACAAATTTTGCTTATCTTGGCCCACAGTGACCAAAGATATTGAGAGAAAAGTAAAAGAACAAGAAGATAAACTATTAAGTCTGTCCCAAAGTTTTGATCCTCTCTCATCCTCCATAGTCAATCAAGAGTGTCAGATTATTGCAATCACAAATGCAATAAAGAATTTTGAGAAGGAAAGGAAGAACATAATTAGCTGGATGGGTGAACTTAGAAGGATCATTATCCCTAAGTTAGAGGCCATGCATGAGGCCATAAGTGAAGCTTAAATCATAGCCCAGACCAATGATCCAACAGATCTAAAAAGGGCAGATGCTTTTGCGTTCCTGTTGAGCGGTCATATTTCAATTTTGAACAGAATGAAGCAAAGTTGGGCTACAAAACCTATTCAATTGAAGACAACTTTTGTAGACATACTTCAGTATATGTAAGTATGCTATATGTATATACTTATGCGGCTAAGTATAGTTGAATTTTTGAAAGTTTTGATATGCGGACCCTACCCTTTGCCATTGATGTCAAAGGAGGAGTGAAGAGCAGTGAAAAATGAGGAATCCAACTAAGGGGGAGCTCCAAAAAATGTATATAAAAATAGAGCATCAGCCAAGGGGGAGCATAGTGTAAACACTTAGTCATTTGTCACTAAGTGTTGCCATCAATGCCAAAGGGGGAGATTGTTGGCAAGAGACACTATATGGATTCATGAATGTTGTCATTGATGGCAACAAAGTTCATCCCACACATCCGTAGGACATGGTATGTCTACACCGGAAGTCAGAGTGAAGAATGTTGTGGTCCGGTAAACAAGAACAGAGCAGTTAGTAAGGTCCAACAGACAGATCTGGATCTCTCAGCAGAAGTATCTCAGTCAAGTGCGGATTTGGGGAAGTTAAGAGGAGTATCTTGACTGATAGATTCCAAGGTTTGAGCCTCCGGTGTGGAAAGGATAAAGAGATATGAATGCTTGAGTGTCGGGTTCCCAAGTGACAGTGTGAACAGAGGAAGAACTGACTAGCAGAACATCAGACATTATTCCAGATGTGTTACTAATGTTGGTAAAGGTTATGAAGGCATGAATTATGTTTGGCCGACATGATTAATGATTTCCACAAGTATATCCTTGATTCGCATTACTTGGTGTGCAAGGATTCAGCCGACAAATCAGAGTTTGTGAAAAGATTGACTATTCCAGGTGCCGACTAGAAAGGTGATGAAATCACTTGTGCGGATATATATACAAGATGGATTTAGTTATGAGATGTGTTGTTGTTGGAAGTGATGTGTGAAGAAAAGTAGTAGAGCTGAATAAGAGCAGAAAGGAAGATCCAGTATGTGAAAGAAGAGCAGCATAAGAGAAGAAAGATGAAGTGCAGCAGATCAGTATACAGAGCCTAACCAGAACTAAAATCCAGCATATGTTGATGGTCCTTATTAGTTCAAGTATTGTATTACACTCTTTATAAATTGTAGACAGTGTGTCTCTTGTAGGCAGTGTGCCTCTTGTGAGCAGTGTGCTTGGGCAGTGAGCCCTAATTGGCAGGTACCATTTTGTACTTCCATTCTTCTAACATAGAATATCTTGGGTTAATCACCCCATGGTTTTCTCCCTTAACAGGGTTTCCACGTCAAAAACATTGTGTCATGTGTATTTCTATTTCATGGTTATGTTTGCTTGTTTGAATTAATGCTGCACTAATTATTAAGAAAGTTCAGAAAGCTGAAATAATTAAGATAACTGATTTACCCCCCCTCTCAGTTATCAACAAATACGTTCTCTTTTATGATGGTTTAAACATTGAAGCCCTGTTTTCCAAACTGCTAAACCAAAAACACTCTTTCGCAAGTCAAAATGACATGAAATTTGAAATATACATTCATCATACCATTATCTACTTGTCCTCAATTCTACAAAGCCATATCTTCAATAGCAGTAAAGTGCGGAGCAAAATATGGATCCGGAGTAACCAAAACTCTTACAAAGATATACTAAATATATATTCTATTCAAGTATACCAGA
The DNA here is from genome assembly GCA_027924645.1 of Cunninghamia lanceolata. Lineage (NCBI taxonomy): Eukaryota > Viridiplantae > Streptophyta > Pinopsida > Cupressales > Cupressaceae > Cunninghamia > Cunninghamia lanceolata. The sequence goes on from BSBN01000213.1 coordinate 20,386,535, forward strand.
TCACATCCCAACAACTTGAAAATGCAAGAGAGAGCACATATAGTAGTCTTCTATTTCCAATAATATTAATGCAAGAGTTGTGCAATACTTGTGTATAAGGACAACACTTCTTATGCATGACATCAATACAACATATACCATCAATCTTCAAACACACTTGACATCAATAACAACCAGTGTAGACAATCTCCAATGCACTCTCCAGACACTGTTGCCATCAATGAAAATCAATGCCAATAGTGATGTTGCTAATGTTCATGGTTGGATGTCATGCCTTTTTTAATGTCAATTAAAGTCGTGTTGAGTATGTTTGTTGTCAGCAGAGATGATATCATGATGATATATTAAGATGAGAATTAGAAGCATTAAGATGAGGATTAGAAGTAATGCTGATGTTGGCGAGATGTTGCTAATGGTTTGTAGCATGTTGTATGCTCTCTCCTATTGTTCCTAATGAAATATGTGTTTCTACAAGGAGGTTTTGGTATCTGAATGTTGGTGAAGGTTTCTGTTGTAGGAAGTTGCCTTGAAGACTAATTCAGAGAATGCTTCACATTCCTTTATCTTTGAAGATACGGTCATGCAATTTAGAAGTTAAGTTCAGTGTGTTGTGAAGGTGCTACATTCAAAGTTTCATATCATTTGCCACTCCACAGAGAAAGTTGTAAGTGACAGATTGTAGGACTGTATTGTCTAGTGGCTAGTTTCAGTGTCTGTTGGCTTGTGCCAACTTGTTGTTGTATGAAGTGGTGAATTGGCTAGTGGAGAATGATCTTGGGATCTTGTGATGTTTCTTGTTGCTCCGCAAGGTGTTTTTTGGTTTGTTTGAAACAGGCTGTGGTCCGAAATGAATGTGTTGCTGAGTTATGCTTTTACTTGGCCGACTGAGGTATGTTAAAGGTGTGCGCCACAAAGTATTTGCTATGTGGAGTTCAAGGGGTGTTTGGAGATGTTGTATGGGTCATGCTGACTCATCTGGGAGAAGTGCAAGTAATATTTAATCTTCCATGAGCACCACCAAGTTGTAATGGCCGACATGCTACAAGCTTCATATTTTCTTGCTTAAGGCCGACCTATTTCAAATGTGTGAAGCGTGCGGATGTTATTCTTTGAAGGCTAATTCTGTGAAGGGTGTTTAGGACCATGTTAAGCATGTGTTGGAATCCAGAAGCCATGTTCCTCTTCCTGGTGTTACGTGTAGTTCATTTTTGATGTTGTTTGATCTTTGGTTGACTTGTAATTGTAATATTCTTGTTGTCTTTGGCTGACATGTAAAGTAATCAATGTAATATTATGTATATATTGTAAACCTAGTTGATCTAGGTGAGGTGTGATTGCAAGTGTGAGTGTGAGAAGTTGAATATGGATGTGTAATGTATTATGATGTGCAATTGAAAGAGAAAGAGAAGAAGTAATAGATCCTGTCTGGATTCATCTTGAAGATATTTTTGAGACAGAAGGGAAGTGAAGATTGTGTCTAACTGATTGCTGAAGGTAGTAAGCCAAAGGAAAAACTTCTTAAAGTCTAAAAATATTGAGTCAGTAAGTTGTAGAGAAGACATTTGAAGAAGTCTGTAGGGAGTTGTAGCTTCTTTGGGAATGACCCTAAAACCTTTCTATAGGGAGTAGTAGCTTCCTTGGGTTGTAGCCCTAAAACAAAGTTATAATTATGATTATTTTGTGAGGCTAGATTAGGATAGTAGGTCCTAGAAACTTTTCTAATTGTGGTTTTTCCCCTTTGGGGTTTTCCATGTATATCTGGTGTTATGTGGTGTTGTGCATTGTGTTGATCTTTTATGTTTCTGTTAATGCTGTAAAGATTAAGTTTTAGTTTGCTCCGAAGGGTTTGATATTTGTTTGAATATTGATTCACCCCCCTCTTAGTATTAGGGTGTGTTCAACAATTGGTATCAGAGACAAGTTCCTCAGAAGGAGCTTAACCACTTGAGGAAGGTCCGGTATGGCTCATGATAGATCTTACAAGGCACCTAAGTTTGATGGAACAAATTACACCTTTTGGAAGCTAAGGATGGAAGGCTATCTATCCTCTCTAGGGTTTGGTGTTTGGCAATTTGTCAAGGATGGTTACACTGCTCTTGCTGATACTCCTAAAGATCCAACTGAGATTAAGTTATATGATAACAATGCCAAGGCAAAGAATGCTATCATGAGTGGGCTAGCTAATTCAAAACTTCTGAAGATAATGAATTGCAGTTCTGCTAAGGATGTCTGGGAAAAACTTAGCATCGTTTATGAAGGAGATAATAAGGTGAAGCAAGCCAAGATGCAAATCTTCAAGAGAAAATTTGAGACCCTGAGGATGGTAGAAGATGAAGACATTGCTAGTTATATGCTCCAGGTGGATGAAGTAGTTAATGACATTAGAGGTCTTGGTGGAGAAGTGAAAGAAGATGAGATTGTGAAGAAGGTTTTGAGATCTCTCCCTAAATATTACAATCATAAGGTATCTGCTATTGAGGAATCTAAGGAATTGGATAAATATTCAATAGATCAATTGTTTGGTTCTCTCATAGCCTTTGAAATGAGAGAGTTTGACAAAGATGCTCCAAAGAAGGAAGCAACATTCAAAGTTAGTAAGAAGACAAAAGATGAAACAATTGATCAAGATGATGACCTTGATGAGGTAGAGGCAAACTTTGTGAGAAGATTGAAGAAAGGCACCAAAAAATACAGAGGAGACTTCTAACCTTTCACGTGCTTCAATTGTGGGAGAATTGGTTATTTTTCCTCTAAATGTCCTTTTAAATAATTAGGGGATAGAAACAAAAGAGAGAAGTTCAAAAGAAGTATTTGTTTCATGGAGAACAATTGCTCTTCAAAAGATGAGGATCATGATGATTTAAATGATGAAACACTTTTCATGGCCTTGAAATTTGGTGACAAAGAGGGTGATATTGGAAAATGTAAGAAGTCTGGTACTTTGCAGGTTGACAAAGATAATGAAAAATCAATCGTTGTGTGGATTGCCTTTCATACAAAAGAAGAATCAAATGCTTGGGTAATTGATAGTGGTTTCTCTAACCACATGACTAGTGACAAGGGGAAGTTCATCAGCCTTAAGAAGTGGAATAGGTGAACTGCCAAGTTTGGTGGTGATGAGTTAGCACAAATTTGTGGAAAGGGTGCTATAATTATTGATGGAAAAAATAAGACTGAGGATGTCCTCTATGTCAAAGGGCTGAAGTACAATCTCCTTAATGTTAGTCAGATGTGTAGAAAATGATACAATCTTACATGTCATGCCAAAGGTTGTGAGATTAGGAAGCCAGGGTCTGGAAGATTAGTTGTAGAAGGTACTAGGACATATGGAGATATCTATCATCTAAAGGAGGTAAATGGAAGAACCTGTTTATTAGCTCAATCTGGTGAGTGTTGGTTGTGGCACAAGAGGATGGGACACATCAACTTTGATAATATGGTGAAGATCAGCTCTACTCATGCGGTGAGAGCTATGCGTAAGATAACCAAGCTTGCAAATACATTATGCAAGGAATGTCAAATGGGAAAGCAGACAAAGACAAATTTCAAGAGCAAGGAGTATTCTTCTACAATGCCATTGGAGCTAATTTACATTGACCTATGTGGACCTATAAGAACAAAGAGTCAACAAGGTGAAAAGTATTTCATGTTATTTATTGATGATTACTCTCGAATGACTTGGGTTACTTTTTTAAGAGAAAAATTAGAAGCCTTTGATAAGTTTAAGATTTTCAAAGCAAAAGTTGATAATGAAATGAATGCTAAGATCAAATGCTTAAGATCTGATAGAGGAGGTGAATTTACTTCAAATGAATTTAAAAAGTTTTGTGAAGATCATGGTATTAGGAGACATCTGTTTGCTCCTAGGACCCCTCAGTAGAATGAGGTAGTGGAGAGGAAGAATAGGATTGTACAAGAGATGGATAGGGCAATGTTGAAAGATGCAAATCTGCCTGATATGTATTGGAAGGAAGCAGTTCACACTCCTATCTACCTTCTTAACATAGTACAATTGAGGGTCAATAGAACTAAGACCCCTTATGAGCTATGGTATGGAATACCTCCCACTATCAGATACTTCAGGATCTTTGGAAAGTTTGATTCAAGGTGTGATGAAGGGATCTTTCTTGGTTACTCAACTAGAAGCAAGGCCTATAGATGCTACAACAAGAGATTGGGAAGGATGATTGAAAGCACAAATGTTAAGGTAGATGAAGATTTGTGTCAGATCTCACAAGAACTAGAGGTTTGCAGATCTGATATACCTCCCTGCATTGAAGAAGAAGAAGAAGAGAAGAAAGAAGAGAAGGAGAAAGAATTAGAAAAGACCCCTAAGACTCTAGTAAAGTATGTTTAGAGGAACCATTTAGCAGACCAGATCATTGGGGATAGGAATGAAGGTGTGCAGACTAGGAGAAGGCTTGCAAAAGAAAGTGAGCATGTGAATTTGTGCTTACTGTCAAACGTAGAGCCCAAAACCTTTATTGATGCTAGCAAAGATGATGGATGGTTGAAGGCATGGGAAGAAGAATTAGATCAGATAGAAAAGAATCAGACATGGGAACTGGTTCCCAGACCAGCTAATAAGAATGTTATAGGAACAAAGTGGGTTTTCCAGAATAAGCTGAATGAAGATGGTGAAGTTATAAGGAACAAAGCAAGATTGGCATGTAAGGGTTATTCACAAGTTGAAGGTATTGATTTTGAGGAGACTTTTGCTCCAGTAGCTAAGATGGAGGCAATCAAGATGTTTCTTCCCTTTTCTACTCACAAGAACTTCAAAGTCTATCAGATGGATGTCAAGTCAGCCTTCTTCAATGGTGATTTAAAAGAAGAGGTCTACATTGAGCAAAGATGGTTTCCAGCCATCAGAAGATTTGGACATGGTGTGCAGACTCAATAAAGCTTTGTATGGACTCAAGCAAGCTCCTAGAGCTTGGTATGCTCAGTTGGATAAGTACTTACTTTAGCAAGGTTTCAAGAAAGGTACTGCATATAGTAATCTTTACATTAAGGTAGAGGAAGACAAGATTCTGATAGTTGTTGTATATGTTGATGACATCATCTTTTGTGAAGATGATAATATGTGTAAGAGGTTTGAAGAAGAGATGCAAAAAGAGTTTGAGATGTCCATGATTGGTGAGTTGTCTTTCTTCTTTGGGCTTCAAATTGCTCAACTACATGATGGTATTTTATTTCTCAGGCTAAGTATGTTAGAGAGATGTTGAAGAAATTTGGCATGGAGGATTCCAAACTAGTAAGTATTCCTATGGTTACTAGTTGTCACTTGAGAAAGGATGATGAGTCATGTGAGGTTGATCAGACTCTTTATAGATCTATGATTGGAGGATTATTGTACTTGACTGCTTCTAGACCTGATATTATGCATGCAATATGTTTGGTAGCCAGATATCAAGCTAATCCTAAGAAAAATCATGAGAAGGAAGTTAAAAGAATATTTAGATGTTTGAAGGTAACTCCAAATTATAGCTTATGGTATCCAAGAGGTAATTACTTTGATTTGAGTTCTTACATTGATGCTGATTGGGCTGGTTGTGTTGATGATAGAAGAAGTACAAGTGGTGGTGCTTTCTTTTTAGGAAGCAGGTTGGTTTCATGGCATAGTAAGAAACAAGATTCAGTATCTTTATCAACTATAGAGGCTGAGTATATTGCTGCAGTATCTTGCTGTACACAAGTGTTGTGGATGAAGCAAACATTGAACTTGGATACCAAGATACAGTATGATGAGCCTATTCCTATTATGTGTGATAATACAAGTGGTATCAATATTTCCATGAATCCAGTGATGCATTCTAGAACCAAGCATTTATCAATTATCACTTTTTGAGAGAAAAGGTTATAGATAAAGAAGTGAAGTTGGAATATGTTTCAACAAAGGATTAGATTGTAGATATTTTCACAAAGGCTCTTGCAAAGGATACTTTTGAGTATCTCTGGCAAAAGTTAGGTGTAATTGCCCCTCCTTCTTGCTAGATGCATAGTTGGTGCATCTGTCTAGGGGGAGTAATTCATGCTATATCTTTTTCCTGGACTGATGGTGGCTACCTCTCAGGGGGAGTAGGTAGTTGGTTGGTTGTTACTGATAAGGGGAGCCTGTTAGTTGCTTCAAGGAGTGTATGTACATCAAAGGGGGATAAGGTTGAAAAGGAGAAAATGTGCACCTTAGGGGGGAGAGTTTGTGCCCTAAGGGTGAGAAGTAGTTTCCATTTGTCCATGATGTCAAAGGGGGAGAATGAGCAGGTGTGTGTTGTGATCAATATGAAAGGGAGAGATTATTGCATATATGTAACCTAAGGTTGTCACTAATGTGGTTGTCATTGATGTCAACACTCAGTTTGGGCTGTCATTGATGCTTATGTTGATGGTTGCGTGACTTGACCGAAGATGCTCCTAGTGAAGCCTATGCTAAAGACCCCATCTTACATTGTTTGTCGATTCAAAGCTTTGAGTGAGATCAATGACTAATATTTAAAATAGGTGACCGTTCGCAGCATGCTGGAATTGTCCTAAGATCACTTGAGAAATTAATGAAGGGCTGAGATGAATTGAATATTTATTTCAATTGTAATTGAAGGATTGTCTTCTCACTCCTCGACAAGATAAAAAATTGATGTTAAGCAAATCGCGAAGAAGTGCTTGGTGAACTAAATGTTTCGGCCTCAATTTACGATTTGTTGTGGCCTTGGTATGTTGTAAACTTCTCTCTCTAAATTGTAAATCTCTCCAGGGTTTTAAAGGTATTGCTATATATCCCTTATTTTGGAGAAATTGTTAGGTCACCAAACAAACCCTAGTTTGAGTAAATTTCCCTCCCCATTGCAACCATGAATCAGAGGTCATCCTATGGTGGCAAAACAAAGTGGGAATTGTCCTAGGACCTTATAAGTTAGCTCCCTAGTTCTTCCAAGAAATATAAAAATGCCCAAGGTATAGGGGTCTTGACTAATAGGATGTATAATTATCATGACATGTCAGATACGCAATCATGCCAGTAGAGAGATGGGATTTCTTCAAGTTTTACTACTACCATCGTTCTTTGGATAAACCTATATCAAACATTTGGAGGTTGGGCTTAGGGAAGCTAGTTGTCCCAAATTTCTTTGTTAATGTGGACCTAATCTAGGATGTAGACACCTGAAAATGACCCGGTCTTCACCACCATTTCTGCCATCTTACTAACATCATGCTGACACCATTTTCATACTAACTTATCCCCCCTTTACCATCTAAATCAATTAAATAAATCATTTTATTTGATTAATTTACCTAATTTCCCATTATCCACCATCGTAAATTAATTAAATAAATTCTATTTTATTGAATTAATTACCCCTTTCCCTCCATTAGCCTTAATTAATTAAATAAATTTCATTTATTTCATTAACCTATCCCACTAATTTCCAATAGCCATGGTTAATTAAATTAAACCTAACCCTCACTTAATCCCCTTCCCATAATTAATTAAATAATTTTGATCTAATTAATTGACCTGACACTTGTCATTATCCTCATCACTCCCCCAAATAAAACCAAAGTAAAAATTCCCTCCACTAGAGGACAAAATCCAAAGTCAACACTTCTTTAAATCCTAGCCCTCCATTTTAAAGATGCCCTAAGATGCAATCCTAGCCCTCCATCCCACCCCAAAATCCTATTGGGCTTCACAACCTGTCACTCTCATTTGTCCTTGCCACCACTCCATCTCAACCCTTGATCTAATCCAACCCCAAAACTCTATAAATTAAGCATTTCTATAGGCATTATTCACTCCATGCTTTCTTTCTCTAGCTTTATGCTATCACAATACTTGCTCACTTAAGCCTTCATTACCCTTGTGTATGCTGGTTATCTATAGAGAGATCCATATTTGCAATATATTTGCATTATCATTTTGAGTATAACTAGGTCTATATTTTGGGTGCTGTAGTCCTCCACTCTATCAAGGAGAATGGGATAGCTCAAGGGTTTGAAGGTATATTGCACTTATTTTTTCATCTTTCATGTTTTATCCTTGTTTTATTCCATCATCTCCATAGGCCATATGAAATAACTATGATGCCACCACTAGAATCTTGTCCAATTGCAAGGGAAAACAACTTTTTTAGCTAAGCAGAGAATTGGTTGTAAAGGTGTTTGACCTAAACCCCTTGGTTTATGTCAGTTTATCCCTAATGATTTGGAGTATAATCAGGATAGGTAGGGATACATAGCATGTTATCTACCTCATCATAGGACAAGAATGCATGGAAAACTGGTAATGCTTGATGATAATGAATTAGAACATTTCAGGTATGAGGGATTTGATGATTACTTCATAAAGACATACTTTTCTTTGTGTCAAGTCTTTGGACTTGATTATAACCCTTTGATGTCGATTCCCCTCATGGTTATGGTTGTCGATATCCAAGATCACCATTAGAACAAAAAATTTGACTATGCTACCTACATTACAGATGAAATTCACAACGATTTGGTAGAATACAAGCAAAATAGTGAGGCCCCTACCTTCAAAAGGTATTCATTGTTATGCCACATCCTATTGTATTGTGGTGGGAAATTTTGGGGTAAAGAATTGTAGATGCAATGCCTAACCAAGGATTAAAATCCCCTGTCTATCCAAGGAAGAAATCATTGCAAAGGTTCGAGTTACATTCGATTTGAAGAACATTTTGTGTAGAGACTTATGGAGTTGTTGGGACAAGAGAAGCTTAGATTTTCAAAGGAGATCATGGACTTCTTGAGACCAAATGAGAGGTGGCCTGATGGTAATGTTGATCACAATTGGGGTGATTGGTTCCTATCTTTAGATGTGACACTTATTAGAGTGTATGGTACAACTGTCATGCCTTAGCTTCTACTTAAGAAAGTGCTAAATAGAATTGCCTTTCTTGAAATAATGTGGCAGCTGTTTCCCCAAAATTGAAATTTTTAGTCCATTTTATCTTTCTCCTTGTCCTTGTGTCATGTTCCAAAGTCTTGGTCTCATTTTCTTCTTCTATCAACAAATTCTTCCTTTTCTGAACTTAAAGTTTGAAGCCTTATTGTTTATAATCCCTTGTTGGAAAAATTAATATTTCCTGAACTTGGCTCATCCCTTTGTTTTGTCAGGAAACGTCTCTATTAGTGAACCTGTTGGCAAAATATTGAGTTTATGAATTGTGTCAGTGAAATTCCAAGTTTGCAAACTCTTACTTTTCTTGACAAGTGTTCATTGTTTCACTTTTCTTTAGTCGACTATTCTTCATTTTCACAAACTTAACTTTGGTTCATAAGTTATGTGTTTTCCTGATTTGCCGATTCCTCGGTAACCCGATAGTAGTCACTTTGCCTTGTCAAAGCTTTTCTTATCAGCTTTCTTTATATTTTGTGAACTGAGTCTTGGTTCTTAAGTTCCATTTTTCCTCGATTTCCCAGTAAGCCAACAAATAGCCTTTGTTCGTGTCAAGCCCTTTTCACCGATAAAAGAAGAGTTCTATGGTCATCATATCTTTACTCAAGAGATTCACAAAAAAGTATGTTTTTCCGATCATACTATTATCTCTAAGCCTAATGAAGTTATCGGCTTGTTGCTTAGTTTACATAATCTCAAATTTACCGATAAAGTGACAAATACATATTAAAATGAAGTTCGTGAAATTTACTTTTCGCCGACTGAATGAAGGCAATGGTTAAGAGTCAGGTTTGTGAAACAAGAAGTTTGCTGATAACTAAGTTTTGAGATGGCAAAAATCGCTGATAAAGGGAAAATGAAATTCTTGACAAAGTGTTGTGGTGTGTCAAGTTGTGGTATTTATTGTAGTGAGCATTTAATGTCCCAACCTTAACCCCACCTTGCTACCTTAAAAAGTAAAAGTCACTCTTTAAGCATCATTCACTATTATTGTCAAGAGAGCATTTATGGGAGCTAACCATAGTTAGCCTATCGTCCTCCTCCCATAAGGTGTCACGCTCAAGGTAATTCTCTAGCCCATCTCTCTTTCAAATCAAGAAATTGTTGTTAGCTAGCTGTGTAGGGGGGGTTTGTTTCATGGTGGTATTTGTTGTTCATGACTTGTGAAACCCCGTCCTTTTGTACTGTCAACCATAGCTATCCTCTGATTGACCTGAGTTTTCTAGGCATAACCCTAGTTAAAATTCTTGCTTACATGTTACTTGGGCTAGTTAAAATGAAATACAAGTACCAAGGGTTAGACATTTCCTTCATCATTGGGAATGAATTGGCAGGGGTGAAAGACACCGACCTGGGGCATGTCGACCTCAATGAATTTTGGGCTCAAATCAACACCAACCCTAGAACGCCAATTGCCCAGAAGACCCTTAATAGAGGGCTAGCACACTCAGGTGGTTTCCCTACAGTGGTAAAATGCATAGACTTAATTTTGGCATGTATTTAGAATTATAATGTTGAAGCTCCGGAGATTAGAACGGTGAGTGACAAGGTGATTTGCAGATAAATGCCAATGCCATCTCTTACAGGTTAGGTTTGCCTATACATGGAGAGTATGCTAAGGTGAATGTTGACCCATTTTCTTCTATCCAGAGTCAAATAGTTCACCTTGAAAATATCGTGGACATCCCTTGGAATATGGCCCTACTAGCCTAAATCCTTCAAATCCCAGTGCTCTGCCTTGCAAAAATCCCTAAAATCTCATTTGGATAATCCTTACAAAAAACCCAGAAACCTTTTGCCTTCAATGTCTTCCTTCATAGAGATTTTCTACCTTTATACTTGGTCTTTTATATGGATATCTAATGACTAGATATCTAGATCTTAGTTAAGATCTGGATGCTATCTCAATATCCCAGATCTTGGTTAAGATCTGGATGCTTCCCAATATCTAGACCTTAGTTAATATCCAGATGTTTTCTTAACATCCAGATCTTAACTAATGTCTAGATCTTTCCCAATATCCATGACCTTGTGAATGTCTTGATGACATCATCCAAACCCCCTCCCCAAAGAAATGCATATGACAATGACGTCATTTGGACATTTTGCCTTCGACATATTATCCTGCATTGATAAAGCATCCTGATGATGTCATCCAGATCTCCTCTTCAACAAAGCTCTTCATGCTGATGACATCATTAGGATATTCAAAGGGTGGCGTATAAAGAAGTATCCAGATATTAAGTTAATATCCAAATATCAAGTTAATATCCTGACATCAGTATTCACGTGGATGAGGGTTTCTCCATGCTGCGAAGATAAATTTGACAGGTGCATATCCGGATGTCAGGATTATGAAGGCTCTTATGTTCAATCCAGATATTTGTGAATATGCAAACCTTGAGGGATATTCAAGATATCGCATGCCCATAGACTGCCTAAGGCTAACGTCACATTCGTTCTGTGTGGCCGCAAAATGAGGACAGTTGTAAAGTTTATCGTGGCCCATGGTCGCAACTTTGAAGATCAGACGGTAGCGCAGTGTTGCAGGTGAATATTTCTTATAGGGAAGATTCTATGTGTGGATGCGAGATGATGACACATGGATATCCATATGCTGGTTGACCACAACTTTGACCATGGATATCTCCCTCATCCTGAGGAATTTCTACATGATCCAAAAAGCAAAAGTGCTTAGAATTTCCTCCTCTTTGATTTGGCGAGATTTTGGGGGGGATATTCTCACTTTCAAAATATGATCCAAATATCATGATCTAGATGTACACATCCAAATATCAGGATAATTATCGACTGAGGATGGATATGCAGGCTTAGCTGATAAGACATCTCAATGACCGACTTGAAGTGTTACATAGGCAAATATTTTCACATTAATTCACGTTGGTGAGCTCTGCAGATGAAATTTGAGAAGGATGGCACAGTTCTTCAATGCAAAGAGACTTTAGTGGCTCGGTGGCAAATCTTTTAGTGGTTGGCAACAACTTTTGGGCTCTTCCATTCAATGCTTTGTCCTCTCTTACATATGGGCAACCCTTTCGTAGTGTTGCAGGTATACCAGAGGCATGTGTTCTATCCTCATTGCTATTTGTTCCTGACTCTGCATTGATGACTGCATTAGTGTTCTCGAATCCTGTGGACTTGCCTCAACGCCTCTGTACAAGAATTTGATCTATATATAAGCATTGTAATCTTTAGTAGAGGAGGATGGATTAATTTCTGGGCTGTTATGCTACCAAATTCTTTGTAGTTAGACCTCTTAGTGCAATTGCAGGATTATTAGAATTTGACTCACTGTGCCTATAGCTTGGCCTCTGTTATCTTCTGGTTAATCCACCCATGAATGTAATTGGATATATTGTGTCTTTTTCTACTATGAATTGTTTTGTATTGTAATAGTTTCTAGCCTTCATGATCAATAGATGCACAATATCTTGCCTCTCTTATGCTCTAATTTTTGTGTTTTAATTGAAGTTGTGATCTATTCTGTGAGTAAAATAGCTCCTCTATAGGTTGGATCTTCATCTCGAAGCCTCAATCAATTCTATAAGTCTGTGTGAACCTTCCCTTGTGATTGAGATCATTGTTGTGTCTTTTCCATGCTTACTACTACTCATTAAATCTGGTGCATCACCTTATTTCCATTCAATTTCTTCCTAACCCTTTTCCCTGTAGTATTAACACTAGGTTTAGATATTTTTCCCTAAGCATCAGGCTTTGAATGAGGAACCAGGCTCCTCTGGAGGTTTGATCTTAACTTGCAAGGTCCCACACCTTGAAATCATTCCCATTGTGTCATTAGAATGCTTGGACTCTCTCCAAGCTGGGTGCAATTCTATGTGACAATAGTGACACAAGAGACTAAATAGAATTTTCCATAGATGGGAAAAAGATGTGCAAGGATGCTATAGCTACCACATGGCTAAAAATGGAGAAGAAGGGTGTCTCCCAATTTCCCAAAAATCTAGTCAGGGGCCATTTCAAGGATGATATTTCAGACATAATTACTTTGTTGCATAGAGTAATGGGCTGTGGAGAGTGTGATGAGCTTGTAAATTGGATGTGCCAATTTATTCTTGTTATTTACACTGGGAAGCAGTTCATTGAATGGTCTCAGATAATAAGTGATCATTTGCATGACCAATTGGTCAATTTTCATAAGAATAAGAAGTTTCACATGTGTTCTTATTTAATCTATTTGTTGGCCACTACCCAACAAGCTTGGCCAGAGTTGGAAGTAGAAGGCCCCATGACTCAAGACACACAAGTGTATGATTATTTTCCTCAGTTGAAGGAGGAGAATGGAAATAAGGATTATAGGAGAGTGAATGATGCCTTCCTGATGCTTATGGTTAGGAGAATCTTGGAGAACCCTGAGGTTAGGATTTCTACTGAGCCAACTAGTTTTGTCAGCTATTTTATTCAATTTGATAAGTTTACATATATCAGAATAGGTGGCTTTGAGTTCCCTCCTCTGAGGTTACCTAGATATGCTTCAGATTACTTAATATTTTTGGAGGTTTGCAGACAAGTATATTTAGCTAGCAAAAGATATTATGATTCAAAGAAAAAGGGTTACCCATTCCCTTTGAAATTAACTCATTACACCTATATAAAACCCAAAAATTCTAAAAATGTGGACATGTTGCTAGCTCCGTTCCATTTTTCATCCTATAGCTCAAGAAGTTTCTTAGACAACAAATACTTTGTGAAAATGAATCTTTATTTTCCTATGCTAAGAGGACACAAGCCTCATTTAGAGGATTTTTGGGCAGACTATGTGGATGAATTTGAGGTGAGGAGGAGAGATTGGTCAAGATTGAACATTGATCAAATGATGATTTACCAACTAGGATGGAAGCTTCCCAATTTAGTAGATGATTACTCTGATATTGTTGATCCTGCCTTTGTTGCTGAAAGTGCCAAACCCTTGTCTAGTGTTGATTGGGCCATAGATGAAGTCACAAATCTTAAGACTAGGTCTTATTTTGTGTTGTGTAGAAGCCAACTTTGGTTAAAATCTAAAGTGGATGGTGATGATGTAGGTTCTGTTGCAAGTATGTGCTAATCAGTGTTGTCATTGACGTCAACATGTTTGTGTTGTCATTGGTGTCAACTATATCCTCTACTATTACTGTTGTTATTTGATTAAGTTGATGAGTTAATGATGATGTGATTGTCTCGAAGAAGTACCAAAGGCATTAAGAATATGTTCCTCTTGTTGAGTTTCCAAGTGCTTTTGAGAAAATTTTATTAATATTGGAAACAGTGTGTTGAAGAAGTCTTCTGGCTTACAGAATATTGTTTGAGTTTTTTCTTTGCATTTCTTCTATGTAAGAGATCTATGTGTGTAGTTTGGATATGTTGTTGAGAAGTGTTTGAAGATGCTAAATCTAGAATTTGGTATTCCAGATTGTTGTGTAGTGAAAGTTATGTTCACCAGTTTGAAGATAGTGTTTGACGGTGTTTGCAGTGTGTCTAAGAGAAATTTTTTTCTCCACATTTCTCAGCAAAATAGTTTTAGGTGTTGCATTTCTGGATATATGCTTATAAGATCCTTATCTATCTTCTATCCATAAGGTTTGTGATTTGGTACTCCGGAAAGAAATTTCTTGTGTAGCAGAGTTTGATAGTGTTGTTTGTAAGCAGACTGTGAACTTCCCTCAAGTGAAAGTTGTGGTTGAATTTGTTGGTTTCCAGGTGGCTTCAAGATGTTTTTGGATCTTTCTATACTGTGTTAAAGCTTTGTGGAAGGTCCGCAAGGTGTGTTTATCTTTGAGGAAGCGTGTGCTTAAAAGTTCAGGGTGCTAACACAAGTTTGGTTGACTTGGTTGTTTGCACTAATTCTAGTTATGCTTTGGTGATTGTAAAAGCATGATGAAGCATGTAAGAGTGGATTTAGGTCCATACTAAGGTGTGGTGTGGTCTGCACTCATTCCTTTGCTCCATGGGAATGTTTAGGTCTAGACCTAATTTGAATTTTATAAGCTAAGATGTGTTGCTGACCTTGAAGATTGATTTCAAGGTTGATGGTGGTATAAATAAGTGTCAAGAGTTCATGTGCATGTGTGAGCATGAGGGATATGATGTTTTTAATATGAATTTGATTAAGGTAGTAAGAAATTTCATGTGTTAGGCGACTAGATACAGTGAGAAGAAGGTGTCTACTATCTTTCAGTATGGCTGCGAAGGTGATGTTTATTTTGCTTCATTGGAACTGAACCCATGCAGTTGTTAGATGCAATTATATTAGTTCATCCTTGGCAGGGAGCCTCTTCTTCTTTCTTCTTCTTTTGGACAGTGAGCCTCTCTTTTCTAGGCAATGAGCCTTTTTGTAGTGACCCTTTTGTAATTTGGTATTGTTACTACATTATATTGTGAGCTAATCCTCACCGTGGTTTTTCCCTTTTAGGGTTTTCCATGTAAAATCTCTTGTTCTCTTGTGTATGGTGTTGATGTGTTTAAATTTATGTTATTTGCTTCTCATGTTATCATAACAGATTAAGGGTTTAAGTGAACTGATGTGGATGTGAATATGTTTATGAGGGTCTAAACTTTCTGATACAACTAATTCATCCCCTCTCAGTTGTCTTATGCATTCAACAATTGGTATCAGAGTGAGGTTCCTTTGAAGAAAGATTAACATCTTGAGGTAGATCTGGGATGGCGCACAAGAAGCATATTCCCTTGTTTGATAGATCTAACTATGCACTCTGGAAAGTAAGGATGGAAGCCTTTCTAGTTGCTCTTGGTTATGATGTCTGGAAATGCATCAAGTATAATTACACTATACCTCAGAATGGTATAAATACTAAAGATGAAATCAAAGCTGTTGAAATTGATGGTAAGGCAAAGCATGCTCTCTTAAGTGGTCTTACTCATTCCGAATTGATAAAGGTTGTGAATTTGAAAACTACTAATGCGATTTGGAAAAAGTTGGAAAGTTTTTATGAAGGAGATGATAAGGTTAAACAAGCTAAAATGTAGAATTTAAAGCTCACATTTGAGACCATGCAAATGTCTGAAGATGAAAATGTTACAAGCTACTTACAGAAGGTGGACGAAGTTGTCAATGACATCAAAGGACTTGGCGGAAGTATAGATGATAAAGAAGTGATATTGAATGTACTTAGAACTCTTCCTAAAGCTTACAATCATAAGGTTTCTGCTATTGAAGAGCTACAAAACTTGAATAATTTTTTTAGAGATCAGTTGCTTGGCACCTTAACTGCTTTTGAAATAAGAGAGTTTGGCACATCTAGTGGAACCACAAAGGGTGAGACTGCTTTTAAAGCTGACAAATCAGAGAAGACTATTCAATTAGATCCAAAAGACTTTGATGAAGTGGAATCTAACTTTGTGAGAAGAATGAAAAAGGGTACTAGAAAATTTAGTGGTAAGTTGCCTTTTAAATATTTTAGTTGTGGAAAGATAGGTCATTATGCTTCAAGATGTCCATATAGAACTTTGAGAATTAAGAATAGGGAAAACAGAGGAAGGATGATCAAGAAAAGTTACTATGTTAGAGAAGATGCAAGTATTTCTGATGATGAAACTAATTATGAGGATGATAATAATGAAAGCTTATTTATTGCCCTAAGAGATGAAACTGGTTCTGCTAACTCTAGAAGTTGTGCGAAAGAAAAGGGTCTGGAAGTAAGTACTAACCCTAAAGGCACTGTAATGTCTAATTTTCATGCTAGGAGTCAAAAGGTTGACTAAGTCATTGACAATGGATGCTCAAATCATATGACAGGTGATAAGAGTAAGTTTGTTAAACTTGAAAAATTTGATGGTGGAGTAGTTAGGTTTGGTGGTGACGAAGCTACTAAGATTCAAACAATTTTGATGGAAAGCATAACACTGATGATGTTCTTTATGTCAAAGGTTTAAAGAATAATATCTTAAGTTTTGGACAAATGTGTAGCAAGGGTTACAATCTTATGTTTTAGGATGATGGTTGTGAGATCAGAAAAAACTCTAGAATAGTAATTGTTGCTAGAAAGAGGATAGGTGGAAATGTTTATCATCTCAAAGGTGGTGTTAGTTATTACCTTATGACTTAAATCAGTGAGAGTTGGCTATGGCATAGGAGATTGTGTCACATCAATTTTGATAGCCTGGTAAGGATAAGCTCAGCTCAAGCTGTGAGAGATATGCCAAAGATTACAAAACTCTTCAATGTTGTCTATAAGGAATGTTAGTTTGGAAAGAAAACAAGAAGAAGCTTCAAAAGCAAGGATCAGTCATCTACTAAACTGTTGGAATTGGTGCATACAAACCTGTGTGATCCTACTTAAGTAAGGAGTTTTCAAGGTGACATGTATTTTATGTTATTTATTGACGATTGCTCTACAACGACATGGGTCACTTTTCTTAAGGAAAAATCAGAAGCCCTAGATAAGTTTAAAGCTTTTAAAGAAATGGTTGAGAATGAATTGGATATGAAAATCAAATGTTTGAGGTCTGATAGAGGTGGAGAATTTACTTATAATGAGTTTAACATGTTTTGTGAGAACCATGGGATAAAGAGGCATTTATCTACTCCTCGAACCCCTCAGCAAAATGGAGTGGTTGAAATAAAGAACAAGACTGTTCAAGAAGTTGCAAGGACAATGATAAAAGAAGAAAACCTATTGGAAGTCTACTAGAGAGAAGCAATTCATACTGTTGTCTACATATAGAATAGAGTACAAGTAAAAGCAAATGACACAAAGACTCCCTATGAGCTATGGTACGGAAAGATTCCTACTGTTAAATATTTCAAAATTTTTGGAAGCAAATGTTATATAAGAAGAGATGAAGAACTAGGAAAGTTTGATGCAATATGTGATGAAGGCATTTTCCTTGGGTACTCTAACAAAAGCAAAGCTTATCGGTGCAATAACAAGAGGCTAAGAAAGATTGTTGAAAGTGCTAATGTTAAGGTGGATGAAGATAGACAGAAGAGCACCAATGTTAATGGATATGTATCAGACTTAGATGAGTCCTCTTGTGGAGAAGAAGAAAATGTTGTTGAAAAGGTAGTACGGACTGGAAAAGAAATAGAAACTAGAGAAAAATGAGTGCAAGTTGAAGAACAAGAAGCTTCGAAAAGAATCCCCAGAACACCCAAGTATGTGCAGAGGCATCACACTGAAGACCATATCATTGGTGATAAGAGCAAAGGTGTATTGACAAGAAGCAGAACTGCCGAAGAACAGGTAAACCTATGTTTAATTTCTAAAGTTGAACCTAAAATAGTGGTGGAGGCATGGAAAGATGAGTATTGGGTCAAGGATATGGAAGAAGAACTAATGCATATTGAGAAGAATCAGACTTGGGAACTTGTCCCAAGACCAGAGAATAAGAATGTGATTGGAACTAAGTGGGTATTCAGGAACAAATTGAATACGAATGGAGAGGTGATAAGGAACAAAGAAAGACTTGTTTATAAAGGGTACTCACAAGTGGAAGGAATAGACTATGAGGAAACTTATGCTCTGGTGGCATGAATGGAGGCTATTAGACTATTTCTGGCTTATGCAGCACATAAGGATTTCAAAGTGTATCAAATGGATGTGAAGTCTACTTTTCTGAATGGTGAGTTGGAAGAGGAAGTATACATAGAGCAACTGGATGGATTTCAGTTGTTAGACAAAATATATATGGTATGTAGATTGAAGAAGACATTGTATGGACTGAAGCAAGATCCCAAATCTTGGTATGCAAGGTTAGACAAGTGTTTGTTGTAGTAGGAATTCAGTAAAGGGTCTGTAAATACTAATTTGTACATCAAGGTAAGAAAAGATCAAATCCTGATTGTTGAGGTCTATGTGGATGACATAATATTTGGTGGAAATGAAGGTATGTGTAAGGAATTTGCAAATGAGATGCAAAAATAATTTGAGATGTCAATGTGTGGAGAGATGAACTTCTTCCTTGAGCTGCAAATTAATCAAATAGATAAGGACATTTTCATTTCACAATCAAAGTATGTCAAGGAATTATTGAAGAAGTTTAGAATGGAAGATTCTAAACCAATGTATACCCCCATGACAACTAGTTTCAAGATGAGAAAGAATGATAATTCCCCTAAGGATGATCAGAGCAAATATAGATCAATGATTGGAGAATTGCTATATCCAACTGCTACCATACTAGATATCATTCATGTAGTTTGTCTTGTGTCAAGATTTCAAGATCCTAGAGAGTCACATGTCATGGTGGTGAAAAGGATATTCAAATATTTGAAGGGAACTTCAGATCATGGTTTGTGGTATCCTAAGAACAATGACTTTACCCTAAGTGCCTACACAGATGCAGATTGGGCCGGATGTGTAGATGACAGGAAAAGTACAAGTGGTGGTGCATTCTTTCTTGGAGATAGAGTTGTGTCTTGGCTAATAAAGAAGCAGGATATGTTGGAATTAAGGTGTCTCAACCTTGGTAATTCCTTGTATTATTTCATTGTATTTATTTATTTATTGCCTATTGTATAATTAGGATGCAAATCCTATGTTGTCATCTTGTGGGAGTTGGCACAGTGATGTGCCATCCTACATGGCATATGACCACATGTAAATTTGTCCTCGCATGAGGAGATAGGTGTCCCACTTAGTGGTAGGAATATTTTTCCATGTGTCGGCATCTTGGAATGTGTGTAAGGGAATATTGACTGAAACGGTCATGACAAATCCCTATGACAAAGTTATGACATGTAAGAGTCAGAAATAGGATGTTCTATGACAGGTGAGGACATGTATCGAGAAGCATTTTTGAGGAAGGCATCTCTGGGTGCCCCAAGGTGGAATATGACATTTTATAAGAGAATATGCTATTTATAGCCTGTGTATGACAGATTCTCTTACAACTATAAGTTATGACATCTATGACAGATTCTATGACGATTATAAGAGTCGTAAGAGCATCTGTCATAGCCCATTTTGGGAATAGGTGACCTCTTTGGGATGGGGTGACTTGACAAGTGTCAAGAACATCCTGCAGTGTTGGACAAGTGTCCATAGGCATGGGTTTTGGGCCATGAGGCCATGTTGGACGCCCATCTCAATGTGGAGCCATTTTTACCTTGTATTTTCTTTATAAATAGGTGCGTTAGAGAGGTGATGTATTACAGGTTTGACATGTACTGTTATGCTACCAGATCATCTCCAGATACGAGTGTCGAAGACTCTTGTAAGAGCATTGGCTCTATGATTGTATTGTAACCTTTATTGTTTACGAAATACATTTGAGCTTTGTTTTGGAGTGTGGGGTTTTTCACCCGTAAGGGTTTTCCCCACGTATATCTTGTGCCTCTCTTCTTCTATCTAACATTCTTGTGTATGTGTTTGCTGCAATATCTCTGTTAGTGGGTTAACATAGCTGTAACTGGAAAGATAAAATTGAATTTGCACTCTCCCCCCTCATTAGATTAGTGTAGGAAGCGATTTTCGCACATCTAGCTTCCTTTCAGTTGGTGTCAGAGCCTGGCTAGTTTTAGTTCTAGTTGCTAGGTAGGGGTTTTTTGAGCTAATCTTAGGTTGAGTGGGAGTGTTGTGCAGAGCATTCTGTATCTTGTTGCAGCAAGGAGATGGCAACCACATCTAGAAGATTAGAGGTGGAGAAATTTCATGGCACTAATTTTGAGTTGTGGAAACTCAAGATGGAGGACCTACTTGTTGATCATGACCTATGGGAAACTGTATCTGGTGTAAAACCTACAGAAATGTCACAAGCTGATTGGGACCTTAAAGATCAGAAGGCTAAGGGTCTCATAAGACTCTGTTTAGCTGATTATATCCTGTTGAATGTCCATGAGGAGAAGAGCACGAAAGATCTTTGGAAGAAGCTTGGTGATGTTTATCAGGCCAAGTCCTTGGTGAACAAGCTTTTTCTGAAAAAGAAGTTGTTCACTCTGAAGATGGAAGATGGAGATCTGTTGCAGACCACATGAATGCTTTTAACATGATTGTTGCACATTTAACATCTGTGGGTGTGAAAATGGAGGAGGAGGATCGATGTAGGACCCTGCTTTGTTCTTTGCCAGATTCATGGGATCATCTTGTCATGGCTATCAGAAGCACCACTACCACCTTCAAGATGGAAGATGTGGTGTCCTCGCTGTTATCTAAAGAAATGCGAAGGAAAACATTTGAGTCGGCCAAAGAGGCTCTTGCAGTTCGTGGAAGACCCAAAGATAAAGGGAATAAAAAAGACAAGAAAGGTGAAAAGGGCAGATCCAAATCTCCTAGAAAGTCCAAGGCTCTCTGTTGGAACTGTGGCAAATCTGAGCATTTCTGAAAGGAATGCAAAGAAGAGAAGAAAAAGAAAAAGAAGACTACTCCAGATTCAGATTCGGACAAGTCACAAGATGATGGTGATTCCTTCATCATAGCCCTGACCACCCATGCATTTGATGATGTGTGGTTGATTGATTCTGGTGCATCATTCCACATGACTTCACATCGAAGCTGGTTCATGAAGTATGAAGAGTTCGATGGTGGAAGAGTGTACTTGGGTGACAACTCTCATCTGAAGATTGTTGGTCGTGAAAGAGTCTCAATTTGATTCCCTGATGGATGAGTGAAGGGGATCATTGGGGTTATGCACATCCCAGGCCTTGCACGGGACCTTCTTTCTGTAAGTATGTTGAATGATGTAGGTGTGCAGGTTGTCTTTTTTAAGGATCAATGCAAGATGACTAGAGGATCTATGGTGCTTGCGAAGGGTAATCAGAGAGGTACTATGTTTTAGCTAGAGGCATGCACCTCATAGTGCAATAGTTCTTCTGACTCAAAGAAAAGAGCTACAGTCACTTCATCCCCACCATCTGAACGAGCAGTGAAGAAATCTATTGTAACTAGTTCTGATGGTAGTGCACATGCTATGGAAGCTAAGCTTCCTACTAAAAAGACTATGCTATGGCATTTGAGATATGGCCACATTGGTGAGAAGGGTCTTAGAACCCTGAAAAATAAAAACCTCATTGAGGGGTTAAATGATTGTAATCTCGAGTTTGACTTTTGCAAACATTGTGTATATGGAAAGCAAAACCGTGTTCAATTTTACTCTAGTTCTCACAAGTCTTCTGGTGTATTGGATCTTATTCATTCTGATGTGTTTGGTCCTATTAATGTTCCTTCGATTTCAAAATCTATATATTTTGTATCTTTCATAGATGATTAAAGTAGAAGGACATGGGTTTATTTTATCAGAAGCAAGATTGAAATCTTTAGTCAGTTTAAGGAGTTTAAAGCCTTTGCTAAAAATTAGACTGTTAAAAAGATTAAGTGTTTGAGAACCGACAATGGTGATGAGTTTTTTTTGGCAGAGTTTGATAAGTTCTTTAAAGAGCAAGGGATTGAAAGACATAAGACAACTCCATACACCTTGCAGCAAAATGGAGTTGCAAAGAGGATGAATAGGACACTAATGGAGAAGGCTGGGAGTATGCTTAGTGGAGTAAGCCTCGAACAAAAGTTTTGGGCTGAAGCTGTAGCCATTGCTTGCTACCTGGTAAACAAGTCTCCTACATCAACTCTTGTTGGTAAGACACCTATGGAGGTGTGGTCTGGTAAGAAGCCTTCAGTTAGGCATCTTTGCATTTTTGGTTGTGAGGCATATGCACATGTGCCTACAGAGAAATAGTCTAAATTGGAGAACAAGGCTGTTGAATGTATTTTCATTGGCTATGGTGTCAGTGTGAAAAGATACAAGCTTTGGGATCCTGTGGCTGAAAAAATGTCGTATAGAAGAAGTGTTATCTTCACATAGCTAACACCTTCTTCTGGTGTTCTACATCCAAAATAGACAGAAAAGAAAGAATATGCGGTTCAGTTTCCTTCTACCCCTGAGAAGACTGAACCAACAGACCCTGTGAGACCTGATGATGAGGAGAGCTTTGGCAGCTCTGAAAGCTTAGAAGAAGAAGTAGAAGCTCAACCTCAGGTAGTGAGGAGGTCTACACAAACAAGAAAGCAACCTGATAGGTTTGGTTATTCATTACTTGATTCTAGTTGTGCTTTTGCTTTACTTACTAACACTGATGAGCCTAGAATTGTGAAAGAGGCTATGGGCATGAAAGATGCAGGTTCCTGGAAGAAGGCTATGGAAGATGAGATGGCTTCTTTGGAAAAGAATAAAACATGGGACTTGGTGACTTTGCCTGAAGGACGGAAACCTATTGGATATAAATGGGTGTTCAAGAAGAAATTTGGTGCAGATGGCAGCGTTGAAAAGTACAAGGCTAGATTGGTTGCAAAGGGGTACTCACAAGTGGAGGGAATTGATTATGGTGAAATTTTCTCTCCCATTGCAAAGATGACATCCATTCGATTCCTGTTATCTCTTGCAGCTGCTTATGACTTAGAGGTAGAACAGATGGATGTGAAGACAACGTTCCTTCATGGTGATTTGGAGGAAGAGATTTACATGTCACAGATAGAGCATTACATAGAGAAAGGTAAAGAAAATTTGGTTTGCAAGTTAAATAAGTCTTTGTATGGTTTGAAGTAGTCTCCTAGGATGTGGTACATGAAATTTGATGCCTTTGTGTTGTCCATTAGATTTCTGAGATCAAAATTTGATCATTGTGTGTATTACAAGTTTGACAATGATTGTATTCTCATCATTGCATTGTATGTTGACGATATGCTGTTGATTGGGAATGGTAAGAATATGATTTCTGATTTGAAGTCTCAGTTATCAGCACAGTTTGAGATGAAAAATATTGGGGTAGCTAGGTACATTCTGGGAATGGAAATCAGAAGAGACAGAGCAAACAGAAAACTTTGGTTAGGCTAGAATAAATATGTGAAGACCATGTTGGATAGGTTCAGCATGGTAGATTTTAGACCATTGTGTGTTCCTGTTTCATTGGGGACAAAGTTGTCTGTTAATGATTGTCTGAAATCTCCTAGTGAGGTGGAGGACATGAGTAGAGTACCTTATGCTAGTGTTGTTGGTAGTTTAATGTATGCTATGGTCTGCACAAGACCAGAGATTGCCCAAGCAGTGGGAGTCCTTAGTTGATTTATAGCTAATCCTAGACGGGTACATTGGGATGCAGTTAAGCGAGTGTTCTGATATTTGAGGGGAACTTCTGAGTATTCCATATGCTATCATGGTAATGCTACAGGACCTCTGCATTCAATTTGTATTCATGGATTTGTGGACTCTGATTGGGCAGGTGACATTGACAGCAGGAGATCCACTAGTGCCTATGTATTCACTATGTTTGGTTGTGCAATTAGTTGGATGAGTAAGTGACAACTTGTAGTTGCTTTGTCCATGACAGAAGCTAAGTACATGGTAGCAAGTCATGCTTGTAAGGAAGCCATTTGGCTTAAGAGATTGTGTTCAGATATTGGTGTTGATGCAGGACATATTACGATTTGTTGTGACAGTCAGAGTGCAATTTGACTTGCGAAGAATCCAACTTTCCATGCCAGAACAAAGCATATTGATGTATAGTTTCACTTCGTACGAGACATGGTAGAGGATGAGAAGGTAAATTTGGAGAAGGTAGATACTTTGAAGAATGTTGCAGATGCATTGACGAAACCAGTGGGCACAGAGAAGTTCAGATGGTGTTCGGAGTCTATGGGCCTCTCAGCCTATAGCAGTTAAATCCTATTAATTCTATTGGCTCTTACAAGGTGTTTGACAAGTGGGAGAATGTTGGAATTAAGGTGTCTCAACCTTGGTAATTCCTTGTATTTATTTATTTATTTATTGCCTATTGTATAATTAGGATGCAAATCCTATGTTGTCATCTTGTGGGAGTTGGCACAATGATGTGTCATCCTACATGGCATATGACCACATGTAAATTTTTCCTCACATGAGGAGATAGGCATCCCATTTAGTGGTAGGAATATTTTGCCATGTGTTGGCATCTTGGAATGTGTGTAAGGGAATATTGACCAAAATGGTCACGACAGATTCTTATGACAAAGTTATGACATGTAAGAGTTAGAAATAGAATGTTCTATGACAAGTGAGGACATGTGTCGAGAAGCATCTTTGAGGAAGGCACTG
The DNA here is from genome assembly GCA_027924645.1 of Cunninghamia lanceolata. Taxonomy (NCBI): domain Eukaryota; kingdom Viridiplantae; phylum Streptophyta; class Pinopsida; order Cupressales; family Cupressaceae; genus Cunninghamia; species Cunninghamia lanceolata. Next base: position 20,411,487 of record BSBN01000213.1, read on the forward strand.
TTGTCACCTAGATTTGCACCTAGAGTTGAAGGCTTTTTAGGGCTCCAACAATCTAGTGAAACATTGAGACGAACTCCAGGTGTGGGACCCTTCAGGGAGGCTGAATCTCTAGAGAGAGGCTGGTTCCTTTGTTGGATAAGTGATCCAGCGAGCCTAAGACTAAACCTAATCTATTCATTGGTCAGGAAAAGGGGAAGGGGGATAAACTGAAAGTAAAAGGGGGGTGATACACTAGGTTTGAATATAAGAGCTCTCACAGAACTAAAGAAATGTACAACATAACCAGATAAAGCAAGTAGACATACACAAATTTAGATGATCCTAACAGAGGTAAGAGGCAAAAGGATTGAGAGGAACAAGATATTCATAGACAACCATCTGCAGATTCACACAGAGCTAAAAACCAACACAGAGGTAAAATACCAACATATATTAGTTAGAAGGCATGATTACAGTAAGAAGGGCTCTATTTGTATACAGTATGAACATAAGTATTCAACCAGTATCCAACATAATTACATCTCTCAAAGATGCATATATAGTATTTGAGTCATGATCTAAGTCAACACAATCAATTCACCCCATGGGCGCTGTCAGAAAAATATCTTCGCCATCAAGGGATGCCGACCTACAAGAAGTTATGGCATAACACATATTTGGAACAGGGAAGATGGAAGATCTTTTGAATCTTCAATGTGAGTTGATGAATCATCCACCTGCCACCATAAATGCAAAATATCTACATTTGAAGGGCCTCTGCAACTTTCAGAATGGCCGCTGAGATGTCTTGTCGCCAAAACTGCATATTCTTCTTCAGTCGGCGACCATCCTGATATCCAGATGTGCATATTCAGAACCTGATTTTTGGATCATATTTTGAAAGTGGGAATATTCCCTCAAAAATCCCACCAAATGAAAGAGGAGGTGAAAATAGACACTTTTGCCTTTTGAAGCATGTTGAAATTCCTCTGGATGAGGGAGATATCCGCGGTCAAAGATTTGGTCAACCAACATTCGGATGTCCACGTGTCGTCATTTCCAGCCGTGCAGAAGGAGGGTGATGTCCGCTTGAGTGATCCGTGGCCATGCGATATCCAGATGCACCTATCAAATTTACCTCGTAGTAAAGAGAAACCGTCATCCGCATGGATATTAACCATCAATATCTGGATGACCTCTTGAAAATCATGGTGACGTCATCATCATATGCGCCTCTTTGGGGAGAGATCTAGATGATGTCACCTACATATTGGGTCCTTCAAACTATTCTGTGAGCTTTCCACTATTCCGCACTTCATCTTGCCCCTACCTTTGACTGCATACATAGAATAGCGGAAAAGGTTTCCACATTTCCACGCATTTATTTTCATTATGTCTGCGGAATTGCAGAAGACTGGATAACGTCATCATCATATGCGGCTCTTTGGGGAGGTGATCTGGATGATGTCATCGGCACAAGGATTTGTCTAAGGAAGAAACTTGGGTGACGTCAGGGTCATATTAGCAAAGAGGGTCACATTCGCAAAAATGAGGGATATTACTTGAGATCAGGGTGACGTCATCAATATGAAGAGTTTTGTTAAAGGAAGGGATGGATGACGTCATGGTCACTTTCATGAATATGAGGGAGGATAACTTAGCATCTAAATGGGAAGATATCTAGATGATGTAAGGGCATATAGACTTCTTTGAAAAGAGAGATCCTGGTGACGTCACGATCACATTCGCGAAGATAAGGGATATTTGCTAAGATCACTCATCTTCACGGATATCAGGGTGATGTCAGGGTCATCTTCGAAAGGAACCGAATATTACTTAAGATCTAAATGTTAAGAAAACATTTGGATATTGACTAAGGTCTAAATATGAAAGGGGAGCAAGATGATGTCATCAGGATATCTGCATCAAAATGACTAAGTATGAAAATGGAAAAAACCCAGTGAAGGAAGGCACTTGAAGACAAAAGGTTTCTAGGTTTTTTGCAAGGATTATCCAGACATGTGGAAGGTGAACTATTTGACTCTAGACAGAGGAAAATGGGTCAACATTTTGGCAACCTCTCAGGGATGTTTGCCCAGTAAACAATTAGACCAGTGGCCTTAAGCATCCATTGGGCATGGAGTCCAAAAGAGGGGCATGAAATAGGTCAAGACAACTGAAACTTGCCTTCAAAACACAAAAAAGGGAGAGGCCTACATTCTCCTAATAAAAATGTAGCCGGTGCAAAAGCACTTATTGAAGGGAAACCTAAAACTGAAATAAAACCTACTCTAATCCTAAACTAACTAGTCAGGGATGACCTTAAACAAAGCCATTGACAGGTTCTTGAAAGTAACTACCCTTAACAATTTGTAATATTTGTCATGCATGTGGGCAGTTAAAAAGAGGTGAGGAAGGGATGGGCATATGACAAATTGATAAAACACCTCCCCCAAAAAGGAGATAAACTCACCTATCCACCTAGACTGATTGTTGATGTTGCTGGCTTGTGGTGAATAAATGGGCTGATCCCGCTCATTTTGATGCTTAACTTCATGCTTAGAGGTAAGCATGACAAGTGGTGACTCCTCTTGATGTGTCTCAAGCTGGGCTAGATGCCTAATAGGGCATCCCATTGAAGTGACATGTAAATCCTCATTGTTGCATGTATGTCTATGCTCTGATCCTAGAACCTTTTGCTACTGATCTGAATAGTCTAGTTCTTGTGGTTCAACTGGAAATATGGTTGTATCCACCTTATGAACCAGATGCCCATGATTCTCTAAAGTAGGCTCAGAAAATGAACCCTGCACATGCTCAATGGTGAAATCCTCCCCACCAAGAAGTTGATATCCCTGTTGGATAATAAAGAACAAGTCTTCAATTTGTTGTTGTCCATGTTCAGCCTCCTCATCATCATTTTCAATAAAATATGGGATCTCCTCAAACAGGTCTATATCATCAGCCTCTACATTATCTAGCATAGGGCAACATGCTTGCCCTTCTTTTTGGTTTGGAACCTCTCTTTCCTGCTCAACCTCAACTTGCAACAATTTTTCATTATCTTCATTGCTCCTATGTTGTTGCATATCCATGACCAGTTGCCCGTTCTCTTCATCTTCAATATAATCAAGTAGCTCATGAAGTAGGGTAGCATCATCCACCTCTGGAGTGACCTTAGCAACTTTTTTCCTTATGCCTCCATCCTTTGACTATAGCTCCACTGGATTTTGCTCAAGTTGCCTCTATAGCTAAAGGTTTTTTTCATGCACTCTCTACATTTCAACCTTATTTGCTTGATCAGATGCATGAGAAAAAGCTTCAAAAGAACCAAAGTCTAGAACACTCAACCCTTTATTTGGATTAAAAGTACTCACAGGTGCAATAGGTTCAAACAATTCCACCTCTGTGAGTGTAGGAACAAACTGCTCCTCATTAGTTTTATCTTCTTCCACCTCCTCCTTTGGCTCATCTTTCCAATTATCTTGGTAGACAACAGGTCCACCCTTGAGGATTGAAATAGCATCAAGGGAAGAGGCCTGAATATCTTCTTGAATTTCTTGGAGGGGAGAGGGTTTTGGACAAATTTGTTCCTGGGGAGTGATAATTTGAGTTTACACAAGAACATGGGCTTGTGGAGGGATATAGGCTTTAAAGCATGGGAATTTGTGGAGTCTAGGTTGCTCTTCTATAGGCTGAACATGTGTAGAAGAAATGGGATGTTTGAAGCTGGGAAAGGATAGAACTAATTGGTCTGCTTGCCTAATCTATTGTTTTGAGCTACAATACTCATAGCAAGGCTTTCTTGAAAAACCCTTTCTTATGCTTATTACTTTATTTCATGCTCCATTTCTTGAAACTCCTCACTCTCCCTCAACAGGTCTGAGATTGCCTCCTTGAGATTGTAATAGTCTATAGTGTTGAGAGGATAGTTCCACAGAGGCTGGCTATACCCCATTTTTCTTTTCTCATCTTCCAGGTGTCCATCAAGCTTCAGGAAACTACTCACAAGCTCATTGAATGCATTAGCATTCATAGGATCAACATCTTGGGATGGATTAGGAGGGTAATTGCACTGGCTAGGATCAAAGTAGTCTTCTTGGGGTTGATAATAAGCATTATTAGGCTTCCAAGAAGACTGAGGAGGGGTGGGAGGGAGGTAAGCATCATGAGGATACTGATATTCTGTAGCGACAGGGCTGTATAACAAAAAATTAGAGGCATTTGGGGCCTGGTATTGCTGATATGGGGGCCAATAGCCTGTATTTGGATTAGGGGTAGGGGAATAGCCATTATTCCCATAAAATCTTGATATTTTATAGCATAGAAATGTTGGATAATCATAAAAATGTCAGAATTAGAGCAAAATAGGTCTGCAACTAGAGAGAAACTAGATACATACCAGAGAGCGTCGCCAGGTGATTGAGATGCTTCTACAAGTTGAATAGACTAGGAAAACCACCAAAATCCTAATCTTGAAGAAATTTTAGGCCCTTGGGCTACTTTCACTAGTAGGTTTGTTTAGTAGAGTTGCCATGGTGTTCAAGAGATTGCCTTGAATGGCGAGATACACTAAAGAGCACACCAGAACTCTTCAATGGATGATAAGAATCATCAAGTTTGTTCCACCGGGCATACCAAAAACTGTTGTCACCTAAATTTGCACCCAGAGTTGAAGGCTTTTTAGGGCTCCAAAAATCTAGTGAAACATTGAGAGGACCTCCAGGTGTGGGACCCTGCAAGGAGGCTGAATCTCTAGAGAGAGGCTGGTTCCTTTGCTAGATAAGTGATCCAGCGAGCCTAAGACTAAACCTAATCTATTCACTGGTCAAGAAAAGGGGAAGGGGAATAAACTTAAAGTAAAAGGAGGATGATACACCAGGTTCAAATATAAGAGCTCTCACAAAACTGAAGAAATGCATAAGATAACCAGATAAAGCAAGTAAACATACACAAATTTAGATGATCCTAATAGAGGTAAGAGGCAAAAGGGCTAAGAGGAACAAGATATTCATAGACAACCATATGTAGATTCACACAAAGTTAAAAACCAACACAAAGAGGTAAAATACCAGCATATATTAGTTAGAAGGCATGATTACAATAAGAAGGGCTCTGTTTGTATACAGTATGAACATAAGTATTCAGCTAGTATCCAACATAATTACATCTCTCAAAGATGCATATATAGCATTTGAGTCATGATCTAAGTCAACACAATCAATTCGCCCCATGGGCGCTGTCAGGAAAATATCTTCGCCAACAAGGGATGCCGACCTGCAAGAATTTATGGCATAACACATATCTAGAATAGGGCAGATGGAAGATCTTTTAAATCTTCAATGTGAGTTGATGAATCATCCACTTGCCACCATAAATGCAAAATATCTGCATTTGAAGGGCCCCTGCAACTTTCAGAATGGCTGCTGAGATGTCTTGTCGCCAAAACTACATATTCTTCTTTAGTCGGTGACCATCTTGATATCCAGATGTACATATCTAGATCCTAATTTCTGGATCATATTTTGAAAGTGGGAATATTCCCTTGAAAAGCCTACCAAATGAAAGAGGTGAAAATAGGCACTTTTGCATTTTGAAGCATGTTGAAATTCCTCCGGATGAGAGAGATATCCGCGGTCAAAGATTTGGTCAACCAGCATTTGGATGTCCACGTGTCATCATTTCCAGCCCTGTAGAAGGAGGGTGATGTCCACTTGAGTGATCCACGGCCGTGTGATATCCAGATGCCCCTGTCAAATTTACCTCACAGCAAAGAGAAACTGTCATCCGCATGGATATTAACCATCAATATCTGGATGACCCCTTGAAAATCATGGTGATGTCATCATCATATGCGGCTCTTTGGGGAGAGATCTGGATGATGTCACCTACGTATCGGGTCCTTCAAACTGTTCTGTGAGCTTTCTGTTGTTTCACACTTCATCTTGCCCCCACCTTTGACTATATATGCGGAATAGTGGAAAAGGTTTTCGCATTTCTACGCATTTATTTTCATTGTGTCTGTAGAATTGTGGAAGACTGGATGACGTCATCATCATATGAAGCTCTTTGAGGAGGTGATCTGGATGACATCATCAGCACAAGGATATGTCTAAGGAAGAAACTTGGGTGACATCAGGGTCATATTAGCAAAGAGGGTCACATTCACAAAAATGAGGGATATTACTTAAGATCAGGGTGACGTCATCAATACGAAGAGTGTTGTGTAAGGAAGGAATGGATGACATCACGGTCACTTTCACGAATATGAGGGAGGATAACTTAGCATCCGGATGGGAAGATATTTGGATGACGTCAAGGCATATGGACTTTTTTGAAAAGGGAGATCTGGGTGATGTCACGGTCACATTCGCAAAGATGAGGGATATTAGCTAAGATCACTCATCTCTGCAAAAATTAGGTTGATGTCAGGGTCATCTTTGCAAGGAACTGGATATTAGTTAAGATCTGGATGTTAAGAAAACATCCAGCTATTGACTAAGGTCTGAATATGAAAGGGAAGCAAGATGACATCATCAGGATATCTGCATCAAAATGACTAAGTATGAAAATGGAAAAAACCCAGCGAAGGAAGGCACTTGAAGACAAAAGGTTTTTGGGTTTTTCGCAAGGATTATCTAGACATGTGCAAGGTGAACTGTTTGACTCTAGATAGAGGAAAATGGGTCAACATTTTGGTGACATCTCAGGGATGTTTGCCTGCTAAACAATTAGACCAGTGGCCTTAAGCATCCATTGGGCATGGAGTCCAAAAGAGGGGCATGAAATAGGTCAAGACAACTGAAACCTACCTTCAAAACGTAAAAAAGGGAGAGGCTTGCATTCTCCTAATGATAATGTAGCTGGTGCAAAAGCACTTATTGAAGGGAAACCTAAAACTAAAATAAAACCTACTCTAATCCTAAACTAACTAGTCAGGGATGACCTTAAACAAAGCCATTGACAGGTTCTTGAAAGTAACTACCCTTCCTTAATAATTTGCAGTATTTGTCATGCATGTGGGTAGTTAAAAAGAGGTGAGAGAGGGATGGGCATATGATAAATTGATAAAACACCTCCCCTAAAAAGGAGATAAACTCACTTATCCACCTGGACTGATTGTTGATGCTGCTGGCTTGTGGTGAATAAATGGGTTGATCCCACTCATTTTGATGCTCAACTTCATGCTTAGAGGTAAGCATGACAAGTGGTGACTCCTCTTGATGTGTCTCCAGCTTGGCTAGATGCTTGATAGGGCATCCTACTGAAGTGACATGCAAATCATCACTGCTACATGTATGTCTATGCTCTGATCATGCAACCTTCTACTACTGATCTGAATATTCTGGTTCTTGTGGTTCAATTGGAAATATGACTGTATCCACCTTATGAACCAAATGCCCATGATTCTCTAAATTAGGCTCAGAAAATGAACCTTGCACATGCTCAATGGAGAAATCCTCCCCACCAAGAGGTTGATATCCCTATTGGATAATTAAGAACAAGTCTTTAATTTGTTGTTGTCCATGTTCAGCCTCCTCATCATCATTTTCAATAAAATATGGGAGCTCCTCAAACAGGTCTGTATCATCAACCTCTACATTATCTAGCATAGGGCAACATGCTTTCCCTTCTTTGTGGTTTGGAACCTCTCTGTCCTTCTTAGCCTTAACCTGCAACAATTTGTTATTATCTTCATTGCTCCTATGCTGTTACATATCCATGACCAGCTGCCCATCCTCTTCATCTTCAATATAATTAGGTAGCTCATGAAGTAGGGAAGCATCATCCACCTTTGGAGTGACCTCAGAAATTTTTTTCCTTATGCCTCCATCCTTTGATTGCAGCTCCACTAGATTTTGCTCAAGTTGCCTCTGCAGTTGAAGATTTTTTTCATGCACTCTCTACATTTCAACCTTATTTGCCTGATTGGATGCATGAGAAAGGCCTTCAAAAGAACCAAAGTCTAGAAGACTCAACCCCTTATTTGGATTAAAAGTACTCACAGCTACAATAGGTTCAAACAATTCTACCTCTGTGAGTGTAGGAACAAATTGCTCCTCATTAGTTTTATCTTCTTCCACCTCCTCCTTTGGCTCATCTTTCCAATTACCTTAGTAGACAATAGGTCCACCCTTGAGGATTGAAATAACATCAGGGGAAGAGGCCTGAATATCTTCTTGAATTTCTTGGAGGGGAGAGGGTTCTAGATAAATTTGTTCCTAGGGAGTGATAATTTGAGTTTGCATAGGAATAGGGGCTTGTGGAGGGATATAGGCTTTGAAGCCTGGAAACTTGTGGAGTCTAGGTTGCTCTTCTATAGGCCGAACATGTGTAGAAGAAAGGGGATGTTTGAAGCTGGGAAAGGATGGAACTAATTGGGCTGCTTGGCTCATCTATTGTTCTTGAGCCGCAATACTCATAGCAAGGCTTTCTTGAAAAACCCTTTCTTGTGCTTCTTGTTGTATTTCATGCTCCATTTCTTGAAACTCCTCACTCTCCCTCAATAGGTCTGAGATTGCCTCCTTGAGACCATAATAGTCTATAGTGTTGAGATCATAGTTCCACGGAGGCCGGCTATACCCCATTTTTCTTTTCTCATCGTCATGGCAGTTGAGAACAGTGCAAGTATGTACAGTATCATAATCGAGAGAGAGCTTGAAAAAGATATGTCACCCTTTGCCATTAATGTCAAAGGGGGAGAGAGTTCATGTGAAAAATAAAGGGAAAGAAAGAGAGCAAGATGTGTAAAAGAAAGGGGGAGAGTGAGATTAGTGCAGAGTTGTGTCATGATGTTTTTTCACATATGTTGTCATCAATGACGAAGGGGGAGATTGTTGCAAGTATGTGCTAATTGGTGTTTTCATTGATGTCAACATGTTTGTGTTGTCATTGGTGTCAACTGTATCCTCTACTGTTACTATTGTTATTTGATTAAGTTGTTGAGTTAATGATGATGTGATTGTCTCAAAGAAGTACTGAAGGTGTTAAGAATATGTTCTTCTTGTTGAGTTTCCAAGTGCTTTTAAGAAAATTTGATTAATATTGGAAATAGTGTGTTGAAGAAGTCTTCTGGCTTACAGAATATTGTTCGAGTTTTTTCTTCGCATTTCTTCTATGTTGGACATCTATTTGTACAGTTTGGATATGTTGTTGAGAAGTGTTTGAAGATGCTAAATATAGAATTTGGTACTCTGGATCGTTGTGTAGTGAAAGTTATGTTCACCAATTTGAAGACAGTGTTTGACAGTGTGTTTGAGAGAAAGTATTTTGCTCCACATTTCTCCGCAGAATAGTTTCAAGTGTTGCGGTTCTGGATATATACTTATAAGGTCCTTATCTATCTTCTATCCATAATGTTTGTGATTTGGTGCTCTGAAAAGCAATTTCTTGTGTATCAGAGTTCAACAGTGTTGTTTGTAAGAAGACTATGAACTTCCCTCCGGTGAAAGTTGTTGTGGTTGAATTTGTTGGTTTCTAGGTGGCTTCAAGATGTTTTTGGATCTTTCTAGACTATGTTAAAGCTTTGTGCAAGGTCCACAAGGTGTTTTTATCTTTGAGGAAGCGTGTGCTTAAAAGTTCATGGTGTTAACACAAGTTTGGCCAACTTGGTTGTTTGCACTAATTCCAGTTATGCTTTGGTGATTGTGAAAGCATGATGAAGTGTGTAAGAGTGGATTTAGGTCCATGCTAAGGTGTGGTGTGGTTTGCACTCATTCCTTTCCTCTGTGGGAATGTTTAGGTCCAAACCTAATTTGAATTTTATAAGCTAAGATGTGTTGCCGAACTTGGAGATTGATTTCAAGGCTAATGGTGGTATAAATAAGTGTTAAGAGTTCATGTGCATGTGAGAGTATGAGGGATATGATGTTTGTAATATGAATTTGATTAAGGAAGTAAGAAATTTCATGTGTTAGGTGAATGGATGCAGTGAGTAGAAGGTGTTTACTATCTTTCAGCATGGATGCAAAAGTGATGTTGGTTGTTCTTCATTGGAACTAAACCCATGCATTTTTTAGATGCAATTATATTAGTTCATCCTTGGCAGTGAGCCTCTTATTCTTTCTTCTTCTTCTGGATAGCGATTCCTTGTCAATGAGCCTTTCTTTTCTTGGTAGTGAGCCCTGGGCAGTGAACCTTTAAGCAGTGAGCCTTTTGTAATTCAGTATTGTTACTACATTATATTGTGAGCTAATCTTCACTGTGGTTTTTCCCTTTTAGGGTTTTCCACATAGAATCTGGTGTTCTCTTGTGTATGGTGTTGATGTGTTTAAGTTTCTGTTATTTTCTTCTAATGTTTAATCATCATAGTAGATTAAGGGTTTAAGTGAACTAATGTGGATGTGAATATGTTTATGAGGGTTTGAAATTTCTAATACAACTGATTCACCCCCTCTCTCAGTTGTCTTGTGCATTCAACAAGTTCTCCTTCTCACAAGGAGCAAATCATGGAACAACAAGTATTTGTAGGTACTTCTAGCCCTAGCACCCCTGCCACTAGCCAAGATACTAGTTTCCCCTCTCCAAATGCAAGGCAAGATGGGTCAGATGAACCTCAATACGAAACACATTCTAAGGGCTCTACTGGGGATAATGTGAAAACTCCGAATAAGAAGCAAAGAACCAAAAAGTTCCTTAATCCAAAGGCAAATAAAACATCAAGGAAACAATAGGAATTACATAATGAAGAGGATGAGGAAACAAAATCACATGCATAAAAATGTTGAACTCCCCCTCCTATTTCTCAGGATGGAGTGTTTCAAACCCCTCCCTCTTCTCATCAACAACCTAGAGTAGATAATACTCCCGAAGAAGATAAAGTTTCTCATAAAGTCATAGGTGATTGTTCAGTGAGCACCACCCCCACCTGGTTGAGAACAGAAGTTGGAAATAAAGGGAGGTATTCTCATATAATTGATATAGAATTTGATGCAGTGGCCAGATTATTGAAGTTGGAATCCACCCCTAAGAAGTCCAAAAGAATGTCTAGACTCATGGTGGATTCAGTCTCAAAACACCAATATGTGAAAATTGCAGAGCCCATGGTAGACAAGGAAATTGTTGGTGGAGACCACCGAACCCAGACTCACCATTTGCAAATATCACCTTCACAATATGAGAGAAGCACGGGGTTATTTCACTAGAAGAATGAAAAATGTATTGAGATGCACAATAATATTTTACAATGTACAATATATAGGTGTATTTGGGAGTCGGTAGCTAAAAACTACCCAAAAGGTAAATGCAACTAATTATATAATAAATGCATTATTTAATATTTGTGTTGGATGCCTAAGTAAACTTAAGCATCGGTAAATGGTAAAAACTCATTTACTCCAACACCTCCCCTTAAGTGCAACTTAGGGATATTATTATGCAATATGGGTTGCAAAATGGGTCCTGACAACTAGGCCATGTTAGGTACCCATGTACAATGCAAAATGTAATGCAATACAATCTCTCACAAACCAAAGAAAAGGAGAAAAACCATGTGGGAGAAAACTCCTCTCCAAAAGAGAGAGAAAAACAAGATGCATGGATGGAGGACTCAATAACACCCCCCAAGGAAGTTACATACATCATGTATAGAAAATCAATTATCCTCCCATAGGAAGGAAATAAGGAGACTACATAGCCCCCATAATGAATAATGTCCTCCAAAAATGGTAAGTTCTTGAAGGCAAAACATAGTCCAATGCCTACAAATAACATTTCTCCCTTTGGGAAGAAGATAAACCAAGTACAAATGTAAGAATGATTCCCATTTTGGATAGGAATTAGTAAGTGAAATCCAAATGTAGGATGATAATGTCTCTAAAATCTACTCATGTGTCACTAAGACCTTGGAAGATGATGCCACGAACCAATCAGGAACATGCCCAATCACGGTAGAAAGTGACAAACAAGGTACCATTAGAAACTGATTTTGAACATTCTCCAAAGATAGAGATGGAGTGACAAGAGTTGTACCACAACTATCATCAAATAGGGAAATTAATCCTGCAAATGTGTCTTCCTAGTCTGAATGTGAGATTCCACGAACAATGAACCAATGTTGGGCAAATAGGAATCCCAATCAGGAAGACAATGATAATCTTGTTGCTCAGGAATGATGGAAGTACTTAATGAAGGTGGATCAACTATCTCTGACAAAGAATCAAGAACCTCTAAAGCAACTGTAACCTCATCTAAAGTCTCAAAATGTTCCAAAGGATCACAAGCATGGTTTATCTTCTCTAAATAATAAAGAGGCACATTGGAATTGGAAAGTGGATCATCGAGAGATGGTAGAGTATCATGATCTCCATATGATTCTCGAATGTAAGTCTAAAGAGCATAAGGGAACTCAAAATGAATAAGTGATTCCAAAAGGTCATCATCTACATGCTCAAAAATAACTCTAAAGACTTTAGCCCTATAGCCTTTCCAAATACTATACTCACAAGGTGTGCCTGGAATAGGAACATCATTATATAAATATGACAATAGATTATGCTCACTAAGATGAGTGAGTATACAATCACTCCATTGCCTAAAGTTCCCTTTCTCCAAAAAACCATTATAACTGATAATTCTTCAAAAATTTTAAAGATAGTGCTTTCACAAGTATAAAAACCTCCAAAAAAGAATTATAAGGTTAAAAAACCTGATTTGGTGCAAAAATTGGACCATTCAAGGTCAATGAATTGGTGGATTTCCATGCCAACAAGCTAATCTGCTAAGCACCATGATCTTTGGGGCACAAGAGTCCACATAACTACTAAGCATGAACTACAACACATGCACGCGAGAAGAATTCCACGGGCACGTGAGCCTGTGCTCATACTATAATGAGTTGCGCCAAGGTATATAAAGACCAAAACATGTACAACACCAACAATGTGGGATTAAGACCCCAAACCCAATCCAAAGACCACTGTGTATGGGCCCACACCGCTTCTGCACTGAGATGTGAACCCTAAAATGCAAATATTTTGCAATGAAATTTAGAATGTATTAATTTTTTTGCAGATATATTTGAATTAGCCAATCAAAGGCCTTCAATATGCTCTGCATAGTGAGGCACTCACTGAAGCACTGGCGGCCAAACCCTTCCTCTCTGGCATGAGGAATTTCTTTGAAAAGATGAATCCTACGAATGGGGGTTCGAACCTCCAAATTTACATGCTGAGTATGCATAGGGATCTCACCAATATAACACTGGCCCAGAGTAAAGATGAATGCCAATGGAATATCAATGCTGATAGTTGTTGAAGTTGATCATAAATACGTTTTACACCAACATATTCAGGATAGGGGAGAGTGAAAAGAAATTGATAGTAGTCCTGAACTGTGCAAAATAGGGCCGAGCAGGCCCAAAACTTAGATTAGAGGGCCAAAGAATAGGATGATAAGGCCAAAAATGGAGTCATCTCGAACACGAAGGCCATTGGTGGATGCTGAGAATAGACCGAGGAGTCCCAAAAATAGGTGCAAAATGATTTATGCAACTCTAATCACCACGGGTTACAACCGAAAACCTAATAACTTGTGAAAATCCACCAAAAATAGTGGCTCTTAATCTAAGATGGTCTGAGTGGGTCTTTTGGGAGAGCTAACACCATTGCATGCATGTCTTTGAGCACCTCAAACTGATAACCTGAACTCCATGGCATTTGTGATAAATATGCCAGGTATGTATACTAGCCAATGCCCCACAATCCTGATGTTACAAAAAGAAAGATCTCAAAATCCTGAAGATAACTCTCAATGGAAGGAGGGTAGAATGGGAGGCTCTGATACCATGTTGGTGGAGACCACTGAACCTAGAATCACCATTTGCAAATATCACCTTCACAATGCAAGAGAAGCACAGGGCTATTTCACCAGAAGAATGAAAAATGTATTAAGATGCATAATAATATTTTACAATGTACAATATATAGGTGTGTTCGGGAGCTAGTAGGTAAAAACTATCCAAACAATAAATGCAACTAATTATCTAATAAAATCATTATTTAATATTTGTGTTGGATGCCTAAGTAAACTTAAGCATGGGTAAATGGTAAAAACTCATTTACTCCTCATGTAAAAACTAGGCACTACCCCTGCCTGGTTGAGAACAAAAGTTGGAAATAAAATAAGGTATTCTCATATAATTGATATAGAATTCGATGCAGTGGCTAGATTACTGAAGTTGGAATCCACCCCTAAGAAGTCCAAAAGAATGTCTAGACTCATGGTGGATCCAATCTCATAACACCAATATGTGGAAATTACAGAGCCCATGGTAGACAAAGAAATGAAGGATGTATCTACAGTTGATTTCCATGTCAGCACTGTAGATTTGGGACCACCTTCTGTGTAAGGTGACATTCATAATTCCAAGTTGTTTGTTGATATTTTAGCCACTAGGTTAGAGGAAAAAGAAAAGGAGAATAAAGTTTTGGAGGATCAGGTAAATATGTTTACTTCATATATCAAGTCCATTGTTGATACCACTTCCCAGCCATTGGATGCTATTGCTAGCATTCCCAAGGGTGTGACCACTAGGAAATGTAGTGGAAGAATGGGTTGAAAAACTGATAGTTGATGGGTTTTTCTTTATTCATGATGTTTTTACTCTATATGTCAAGATTTCTAATAAGCAAACAGAAGATAATTAAGAAAGACAAAGCCATGCTGAATGTAGCTAAGAATGGGCTCACTGCTATGATTAAGTTAGATTCTAGCATCCTTGCTGTAGAAAAAGTTATTGATAAACCTGAAGAGAATGAATTTGTAAAATGGTTGGCCGCTGTGGATTGGAAATTGAACATGGAGAAACAATGCATAAATGACTTGAAGAACTTGGCCAAGAATAATAGATCCTATTTTCTTGATCTCAAGAGTGCTTGTGGCTCTTTGGGAGTTGATCTCTATGATGACACTAAATCCAATATTTTAGGAGTGGATGTTATTAAACAAGCCTTTAAGGATTTGCTGACTAAGGAATTGAAGGTGAAGGAGGATGCTGCAAGGAATTCCATAGAATAGTTGAGTAATGTGTCTGCCTATTTGTTTAATTTCAAGAAGGATGTTGTGGAGATGGAGAGAAAATATGAAGAGGCCAACAACACATTGCAGATGTGGAGAACAAGATTAGCAATCACCAGCATTCCTAATTCTAAAAGTGTCATTTCAATCCTAAGAAAATTCAAGGTTCTCCAAGCTAAGATGAACGCATCCCAGAAAGCAGGGGTTGAAGTAGAAAAGAAGGCTATAAATGGACCAGATGAATCTGATATGGTGGATGAAGAAGATAATGAACCGTCTTCATAATTGTTCTTTGATTTTCATAGTTGGTTATGTTGAAACTCATTTATGTATTCGAGACTATGTCTCATTTAATACTTCATGGACATGGACTTTATTTTATTATATGTTTTTAGTTGATAAAAATTTATATGGGGAAAAGTTAGTTCTCTCCTTTACTATATAATGTATGAGTAAAAGAGAGGGAAGGATCTTTTTGGTGGAAATTACTTTTTGTGATTTGATCACTTGATATTATATTTGGGAGTAAGGGGATATTTGATACAGTGCATGTGGTGCCAATTTTGGATAGAATAGAGTATTTTGTTCTAATCTATTCCATTAATACAAGAGGAAGGTTGACAATGGGTCCATTATTTCTCTGTGTATTTGCCATTTATTCTTTGTATGTTGAATGTGTGGTATTTGGAATTTTGATATCTGCATTTTCCCTGTATAGAATATTGATAACCTACTTCTTTTACGAGTATATTGCCATTGGAGTGTCTTCTTTCTTATGTTAGAATTTGATGCGAAGGTGATGGTTTGATTACTGTGATTCATTCATTAATTTTCTTCCATTTGTGCATCTGGAGGAAGGTCATAATTAATTATTATTGTAAATAAGATTCTTTCCTACAATGCAGTATGTGTTGTGGTTTTGATTGAAGTTCATATAGGTGGAAAATTACCTTTATCACTTTTAGGTTAAAAGCGCATTAGAAAACTGTTATGAATTCATCTTACAAAGGGAGCTGTACCTTCTAAAACATTTAGAGGGTAATTTATGAAATTGCCCAACTGTTGGTGAGTTTTGTTACTGCTAAACTGGATGAGTCATTATTAAATAAATGGTGACAAAATATGTTCACTAATAAATTTTTGGCGACTCTACTTGGGACTCGAATAGTAAGATCATTGTAGTTAAAACCTATTGATTCCCCTCATCTTATATAAAACTACATATTGTTTGGTTCCCCTCATCTTATATAAAACTACATATTGCTTGAATCCAAGATTACACCGCTTCTGTTACAACCGTGAAGGGAGATTCAAATAATATATAAGGAAGGTTTATAAAATTCTTTAGTCACAATGCACATGAAAGATTTCCTTCTTCCATTTCTAAAAACTCTGGCTAGTACATAAAAGAATAATATCTATGGTGCTCCAGAGAGGGTTTGGACTAGTACTCCAACCCAACGTGAATTGGCTCAATGTTGAGAAAGAAGACATAATCACTAATTTAAGGAATTTGGCCTGGGAAAATAGGCAGACAGACGAACAATTTCATTAGGTAAATGAAACCCTTGATTTTGAAGAAGATCTTGGTGAAGAATTAAGAAGGTAAGCCAAAGAATTTGATGTTGTATATGGAAATTATCTCATGGAAGAGGTTATCATAGTACCAAGGAGAGAAAGGCCCTTCCAAATCCATGAAGTCTTGGATAACAGGAGGAACAATCAGAGAAACGGTCATCAAAATAATCAGAGGAACGATCGTCAAAACAATCATCAAAATGGTCAACAAATTAATCTTCGAATCAATCAGTGATTATCAAGAAGTGGTGACTCTATTGGTTTGTAAAATACTATTGTATTATTAAAGTTGTCTTTTAAAAGATACACATGGGGAGACAAGAATAAAGGTATCATTGACTTTGACTTTGATTTATTGGAATCTACTAATTTCACCACCTTTCCTTTAAATCGTTAAGTTAGGTCCTCTAGTAGAGCTTCTTCTAGTGTTCGTCCGGTTTCATCCCCTATGTGCCAAGCATTAGTCTTGCATAGTACCACTTTGCCCGTGACAATCAACCTACAACCTCACATGGCTCATTAGCAACATCAGCAACCATTCGTCCCATGGGGTGTTGCTATTGGTCCGTTAGCACTTGGTGTTCGGTTGCACGACCTTCCTAGAGGTTTTGGAAAGATTTTGCCCAAATTTAGAGGAGATGGCAAAGTCATGCTAGATGAACATATTAATGCCTTCTTCACTACATGCTCCATCTCAGGCATCCAACATGAAGATGTTTTTGTCAGACTTTGTTGAGACCTTGTCTGAAGCTGTTGCTAAGTGGTTTTACCACCTGGCCCTTGGGTCTATTGATGGCTGGGCCACCATGAGAATGAAATTTGAGAATAGATTTAAATCTATTGAGAATGAATACACTCTACTAACCTAGTTGACCTCTCTAAAAAAAGAAATATATGAGCCCATGAGGGAGTTTGTGGCCAAGTTTAATCAAATTGTAAACAAAATAACTCCCAACATGAGATCCAATGATGACATTCAAAAGTGTTTCTTTATCAACTCCCTACCTCCAAATGTTAGTCACACTTTGAAGAGAGAAAGAGCAACAGATCTTCAGGGGGCTCAAGAAACAACCATTTCTATATAGGATGATCTCATAACAACTGGGAAATGGAGAAGAGAAGTACAGGCCAATAAGGGTTAGGCAAGTACCTCTACTAATCTTGTAGTACAATGCTTGGCCAATGATGTGCTTGCTCTCAAAAGATAAATATCTAGAGGACAGAAATAGCCTTATTACCATGATGCTCCCAGGAGAAATTATGGAATGCCAAATGTCAATAATAAAGCTCCGATGTTTCCTAGCCCAACACAAATATTGGCATTAGAAGGTCCTTCAGCCAATGGGAAAGCTAATCATATGGTATGTAACTTTCATCTCACCACCGATCATGATGGCAATTCTTGTCCTAAAATGACTAGGTTTATGCAAATGTTTTCTATGAATGAGCATGCTAATGAGGCCATCGTGGAGGAGTATGTCACAGAACAACATGGTTATGGTACTATAAACTTTTTGGAATATGAATTTGATTATGATTGGAGTGAGGATTTATATGCTGAATTGGAGAATCCAAATTGTACTGTCTTCACCAGAGGCCAATAAAATCAGAGAAAAGAGGAAGAACACAAGAACCAGTCCAGCATTGATGCTCCTTCTCCTAGAGTCATACTACCTAGAAACATTGCTGGAGGACCTAAGAAAACAAATGGAGGCACTCCTAAGATAGCATCTCTTAAGGTACTATCTTTTCCATCTTCTGAAGAGTCTATCCCACTTGCTTTTGATATAGTAGAATCCTGTAAAATTACCAAGATCCAAATATCACAAGCAGAGTATCTGGTGCCGGAGCACCTACCTGACAGCTGGTCTTGATAAGGCAGTTAGTAGTTTTAGGTCTTGTTTATGTTTTCAAGAAGGTCTGTTAAGACCAAATGCATGTAATAAGGTCACGCTGATCATGATAAGATCATGCTGACCAGGCTTTTGCTATTTTTAGTTAGTTGGTTATAACAGCTGTCATGCTGTAGGGTCCGGTTGGCTCTCCCAGCCGCTTGGAGAGTTCCCAGCCGCTTGGAGTCAGGTCAGTAGTACTCGTAGGGAAATCTATTTAAGCATGAGGATCGGATGGTATTGCATATATCATCGACCAGACTTTGCGAGAGTGAGGCAGAGCGAGAGAAATTGATCATTGTATTGCATCTTTTGAAATCAAATAAAGTGATCCTGTTTGTGTCCTTTCTCTGGTTGGATTCCACTGTTAAATCGATTTGCTGGTTTGGGTGGCTTCATGGAATTACTGATCCATTCCACTGGTTGATCCGTCTGATCGGTGGAATGGTAATGTACAGTAGGTTAGTAGTTAGTTTGTTTGTTTGCATGCAGGTGTGCAGGATCGCGGTCGACAGATGTTGAAGACCCTAGCATGGGTATGTGCTAGGTCGAGCTGATAAGATAGAGTGTGGAAGATCACCCTGAGGTTGGATCGGGTCATCCCTGGAGGATCGGCGAAGTGAAATTTCGCTAAGTGAAGAAGTTTGTTAAAACGGCATCATCAGGATATCTTGGTGAATATCCTGCAGTCAGTTCAGATATCGTCATCCAGATAAGTAGAGGAGAGCATGATGCTTTCGATTGCATGAAGTGCAAGTGCGTCGGGGTGATCATCATCTGGAGGAGCCGAGGAGGAGCGTATCGGCATCAGGATCATCTCTCGGGAGAGCCCATCATCCGCATATCGCTAACAGATGCGGGAGTGAAAGTTCAGTTTTTTTGACTAAGTGTTGAAGAGGTCATCAGGATATTGGGTGACGTCATCGTCATCAGGATATGACGTCATCGTCATCAGGATATTGAGATATCCCCCCTATGCGAGTTTATCCTGCCGTCGTTAAGTGCTTGGGTATCGGCAGAAGGTTGTGTTAACATCATCAGGAGGTTTCGAGAGAACCCGATAAACCATATCATGATGCTGTTGCTTGTGTCGTCGGCTAGCGGAGCATCGGAGGGAATGTGCTGAAGTGGTCGTCATCAGGATATTTGGAGCAACCGGATATTGGATATCCTGCTGACGAATAGAGTGTTGCATATCATGATGATGCCGATGGAGCTTAGCGCCCGATGAACAGTGCAACAGGAGGATGTTTACGCTAGTTGAACATCATGATGATGTTAGGCGGAAAACAGAGGAGGTGAACAGTAGTCGGCAGGAGGATAATTGTGATTGTCCGAAATATGATGATGATGCAGACAGTGTAAAGCGGAATATGATGATGATGGCAAAGATGATGATGATGAGGATGGGCCGCAGACATCCATGCTATATGCGAAGGTTATAGTGTGGATGGCCTCTGCATCATAGTGGTATCAGAGCTCAGCAAAAGGTCTGGGCTGTTGTGTGTTGATTCTGTCACCGAAAGGGCAGAGGTAGAGTTGAATTGTGTGTTGTGTGTTGATTGAGAGGTTGACAAAATGCCTCCAAAAGGTAGTGGTACTGCAAGGGAATTGCAGGAAATGAAGGAGAAACATGCTAGAGAGATGAGGAAGATGAAGGAGCTTGTTGAAGCACTTCAAGCCAGGCTGACAGCCCTGGAAAAGAAAAAAAAGAGGGAAGTGGAAGACAGTGAGTCTGAAGAAGATGAAGATACTGTTGAAGAGTATGAAGAGGTAGCTGAAGATCTGGATGCTGAAGACCAGAGATTGGCAAAACTGTTAAAGGCAGTGCAGAGTGAAAAACCTAAGGTAAAGGTTGATGTTACCAAGTATACTGGAAGCTTGAATGAAGATGAGTTGTTAGATTGGATTGCTGCACTTGATAATCACTTTGAATGTGAAGATGTTGCTGAGGATCAGAAAGTCAAGATTGCAAAGACCAAGTTAGGAGGTCATGCTTTGGTATGGTGGGATTATGTACAATCTGAGAGAAGGAAACAAGGGAAGTCTAAGATCACTTCATGGGATAAGATGGTAGCAAGGATAAAAGGTAAATTCTTGCCAAGGGATTATGAAATCCAGATGTTTAAGAAGCTGCAATTTTTAAAGCAGAAAGACAGGGATGTGAAAGCATATACTGAGGAATTTTATCTGTTAAGTATGAGATCTGGTCATCATGAGAATGAGGTAGAAAAGGTGGCTAGGTACTTGGCTGGTTTGAGATTTAACATACAGGATGAGTTAGTGTTAGCTAACCCTAAGAATGTGGAGGATTGTTACCAAATGGCAATCAGGATTGAAGAAAAGATGAATAGAGGACATGATAAGTCCATGAGAGGAAGAGGAAACCATAGGGGAAGAGGAGCAGCCCCTGCACAAAAGCAAACCATTGAGGGTCAAGAAGACACTGGTAAAGGACAGGGACAGTCTGATTTCAGGGGTGGATGGAAAGGTAATAGAGGAAGATTTGGAGGTGGTAGAGGTTCTACTACATTTTTAGGAAAATGTTACACCTGTGGAGAGTTTGGTCATCCATCTTTCAAGTGCCTAGAAAACAAAGGTTCATCATCCAGAAATGATAGAACTAGTGACAAGAGAGTACAACTTGTGCAAGAAGAGAAAGTAGAAGAAAGTGCGCAGAGTTCAAACAGAGATCTTGAAAATTGTGGATATCCAGAGAGTGGAGAATCATTGATGTTAAGGAGAATTAGTTTGCAGGCATCAAAGGATATGATGCAAAGAAGAGCTCTTTTCAAGACCACATGCAAGAGTAAAGGTAAAGTATGTAAAGTTGTCATTGATACTGGTTCAACAGACAACATGGTATCTCAGAAGATGGTGGATAAACTGCATTTGGAAAGGATTCCACATCCACACCCTTACAAGACATCTTGGGTGAGTGATAGTCAATCACTTTTTGTCTCTGAACAGGCATATGTGGATTTCCAGATTGGAGCATATCAGGATAGAATTTTGTGTGATATTTTGCCTATGGAATGTTGTCACCTACTGTTGGGTAGACCATGGCAATTTGACAGAAGGGTACTGTATGATGGGTATGCTAATACCTACACCATCAAGAAGGATGGGAAGATTATTAAGTTGATGCCATTGCAGGCAAAAGCTGCAGTACAGAAGGCAGCCCAAATCATTTTCATGGGAAAGAAGGAATTTGTGCAGATGCCTAGAGGAGCAGGCATAAAGGCAGTTCAGGACACTACAGGGAAAGAAGTTGTTCAAGACAACAAGCTGAAGAACGTTTCAGTTGTGACTGACAGAGGTCAGCAGCAGGTTCAGAAACAGGGGTGCAACCAACCATCAGTTGAGAGGAATGACAAGGATGTTGTCATAGTTGGGACTATTGCTTGTCCTATAAAGATTGACAGGAAGATAGAGTTGAACATTTCAGCAGTTCAAGAGGCAGTTCAGACAGAGGTTCTGGTCAGACAACCTGGCAAACACAGGGTATGTGAGAAAAAGGCCTACATCAACAGGCATGAGGATTTACTTGCCAGAAAGCAAGTTACAGTTCAGGAGTCTTGGAGCAGCCAAGAGACAGCAGCAGACAAAGCTGGAGCAGGTCAGACTATTGACAAGGCAAAGTGTAAAGGTGGAGGACTTCCACATACTAAACTCATGGGACATGAGTTCTTTTCTGTTGGGGAGTATGGTGCCGGAGCACCTACCTGACAGCTGGTCTTGATAAGGCAGTTAGTAGTTTTAGGTCTTGTTTATGTTTTCAAGAAGGTCTGTTAAGACCAAATGCATGTAATAAGGTCACGCTGATCATGATAAGATCATGCTGACCAGGCTTTTGCTATTTTTAGTTAGTTGGTTATAACAGCTGTCATGCTGTAGGGTCCGGTTGGCTCTCCCAGCCGCTTGGAGAGTTCCCAGCCGCTTGGAGTCGGGTCAGTAGTACTCGTAGGGAAATCTATTTAAGCATGAGGATCGGATGGTATTGCATATATCATCGACCAGACTTTGCGAGAGTGAGGCAGAGCGAGAGAAATTGATCATTGTATTGCATCTTTTGAAATCAAATAAAGTGATCCTATTTGTGTCCTTTCTCTGGTTGGATTCCACTGTTAAATCGATTTGCTGGTTTGGGTGGCTTCATGGAATTACTGATCCATTCCACCGGTTGATCCGTCTGATCGGTGGAATGGTAATGTACAGTAGGTTAGTAGTTAGTTTGTTTGTTTGCATGCAGGTGTGCAGGATCGCGGTCGACAGATGTTGAAGACCCTAGCATGGGTATGTGCTAGGTCGAGCTGATAAGATAGAGTGTGGAAGATCACCCTGAGGTTGGATCGGGTCATCCCTGGAGGATCGACGAAGTGAAATTTTGCTAAGTGAAGAAGTTCGTTAAAATGGCATCATCAGGATATCTTGGTGAATATCCTGCAGTCAGTTCGGATATCGTCATCCATATAAGTAGAGGAGAGCATGATGCTTTCGATTGCATGAAGTGCAAGTGCGTCGGGGTGATCATCATCTGGAGGAGCCGAGGAGGAGCGTATTGGCATCAGGATCATCTCTCGGGAGAGCCCATCATCCGCATATCGCTAACAGATGCGGGAGTGAAAGTTCAGTTTTTTTGACTAAGTGTTGAAGAGGTCATCAGGATATTGGGTGACGTCATCGTCATCAGGATATTGAGATATCCCCCCTATGCGAGTTTATCCTGCCGTCGTTAAGTGCTTGGGTATCGGCAGAAGGTTGTGTTAACATCATCAGGAGGTTTCGAAAGAACCGGATAAACCATATCATGATGCTGTTGCTTGTGTCGTCGGCTAGCAGAGCATCGGAGGGAATGTGCTGAAGTGGTCGTCATCAGGATATTTGGAGCAACCGGATATTGGATATCCTGCTGACGAATAGAGTGTTGCATATCATGATGATGCCGATGGAGCTTAGCGCCCGATGAACAGTGCAACAGGAGGATGTTTACGCTAGTTGAACATCATGATGATGTTAGGCAGAAAACGGAGGAGGTGAACAGTAGTCGGCAGGAGGATAATTGTGATTGTCTGAAATATGATGATGATGAGGACAGTGTAAAGCGGAATATGATGATGATGGCAAAGATGATGATGATGAGGATGGGCCGCAGACATCCATGCTATATGCGAAGGTTATAGTGTGGATGGCCTCTGCATCAGTATCTTAGGCTAAACCCTGTCGAGTTAGATAGGCTTGTGAGATATTTAAAACAAGAACCTTCTTCTTCCTCAGCCCATGTAAATGCCAAGTTCTCAAAGAATGTAGAAAAAGAAAAAGCAATCCCCACAGAATAAACCTCTGGTTCTAGAAAGTCTAAACCATGCAATCCCTTTGATAAACCAAATCCTTTCTATGTTTCTATGTTCATAGTTGGATACAAACTGAGCAATTGTGTCATTGATTTTGGGGCCTCTGACAATGTCATGCATGCTCAAGTAGCCAAACTGTTAGGGTTAGCCGGCAGAAGATATCAATTAAATGCAAATAAAGATTAAACAGAGAAATAGAAATACACAGAATTAATAACAACGAGAGACAAGATTTAATGTGGTTCACCCAAACTCAGGCTACACCACCAAACAAAGAGTCCAATATTATTATCCAGTAAATCAAAATGATTACAATCAGCAATCCCTGCAACTCAATACCGTTGTAAATGCTACAATACAATATCCAAACCCTAACCCTTGGCCGCCTTTTATCAAGCCTTTTTGTCAGTTACAAAAATTAGGGTTTTCTTATGTCGGTCATAAAAAAATAGGATTTTTTAAGTCGGCCCTAAAATTTTTTTTCTCAGGGGCTGCATGATGGCTAGTATCCCCAAACCCCGGCGAGGATACATGGCTAGTGTACAGTACTTTCCTGATCAGTTGCCACCTACCAATAATCTCCCACTTGGAGACTGATCAGGCTCCACACCAAACAATCTCCCACTTGGAGACTGAGCCTGGACGACACCGCTACACATGCAGCTCCTACTGGAAATAAGCACCCTGGACTCTACTGTTCTATTTTTATTGGTTTCAGTCTAGAAGACCAATTGAAGCTGAAGAGGAGCTCAGCTTCTCCCTTGTTACTGCCTTTGTAAACATATCCGTTGGATTTTCATCTGTATGTATCTTTTCCAGCCTTAACTATCCATTATCCAACATCGACCGAATGAAGTGATACCTCAACTCTATGTGTTTGGTCTTTGAATGCAAAGCAAAATTCTTTGCAAGATGTATGGCACAGTGATTGTCTGTATACAAAGAACTGTTAGCCTGTTGTTTACCAAATTCTTCCATGAAAGATTGTAGCCATATCATTTCCTTGCTTGCCTCTGTTGCAGCTACATATTCTGCCTCTGTGGTGGATAAAGCAACCACCTTTTGCAACCTGGAAATCCAACTCACCGATGTTTCTCCTACAGTAAAGACATAACCTGTAGTACTCCGCCTGGTATCAATATCCCCTACCAAATCTGAGTCTACATAACCTGCTAAATCAGTATTAGAGCCCCCAAAACATAAGTGTTTATTAGATGTACCTCTCAAATATCTGAGAATCCATTTTACCGCATTCCAATGCTCCAATCCGGGATGACTCATATACCTGCTGATGACTCCTACAGCATGTGCAATATCCGGTCTCATGCAGACCATGGCATACATTAAACTTCCTACAACTGAAGCATATGGTACCTTGGACATGTTTTCTTCCTCCTCTTGTGTCTTTGGACACATCTCCTTAGTCAATTTCAAATGACTAGGCAAAGGTGTGCTGACAGCTTTTGCATTCTCCATATGGAATCTCTGCAACACCTTTTCAACATAAGCAGCCTGAGATAGAGTCAATTTTCTATTCTTCCTATCTCTCCAAATTTTCATACCAAGGATTTGTTTTGCTGCCCCCAAATCCTTCATATCAAATGACTGTGATAACTGATGTTTTAACTCTCTGATGTGATCCATGTTAGACACAGCTACAAGCATGTCATCAACATATAAACATAAAATAATGTAGCTGTCATTATCCAACCTCTTAAAATAAACACAATGGTCAGAATTATACCTACTGTAGCATTGCTCAGCCATAAAACTATCAAATTTCAAATACCATTGCTGAGGTGCTTGTTTCAGGCCATACAAACTCTTCTTCAATCTGCACACTTGTTTCTCCTTACCTTTGACCTCAAATACCTATGGTTGTGCCATGTATATCTCCTCCTCCAAATCACCATGGAGAAAGGCAGTTTTCACATCTAGCTATTCCAAATGTAAATCTTTAGCAGCCACAATACTTAAAACAGTACGAATAGAAGTCATCTTGACAACTGGAGAAAATATCTCATCAAAATCAATGCCCTGTTTCTGTGCAAATCCTTTTACAACTAACCTAGCCTTAAATCTTTTCTTACCTCCATCTTCCTCTTTCAACCTGTAAACCCATTTGTTTGGTAAAGCCTTTTTACCTGCAGTTAACTTACATAATTCCCAAGTCTGATTTTTCAGCAAGGAGTCCATTTCTTCTTTCATGGCAAGCTCCCACTGAACTTGTGTATTCACCTGCATAGCTTCATCATACCCTTCTGGTTCACCAGCATCTGTTAACAAAATAGAATACAAAGAGGGAGAAAACTGTTCAGGAGGTCTACTTAGCCTTGTGGACCGTCTAACATTCACTAGAGTGTGTGGTATTTCTGGTTGCTGTTGCGGAGCATGAGGAGCCACTGGAACATCACTATTTGGAGTATCATCCAGCACCACATAATCCTTTTCTTTCTTCTCATGCTGTTGCAACTGATCTTTGTACAACACCTTCTCATTGAATATAACATCCTTGCTTCTCACAATTTTCTGATTTTCAAAATCCCAAAGCCTATAACCAAATTCATCAATGCCATATCCAACGAGGGTACATTCTTTGATTTCGCATCCAGCTTGGTTCTATTTTCAGAATCTATATGTGCAAATGCTTCACAGTCGAAAGTTTTAAGAAAAGAATAACTCACCTTCTTACCTGTGCATGCTTCCTCTGGAATACCAGAGCCCAAAGGAACTGAAGGACCTCTATTAATTAAATATACAACAGTGTTGACAGCCTCTGCCCACATGTTTAAAGGCAGTCCAGCATGCAATCTCATGGTCCTTGCACGCTCCATTATTGTTCTATTCATGAGTTCAACCACTCCATTTTCCTGTGGAGTCCCTGGAACCATTTTTTGCCTACGAATTTCATTAAAGGAACAATAATCTTCAAATTCTTTGCTGCAATACTCACCGCCATTATCAGATCTGAGACATTTTAATCTTTTACCTGTCTCATTTTCAACCAAGCTTCTCCATTTCTTAAATGTTTCAAATACATCAGATTTCTGTCTAAGGAAATAAATTCAGACCTTCCTAGTTGCATCATCTATGAATGTAACATAATACCGAGAGCCACCAAAAGAAGATACCTGAGCTGGTCCCCATACATCTGTATGCACAAGCTCCAATTTTTCATTTTTCTTTTGCTTCCCATCTCTAAGAAAATTGACTCTCTTTTGTTTTCCATACACACAACTTTCATAGAAATCCATATTAATACATTTCAGACCTGGTAAAACTTTCTTAGAATGAAGTACCTTCATACCTTTTTCACTCATATGCCCAAGTCTGTTATGCCACAGTGTTGTTTCAGAACCTGCAGCAACTTTTCCAGTCTCTTCCCGCAAACCTGCAGCAACTGTTCTTGAACTTGTTTGTTTTTCCTCTATAACATCTAAAGTAGAAGGAACAGTATGACATGTACAAAGATATAAGGTGCCTACTTTCACACCTTTTGCTACTACTAAGGCACCTTTTGAAACCTTCCAATTTTTATCAGTAAATGTAACAGTGCAACCTTGTTCAGTTAGCTGCCCTGCTGAAATTAAATTCCTACTGAGCCTTGGAACATGCCTTACCTCTTGTAGTAGCCAGTGATTCCCATTCTGCAACTTAATCTTGATTCTTCCCTTTCCAACAATCTGACAGGATTCGTTATCTCCTAAATAAACCAGCCCAAAATCCCCTTGGACATAATCAAGAAAATAACTTCTATGGGGCGTAGCATGAAATGAGGCCCTTGAATCTAAAACCCATGAATCATCAGCATTATCTAGGGAAAGAATCAAAGCGTCATCTTCAGATTTATTACTTACCACATTTACTTCCTTATTGCCTTCTTGTTTGTCTCCTTTATTTTTCCGAGACCAACAATCTTTCTTCAGATGACCTAGTTTTCCACAGTACCAGCAATCCTTTTGTCCTCTGGTTTGGGATCTTTTGTCCTTTGATTTTCCTCGTGACTTCCCATGACCTCCAGAACCTTTTCCTCTCTCCTTTGATCTGCCCCTGCTTTCTGCATTCAAAACACCACCTGATTTGGATCCACTTGAGCTTTTCTTACGAATTTTCTCACTCAGAATAACACCAACAACATCATCAAGTTTCAGGGTATTTGAACCAGAAACAGAGTTACTAACCGCCATTACCAAACTATCCCATCTTTCAGGCAATGAACATAATATCAAGAGAGTTCTAACTTCTTCATCAAATTTTACATTTACAGAAGTCAATTGACTGACAATCGTATTAAATTCATTTAAATGATCTGTCACATATCCACCTTCAACCATTTTTAGATTAAACAAATGCTTCATAAGAAATACCTTATTTGAGGCTGAGGGTTTTTCATACAATTTAGCCAAAGCTTTCATCAGACCATCTGTTGTCTTCGCTTCCATTATATTGAATGCCACTGACGGTGCCAGGCACAACCGAATGGTTCCTAGTGCCTTTTTGTCAAGAAGATTCTAATCCTCATCAGACATTGTTACCAGTTTCTTGGCTACTCCTTCCAACGGCATCCATAAATCCTTTTGATAGAGGTAATCCTCCATCTGCATCTTCCATAACTGATAGTTCTGCCCATTGAATTTATCAACCTTCAATCTTCCC
Source organism: Cunninghamia lanceolata (assembly GCA_027924645.1). NCBI lineage: Eukaryota > Viridiplantae > Streptophyta > Pinopsida > Cupressales > Cupressaceae > Cunninghamia > Cunninghamia lanceolata. The sequence goes on from BSBN01000213.1 coordinate 20,439,961, forward strand.
TCGTCCGCCATTGCTCCCACTCAACCGTGAGACTTTCCTGCAGACGATAATCAAACACAACCCACTCTGATACCACTTGTTAGGGTTAGCCGACAGAAGATATCAATTAAATGCAAATAAAGATTAAATAGAGAAATGGAAATACACAGAATTAATAACAGCAAGAGACAAAATTTAACATGGTTCACCCAAACTTGGGCTACATCCACCAAACAGAGATTCCAATATTATTATCCAGTAAATCAAAATGATTACAATCAACAATCCCTGCAACTCAATACCGCTGCAAATGCTACAATACAATATCCAAACCCTAACCCTTGGCCACCTTTTATCAAGCCTTTTTGTCAGTTACAAAAATTAGGGTTTTCTTATGTCGGTCATAAAAAATAGGATTTTTTAAGTCAGCCCTAAATTTTTTTTCTCGGGGGCTGCTGCCCCCAAACCCCCGCTCGGGGCCCGGCCCGACCCTGAACCCCGGCGAGGATACATGGCTAGTGTATAGTACTTTCCTAATCAGTTGCCACCTACCAACACAAACCACTCAGCTTGTCCTAACCTCATCTCATGGGAAATGGTACTCAATGGACTGCACCCAAGGTCCCATCATTGGGAAAATCAAAGATGCCTAGGTTGCCTTAGTAGCCTACCCCAAGAAGAGAATCAAGTTGACCATTCTAGTGGTTGACATCCTTGCCAGTTATGGCATGCTGTTAAGTAGGAGTTTCTGCAGAGACCTTGGGGGTGAAATCCAAATGGACTGGTCTCATGTCTTAATACATGTAGAAGGAAAGAAAGTATAGTAGGAGCCCAAACCAAAGGTTAAATTCACTGTCTTAAAGTTTGAGGATCCTAGGTCAGAGATCATGTATGTAGAAACTAGTCCGGGAACCTATATGTTCTCATCTACTTCAGAGGGAGAAGACCCTAAGATGATTGGACCTAACTTGTTGAATGAGCTGTGGACATTGGAGTTTTATGGTAGTTGTTCATCATTTGGGTCAAGTGCACGCATAGTGTTGACATCTCCTAATGATTATAAATTTCATTTTGCTTTCAAATTGGAATTCAAAAATACTAAAAACACTGTTGAATATGAAGCATTACTTTTGGGGTTAGAGATAGCAAAGAAGAAAAGGATCAAGCAATTGAGAGCTCTAGGTGATGCAAACCTCATTGTTAAATAGGTAAGGGATGTTTTCTCTATAAAGAATGGCAACTGAAACATTATCGGAATAGGGTTTGGGATAGTTTAGACTATTTTGATGTTTTTCTATCAAGTCCATTCCTAATGAGCAAAATACTAGGGTAGATTCTCTGGAAGTTTTAGCATCCTTACTGCTCCATCATCCTGATTTCAAACACAATTCCTACTAGGCGGACGTTCTCTATAGGCATAGTGTACCAGACAATGTAAACCATTGGTAGGTATTCGATAATGATAAATAGATTATATCTTTCTTGGAAAGGGATAATGATTTTGTAAATCTGTTCTTTGAAGGAAGTAGTTCAGAAAGTAATGAGGTCACCGAAAGTGTTGCTAGTTATCCTGATGGAGCAAATAAAGAAGTGATTCAGCTGAAAGAGAATAAACTTCCCAAAGGCTTGGTGAGCTTAGAAGATCTTTTTGACAAGCATGACAGGTATGTTAAACAAAAGATCCAGTCTGTTATCAATTCTTCAGCTAAATATGATCATATAAATATTGGTACAGATGCAGAACCCAAGTTGGTATGTATTGGTAAATGTTGTACAACCTAAGAAAGGGAACAGTTGATCTCCTTGTTGATTAAGTACAAAGATGTCTTTTCTTGGTGCTATGGAGATCTTAAGAAGTTCATGGATGGGAGGTTGTAGCATCACATTCCCTTGAATCTAGGTACTAATCCTCTCAAGCAAAAACAAAGATCTTATAATCCTAAGATTGTAGATGCTATATTTAATGAGATTGATAAAATCTTGAAAGCAAAGACTATATACCTTATAAAGCATTCCACTTGGGTGGCCAATATAGTTCTTGTTAGAAAGAAGAGTGGAGAAATAAGGATCTATGTAGACTTTAGAAATTTGAATCAGGCTTCATTAAAAGATAATTATCCCTTGCCTGTAATGGATCATTTATTGTAGACTGTTTTGGGCTCTGGATATAATCAAATAGGTGTGGCTTTTGAAGACTAGCATAAAACAACTTTCACCACTCCTAGGGGGACTTTTGCTTACAATAGAATGCCTTTTGGCCTTATAAATGTTGGTGCAACTTTCTAGAGGACTATGGACTTGTCTTTTGGAGACCTAAAAGATAAGATAATTGTTGCTTATCTTGATGATCTAACTATTTTCTATAAGAAGAGAGATGACCACATTGACCATCTGAAAGTTGTTTTACAAAGATGTAGAGACTGTGGCATATCTTTAAATCTTGAGAAGTCTATCTTTGCGGTTATTGAGGGAAAACTTTTGGGACACATTGTCTCTAAAGAAGGGATCAAGATAGATCTTGAGAGAGTTAACACTATTTAGCAGCTAAGCCTACCTACCAGTAGACGTCATACTAGGTCTTTCTTTGGGTAGGTTAACTTCTTAAGAAGGTTTGACCTTGATTTTGTAGACCTTACCAGACACATAGCAGAAATGATGAAGGACAAACCAATTTTCAAATGGAATAATGAAGGAAAGGAAGCATTCAAGGCCATTAAAGAAGCAATTGCCAATGCCCCAACTTTGATACATCTTGATTTCGATAAAGACTTCATCATATATTGGTATGCATTAGAGCATACCTTGTCAGCCATACTGCTCCAGAAAATGAACAAGGTATAGAATCCCCTATAGCCTTCATGAGTACACCTCTGAAGAAACATGAGCTAAAATACTCACCCATGGAGAAGCATGCCTTTGTGGTAGTAAAAGTAGTGAAACAATTCAGGTTTTATATCCTTCATTCTCATGCTGTCATTTATGTCCCAGATCCTTTGGTTAAATCTTATTTGACAGAGCAAGAGATAAGCTATAATAAAAGGGGAGTTTGGGTGACAAAGGTACAAGAATATGATGTTACTATTAAGCCAACGAAGCTAGTTAGAGGTAAAGGTCTTTGAAAGTTGATTGTAAAAAATCTACCTAAGGAGAATGAGGATATTCCTCTCACTTTGTTTGTAGATTCTATTGATGAATGGTTTTCTAACATCACTTTATTTTTGACCAATGGAGAATGCCTACCTCACCTCTCAATCAAAGAGAATAGGAATTTGAGGCTTAAAGCTGCAAAGTATATGACATGGGAAAACTCTATGTACAAAAAGGGAATCGATGGTACATTTTTGAGATGTGTGGGAAATGAACAACAAAGGAAACTCCTTGAGTTCTTCCATAATGAAACATGTGGAGGACATCTGTCAGCATCAGTAACAACTTTTAAGATCTTAAGACAATGCTTTTATTGGTCGGGCATGTTCAAATATGCCTATGACTAGGTGCCCAAGTGTGATAAGTGTATAAGGTTTGCCAGCAGACCTCAGTTAGCTGATTTTCCTCTTAGACCAGTGGTTATTGAAGAACCTTTCTAGAAGTGGGGTTTAGACTTCATAGTGCCAATTAATCCAAACTCTAGTGCAGAACACCCATATTCTGACAGCCACAGATTATTTTACTAAATGGGTAGAAGTTGTTCTTGTCAGACATACTACCTCTGAGGTGGTATGTAAATTCCTAAAAGAAAATATCATAGTCAAGTTTGGAATTCCCAAGAAGATTGTGAGTAACAATGCTTTAAGCTTCTCCTCTTCAGAAATGTCTCTTTTCTGTTATAATTATGGGATTAATCTTTCACATTCTTTTGATTACTATCCTCAGAGAAATAGACAAGCAGAATCCAACAATAAAATTTTGATCATCATTGTTCGTAAGCTAGTGGAGGATAATAAAAAGAATTGGACAAGAAGCTTTATGATGCACTATGGGCAGATAGGACTACCTCGAAAAGAGCAACTGGTATGTCCCCATTTGAACTTCTATATGGTGTTGGTAGTGCTGTACCCATTCCACTGGATCTTTCAGCTTTAAATTTATAAAAGGCCATTGAAGATGAGCATTTTAGACATGCTGTGGAAAAGAGAATCATGTATCTCTCTAAAATTGAAGAGCAAAGAGAAGTAGTGGACCGCATAATAGAGCATCAGAAGAAGATCAAAATGATTTTTGACAGGAAATCTAGGCAAAGGGACTTTGTTATTGGAGACTTGGTATTGCTATGGAACAGAAGGAAGGAGCCTAAAGTGGCTCATGGAAAATTTGAATCACTTTGGAGGGACCCTTTCAGGATCAGATCAATTGCTGGTGACAATGCTTATTTAATTTCCTAGCATATCTGGATGGTACTAAACAACCTCTTTCCTATAATGGGCAAGACTTGAAATTTTAAAATTGGTGATTTTGTCCTACCATGTATCATAGTTTCTCTTAGTTTGTCTTGTTTTTCTTTCATTTTTGGTGTGTTCAGGTCTAACTCTATGGACCAATGAATAAGGCACTGGCTTTCCAGAGTTTTATGGGTTCTCTGCATCCTTCCAGTCTTTGTCCCCAGTTTGAGCCAGGTGTTTCCACAAAACTAAATTTTTTTGTCCATTTTATTTTTCCCCTTGTCCTCATGTCATGTTCCAAAGTCTTGATCTCATTTTCTTCTTCTATCGGCAAATTCTTCCTTTTCCAACCTTAAAGTTTGAAGCCTTCTTGTTTATAATCCCTTGTCAGCAAATTTAATATTTCCCAAACTTGGCTCATCCCTTTGTTTCATCGAGAAATGTCTCTATCGGTGAACCTGTCAGCAAAATATTGAGTTTTATGAACTGTGTTGGGAAAATTCTTAGTTTGTGAACTCTTACTTTTCCTGACAAGTGTTCATTGTTTCACTTTTCTTTAGTTGGCGATTCTTCATTTTTGTAAACTTAACTTTGGTTCATAAGTTGTGTGTTTTCCCGATTTGTCAATTCCCCGGTAACCCAACAATAGTTGCTTTGCCTTGTCAAAGCTTTTCTTATCATCTTTCTTTATATTTTGCGAACTAAATCTTGGTTCTTAAGTTCTATTTTTTCCCTGATTTTTTGATAAATCGACAAATAGCCTTTGTTCGTGTCAATCCCTTTTCACCAATAAAAGAAGAGTTCTATGGTCATCATATCTTTACTCAAGAGGTTCACAAAAAGTATGTTTTTCCAATCATACTATTATCTATAAGCCTCATGAAGTTATCAGCTTGTCACTTAGTTCGCATAATCTCAAATGAAGGCAACAGTTAAGAGCTAGGTTCGTGAAATAAGAAGTTCACTAATAACTAAGTTTTGTGATGGCAAAAATCGCTGATAAAGGGAAAATGAAATTCTTGACAAAGTGTCGTGGTGCATCAAGTTGTGTTATTTATTGCAATGAGCATTTAATGTCCCAACCTTAACCCCACCTTGCTACCTTATAAAGTAAAAGCCCCTCTTTAAGTGTCATTCACTATTGTTGTGGAGAGAGCATTTATGGGAGCTAATCACAGTCATCCTAGCCATCTTCTTCCCATAAGGTGTCACGCTCAAGGTAAGTCTCTGGCCCATTTCTCTTTCAAATTGAGAAATCATTGTTAGCTAGTTGTGTAGGGGGGGTTTGTTTCATGGTGTTCTTTGTTGTTCATGACTTGTGAAACCTCATCCTTCTATACCATCAACCATAGCTTGACCTGAGTTTTCCTAGCATAACCCTAGTTAAAAGTCTTGCTTATTGGTTACTTGGGTCGGTCAAAATGAAATACAAGTACCAAGGGTTAGACATTTCCTTCATCATCGAGAATGAATTAGCGGGGGTGAAAGACACTGACCTGGGGGGGAGATTAGAATAGTGAGTGGCAAGGTGATTTTGTAGATAAATGCCAATGCCATCTCTGACAGGTTAGGTTTTCATGTACATGATGAGTATGCTAAGGTGACACAAGAGATCAGTTGGAATTTTTACATAGATGGCAAAAAGATGTGCAAGGATTCTATAGCTACCACATGGTTGAAAAAGGAGAAGGGTGGCTCCCAGTTTCCCAAAAATCTAGTCAGGGGGCATTTCAAGGATGATATTTCAGACATAATTACTCTGTTGCATAGAGTAATGGGTAGTGGAGAGTGTGATGAGTTTGTAAATTGGATGTGCCAATTTATTCTTGTTATTTGCACTGGGAAGTAGTTCATTGACTAGTCTCAGATAATAAGTGATCATTTGCATGACCAATTAGTCAATTTTCATAAGAATAAGAAGTTTCACATGTGTTCTTATTTAATCTATTTGTTGGCCACTACCCAACAAGCTTGGCTAGGGTTGGAAGTAGTAGGCTCCATGACTCAAGACACAAAAGTGTATGATTATTTTCCTCAGTTGCATGAGGAGAATAGAAATAAGGGTTACAAGAGAGTGAATGATGCCTTCTTGATGCTTATGGTTAGGAGAATCTTGGAGAACCCTAAGGTCAAGATTTCTACTGAGGCAACAAATTGGATAACCAGTTTTGGCAGCTATTTTATTCAATTTGATAAGTTTACATATATTAGAATAGGTGGCTTTGAGTTCCCTCCTTTGAGGTTAACCAGATATGCTTCAGATTACTTAATATTTTTAGAGGTTTACAAACAAGAATATTTAGCTAGTAAAAGATATTATGATTCAAAGAAAAAGGGTTACCCATTCCCTTTGAAATTAACTCATTACACCTGTACAAAACCCGAAAATGCTAAAAATGCAAATAGATTGCTATCTCAATTCCATTTTTTATCTTATAGCTCAAGAAGTTTCTTAGACAACAAAGACTTTGTGAAAAGAATCTTTATTTTCCTATGCTAAGAGGACACATGCCTCATTTAGAGGATTTTTGGGAAGACTGTGTGGATGAATTTGAGGTGAGGAGGAGAGATTGGTCAAGATTGACCATTGATCAGATGAGGATTTACCAACTGGGCTAGAAGCTTCCCAATTTAGTAGATGCTTACTCTGATATGGTTGACCCTGCCTTTGCTACTGAAAGTGCCAAACCCATGTTTGATGTTGATTGGGTAATATATGAAGTCACAGATCTTAAGACAAGGTCTTATTTTGTGTTGTGTATAAGCTAGTTGTGGTTAAAATCTAAAGTGGATGGTGATGATGCAGGTTCTTCTCACAAGAATCAAATCATGGAACAACAACAAGTAATTGCAGGTACTGCTAGCCCTAACACCCCTGCCACTGGCCAAGATACTAGTTTCCCCTCTCCAAATGCAAGGAAAGATGGGTTAGATGAGCCTCAACAGGAGACACATTCTAAGGCTGTACTGGGGATAGTGTACAAACTCCCAATAGAAAGCAAAGAACCAAAAAGTGCCTTAATCCAAAGGCAAATAAAACATCAAGGCAACAATAGGAATTACAAAATGAAGAGGATGAGGAAACACCATCACATGTACGAAAAAGTTGAACTCCCCCTCCTATTTCTCAGGATGGAGTGTTTCAGACCCCTCCATCTTCTCATCAGTAGCTTGGAGTAGATAATACTCCCAAAGTAGATAAAGTTTCTCATAAAGTCACAGGTGATTGTTCAGTGATCACTACCGTTGCCTGGTTGAGAACACAAGTTGGAAATAAAAGGAGGTATTCTCAAATAATTGATATAGAATTCAATGTAGTGGCTAGATTACTGAAGTTGGAATCCACCCATAAGAAGGCCAAAATAATGTCTAAACTCATGGTGGATCCAGTCTCAAAACACCAATATGTGGAAATTTTAGAGCCCATGGTAGACAAGGAAATGAAGAATGTATCTACAGATGATTTCCATGTCAACATTGTAGATTTGGGAACACCTTCTATGCAAGGTAACATTCATAATGCCAAGATGTCTGTTGATATTTTATCCACCAGGTTAGAGGAAAAAGAAAAGGAGAATGAAGTTTTAGAGGATTAGGTAAATATCTTAACTTTATATATCAAGTCCATTGTTGATACCACTTCCTAGCCATTGGATGCTGCTACTGGCATTCCCAAGGGTGTGACCACCGAAGTTTTTGATCATATAAATAAATACAAATATCTAGGAAATGCAATGGAAGAATGGGTTGAAAAATAGATAGTTGATGGGCTTCTCTTTATTCATGATGTTTTTACTCTGTATGTCAATATTTCTAATAAGCAAACAAAAATTTTGAATGATTTCAAGATAATTAAGAAAGAGGAAGCCATGCTGAATGTAGCTAGAAATGTTCTCACAGCTATGATTAAGTTGGATTCTAGCATCCTTGTTGTAGAAAAAGTTATTGATAAACCTGAAGAGAATGAATCTATAAAATGGTTGGCCGCTATGGATTGGAAGTTGAGCATGGAGAAATAGTGCATAAATGACTTAAAGAACCCGGCCAAGAATAATACATCCTATTTGTTCGATCTCAGGAGTGCTTGTGGCTCTTTGGGAGCTGATCTCTATGATGACACTAAATCTAATAGTTTAGGAGTGGATGTTATTAAACTTCCCTTAAGGATTTGTTGACTAAGGAATTGAAGGTGAAAGAGCATGTTGTAGGGAATTCCATACAACAACTTGTTAGGGATTGCATGCAGAAGATATCAATTAAATGCAAATAAAGATTAAACAGAGGAATGAAAATACACAGAAATAATAACAATGAGAGACAAGTTTTAACGTGGTTCACCCAAACTTAGGCTACATCCACTAATAGAGAGTCCAATATTATTATCCAGTAAATCAAACTGATTACAACCAGCAATCCTTGCAACTCAATATCTCTATAAAATGCTACAATACATTAATCGAAAACCCTAACCCTTAGCTGCTTTTATCAAGCCTTATGTCGGTTACAAAAATAGGGTTTTTTTTATGTCGGCCAATAGAAAAATAACTCCCAACACCTTTATAAAATAATAAAAATTGTTGGAGGTTTTGGGGCGCTACCCCTTGACCTCGCCCTGTATCTCGACAGGGAGTGCGCCAGGGGCGTTGCCCCTGGACCCCGTCTTGGGGGTGCTGCCCCCAAACCCCCGCAAGGGGCACTGCCCCTTGACCTCATTAAATAATTTGGGGGGAAACCACATCGATAAAAGTGGGGTAAATTTAACATCTGAGTCTGATTAGGCTCCATATAACAACACAACTGAGTAATTATCTACCTATTTGTTTAATTTCAAGAAGGATGTTGTGGAGATGGAGAGAAAATATGAAGAGGCCAGCAACACATTGCAGATGTGGAGAACAAGATTAGCAATCACCAACATTTCTAATTCTAAAAGTGTCATTTCAATCCTAAGCAAATTCAAGGTTCTCCAGGCTAAGTTGAACGGATCCTAGAAAGCAAGGGCTCAAGAAGAAAAGAAGGCTACAGATGGACCAGATGAATCTAATATGGTGGATGAAGAAGATAATGAATGATCTTCATAACTATTATTTGATTTTCAAGTTGGTAATGTTAAAACTCATTTATGTATTCAAGACTATGTCTCATTTAATACTTCATGGACATGGACTTTATTTTATTATATGTTGTTAGTTGATAAACAGTTATACAGGGAAAAATTAGTTCCTCTCTTTTACTATATAATATATGAGTAAAAGAGAGGGTAGGATCTTTTTGGTGGAAATTCCTTTTCATGACTTGATCACTTGATATTATATTTGGGAGTAAGGGGATATTTGATATAGCGTATGTGGTACCAATTTTGGATAGAACAGAGTATTTTGTTCTAATATGTTCCATTAATACAAGAGGATGGTTGATAGTGGGTCCATTATTTCTCTATGTATTTTCCATTTATTCTTCGTATGTTGAATGTGTGGTATTTGGAATTTTGATATCTGCATTTTCCCTGTATAGAATATTGATAACCTTCTTCTTTTACGAGTATATTGCCATTGGAGTGTCTTCTTTCTTATGTTAGAATTTGATTTGAAGGTGGTGAAATTGATTATTGTGATTCATTCATTGATTTTCAAATAAGATTCTTTCCTGCAATGCAGTATGTGTTGTGGTTTTGATTGAAGTTCATATATGTGGAAAATTACCTTTATCACTTTTAGGTTAAAGCACATCAGAAAACTATTATGAATTCATCTTATGAAGGGAGTTGTACCTTCAAAAACATTTAGAGGAAATTTATGAAATTGTCCAACTATTGGTGAGTTTTGTTACTGGTAAACTAGGTGAGTCATTATTAAATAAATAGTGACAAAATCTGTTCACTAACAACAGCTTAATGAATCAAATAAGGTGCATATGAGGCTGCATAAAAAGGGATCCTTCATTCCCTCACGCATTGTATTCTTTGGTTTCTTAATTAATTCTAAGGAAGGATTAGATGCATTTGGTGGTAGGTTATAGGGATACAAAATTAAGGCTACTAATTTTAGGAATTATGATCCTGAACACTTCATTGATAGGGTTAAAAGGAAAAAAGGAAAATCACGGTATGAGCATCAATTTCACGAGAAGGAGGATCTAATTAGAACTTGTCTTTCTGAGGCTGAGGTGAAACAAAAAAGAGAAAATTGGGGCCTCATAGTCATAGGAGAAAGACAAAGGATGCTCAAAGCTCCTGGTTACCAGGGAGCTTTCATGGAGATGACTGACCCTATTCTTAGGATGCAGACAATGCTTGAACATGTGGAGGAGCTAACTTTTGTTCTTAAAATGATGCCTGTCAAATCCAAATCCATTGAGAGGCAACAACCGCAATAGTAGGAGGTTGAGAAGTTTGTGTATCCATAGATGGAAGGAGTGGCAGAAGAAGCTTTGCAAGAACTCCCTCTCCCTGACTAGCCTGATGTGAATCAACCTTTGATTGATTATTCCTTGACTAAAGAAGTGGGTAAGAATCAAATAGATATGGATTAAATTCAACAAGTATTGAGATCTCCCCACATGAATGAAGCTATCATGGTGCCCCCAACAAGGACTTCACTGAGCCTAGAGGAAAGAAGTAAAGTGGTGCAAGATGTAAGAGCACTAGCTTGCAGGGAGTTTTTATGAGATGCTCAATTTGTTAAGTTAAAAGAATTTAGAGCCTTGCTAATAAAGATGAAGTCTAAAGTGTATTTGTAAAATCTAAATGAGGAGAAAGGCAAAGTTGGAGAAGAAGACATGAAAGAAGTGACCCAGAGGGTCTTGAAAGAGATTGATATGGATGTTGGCAACATTACTCTTGAGGAAGGAAGAAGGTTAGTGAAGGAAAATGGATTCCTACTATTTACCAGGATGGGATATCTCCTCAACAATTTCCATGGACACCATCAGGAGGAAAGACAACATTGAGGATGAAATAATGACCAAAGAGCAAACTGAAGAACTCCTTGGATCAGGTTTTAATGCAAATCGCGAGACCTTGGCAATTTGGGCCATGGTTCCAAATGAAAACGAACCTCAAGTGGTCAAGGATATTAATGGACTCATAGGGCATTTGATTGAAGAAGGTTGACTAATACATCCACTCCTTAAGTTGCATCTTTAGCAATAAGCACAACAAGATTCAATGAAGCTACAACGAGGAAGTTGCAATTAGATTAAGACAAATTGAAGGATTATTATGTCAAGTTGCTGTAGGAATATACCAAGGTCAAATCACTTGTCCCTCTATCAGGAATTGAAATGGGAGTAGCAACTCCATCCAGTTCAAGGGATGTATCAAAGCATGAGGGAGATTCCCTTGTTATTTTTGATTTGAAAGAACAATTGAGGAAGATCAATAGCACAATTATTAAAATAAGGGAGAATAATAGGAGTGAGAAAATAGCTTTGATCAGAAATCTCTTCAATCATAGGATGTCATGCATTCTCCATAAGGTTGATGATGCTAGGATGTGCTACCACAGTGTGAAAATAGATTTTGATAGCTATATCAACAATGAGGCAGTCTTAAGGGATATTTTGAGTACGTGGATTCCATGTATACAAGTGATGAGTCTTATTTTAATAGGGCAAGGATTGATTCTAACGTTGTTACCAACATATCAAGTACATATGAGGTCACTGGGATTTTAAATGACATCTCTACATTCCAAGGTAGACTTGATGTGATGCTCAAGGAAAATTTAAGTACTTTCAATCTTTGGAAAGGTATCTTTTTCTACCTATTTTAGAGGCTGACGGTGTGGAAAAGACTAATGAAAAGTGGAAGAATAAGTTTGGTGGCATGATCCCAAATATCATCTCATCTATTTCATTGGGAGATAAAGTTGACCCCATCTTGTGTAACAATGAGCTGAACAAGTTGTTAGCATTGGAGTCTGAACTTAAGAACTTCATCAAGGAAGCTAAAGTACTATTGGATGCATGATATGCAACCCACATAAGCAAAGTTGAAAGGGTTTTGCAACATGGATGGCCATCTAAATGGGAGTATGTTGCATGGGTCCAAAAATATATGGTGTGATAAGAAATTGCTTTACCATTTTTAGCCATATTGAAGTTTTCAAGAAGGTAGCCAATAAAGGAGGAATGTGAGAAATCTCAGATGGCATGAGTATAGGATAAGGTGTAGTTATGAGGATCTAGTAGAGATTAAAGACCGATACCAAAGCAATTTAGATCAATTTTTTAGCTATATAAGGAAATTGATTACTCACAAAGTATTCATTTAGTTTATTATTTTGCCAAAGTAATATTTCTATCCTTCTGAATATTCATAATGTCCCCCATCCTTGCAGAGGGTCTTCCATTGTTCTCTTGGCTTCAACTATGTTTTTTCATATTTAAAGAGACAGAGGAGCTTCTCTTTGGAATGGATGAGACTGAAATTGGTCTTCTCAGTTCTTCTCTCCATGCCAAGTTTGGTGAGGAAGGTTATGGCATAACAGAAAATGTATATCTATTGCTTTAGTATCTTGCTCCATCCTTCAACTCCACCTCCCTATTGCTGGAACCTGATTTAGCATGGGCTTCACTGCTAAACTTGTATAACTTCTTACATCTACTTTCTTTGAGATGAAGGAAGCTGTTAATTTCCAAAGGCCAACACTTATTGACAGAGTCAAGGAAGTTAGGAAAGAAGCACCTTTTAGCCTCTTCACCTCCACCATGGCAACTAGCAGTGATCAACACCTCATCTTTGGTAGATGAATAACCACTTTAGGAGGGGCCCACATACATTTATCAACCACCTTGCTCCACCACCTTGGCATACCATTGGAAGAAACTGTCCCCTGACAAATCTTTGTGCTTTGTTGTTATTCTATTGTAGGGGTCTATTGGTGACTTTGATGGTGACATGTGTCACTCATCCATTTGATTGTAAGAGGCTCCCTTGTTCTATAAAATGGATGTGCTCCATTTGAAAAGGGTTGGGAAATGAATGTGATATTTTTAGATTTGTAATTGTCATAGGAATAGAATTCTATGTAAATGTCTTATGTCATTGACATGAGCATGCCTTCTCTGGTTTGAATTTATATTAGAAATGTGCAAGTTCATATATCAATTGTCTCCATTTTACATTGTAAGAAAACATTTGAAATTAATAATCAAGGATTGTTGTTTCTTCACTTACATTTGCTATTGTGAATTATTTCTCTGTGTTAGTTTCCTTTCAAGTAATGGAGTAAATATTTTAAGAGAACAATAGTGTTGTTTGCAGAGTAATTGGATTACTAAGTATGAGGTCATCTTAATGAAGCCTTTATGGGTCTTATATTATTGTCAAGGTAACAATATTCGACAAAATTTTCTACAACCACTAGATGTAAGTAATGCTAAGACAGAACATTGAAATATACAGACTCTGTGTTCCTCGATAGGTACCAATCCTAAATTATCCCACTTCCCAACCAAATACATACTTTAAAATGAAAAATCTCACATGATTTGTAAATTATTTGTTGTTTTCACATCAATCTTTAAAGGTTATGAGAGATCATCCCAATATTTGTGTTGACCTATCAAATATCTTGTCAATTTGTGTGAAAATGTCTTCCTGCTTGGTACTGTGACTAAATATGAATTCTCATTTTAAATCAGTGTCTAATAAGGGGAACCCACCTAGGCTTTGTAGAGCCTGAAGTGCAGAGGAAATTATTTCCTCAAATATTTACTATTTGTTGACCAATTGGTCACTATGTCTTGATTATAAGATGAAAACCTTTAGAGATCTGTGACAATCAGTTGGAGGACCAACACATCCTCTACCATACAACAAACAAAATGCTACTACTTAACATCAATGTGCTTCATCCTCACATAAAAGGTTGGGTTCTTTGTTAGACATATGGCACTCTGACTATCACAAGGAACCGTAATGGCTCTTGCATCTAGCCCAATATATGAAGACAATCTCTTAAGACAAATGGATTCCTTAAAAGCATGATTAGATTTCATGTACTCTACTTTTTTAGTGGACAAATACACCATAGCCTATCACTTACTCATCCAACTGATTGCACCACCAAACATAGTAAAAACATATCCACTAGTGGATACCTTGCAATCAATATCACCATCCCTTTCAGAATCTACATATCCATAAATACACATTAAATGTTGGGTCTTTATAGGATAACCATGATAATAAATGGAATACTTAGAAGTACCTCACAAATATTTGAATATCCTCTTCACTACATCCTAATGTGCCTATCTAGGATTAGCCATAAAACAACTAAGGACTCCCATTTCTTGGGCAATGTCTAGTCTTGTATAGACCACGGCATACATTAAACTTCCAACAACACTAGTATAAGGTACTCTACTCTTATGCTCCATCTCACTAGAATACTTTAGAAAATACTCAACTAATAAATTTGTCCCCATTAAAATAGGAATATACAATGGCCTGTAAGATAACATGTGGATCCTCTCCAAAATTGAGTTCACGTACTTTGGCCCAGTCAAGTTTCTTGTTCAATCTATCTCATTTGATCTCCATCCCCAAGATGTACTTGGATGCCCCTAAGTCTTTCATCTCAAACTATGTTGAAAGCTTAGACTTCAATTCACAAATCAAACCCTTTCCATTACTAAATAACAACATATCATCAACATATTATGCAATAATGAGAAAATGATCATTGTCCATCTTATAGTAGATGCAATGATTTAATTTAGATCCTAGAAATCTCAAACTTAACACAAAGGAATTAAACTTTTGGTACCACATCCTAAGAGATTGATTAAGACCATACAAAGAGTTCTTCAAATTGAAAACCAACTATTTTTTACCTTTCTCAATGTAGTGCTCTAGTTGTGTCATATAAATCTATCCCTCCAAATCACCATGAAGGAAACTTATCTTCACATCCATTTTCTCAACCTCAAGATAATAGGTTGCAACAAGTGATAATAGAAACTGAATGGATGTAAACTTATTAGTTGGAGAGAAAATCTCACCATAATAAATTCCCTCAACTTGGGAATAACCCTTTCCAACCCTTCCCCCCTTATACTTTTCAACACTACCATCTAAACCAATTTTTTTCTTGAACACCTATTTGCATCCAACATGTTTACATCCATTAGGAAAAGGTACTAGATCCCATATATCATTTTTGTTTGACAAAACCATCTCTTCTTCCATGGCCACATTCTAGGAATCTACATCATTCATGCCCATAGCCTCCTTTATAGTCCTAGTATCATCAGTGTTAGTAATCAAAGAAAAAATACACCTCCAATCAATGATCAAAGTAAAAATACATCTCCAATCAGGAGGAGTATACCTATCTAGTTATCTTTGCTGAGTGGACCTCCTCAATGATTGAGGTGGAGGTTCTACTTCTTCTTCAAAACTATCTGAGCTATCCTCCTCTTCAAGTCCTTTTTGTGCTTCTAGTTCAACCTTCTTAGTCTTTGGGGTTAGTTTAACCACATCTTTCTTTCCATCCTTCTTTGGCTGCAATACTATAGAAGAAGGACTGACTTCTCTAAAGATAACACTTTTTCTATATAAAATTCTCTTAGCCACGGGATCCCAAAGCTTGTGGCCTTTCACACCAACACCATGGCCAATCAAGATAAATTTTATAGCCTTGTTCTCTAGCTTTTACCGCTTCTCCCTATGCACATGTGCATATGCCTCACAACCAAAAACTTGAAGATCTCTCAATGAGTGATTTTCTCTTGACTGCACCTCCAAATGTTTCTTATCAACAAGAGATAATTTAGGAGACCTATTAATCAGGTAACAAACTATGGTAACTACTTTTTCCCAAAACTTGTATTCTAGGCCAGCCCCACTAAGCATACTCCTAGCCCTGTCCATCAGCATGCCATTCATTCTTTTTCCAACTCCATTCTACAGAGGGGTATACAAAGTTGTCATGTGCCTTTCTATTCCATGATCTTTATAGAACCTATCAAAATATGTCGAACAAAACTCAACGCTATTGTCAATTCTCAAACACTTAATCGTTTTACTAGTTTGATTTTCCACAAGAGCCTTAAACTCTTTAAACTGACCAAAGACTTCAAATTTACTTCTAAGGAAATATACCCATGTCCTTCTACTGTAGTCATCAATGAAAGATACATAATAAATAAACTTTAAAATTGAAGGAACACCTATAGGACCAAAAACATTAGAATGTATCAAGTCCAATACCCCACAAGATTTATGAGAACTAGAATAAAAATAAACACGGTTTTGTTTTCCATTTATGCAATGCTTGCAAAAATTAAACTCAAGGTTATAATCATTCAACCCCTCAACAAAAATTTTATTTTGTAAGGTCCATAGGATCGTCTCACATATATGACCCATCCGTTGGTACCATAACATTGTTTTCTCTGCTAGAAGTTTTATCTCCAAAGAATGAGTACTCTTAGGTACCTAGAAAGTATGACCATCAGAAGTATATGTAGCACACCTCTTTTTTGCTAGTTCTAATGGTGAGGGTGAAGATTTTGTAGATCTATTTATTGCAAGAATAGAAGAACTATTACATTGAACCATGAATGCATCTAGATGAAATAGAGTGCCAGTATAAACACCCTTAGCAAGCACCATATCTCCTCTAACCATCTTACACCATCCACTTGAGAAAACAACTTGCACACTCACATCATTAAGTTTAATTATATAAATTAGGCTCTGTGCCAAGTCAAGGATATGTAGTATACCATTGATCCCCTTCACTCATCCATTAGGGAATCAGATTAGGACTCTTCCATGACCAACAATATTTAGGTGAAAATCATCTCTAAGGTACACCTTTCCACCATCATATTCTTCATATTTTGTTAACCAACCTTGATGTGAGGTCATGTGGAAAGAGGTACCAAGGTTTATTAACCATGCACATTCTAATGCATGAGGAGCTAAGGCAGTGATGGAAGCATCACCATCTTCCTAGGAGGATCTCTCAGATTCATCATCAGAGTCAACCTTTTTATTCTTCTTCTCCTACTCCTTAAAATCTCTTCTAAGGTGTCCAACTTTTCCACAACTCTAACATTTCCCCTTGAATTTACTAGGAGATTTGGATCTCCCACAAGATTTAGATCTAGACTTATCTTGTCTCTCATCCTTCTTCTTGCATTTTTATTTGGATATTCCATGAACTTCTAGGGCATCCTTGGCTGACTTAAAAGTCTTCCTTCTCATGTATTTAGATTGCAAACATCCAACCACTTTGTCCATCTTGAACTTCATGGCAGTGCTCCCAATGGCTAAAACTAGGTGGTCCCATGAGTCTAGCAAAGAATAAAATAAAGCAATACAACGATCCTCCTCCATCTTCACTCCCATAGAGTGCAACTAGGTAACTAAAATATTAAAGGTATTTAGATGTTTGGCGACAGACCCACCATCCTCCATTCTAAGGGTATACACCTTCTTTCTTAGGAAAACCTTATTCACCAGGAATTTATCCTGATAAATTTATGCAAGCTTCTTCCAAAGATTTACTACAATAGTCTCTTCATGCACATTCAACAAAATTGAATTAGTCAAACTAAGTCTAATGAGACCCTTTACTTTCCTAGCCATCTTGTCCTAGTTTTCTTATGATGTGGCTATAGATTTGGATCTAGATACTACAACCCATAGATCTTGGTCCACAAGTACATCCTCCATGTTGAGCTTCCATCACCCAAATTTTGTGACTTGGAACTTCTCCATCTCTATCCTTGATGTTCTTTCCATCCCTTCCTCCAATAAGATCAAAACCATCTCTATGCAAGCTTTTGCTCAAATGAAGATTAGTACAAAAAACCCTCTACCCAACACCTATAATCTGAGGTGATTAGGCTTTGATATCAAATGAAAGGAAGTAATGTATGTGTAAATTCTTCCTAAACTAAACTTATAAAGAGAGTATTGTGCAAATTTCAATATTTTAAACAATTATAGAAAGTAGAAATGCATATAAACATAAAATAAACAATATACCATAACACATGTATATGTGGGGAAAACCCTTTCAAGAGAAAAACCCCACACTCCAAAGAAGCCCAATGTATTTTTAAGTAAACAACATGGTTACAATACACTTGAAGGGCAAGCCCTCATAAGAGTATCACCAAACAAAGATCTAGAGGAATTTTGATAACATAAGAATACCTACAAAACTTGCCATGAAACCTCCTTCCCAAGAACCCAATAAATAGGAGACACGATACATGAAACCATCAAATGGTAATTGGAAAACCATGAGCTAAAACCACTCAAAATAGTGGTGCCCAAATCCTTATTTAGAAATCCAACACTTGAATTCTAAGATGAGTCCAAAGGCTAAAAATAGTATATTCCTTCCATCTATCATAACTTCGTTATAATCCACTCACTGAAGTGGTCATTCCATTTTGGCTTCATTATCCCCATCCAAATATGCCTTATGACATGTTGGTCAACAAGTATAACTCCCCTTTATAACTCTTTTCTATGTTGATGTTTTTACATTTACAATGCAAGAGGCCCAACTTTTTGAGGCCATAACTTTTGATCTGGGAGGCCGATTGGGACCATTTTTTAAAATTGTAGATCTTGAAGAGGTCCACATGAAAGTTACTTAATAACTAGTACCAAACAACCTAGAATTTTTATTTTAGCCAAAAACCAACTCTATAGCCCAGAAATTGAGTTTTTTTTGTTTTTCAACCTAAAAATTGCATTGCTTGTAGTCTTAACATTAGGTGCAAGGTTGAGACACCTTTCCTAACATTATCCCACTTGTCAAACACCTTGAAAGAGAAAAGGGGAAACTCACCAACACTAAGATCTAACTTCTAGGGGTTGAGAGGCCCATAGACTCACTACTCCACCTAAACTTGTTTGTGCTCATTGGCTTTGTCAACAAATTTGCAACATTCATCAAAGTTTTAACCTTCTATAACACCATCCTTCCATCCTCTACCATATCACACATAGAATGATAATGAACATCAATGTGCTTCATCCTTGCATGAAAGGTTGGGTTCTTTTCTAGATATATAATACTCTGACTATCATAATGAATCGTAATGGCTCCCATGTCTAGCCCAACATATAGACACAATCTCTTAAGATATATGGATTCCTTACAAGCATGAGTAGCTTCCATGTACTCTACTTCTATAGTGGACAAAGAAACCACAACTTATCACTTACTAATCCAACTGATTCAACCACCAAATATAGTGAAAATGTATCCATTGGTGGATCTCCTACTATCAATATCACTAGCACAATTAGAATCCACATATCCATGAATACACATTGAATACCAATTCCTTGTAGGATAGCCATGATGATAATTGGAATACTCAAAAGTACCTCACAAATATCTGAAGATCCTCTTCACTACATCCTAATGTGCTTGTCTAAGAGTATCCATAAAACAACCAAGGACTCCCACTGCTTGGACAAGATATGGTCTTGCATAGGCCATGGAATACATAAAAATTCCAACAACACTAGCATAAGGTACTCTACTTATATCCTCCATCCCACAAGGAGACTTTGGACAATCCTCAACTGATAACTTTTTCTACATTATAACAAGAACACACAATGGCTTGCAAGTTGTCATGTTGAAGCTCTCCAACACAGGCTGAGTTCACATACTTACTTTGGCCCAACCAAGTTTTTTATTCACTCTATCTCTTTTGATCTCCATACCAAATATGCACTTGGCTTCCCCTAAGTCTTCCATCTCAAATTGTGCTAAAAGTTGAGATTTCAATTCACAAATCAAACCCTTCCCATTACTAAAAAGTAACATATCATTAACATATAATGCAATAATTTAAAAATATGATCATTTCCCATCTTATAGTAGATGCAATGATCTGATTTGGATCTTAGAAATCCTAAAATTAACACAAAGGAATCAAACTTTTGGTATGATATCCTAGGAAATTTCTTAAGACCATACACAAATTTCTTCAACTTGCAAAGAAAATGTTCTTTACCCTTCTCAATGTAGTGCTCTAGCTATGTCATATAAATCTCTTCCTCCAAATCTCCATGAAGGAAAGTTGTCTTCACATCCATTTTCTCAACCTCAAGATCATATTCTGCAACAATTGATAATGGAAACTGAATGGATGTTGACTAGAAATTAGAGAAAAAATCTCACCATAATCAATTTCATCAACTTGGGAATAACCCTTTGCAACTAATCTTTCCTTGTACTTCTCAACACTACCATCTGAACCAATTTTCTTCTTGAGTACCCATTTACATCCAACAAGTTTATGTCCATCAAGCAAAGGTACTAGATCCCATGTATCATTTTCTTTAATGCAACCATCTCTTCTTCCATGGCCACTTTCCAAGAATCTATATCATTCATACCCATAGCCTCCTTTATTGTCCTAGTCTCATTAGTGTTAGTAATCAAAGAAAAAATACATCTCCAATCAAGAGGAGTATACCTATCTGGTTGTTGTCTTTGCCGAGTGGACCTCCTCAATGTTTGAGGTGGAGGTTCTATCTCTTCTTCAAAACTCTTTGAACTAACTAAGCTATCCTCCTCTTCAGGTCCTTTGTGGGTTGCTGGTTCAACCTTCTTAGTCTTTGGGATTAGTTGAACCACATATTTGTTTGCATCCTTCTTTGGCTATAATACTATGGAAGAATGATTGACTTCTCTAAAGATAACACTTATGCTATAAAAAACTCTATTAGACATAGGATCCCAAATCTTGTACCCTTTTATACCAACACCATAGTCGATGAAGATACATTTTATAGTCTTGTTCTCTAGCTTTGACTTCTTCTCCCTAGGTACATGTGCATATTACTTGCAACCAAAGACTTGAAGATGTCTCAATGAGGGGTTTTTTCTTGACCAAACCTCCATAGGTGTCTTATCAACAAGATTTGATGTAGGAGGCCTCTTAACCAGGTAACAAGCTGTGGAAATTGCTTTTGCCCAAAATTTTTGTTCTAGTCTAGCTCCATTAAGCATACTCCTAGCCCTCTCCATTGATGTATTGCTTATTATTTCTATAACTCCATTCTTCTAAGAGGTATAGAAAGTTGTCTTGTGCCTTTCTATTCTATGATCTTTATATAACCTATCAAAAATTGTCAAACAAAACTCATTGCCATTGTCAATCCTCAAAGAATTAATCATTTTACCAGTCTGATTTTCCACAAGAGCCTTAAACTCTTTAAATTAAATAAAGACGTCATATTTACTTTTAAGGAAATATAACCATGTCCTTCTACTATAGTCATCAATGAAAGATACATAATAAATAGATTTTAAAATCGAAGGTCTAAAAACATCATAATGTATCAAGTCCAATACTTTAGAAGATTTATGTGAACTAGAATAAAATTGAACTAGTTTTGTTTCCCATATATACAATGTTTGCCAAAATCAAACTCAAGGTTACAATCATTCAACCCCTCAAAAAGATTTTTATTTTTCAAGGTCCATAGACCCTTCTCACCCATATGACTCATCCATTGGTGCCATAACATTGTTTTCTTTGCTATAAGTTTTGTCTCCAAAGAATGAGCACCCTTAGGCACCCAGAAAGCATGACCATCAGAAGTATATGCAACACACCTATTTACTATTGGTTCTAATGGTGAGGTGAAGATTATGTAGATCTCTTTACTATAGGAAAAAAATAACTATTGTACTAAATTATGCATGCATCTAGATGAAATAGAGTGCTAATATGAACACCCTTAGCAAGAACTATAGCACCTATAACCATCTTACACCATCCACTCAATAAAAAAAATTGCACACTTGCATCATTAAGCTTACTTATATAAACTAGGCTTTGCGCCAAACTAGGGATATGCAGTACACCATAGATCCTCTTCACTCATCCATCAGGGAATTGAATCAAGACTTCCATGACTAACAATCTTTAGATAAGAATCATCTCCAAGGTACACCTTCCCACCATATTCTTCATATTTTGTAAATCAGACCCAATGTGAGCTCTTGTGGAAATAGGCACCAAAGTCTATCAACCACGCACCTTTTGATGCATGAGTACCCAAGGAAACAACAAAAACATTACCATCATCCTAGGAGGATCTCTCAGAATCATCATTGGATTCAACCTTTTTCTTTTTCTTCTTCTTCTTTTTCTCCTTGTTACAATATCTTCTAATGTGTCCAACTTTGTCGTAGTTCCAACATTTTCCCTTGAACTTACAAGGATATTTAGATATAGATTATCTTTCCTCTTGTCCTTCTTCTTTACTTTTTCTTTGGGTCTTCCACAGACTTCTAGGGCCTCCTTAGTTGAATTATAAATCTTCCTTCTCATTTCTTTAGAAAGAAATGATGCAACTACTTTGTCCAGCTTGAACTTCATAGTAGTGCTCCCAATGGCCATAACTAGGTGGTCCCATGAATCTAGAAAAGACCACAACAAAGCCATACAACAATCTTCCTCCTCCATCTTCACTCCCATAGATTGCAATTGGGTAACTAACATATTAAAGGCATTTAGATGGTCAGCCATAAATGCACTATTCTCCATCCTAAGGGTATACAACTTCTTTCTTAGGAAAAGCTTATTCCTAGGGATCTAGCCTAATAAATTTCTCCAAGGTTCTTCCAAATATTTACTGCAATAGTCTCTTCATGCGCATTCAACAACACTAAATTATCTAAACTAAGTCTAATGATACCCTTTTCTTTTCTATCCATCTTGTCCCAGTCTTCTTGTGATGTGGATGTAGATTTGGATCTAGCTACTACAACCCATAGATCCCGTTCTACAAGTACATCCTCCATCTTGAGCTTCCACAACTTAAAGTTTTTTCCTAAGAACTTATCTGTCTCTATTCTTGATATGATTTCTATCCCTTCCTACAATAAGATCAAAACCCTCTCTGCACAAGCTCCCACTCAAATGAAGATTAGTACAAAAAATCCTCTACCCAAAACCTAGAGTCTGAGGTGATCAGGTTTTGATACCAAATGAAAGGAAGCAAGGTATACAAAAACACTTCCTACACTAAACTTCTGAGGAGAGTATTGTGCAAATTTCAATCTTTTAAATAATTACAAAAGGTAGAAACACATATAAACATAAAATAAACAATATACCATAACACAGGTGTACGTGGGGAAAATCCTTTTAGGAGAGAAATCCCACATTCCAAATCAGCCCAATGTATTATTAAATAAAAAACATAATTACAATACACTTACAGAGCATGTCTTCATAGGAGAATCACCAAACAAATATCTAGAGGAATTCTGACAACATAACAATACCTACAAAACTCACCATGAAACTTCCATCTCAAGCACCCAATACATAGTAGACACAATACATGAAATCATAAAATGGTAATTGTAATAGCATGATCTAAAACCACCCAAAATAGTGGCACCCAAATTCCTAAGAGGAGTCCATAGGCTAAAAATATCATATTCTTTCCACCTCTCATAACCTTATTATAATCCACTCACCAAATTGGGCATTCCATTTTAGCTTCATTATCCCCATCCAAAGATGCCTTATGATGTGTTGGTAAACAAGTGTTACTCCCCTTTACAACTCCTGTATGTGTAGATGTTTTTAGATTTCCAATGTAGGAGGCCCAACTTCTGGAGGCCATAACTTTTGATTTGGGAGGTTGATTGGGCCTATTTTTTAAAAAAATGTAGAGCTAAAATAGTTTCACATGACAAACACCTAAGAACCAGTGTTGAATAACTTGAAGTTTTTATTTTGGCTAAAAACCAACTCTATAGCCCAAAAATTGAGTTTTTTTCTATTTTCAACCTGAAAACTACAATGTTTGTAATCTTAACATTAGGTGCAAGGTTGAGACACCTTTCCTAATAGAAATAATATAGAATGATTGAATAAAATTAAGTCTTCCCAAAATAATGTATCAATGTGTATTGTTCATTTTAATTTATTATTGTAAGTTTGATACTAACCTCACATAGGTCATTTAGAGGGTGTAGGCTCAAGCATGCTTTATGTGATAACATAGATGTTAGATTATAATGTATAAGAGTCATAAGTTTTGAACCATGGTATTGTGCATGAATTAGATAAATGGATGAAATTTTGGTTTCATTGTTAGGTTTCTCTCATGACTTATATGTTATAATTTAGAAATGCCTTGGTAGGTGATGCAAGATGAGATCCATAAATGGTTTATTGGTAAGGTGGAGGAATTTATAAGTTAGTAAGTTGATATGAGCATGAGGATTAGATAGTGGTGTAAGAAAGAGTTGTTTAATCCACTATATGAGGAATTTTGGGTCAAGCCACCTGAGCACATATTTTACTAGCTCTTAACTTGACTTAAGAAGTGAAGGATTCAGTATCAATGAAAAATAAAGTGGACTATAGAGAATCTTACATGGATACAATGTTCGGACATAGAATAGATACACATTGTAGAAGTGTTACTTAAAGGTGTCATTGAAAGCTAAGTTCTCTAGTTTGTTGTGGCAACATACACCATAGCTGAAGAGGTACTACATGCATTTTTAACTCCTATTCAATACAAGATCCTAAAATAATTGGTGATGTGGGTCAATATGCTCTTGGTGGAGAATCATGATGAAACCACTCGTATTGAGTATTCACTCTCTACACTTGGGTGTGTGGTGGAGGGGATAATTGTTTTTACTATGTGGTATTTTGAGCACAACATGGAGGCCAATATTTCAAGAGTGGAGCACAAGGAGAGGTGGACCCAATAGTGGAAGGTTGAAATTACTACTATTGAAGTAGAGAAATATAGGAGAGCACACCACACATAAAGGAGATTATATAATGGTGTTGCAATAAAGCATGTGGAAGTGTCATTTTATGGTGATGAAATTAAGGGTACTAAGGAATGATTGGAGTAATTTAAATAATTCTAGATTGGGAGCTCAATCTTCTCATATCATAGAATGAATACTAAAGTTGAGTACATGCAATTGGATGGGGAGAAGACAATTTATCACCTAAGACCAACACCCTACATGAATCTTCTTGATAAAAGGTGTTCACTAGGTGATAGTGATGAGGTACAATGAGTTAAGATAAATTTATCAATTGATATAATATAGGGGTACATATTAGCATAGAAGAAGGATGTGAGGATTTAGTTGACCATAATTTTGAAAATATAGTTTAGGTTTGTATACATAAATAATGTGTATTGGGCTAGGGTGATTGAACAATTAGAATGAGAAGGAGAAGTAGAAAGGAATAACATATAGAATCCTATGATATTTTACAAGCTAATGCTCATGTTATTAAAAACCTTCACCAAAGATGGGGATGTTGTGTGCCATTGGAGGGTGTGTGATATCACCTATACGACAAAGTTTTTAATGATGATGATCATCAAATTAGATTGTTTGTAACTACACTAATTGGTCTTGCACAAGATCAATAGTATACAAACTATGATCAAAATGGAAAAAAATCACCTTAGTGATTTTAGGACCAATTTTTTTGAAGAATTTGACTACCAAGAGTTGTCCCATAGGAACATTAGATCCCTCAAGGATATCAAGGAATTACATGGTAAGATAGTGCATAGGTATGATAAAAATTTAAAAAAATGGTGTCTAAGATCCCAAAGGACACATTGGAAGTACCTTTAACGATGGAAGCATTTGGTGAGCTACAAACATATAGCTAAACAATGTGCCTTGGATAGAAAATTGGTCAAATAGATGTGCAAATGGAGCATCTTTCAAGTATAATAAAGGTTAAGCATGGCATTCGGTGCATGTGATACCATAGAGAGGGACACATAGTGACTAATTGTCTAATAGTGGGGCTTGGGACATTAGTACAATTCAATTTTTCCTACCATCACACATACCTAAATGTGAGATCTTTCATAAGCATCACAATTTTTTTCCTATACATTATTGTAGAAACTAAAACGTGTCACCATGATTTTTGGAGTGAGGTGTGCCAAAGTCCAACATGTGATATAAATAGTTGTTGTGTCGTGTATACTTTGCATGAATCTCAAGGAAAATCAGTCATGAATACCATCACAAAATAAGCACCCAAAAATGAATGGGGCAATATGGCAAGTCTAATGATAGTAATGATCCCAATAAGCCTAAAAATTACATTAAACAAAATAAAAGTCTAGAAGCTAAAATGTGTCTCCAAGGTGAGGTTCCATTTGTTAGAAATTTGTGCCTAATTTACACCCCTTTGTCACTCTCCATTTTCTATGTTGACCATCTAAGTAAATTTTGTTTCCCTAATATTATGAAGAAGTCACCATGACATTTGAGGAATTTTGTTCTAGTAAATGCACGTTCACTATGTTAAGTTCCTGTCAAGTATGGTATTTTATCATTCACTATGGCATTTCCTGTGTTCACCATGACTATTGGATCATTTTCCATAGAATTAGGAAATTCACCATGGTATTCCAACATTTACCATGGTGAAAAAAAATCTAGTAAATTGACAAATTGATGTGGAAGCAAAAAATTTATATGATTTATTTGTATGCATGATTTAGTTTTGAAATTTGAGTTTCCCTTTATTATTTCACTTTTTTTACATCTAGTCAACCCAATTAAGATCCAAAACTTCCATGGTTGAATATGTCAATCCTTTTTTACAAAAGATTGAATCTAACTTATTTCTTTGGTCCTTGAATTTAGAAATTAATAGCAATGATGTCATTGCTTAGATTTAATTTTGACCTTTGATTACACCCCCACTACCTTGGAAGAATGAATCTTATATATCTATTTAGAATGAAGGGAATAAAGAAGGGATCATTAAGGACTTAACTACTATGAGGAGTATTGGATTATATGGCTTCATGAGCTAGAACTACTTGATGAGAAGTTCCTCAATTCCCTAGACCACTTGAAAGATTATCAAAATCATCTCCATCGAAGCTATAAAAGGAAGATGAAAGCTCAAGAATTTGAGATTGGTGACCTTGTGCTTAAGGGAAATTAAAAAACACTAATTAGGATTGAGAAAAGAAACCTGAAAATTTGAGCCTAATTGGTTAGGTCCTTATATCATCTTTGCCAAATATGGTTGAGGTGCTTATAAATTGGCTAATCCAAATGGTTAGAAAATTGAAGAACCCATGAATATAATGCATCTCAAGCACTTTCATGACTAATCTACAGAGTATCCCAAAAAAATAGAAGAAAATTAAAAAATTGTCAAAAAAATACAAAAAAAAAAAAAGCAAAAAAGTAAAGAGACAAATTGTCCTCTAATAAAAACCACTTTCATGACACCTTAGACAAGTACCACATGGTGCAACCCTACTTAGAGGCACCATGAGTAAATTTGAACTCCCTTATCTTCTACTTCCTCTTCACCTCATTCCATCTCATCCCTTTGTATTATCCCATTTCCCACCATCCATCTTTCACTCTCACTCCTCTTACCCATTGTGCATTTGAATTTGTCATATGCTAGGAGTAGTGTCCCATGTCTAGCTTTGGAAGATGCCTTTTGACATTCTCCCATTATCACCTATTCACCACACTAGATGTACTTTCTTCCTAGTTTTGAGTTTCAAACACTTATTGCAAATGCGCAATAAGACTCCTTAAATCCATGAACTCAACACCTAAGACATCATACCTAAACACCAAATCAAGATCTTTATTCAACCTCATTCACATACTCTAGTTGCATCACTATTGTTACATCCCCAATTTTTGTCTTGCTATACTTTTTACTTTTACTGGGACATAAGTAAATTTATTATGATGTTTAGATTAATGACAAGGAAAGATATGGATTATATTGAATGTCATTTATGAAATTATAGAAATGATTATGTTATTATCGATTTAATATTTGCATTATGAGATTTGATTTATTATTTGAATAATGATGCACTGATCATAATTTATTTGGTAACAAGTTTGATATAGGATTACAGGTTCTCAGATGACTCTTAGAGAAAAGAGAGAGAGTATCTTTCTAGGAGGGAGATATAGACCTCAACTTACGAGTGGTTTATTTGCCAAATCGAGTATAAGTGTTTAACAGAAATGAGAACCAATTTATCGTAAGAGGTAAGTCTTGTCTTGTCAGTTTACTTTTAGAAACCCAATTGACAAGTAGTCGATACCTTATGAATCATAGTAAGTCATCTTAGTCGTTAGTAATGTTAACGATGTTGTTTGAGTGTAAACTATGACTATTTATGTTTAATGTAAATATTACGATGTTATTATTGTAAAATAGTCATCTTTTTATTATTAAGTGACTTGAGGTGTTATAATTGATTGTTAATGTAGACGTTATCGTCAAGTTAAGATGACATGTGTTTGTCGACGGATTGTGATGGGGAGACTAGCTCAACCCAATCACATTTTCTGTAATCCTTTGTTTCTTTATTATCCTTTTATTGATTAAATCATAATAACCAAATAGAGATAATGATATGAAAATTATATTTGATATAATCAAATATGAATATGCTTATGAGTTGAATGAGGTAATACCTCATGATAAATTATTATGGTTTTTGATTGAGCAGCCATAGGAACCTATTAAGGAGTGCCTTAAATATTAAAACATGATGGATAGAACTACTCATTAAGAGTAATCGATTGCTCTCTTTCTATTATTGAGTTGGCGGCCTCATTAATGAGGAGTGGTGTATAACCAGCCACATTCACTAACTCATCTCAGTAATTTTTGCAAAATCAACATATGGTGTCGATTGCACCTTTGTAGCTGGTGGTTGAGTCAAAACTGGAGACCAAAACCATTGATAATGAATGAGTTTTTAACTGTCATGAGTGGAGCGCCTAGTGGTACGACTCATTGATGAGTCTATTGGGAGCTCTTAGGAGACCACGACTTGATAGTCAATGGGTATTGGATTGTAGGCTAAGTTTTGTAGCTGAGATTGGAGAGAAGACTGCGCGTGAGCTGGGAAGGCATCTTTTTGAAGAATACAGTCTATTCTGTTGCTATCTTTGTTGAGTAAACTATCGCCTTAGGTAAACGCCTCTGCATATTATGATCATAGAAGGCAATGAAAGATTAAATACTACCTTGTCTTGGACATTTGTCTATTATCTTTTTGAGAATTTCTAAGTTATACTATATCTTTTTTGATGAGGATGAGTAGTTTGTCTCTCTTCTTAATAATGATATAGCCTGATTATTTAAGTCGACTGATTAAAGAAGGTATTGAGAGTCATTGTATGATTGGTATTATATTTCAATTTTAAACTAGAAAGTCATTATAGCTTGGTAAGGCTGATTCATAGGATTGATAATGAAATCCATCTCATGATTTATATAGGCCAATCTTGTGCCTTAGTTCGAAACTATGATACTTGTCATAATATGAGTACAAGAACCAAATGATTCTATTATTATATATATATTCCAAGTAGGATAACATAGTTATCATGAAACTAGTTAACCAGTCACATATATTACTGAGTTTCCTTTCAAGGACAGCAGTCTATATAGATGTAAGTTAGTCTTAAAAATAATTCTGTAGAATTAGTAGAGGCTACTTAATAAAGGAAAACTTACCATTTGTGAGTAGTGTGGCAATAAGTATTAAGTAGAAGATATTGTCATTTAGAAACTATTCTTGGTTAAATACATTGGTCAAGAATGTCTCCCTTGCTAATAGAATTTAGAGTCTAAGTGACCTATGACAACTATAGTAAAACCTATTGAGTTATGGATTAACTAAAGATAGTTTTAAAATGAATAAATGTTGTTTACCTTCTATATTGTTTATACAAGTAATCTTGGTTTGTATAGTTTTTTAGTATATCATTATGTCGAAAAAGTCTATGTCAATAACCTTACTTAGAATTTAGATGTGAATGTATAAGAAGTGATGGTAATGACATCACTTAGAAATAAATTGAATAGTATTCAAGTTCCTTGAAGTAGGAGTTATTATCTTGGCAAGAGTTAAATTATTTCTAACCATGGATGAGTTAAACCATTGGTCGATTAAGAACCTAGGTCTCCTAGAGTTGAGTTATGTTTATTTTGTAAAATATTATTATCTAAGGGTTAATAGGTAAACCCTAGAAACAATTATGAACCAACTAAATAGTTATGACAAATAAACTTATCCTTTTCAAGTAAGCCAATATCATGGCACGGTGATTAAACTATTTATGTAAATATTGTTGGTATGAATAAACTATGAGAATACGACAGTATCCAAGTCAAGTAGGGGTGGGTGAACACAACGACCACATTCATTATGAACGATATTAATATTAAAAAGTTTGTCTAAAGTAATGCATTTGTTTTCTTCATGCATTGTCAGTTCACTGTATCCGGATTGCTCATCCTATCAGAAATCATACGTAGCTAGAGGGAATCTAGGGTTGTATGGTTGATAGAGTTGAGTAGGATATAACACTATGTACTCGAGAAAGGCAAATTACCACTAGTCACCTGTGGTCTATATTCCTCGTGAAGGGTAGGGCCACTTCCTATGTGGAAGATGTGTGGGAGACCGCCGGTCTGTGGATGGAGGTAAATCACTAAAAAGATACTCTCTCTCCAAGAAAAAGACATGCTCGGACTTGTGGTAAAGATGTTAGATATTCAGAAGTAGTATTTATTCCAAAATTTGTATATGTAATTGATTTACTTTTGTAAAACTTTGTAATTGAGAAAGACAATATGGTTTATTGTATTTTGTATTGAGAAAGTCTTGTAATTGTAGTTACTTGATTATATGTTGAATAAAAAGAAAAAAAAATTCTCTATCTCATTGTATTACTCCATGGTAAATTTTGTGGTTTTACTATGTTTTTAGAATGTGGATGTTACATATGGTATCAGAGCTACCAGGTTCAGTACTAGGGCTTATGAGACCACTATGCTTGCCTGTAGTCAACATTATGCGGTTAGCTAATGTTTGAAAATTTTTGTGCCAAGATGGTATGTCTTAAGAAAACAACAAGAAAGTTTATTAATATGAGTCAACGTTTCCTTAAAGCAAAAAGAGAATGTGAGGCCATTATCAAAACCTTTGAGGGAACCAATGATAAAAGTGACATTTGGTTAAGTGATACTGAAACTCTGGCGACTGTCCTAACTCAAATTAAGCGAGTGAAAAGGGAGTACTTGGAAAGAGTTAAAGATGAGGAAACAAATATGGTTAGATGAGATCCCCGCATACCCCCAACTGTTGAGTTCATAGAAAATAGGTCTGATAGTGAGTCAGAGGGTTATATACCTCGAGATTATGTATCTGAAAATGAGTCTGAAGGATATACTCCTCTTGAGCATGACTTTTGAAGTAATTTCTTGTATAAATGAAGAATACTCTTGCTTTTGAAATAAAATAAATAAAAAAGAGTTGTTTTTGTGCCAAACTATTGTTTAATTGAGTTTATTACGTTTTGATTTAATGGGGTACATTATAATCATGAACTAATGGACAACTCAATATTCTCAGGTGTGAGAAATTGATAAACATGGTTCGGACAAGAAATAACCAAGGAGAAAGTGAAGAGGAAAACCACCCGCCAAATAATAAGCTGGACCAAATCATAACCATGCTTGAGGAAACCAAGAAAAGACTAGTTGATTTGGAAAAGAAGGTGGATTGTAAAGGGAATACTGAGGGAGGAGGTGAAAACTCTAATGGTGAAAGTGGAGAAAATCATGAAGATCAAAGTAAGAGTACGGAACCTCATAAAGAGGCAAGGGATAGATTGACCTCAGAGCTCTCAAAGGATATGAAGAAGGTTACTCCACCAAAATTTGATGGGACAGAGACTGGAGATGCTGCAAAAGCTTGGTTAACAGAGATAGAAAAATATTTTGAGATAAGAAATTACTTGGAGGTGACCAAGGCAGTATGGGGAGCATTCCAATTGGTAGGAGAAGCATCCACTTGGTGGATGAATAAGAAGATGGAATTGAATTTAAGCTCTCTAAGGGTAACTTGGGATGAGTTCGTTGAACTCTTTCGCAAGAGATGGTTACCACAACTCTATTTTGACCAGAAACTGATTAATTTTCAAAATCTTCATCAAGGAGATATGACAGTGGTGGAATATGGAGAAAAGTTCACTCAAATCTTGAAGTATGTTCCTCAGTACCAAAAGGATGAGAGATTTAGGATCAGAAAATTTATCATGGGTTTAAATGCTCAAATCAGCGGTGAAGTGGAAGTGCACGGTCCCACAACAATGGATCAAGTGTATGAGAAGGTGATCAAGCAAGAGCAAAAGCTGAAATCTATCTCGGCTTATCGTGATAGAAGCCGCAAGAGGTTTAGTGGAACTCCTAATAATCTACCATACAAGAAAAGATATGAAAAGAGCTATGATAACAAGAGAAAAGATAAAGGATCTCAGAAGAACAAGGGTGGATCTGGTAATGAGAAGAAGAATGCCAATTTCAAAAGAAATAAGGATAACAATGGGAAGACTTCAGATAAGAAAGGACCCATTGGAGGATGCTTTACTTGTGGGGGTGACCATTATGCAAATCATTGCCCTAATAAGAATCAAAATGGTCAACAAAGAGGTACTGCATTACCTACTCAGCAAGAAGCATTCCAGCAAAGGATTCATGCAGCTCTCGACAATCGTCAAGCAGAGTATCAAATCACACCCATTGAGATGACAGGTACTTTGTTTGGAGTCCCTATATCTATTTTGATTGATACTAGAGCCACTGAAAAACTTTATTTCTCCTAGAATTTTGAATAAATTTCCTAGAAAAGATGGGTACATGTCTAAATGTTGGTCAGTAGAATATGCTAACCAATCTAAGGCTCAGGTAGAGTAATGTTTGTTTGAAGCCAAGATTGATCTCCCTAGTTTCTCAACTGAAGTAAACCTATATGTAGCTCCCTTAGGTTCCTATGATGTAATCCTAGGAATGAGTTGGTTATGGAAGCATAGAGCTAAGGTTGACTATTTTTCAAAAACAGTTGAATGCTTAGATGATTTTAGAAATTAGACCCAATTTCAAGGGATTCAAAGAGAAGTTAAAATCAGACCTATCTCTGCCAAGCAATAGAAGAGGGTTAGAAGGAAAGTTGTCAATTGTTTGTAGTCAAAATGGAACAAGTAGAGAAAGGATTAGAAAACCCTAGTTCAACTTTGGAAGAAAAGTATCCTTTTCTTCAGGAATTTCAGGATGTGTTTCCAGAAGAACTTCTAGGATTGCCTCCCAAGAGGGTTTTTGATTTTGCAATTGACATTAAATTAGGATCTGAGCCTATATCAAAAGCACCCTACCATATGAAAACTATGGAGTTAATGGAATTGAAAGCACAATTACAAGAGTTGTTGGCAAAGATTTGATCAAACCCAGTGTTTCACCTTGGGGTGCTCCGGTTATTTTTGTTAAGAAGGATGGAACCCTTCATTTGTGTATAGATTATCGTATGCTTAATAAAGTAATGGTAAAGAACAAATATCCTTTGCCACATATTGATGATCTTTTTGATTAGATGCGTGAAGCTGGTGTGTTTTCAAAGATTAATTTGCGATCACGATATCATCAGTTAAGACTGAAGGATGAAGATATTCATAAGATAACTTTTAGAACCAGATATGGACACTATGAGTTCCAAGTGTTGCCATTTGGTTTGACAAATGCACCTACTGCATTCACGAATCTCATGAATAGGGTATTCATAGATTGTTTGGATAAGTTTATTTTAGTTTTTCTAGATGATAGACTCATTTATGCTAAGAATGAAGAAGAACATCAACGACATTTGCAAATAGTTCTGCAATGTTTAAGAGAACATAAGTTATATGGAAAACTATCTAAGTGCATATTCTTCCAGAAGGAGATTCAATATCTAGGTCATATTATTTCCGCTAATGGAATATTTGTTGATCCTATAAAAATCATAGCTATTTTGGATTGGCCTGTACCAACAAATGTGCATGAGGTGCATAGTTTCACGGGCTTGGCTAGCTATTATAGAAAGTTTGTTCTAAATTTCTCCAGTGTTGCTAGTCCAATCACTTCCTTACAGAGGAAAGGAAAGAGATTTGAATGGATAGTAAAATGTCAAGATGCATTTGATCTCTTAAAGGAAAAGTTAACTATAGCTCCAATCTTGAAAGTTCTTGACCCCGAAGGACAATTTGAGGTAATTACAGATGCCTCGGGAGAAGGATTAGGAGGAGTGGTTATGCAAGATGGAAGAGTTATAGCATATGAGTCAAGGAAATTGAAATCCTATGAGAAAAATT
Organism: Cunninghamia lanceolata; assembly: GCA_027924645.1. Classification (NCBI taxonomy): domain Eukaryota; kingdom Viridiplantae; phylum Streptophyta; class Pinopsida; order Cupressales; family Cupressaceae; genus Cunninghamia; species Cunninghamia lanceolata. The sequence goes on from BSBN01000213.1 coordinate 20,474,546, forward strand.
ATGCTCCACATGATTTGGAATTGGCAGCAGTAACTCATGCCTTGCAGATGTGGAGAGACTATTTATTGGGGAAAACTTTTATACTTAAGTCAGACCATCAAAGTCTTAAGTATATTTTCTCTCAACCGCATTTGAATGCTTGACAAAGGAGATGGTTGGAATTGATATCTGATTATGACTTTGAGATAAACTACATAAAAGGAAAAGAGAATAGAGTAGCTGATGCTTTGAGTCATAGAAGACATTTAGCTTCTATTGTTTCTATTCGTGGAAATTTCAAGGATTTGGTGTTACAAAATTTATCTGATGATGTGTATTATGAGCAAGTTAAGTAGGGTCTGGAAGACAATCCTAGAGATCCAAGGTATGATGGTTTCCTATTTGAGTCAGATGGACTATTGAGGTATAAGGGTAGAATGTATGTCCCTGATTCAGCTGGTTTAAGGGATTTAGTATGGAAAGAAGTTCATACTGCACCATATTCTAGACATCCAGGAGTAACCAAACTTCTAGCAGATGTTAAAACTCTTTATTCTAGAAAGGAATGAAAAATGATGCTGTAAGATTTGTAGCAAGCTGTTTAGAATGTCAAAGGGTAAAAGTAAAGCACCAACACCCTGCAGGATTGTTGTACCCACATGATGTGCCAGAGTGGAAATGGCAAGTTATTAGTATGGATTTTGTTCAAGGTCTTCCTATGTCAAGGAATAGACATGATGCCATTTTAGTTGTGGTTGATAAACTCACAAAGGTAGCACATTTTATACTAAGGAATTTGACTGATGGAGCACCTGTGTTAGCTCACAAATTTGTGCAAGAAGTATTTAGATTGCATGACTTCCCTGAAAAGATTATCTCGGATAGAGATGCGCGTGTAACGTCAAGGTTTTGGCAAACTTTGTTTTCTATGCTAGGAACTAAACTCACTGTGAGTACAGCTTATCATCCTAAAAATGATGGGCAAACTGAGAGAGTTAACTAGGTTTTAGAAGACTTGTTGCGAATGTATTACATGGATCAACAATATAAGTGGGAAAAATACTTACCACTTGTGGAATTTGCTTATAACAATTCCTATCATTCCGCTATTAAGATGGTGCCATTTGAAGCATTGTATGGAAGACGATGTCAAACTCCTATAAGCTGGGATAAGCTAGAGGATAGGATTAGCATCGGACTAGAAATGCTAGTTGAAATGGAAGAAAAAGTTAAGCTGATCAGAAAAAGATTGGAAGAAGCCAATGATAGGCAAAAGAGCTATGCGGATGCAAAGTGAGTACCAAGACAATTCTCTGTTGGAGAAAAAGTTCTTTTGAGGGTCAAACCTCAGAAAATCTCTATTAAGTTTCTAAGCTAGCCCCTCGTTATGTGGGACCCTTTGAAGTGTTTGAAGTGGTCAATCTGGTTACCTACAAAATTGCTCTACCACCAGCCTTGTCTAGAATGCACAATGTTTTTCATGTGTCTTATTTGAAGAAATATATTGCAGGTCATAATCATATTTTGAATTGGAATTCTTTACAGATGCAAGACCTAGGGGTGGTCATGATCGAGCCACTCAAGGTGTTAGAAACGCACAAGCTCCTCTTGTGTAACATAGAGGTCTTGCAATGCAAGGTCCAATGGGACCAATATGCTGAGGAAAATGCTACACGAGAGGATTACCATAAATTTTACCAAAAGTTTCATCATTTTTTTAATGTTTACCAATTGAAAACAATGAACTTGCTTTTTAGTTACTTTTTGATACTTTTTATCATTGAGGATGAAGAATCTTTAGGGGAAGGATATGTTACATCCCCAATTTTTGTCTTGCTATACTTTGTACTTTTACTGGGACATAAGTAAATTTATTATGATGTTTAGATTAATGACAAGGAAAGACATGGATTATATTGAATGTCATTTATGAAATTATAGAAATGATTATGTTATTATCGATTTAATATTTGCATTATGAGATTTGATTTATTATTTGAATAATGATGCACTGATCATAATTTGTTTGGTAACAAGTTTGATACAGGATTATAGGTTCTTAGATGACTCTCAGAGAAAAGAGAGAGAGTATCTTTCCAGGAGAGAGATATAGACCTCGGGTTACGAGTGGTTTATTTGCCAAATCGAGTATAAGTGTTTAACATAAATGGGAACCAATTTCTCATAAGAGGTAAGTCTTGTCTTGTCAGTTTAATTTTAGAAACCCAATTGACAGGTAGTCGATACCTTATGAATCATAGTAAGTTGTCTTAGTCGTTAGTAATGTTAATGACATCATTTGAGTGTGAACTATGACTATTTATGTTTAACGTAAATATTACGATGTTATTGTCATAAAATAGTTGTCTTTTTATTATTAAGTCACTTGAGGTGTTATAATTGATTCTTAACGTTAAGACGTTATCGTCAAGTTAAGATGATGTGTTTTTGTCGACGGATTGTGATGGGGAGACTAGCTCAACCCAATCACATTTTCTGTAATCCTTTGTTTTATTATTATCCTTTTATTGATTAAATCATAATAATCAAATAGAGATAATGATATGAAAATTATATTTGATATAATCAAATATGAATATGCTTATGAGTCGAATGAGGTAATACCTCATGATAAATTATTATGGTTTTTGATTAAGCAGGCATAGGCACCTATTGAGGAGTACCTTAAATATTAAAAATGTATAATGGAACGAACTGCTCATTAAGAGTAATCAATTTCTCTCTTTATGTTATTGAGTTGGCGGCCTCATTGATGAGGAGTGGCGTATAACTAGCCACATTCACTAACTCATCTTAGCAATTTTTGTAAAATTGACATATGGTGTCGATTGCACCTTTGTAGCTAGTGGTTGAGTCATAACTAGAGACCAAAATCGTTGATGAATAAGTTTTTAACTGTCATGAGTGGAGCACCTAGTGGTACGACTCATTGACAAGTCTGTTGGGAGCTCTTAGGAGACCACGACTTGATAGTCGATGGGTATTGGATTGTAGGCTAAGTTTTGTAGCTGAGATTGGAGAGAAGACTGTGTGTGGGCTGGGAAGGCATCTTTTTTAAGAATACAGTCTATTTTATTGCTATTTGTGCTATGTAAACTATCACCTCAGGTAAACGCCTTTGCATATTATGATCATAGAAGGCAATGAAAGATTAAATACTACCTTGTCTTGGACATTCGTCCATTATCTTTTTGAGAATTTCTACGTTATACTATATCTTTTTCGATGACGATGAGCAGCTTGTCTCTCTTCTTAATAAGGATATAGCCTGATTATTTAAGTCGACTGATTAAAGAAGGTATTGAGAGTCATTGTATGACTGGTATTATATTTCAGTTTTAAACTAGAAAGTCATTATAGCCTGGTAAGGCCGAATCGTAGGATTGATAATGAAATCCATCTCATGCTTTATATAGGCCGACCTTGTGCCTTAGTTTGAAACTATGATACTTGTCATAATATGAGTACAAGAACCAACTGATTCTATATATATATATATATATATATTCCAAGTAGGATAACATAGTTATCATGAAACTAGTTAACCAGTCACATATTTTACTAAGTTTCCTTTTGAGGACAATAGTCTATATAGATGTAAGTTAGTCTTAAAAATAATTCTGTAGAATTAGTAGAGGCTACTTAATAAAGGAAAACTTACCATCTGTGATTAGTGTGGCAATAGGTATTAAGTAGAAGATATTATCATTTAGAAACTATTCTTAGTTAAATACATTGGTAAAGAACATCTCCCTTGCTAATAGAATTTAGAGTCTAAGTGACCTATGACAACTATAGTAAAACCTATTGAGTTATGGATTAACTAAAGATAGTTTTGAAAAATGAATAAATGCCGTTTACCTTCTATATTGTTTATACAAGTAATCTTGTTGAGTATAGTTTTATAGTACATCATTATGTTGAAAAAGACTATGTCAATAACCTTACTTAGAATTTAGATGTGAGTGTATAAGAAGTGATGGTAATGGCATCACTTAGAAATAAATTGAATAGTATTCAAGTTCTTTGAAATAGGAGTTATTATCTTTGCAAGAGTTAAATTATTTCTAACCATGGATGAGTTAAACCATTAGTTGATTAAGAACCTAGGTCTCCTAGAGTTGAGTTATGTTTATTTTGTGAAATCTTATTATCCAAGGGTTAATAAGTAAACCCTAGAAACGATTATGAACCAACTAAATAGTTATGACATTTAAACTTATCCTTGTCAAGGAAGCCAATATCATGGCACGATGATTAAACTATTTATGTAAATATTGTTGGTATGAATAAACTGCGAGAATACGATAGTATCCAAGTCGAGTAGGGGTGGGTGAACAAAATGACCACGTTCATTAATTATGATATTAATATTAAAAACTTTGGCCAAAGTATTGCATTTATTTTCTGCATGCATTGTCGGTTCACTGTATTCGGATTGTTCATCCTATCAGAAATCATACTTAACTAGAGGGAATCTAGGGTTCTATGGTTGATAGAGTTAAGTAGGATACAACACTATGTACTCAGGAAAGGCAGATTACCACTAGTCACCTTTGGTCTATATTCCTCGTGAAGGGTAGGGCCACTTCCTATGTGGAAGATGTGTGGGAGACCGCCAGTCTGTGGATGGAGGTAAATCACTGAAAAGATACTCTCTCTCCAAGTAGAAGACATGCCAGGACTTGTGATAAAGATGTCAAATATTCAGAAGTAGTATTTATTCCAAAATTTGTATATGTAATTGATTTACTTTTGTAAAACTTTGTAATTGAGAAAGACAATATGGTTTATTGTATTTTGTATTGAGAAAGTCTTGTAATTGTAGTTACTTGATTATATGTTGAATAAAAAGAAAAAAAAATTCTCTATCTCATTGTATTACTCCATGGTAAATTTTGTGGTTTTAGTATGTTTTTAGAACATGGATGTTACAACTATCCATTATGAAAATAAAGGTCCTATCATTCTCCTTCATTGCATACATCATTCCCCACATCAGGGATCATCATCCCCTTTCACCACTTTGGCAAGAGGCAAACTTTTGTGTGTTGATTAACTATTGAATTTTATTTTTATTTTATATTTGACCCTCAACATACCTCCTCAAGGTTGTCATGATCCTTACATCATGGTGCATCTTGATTGGTATGCCAAAGGTGTGTCATTCATTTTGTGTACCATGTTTGTTGGTTGTCTCATCACAATTCCTACCAAGGTCATCAAACACCTTGTGATGTGCTAGGGCATTATTTTTTTTGTAACATCACATTCCATAATGCTCATAATTAAACATAAATATTCATCTTAACTAAGAGTTAGGATACATCATGATTATCCAAACCATAGTTAAACACGAGTGAATCATTATCATTTCAATAATTAAGCATGTTATTCTTTTCCAAAACTTAACAAAATTTAGATTTACAATATCCAATGATACCATATTACTGAATGATCTTCACTATACATGTACAAATCTATGCTCAAGGCATCAATATAGAAATATACATAATAACTGACTATCAAGTCATATAAAGAAAATAACTACATCTGGAACTTTGACATCTGTCTTCATAAGTCTCGGCTTGTCTTCTGCTTGGGAAGGAAAGCATCATCCAAGTGCTTTTACTCCAACCATAGACTGACGGTCCCCTGCACAACTTCCTACCTGTGGCCCTACCCTTCACATAAGGTATAGATATAAGGAACCGTTAGGTTTGCCATCTGAGTATCTAGTGTTGTGTCCTTCATAATGTCTCACAGTCACACAACTATAGATCCACTCTATGTATGACACTACTAGAGACATTATGCCATTTGGAGCACTGTGGACTGAAAAATGCATGCAGAGACGGATGCATTACTTTGGCCAAAGATTTACATACATATACATTATGCAATGAACATTGTTGTATGTCCACTACCTTAACTCAACTTATAAGCTGTCATGTCCTACAGTAAACATAATTTGACCTTTCTTGGTCTTGGATAGATAAGTTTAAAACCGTCTTAGTCCATTCCTTGGACATTCGACTCCTGTCTGGGAAACTTATTCCAAAAGGTCTTGTTGCTTAGGCAACACGGAACTTGTGACTCTACGTCACTCTATTCTGTACTTTCATAATGATATAAGTTCATTCATGTTTTTAACACTTGACCTTACCCAATTGGTTTTTACTTTGTTTACCTTATCCCAAAGTTTATACTCAGTTCATATCAACAAGAGGGTACTTACAATGACTCATATGGTCGATCTCATTTAAAAGGTTCTATCTCAAGGATTCCACTTGAATCCTAATACCATATACGTTGTATAAGAAGTATTTGCCAATCACAAAGATGGCATTCATTTACTTTTATACTTCAAAGTCCATAATGACATAGGGTTAATTCTTGTAATAAGTACATATCAAAAAGATTTACTTTTGCAAAGGAAATATGGCATGCATTCATTACTGCCAAGAAGACAACAATATGTCAATATTAAACTTCCTACTTCCATGAGGAATCATTATAGCATTGGCATGCATTACATGCACTAGGATTACTAATACAAAATAGTGAAGGGCTGATATAAATTACTTCAAGATGATATGTAAAAATACTAAGTGCACATGGTACAAACCCAAGTTTACCACTAAGAATAGAGTGGACATTATTCTTGTATGGTTCGGGCCATACTTATTACCACATGCACGGTACTATAGTATCGGTATCATGTATAGATACCCTCACAACTTACACATACTCAATATACATTGATGCCCTTTCGGGCTCATTAACAAATACGATATCTTAATGTCTTCTCAGCTCATAAATAGTCATAAAGAAACATTAACAGAAAAGTTTCATGGCTTAATAATGGTTTAAGACTGATTAATATCATGCCATGATCTTGCATGTGTAGCTTGTAGGAAAAATATGGCCTCTAAGTTGGTTGAACGGTATCAAAACATAAAGGTTTCATATGATTATCATAAAAAGAACACTTACAGCCTCATGAGCCTTCCATAACGGTTGAATTCACACTATTGCCACAAAAAGAATTCATTAAAGTTATATGCGGCCTCACATGCCATTAACACATGCTTATGACTATTGTAAGTCAACATAGTCAACGTTCTTTGTTATCAGAAAGATTTATTTATAACAAACACCATTGAATATAAGTCATTATCTCTCAGGAATATCATACCTGTAAAAGTAGTCACAATAGTATGTCATTGTTGATGAAAAGCTTTAACTTATATGCAAGGGCCAAGCTATCTCACTCTTCCAAGTACTACTATAGCAGTGCTTTCATTTTTTTCCAAACTTCAATGGAATTCTTCCTATTTTCTTTTTCCTGACCTCCACCAAGAGAACCACTCCACAATAATCCCTTTCCAATGGTATCACCGATACCTAATGTAAGATACGGGTTCTTTGCATGGATCCTCAGAATGCCACCTCCTGGGATCCAATGATCCACCTAGCCAACCATTGAGTAGGTTTGCGAAGGATGGCTCCATCATAGCTACCACTCGGCCTTTATTCTCTCTCCCCACTCCTCGTGGGTGATGGTTGTCAAGTGTTTAATAACAAAAAACAAGGATAATATAATATATACATATATTATGGATGCCAAGGTTGTCGACCTCTAAGGAGGTTTAAACCGTAATAACTCATATAATCTCCCTTAATAAGATAATAAGGGTTAAATAACCATGATGTTATCCAAGGCTAACATCATAGAAAAAATGGTACACCAATTGAATATGGTTTTGGGGTCAAGTAACACTCCCCCTTTCACGGCTATAAACCCTAGTATTATATAACAAGGAATAATAGATTCAAAATCCCAGTTTGGAAATAAAGAAACAAGAAAGTATTCCACCACTTGATGAGGCTATCTCTCGACTTATGTTAACGTTCTAGGAACATTGTTTAGTCGAGTCGATGTAAACATTGTCGAGATAACCCAATTGACATGATGACACACATAGGAAATTGACTAGTAAGGAAAATACGTGACTCACTCTAACTTACAATGATTCATAAGGACAAGAATCCGATACTCAGATGGAAATTTGACCCATTTCTTGACATCTATCTCTTCCTCCCGAATGATACTCTCCTTCTGTCTTTGAAGGAAGATTCATTTCCTATTCACACTCACCATCATAAAATCATGATCAGTGCATCATCATCTGATTCACAATTCATAATAGTTAAATAATCATATGAACATGTAATCTCATGTCTAACTAACATTAGTCAGTATTCACATAATCAATGCTTAATTCAGATATTTCCACAACATCTAATCATTAAACTATGATTAATCATCTTGATTACTAGACAAAAATAAGATTAAGCCAAATCATAAGTTGGGGATGTAACATATCTCCCCCCATAAGAATCATCGTCCCCAATGATTAGTTGTCTTCAGAGTTAACCAACATAATAAGAAAAAATGTTTTGTGAGCATAGTAAAACATTTTTCAAAAGAGATGGGGAAATCTTGCATGCATATCCTCATAGTTTTCCCAGGTGGCATTTTCCTTTGCATATTGGTTCCACTGGACCTTGCATTGTGTTATCTCTTTGTTATGTAAGTGTAGCTTACGCATTTTGAGCACTCTTATGGGCTCGATCACCACCACCCCTGGGTCCTTCACTTGTATAGCATTCCAATCGAGAATAGGAATTTGATTATCTCTAGCATTAAACTTTTTCAAATAGGAAACATGAAAAACATTATGCATCATGGCAAGAGTTGGCAGTATAGCAATTCTGTATGAGACTGGGTTGACCTCTTCAAGAACTTTGAAGGGACCCACATATCTAGGTGCCAGTTTGGATGTCTTTCCAAATTTAATGGAACTCTTTTGAGGTTTACCCTTGAAAGGACTTTTTGTCCCACTGAGAAATACCTTTTGATGTGTTTAACATCTGCATAACTCTTTTGCCTATCATTGGCTTCCGCTAGCCTTTTCTTAATTAGATGGACTTGCTCTTCCATTTTTGACAACATTTCTATTTCTAGACCAAGGCTAACCCTATCTTCTAGCTTGTCCTAGCTTATAGGGTTCGGCACTTTCTTCCATATAATTCTTCAAATGGAGCCATCTTAATTACAGAATGATAGGAATTATTATAGGAAAATTCCACCAAAGGAAGATAATCTTCCCATTTGTATTGCTGATCCATGAAATACATTCATAACAAATCCTCCAGCACTTGGTTTACCCTTTCAATTTGACCATTTTTCTTAGGATGATAAGTGGAGTTTATGTTCAACTAGGTTTCAAGTGAAGAGAATAAGGTTTGCTAAAACCTCGATGTCATTCGTGCATCCCTATCTGAGATAATCTTCTCAAAAATGCCATGCAATCTGAAAATATCTTGAACAAATTTATGGGCTATGACAGGTGCCCCATCCGTCACGTTCCTAGGTATAAAATGAGTGGCTTTGGTGAGTCTATCTAGCACAACCAAAATAACATTGTGTATATTCCTTGACATAGGAAGCCCTTGCACAAAGTCCATACTTATAATTTGCCATTTCCACTTAGGAATTTCATGAGGGTATAAAATTCATGTTGGGTGATGGTGTTCCACCTTCATCCTCTAACATTCTATACATGTAGCTATGAAATTTGTAGCATCCCTCTTCATTCCTTTCCAGAAATATAAGGGTTTCACATCGGCAAGTAACTTTGTCACTCCAAGATGTCCTGAATACGGTGCAAAATGAGCCTCCTTCCACACCATATTCCTTAACTCTACATAGTTAGGTACATACATCCTTCCTTTAGACCTTAATAACCCATTCGGTTCAAGGTTAAATCTATTATATCTCGAATTCTAGGGATTTTCCACAAGGGCCTGTTTTACTTGCTCGTAAAACTCATCTCCCTTAGATTTATGTAGTACTTGATTTCTAAAAGTAGAATGTATGGAGATCATTGAGATGTGTCTTCTCCTACTCAAGGCATCTGCCACCTTATTTTCTTTTCCTTGGATATATTTAATCTCGAAATCATAATCTGAGATGAATTCCAACCATCTTCTTTGACGAGCATTTAGATGTGGTTGAGTGAACAGATATTTGATCCCTTGATGGTCTATATTCTGAGCAAGTAGTGTCTCCACATTTGTAGTGCATGAATGACAACTGCTAGTTCCAAATCACGAGGGACATAGTTTTGTTCATAAGTTTTCAATTTTTGAGATTCATATGCAATGAATTGTCCATCTTGGACTAGTACACCACCTAAGCCTTCCCCTGAGGCGTCGGTAATGACTACAAATTGACCCTATGGGTCAAGTACTTTCAAAATTGGTGCTGAAGTCAATTTTTCCTTCAGTTGGTCAAAGGCCTCCTGGCACTTATCTGACCACTCAAGTCTCTTTCCCTTTCTTTGCATGGAAGTTATAGGGTATGCAATTTTTGAAAAGTTTTTCACAAATTTTATGTAGTATCCTGCAAGGCCTATGAAACTTCGGACCTCATAAACATTCCTTGGTACTTGCCATTCCAAAATAGCCTTAATCTTAGTTGGGTCCACATCTATTCCCTTATATGAAATTATGTGGCCCAAATACTGCACTTCCTTTTGAAAGAAAGTACACTTAGAGAGATTGACATATAATTTATGCTCTCTCAACCTCTGGAGAACAATCCTTAAATGTTGAAGATGCTCTTCCTCATTCTTAGAGTAAATTAAAATGTCATTAAGGAAAACTAGGACAAACTTGTCCAAACAGTCCCTGAACACACTATTCATTAGGTTCATAAATGTTGTAGGTGCGTTTGTTAATCCAAAAGGTAAGACAATGAACTCATAATGTCCAAACCTTGTTTTGAAGGCTATTTTATGGATGTCCTCATCATTTAACCTCAATTGGTGATACACAAACTAAAGATCAATCTTGGAAAATACAGTTGCACCTCTCATTTGATCGAAAAGATCATCGATGCGAGGCAACATGTATTTATTCTTAATTGTTGCTTTATTCAACATGTGGTAATCAATGAATAACCACAAAGTGTCTTCTTTCTTTTTCACAAATATGACTATGTTCCCCAGCGTGACACATTGGGTCTAATCAACCCTTTATCCAACAATTCTTGTAATTGAGCCTTTAGCTCCATTAACTCCGTAGTGGTCATTCCGTAAGGACATTTAGATATAGGTCCTGATCTTGGAATCATATCTATAGAGAAATCAAAATGTCTTTTAGGAGGTAATCCCAGTAGCTCATCCAGAAATACGTCCTCAACATCTTGAAGAAAAGGATACCTATCCATATCTGATCTCTCCTGATCTATGGACTCCTTCCCAACTTCATTGAGTTTATAAGATTCGTAGAACATTAAATCTTCTTGGAAATTGGTTTCTTCAAACCCATTTAGTTTTTCCATCTTGACAGCAAAAAGTTGGCATCCCTTTCTTTGAGCTCTTTTCATTTGTAGGGCAAAAATTTATCTTAGTTTGACTTCTCTAAGGTTCCCTTGCAGAAAGACTTTGTTCCCTAATACAGGTGCACATAGTGATTGACTCACACATACATAGTGACCAACTGGTAATAGAAAGTGGATGTGACCTATTACATGCACCTTCCCATTACCTGGTTCATTAACACATAAGCTCTCATCTTTTTTCTAGTTCACAGCCAATTGTGGGGAAAAGCAAGCATCCAATACTACTTGTTGTCAACACTAGCTAAGGACTAGGTGTAACAACATACATCACATGTGGCTATTAAGAAGATATCCAAAGCCTGTTGAACCATTAAGTCAGTGGATCCTGACATTTATCACCTCCATGCCACTGGTGAAAGTCGGTCCAACCTGGTATGGGGTAGCTCCTAGCATCCATCACCTCCATGGTACTGGTGACAACTGACTAACCCTAAGATATGGTAGATAGCACTTGGTATCTGTCACCTCCACGGTACTGGTGACAATCGGCTAAACCACATTTGTATCATAACCCAAATGGCTCCTGGTATTTGTCACCTCCATACTACTAGCAACAACCGGCTCATCCTAATGATATTGTGGCACATACTTGAGTAGGCGAGTGAACTTTTCCTAGTATTCATTCACAGTTAGATCCCCCTATCTTAGATTTTGGAATTCTATAAAATTTTGATCATAGAACAACTGAGGCAACCATCTTTGCCTAAGGAGTTCCACGAACCTATCCCAAGTTAAACTTGTAGACCTCAAGCCTAACTCTGTTTTCTTATTCATCCACCATGTGGATGCTTCACCCACCAGCTGGTATGCTCCACATACCGCTTTAGTGATTTCAGTACAATTTCTTATTTCAAAATATTTTTCTATCTCTGTAAGCCATGCCTCTGTGGCATCGCCACTTACAGACCCATCAAATTTGGGTGGCATAACCTTTTTCATATCCTGGGATAATTCCAAAGCCAAATGGCTTCTTCTATCCTCTTCTTGTCTAGCCTCAGAGTTATTCTCTCCACGTTCACTTTGGGTGGTGTCATTATGACGTGCCTCGTCATCACCCCCATAATAGGCTTTCCGCTTGGGTCCATGTTGACCCCTGACCTCCTGCTCAAGAACCCCAATTCTGGCTCTCATTTCATGGAGCATAGCAAGGATCTGGTTGAGTTTAGAGTTGGAGTGGCCTAGAGATTGCCCTTCTTCCTGGCTATCTCCCATTTTGGATCTTACTGAACCAAGCTACAATCTACTTCTCCTGAAGTTTGTAGATTCGTCATTGAATTAGTTTTTCATACCATTGAGTCCACTCATAAATGTAAATCCTTTCTCATTCATGCAATCTTTAACAAGAAAGGAAGGATTTACCAAAATTCAAAATGCATTATAGTTTTCCATGGATTACATATAATCCAACCATAGATATGTACGAAATTTTGTTTACATCTTGCTACTACAAGTCATTATCAGTTTGGAATAATTTCCCATATTTATTTCTCAACCTTGAGGTTTATCACCTCAGTTCTAGGAGGTGGAAGTACTTGCAGGTACTCATCCACAACCTCCTTATTTACATCAAAATCCTTAGGATTACTTTCCATAGCTGGTGCTTTAGGTGCAGAGGGTTTTGTTGATGCATCATTAGAGTTAGGAGCAGCAATCCCAACTGTTTTCCTCAACTCCTGCTTGATGTGTTTAATAGCATTAGCGAAGGTGGGTAAGTGCAAAAAGTTGGGGGGCCAAAAAGTGGCCAAAATTTTTTCAAAAAAAAATAATACGTAACATGAGCACGTTATAATGTGCTCGCATTATGGTTTGGTAGTGATGAGCCCAAGGCTTGGCAAAACCAAACCATAACGCGAGCATGTTATGACTAATTATATATATATATATATATATATATATATATATATATATATATATATATATATATATAAAGAGCATTTATGCTCATTTCATTTCTTTATCTTCCTCTACAGCTGCAGCCTGCAAACCCTAAGAAGCACGCTCACATTTTTGAAGACTTGATTCAACACCAAAATCTTACCGATTCGTCGCCAAAATGCTGCCACGATGTCGAGTAGGCCAAAGGAGTGAGTTTTATTTGTTTTTTGTTTGAATTTGTTTCTAAATAGGTAGGTTTGAGTTAATTTTTGATGTAAATTTCCTTAATTGTCAGGAAATGTTAATGCACCACCTCCTCCTCCTCCTCAAAATCCACAAAATCCTGAAGAGGAAATACCTGCCGAAGATCAACCCAAACAAAAAACTCCTCCATCCATTCCTCGACATGCCCCTGGAACACAAGAAAATCTAATGGGGCAAATTGAAAACAATAAAAAAGAAATTGAAGACATAATTGCAAGGTTGAAAGATCCTTCAACTTTAACCTTGCATAGGTCCACGCTTGCTCAATCTCTTGAATCTATGTTATCAAATGTAGATTCAATTAGCAAGCAAATATCTAGTTGGTCGGTTAAGAGGAGAGAGTTTAGAGAGTATTATGCAGACAAGCTATCATATGAAGATGTGAAAAAGTTACAAATTACAAAATTAGACTTGTGTTCCATTTTCACAAACCCACAAACAAATCAACCTCCACCCATTACATGCAAGAGGTTCCCTATCCATTGGTGCAGCAACCAAGTGATAAGGGACAATTTTGGGCAGAGGTGGTGGATGGTTTTTGACCATCCTCCATGCAATAATAATGAGGTCCCACAATACTTTTTCAGGAAACTCTACTGCGAGTTTATCCTCAATAAAGTGCCAAACTATTTTGGTATGAAGAACTTCTAGAGTAGAGGTGGGGGGTCAGCACAAGATAGACCAGGGGCACATGTTGATCCATAGTGGCCAGTGAGATGAGTAATCAACAGACCAGCCTGTGAGCATGTTTCTATCCCTTCCATTGTGAAGGAGAGTGTTGAGGTCGATACACTTCAGTCCATTAGTTCCTTGACCCAGAGCATCATAGAGCATGCCAGTCCTGTAGCACAACGTGGGTTGGGAGATAGTGCGAGGAGTAGGGTCCCACCCCATGCTTGTCAGACTTGCGGGTCAGCCTGTGGTTATGACCCCATGGATAGTTAGGACGCAGGTGCATAGTCTACATCTGCAGCTAAGTAGATGGTGATGACAGATACCCTCCTGAGTGAGACTTTCAGCCTTGATACTCAGGTAAATATTAGCAAGTTTATTGAATTTAATTTATTAGATTTTATTTTTGAAATGCAAGATTAACTAATTTAGTTTGATGATTTTAATGAAATTTCAGGGTCATAGCGTTGATGCAGTTTTTAGTGGTTCTCCACCTACATATTACACTACATCATCTACTGTCAGGGTATGTAACTAGTAAACAATTATAAATATTACATGTGAATAGCATCGTTATATGAATGGTATTCTAATATTTGATTTTGTATGTTGAATAGGTTAATATTAGAGATTTTACGGCAACACCTGCCAGCGGTGGTGGACTTCAAAGCTTCACGGAGGTAATAAAATAAATAGTTTAATGAATGAATTGTACTTACTAAATTTTTGTATGTGACTTGTGTACTTTATTGTGTGTACTTCCATGTTTAGATGAACGTGTGTGTATGTTAGGAGCCATGATTTGCATCACTATTATAGTTTTCGTAATTGAATAATGTTGTTTTATTTCCAGATGATGCAGGCTGCGGAGACACCACCCGATGTTCATAGGGCAATGGAGCATGGTGTGACCTCTGCGATTCATAGCTCCATGCCATTGATAGGGGTATGAGGCAGATTAGTAAATTTCAATTTACATTCATTGTTATAGTTGTTTATTTTTGAAAAATTAAAAGATTATTGATTTGAAGTTTAATTTCTATCTGGATGGTTTCTATAGGACATGACATCACCACTGCCTATTCCTGCTACTAAGGCAAGTGAAGAGATAGATTATATGGTAGCGATAAGTGATTATTTTGTTAAATATTTCATTTTTTATAACATGTAATTTCTATATATTAATGTCTATACTTTTTATTGTAACAACTAAAGATGTAGGAAGAACTAAATAGGAGGAGCAGCCCTCAAGTTTGTAGTAGACCACCCACATATGCGTCTCCATCCCCTAGAAGATCAAAGGCTGCCCATGATCTATTCTCTTCACTAGCCAGAGGGGAATGACTTTTTATTATGTTCCTTTGTTGTATGCCTATATGGCATTTGTGGACATATATTTTATATTGCATATAGTTGACATTGTATGCCTATATGGCTATTTTGTATATATGTTATATTTATATAGACAAATATTGATGTATGCCTATATGGATATTTGGTTAATACAAATCTTTTTATTGATGGCGTCCATACTTGCATTATAAATCCACGTTTGAATGGATATTTGTAGATGGCTACTTCAAATATTTAAAGTCCAATTGTATTACATAGGATGTTTGTTGATCCAATAAGCTAGCTATTGTTATTTAAGTATCACCTAAACCTCATTTTGGAACTAAAAGATAAAAGTTGTATTTAAAATAAAAATGAATCATCATGTTGAACAAAAAATATTCATATTCTTTATGAGTTGCTCAATTGAAAAATATTCAAATGAGTATGTTGATCCATATTCTTTATGAGTTGGTTAATTGAAAATATTTTTTAATTTCTTCTTATTATACCATATTGGGATGCAAAGAGTATGTTTGTTGTTTTGAATAAGATAGTCAAAATTGTATGCTTATGAGCACCTGGTGACCATTGTGATTATTAAATGTAATTCCTCTTGCATATAAGGCAAGGTTATGAGATTACATTGAGTCTTACCTAATTTTAGTATGCAACATAACATTGGGGCTATAGGCTTCCATAAGTCATCAACAATCAAGGTTCAAGGTTGTCATTGAAGTCAAAGGGTCAAGGTTGTTTGTCATTGATGTCAAGGTTGATGCCATGATGTTGATAAGGTGATACAGTGATTCAAGGTAGGTGATGGTCATGAGGTGCATGATGTTGTAAATATGGTTTTCATGATAAGGTCTCTCAATTCATGTTGATGCTGCACAAGACAAACATGGTTCATATGATGTAAGGTTCATGTTCATGGTGGATGTGGTTTTGTTCATGCAAGGTTTTGTTGTGAATATGGTTTTCATGATAAGGTCTATCTTAAAAGGTTGATATGATGCAAGGTTCATATTCATGGTGGATGTGGTTTTGTTCTTGCAATAAGAAGTTAGAGAAGACACAAGCTTTCATAATCATAATCTTATTGATAGTTAGGGTTTACATATTGGGCATTAAACCCTAAAAGAGAATCTACCTTTCTTAAGACTTTAAAACCCTCAATTGTTTGTCGTGTGTAAAGTGTACTTTTATTTTAATTTAATATTGACTTATAATCAGAAGTTACTATCACTTAAATCAACCTAGTAAAGGGTTTTTAGGTCATTAGTTCACCGGCCCTTCAACCTAACTCAATCGATGTCTCTGGTAAACTCTCATAAGCTCAAGCGCCATATCATAATCGAAGCTCATATTTAATTGATATGAGGGTGGGAAAAAGGATTGGAAGGTCAGTATTTAAAAGGAATTTGGAATACAAATAATCATCTCTATGCAGTTGAATTTGATGGGCATGCCTTTATAAAAGGCTAAAAGACATCTTTATGCAGGATATCATGGTATTTGTAGTGTTTGAAAATTGGAGACTAGCTAGTGTTTGTAGCTCAGACTACTTCGGCATGTTTGGGTACGAAACAGGACCATGCCTAGCCTAAACCTACCCATCTAGATGTGTTGGAATTGTCAGTTTGGCCGCATGAGGAGAAGAACAAAAGTTACACCCCTTTGCAACTTTACACTGCCTCCTTTTGACAATTTTTGGGGCAGTAGAAAAACTTTCACCACAGGCAAACGCCTTAGAGATATAAAAACTGAGAGAGGTTATTGTAGAGGGCCCCTACATGATCGCGTTGCCTCAGACGGAATGTATCTAAGTGACATGGTTTCTGAGTAACAACTCATCAAAGATTGTTGCCTTTTTGCACTTTAGACTCTTCAGGGATATCGCCGGTACAATGTAGCTCAGATTATTTCAGCATGTTTGGGTACAAAACATGACCATGCCTAGCCTAAACGTACCTATTTAGACGCATTGGAACTGTTAGTTTGGCCACACAAGGAGAAGACCAAAAGTTACACCCCTTTGCAACTTTACACTACCTCCTTCTGATGATTTTTGGGGCAGCAGAAAACCTTTCACCACAGGCAAACGCCTTAGAGATATAAAAAACTGAGAGAGGTTATTGTAGAGGGACCTTACATGATCTCTTTGCCTAAGACAGAATGTATCAAGTGACACAGTTTCTGAATAACATCTCGTCAAAGATTGCTACCTTTTTACACGTTGGACTCTTCAGGGATATTGTCGGTACAATGTAGCTCGGACTGTTTTGGCATGTTTGGGTGATAATTAGGACCATGCCTAGCGTAAATGTACACATCCGGACATGTTGGAATAGTCAGTTTGGTTGCATCAGGAGCAGGATGATAGTTGCACCCCTTTGTAACTTTACACTACCTCCTTCTGACGATTTTTGGGGCAGCAGAAAACCTTTCACCATGGGCAAACGCCTCAGAGATATTAAAAACTGAGAGAGGTTATTGTAGAGGAACCCTACATGATCGCGTTTCTTCAAACAAAATGTTACTAAGTGACATGGTTTTTGAGTAGCATCTCATCAAAGATTGCTACCTTTTTGCACTTTGGACTCTTCAGGGATATCAGCGGTATAATGTAGCTCAGACTGTTTCGACATGTTTGGGTTAAAAATAGGACCACACCTAGTGTAAATGTACCCATACGGATGCATTGGAACAGTTAGTTTGGTCGCATCAGGAGTAGGACAAAAGTTACACCCCTTTGTAACTTTACACTGCCTCCTCCTGATAATTTTTGGGGCAGTAGAAAACCTTTCACCACGGGTAATGCCTTAGAGATATAAAAAACTGAGAGAGGTTATTGTAGAGTCACTCTACCTGATTGCGTTGCCTCAGATAAAATGTTTCTAAGTGACATGATTTTCAAGTAACATCTCATCAAAGATTGCTGCCTTTTTGCACTTTGGACTCTTCAGGGATATCGTCGGTACAATGTAGCTCAGACTGTTTCAACATGTTTGGGTGAAAAACATGACCATACCTAGCGTAAATGTACCCATTTGGATGTGTTGGAATAGTCAGTTTGGTCGCATCAGGAGCAGGACGAAAGTTACACCCCTTTGCAACTTTACACTGCCTCCTTCTGACGATTTTTGGGGCAGCAAAAAACTTTTCACCATGGGCAAATGCCTCAGAGATATAAAAAATTGAGAGAGGTTATTGTAGAGGCACTCTACGTGATCATGTTGCCTTAGACAGAATGTTTCTAAGTCACACAGTTTTTGAGTAACATCTCGTCAAAGATTGCTGCCTTTTTGCACTTTGGACTCTTCAAGGATATCGTCGGTATAATGTAGCTCAGACTGTTTCGACATGTTTGAGTGAAAAATAGGACCATGCCTAGCATAAATGTACCCATTCAGATGCGTCAGAATAGTCAGTTTGGTTGCATCATGAGCAGGACGAAAGTTACACCCCTTTGCAACTTTACACTACCTCCTTTTGATAATTTTTGGGGCAGCAGAAAACCTTTCACCACGGGTAAATGCCTTAGAGATATAAAAAAACTGAGAGAGGTTATTGTAGAAGCACTCTACATAATCACGTTGCCTCAGACAGAATGTTTCTAAGTGACATGGTTTATGAGTAATATCTTGTCAAAGATTGTTGCCTTTTTGCACTTTGGACTCTTTAGGGATATCGTCGGTACAATGTAGCTCGGACTGTTTCGACATGTTTGGGTGAAAAAAGGACCATGCCTAGCATAAATGTACCCATCCAGATGTGTTGAAATAGTTAGTTTGGTCGTATCAGGAGCAGGATGAAAGTTACAACCCTTTACAACTTTACACTGCCTCCTTTTGACGATTTTTGGGGCAGCACAAAACCTTTCACCACGAGCAAATACCTTAAAGATATAAAAAACTGAGAGAGGTTATTGTAGAGGCACTATACATGATTGCGTTCCCTCAGACAGAATGTTTCTAAGTGACAAGGTTTTTGAGTAACATCTCATCAAAGATTGCTGCCTTTTTGCACTTTGGACTCTTTAGGGATATCGTCGATACAATGTAGCTCGAACTGTTTCGACATGTTTGGGTAAAAAATAGAACCATGCCTAGCCATATGTACCCATCCGGATGCATTGGAACTATTAGTTTGGTCGCATCAGGAGCAAGACACCAAAAATGCAAAAGTTGCTTTGTGCAACTTGACAACATTGACACTTTTTTGCAACAGGACTTAAAGACTCAAACTGACCCCAAATGACTTAAAAACAAATGAAATGGTCTTAGAAGACATTATTACATACAATTGACTCAATCAAAACAAAATTTTATTTTTTGACCCCTCTTGGAGGCATGACAACCTAGGTGCCCATGCACCATTAGTGCAACTGAAGTTGATAAAGTTTTCTTATTAAGAAAAAGAGCTTCCCTTAGCTTCAATAAATATAAATATTCTATACTGACAAGGCCAACCACATGAAGGTGGAAGCTAATGTGGCCTCACCTAAGACGTAAGACACATGTAGTCTAGTAGATGCAGGACACCTAAGACACCTATTTTCTAGTCTTTATCTACCTAGTTGACATATCGTATATACCTAAGACACAATTAGAGACACCTATTATCTAGTTAGAAACTAAGACACCTAGAGACACCTATATTTTATACATTAATCTCAAGATCAACTTCATCCATCACTTAGGTCTAACCCCATGACGCATAACATGATGATGTAAAAATGTGTATATGTGTAAAAATATAGTAGGAAATAAAAAAAGACAAAGCTTACAAAATAATGTGCATATTTACAACTCAATGTAACATGACTTTACAAAATCAATGTGAATACTTACAAATTAATCCAATGAACCATCCGGGTCTGCTCTACTCTTTATTGTGTCAAGTATTGCTTCATGGTCAGACTCACGCACTATCCACAAGCTTTTGTTCAAAGGTCTACCCTGATACTATATCAAATGAACATTGGATGCCACGACAAGGTTTGAGTAATGAAGAATCTTCCGATGCATGTCAAAGTCCTGAAACAGCCAAACATTAACACTCTTATGTGGGTACCTTTTAAGCCATGCTCCAGTAATAACCACTGAGGCTGTAGGGTATTCGATGTTTTCTCCATCTGTAACTGGGGCCTCCAATTTCTTTTGGTGTCAACACAACGCCATAAGTAATAATTTGTTCCCTCTTTATTATCTTCATCTGCAATAACTGCATATACGTGCCCTACATTGATATGTGTAGAAAATTAGATGAAATTAGTCAACATTACAAAAACACTACAAAGTAAGATGACATTAGGAATTTAAAAAACTATGCAAATAGATATATTACTTGGTTGAACTAGATCTGATATGTGGTCAAAGTCAACTGATGATTCCATCTGTGTTAGTTCCAGTGCCGTCCGGGGTCGATACGTGTCAAGTGGGCTAAGATAACTTAACTGCCATTTGTCAACCCACTCCTTTGACTCGCACTCATCCTAGGCTTGAATTGTACAGGAAGAACAAAAGCATGACATCTTTTGCATATGGATACTCCATGAACTTGCAATTAAGCTTCTGAAAGAGTGCATCTCACTTCCTGTCAGTGTAGACAATCCTCATATGGGGCAATGTTAGTATCATCTATCAACCAAAAAAATCTACGAACTGAAGACTTACCTTTATTACCTGGACCCATGGAAGCATTACACCACTCGACAATCGATTTTGCATCTGTCAACTTTGCATTGTCTTTATACTTTAACTCTTCTCATGCTATGGCTCTTTTGATACATGCTTCTGCACCATCATGCTCCCCCTTTCCATGCCTGGCCTCACAAAAATGCTGAATACCTATAAAATTATGCCTCCTACTCAGCCAATAGAAATTCTGCGAGTTCTTGAATTGTGACGCACAGTTATCTGACCATATGATATGCTAACTGAACGATATGCCCATTCTAGCCAAATCATTGTAGAACACCTGAAAGTAACCTTGCACGAACTCCGTAGAATGCATGCAATCATCACTAATATAGAAATTATACTCCCTTATGATCTTTCTGTCATCCTCTGTACTATCATTCACATGAATGAATGCGATGTGAATAAATATAGAAACCTGTGTGGAGTTGTAATATTGTGATTGCACCTCACGCTGTGGCTATAGACTGTAGTTCTCTGCAAAGTTGACGACTAAAACAATGCTACCAACTGGAAATGTGTCCTTGCATAACTTGAATTGCAAGTCCAACCATTGAGCTCTATGGGCATGTCTTGCATACTCATACTCTATGTTGTCACAAAATATAGGCATAAACTGATACACTAGAATCTTTTCAATAACCAATTCACACCTCTTTGCTTCTTTACCATATTTTGTATTGTATGCCATTATTTTATACTTGCCAAACTCTACTAGTTCATTTCCAACTGCATGTGTTCTTTCCATATGTTCACATATTGGCAAATGTTGCAAGCCACCGCAACAATGACATGTGCCATCCAAGCATAATTTCTTGTAGAATATTTGACCTTCCTCTCTTCACATAAAATTCTTGATATGAAGTCTCTTGAAGATGTTGGTGGGGCATGTATGGCACAACCCTACAAAACATTGCTAGTATGCATATCTAAACATATAGACCTATAAACATCAAAATGGTTAGAAAATTTAATATGTAATCTACAACAACAAGTAGTGCATATGTGATTTATCTTGACATAGAAAGGTTTTAGCATTTCAAAATATCTTTGACAAATTGTAATTTGAGGATACTTCTCTAGAAATTTACCATAAAACTGTGTTTGAGTCTCATCCAAAAAATGCTTTGGATGTGGCTCACGGTTTTGACTATCAATTCTCCTTCTTACCACATCCCTTTGATTCAAAGATACCCTTGTGTAATTCTTCCAAAAGTCTTCAATTAGTGATCTCAATGCTTCAACAATTGGTTTATCTTTTTGTGGTAGTCTCCCTGAGAATGCCCATAATTCATTGACATTAGTGTCCTCAATTCTTTGGCATCTTCCAACAGCTCTTGATAAATTTTTCCTATTAATTCTCAATTCTTGACTCATCTTTCTAATGAGATGAGCTTTCCTCATTTGACTACTTATTATAGTCGATGTAATCACACGTCGTGTTGCATTACTATCTTTTGTGTGTGAGGTATTACCCACACTTTCATATGCACTCATTAGATTCTTGACAATAGATTTTTCACTTGAAGCCTATGATGTTCTCAACCCAAGAATCTTCATGATGGACCTATACTTTATACTTCGCATCATTTCAATGAATAGTTGACATCTTGCAGTCTCATTTAACTTTTCAAAGAACAATCTCTAAATCTTATGAGCATATCTTCTATAAGTGCGTTTTGGAATATTACCTTCCATTGGTTGCAAAATATTCTCATCAATATCAATCAAATACTTTGGCTTTCTATGCAAAATTCTAGGTGGTGTTAAGTTAGGTAAATTCATCTCAACATTAGGAATTTCATCAATATTTAAATGAGATGGGCTAGATGGCATACCTTCGATCAAAGATGTAATAAATGACATACCTTGAGGTTGAGGTGGGAACGATGGTGTACCTCCTTCATCACATGTGAGTGATGATGTACTCTCAACTTGAGATGTGGTAGATGGTGTCCCTACATGTTGACTTGCGGTAGAGGACGTGTCTCCAACTATGGTATTCAAATCTCTCATAGCGCGAAGTTTTTGCATTCGTTCTCTTTGTGCTGCCAATACCATATCTCTTTGTGATGGTTGTGGTTCTTCTTCAATTGGCATGTCTTCATTTATCGTGTCTAATTTTCTCTTCTCACGAAATTCCCTCATAGACACTGTTTTCTTTGCATTCTTAGCTTCTATCTCTTTCTGTGTTGGTTTAATTCTTGATCGTTTCCTCAGCATGACAGAGAATTTGTCTATAGCATGATAAAGAGACCAATATTAGTTCCTAAGAAATGAATCCATACAAATAACTAAAATATATGTCATTCAACCCTTCATAGTAAATGTACATACAATCATCATGTAAGAGTAAATGCCACTCAACCAAAATAGGTACAAAGCATACAAAGCAAATTATTGCAGCCATGAAAAGAGTACATGGGACTTCATGCTTGAAAAGGTTGAGGCAGACCCAATTTGACATGTTTGTTGTTACTAGGGCTACTAGGATTTGGAATTGAGAAGGTGTTTTGTTGGTACTAGGGATACTAGGATTTGGGTGGCTTGTGAAGGAATAGACAACAATTGTTGTGTCATGTGCATGTACAAATCATCACGAATAGGTGCATAAGGAATGTCCTAGCCCAAGATATGTGCATACAAATCATCATATCACGTGCATACTTGTATGATCTTGGCACCTATTCATTTGTATTTTAACTTGTTAATATGATAAGATAATAGTGGGATTGTATTTTTATTATGTTGTAAGGATTTATTCTTGTATAGTTTGACATCATGGTATGTTAAGGTCTGTTTATTACACATAATTATTAAAGAGCCCAAGTGTAGAAAATATACATGGTATCATGTGAGATTGTAGGCTACTTTCTTAATTGGGAATGTGTCTATTTTAAACATGTATGATAAAGCATGATAAAGTAATTCAAATAGAATTAAGGAAAATGTAAAGAACATGCATGTAAAGACTTGACATACCTAAAAAATGAAGATTCGAATGGAGAGAGTACCTAATTATGTAGTGTTTTTTTCTTCTTGCATCAAACTCTTCAACAATTTGAGTTTTTCACCACTTACTTCCTTTTCAATGTTAAATTGAATAACACTCAAATATAATTACTAACAACAATACTATTAACCAATCTATAATGTTAAATTCCTAAAATTGAATCACAATTAACATTGCAACACTACAAAAATTGAAACTTGAATAGATATATATCAAACTTGGTGTGGAAACTATGTTATTTCCTCCTTCTCAAGTTGGCAAAGCAAAAAAGGTGGTGGAAAGATCATGCAAAGGTGGTAGAATGTGTAAAATGTGAATGTGAACTTCCCAACAACATGAAAGCACTTCTTTTTTGTCGGAGCACACGCATAACCAACATGAAAATAGAGCATGTGGGCCTGGATCATGGGGGTCAACACTTTTTTACCATTTCTATAGCAGGACAAAATGCAAGCGCATTATAACGCGCTCGCATTTTGTCCTGCTATAGATTGATCCATAAATATTCGTGCCTATCTCACCTTTGATAGCATCTTTACAATATCTCACCTCTAGTTTCATTAGCTCATGTTCTATATCTCACTTATCTCTCCCCCTCACCTCTCTACCTCTCCCCTCTCTATGTCTCTCAGTCACTCCTTGTCTACCTCAACCCTAAACCCTAAACCTTATCTCTAAACCCTAATCTCTCAACCCTCAACCCTAATCCCTCAACCCTCAACTCTAATCCATCATCCATAAACCCTAAACGCTATCCCTATTCCTAAACCCTCAACCCTATCCTGAAACCCTCAACCCTCGAACCTCAATGTTCTCAACCCTCAACATCAAACCCTAATCCCCCAACCCTTAACTCTGATCCCTCGACCCTCAACCCTATCCCTAAACCCTCAACCCTAAAACCTCAACCCTCAACACTCAACATCAAACCCTAATCCCTCAACCCTAAACCCTATCCCTAAACTCTAAACACTATCCCTATTCCTAAACCCTCAATGGACTCGATACTATACCTTAAACCCTAATCCCTTAACCCTAAACCCTCCAACCCTATCCCTAATCCTTATACCCTCAACACTCTACTTTAACCCTAATCCCTCGACCCTCAACCCTATCCCTAAACCCTAAGCCTCAATCCTCAACCCTCAACGTCAAATCCTAATCCCACAACCCTTCACTCTAATCCCTCAACCCTAAACCCTATCCCTAAACCCTCAACACTATACCTTAAACCTTAATCCCTCAACCCTCAACCCTAAACCTTATCCCTAAACCCTAATCCCTCAACCCTCAACTCTAATCCCTCATCCCTAAACCCTAAATGCTGTCCCTATTCCTAAACCCTCAACGGGCTCGATACTATACCTTAAACCCTAATCCCTTATCCCTAAACCCTCCAACCCTATCCCTAATCTTTATACCCTCGAC
This sequence comes from Cunninghamia lanceolata, assembly GCA_027924645.1. Classification (NCBI taxonomy): domain Eukaryota; kingdom Viridiplantae; phylum Streptophyta; class Pinopsida; order Cupressales; family Cupressaceae; genus Cunninghamia; species Cunninghamia lanceolata. Next base: position 20,500,308 of record BSBN01000213.1, read on the forward strand.
ACTCTACTTTAACCCTAATCCCTCAACCCTCAACCCTATCCCGAAATGTACTCAACCCTCAATGTCAAACCCTAATCCCTCAACCCTTAACTCTGATCCCTCGACCCACAACCCTATCTCTAAACTGTTAACCCTAAAACCTCAACCCTCAACACTCAACGTCAAACCCTAATCCCTCAACCCTTAACTCTAATCCCTCAACCCTAAACCCTCAACACTATACCTTAAACCCTAAGCCCTCAACCTAAACCCTATCCCTAAGCCCTAATCCATCAACCCTCAACCCTAATCCATCAACTCTCAACTCTAATCCCTCATCCCTAAACCCTAAACACTATCCCTATTCCTAAACCCTCAACAAGCTCGATACTATCCCTCAACCCTTAACCCTTAAAACTTGAACCCTAAAACCTATCCCTACACCCTCGACACTCGACACTATATCTTAAACCCTAATCCCTTAACCCTCATCCCTAAAGCCTCAACCCTAAATCCTTAAACCTTCAACCCTAAACCCTATCCCTAATCCCTCTACCCTCGACACTCTACTTTAACCCCAATCCCTTACCCATCAACCCTATCCCTTAACCCTCAACTCTCAACATTAAACCTTAATTCATCAACCCTAAACCCTAATCCCTCAAACCTAAACCCTACCCCTAAACCATCACCCCTCAACACTATACCTTAAACCCTAATCCCTATCCCTCAACCCTTAACCCTTAAAACTTAAACCCTATCCCTACACACTCAACACTCGACACTATATCTTAAGCCTTAAACCCTCATCCCTAAAGCCTAAACCCTCAATCCTTAAACCTTCAACCCTAAACCCTATCCCTAATCCCTCTACCCTCGACACTCTAACCCTAACCTCGGCATTAAACACTAATCCGTCAACCCTAAACCCTAATTCGTCAACCCTAAACCCTATCCCTAAACCCTCAACCCTCAACACTATACCTTAAACCCTAATCCATCAACCCTAAAAACTAATCCCTCAATCCTCAACCCTAAACACTATCAATAAACCCTCAACCCTCGACACTATACCTTACACCCTAATTCCTCAACCCTCAACCCTAATCCCTTAACCCTCAACCCTAAACGCTATCCATATTCCTAAACCCTCAACTCTCGACACTATACCTTAAACCCTAATCCCTTATCCCTAAACCCTAAAACCTATTCCTCAACCCTTAACCCTTAAAACTTAAACCCTAAAACCTATCCATAAACCCTCGACACTCAACACTATATTTTAAACCCCAATCCCTTAACCCTCTGCCCTAAAGCCTCAACCCTCAATCGTTAAACCTTCAACCCTAAACCCTATCCCTAATCCCTCTACCCTCAACACTCTACTTTAACCCTAATCCCTAAACCCTCAACCCTCAACTCTCAACATTAAACCCTAATCCGTCAACCCTAAACCCTAATCTGTCAACCCTAAATCCTAATCCCTCAACCCTAAACCCTATTCCTAAACCCTCAACCCTCAACAATATTCCTTAAACCCTAATCCATCAACCCTAAACCATAATCCCTCAACCCTAAACCCTATCCCTAAACCCTCAACACTATTCCTTAAACCCTAATCCCTCAACTCTAAACCCTAATCCCTCAACCCTAAACCCTAAACCCTATCCTTAAACACTCAACCCTTAGCAAGTTATACCTTAAACCTTAATCCCTCAACCCTCAATCCTCAACCCTAATCCCTCGTCCCTAAACCCTAAATGCTATCCCTATTCCTAAACCCTCAACCCAAGACACTATACCTTAAACCCCAATCCCTTACCCCTAAACCTTAAACCCTATCCCTCAACCCTTAACACTTAAACCTTAAACCCTAAAACCTATTCCTAAACCCTCAACATTATACTTAAGCCCTAATACCTCAATCGTCAACCCTATACCTTAAACCTGAAGCCTACACCCTTAAACCCTCATCCCTAGACCATATAACCTCACCATTATATCCTAAACCTCAAATATTGTGCCTCAACCCTATACTTAAATTAAACCTAAACCATACGTGCTCTCAACCCAAGTCACCCTATGCCTTATATACCCTCAATCCATATCGTAAACCCTACCCCTAATCCCCGCGCCTTACACACTTAATCTTATACACTCAACAACCTGAATATTAACCCTCAACCCTCTACCTATTACTTAAGCCCTAATCCCTCAACCCTCAACCCTCAAAACTATACAGGCTCAGGTCCTTATATACACTAAACCCAAAACACTTACATACATACATGCATACATACAAACATACATACATACAAAGATGCATACATACAAGCATGCATACATGTACATACATACATACCTACAAGAATAGATATAAACATACATGAAACATACTTATGAAATTTGAACATATCTCATTCAAAGGAAGACATAACACGCACATGTTGTGTCAAACTAGGAAAACACCGGTAAACATGCAAAAAAGCAAAAAAGCACAACATAATGCACTCGCGTTATGTTGTGCTTTGGGAATCCCAAGCCTTGGGCTTCATATTTGCTTTGGATTTCCAACCCAAAGGCTTGGAGTGCCTTTTCAACATCCACAGACGTGTTTTTGCAGATTCTTCAAGATTTCACGTAATTTTGTTCGTGCTAACCCTCAGATTTGCACGTGTTTCAAGGTCAAACAAATCAAACACCTGTGTAATGTTAGACTTTCTCTTAGCTATTTAACGATGTAATTTTTTTCACATTTTGACAATGTTAAGCCTTTTATCTTTAATTTCTTTTGTTTGTGTCCGGTTTTGGGCAAAAACCACTATTTGGTCTTTTTTTCATTGTAAATTAACCATTCATTGAAATTTCAAAAAAATTACATATTTAGAAACTAGGCTCCATTCTACACATATTAAAAAAAATGATTTTCAATTAGTTTTCAAAATTTATAGGGGTAGCATGGCCAAAATTCTATTTTTTAGGACGTGTCCACTTTGAAAATTAGTAAAAAATTAAATATTCATCAAAAAATTATCAAAAAAATTGGGCATAAACTACATGTTGTTAGCTAATTTCTCACTGAAGCGATTTTAAAAATACCAAAAAAAAGTTAACCTTTTGAGGGAGCCACAAAACATGCTATGTTATGTTTTTTTGACAGAAAGAACACCAATTTCTATGGCTCCCTCTTTTGAACTCCTTAATCTGTACCATTTTTAAAAAAAATTAGTAGTTTAGAAAGTAGACTCGGAGCACTACAAACATTGTTTTGGTTGCATCTCTAAATTTTGAGTGTAACTATGCTCAATTTCTCATCCAAGGCCAGCATTTCCTAATTTTAGAAAAAAAGTGGCCACTTGAGACCCCTTTTTGGCCCCCCATCTTCTTGCACTTACCCAGGTCTCATCATTAACCAACCATGCACCTACCAGGAAACTAATTTGTTCAAGGCATTTCATTCTTGAAGCTCACTCCATCAAGACCTTAAGGTAGCGTAGGTAGTTTTCTATTACCTTCTTTCTGGGTGTTGTTCTAATTCTTACCATTCTGGCATAAAACATCCAAACATTAGCATATGTTAATGTTGGTTAAAAATAATCATCAAGTAGTGAGATCATAGGTCCATGTATTGAACCCGGTAGCTCTAATACTATATGTAACATCACATTCCATAATGCTCATAATTAAACATAAATATTCATCTTAACTAAGAGCTAGGATACATCATGATTATCCAAACCATAGTTAAACAAGAGTGAATCATTATCATTACAATAATTAAGCATGTTATTCTTTTCCAGAACTTAACAAAATTTAGATTTACAATATCCAATGATACCACTTTAGTGAATGATCTTCACTATACATGTACAAAGCTATGCTCAAGGCATCAATATAGAAATATACATAATAACTGACTATCAAGTCATATAAAGAAAAATACTGCATCTGGGACTTTGACATCTATCTTCATAAGTCTCATCTTGTCTTCTACTTGGGAAGGAGAGCATCATCCGAGTGCTTTTCCTCCAACCATAGACCAGTGGTCCCCACCACAACTTCCTACTTGGAAGTGGCCCTACCCTTCATGGAAGGTATAGATATAAGGAACCGTTAGGTTTGCCATCTGAGTATCTAGTGTTGTGTCCTTCATAATGTCTCACAGTCACACAACTATAGATCCACTCTAACTATGTATGACACTACTAGAGACATTATGCCATCTAGAGCACTATGGAGCAACATGTTGCAAGTATGGGCCTAACTGGTGTTGTCATTGATGTCAACATACTCATGCTACATTAATGTGAAGGATTGGATGAGCAGAGAGAAGTGATGGAGACAGTGAAGTGGAGATCCCAGCTAAGATGCAGATCAGAGGTTGTGGTTCAAAGGGTTTGTAGATATGAGTCTTAAGATGATCCAGTCAAGTTTTCAGAGGTCTGCATGAAGATTTGAAGAAGTTATGGCCGCTCAAGTAGAACTGGCTTTGGTAGGTGTTCAGAGGTGATAGAGTGACATAGATAGGTCCGATGAGATCCGGTAATGCACTATCCCATTTTGCGGATTTGAGGGAGTGTTGAGGACATCCGTATGAAGTGTCAACTCGATTGGTTCGTGGTTTGAAGGTCTGGAAGAACCTATTCCTTTGTGACAGTAATGACAGACTATGTTCTTAAAGCTCCAGATGAAGGAGAGGAGAATTCTAGCAAGCAGATGAAGTGTGGATGTTCTCAAGTGATTCGGGAAAGGTTGTGGTGATCCTTAGATCATGTCTAGTTCATGTTGGTGGTCCGCATTGAAGTTAGAGTGTGCATTTGAAGAATAACCACTGGATGATGGTGTTCTTCCTGAGACTGGCTGACCGGATGTATTACACGTCTTGCAGATGATCTTGTAGATGTTTGCCGACCTAGATGATTATTCCTAAGTCGATTCTTGTTTAAATAAGGGATTGTGAAGTCTTTCCAAAGTGTGTCTTGCGGTGATGAGTGTGTGGTAGCGAGGAGGAGTGTGAAAGACAGAGCAGAAGTATTGGGCTTAAATAGAACTGAATCAAGTATGGTGAAGATGCTATTCTCCAGTTCATGAAGGTGATACTTATTTCTTTGTAGACAGTGTGTCTCTTGTAGGCAATGAGCCTCTTGTGAGCAGTGTGCTCAGGCAGTGAGCCCTAATTGGCAAGTGCCATTTTGTTCTTTCTATTCTTCTAACAGAGAATACATTCTTGGGTTAATCACCCCATGGTTTTTCCCTTAACCGGGTTTTCCACGTCAAAATCTTGGTGTCTTATGTGTTGATGAGTTTTTGCTTTTGATTTGAATGCATTATGTTTCATGTTTAATATACTACTAATCACCAAGAAGATTTAAGTGTGTAAATGAGAGAAAGTTTTGCACAACTGATTCACCCCCCCTCTTAGTTGTGTGCCCTAAGTCTAACACAACAATGCATGTAGAGATGGATGCATTACTTTGTCCAAAGATTTGCATACATTTACATTATGCAATGAACAGTGTCGTATGTCCACCACCTTGACTCGACTTATAAGCTGTCATGTCCTATAGTAAACATAATTTGACCTTTCTTGGTTTTGGATAGATAAGTTCAAAACCATCTTAGTCCATTCCTTGGACATTCGACTCATGTTTGGGAAACTTGTTCCAAAAGGTCTCATTGCTTAGGCAATAGGGAACTTGTGACTCCATGTCACTCTATTCTGTACTTTCATAATGATATAAGTCCATTCATGTTTTTAACACTTGACCTTACCCAGTTGGTGTTTACTTTGTTTACCTTATTCCAAGGTTTATACTCAGTTCATATCAACAAGAGGGTACTTACAATGACTCATAGGGTCGATCTCATTTAAAAGGTTCTATCTCAAGGATTCCACTTGAATCCTGATACCATATACTTTGTATAAGAAGTATTTGCCAATCACAAAGATGACATTCATTTACTTTTATACTTCAAAGTCCATAATGGCATAGGGTTAAGTCTTGTAATAAGTACGTATCAAAAAGATTTACTTTTCCAAAGGAAATATGGCATGCATTCATTGCTGCCAAGAAGATAAACAATATGTCAATATTAACCTTCCTACTTCCATGAGGAATCATTATAGCATTGGCATGCATTACATGCACTAGGATTACTAATACAAAACAGTTGAGGGCTGATATAAATTACTTCGAGTTGATATGTAAATATACTAAGTGCACATGACACAAACCCAAGTTTACCACTAAGAATAGAGTGGACATTATTCTTGTATGGTTCAGACCATACTTATTTCCACATGCATGGCACTGTAGTACTGGTATCATGTACAAATACCCTCGCGGCTTACACATACTCAATATACATTGATGCCCTTTCTGGCTCATTAACAAATACGATATCTTAATGCCTTATCGGCTCATAAATAGTCATAAAGAAACATTAATAGAAAAGTTTCAAGGCTCAATAATGGTTTAAGACTGATTAACTCATGCCATGATCTTGCATGCGTAGCTTGCAGGAAAAATATGGCCTCTAAGTTGGTCGAACAGTATCAAAACATAAATGTTTCATATGATTATCATAAAAAGAACACTTGCAGCCTCATGAGCCTTCCATAACAGTTGAATTCACACTATTGCCACAAAAAGAATTCATTAAAGTTATATGCGGCCTCACATGCCATTAACACATGCTTATGACTATTGTAAGTCAACACAGTCGACGTTCTTTGTTATCAGAGATATTTATTTATAACAAACACCATTGAATATAAGTTATTATCTCTCAGGAATATCATACCTATAAAAGTAGTCACAATAGTATGTCATTGTTGATGCAAAGATTTAACTTATATGCAAGGGCCGAGCTATCTTGCTCTTCTAGGTATTGTTGTAGCAGTGCTTTCATCTTTTTCCAGACTTCAATGGAATTCTTCATATTTTCTTTTTAAAACTAAAAAAATTCAATTAATAATTCTCAACTATTAAGAAATGAGGCTAATGAATAGGAATTAAACCATCATAATAATTTCCTTTATACATTAAATTAAATTACCTTACACAATATATTTTAATTCCCGAGGCCAATTAAATTCATTATAATTTCTTTACATAAGAATAATAAAATGTCATAGATTCTTCCTATCAAGCATAATTAACTATCTTTTTTGCAAACACAATAAGCATGCATTTCAAGATAATTTTAAATGCAAAGTGCTAAGATAAAATGAAATGCATGCAAAGGACTTCCATACACTTTACGGGTTTTCACAACATATGGATCCTAGAATTGCCATCAATTTAGGTCCAAGTTAACATAGGGATACATAGGATCCATCTCATGCTCAAATCAAGAAAGATAAAGGTTACACACATATTTTAACCCAATCTGAATGTCTCATTTATAACCACCATTGGAGAATTACCCTATACCTACACACTCAGGTCAAACATCAAACATATTTGCTCATATATATAATAGCTAAATCGAAGGATAAACACCCAATTGCCATCATATCATATAAATTAAATAAACATCACATCTAACATGAATAATCGACCATAATCTTAAATATGCAATAAATGACAATAATCTAAATATTAATCCATGTATAATAAACACATTTGTACAATATATATAAATATATCAAAAGTAGTGGAATGGTAACACTAAAAGGTCCAAGATATATAACCACAACATATACATCCATAGATAATCTCCTAGATGCTAATACAAAATGCCATTGAAAAACACCTTGATGCTATAATAAAACATCAATGCTAATAATAGTAGCGAATACAAAACAAAAATCAATAGATGACAAGGCACAAGTGCTAAAGGCATTACATAAATGTTTATCCAAGACACTAGAAAAATAGAAAATTAGGTCAATTTTTTTAAAAAAATTGCACTGTACTCCACATCAATGTCCTTGTTTCAACCTAAAAAATAATAATTTTGATAAATAGGTAAAGGGAAATGCATTATGTTAAAATGTAGGTTTAAATTTCTATTAGTACCAATTGAAAAAAAATAATAAATAAAATATTCAATAAAAAATTACTAAAAATATTTGCACTCTAGATATTAGAGTTAATGATCTAATTTCGATAAATCTTGGAAAAATTTTATTTATAGTAAAAGTTATGCATTACAGTAAAATGTCACTCACTATCAAATAATAGAACAATAATATTTCTTTTATGAAAACTAAGTAAAAATAATTGAAGGCATTTATTTTTTTTAAATTACAGATTAAATCTACAAAGAAAATGACATGAATCACTAGTTTACATTATCTTTTAATTCTTGACAATTTTTTCAGTATAACTGATAGAATGTGTTGAATGCTCTAAAATGATATTTTGTGGCCCAATAAAACTAAAAAGTTAGACACACTATTGTGCTTTCACCCTAGGACAATTTTAAACATGTAATGAATACATTTCCAAGCATTCATCTAAGCATTTAATCCAAACAAGTTTTAATGTGCAATAGTTTAAACATTTACAAATTTGCAATATTGCAAACATAATTGAACACCATTCAAAGCAACATTATATCTTACAAATTATCAAAACACTATCCCAAACACACTAAGGAAGGGGCCCCATGGAGTTGCTCGAAGATCTATTTTTGTGGAGCAAGGGGTCCCATGAAACCAAAAAAAATGCTATGGCATAAATTAGAATCTTTTCCTCCAAAATAGGAGCCCCTACTTTTTAGTTTGTTGATTTTGAGCAGGTACATTTGGGGTGGGAATGAAACTTTCCCCCACCAGCTTAGGGATTTTTCTGCCAATTTTTAGATTCTCACCATTTAATTTAGGGAAAACTTTGGAGGGAAAGTTTTTTATTTCATCATTTTAATCTTGTTATTTGTAGGTCCTAAAAAATATCTGCTAAATCATTTAGCATTAAGCTATTGTAAAACAAAAACCTCATGAGACCCACCAGCTTCCATAAATTTTAGAGCATACAGTTTTAAGCCTATTTGCAACTGCAAAATTCATGGGACCACCCACTTTAAAATGATCCTAAAATATTTCAGCAACATTGCTGAGATAAATTAGGAAGCCCCCCTCCATGGGACTATAGCCTAAGTCAAACAAACACTTTGTTGAGTGAACTTTTAGCCAAAATGGGTCTTGTTAACAGTTCCCACTTTCAAGAATTATCGTACATACCCACTAAGGTTTGGTCTTGAGTCCCTTTTTTGAGATATCAAGCAAACCTCGATGGTTTGCTCTGGCATAATGTTGTTATATGGAGCCTAATCAGACTCGGAGGTTATATTTTTATCGGCGCAGTTTCCCCCCAAATTATTTAACAAGGGTTTGGGGGCAGTGCCCCCAAGACAGGGTCAAGGGGCAACGCCCCTGGTGTGCTCCCTCAAACAACTTTTATTATTTTATAAAGGCATCGAGAGTTATTTTTTCTATTGGCCAACATAAAAAAAACCCTATTTTGTAATTGGCATAAGTCTTGATAAAAATGGCTAAGGGTTAGGGTTTCCATTGATATTGTATTATAGCATTTGCAGCGGTATTGAGTTGCAAGGATTGCTGGTTGTAATCGGTTCGATTGCTGGATAATAATATTGGACTCTCTGTTGGTGGATATAGCCCGAGTTTGGGTGAACCACGTTAAAAATTGTCTCTCGCTGTTATTATTTCTGTGTATTTTTCATTCCTCTATTTAATCTTTATTTGCATTTAATTGATATCTTATGCATGCAATTCCTAACACATAACCCCAAGAATCTATGTGCATCCTCTAATTGGGAAAGGTTCACCTTGATCTAATATACCCACGTCTAGGAAAATGTGTCGAGAGACATTGTTTTGGAACTTGCTAGACAAGGGTTTGTTCTCCTTTGGTCAAGCCCCTTGGTGAGCTGATTCAACAATAATGAACAAAGATTGAGGACAATAAATAGTCATGTAGTGTGCTCCTCAGATGTTGATACATTTGATTTTATATTTACTTCTAGATTTCTTAGATGATTCAAATATATGTCTTTATTGTACAATTTAAAATAATTTAGTGTCAACGGGCTCTTGGTCTACTAGTGAAGTTGAATGGTTCTGAATGAGCCCACCAAGGATCAAGTCTTGCCGAATGTAAGGCCTCAACACCATAAGAGATGAGTTCGGGATCATGCCCTTGGCTCTAGGTGAAGAGGTTTCAACCTAAGACTCGTGCTCCCGTATCGGATAGCTAAATAATTGTATGGATTTGATATAAAAACCTCCAACAAAATAATAGTAATAATAAATGCTTTAATTGACTCGTAATCAGGGCCTAAATTTGATGGCTGTATGGCTGTATTTAAATATTTTTGCCGTAAAATATAATCAAAATTTTAAAAAGATTGTATCACATGAAAGGGGAGATTTTGGATAGACCATCAAAATATATATATATATATATATATATATATATATATATATATATATATATATATATATATATATATATATATATTTGAATAGATAACCATCATTAAAAATTGCTTGACAGGCAAAGTCGACCGTCAAATTTAATCCCTGCTCATAATGATTAATAGGAAAGAGGGACATGGGCCTAATTTAAAAAAAAACAAACTTAAGATTTTGGATTTAGTTCCACATGGAGGAAAATGATTTGAATTAATTTTGTATAGGCAAATATGGATAAAGATGAATAATAGATCAAGACACAAGTTTAGACTCTTTCGACGTGTGAAAATAAAATAAAATTAAAATTAATTATTTATCAACTTTCATATAAAAAATACCACACAATTAATATCCAGAAATAATCACATCTTATTAATACGCCATCTTTTATACACTTGTCCATAGATTTAAGACACGCACATTACCGTGGGTCCAAAAGTATTTTCCCCATTACAAATGTAAAGCTCGTGCGTAATAACATCTTCGCGACGTTATAGATTAATTTCTTTCGTTTTCTGCCGGATATTCATGATTTAAAAGCATCCGACGGTATCGTAAATTGTACGAGGCCGGCTTTTCCTGGCTGCGGGAAAACGCTGGATACCTAAACAAAGGGCTCAAAATCTAACACGTATATCATAGGAATTCACGCCCTTTCGCCTCGCCATCGACCGCCTACCTACTCACGTCACCTGGCTATTCCAAGGCCAACATCTGTTATATGACGCGTCTTTTCCAGAAGCATTGCTTCCCACACATCGGGAAAACCTAATGCTGCCGCTTCAAACCGTCTATCGCCCTTCAAGATAAGATTGGGAAAATGTTGCAGCAGGTCAGAAGCCTCGAACCTTTTTCTTTTTATTTAGCGGAAACCGCTATTATGTCGGGAAAGAAAAAGAAAATGATATTATCTAAATATGGCGACAGTCCGTGAAATGGGGTTTATTGCGGCGGAAGGAGAAGCGCGTCAAAATGGAGTCGGAATATCAAATGCCGGCAATTCGTCACATTGAATGTTACCAGTTTCGTCGTTTAAGGAAACTAAAATACGGACACCATTAATAGAAATAAATCAATCGACGGTGTGTGAGTTTGTTTTTAGGACTAGCGGGTGAACCCAAACCGTCGATTTGATATAATGGCGAATGCTTTGTTCATCGGAGTTCGTGCGGCATTATCGATTATCCATAATCATGGGATGTTTGGCTTAGCAATTTAGGTAGTTTTTTTATTTATTTTCTTCTTAGGTCGTTTTCGAATTCGGGTTGGGAATTGAAAGTGAGGAGCGTTGGACCAATACGGAGGAGACAGCGAAAAGATTCCTCGCTTATGGAAGTGCTTGTTATGGCAATGGTGTAGTCGTGTCCTTCGCTCAAGTCTCGTCCCATGGAAAATGCAAACCCACCAACATCAATGAAAAGCAGCAGCATTCACCATTCTTTGTGCAAGGTGGACAAGTGGAGAAATGTCGTCTGCTCGCGGAGAGGAGGGAATGATGACCTCGTCACTGAAGAAGAAGAGGCAGCAGCGATTTGACAAATTTAGTCCTAAGGGATTGAGGGTTTTAGTTGTTGATGATAATCCTCTGTGTCTTGCGGCTTTGGAGAGAATGCTTCAGCAATGTCACTACAGTGGTGAGCTTCTTCATGGGGTTTCTTTGTCTGTGTCTCTTTTTTCTTTTTTTGGTTCTTCCCAGTTTTTTTTGGCGATTTTTCCCTTTGCCTGCTGGAAACTGTGCAAGCGGAGAAGAAAATACTGTGACTTTAATGCTGCTTAGGGTTTGAGATGGTTAATAAACCGAAGGATTTGGAGTTCCGTTCGAATGTCTCTCTGGTCCTGAAGGAAGGTAACCTTAAGACAAGAAATGTCTGGAATAGACGATTCGTAGGTGAAGTGTAAGATACAGAAAACCTGTGTAGGCCGGAAAGTAACGGAAAAAAAAAAACACAACTTTTATTGTAAGATTGTAGAGCTTCTGACAGTTTTTCCAGAAGCTCTACAATCTTTTTTTGCCAACACACAGATTTTCCAGAGCTATACAATTTTATATCATGGATTGTGGAAATATCATGTCTACAACAATTTTTATTGTGTTATGTAGAAATTTAAACTTAAAATGTGTTTTTGTTTATGAACAAATCTTAATAAAGAAATGTTTGCTTAACAAATCTGGACAGATTTAAACGAGTTTTTTCGTTTGATATCCTGGATTTGATAAAAGATCATCATCTTGACTAATCTGTGTTGTTATTGTTGCTTCAGTGACATTGTGTCCGCGCGTCTCGCAAGCAGTTTTGTTGCTTTCGGAGAGCAGAGGCAAGTTTGATCTGGTTATAAGCGAGGTGTATTTGCAGGATGACGACGGCTTTAAATTACTGGAGATCGCCGGGTTGGGGTCAGATTTGCCTGTAGTATGTGAGTATTGTCGGTGCTGCTTTTCTTTGCAGAGTTGAAAACCAAATAAAAGCTTTAAATCAAGTGATGCATTTGGAGAAGAAGCTTAGAAACCCTAAGGAAAAACGAAACATCGTCGTAGCTTTTATTTTTTGAAAATTCTGTCGATCGGTGACAGGGAATGTTCGGGTTTCTCTATGCAGTGATGTCTGCAAAGGGAGAAACGAGCGTGGTAATGCGAGGAATAACACACGGCGCGTGTGATTTCTTGATAAAACCGATTCGAATGGAGGAGTTACGCAACATTTGGCAGCATGTTGTTCGGAGGAGGCAGCGACAGCAGTGCGAGGAGCACTGTAACTTAAATACTTATCTCTGGGACGACAGTATGGGAGGAGTTTTATCTGACGGCGGGAGAACGGTGGATTCTGCCGAGTGTTGTTCGAAAAAGAGAAAAGATGAAGCTCCACTTCAGGAGAGCGACACGGAGCACATAATTGAAGACATCAGCGGCCTCAAGAAGGCTCGTGTGCATTGGACCGTCCAGCTTCATCAACAGTTTGTCAGTGCCGTAAACCAGTTGCAAATCGACAGTAAGCTCGCAAATCTTTATTATGCCTGTAAATCTTTCAATTGTTTTTTTGCCTACACTGACAAACCAGTTGCAAATTGACAGTAAGCTCGCAAATCTTTATTATGCCTGTAAATCTTTCAATTTTTTCTTTTCCTACATAAAACGAAAGAATCGGACAAAAATCTTGGAAAAAACCTCCAGTTATATTGAAAGAAACGTTATTGGCGGTGAAGTAAACAAACATATATACGTATTGAAAGTTATCCTCTCCCGATGACTAGCCATTAGATTTGGCCTTTCCGCCACCGACATTTGATCTGTTTCCTGTGTATTTGCAGAGGCGGTTCCTAAGAGGATATTAGAGATAATGAAAGTGCAGGGCCTCACTCGAGAGAACGTTGCGAGCCATTTACAGGTGCTAAAAACCTCAAAGAAATTTCTGATAGTGGATTCGAGACAAATTAACGATTTATTTAACCTAAAATTTTCTGTGTAAAATTTTTATCATCAAAGTTTAAGACAGAAGCTCGATTGCACAATATTATGGACTGTTTAACTAAAATTTTCTAATTTTTTTTCCTTGTGCACAGAAGTACCGGCTTTACTTGAGGCGTTTGAGCGGCAGAATTCCAGAGCCACGGCCGATTGCTTCGTTCCAGGCTGCCGGAGACGGTAAATCCGGTGGTTCAATGCAAATCCAGCAGGGCGGCCGTAATAATCAGCAACAACAGGATCAGGAAGACCAGCAACGGTGCCTCTCGCCGCCTTCCGCTTTGAAGGGTTTAAATATTTATGGCGGCGCAGCGACATCTTCTTCCCGGAGCAGCGGCGGCGGCGGCAATGGAGTCATAGATAAAGCAACCCTAATTTCCCTGCAACAGTACCGAGCTTACGAGCAGAGGCGGGCGGCCACAAATGAGGCGCAATCAAGTTCCATAGGAGGTCTCCCTATCGAAATCGGCGGGGGTTTATCTCGTAAACTCCGAAAAAAAAATAGTTTGCCAGTCGACAACCCTACGGCTGTGGCTTTTGCTGCTGACGGATTAAATAGCAGCAATAATAATATCTCTGTCAAGGCTGAGGACGTCATCGTCAACACCATCAGAAAGTCTGGGTTCTGTGCAACAAATTCACAATCCTCCTCCCTTTCATTCACGGATTCCTCTGGAAAGACACCATTTAATGCTCAAGAAGAACAAAAGCGTGAGAAATTTTCATCATGGAATGACGCAGAAGATTTATTCGTGGACAAGTTTGTTCATGAATATGAGTTTCCTAATTTGGCAGCCCCTGCTCAAGATTTTATGTCAACAACATCTGCTGTTGCTATTTCTGTCGCTGCAGATATTTCAGATTTTCTTATTGATGATTTGCTGGCTCAGGCTAGGTGAGCAAAATCGTCACGGCTGAGCTTACTGTTAAAAAACTGTTTGCTGTTATACGCATCATATATATATATAGATCTACACTACTCACAGAAACTGAGGTACGTGAAGTTTGCATCTTCCCGTTTCTTTACGTAAATATAATAAAATCAATGAGGGTTTATCATATAGAACAAATTCTAGTTTGGCTTAGTAAAAAATTCTCAACAGAGTTTAAAGTTCAAAGAAAGAAAGTCAGAATCTATCGCAACCCTTCTTTAAATTTATCAATTTATCTTTTTAAGATTCGACTGCGTTTTTTTTTAATTACAATTGTTTCCACATTCCCTGGGATCTTGCCGTCGACTTCCACACGCTCTCCGCTTAATCAAAATTGTGTTTATGTAATCTTGTGGGCTACGTGGGCCAATCATTCATAAAGCCAAATCCCCTAATTATTTAACGAATTTATTTAACTAGTAAGCGTGTTCAATTATGGTGTATTTTATTGCGCCCCCTGGCGATACGAACAGGAACTTAGAATCATTCAATAGATAAAGTTGTATCCTCTTTTGATGGTCAACATCCGAGACAATATCCTCACACTACATTTGTATGGTATGGTGGGCTCTCCACTCCCATGTTCACTTTAATAAGGTTAAACAATCTTGTTTGTACCATTCTTTGTCCGAGGAGAAGAGGAGCAAGCCATGGTCATTGTGAGAGTACATGGGCATTTTGTGTTTAGATATTATGTAAGATGAGAAGATTGTTTAATTGTAATGGTTGTTCCAGTATTTTTATTTGGGTGATATTTTTATAGTGTATTTTTATTTGGATGATATTCTTGTAGTATATCAAATTATGAATATTTTATTGGGATTTAATTGTATAGTTTTGAGTCAATCTTTATCGACTTTATTTATGAAAGAGTGTACACCTTGAGTCCTCAATAATAGTTTTGTCACTCTCATGTCAAATTTAATGTTGTTTTGTGTTAGATATCATTTCGGATACTCTCATGTCAAATTCAATGTTGCTTTGTGTTAGATATCATTTCAGATACATGAGAATAGTGTTAATTGTAATGACTGTAGAGACATTTCTTCATTGTAAAAACATCTTTCTTAAAATGAAATGTAAGAATGTAGAGATAACATCACTAAGAGATTAGTCAGGGAAGTTTTTTCCTTTTTAGTTTGAAGGAATACCCATATATGTAACTTTTAGGTTCTCTTCTTCTAGTTTTCATTTGTAACGAGTGTATAACTTAAGTTATTGAAGGTAGTTATGACACTTGTCTATCGAAAACAAAATTTAACTGTGGATCACACTTCATAATCCATCATCATGATGAGCTAGGAAATAAAATATGAAGATTGCAAAAACTAGACTGCATATATAATACTTAAGATATTAGAACATGGCATCTCAAATGATGAACAACTCAAATAAATGGTAGGAGTAAACCATTGTCTTAGCATTGTTTCGAAAGGACTGTATTTACAATCTTAACAAATTTGATTGTCAAAATTTCAAAGAATTTTTATTTATAACATAATACATAAATCTTTTGATAAAAAGTTCTACACAATTTAACCAGTCTTCCCAAATTTAGTTTTAATAGATAATGAAAATCAAATACTATTAATTGGTACCATCACTACACATCTCATCACTTTCACTACACATCTCATCATTTCCACGGCATATCTCATCACTTTCCTTACTTTCATTGAGGCTTGCATATTTTTGATCAAATTAATGAGATTATGAATATTTATCGTCTTTAGACAACATTTTACTATTATGAGTAATATTCTTCAAGAGATTTAGGAAGGAGTATTGTTTTAAGAACTAATTCACCAATTTACATATTTGAGACTTATGGTCGACACATTTTTTTTGATATTCACTTCATTTAAAAGTTAAGACTAATTTTAAAGAATATTCAAATTTAATATAAAAAGTATTTTGTATGAATTTGGATATCATGTCAGTTGAAATAAAAAATTGGACCTTTTACTTTTAGTGCGGATCCTATGATTGTGATTCATGTGTTATTTGTATTCACAGCCAAATAAATTGATGATTATTCGAGCTCCCCACCTAAGAAGCTCATATGTGACTAGATTGTTAGCTAACTTTAGAGGTTTGACAATACAATAGTTGTACATGCTTGGCATTTTTAACATATCTTAATTACAATTGCATATAGTCATGTTTTATTTCAACATAGAAAGATATTAATATCTTATATTTATAGGTATTTGAATGTGAAGTTCAAATCAATTTTTGGCATTCGTAAGAAAATTCTATTGCAAATTACAAGTGTTGACTTTAATTTATAAGACAAACATTACATTAAGAAATCTTATTTTCACTTTTTATTTTGTTTAAAAATATTGTTAAAAATTAAAAAACATGATACAAAGTTATTAAAATATTGTTCTATTTTATTGAAATTGATTATCTAATTCCAACATTATCAAATTAAACTAGATCTTCTTACTTGATTTGGTTTTCTTTTTTAAATATAAAAACTTTAAATGTTGTCAATTATATAAAGTCCATTGATTGTAATTTTAATTAGACTTAAAAATTTAAAGTCTATATTGCAACTCAACTCTCACCATCGTCCAAGGAAGGTGCACCAAAGACAAACAGAATAGGAAAACTTCTTGTGTTGTTGCCAATACTAGAAATCACAACTATTGGCTGTAGAGGGTTAGGAATGGGTAGGACATCATCTCCGACCTCGGGGCTAGAGGAACGAGAAAGAATCATGGGAGATAGCCATGAATCATGGATAGAAGTTGCGCAGGAGTTGATATAGCCACCTAGAGGAGTGCCATTAGCACCACGAGTGACCGAGAGTGGAGGGAAGTCCATAAGTGAATGTTGAAGCAAAGATTCAGTTAGGGGTATGCCATTGAGTGGGAGCACCATTTCAAATTTCTATTTTATTTTAACTCAAAATATACATATTTTTTCATTTAAATATTGATATATTTAAATATAATTTTATAAATAATAATAAATTAATTAATCAATGTCATTAAGGGCATAGTTCAATGGTCAAGTCGCATGGTTATTGTGGTGGCCACCAAGGTTCAAACCCCTATTGGGCCAACGAGCTCACGGGCTTTGAGTCCTACTGGGCCAATGAGCTCGTAACCTTGCTTCCTCGTAGGGCCTCTGCTGGGTCGATGAGCTTGCGGCTTAAAGCCCCCACTAGACCAATGAGCTAGTGGGTTTGAACCTTCAGTGTTAATGCAGGTGTTCATGCCAAGGTATTCATGCTAGGGGATGAGGTCCCCCATGTTGTGGCCTCACCAGTTTATAGCTTCGGTCAAAAACATTATGAGCAACCCCATAGTTGCATTCACCAATCAAAAAAGTAAGTTATTTTATTATTCATAGAATAAATTATACTTATATGAATCATCTTTTATTACCTAAAGAGAGATGAAAAAGCTTCATGTGATTGTAATGGTTATATGTGACAAATCTTCTCTATAAGATTCTCAAGCTTTTACTCCAATGTTCTATCATCTTCCCTTCTCATTTTGAAGTGAGGCCAAAATTTTATGTATTCTACATGTATTATGAGTGTCTTATTAAAACTTATCATATTGTCTGTATGTCTTATTATTTTCATACCTAGAATTCCTCCAACTCAAAACATAGAATCTCCCCTTTGGAATTGCTTTCTCACACTCTACATTTAGGGTTTTATTGCAATTCATTTAAGAAATCAAAAATAATATCTTTGCAAGGAATTTTAATGCAAAGAAAGTTCACCATATTATTGTATGCATATAGATTTTACACCTTTTGTATATCTAGCTTTAAAATTGTGTCAATTTTTATTTTACAATTGGTAGTCACCCTTATAAGCTTTAATATTATTTGTATCTTGCTATTTTGTGAGAGAAAAAATGAGGGCAACATTGTAAAATGCATTATATTATAATATCTTTTAAAAAACAATGATAATAATAGTTTTATTGTCTTTGGTAAAAATTGTAAAGGAAAATAAAGTCTCTTTAATGTTAATCTAATTTAATCAAAATGAAATGTTTATAGTTTAATTTAAATTAATTTAGATTAATTAAATGGTATCTTGTGGGTTAATGTATTCTAAAATTAAATGTTAAAAATATAAAAATAAATTGAAATAAATATACTTAATTTTGTGACCGAAAAATAAATAAAGTTTGATGTTGATGTTAAAATAAGGATGTTTTGGGATTAAAATGAAACCATGATAGTCTATGAATCTACATTATGAAAGGTCTTGAATCCATGGATCTAACCTACAAAAATGTCTTACACTTATAGAAATGATATGATAATATGAACAACTCTGCTTCTAGATTCTCCTCATGGATCTAACCTACAAAAATGTCTTACACTTATAGAAATGATATGATAATATGAACAACTTTGCTTCTAGATTCTCCTAATTTTTCTCTACTTTCTCTGTCATTTTTTGATATCTAAAACTAGAAGTATTTAAAAATATCTTGAAAGGATTTATCATTGTACCACAAGGGGACATATTGTCCTAGGTAAAACCCTAAAAAACTTAGGTAAAAGATCAAGGACAACACTATTGATCCATATATATGCTTCTAGTATGAATGTGCACGGATCTAAATTTGTTTTAGAGCAACATTCAAAGTGCTTCCTTCCCTAAATGTGAACAATATTTGAATAAATTCTTATACAATCAAATAAATACAATTAAATTATTTTAAATACAAGTACATAGTAATAAATCACACAAATATATGTTTAGTTAGCCCTAGTTGGGAAAGGAAGGAGTGAGAGTTAGCAAAAATTTTAATTTTAATTTTAAAATGTTAGAAATCAAATTTGTGGGTGTTGGGTTGATTCTATGAGTATGAAATTGACACATAAAATTCTAAGAGCATCTTAGTTCAATCTTCTCATTCTACTTCCAACACATGTAATAAGTTGCAATTCTTAGCCATGATTCACAAATTATGCTCAAACTAGTGGACAACTATCTTTTGGCTATTAGAAAAAAAAGGTAGTAGAAGCAAAGTGAGAATAAAATATCTCAGGATAAGTACATGGATGAGTGTAATAAATGAAGAGTACATGAGAATGTGAAAAATGTGAATAGAGTAGAGGATAATGTATGTGATCAAGTGTGTGTATATGGATAAGTAAAGGCTAGAGGAAAGAGCTCAACTATGTGTATAAGATTCACCATTTATCAATATGTATATATGTATCAAGACATTATCTCAAAATGAACACAAAATGACATGAATATCCAAATTTCACCATTACAAATATATAACATGGCCTTTTTTAAATTTATTATAAGAGAACACAAGATTAACATAATATTTTATTTAAAAAATCGTATAGATCTTTATAATATTTTTTAGAACATTCAATACTAAAAGACTGAATGGATAATATTTTGGGACTCTAGGATGTGAAAAATCTAAAGTTCAATTTAATAAAAAAAATGGTGATATCTATTAAATTAAAGATGAAAATATTAAATATACATAATTTTACAAATAAAATGTGCTTGGGAAGGTATCCACACTGCACCATGATAGTGGCAACTAAAGTGATACAAATATCTAAGCATCAAATATTTTTTTAAATATTAAGACTACTAAAGAAATTAAAAAATAACTAGAATAGAATACTTAAGGATATACCATTACATAGAAGGACTCAAGGATCATCTTTTACCAGGATAAACACCCATGTTGAATAAACACCCATGTTGAAGGCTCCTTAAGAGGATGATTCAATGCCTCTACCCATCTTTTAAGAGAGCTAGTAATAGCTACTACCAAGGTAGAGTATAGAGCTTACCAAATCTTGTTGCCTTAGATAGGATAATGGCTATGCCACCTTTGAGGACCCAATAAAAAAGAGAAATTTGGAGGAAGCTCAAAAAGTATGTGGATCAAAGTACAAGGTGAACTCACCAAGTCTACTTGAGCAAATCTTAGAGATATTGAACCTCTAAACTACAACCTTTTCTTTTTATGCTTAGATTGAAAACTAATTAAAGTAAGAAAATAAAGTTTTTCGCTAAGAAAATTATTTTGCAAAGATCTCACTACCTAAAACTACAAAATTTCTTAATTTCTAGAGCTGAAAATAAATCTAAAAAAACTCTGAATATAAACAATATATTTTGAAAAATAAGAAAAATTCCTAAATAAAACAATCTTCAAGGTGATAAGATTAGAATAATAGAAAGGAAAAAATACTATGAATATGTTTTCAAGTCCAAAACTAGAGCTGAAAATTATTCTAAAAAAAATTTAAATCTAAATAATATATTTTGAAAAATAAGCAAAATTAAAAAAAAAAGTAGTCTTCAAGGTGAAAAGATTAGAATAATTAAAAAGAAAAAACAATATGAATTTATTTTCAAGAACTTTGGACTTAAGAGCAAGTCCAAAAACTACATTTGAAAGTTTCAAGCTAAACATCCACTAGGCATTCTAGAATAAATAATTTAACCTACATGATATATTTGTTCCTCTAAAGAAAATCCATATAAACTAAACATCATAAAAAGAGCCTAAAACAAAGAAACCAGAGCTTAAGTAAAAAATTTAGACCCCATCATCTATCAAGCTTGTAAGAAAACAAGCTAGAAGCTTGTATAGATTCCCAAAAGTGATTGGGATGCATAAGTTACATTAGACATACTATAGTTTTATTATTTTACCTAGTTTTTATTCAATTGTTTTATCATTTTATCCCTGTGTTTTATCCTTATAATAAGGAAGATTCTTTGATTCCTAATTATTAGGTTGTTAAATCTAAGCTAGCACAAGTTCTTTCTTCATTATGTTAAATTTTTCTATTTATTTAACAAACTTTAATTTTTTTTACAAGTTTAAACTCAGCATAATGTATACTTATAAATTGTTGTTAGGTTGTTAAATCTAAGCTAGAACAAATTCTTTATTTGTTATGTTAAATTTTCTCTCTTTATTTAACAATTTTTTTCTTAGAAATTTAAACTCAATAGTATACTTATAAATTGTATACTAATAAATTGTTTGTAAGTTTTCAAAAAAAAAAAAAAGATTGTAATAAATTTGTAGAAACTCATATTACTTTTATTTGTCATTCCAAAACAAAGAGAGTAGTTTTTAAAAGATAGAACAAAGTTTTATTGCAAAGCTTTCAACTAACCAAGTAGTTACAACTATAACTTGTAGAACATAACATTAACAATGAATTCCTTCAATTATAACATAAGTAATCTCTTATGGTTATGTATGTTGAGTAGGAAACATACCTTATAAGACTAAATAAATTTAAAAGAACTCAATAAATGCTTATTATTTATACTTATTATTTATGATTTCAAGATCAAAAGACAATTTACACCTTAAACTATGTTCTTTATAGAAAAATTATATGACAATTCAAAATAGATATAATTTCCTAAAACTCACCTCTAACACACCCTTGTTCCTACCTCACCAAAAAAGAATTTTCGTATAAAATGAAACGAAGTTTTTCTTAATTTATCCATTACAAAATTATTAATAATAAGTATTAAAATATTTGCAATAATATAATGTAATTCATAACTTACAAATAATATAATTAATTAAAACTTCAAAAAATATTTCAAATCTATTTAATGTATTTAAATCTCTAAAATAAGTGTTAGACGTAAAACAAATAATCTTAATATAAATTCATATTTTCAAAATTTATAATTATTTATTATCTCAAAAAGTTTAGAATAGTTTAACCCCTCATAATGAAATATTTGTGTAAATATAAAATTAAAGTTATAGAAACATCTATAAAATATATCTAATATTAAAAATATATCTTAAAGATTAATTGAATCTAAAGAACATTAAATATCATATACGATTATCAAGGATTGCAACCTACGAGAAAACATTTAAAGAGTTATAAAAGAAAAACTACCTCTTTAAAAATACTAATATTAAATTTATGGAAAAAATTAATAAAATAAGAAGTTAAGAAGTGTTTAGTTGTTATTGACAAAGGTAGTTGGCCTACTTGATTTGACCTATATACACTATTGTTCTTATGAATATTAGACTTAAACTATCACTTCTATAGCAAATGCATACCTAAAATCTACATTATGATTAGGTGTGATCATGCCTACAATTGTGTCTAGGGCACCTGCAATCTTGTCCTATTTGGTGTGACAACTAATTAGGATCAAGGTAGTGTTAAAGAACAACTTTAGGAGCTTTCTATGCTATTATTAAAGTGTGATACTCCTTGCACCTTTGTCAAGTCCCCTATATTGTTTTTCTTAATAATTTGTATGAAAAGATTTAAAGGCACACAATATGTAGGATGCTCAATATAAAATTCTCTATGTCTTAGTATAAAGTACTTTGATTTGGATGTTCTAAATTCTCTCTACAATGATCAAGTGCTTGTGAGATGCTATGAGATGAGAAATAAGTGCCCTAAGACTTGCCTTTAAATATATTATCCAAGGTGACAAATTCAAAAAGATTCTTAGCATAAGTCAATGAAAAATTATCCAATTTTAGAAGGGAGTTGGCATGGCAAATGTGAAAATTGGATTTGAATAAGGAAGATGTAATTGTATTTGTAATTATGTCTAGGAGATGAAATCATACATGTAGATTCAACTAAAGTAGGGAAATAGGTAGAATCTAAGTTGGGTCCAAACCATAGGAATTAGATTAGCAAAAATAAAATAAAATTACCATGATTTTTACTCCTTTTTAGGACCACTTTCAATAACTTTAGTATTGAAGCCTTGCTCCTTCATATACATTCTAATTTAATATAATTGTATGTGTAATTACTTTTAATATAAATGAAATACAAAATTTAGTTTTAACCCCAAAGATAAATGAAATGCAATTTTTCTTTTAAAAGTTGAAATGGTATATGTAATGAATAAATTAATAAGCATGTAACTTACAATTTGTTATAAAGTTGGTTATAGGATTTTTAGTCAGTATTAGATAGGTGAATGTTGGTTTCAATTTGATAGTTAAGTGGTTAAATAAAGCTAGATTTGTTGTAGTTTTTTATCCTCTTGGAGGTTATATGGAATCTTTTTTAGTTGAATAAATTATAGAAGTATTATGCATAAATATTGTGTAGGTTCTCTCTACATTTCCCAATTCTCTTTTATCATGGTATCAAAGATAGACTAGATGTAATTCCTTTAGAAGAGTACCCAAAAAATCGAGACACTATGAAATATAGTAGTCATTAGGATAGGAATAGAGTAAGATAGATAGAGTTAGATTAGGAATGACAAAGTTTGCTAATAAGTGTGTGATCATTCTATTGTTAGAGAATCATATGGCTATATAGGTTGCTAAACTATGCATGTTAATTGTTTATATGTAGATATAACATCAAACCATTCTTTAAAAATGAATGCTTTTTGCCTAGTAAAATAAAGATTTCCATTAGAGAATGATGTGCACTCCAAGTTGTGTGAAGCTACATATAGATTGGTGCAAGTAATCTCTAAATTTATCAAAGGCCCAATCTACTAGCTTTGAGACATTCTTCTTGTGTTTGTCACTGCCATTAAGGAGGAGCAATTGTGCATGAGTTGTTGATTCAATAAAGAAGATACAACATCGAGTGCATTCTTCCTATTAAGAAATACTTGTAAAATTGATTTTGATATAAATTTGATGAGAGTGATTCATAGTCTATTGCCCATAAAGTGAAGGAGAAGACCATCTACCCCTTAAATTTGTTGTTGGTTGCAACAAGAAATCTACTATGATTAAAAACTCGTGAGCATACATAGATTCTTTATTTCTAGAATAAGGAAAGCAAAAAGAAGAGGGGCACGAAGTTATATTAGTTTCATTTCATTTAGTAGTAAAGATTCTTTAATTATTGCAAGCATGTAAGTATTATTTCTTATTTTGAAGAGGATGGATATATGAGTATGGAGTATTGTTTAATAACTTTTAATTGTTCTAAAATTTAGTAGTTGGGGATGGTGGAAGTTTTAAGAACTTAAGGATTTAATGTGAACTTAAAAATTATATCGTTATAACCTTTACAAAGGGATGGGACAAGAGATGATGCTTACAAGAAATTTTCATTCTATATTTTTTTTGTTTCAATCAAAAGGATATACTAGGTATTATACATAATTCATTTCTTCTTTAAAGGAAAGTGTTAGACTTGTTGAATTTTGATAGTTTGTTAGAGAGCTCATAGTAGGGGTTAGTGTTAGTTTTAATTTGATAGTTAAATAGCTTAACTAGAACAAGAATTATAGGAGTTTTTTATCCTCTTAAAGGCCATATGTATTCTTCTTTAGTTGAATAAACTATAAAAAATATATCTACATTTCCTAGTTTTTTATTAATGTAAACATACAAATTTTGAAACAAAAGAAAAGAAACCTTATAATATAATTAGATTTATGTGGGCTAGTGACAAACAAAACAATTGACGCATTAATCACAATGTATTACTCTTTCAAAAAGAAGAGTTCTTTCTCTCTTCTAAAAAAAGCCTATATAATTGTTGAAAAAGAAGAGTTATTTCTCTCTTCTAAAAAGAGCTTATATAATTGTTGTATTGTAATAAATGCACAATGTTTATAAAGATACCCAAGCTCTTAAATAAAGAGCTAAGTCCCATTAAATAGCCCAACAAATTATTATAATCTATAATATAAAGTGGAAAAAACAAAACTCTTTTTAAAAAAAAATTCTTAGACTATTTCAAAATAATTAATATAAAGTTGAAAAAAACAAAATTCTTTTAAGAAAATATTTTAGACTATTTTGAAAATATATTTTGATTAGGGCTTAAATTTAATGGTCATCCTGCTTGTTCAAGCAAATTTTTCATGAGGGTTATCTACTCACACTTACCCTTTGAATTTAAGACATATTTTTATTATAAAAAATTATATATAAACTAAATACATATATGAGAATAACTCTATAGAAATTTTGATTGTATTTTACAGCAAAAATAGCCAAATACGACCATACAGCCATCAAATTTAAACCCTGATTTTGATATTTTATAATTTTCTAAATTAATATATTCATTAAAAATTATACAATTATATATTAATTTGATCTAACTTTAATATTTTTATAATTAATTCTACAAACCATATTATTATTATAATATCATTTTTAAATTTATAAAAATACTACAATAATCATTATAAAACTATTTCCTTAAAAAAATAATGGATAAGTTAAACTAGCTACAATAACTTAGCACTAAATAACAACAATGCAAAATAAATTAATAATTTATTTATTATGAAATGTATATTTGGCCAGCGAATAACTTTCACTTTCACACATTCTAGAATTTTCTTCTCAGTAACCTTTGTATATCCTCTTTATCCCGACACGCTGTGTCGGTGGTTAGATGACTTAACAATCAAGTACTTACTCTATTTGACAGATTTGTCCATTTTAACAGATTTTTAAAAACATCACAGAGCTTACGGTCGATTTGCAACTGCCTTCCTTCCGCCCATGACAAAATATTACTGCTGCTTTTTTCAGCATTTTTGGCCAAAGAATCCACCGTTGTACAGTCAATTATAGTTCCAATCCCTGGATATTTCCTGCCACCAACTTGTGCTGGCGGAGGTCCGTTCAATCAAAATAAAAACTCAATAGAACAGCAGCCATTTTGTCTCAGCTGTCTAAAAAATTAAACACAACTGCTCAAACCTAACTGGGACTTCCAAGTTTGTTATATAGAAATTACAATTTATCATGTGTTTAAGACATTTTCAGATTTGTTTTCATTAGAGTAAAATTTACAAACTTTTTGACTGTTTAAGTAGTTCTCGAATTTGTTTCCAGTACAGTGGAAATTACAAGTTATTCATAGTTTTAAGCTATTCTCAAATATAAATTTGGAAATAGAAATAGGATAATTGGGTTTATGGTGAACAATACTGTATAATTTTTTCTGATAGAGAGAAGCAATTGACACAATTAAAAGCAAAAAGCTACCAACAAAACTCACCTGTTACTGCCAAATCTAAACCAAGCTCACATTTACGATGATATCAAGTACCCAGCTGTTCTCTATCAGCGCCTGTAATACAGGCGTACAAATCATCACTACAACCCCCAAACCAAAACCTATTTTAATCAGTACTGCACACTTCCTTATTAAAAAACAAACAAACCAACCAACCACTGAGAAAGAAAATGGTAAAACACTGTTATAATTTAACATTTCTTCCATTGAAATCTGGAAAATCAAAACCAAAAGCATATTGCAATCTCTCCTAACAAACATGTTTTTAATCTGAACCGCACATCACAGACATAAAGATGCCTAGATGTAATATGTCTCTATGATTACATCTAGGAAACAAATCCCGCTGTTTATTAAGATATAAAAATAAAACAAAATTAAGTAAAACAGAGACTCTCTAGTCAGATCCCAATCACTTTAATTAAATATCAATGGGTCCAATGGTCAAAAAGTTAATATTAATTATCTAAATATTTAAGAACAGCTGATTTTAATAATACAATTAAAATGTAAGTTAACTGCAAACCAATTTAAAACAAATATCAATACACCTACTTATCTGTTTGGACTCTGTTTGGACTCTCTTTCTACTGGTTCAATCCACTGTCCTCCATGTTTTCAAGAGGAGAAGACTTAAAATCATGAGTCCACAGGTTTCCACAAAATTTATTTCTAGGCAGCAGGTATGTTGACCGGCTGTTTACCTACTTATATATGATAGTCTTACTCATAGACTCTACACATTTAAATACATTTTTTCTAAAAAGAAAACAATCAAGTAGTCTTACTCATAGACTCTACACATTTAAATACATTTTTCTAAAAGAACACAATCTACAGACAACTACTTACTGTATATCAATCAAAAATCAACACACCTAATTATATATAGTACAGTGTTATATAATATTACCATTAACAGGAGGTTCATAGTGTACAGGTAAAAATTAAAGTGCAGTCGACCCCAATTGAACATATAAAACCCTCCCCAGAAATTTAACAAAAAGATTTCTTTCAAGCAACCTAATACATTACTTGTACTTTGTTCTTGTGCTGTAGTCCACTTCAGATTTCTGGTACTAAATTTCCCTGTGTCTTGAGAAATTGATGGAAAAAACACATGCTTCTTAAAGGCAAATTCAGGGACTCTGGTTGTCCAGGAAGAGTAAAACCCTGAAATTCCTCACATAATTTGCGGTCCACATTTTGACACTTGTCACAGTAGGCAAAACCCCAGCTCATCAGAAATCTAAAAGAACAGTACATATAAACCAAAAACATCCACGTACATTTTACGGATAATTGATAAAGAAATAGCAATCGTACAGTGCAACTTGTGTAGTACCTTCCCCGTGAAAACTTCTTTCCCTTATTTCAGGCCATTCTATCCCGTTTTCGGGGCCCGCAGACTTTTGAAGTCATTTCACTGAAAAGAAGGCAAAAAAAAAAAAACAGTCGTTGTGTAAGGAACCTCGTTTGACACAGAGATCGTATAAATAAAAAATTATGATGAATCATCCATGGATGCCGCCGCGTGGGGCGTTAAACGGTGGAATTCTGACTTAAAAGTAAAATTGATACCTAAACAAGACACGTCGCATTACCGTGTGCAACTATGTCAATGACACGAGATTTTAGAAGTGCTTTAGGTATGTTGATTTGGAAAGGAAAATAAACAACCATTTCCAAAAAGCTTTAAGTGTAGATTATTTATTTGGTATTATATAAATTTATTTTTAGATTTTATGAGCTCCATAATTAATTGTAAATAGGCCCACACCTTTTTTGAAATGAGAAAAAAATGGATTAGAGTTATTTAGTTTTATGTGTGGAGTGAAACTATAGTTCTATGATTTAAAATGATATTTTGGTATTATATGTCATATTTTGTGGGTTATTCTTAAACATCATCCACTTTACCAGTCAAAGGTTAATTTTGGCCAATAAAAATAGGACAAATATTTACCTCTTTTTGTTGTGAATGAGGTATAAAATTGCAATTGATTGTTTGACCATTGAAGTGAATGATTTTTAAGTAGAGTGTTTTATGGATAACAAATTGAACATTTTTTTTAATATGGATGAAATCATGGTCCAAAAATTGATCTAGGTTTATTGTGTAGTGTGAAATTGATTTGGGTTGATTGTGTGGCGTAGAATCAATCTCAATGCATATAATGAACTTGACAAGCTTTGTAGCTTAAAAATCGATTTGCCTTGCCTTATGATATCTATATCCACAATGATGAAATGATGGTTTTAATAATAGACATGATATTTCTGTAATCTATGATCATACTTAACAGTGTTTCTGGCTGAAACTGTGTAGAGATTTTTAGCATCAACATTTAGGATCACACTTCATGATCCATCATCAAGGAAAGGATGAACTTAAGTATGATGGCTTTTGCAAACACCCTGGGGAGCTTACAAAGTGTGAGTCATGTTCTTACGCAAACCCTTAGGTAGGTTGATTCAATGACTTATGAACAAAGATCAAAGACAACAAACAAATATGCAATATGTCTATTGGCTACTAAGTATAGAGATGTTAATGTGGCAGTGAATGATTAAATGTGCTTAGGAATAAAATCTCTTAGTGTTGTCTCATGTATTAAAAGGAACTAGTGTTTATCCTTTTATACAACATACTAGAATACAATTAAAAATATTTTGTGTTCAAGTTAGTGCACAATAATGGATTGGATGGGGATGACACATGAGCAAATTGAATTTTAAAAAGATAGGGGTTGAATTTTGAATTTTGAATTGAACTAGGTAGGTAAATAGGTAACTCAAGGGTCAAAATTAGCTCTTGGTTATGTGTGAAGGTGGAATTAGGCTACATTAAGAGAACATTGCAATTCTTGGTGAAAAAACATCCCACTTTTATACTAGTCATTGCATAATGGCTAACTTGGTCAAAATGAGTCCAAAAGTAATGGGAAAAGTGTAGGTATGCAATTTTCACCATTACATTTTGCCCCCACTTTAACTTGCATGTGAACTTCTATGAAAATGCATCTCAAAGTAAAGGAATCAATCAACATGAAAGTAAAATAGTTTAGAAAATAAAATATCTTCAACACATTCTCCTTGTAATGAGTGATGTTGGCAACTTGGCAAACATCATTAATGGAGACATTGCTAGTATGATGAAGTTTGGTTGAGCATGATGTTTAATAGTGTTGTCATTGATGGAAAAAAGAAAAGGAAGAAAGATTAAACAAGGTTAGAACAGAGATTTTGGTCTGGCAAAGCAAACTTAAGCATTTTGGCTAAGTGTTGGCAGAGTACAAAGATAGTGACAAAGAGACGATATTTTGATTAGCGTTGGTCCGCAGTTGAAGATTTGGTCTTGCAGTTCTAGTAAGATGTTTATAGTCTTTAGATGATCTTAAATCCAAAGTTTCAACTTTTGATAATCTTTGGAAGTGTACCTTCAAGTAGTTTAAGTCCGGTATGACAGAAAACAGTACTGAACAAAGCAGAACACCTAATTATTTTGGTCCACATTCCTCCTGTATTGAATATTTTGTTATGCAGTTTTGAGATGTTGTAAACACATATATGAAGTCTCTAAATCCAAAGTTGTAGAGTTTGAAGTCCACCGAAAAGGTAGTTATGAGCATCTAAGTATCACTACAAGGTTTGACTATGATAGGGCATGTGTTCTAATGGTTCGCATATGACCACAAGTTGATATTATGATATGCGCTTTTGGAGTTACGTTCTGAGATGTCTGAAGAGTCTTGGATATGAATTTGAGCAAGTCTTGTGGTCAGCATTGAAAGTTGTAATCTGACAGATGGACTGAACTAGTGATAATCAGAGTTTAAGGCCGACCTAATACTTTGATTTGTGTGTGGCAAGATCTATTGATTAAAATCATATTCTAATTGGTTCTATAGTTAAAGCCGACATGTGTGAATATGTTTCAAGTGTTGAATTGGTTCGCAAGGTGTTTTGATGAAAAGGTTAGGCCGACAAGCTACACAATGCACAACTACACGCCTCATCTCTGTATTCCGACCTAATTTAAAGATTGTAAATGTTGCGGATATATATGAGATCCATTTTGATGTTTGACTGATGGGTGTGCGAATATTAATGTGTGTGTGTGCGACATGTGAAGTCTTGTGATTGTGTAAGGGCGACAAGTGTAGAAGAAGAGAGATCTTATACAAGCATATTAGTGTGACAGAACAGAGCATGATGAAGAGTTTTGAATCAGTTTTCTGAGCTTGATTGGAACTGTATCCATGCATTTGCAAATGCAATTTTAGCAGTGAGCCATCCTTTTTTTCTTTCCTTATGGCAGTGAGCCTATATGCAGTGAGCATCTTTCTTTGGACAATGAGTACATAAGGGCAGTGCACCTTTTATAATTTGGTATTGTTACTACATGATATATTGTGAGCTAACACTCTTTGTTGTTTTTCCTATTTTGAGTTTTCAAGATAAAAATTCTGGTGTCTATATGTTATGTTTTGTGATTGATCATTCTATGTTTAACTTGCTTTAATGTTGTTGAATGAGCAAATGGATTAATGGTTTAATTAGTGAATGGTTTAAGAGAATACTGAATCACCCTCCCCCTCTAAGTATTTTGGGTGTTCAACAATTGATATCAGAACTCGGTTCCTTAGAAGAAGTCTAACAGCTTGAAGAAGATCTTGGAGATTGAACACATAACAGATAAAAGGTATCCTACTCCTCTGAAGAAATTCATTCAACTGAAACTATAAAAGAAGAATGCATGGTTGTCAGTGAAGAAGAACTCAAAGCTACTCTTGAAGATCTTGAAAGAACTGAAGAAGAAAACAGCGACATCTTTTTCCGGGAGCAGCGGCGGCGGCGGCAACGGAGTCATAGATAAAGCAACCCTAATTTCCCTGCAACCGCACCGAACTTACGAACAGAAGCAGGCGACCACAAATGAGGCGCAATCAAGTTCCAAAGGAGGTCTCCCTATCGAAATCGGCGGGGGTTTATCTCGTAAACTCCGAAAAAAACATAGTTTGCCAGTCGACAACCCTACGGCTGTGGCTGTTGCTGCTGACGGATTAAATAGCAGCAATAATAATATCTCTGTCAAGGCTGAGGACGTCATCGTCAATACCATCAGAAAAGCTGGGTTCTGTGCAACAAATTCACAATCCTCCTCCCTTTTATTCACGGATTCCTCTGGAAAGACACCATTTAATGCTCAAGAAGAACAAAAGCGTGAGAAATTTCATCGTGGAATGACGCAGAAGATTTATTCGTGGACAAGTTTGTTCATGAATATGAGTTTCCTAATTTGGCAGCCCCTGCTCAAGATTTTATGTCAACAACATCTGCTGTTGCTGTTTCTGTCGCTGCAGATATTTCAGATTTTCTTATTGATGATTTGCTGGCTCAGGCTAGGTGAGCAAAATCGTCACGGCTGAGCTTGCTGTTAAAAAACTGTTTGCTGTTATACGCATCATATATATATAGATCTACACTACTCACAGAAACTGAGGTACGTGAAGTTTGCATCTTCCCGTTTCTTTACGTAAATAAAATAAAATCAATGAGGGTTTATCATGTAGAACAAATTCTAGTTTGGCTTAGTAAAAAATTCTCAACAGAGTTTAAAGTTCAAAGAAAGAAAGTCAGAATCTATCGCAACCCTTCTTTAAATTTATCAATTTATCTTTTTAAGATTCGAATGCGTTTTTTTTTAATTACAATTGTTTCCACATTCCCTGGGATCTTGCCGTCGACTTCCACACGCTCTCCGCTTAATCAAAATTTTTGTTTATGTAATCTTGTGGGCTACGTGGGCCTATCATTCATAAAGCCAAATCCCCTAATTATTTAAACGAATTTATTTAACTAGTAAGTGTGTTCAATTATGGTGTATTTTATTGCGGCCCCAACAGGTGGCGATACGAACAGGAACTTAGAATCATTTAATAGATAAAGTTGTATCCTCTTTTGATGGTCACCATCCGAGACAATATCCTCACACTACATTTGTATGGTATGGTGGGCTCTCCCCTCCCACCTTAACTTTAATAATGTTAAACAATCTTGTTTGTAACATAAATTCTTTGTCCTAGGAGAAGAGGAGCAAGCCATGCCCATGGCGAGAGTACATGGCATTTTGTGTTTAGATATTATGTTAGATGAGAAGATTGCTTAATTATAATGGTGGTTCTAGTATTTTTATTTGGGTGATATTTTTGTACTCTATTTTTATTTGGATGATACTTTTGTAGTATATCAAATTATGAATATTTTATTGGGATTTAATTGTACAGTTTTGAGTCAATTTTTATTGACTTTATTTAGGAAAGAGTGTACACCTTGAGTCCTCAATAATAGTTTTGTCACTCTCGTGTCAAATTCAATGTTGCTTTGTGTTAGATATCATTTTAGATACATTAGAATAGTGTTTTGCTGCAATGACCATAAAGACATTTCTTCATTGTACAAACATCTTTCTTAAAATGAAATGTAAGAATGTAGAGAGAACAACACTAAGAGATTAGTGAGGGATTTGTTTTCCTTTTTAGTTTGAAGGAATACCCATATATGTAACTTTTAGGTCCTCTTCTTCTAGTTTTCATTCGTAACGAGTGTATAACTTAAGTTATTGAAGATAGTTATGACACTTGTCTATCGAAAATGAAATTTAACTGTGGATCACACTTCATGATCCATCATCATGATGAGCTAGGAAATAAAATATGAAGATTGCAAAAACTAGATTGCATATATAATACTTAAGATAGTAGAACATGGCATCTCAAATCATGAACAACTCAAATAAATTGTAGGAGTAAACCATTGTCTTAGCATTGTTTCGAAAGGACTATATTTACAATCATCAAATTTGATTCTCAATTTTTCAAAGAATTTTTCTTTATAACATAATGCCCCCATAAAATGTATTGATGAGTTGGCTTGAGAGGCTTTCACAATCTATTGATAATAAATTTGTAAATCTTTTGATAAAAAGTTCTACACAATTTTACAATCTTCCCCAATTTAATTTTAATAGATAATGAAAATCTAATACTATTAATTGGTACCATCACTACACATCTCATCACTTTTACTACACATCTCATCATTTCCACTGCACATCTCATCACTTTCCTCACTTTCATTGAGGCTTACATATTTTTGATCAAATTAATGAGATTATGAATATTTATCATCTTTAGACAACATTTTATTATTATGAGTAATACTCTTCAAGAAATTTAGGCAGGAGTATTGATTTGAGAACTAATTCACCAATTTACATATTTGAGAGACTTATGGTCCATACGTTTTGTTGATATTCACTTCGTTTAAAAGTTAAGATTAATTTTAAAGAATTTTCAAATTTAATATAAAAAGTTTTTTGTATGAATTTGGATATTATGTCTCAGGTAACAAATTGATTTACTTTTTACCATTATTTCAAATTTTTTATATTGAAATAAAAAATTGGACTTTTTACTTTTAGTGTGGATCCTATGATTGTGATTCATGTGTGCTATTTGTATTCACAACCAAATAAATTGATGATTATTCGAGCTCCCCACCTAAGAAGCTCATATGTGACTAGATTTTTAGCTAACTATAGAGGTTTGACAATACTAGTTGTACATGCTTGGCATTTTTAACATATCTTAATTACAATTACATATAGTCATGTTTTATTTCAACTTATAAATATATTAATATCTTATATTTATAGGTAAATAATTGAATGTGAAGTTAAGAAAATTCTATTGCAAATTACAACAAGTGTTGACTTTTGTAATTTATAAGACAAACATTACATTAAGAAATCTTATTTTCTTTTTTTTTTCAATATTGTTAAAAATTAAAAAACATGATACAAAGTTATTAAAATATTATTTTATTTTATTTAAATTGATTATCTAATTCAAACATAATCAAATTAAATTAAATCTTCTTACTTGATTTGGCTTTCTTTTTTAATTATAAAATATTTGAAATGTTGTCAATTATATAAAGTCCATTGATTGTGATTTGAATTAAACTTTAAATAATTTAACGTCTATATTGCATCTCGACTCTCACCACTGTTTGTGGAAGGTGCACCAAAGCCAGACACAATAAGAAAACCTCCTATGCTATTGCCAATACTAGAAATCACAACTATTGACTACAAAGGGTTAGGAATGGGTAGGACATCATCTCTGACCTTGGGGCTAGTGGAACAAGAAAGAACCATGGGAGATAGCCCTGAAGCATGGATAAAAGTTGTGCGAGAGTTGATAGAACCACCTGTAGGAGTCCCATTAGCACCAGGAGCCACCAAGAGTGGAGGGAAGTCTACAAGTGAATGTTGAAGCAAAGATTCGGTTAGGGTTTCGCCATTGAGTGGGAGCACCATTTCAAATTTTCTATTTTATTTTAACTCAAAATATACATATTGTTGTCATTTAAATATTGATATATTTAAATATAATTTTATAAAGAAAATAAAAATAATTAAAAGAGATTTTAAAAAAAAAACATTCAATGTTATTTCAAAATTTTAAATAAACATTTTATGATTAATAATAATAAATTAATTAATCAATGCCATTAAGGGCATAGTTCAATGGTCAAGTCACATGGTTATTGTGGTGACCACCAAGGTTCAAACCCCTGCTGGGCCAACAAGCTCATGAGCTTTGAGTCCCATTAGGCCAACGAGTTTGCAGGTCTTGCTTCCTTGTAGGGCCTTTGCTGGGTCGATGACCTCGTGGCTTAAATCCCCCACTAGGCCAATGAGCTCGTGGGTTTGAACCTTTAGTGTTAATGCATATGTTCATGCCAAAGCATTCATGCTAGGGGATGAGGTCCCCATGCTGTGGACTCACTAGTTCATAACTTCAGTCAAAAGCATTAGGAAGCAACCCCATGATTGCATTTATCGATAAAAAAATTGCAAACTATTTTATTTATTCATAGAATAAATTATACTTATATGAATCATCTTTTATTACCAAAAGATAGATGAAAAATCTTCATGTGATTGTAATGGTTATATGTGACAACTCTTCTCTATAAGTTTCTCAAGCTTTTACTCTAATGTTCTATCATCTTCCCTTCTCATTTTGAAGCGAGGCCAAAATTTTATGTTTACTACATGTATTATGAGTGTCTTATTAAGACTTCTCATATCGTATGTATGTCTTATTATTTTCATACCTAGAATTCCTCCAACTCAAACATAGAATCTCCCATTTGGAATTGATTTCTCACACTACATTTAGGGTTTTATTGCAATTCATTTAAGAAATCAAAAATAATATTTGTGCAAGGAATTTCAATGCAAAGAAAGTTCACCATATTATGGTATGCATAGATTTTACACCTTTTGTATATTTGTCTAAAATTGTGTCAATTTTTTTTTTACAATTGGTATTCACCTTCATAAGCTAATATTATTTGTAGCTTGCTATTTTGTGAGAGAAAAAATGAGGGCAACATTGTAAAATGCATTATATTATAATATCATTTTATTTATTAACTTTGGTAAGATTGTAAAGGAAAATAAAGTCTCTTTAATGTTAATCTAATTTAATCAAAATGAAATGTTTATAGTTTAATTTAGATTAATTAAACGGTATTTTGTAGGTTAATGTATTCTAAAATTAAATGTTAAAATATAAAAATAAATTGAAATAAATAAAGATACTTAATTTTGTGACCAAAAAATAAATAAAGTTTGATGTTGATGTTGAAATAAGGATGTCTTGGGATGAAAATGAAACCATATAGTCTATGAATCTACATTATGAAAGGTCAAGTCCATGGATCTAACCTACAAAAATATCTTACACTTATAGAAATGATATGATAATATGAACAACTCTGCTTCTAGATTCTCCTCATGGATCTAACCTACAAAAATGTCTTACACTTATAGAAATGATCTGATAATATGAACAACTCTGCTTCTGGATTCTCCTAATTTTCCTCTACTTTATCTAACATTTTTTGCTATCTAAAACTAGAAGTATTTAAAAATATCTTGAAAGGATTTATCATTGTACCACAAGGGGGCATATTCTCCTAGGTCAACCCCTAAATAAATTAGGTAAAAGATCAAGGACAACACTCTTAATCCATATATATGCTTCTATTATGAATGTGTGGATCTAAATTTGTTTTAGAGCACCAATCAAAGTGCTTCCTTCCCTAAATGCAAATAATATTTGAATAAATTCTTATACAATCAAATAAATACAATTGAATTAAATACAAGTACATAGTAATAAATCACACAAATATATGTTTATTTAGCCCTAGTTGGGAAAGGAAGGGGTGAGAGTCAGCAACAAATTTAATTTGAATTTTAAAATGTTAGAAATCAAATTTGTGGGTGTTAGGTTGATTCTATGAGCATGAAATTGACACATAAAATTATGAGAGCAACTTAGTTCAATCTTCTCATTCTACTTCCAACACATATAAGAAGTTGCAATTCTTAGCTATGGTTCACAAATTATGCTCAAACTAGTGGACAACTATCTTTTGGCTATTAGGAAAAAAGGTAGTAGAATCAAGGTGAGAATAAAATATCTAATGATAAGTAGATGGATGAGTGTAATAAATGAAGAGTACATGAGAATGTGAAAAATGTGAATAGAGTAGAGGATAATGCATGTGATCAAGTGTGTGTATAGGGATAAGTAAAGGCTAGAGGAAAGAGCTCAACTATGTGTATAAGATTGCACCATTTATCAATATGTATATGTATCAAGAAATTCTCTCAAAATGAACACAAAATGACATGGATATCCAAATTTCACCATCACAAAGATATAACATGGCCTTTTTTTAATTTATTATAAGAGAACACAAGATTAACAAAATATTTTATTTAAAAAATGGTATAGATCTTTATAATAATTTTTAAAACATTAAATACTAAAAGATAATAAATGGATAATATTTTGGGAGTCTAGGATGTGAAAAATCTAAAGTTCAATTTATTAAAAAAAATGGTGATATCTATTAAATAAAAGATGAAATTATAAAATATACATAATTTTACAAATAAAATATTCTTGGGAAGGTATCCACAATGCACCATAATAGTGGCAACTAAAATGAAACTATTATCAAGCATCAAATATTGTTTAAAATATTAAGACTACTAAAGAAATTAAACAAATAACTAGAATATAATACTTAAGCATATTCCATTACACAGAAGGACTCGAGGATCATCTTTTACCAGGATAAACACCCATGTTGAAGGCTCCTTAAGAGGATGATTCAATGCCTCTACCCATCTTTTGGGAGAGCTAGCAATATCCGCTATTCAACCACAGTACCTCACCAAGGTAGAGTATAGAGCTTACCAAATCTTGTTGCTTTAGATAGGATAATGGCTATGCCACCTTTGAGGACCCAATAAAAAAGAGAAATTGGGAGGAAGCTAATGAAGTATGTGGATCAAAGTACAAGGTGAACTCACCTTATCCTTGAGCAAATCTTAGAGATATTGAACTGCTAAACTGCCTCCTTTTCTTTTTATGCTTAGATCTGAAAAATAATTAAAGTAAGAAAATGAAGTTTTTCACTAAAAAAAATCTTTTGCAAAGATCTCACTACTAAAAATTACAAAATTTCTTAATTTCTAGAGTTGAAAATAGTTCTCAAAAAAATTCTAAATATAAACAATATATTTTGAAAAATAAGAAAAATTCCTAAAGAAAATAGTCTTCAAAATGATAAGATTAGAAATAATAAAAAGGAAAAAATACTATGAATATGTTTTCAAGTCCAAAACTAGAGCTAAAAATAGTTCTAAAAAAATTCTAAACCTAAATAATATATTTTGAAAAATAAGCAAAATTGTTAAAGAAAATAGTCTTCAAGGTGATAAGATTAGACTAATTAAAAAGAAAAAATAATATGAATCTCTTTTCAAGAACTTTGGACTTAAAGAGCAAGTCTAAAAAATACATTTGAAAGTCTCAAGCTAAACATCTACTAGGCATTCTAGATAAGTAATTTAACCTAAATGATACATTTGTTCCTCTAGAAAAAAAATCCATATAAACTAAACATCATAGAAAGAGCCTAAAACAAAGAAACCAGAGCCTAAGTAAAAAATTTAGACCCCATCATCTATCAAGCTTGTAAGAAAACAACATAGAAGCTTGTATAGATTCCCAAAAGTGATTGGGATGCATAAGTTACATTAGACATACTATAGTTTTATTATTTTACCTAGTTTTTATTCAATGGTTTTATTACTTTCTCTTTATGTTTTATTATTATAATGATGAAGATTCTTTGATTCCTAATTATTAGGTTGTTAAATCTAATCTAGCACAAGTTCTTTATTTTGTTATGTTAAATTTTTCCTCTTTATTTAACAAACTTCAATTTTTTTTAGAAATTTAAACTCAACATAATGTATACTTATAAATTATTGTTAGGTTGTTAAATCTAAGCTAGTATAAGTGTTTTATTTGTTATGTTAAATTTTTTCTCTTTGTTTAACAAATTTTTTTTTAGAAATTTAAATTCAACAGTATACTTATAAATTATTTGAATTTGAAATTTAAATTCAACAGTATACTTATAAATTGTTTGTAAGTTTTCAAACAAAAATAATAAAAGTTTGTAATAAATTTGTAGAAACTCATATTAGTTTTATTTTGTCATTCCAAAACTTTTAAGTTTTTGTAGAAACTCATATTAGTTTTATTTTGTCATTCCAAAACTTTTAAGTTTTCAAACAAAAATAATAAAAGTTTGTAATAAATTTGTAGAAACTCATATTAGTTTTATTTTGTCATTCCAAAACAAGGAGAGTAGTTTTTAAAAGGTAGAACAAAGTTTTATTACAAAACTTTCAACTAACCAAGAAGTAGTTACAACTATAACTTGTAGAACATAATATTAACAATGAATTCTTTCAATTATATCACAAGTAATCTCTTATAGTTATGTATTTTGGGTAGGAAACATACCTTGTGAAACTAAATAAATTTAAACCAACTCAATAATTACTTATTATTTATGATTTCCAATTCAAAAGACAATACACCTTAAACTATGTTCTTTATAGAAACGTTATATGACAATTCAAAATAGATATAATTTCCTAAAACTCATCTCTAACACTCCCTTGTTTCTACCTCATTAAAAAAGAATTGTCTTATAAAATGAAACGAAGTTTTTCTTAATTTATTCACTAGTATATTTATATTTAAAAATATATATCTACAGTACACTAAGAGATATCCTCCA
Organism: Cunninghamia lanceolata; assembly: GCA_027924645.1. NCBI lineage: Eukaryota > Viridiplantae > Streptophyta > Pinopsida > Cupressales > Cupressaceae > Cunninghamia > Cunninghamia lanceolata. The sequence continues at coordinate 20,540,383 of BSBN01000213.1, forward strand.
ATTTCTTTTTTGGTTTTGGTTTTGGTTTTTTTAATAAATTGTTCGCAGCTAGAATGCAAGCATTTCATTTCCCATTAAATATATTTTTTATTCTTGGCATTTATAAATTACTCACAGCCACAATATTTGCATTTTGGTTTAAAATAGCAAAATCAGTGGTGTTTCATTATGATCCTCTATCTTAATAATCTCATGCATATAAATCATATTTTTTTTTGTTTTTTAGATTGGAATCTTATAAAATTATACGAAATCTTGGAATCTTTCAACTCTTCAACTCGACCCCTACTCTAATTGCAAAATAATATTAAATATAAGTATTAAAATATTTGCAATTATAAAGTGTAATTCATTTATTATAAATAATATAATTAATTAAAGCTTTAAAAAATATTTCAAATCTATTTAATGTATTTAAATCCCTAAAATAAGTGCTAGACATAAAACAAATAATCTTAATATAAATTCATATTTTTAAAATATTAATTTATAATTATTTATTATCTCAAAAAGTTTAGAATAGTTTAACCCCTCATAATGAAATATTTGTGTAAATATAAAATTAAAGCTATAGAAACATCTAAAAATATATATCTAATATTAAAAATATATCTACTATTAAAGACTAATTGAATCTAAAGAACATTAAAGAGTTATAAAAGAAAAACTACCTCTTAAAAAAACTAATATTAAATTTATGGAAAAAAATAATAAAATAAGAAGTTAAGAAGTGCTTCGTTCTTATTGACAAAGGTAGTTGGCGTGTTTGATTTGACCTATATATCCTATTCTTCTTATGAATATTAGACTTGAAGTAGCATATGAGTACCTAAAATCTACATTAAAATTAGGTGTGATCATGCCTGCAATTGTGTCTAGGGCTCATGCAATCTTATCTTGTTTGGTGTGATTCTATCTTTATTGGTTGCTTGCCTTTGAAATTTTTACCTTAGTTGTAACAACTAAATTAGGATCAAGGCAGTGTTAAAGAACAACTTTAGGAGCTTTTTATGCTAGTATTAAAGTGTGATACTCCTTGCACCTTTGTCAAGTCCCCTATCATTTTTCTTAATAATTTGTATGGAAAAGATTTAATTGCACACAATATGTAGGATGCTCAATACAAAATTTTCTATGTCCTAGTATAAAGTGCTTTGATTTGGATGTTCTAAATACCCTCTATAATGATCAAGTGCTTGTGAGATGCTATGAGATGATCAATAAGTGCCCTAAGACTTGCCTTTAAATATATTATCTAAGTTGACAAATTCAAAAAATTTCTTAGCACAAGTCAATGAAAAATTATCCAATTTTAGAAGGGTGTTGGCATGGCAAATGTGAAAATTGGAATTGAATAAGGAAGATGTGATTGTATTTGTAATTATGTCTAGGAGATGAAATCATACATGTAGTTTCAACTAAAGTGGGGAAATAGGTAGAATTTAAGTTGGGTCCAAACCATAGGAATTAGATTAGCAGAAAGAAAATAAAATTACAATGATTTTTACTCCTTTTTAGGACCACTTTCAATAACTTTAGTATTGAAGCCTTGTTCCTTCATATACATTCTAATTTAATATAATTGTATGTGTAATTATAGTTTTTAATATAAACGAAATGCAAAATTTAGCTTTAACCCTAAAGATAAATGAAATGTAAAATTTCTTTTAGAAGTTGAAATGGTATATGTAATGAATAAATTAATAAGCATGTAACTCACAATTTGTTATAAAGTTGGTTATGGGAGTTTTAGCCAGTATTAAATAGGTGAATGTCGGTTTCAATTTGATAGTTAAGTGGTTAAATAAAGCTAGATTTGTTGTAGTTTTTTATCCTCTTGGAGGCTATATGCAATCTTTTTTAGTTGAATAAAAATGTAGAAGTATTATGTGTAAATATTGTGTTGATTCTCTTTGTAATATTTTTTAGTTGAATAAATTATAGAAGCATTATGTGTAAATATTGTGTTCTACATTTCCCAATTCTCTTTTATCATGGTATCAAAGATAGACTAGATGTAATTCCTATAGAAGAGTACCCAAAAAAAATTAGACTCTATGAAATATAGTACTCAGTAGGATATGGATAGAGTAAGATAGATAGAGTTAGATTAGGGATGAAAAAATTTTCTAATAAGTGTGTAATCATTCTATTGTTAGAGAATCATATGGCTATATAGGTTGCTAAACAAACTATGCATGCTAATTGTTTATATGTAGATATACCATCAAACCATTCTTTAAAAATGAATGTCTTTTACCTAGTAAAATAAAGATTTCCATTAGAGAATAATGTGCACTCCAAATTGTGTGAAGCTACATATAGATTGGTGCAAGTAATCTCTAAGTTTAGTGAAGGCCCAATCTAGTAGCATTGAGACATTATGCTTGTGTTTATCATTGCCATTAAGGAGGAGCAATTGTGCATGAGTTGTTGATTCAGTAAAGAAGATACAACATCAAGTGCATTCTTCCTATTGAGAAAGACTTGTAAAAATGATTTTGATATAGATTTGCTGAGAGTGCTTTATAGACTACTACCCATAAAGTGAAGGAGAAGACCATCTACCTCTTAAGTTTGTTGTTGTGCAACAAGAAATCTACTATGATTAAAAACTCGTGAGCATACATAGATCCTTTATTTCTAGAATAAGGAAAGAAAAAAGAAGAGGGGTGACTATATTAGTTTCATTTCATTTAGTACTAAGGATTCTTTAATTATTGCAAGCATGTAAGTATTATTTCTTATTTTGAAGAGGATGAATATATGAGTATGGAGTATTGTTTAATAATTTTAAGTGTTCTAGAATTTAGGAGTTGGGACGGTGGAAGTTAAGAACTTTAGGATTTAATGTGAACTTAAAAATTATACCTTTATAATGTTTATAAGGGGATGAGACAAGAGAAGATGCTTACAAGAATTTTTCATTCTATATTTTTTTTGGTCAATCAAATGAATACATAATTCATTTCTTCTTTAAGGGGGAGTGTTAGACTTGTTGAATTTTGATAGTTTGTTAGAGGGCTCAAAGTAGGGGTTAGTGTTAGTTTTAGTTTGATAGTTAAATAGCTTAACTAGAACAAGAATTATAAGAGTTTTTGATCCTCTTAAAGGCCATATGTATTCTTCTTTAGTTGAATAAATTATAAAAAATATATCTACATTTCCTAATTTTTTTATTAATGTAAACTTACAGATTGAAACAAAAGAAAAGCAACCTTATAATATAATTAGATTTATGTGGGCTAGTGACAAACAAAACAATTGACACATTAATCACAATGTATTATTCTTTCAAAAAGAAGAGTTATTTCTCTCTTCTAAAAAGAGCTTATATAATTGTTGTATTGTAACAAATGTACAATGTTTATGAAGGTGCCCAAGCTCTTAAATAAAGAGCTAGGTCCCAATTAAATAGCCCAACAAATTATTATAATCTATATATTATTATATAATTTTTGGTCCCAATTAAATAGCCAATAAATTATAGTAATATATATATATATATATATATATATATATATATATTTCAAAATAATTAATATAAAGTGGAAAAAAACAAAACTCTTTTTTTAAAAAACATCTTAGACTATTTCAAAATAATTAATATATAAAGTAGACAAAAACAAAACTCTTTTTTCAAGAAAATATCTTATACTATTTCAAAATAAAATATTTTTTGATATTTTTAATTTCTAAATTAATATATTCATTAAAAATTAAACAATTGTCTATTAATTTCATCTAACTTCAATATTTTTATAATTAATTTTACAAATCATATTATTATAATAATATAATTTTTTAATGGGGCAGGGCCCTCCTGTTGTAAGGAAGAAGGTCACTAGGTCCAGTCTCCCCCATCCCTGCCGTACCCAAGGGTGTGCCTCGCCAAAATAACACCTGTTTATTTATTAAAATATTAACAATGCAAAATTTATGAAATGTATATTTGGCCAGCGAATGACTTTCACTTTCACACATTCTAGAATTTTCTTCTCAGTCACCTTTGTATATCCTCTTTATCCTGACACGCTGTGTCGGTGGTTAGATGACTTAACAATCAAGTACTTACCCTATTTGAGAGATACAAATTTGTCCATATCATAATCAAAGATTTTTTAAAATATCACAGAGCTTACGGTCGATTTGCAACTGGCTTCCTTCCGCCCATGACAAAATATTACTGCTGCTTTTTTTCAGCATTTCTGGCCGAAGAATCCACCTTTATACAGTCAACTGAGAATTCTACTCCCAAGTTGTCGCCAAACATAAGTATTATAGTTTCAATCCCTGGATATTTCCTGCCAACAATTTGTGCTGGCGGAGATCCGTTCAATCAAGATAAAAACTCAATAAAACAGCAGGCATTTTGTCTCAGCTGTTTAAAGAATTAGACACAACTATTCAAACCTAACTGGGACTTCCAAGTTTGTTTAAATTATATAGAAATTACAATTTATCATGTGTTTAAGCAATTTTCAGATTTGTTTTCATTAGAGTAAAAATTACAGACTTATTTGACTGTTTAAGTAGTTCTCGAATTTGTTTCCAGTACAGTGGAAATTACAAGTTATTCATAGTTTTAAGCTATTCCGAAATATAAATTTGGAAATAGAAATAGGATAATTGAGTTTATGGTGAACAATGCTGTATAATTTTTTCCAAATAAAAATACATATTCACAATGTTTTCATCAGGATTCAACTGCGTAGTTTTTCAGATTCATATAAGCTGAAAGAGAGAAGCAATTGACACAATTAAAAGGAAAAAGCTACCAACAAAACTTAACTGTTAGTGCCAAATCTAACCCAAGCTCACATTTATGATGATATCAAATACCCAGCTGTTCTCTATCAGCGCTTGTAATACAGGCGTACAAATCGTCACTACAACCACCAAACCTATTTTAATCAGTACTGCACACATATTAAAAAACAAACAAACCAACCAACCACTGATAGAAGGAAAATGGTTGACACTGTCATAATTTAACATTTCTTCCATTGAAATCTGGAAAACCAAAACCAAAAGCACATTCCAATCTCTCCTAACAAACATGTTTTCAATCTGAACCGCACATCCTAATAAAGATGCCTAGGCAGTCATCTAGGGAAACAAATCCCACTCTTTATTAAGATATAAAAATAAACAAAATTAGGTAAAAGAGAGACTCTCTAGTCGGATCCCAATCACTTTAATTGATATAATATCAATGGGTCCAGTGGTCAAGAAGTTAATATTAATTATCTAAATGTTTAAGAACAGCTGATTTTAATAATACAATTAAAATGTAAGTTAACTGCAAACCAATTTAAAACAAATATCAATACACCTACTTATATAGTCTGAATTTTCGACTTCCAAATATTTTGATTTTTTCTTTGACTCGTTCAATCCCACTGTCCTCCATGTTCTCTACATGAGAAGACATGAAAAAGAGAAGTCAGTAGGATTTTGACTAAAAATCGATTTTTGACAAATATTTAATCCACTGTCCTCCATGTTCTCAATGTTCTCAACAGGAGAAGTCATACTGAAAATTAATTTTTGACAAAATTTCTGCGCAGGTACATTGACGGGATGTTTAAGCTCTTCCTACTTATATATGGTAGTCTTATTCATAGACTCTACACATTTAAATAATTTTTTCTAAAAAAAAACAATTTACAGACTTTTTTCTAAAAAGAAAACAATCTACAGACAACTACTTAAATTAGTTAAGTTAGTTAAGTTGACTATATATCAATAAAAAAATCAACACACCTAATTAAATATAGTACAGTGTTATATAATATTACCATTAACAGGAGGTTCATAGTGTACAGGTAAAAATTAAAGTGCAGTCGACCCCAATTGAACATATAAAACCTTCCCCAGAAATTTAACAAAAAGATTTCTTTCAATCAACCTAATACATTACTTGTACTTTGTTCCTGCGCTGTAGTCCACTTCAGACATTTCTGGTACTAAATTTCCCTGTGTGTTGAGAAATTGATGGAAAAAACACAAGCTTCTTAAAGGCAAATCCATGGCCTCTGGTTGTCCAGGAAGACTAAAACCCTGAAATCCCTTTCAAATAATTTGCGGTCCACATTTTCACACTTGTCACAGTAGGCAAAACCCCAGCTCATCATATACATAAATAAACCAAAAACATCCACGTACATGTTACGGATAATCGATAAAGAAATACTAATCGTACAGCGCAACTTGTGTAGTACATTCCCCGTGAAAACTTTTTTCCCTTATTCCAGGCCATTCTACCCGGTTTTCAGGGCCCGCAGACTCTTGAAGTCATTTCACTGAAAAGAAGGTAAAAAAAGAAGTTGGTGTGTAAGGAACCTCGTTTGACACAGAGACCTCTATAAATAAAAAATTAAAATCATCCATGGATGCCGCTTGGGGAGTTAAACGGTGGAGTTGTGAGTAAAAAGTAAAATTGATACCTAAACAAGACACGTCGCATTACCGTGTGCAACTCTGTCAATGACACGAGATTTTAGGTATGTTGATTTGGAAAGGAAAATAAAGAACCGTTTCCAAAAAGCTTTAATTATAGATTATTTATTTGGTATTAAATATATTTATTTTAAGATTTTATGAGCTACATAATTAATTGTAAATAGGCCCACACCTTTTTTGAAATAACCAAAATCGATTAGAGTGAGTGAGTTTTTAGTTATGTGATTTAAAATGAAATTTTGGTATTATATGTCATATTTTGTGGGTTGTTCTTAAACATCATCTATTTCACTAGTCAATGGTTAATTTTGGTCAATAAAAATAGGATAAATATTTACCTCTTTTTGTTGTGAAGGAGGTATTAAATTGCTATTGATTGTTTGACCATTGAAATGGATGGTGTTTAAGTAGAGTGTGTTTTATGGATAACAAATTGAACATTTTTTTTAATATGGATGAAATCATGGACCAAAAATTGATCTAGGTTTATTGTGTAGTGTGAAATTGATTTGGGTTGATTGTGTGGTGTAGAATCAATCTCAATGCATATAATCAACTTGACAAGCTCTATAGCTTAGAAATCGATTCGCCTTGCCTTATGATATCTATATCCACAATGATGAAATGATGGTTTTAATAATAGACATGATATTTCCGCAATCTATGATCATACTTAAGAGTATTTTTAGTTGAAACTGTGTAGAGATTTTTAACATCAACATTTAGGATCACACTCCATGATCCATCATCAAGAAAAGAATGAACTTAAGTACCGAGTTTATGAGCAGAAGCGGGCGGTTTATCTCGTAAACTTCGAAAAAAAAATAGTTTGCCAGTCGACAACCCTACGGCGATGCCTGTTGTTGCCGACGGATTAAATAGCAGCAATAATAATATCTCTGTCAAGGCTGAGGACGTCATCGTCAATACCATCAGAAAAGCTGGGTTCTGTGCAACAAATTCACGATCCTCCTCCCTTTCATTCACGGATTCCTCTGGAAAGACACCATTTAATGCTCAAGAAGAACAAAAGCCTGAGAAATTTTCATCGTGGAATGACGCAGAAGATTTATTCGTGGACAAGTTTGTTCATGAATATGAGTTTCCTAATTTGGCAGCCCCTGCTCAAGATTTTATGTCAACAACATCTGCTGTTGCTGTTTCTGTCGCTGCAGATATTTCAGATTTTCTTATTGATGATTTGCTGGCTCAGGCTAGGTGAGCAAAATCGTCACGGCTGAGCTTACTGTTAAAAAACTGTTTGCTGTTATACGCATCATATATATATATATATATATAGATCTACACTACTCACAGAAACTGAGGTACGTGAAGTTTTCATCTTCCCGTTTCTTTACGTAAATATAATAAAATCAATGAGGGTTTATCATGTAGAACAAATTCTAGTTTGGCTTAGTAAAAAATTCTCAACAGAGTTTAAAGTTCAAAGAAAGAAAGTCAGAATCTATCGCAACCCTTCTTTAAATTTATCAATTTATCTTTCTAAGATTTGACTGCGTTTTGTTTTAATTACAATTGTTTCCACATTCCCTGGGATCTTGCCTTTCGACTTCCACACGCTCTCCGCTTAATCAAAATTGTGTTTATGTAATCTTGTGGGCTACGTGGGACTATCTTTCATAAAGCCAAATCCCCTAATTATTTAAACGAATTTATTTAACTAGTAAGTGTGTTCAATTATGGTGTATTTTATTGCGCCCCCAACAGGTGGCGATACGAACAGGAACTTAGAATCATTTTATAGATAAAGCTGTATCCTCTTTTGATGGTCACCATCCGAGACAATATCCTCACACTAGATTTGTATGGTATGGTGGGCTCTCCACTCCCATGTTAACTTTAATAAGGTTAAACAATCTTGTTTGTAACATGAATTCTTTGTCCTATGAGAAGAGGAGCAAGCCATGCTCATGGTGAGAGTACATGGGCATTTTGTGTTTAGATATTATGTTAGATGAGAAGATTGTTTAATTGTAATGTTTACTTTGTATTTTTATCTGGGTGATATTTTTTTAAGTGTATTTTTATTTGGATGATATTTTTGTAGTATATTAAATTATGAATATTTTATTGGGATTTAATTGTACAGTTTTGAGTCAATCTTTATCGACTTTGTGATATATATCATTTCAGATACATGAGAATAGTGTTTAATTGTAATGACCATAAAGACATTTCTTCATTGTACAAACATCTTTCTTAAAATGAAATGTAAAAATGTAGAGAGAACATCACTAAGAGATTAGTGAGGGAATTTTTTTCCTTTTTAGTTTGAAGGAATAACCATATATGTAACTTTTAGGTCCCCTTCTTCTGATTTTCATTCGTAATGAGTGTATAACTTAAGTTCTTGAAGGTAGTTTTGTCACTTGTCTATCGAAAACAAAATTAACTATGGATCACACTTCATAATCCACCATCATGATGAGCTAGGAAATAAAATATGAAGATTGCAAAAACTAGATTGCATGTATAATACTTATGATATTAGAACATGTCATCTCAAATGATGAACAACTCAAATAAATGGTAGGAGTAAACCATTGTCTTAACATTGTTTTGAAAGGACTATATTTACAATCTTAGCAAATTTGATTCTCAAACTACAAGTGTTTCTGGCATTCTCAATCTTATATTTATAGGTAAATAATTGAATGTGAAGTTCAAATCAATTTCTGGCATTCTTAAGAAAATTTTATTGCAAATTACAAGTGTTTATTAAGATAGAAATCTTATTTTCACTTTTTATTTTATTTAAAAATATTGTTAAAAATTAAAAAAACATGATACAAAGTTATTAAAATATTGTTTTATTTTATTTAAATTGATTATCTAATTCCAACATAATCAAATTAAACTAGATCTTCTTACTTGATTTGGTTTTCATATATATATATATATATAATGTTGTCAATTATATAAAGTCCATTGATTGTGATTTGAATTAGACTTAAAATTTAAATTCTATATTGCATCTTGACTCTCACCATTGTCCAAGGAAGGTGCACCAAAGCCAGACACTACTAGAAATCACAACTATTAACTGCAAAGGGTTAGGAATGGGTAGGACATCATCTCCAACCTTGGGGCTAGAGGAATGAGAAAGAATCATGGGAGATAGCCCTGAAGCATGGATAGAAGTTGCACGGGAGTTGATACAACCACTTGCAAGTGTGCCATTAGCACTAGGAGTCACCGAGAGTGGAGGGAAGTCCACACGTGAATGTTGAAGCAAAGATTCGGTCAAGGGTCCGCCATTGAGTGGGAGCACCATTTCAAATTTTCTATTTTATTTTAACTCAAAATATAAATATTGTTGTCAATTAAATATTGATATATTAAATATAATTTTATAAAGAAAAAATAAAAATAATTGAAAGAGGATTTTTTTGAAAAAACCATTCAATGTTATTTCAAATTTTTAAATAAATTTTTTATGATTAATAATAATAAATTAATTAATCAATGCCATTAAGGGCATAGTTTGATGGTCGAGTCACATGGTTATTATGGTGGCCACCAAGGTTCAAACCCCCGCTGGGCCAATGAGCTCGCATGGCCTCTGCTGGGTCGATGAGCTTGCAACTTAAAGCCCCGACTAGGCTAATGAACTTGTAGGTTTGAACCTTTAGTATTAATGCAGGTGTTCATGCCAAGGTATTTGTGCCAAGGCGTTCATACTAGGGGACGAGGTCCCTCATGTTGTGACCTCACCAATTCATAACTTCGGTCAAAAGCATTAGGGAGCAACCCCTAGTTGCATTCACCGATCAAAAAATTTGTAAATTATTTTAATACTTATATGAATCATCTTTTATTACCAAAAGAGAGATGAAAAAGCTTCATGTGATTGTAATGGTTATATGTGACAACTCTTCTCTATAAGTTTCTCAAGATTTTACTCTAATGTTCTAGCATCTTCCCTTCTCAATTTGAAGCGAGGCCGAAATTTTATGTATCCTACATGTATTATGAGTGTCTTATTAAGACTTCTCATATCGTATGTATGTCTTATTATTTTCATACATAGAATTCCTCCAACTCAAAACATAGAATCTCGCCTTTGGAATTGATTTCTTACACACTACATTTAGGGTTTTATTGTTCATTTAAGAAATAAAAAATAATATCTTTGCAAGGAATTTCAATGCAAAGAAAGTTCACCATATTATGGTATGCATAGATTTTACACCTTTTGTATATCTAGTTAAAATTGTGTCACTTTTTTTTTACAATTGGTAGTCACCCTCGTAAGCTAATATTATTTGTAGCTTGCTATTTTGTGAGAGAAAAAATGAGGTTAACATAGTAAAATGAATTATATTATAATATCATTTAAGAAACAATGATAATAATAGTTTTATTATCTTTGGTAAGATTGTAAAGGAAAATAAAGTCTCTTTAATGTTAATCTAATTTAATCAAAATGAAACGTTTATAGGTTAATTTAAATTAATTTAGATTAATTAAATGGTAGTTTGTGGGTTAATGTATTCTAAAATTAAATGTTAAAACTATAAAAATAAATAAAGATACTGACCAAAAATAAATAAAGTTTGATGTTGATATTGAAATAAGGATGTCTTGGGATTAAAATGAAACCATGATAGTCTATGAATCTACATTATGAAAGGTCTTGAGTCCATGGATCTAACCTACAAAATGTCTTACACTTATAGAAATTATATGATAATATGAACAACTCCACTTCTAGATTCTCCTCATGTATCTAACCTACAAAAATGTCTTACACTTATAGAAATGATATTATAATATGAACAACTCTGCTTCTAGATTCTCCTAATTTTCCTCTACTTTCTTTGTCATTTTTGGCTATCTAAAACTAGAAGTATTTAAAATATCTTGAAAGGATTTATCATTGTACCACAAGGGGACATATTCTCCTAGGTCAACCCCTAAAAAACTTAGGTAAAATATCAAGGACAACACTCTTGATCCATATATATGCTTCTAGTTTGAATGTGTGGATCTAAATTTGTTTTAGAGCACTAATCAAAGTGCTTCCTTCCCTAAATGCGAACAATATTTGAATAAATTGTTATATGTAATCAAATAAATACAATTGAATTCTTTTAAATACAAGTACATAGTAATAAATCACATAAATATATGTTTAGTTAGCCCTAGTTGGGAAAGGAAGGGGTGAGAGTTAGCAAAAAATTTAATTTCAAATTTAAAATGTTAGAAATCAAATTTGTGGGTGTTGGGTTGATTCTATGAGCATGAAATTGATACATAAAACTCCAAGAGAAACTTAGTTCAATCTTCTCATTCTACTTCCAACACATATAAGAAGTTGCAATTCTTAGCTGTGGTTCACAAATTATGCTCAAACTAGTGGACAACTATCTTTTGGCTATTAGAAAAAAGGTAGTAGAATCAAGGTGAGAATAAAATATCTAAGGATAAGTACATGGATGAGTGTAATAAATGAAGAGTACATGAGAATGTGAAAAATGTGAATAGAGTAGAGGATAATGCATGTGATCAAGTGTGTGTATAGGGATAAGTAAAGGCTAGAGGAAAGAGCTCAACTATGTGTATAAGATTGCACCATTTATCAATATGTATAAGTATTGTGACATTCTCTCAAAATGAATGCAAAATGACGTGGATATCCAAATTTCACCATTACAAAGATATAATATGGCCTTTTTTTAATTTATTATAAGAGAACACAAGATTAACAAAATATTTTTTAAAAAATAGTATAAATCTTTATAATATTTTTTAAAACATTCAATACTAAAAGATAATAAGTGGATAATATTTTGGGACTCTAGGATGTGAAAAATCTAAAGTTTAATTTAAGAAAAAAAATGGTGATATCTATTAAATAAAAAATGACAATATAAAATATACATAATTTTACAAATAAAATATGCTTGGGAAGGTATCCAAAATGCACCATAATAGTGGAAACTAAAGTGATACAAATATCAAGCATCAAATATTGTTTAAAATATTAAGACTAGTAAAGAAATTAAACAAATAACTAGAATAGAATACTTAAGCATATACCATTACACAAAAGGAATCAAGGATCATCTTTTACCAAGATAAATACCCATGTCAAGGACTCCTTAAGAGGATGATTCAATGCCTCTACCCATCTTTTGGGAGAGCTAGCAATAGCTACTATAACCAAAGTACCTCACCAAGGTAGAGTATAGAGCTTACCAAATCTTGTTGCCTTAGATAGGATAATAGCTATGCCACCTTTGAGGACCTAATAAAAAATAGCAATTGGGAGGAAGCTCATGAAGTACATGGAACAAAGTACAAGGTGAACTCACCTTCTCCTTGAACATATATTAGAGATATTGAACCTCTAAAATGTCTCCTTTTCTTTTTATGCTTAGATCTGAAAAATAATTAAAGTAAGAAAATGAAGTTTTCACTAAGAAAATTCTTTTGCAAAGATCTCACTGCTAAAAATTACAAAATTTCTTAATTTCTAGAGCTAAAAATAGTTCTCAAAAAAATTCTAAATATAAACACTATATTTTGAAAAATAAGAAAAATTCCTAAAGAAAACAGTCTTCAAAGGTGATAAGATTAGAATAATAAAAAGGAAAAAATACTATGAATATGTTTTCAAGTCCAAAATTAGAGCTGAAAATAGTTCTAAAAAATTCTAAACCTAAATAATATATTTTGAAAAATAAGATAAATTCTTAAAGAAAATAGTCTTCAAGATGATAAGATTAGAATAATTAAAAATAAAAAATAATATGAATCTATTTTGAAGAACTTTGAATTTAAGAGCAAGTCCAAAAAATACATTTGAAAGTCTCAAGCTAAACATCCACTAGACATTCTAGATCAGTAATATAACCTAAACGATACATGTCTTCCTCTACAAGAAAATTCATATAAACTAAACATCATAGAAAAGTAATTTAACCTAAACGATATGTGTTCCTCTACAATAAAATCCATATAAACTAAACATCATAGAAAGAGTCTAAAACAAAGAAACCAGAGCTCAAAGTAAAAAATTTAGACCCCATCATTTATAAGCTTGTATGTAAACAACTTAGAATCTTGTATAGATTCCCAAAAGTGATTGGGATGCATAAGTTACATTAGACATACTATACTTTTATTATTTTACCTAGTTTTTATTCAATTGTTTTATTGCCTTATCCCTATGTTTTTCAATTGTTTTATTGCTTTATCCCTATGTTTTATCCTTAGAATAAGGAAGATTCTTTGATTCCTAATTATTATTTTACTTAGTTTTTATTCAATGTTTTATTGCCTTATCCCTATGTTTTTCAATTGTTTTATTGCTTTATCCCTATGTTTTATCCTTAGAATAAGGAAGATTCTTTGATTCCTAATTATTAGCTTAAATATAAGCTAGCACAAGTTCTTTATTTGTTATGTTAAATTTTTCTTCTTTATTTAACAAAATTTAATTTTTTTTTAGAAATTTAAACTCAACATAATGTATACTAATAAATTGTTGTTAGGTTGTCAAATATAAGCTAGCAGAAGTTCTTTATTTGTTATTTTAAAAAAAATATCTACATTTAACTTTTATTTTTTAGAAATTTAAATTCAATAGTACACTTATAAATTATGTGTAAGTTTTCAAACAAAAATAATAATTTAGTTTGTAATAAATTTTTATAAACTCGTATTAGTTTTATTTTGTCATTCCAAAACAAAGAGAGTAGTTTTTAAAAGGTAAAAGAAAGTTTTATTAGTTGTAGAACAATAACGTTAACAATGAATTCCTCTAATTATAACACAACTAATCTTTTATGGTTATGTATTTTGGATAGGAAACATACTTTATGAAACTAAATAAATTTAAATAAACTCAAATTATTTATGATTTCAAAATCAAAAGACAATACACTTTAAACTATATTCTTTATAAAAACATTATATGACAATTCAAAATAGATATAATTTTCTAAAACTCGCCTCTAACACCCCTTGTTCATACCTCACCAAAAAGAATTGTCTTATAAAATGAAACAAAGTTTTTCTTAATTTATCCATTACAAAATATATATTTTTTAAATTTGTAAGAGATGATTTATGTATCAATGCAGGATCTCATCCCCAAAATTTCAGGAATACCTCTGACTTCTACAATCAAGGACATATTGTCCCAAACATCCTACTAACTACTTATTGATGGCATTAAAATTAGAGACCAAACTCTGCCTAAGATACAAGATTGTAAAAGAACACTCGCCCCCTTCAACCAGATTGTAAATGAATATTACTACCATCAGTTTTAACTTGGGAGCACAATTTATTTCTGATCTCCATTAATTTAAGGATAGCTTTCTCTTTTTTCTGAGCATTGAGTCAATCAAAGTTATCCCCAAACTTTTTCTCTAAGGCATCAAATTTGGAGTTCGATGAAAGTTGGAATCCATGGCCTCCATTACTCTTTAGAATGTTATTTCACTTCTTATTCCTTACTATCTACCATTAATTTACGTCTACCCCATCAGTAGAGACCTTTGTAGATTAAGAACCCTCATTCCCTGCGGTAGGAATTGAGCATTGGTTGAGTGGAGTCACAGAGGTGTCCTTGGAGGGGGGTTTTTGTATGTTAACAATGTTCCCAAAAGCTGAAATAGGGATGCAAGAGGCAATCATTGGGGACACTTTCAGATCAAGCTTTGCTACTGTAGAGGGCTTACACAACTTCTCCATATTCTTACTACATGTATCTTCCTTTGGAGAATCCCCAGTCTTGGGTGATATGGAAACATAATAGTGCTTTGGGGAGATGTCTTTCCACCATGAGACTTCCCATTTTGCTTGGGGTTTCACCGATGGGCATGTTGCAGCAATGTGTTAACAACTTCTACATCTGAATAATAGACCTTCGTAGTCCAATGTTTGTAACCAACCATTATCGTTCGCATTTATGATGATTTTAGCTGGGAGAGCTTTGGAGGTGTCCAGCTCGACCAAAATCCTGGCAGAGGTCATGTGTATAAAATCCCTTGAATCCTCATCTATGCATATGAACCTTCCAAGAGTGTTACTGATAGCCGCAAAACTAGCTTCAAACCAGTAATGAAGAGGTAGGTTTGGAAGGTGAACCTAGATAGGCATTACTGTAAATGATTCCATGGCTGGATCAAAGTGTGAATGCCAAGATTTTAGGAGCAACAGACTTTTGCCCCACATCCAAGTTTGATTAAGGATGACATTTTTGTCTTGCTTACTGTTAAAGACTATTGTGAAAAACCCTTTTGTACACAGATAAATTTCTAGATTCTTTTCCATTAGAGGACCCCAAGATCTGGAAATCCAATCATGCAATGCTAGAAGGTTGGGCTAAAATTGACTAAACGTACCAATTAACCCATTCTCAAAAAAAAAATTCTTCATTCTCACGTAGTTCTTTCAACAAATTGGTGTCAAAATTCAATTCAAGTGGTTTTTCCAAGCTGTGAACCACCCTCCTATTGCTTATGCCTGAATAACTTGACTTTGGCATGGATCCAAATGACACAGATCCAGATTTAGGGTTTATGGGAAGAGCGCCAGCCTTAGATTCAGCCTCAAATCACTGGGCAATATCCATCCCCCTCTTTGCCGCATCTACAAAAGGGGTTTTTGTAGTTGGTTTGCCACCAGGTGGGGAAGACATAATACCCGCACCCAAAGCCTTCATTGTACCCCTGATTGCCCTAATCTGCATGGGAGATACAGACGCTCATGGGTCTACATCAATCATTGGAGTGTCTCCATACTTGCCCACGACCAGAGCCTCCGAGGCTGAGGATTGTCCTCCATCCAACATGCCAGTATCTTCTCCAAAACCCTTGACCTCTCCATTTGCTGAATCCTTCAGCAAAGCTGGAAAGTTCAGCAGTAGTGCCATCTCTATTTTGTAATTTTTAGATTTTTCCTATTTATGTTTATTATTATATTGTTATATAATGTTATTATAATACTATAATATTCCATTACAAAGGGCAGGGACCCTGGCTCGATTGGTGAGTGCTTCCTTTGGTAGGCACAAGGTCACGAGGTCCACTCTCCCCCCTGTCCACCTGATATTGCAGCTAGTTCATAGCTCCGGTCAAAAGCATTTACCCATGTTGAATAAAATATTCCATTACAAAATAATATTAAATATAAGTATTAAAATATTTGAAAAAATATTTTAAATCTATTTAATGTATTTAAATCCCTAAAATAAGTGCTAAAAGTAAAACAAATAATCTTAATATAAATTCATATTTTTAAAATTTAATAATTATTTATTATCTCAAAAAGTTTAGAATAGTTTAACTCCTCATAATGAAATATTTGTGTAAATATAAAATTAAAGCTATAGAAACATCTAAAAACTATATCTAATATTAAAAATATATCTACTATTAAAGACTAAAGAACATTAAAAATCATATATGATTATCAAGGACTACAACCTCTCCTACCCCAAAACATTTAAAGAGTTATAAAAGAAACATTACCTTTTAAAAAAAACTATAGTAAATTTATGGAAAAAATTAATAAAATGAGAAGTTAAGAAGTGCTTAGTTCTTATTGAGAAAGGTAGTTTGCGTGCTTGATTTGACCTATATACACTATTGTTCTTACAAATATTAGACTTGAAGTATCACTTTTGTAGCAGATGAGTACTTAATATCTACACTATAATTAGGCATGATCATGCCTACAATTGTGTCTAGGGCTCTTGCAATCTTGTCTTGTTTGGTGTGATTCTATCTTTGTTGGTTGCTTGCCTTTGAAACTTTTACCTTAGTTGTGACAACTAAATTAGGATCAAGGTAGTGTTAAAGAACAACTTTAGGATCTTTCTATGCTAGTATTAAAGTGTGATACTCCTTGCACCTTTGTCAAGTCACCTATTGTTTTTCTTAATAATTTGTATGAAAAGATTTAAAGGCACACAATATGTAAGATGATCATGCTCAATATAAAATTCTCTCTGTTCGAGTATAAAGTGCTTTGATTTGGATGTTCTAAACACTCTCTATATTGATCAAGTGCTTGTGAGATGCTATGAGATGATCAATAAGTGCCCTAAGACTTGCCTCTCAATATATTATCCAAGGTGACAAATTCAAAAAGATTCTTAGCATAAGTCAATGAAAAATTATCCAATTTTAGAAGGGAGTTGGAATGGCAAATGTGAAAATTGGATTTGAATAAGGAAGATGTGATTGTATTTGTAATTATGTCTAGGAGATGAAATCATACATGTAGCTTCAACTAAAGCGAGGAAATAGGTAGAATCTAAGTTGGGTCCAAACCATAGGACTTAGATTAGCAAAAAGAAAATAAAATTACAATGATTTTTACTCCTTTTTAGGACCACTTTAAATAACTTTAGTATTGAAGCCTTGCTCCTTCATATACATTCTAATTTAATATAAGTATGTGTAATTACTTTTAATATAAATGAAATGCAAAATTTAGCTTTAACCCTAAAGGTAAATGAAATGCAAAATTTCTTTTAAAAGTTGAAATGGTATATGTAATTAATAAATTAATAAGCATGTAACTCACAATTTGTTATAAAGTTAGTTATAAGAGTTTTAGCCAGTATTATCTATAGGTGAATGTCGGTTTCAATTTGACAATTAAGTGGTTAAATAAAGATAGATTTTTTATAGTTTTTTATCCTCTTGGAGGCCATATGCAATCTTTTTTAGTTGATTTAAAATGTAGAAGTATTATGTGTAAATATTGTGTTGATTCTCTTTATAATATTTTTTAGTTGAATAAATTATAGAAGTATTATGTGTAAATATTGTGTTGGTTCTCTCTACATTTCCCAATTCTCTTTTATCATGGTATCAAAGATAGACTAGATGTAATTCCTTTAGAATAGTACCCAAAAAAATGAGACTCTATGAAATATAGTACTTAGTAGGATACGAATAGAGTTAGATTAGGGATGACAAAGTTTGCTAATAAGTGTGTAATCATTCTATTGTTAGAGAATCATATGGCTATATAGGTTTCTAAACAAACTATGCATGTTAATTGTTTATATGTAGATATAACATCAAACCATTCTTTAAAAATGAATGTTTTTTACCTAGTAAAATAAAGATTTCCATTAGAGAATGATGTGCACTCCAAATTGTGTGAAGCTACATATAGATTGGTGCAAGTAATCTCTAAGTTTATCGAAGGCCCAACTACTAGCATTGAGACATTATGCTTGTGTTTGTCATTGCCATTAAGGAGGGACAATTGTGCATGAGTTGTTGATGCAGTAAAGAAGATGCAACATAGAGTACATTCTTCCCATTGAGAAAGACTTGCAAAAATGATTTTGATATAGATTTGCTAAGAGTGCTTCATAGTCTATTGCCCATAAAGTGAAGGAGAAGACTATCTATCTCTTAAGTTTGTTGTTGTGCAACAAGAAATCTACTATGATTAAAAACTCGTGAGCATACATAGATCCTTTATTTCTAGAATAAGGAAAGCAAAAAGAAGAAGGGTAACTATATTAGCTTCATTTCATTTAGTAGTAAAGATTCTTTAATTATTGCAAGCATGTAAGTATTATTTCTTAATTTGAAGAGGATGAATATATGAGTATGGAGTTCATTGTTTAATAATTTTAAGTTTTCTAGAATTTAAGAGTTGGGGATGGTGGAAGTTAAGAACTTGAGCATTTAATGTGAACTTAAGAATTATACCTTTATAACCTTTATAAGGGAATAAGACAACTTGATGGAGTACCTCCATATTTCCAAGAAAAGATGCTTACAAGAAATTTTTATTCTATTTTTTTTTGTCAATCAAAGGATATACTAGGTATTATAGACAATTCATTTCTTCTTTAAGGGGGAGTGTTAGACTTGATGAATTTTGATAGTTTGTTAGAGAGATCATAGAAGGAGTTAGTGTTAGTTTTAGTTTGATAGTTAAGTGGATTAACTAGAATGAGAATTATAGGAGTTTTTAATCCTCTTAGAGGCCATATGTAATCTTCTTCAGTTGAATAAACTATAAAAAATATTATGTATAAATCTTATATTGAATATATCTACATTTCCTAGTTTATTTTATTAGTGTATACATAGATCGAAACAAAAGAAAATCAATCTTATAATAGAATTAGATTTAAGTGGGCTAGTGACAAACAAAACAATTGACACATTAATCGCAATGTATTACTCTTTCAAAAAGAAGAGTTCTTTCTCTCTTCTAAAAAGAGCTTATATAATTGTTGCATTGTAATAAATGCACAATGTTTATGAAGGTGCACCACTCTTAAATAAAAAGCTAGGTCCCAATTAAATAGCCAATAAATTATAGTAAAACAACAAATTACTATAATATATATTATTATATAATATTTCAAAATAATTAATATAAAGTGGAAAAAAGCAAAACTCTTTTTTCAAAAAATATCTTATAGACTATTTCAAAATAATTAATATAAAGTTGAAAAAAAAAAACTCTTTTTCAAGAATTCAAAATAATTAATATAAAGTAGACAAAAAACAAAACTCTTTTTCAAGAAAATATCTTACACTATTTCAAAATAAATGTCTTATAATAATTATATTTATTTGTTTTAGTTAATTATCATAAATTTATGGGTGGGGGCTTTGGCTTGATTGCCTAAAGCATCTTGTTATAAGCAAGAGGTCACTAGGTCCAATCCATGAAATTAGAGGGCGTGCAAAAAAAATATCATAAATTTAATATATTTCAATATGTATATTTTTTAAATTAATAAATTCATTAAAAATTATACAAATATATATCACTTCAATATTTTTATTATTAAATCTACAAACCATAATATTATAAAATAATTTTTTTTAAATTATAAAAAATACTACAATAATTATTATAAAACTATTTCCATAAAAAAATAATGGATAAGTTAAACTAGCTACAATAACTTAGCACTAAATAACACCTGTTTATTTATTTAAATACTAATAACAATGCAAAATAAATTAATAATTTATTTATAATGAAACGTATATTTGGCCAGCGAATGACTTTCACTTTCACACATTCTAGAATTTTCTTCTGTCACTTTTGTATCACAACAAGGTCGGTCGTTCCTCTCTATCCTGACACGCTGTGTCGGTGGTTAGATGACTTAACAATCAAGTACTTATTCTATTTGACAGATACACATTTGTCCATATCATAATCAAAGATTTTAACAGATTTTTTAAAATATCACAGAGCTTACGGTCGATTTGCAACTGCCTTCCTTCTGCCCATGAAAAAATATTACTGCTGCTTTTTTTCAGCATTTTTTGCCCAAGATTCTCTACTCCCAAGTTGTCGCCAAACATAAGTATTATAGTTTCAATCCCTGGATATTTCCTGCCAACAATTTGTGCTGGCGGAGCTCCGTTCAATCAAGATAAAAACTCAATAAACCAGCAGGTATTTTGTCTCAGCTGTTTAAAAAATTAAACACAACTACTAAAACCTAACTGGGACTTCCAAGTTTGTTTAAATTATATAGAAATTACAATTTATCATGTGTTTAAGCTATTTTCAGATTTGTTTTCATTAGAGTAAAATTACAAACTTATTTGACTGTTTAAGTAGTTCTCGAATTTGTTTCGAGGACAGTGGAAATTACAAGTTATTCATAGTTTTAAGCTATTTTCAAATATAAATTTGGAAATAGAAATAGGATAATTGGGTTCATGGTGAACAATGCTGTATAATTTTACTTTACTTAAATATCATCTATTTCAATGGTCAAACAGTCAATAGCAGTTTTACACCTCATTCACAATAAAAAGCTGTAAATATTTGTCCTATTTTTATTTCATTCACAATAAAAAGTTGTAAATATTTGTCCTATTTTTATTGGTCAAAATCAGGAATGATATTTAAGAATAGCCATGTAATTTTTCCAAATAAACAATATAGATTCGAAAAAAGCTACCAACAAAACTTGCCTGTTACTGCCAAATATAACCCAAGCTCACATTTATGATGATATCAAATACCCCGCTGTTCTCCATCGGCGCTTGTAATACAGGCGTACAAATCGTCACTACAACCACCAAACCAAAACCTATTTTAATCAGTACTGCACACTTCCTTATTAAAAAAAAAAAAAAAAACCAACCAACCACTGATAGAAGGAAAATGGTAGATAATGTTATAATTTAACATTTCTTCCATTGATATCTGGAAAAAAGAAAAAAACAAACGAACCAACCACTGTGGAAGGAAAATGGTAGACACTGTTATAGTTTAACATTTCCTCCATTGAAATGTGGAAAATCAAAACCAAAAGCGCATTCCAATCTCTCCTAACAAATATGTTTTCGATCTGAACCGCACATCAGAGACATAAAGATGCCTAGACAGTCATCTAGGGAAACAAATCCCACTATTTATTAAGATATAAACAAAATTAGGTAAAGAGAGAGACACTCTACTCTCAGTCAGACCCCCAATCACTTTAATTAAATATCAATGGGTCCAATGGTCAAAAAGTTAATATAAATTATCAACTAAATGTTTAAGAACAGCTGATTTTAATAATACAATTAAAATGTAACTTTAACTGCAAATCAGTTTAAAACAAATATCATTACACCTACTTATATATGGTAGTCTTATTCATAGACTCTATACATTTAAATACATTTTTTCTAAAAAGAACACAATCTAGAGACAAGTTAAGTTGACTGTATATCAATCAAAAAATCAACACACCTAACATTAACAGGAGATTTATATTGTAAAGGTCACAATTTAAATGCAGTCGACCCCAATTGAACATATAAACCCCTCCCCAGAAATTTAATAAAAATATTTCTTTCAATCAACCTAATACATTACTTGTACTTTGTTCCTGCACGCTAGACATTTCTGGTACTAAATTTTCTCCTTTCTGTCTTGAGAAATTGATGGAAAAAACACATGCTTCTTAAAGGCAAATCCATGGCTTATGGTTGTCCAGGAAGAGTAAAACCCTGAAATCCCTTTCAAAGAATGTGCGGTCCACATTTTGACACTTGTTACAGTAGGCCCAGGTAAGGCAAGGACACGAGTACACCATGGATTAGAAAGCCCCACCTCATCAGAATTCTAAAAGAACACTACATATACATATAAACCAAAATATCCACGTACATGTTACGGATAATCAATAAAGAAATGGCAATCGTACAGTGCAAGTTGTGTAGTACATTCAACGTGAAAACTTTTTTCCCTTATTCCAGGCCATTCTACCCGGTTTTCAGGGCCCGCAGACTTCTGAAGTCATTTCACTGAAAAGAAGGCAAAAAACAAAAAAAGTTGTTGTGTAAGGAACCTCGTTTGACACAGAGAGCGTATAAATAAAAAATTAAAATCATCCATGGATGCCAAGTGGAGAGTTAAACGGTGGAGTTCTGAGCAGTCTCTTCTTTTAAAAGTAAAATTGATACCTAAACAAGACACGTCGCATTACCGTGTGCAACTATGTCAATGACACGACATTGACACGACATTTTAGAAGTGCTTTAGGTATGTTGATTTGGAAAGGAAAATAAACAACCATTTCCAAAAAGCTTTAATTGTAGATTATTTATTTGGAATTAAATACATTTATTTTAAGGTTTTATGAGCTACAAAAGTAATTGTAGGCCCACACCTTTTATGAAATGACAAAAAATGGATTAGAGTTAGTTTTATGTGTGGCGTCAAACTATAGTTCTCTGATTTAAAATGATATTTTGGTATTATATATCATATTTTGTGGGTTATTCTTAAATGTCACTTAATTTTGGCCAATAAAAATAGGACAAATATTTACTTCTTTTTGTTGTGAATGAGGTATAAAATTGTTATTGATTGTTTGACCATTGAAGTGGATGATGTTTAAGTAAAGTATGTTTTATGGATAACAAATTGAACACTTTTATAATATGATTGAAATTGTGGTCCAAAAATTGATCTAGAGGTTTATTGTGTAGTATGGAATTGATTTGGGTTGATTGTGTGGTGTAGAATCAATTTCAATGCACATAATCAACATGACAAGTTTTGTAGCTTAGAAACCAGTTCGCCTTGCCTTATGTTATCTAAATCTACAATGACAAAATGATGGTTTTAATAATAGACATGATATTTCCACAATCCAAGATCATACTTAGAGTGTTTCTGATTGAAATTGTGTAGAGATTTTCAGCATCAACTTTTAGGATCACACTCCATGATCCATCATTAAGAAAGGGATGAACTTAAGTATGATGGTTTTTGCAAACACCATTAGGGAGCTTGCAAAGTGAGGGTTGTGTTCTTCTTACTCAAACCCTTAGGTAGGCCAATTCAATGACTTGTGAACAAAGGTCAAAGACAACAAACAAACATGCAATATGTCTATTTGTCGCTAAGTATAGAGATATTAATTTGGCATTGAATGATTAAGTGTGCTTCTTATATGATAATGCAGTTAGAAATAAAAGCTCTTAGTGTTGTCCTATGTATTAAAAGGAACTAGTTTTTACCCCATACTAAAATGCAATTTGAAATATTTTGCGTTCCAAGTTAGTACACAACAATGGATTGCAGGGGGATGACACATAACCAAATTGAATTTTGAATTTAAAAGGGTAGGGGTTGATTTTGCTTTGTAGAATTGAACCAAGTAGGCACATAGGTAAATTGAGGGTCATAATCAGTTCTTGGTTATGTGTGAAGGTGGGATTAGGCTACATTAAGAGAATATTGCAAAGTTTCTCTTAGTGCAAAAAAATCCAACTTGTATGCTAGTTATTGCATAATGGCTAACTTGGTCAAAATGAGACCAAAACTAATGGGAAAATTGTAGGTATGCAATTTTCACCATTACATTTTGCCTCCACTTTGACTTGCATGTGAACTATGAAGATGCATGTCAAAGTAAAGGAATCAATCAACATGTTCAAGTAAAATACTTTAGAAAATAAAATATCTTCAACACATTCTCCTTGCAATGAGTGATCCATCTTGAAAAATGAAAAATCAAGCATAATTCAAAAAGTAGCATATGTTAAAAAATTAAAATTTATGCATTAACATAAATGCTTTTAAACAATATCAACAATCTCAAAATAAGTGCAAAAAGTAAATCAAGTAACTTTAGGGATCTAGAGTGAAGCCATGAACATGCAACATAAAGCCAAAGATGGTGTGAAGCCATGAACATATAGCTTTAAGCCAATCACTATAATCACCAGAGGAGACATAAAATCCCCCAATGGACCATTACAACCATACTCTAAATATCAAATTATGGTGTAGGACATCTGTTGGGCCACTGTGACCATAGACATGAAAGAACATCAATTATCATATAATATGCCCCACCTTCAATTAGTTGCATACAAATGATGCAAGGAATTGGAGGAAAGGAGAGAGGTAAAGATATCATTATCCAAAGTATAAGAATTAAGAATAAATTTCTAAATAGCATTGTGTGATAAACATGTTGTAAAATAATAAGAGATAAGCCCATCCACAACAAATATGATGACATTTTTAATTTAGACTTGGGCAAGCCCATAATGAAGTACATTGACGTCCTCCCACTATTAGGTTGGAATAGATAAAAGCTGCAAAAGACCCAAAGTCTTAATTGTCTCCCCTTTATTTTTTTAGCATACCATCCATTCTTCTACAAATTTCTAGACATCCCCTTTGAGCCCATCCCAAAATAAATCTTCCTTGATTCTATGATAAGTCTTCAAGAATCTAAAATGTCCACCTACTCGAGAAGCATGTAGTTCTGCAAAAAACCTTAAACTTAAGGGTTGAGTTCTTACATAGGTACAACCTATCCTTATACCATAGAGCATTTCCTTTCATGCAAATTTATATGACACACTTGAATCCTACTGGAGTTTTTCAATGGAGTTTGAGTATCTATGTCCTTCTCCCACTCTTTAAAATGTCTCATCCACCCAATCTACTTGCAATATGGGAATGGCATACAATAGTGACCATGTGGGCTTATACCTTCCTAGATAGAGCATCAACCACAATATTCTCCTTTCCTTTCTTATATATATATGATCTCAAAGTCATATCCCAACATCTTTGTGACCTATTTTTGTTGTTCCTTAGATGACAACCTTTGTTCCAAGAAGTATTTGAGACCATCATGATCTATCATTACTTAAAGTGTCTTCCCACTAGATAAGGTCACCATTGTTTGACTACATGTATGATATCCATCATTTCCTTCTCATAAACTAGATTCAACAAATTCTTACTTTTGAGATGGTGACTATCACGTGCTAAGTATCTTTCCTCTTGCATGAGACTATTCCTATGTCATACCTAGAAGCATCACATTTTAAAATGAAGGTTTAAAAAAAAATATGTGGTAGTTAGAACTAGACTATGGCTTCCTTTAGCTTCTCAAATGCCCTAGTGGTTCTTAAGGGTCCTAGGCACTTTCCATTCTACTATGGCTTTGATTTTGTGAGGGTCCATCTTGAATCCATCATGTGAAACAATATGACCTAGTACTCCACCTCTTTGACTCTAAAAACACACTTGGATGGCTTAGCATAAAGTTGATGTTGCTCAAGAATGTCCAAAAACTTGATTCACATGTTGCAAGTATTCCTCCCAAGTTTTGCTATATATTAAGATGTCATCAAAAAATACCAAAACATTTTTTTACAAATGGCCTAAAGATAGAGTTCATCAAGCTTTAAAATTTAGATGGTGTATTTGTGAGGTGAAAAGCCTCACAAAAAATTTAGGCCCCCATGGGTTTGGAAAGCTATCTTATGTACATCTTCATTTCTAATTCTAATTTGATGATAAACTAAATAAAGATCAATTTTGGTAAAAATAAATAGCACCATTAAGCTCATTTAACAAATCATCAATTATTGCAATTGAAAACTTATCTTTTCTGGTGTACTAGTTGAGCTCTTTATAATTTGGACATGTCCACTAAGTGTCATCTTTCTTGCACACCATTACCACTAGAGAGGAGTGAGCATTTTGACTATGCTTAATAATACTTTCTTGTAGCATCTCTTGTACAATTTTCTCAATCTCACTTTTCTATACATATGGGTACCTATAGGGCCTAATGTTGGTGTTGATGGGTGTTTCGACACCTCAACAACTCAAGTGAAATATAAGGCGTATATCACTTCTCCTAAAAGGTGATCTCTTGGAAGAAGATCAACAACCCCAAAGTCAATGTTGTTGGTGCGACTGGGGTATATTACCTAATTGATTCCATATTATGTCATATTCACATTAGTCTAGTTAAGTTGACTTATGGCATACTTAGGGTACACTAAGGATAATTATCTCTTTGTGTCTCAAGTCATAAGATTAAAACACTTGTCATAATCTTATGATGTCATATGTTTCGCCTTGGTCTATATAACCAAGGAATTCTCTTTGTAATCTAATTCATTCATGTATATTGCGTATTTGCATCCTTTGATATAATAGAATTATTACTTTATGTTGGGTCTCTCTTGTGGTTTCATTGAAGCTCCTAGATCTTGGGTGGCTACCTCCATAGTCAAATCTTGCATGGTATAGAGAATTCTATACCAACTCTTACATGGTATCAAAGCTTATATGATTTCTTTATGTTAGTCTTTTTTGATAAATCTAGGTTATAAATCTTGGTTGTTCTTGAAAAGTTGAGTATGTTCTTCTCTTGCATCATATGATGACTTGGAGAATTAGAAAAACTTAATAGAAATACCAGATTTGAGGGGGGTTCTTCTTTGTGGCTTTGTATTATAGGTTTATTTTAGAGCATGCTAGTCCAAATCTAAGCTCACCATTGAGTTTAGGGTGTCTACGAAAGTTATTGTATCCTTTTCATTTGTCTTATTTGGACATTAGAGGCTAGGTGTACATAATGGTGAGCAAGAAGAAAATAGACAAGAGAAAATGATTTGATGATTTATTCACCGAGTAGCATGGTATATAAAGGATGAGACATACAATTATCTTGTAACTTGTTGATGATTGTTTTTACACATTCATAACAAAAGTTAAAATTCACATTATGAACCTAATTGTCTTGAAAGATATGAAGAAATCAATTAAGATTACTTAATCCCAAGTTTCTGTATGGTCAGGTCTTGACCTTGTGGATAATTTAGTAGGTTAATGTGAAGCTGTAATATGCAAGGGGCCTTACTTGATTTAAGGTATTTAATGACTCACTAGACTCGAATTATGCAAGATATCACAAGTATCAATATTTTCTTCATTCCTTTGCATAAATTTGTTGCTATATCACAAAGCTTTATATGATTTATATTAACACCAGCCTTTTTTTTCAAATCTTATGAAAACTGTCAAATATCAACTCAGTTGTTCATGTTTCCTTCAAATATCAGACAATCTCCTTTAAATCTCTGTGTTTAAGCTAAGTATTTCAAATGTTTGGGAAAAGTTAGAGAAATCTAAATTAAACTTCATTCTGCTACAGGATCTAAATGCTCTGTTATTCACATTGTAAGTAGTACAACAAACTTGATTAAATCCATAGACTAAACCTTTAAATGTAAGCCTTGAATATTTTCACGAACATACATTCAAGATTGCAAGCTTTAAGAGATATTATTTCAAATACAAAGAAGAGCCAGAAGACACTCTGAATATAGATGCAGAATTCTAGATTCATTTTTATTCAAAACACACAGTCATATATGATTTACAATGTATGAATGACTCCTTGCTTCATTAATCAACTTACAGAAAACTTACAAAACGTCTTACAGATACAGTAAGGAAGCTAGATGTTCCACACATTCCTTATTGCAGATACAGGTGACCTCCTCTAAACTAAAATACTCCTTCTATTCAAAATGCTTGAACCAATTACAACTGCTAACTATCTTCTAAAAATCCCTGTGTCCGTCCCTATGTAAGTCATTACAAACTAAAGGGGCTCAATATATAGATTTGATTATCCCCAATACGGCCACAAAACCCTAGTCCATCAACGGTCCATATCTCAAGTGCAACAACAATGGTGGAAAACAAATCCCGCAAAAAAATCTCTGAGCAGCATACCCATACTGAGCATAAAGATGCCCTTTGGAAACCCTAACAACCATCAAAATATCTTCACCATTAAAATATCTTCTGTTACTTTGCCCTTTTAATATTGCTTCTTTCCACCTGCATATTTCTTCTCATTGAAGTCCTTTACTCCTTTCGCTTCTTTTGCAATCCAATCTGCCCTTTGTGATGTCATCACCATTAAAGCTCCACCTTCCATATACCTGCAAACCTACCAACAGACATTAAAAAAATATTTTTAAAATTCACCTCGTTGTCATCAATTTATACCTCTTTTGAATGTTAGATGGGCATTAATTGCAGCAATTAATGCACCAAAAGTTCGGCATTCTACTTCAGTATTTGCATTTTTAAACTTCCCTTTTTATTGTTAGTTAAACTGTGCATACATACCCATTTCCTTGTATGTTCTCTTTGTATATTTTAACATACAAACATACATGCAAACAACCATGACTAATGTTCCTTCCCTTTTGTCCATTTTCTATACTTGTACCTTTCGCTTTGTATATCGCTCCTTGTATGTCTCGTTATATACAAGCGCATATACAAAAACATATAGAAACCCTCTTTTACCTTTTATCCCTCGTGATGCTTTTACTCCTTTGTATCTCAGATATGTATGTTATGAACATACAAGCATTTAAATATACAAAGACCTTTCTATATTGAATTTCTTTTTGCATCCGGCTGGTATCTCTTCTTTGTATCTTCTGCCTTGCATATCGGCTTGTATATCGAAGACATACATTGTAATTATGCAAATCCGATATGCAAGCAGCGGGACCCACCTTACTTTTCATTTGTATCATTGCGATACAACAACACTTGTATCAAACCTTTACATACAAAGCCCAAGATACATACAAAATCCTTTGTATGTCCTTTCGGACTTCAACTTTTATAAACCACAGTTCACTCACTTTTCGGCTTCGGGATATGTATAAAGTGCAATGCATCTTTTAATATACGTTAAGTAGTGATGCATCATTTTAACCAAATTTTAACCTTTCTTCAGTTCTGCATTGTATGTATATTAAAATGTATGTCTCCGAAGCATACATACAAAGCACGAAACATACAACAATAAAATCCTATTTCATGATCCTTTCCGTTTCGCAGCATGTATGTAGCTTTGTATATCCACTTTGTATGTTTCTCTTTTGCCAAACATACAAACATAAAATACATCCGATGGAATCAACCGATTATGCATTCAAACTTTGAAATCCG
Organism: Cunninghamia lanceolata; assembly: GCA_027924645.1. Lineage (NCBI taxonomy): Eukaryota > Viridiplantae > Streptophyta > Pinopsida > Cupressales > Cupressaceae > Cunninghamia > Cunninghamia lanceolata. Next base: position 20,570,143 of record BSBN01000213.1, read on the forward strand.
TTGGGTCCGACTTGTATGTATAGATAGAATGTTAACAAAATGCATACAAGTAAAAACCTGACAACTCCCTTTGCGACTTACACAACGACTCGATATACAAACAACTTTGCATACGAGCAACTTTGTATACAAACGACTTTGCATATGCAAACTACTTTGTATATGCAACATACAAACCTTCTTATTGTATATTTTACCTAAAACATACATATCTTGCAAAATACTGGGAATTTTAACATGGTTCAAAAAGCAACCCTCACTCATTTTTGACAAGGAATTCACCCATATTCTGCTTTGTTACTTAATGTTAGGGTAAGTGCAAAAAGATGGGGGGCCAAAAAGTGGCCAAATTAATTTAAAAAAAAATTAAGTCATAACGCGAGTGCGTTATAATGCGCTCGTGTTATGACTATAAATTAAAAAAAAGGGTTTCTAATCTCATTTCATTTCTTCTTCTCCTCTATGCCCGTGGCTTGCAGACCCTAGAAAGCACGCTCGTGTTATACAAAACTCCATTCAACACAAAAACCTTATCAATTCGTCGCCAAAATGCCGCCATGACGTCGAGCATGCCAAAGGAGTGAGTTATATTTATTTTTTTGTTTGAATTTGTTTCTAAATAGGTAGGTTTTAGTTGATTTTTGATTGTTATTTCGTTAATTGTTAGGAAATGTTAATTCACCTCCTCCTCCTCAAAATCCACAAAATCTTGAGGAAATACCTGCGGAACAACAACCTCCTCCATCCATTCCTTGACATGCCCCTGGAACACAAGAAAATATAATGGGGCAAATTGAAAACAACAAAAAGGAAATTGAAGATATAATTGCAAGGTTGAAAGATCCTTCCACTTCAACCTTGCATAGGTCCACGCTTGCCGAATCTCTTGAGTTTATGTTATCAAATGTAGATTCAATTAGCAAGCAAATAACTAGTTGGACAGATAAGAAGAGAGAGTTTAGAGATTACTATGCAGACAAGTTGTCATACCAAGATGTGAAAAAATTACAAATTACAAAATTAGACTTGTGTTCAATTTTCACAAACCCACAAACAAATCAACCTCCACCCATTACATGCAAGAGGTTCGCTATCCATTGGTGCAACAACTAAGTGATAAGGGACAATTTTGGGCAAAGGTGGTGGATGGTTTTTGACCATTCTCCTTGCAATAATAATGAGGTCCCGCAATACTTTTTGAGGAAAATCTACTACGAGTTTGTCCTCAATAAAGTGCCAAACTATTTTGATATGCGGGACTTCCAGGGTAGAGGTGGGTGGTCAGCACAAGATAGACCAGGGGCACGTCTTGACCCACAGTAGGTAGTGAGACGAGTAATCAGCAGACCAGCCCACGAGCATGTTTGTATCCCTTCCATTCTGAAGGAGAGTGTTGAGGTCGATACACTTCAGTCGATTAGTGCCTTGACCCAGAGCATCATAGAGCATGCCGGTCCTGCAACACAGAGTGGGTTGGGAGATAGTGCGAGGAGTAGGGTCCCACCCCATACTTGTCAGGCTTGCGGGTCAGCCTGTGGTTATGACCCCATGGATAGTCAGGATGCAGGTGCATAGGCTACATCTGCAGCTGAGCAGATGGTGATGACAGATACCCTCCTGAGTGAGACTTTCGACCTTGATACTTAGGTAAATATTAGCAAGTTTATTGAATTTAATTTATTAAATTTCTTTTTTGAAATACAAGATTAACTAATTTAAATTGATGATTTTAATAAAATTTTAGGGTCATAGCATTGATGCAGTTTTCAGTGGTTCTCCACTTGCATTTTTCACTAGATCATCTACTATCGAGGTATGTAACTAGTAAACAATTATAAATATTACATGTGAATAGCATCGTTATATGAAAGGTATTCTAATATCTGATTTTGGATGTTGAATAGGTTAATACTGTAGATTTCACGGCAACACCTGCCAGCGGTGGTGGACTTCAAAGCTTTACGGAGGTAATAAAATAAATAGTTTAATGAATGAATTGTACTTACTAAATTTTTGTATGTGATTTGTGTGCTTTATTGTGTGTACTTCCATGTTTAGATGAACGTGTGTGTATGTTAGGAGCTATGATTTGCATCACTATTATAGTTTTCGTAATTTAATAATGTTGTTTTATTTCCAGATGATGCAGGCTGCGAAGACACCTCCCCATGTTCATAGGGCAATGGAGCAGGGTGTGGCCTCTGCGATTCATAGCTCCATGGCATTGACAGGGGTATGAGGTAGATTAGTAAATTTCAATTTACATTCATTGTTATAGTTGTCTATTTTTGAAAAATCAAAAGATTATTGATTTGAAGTTTAATTTCTATCTGGATGGTTTCTATAGGACATGACATCACCAGGGCCTATTCCTGCTACTAAGGCAAGCGAGGAGACAGATTATATGTTAGCGGTAAGTGATTATTTTGTTAAATGTTTCATTTTTTATAACATGTAATTTCTATATATTAATGTCTATACTTTTTATTGTAACAGGTAAAGATGCAGGAAGACCTAAATAGGAGTAGCCCTCAGGTTCGTAGTAGACCACCCACATGCGCGTCTCCATCCCCTAGAAGATCAAAGGTTGCTCGTGATTTATTCTCTTCACCAGCCATAGGGGAATGACTTTTTATTGTGTTCCTTTGTTGTATGCCTATATGGCATTTGTGGACATATATTTTGTATTGTACATAGTTGACATTGTATGCCTATATGGCATTCTTGTAAGCCAATATGGCTATTTTGTATATATGTTATACTTATATCGACAGATATTGATGTATGCCTATATGGATATTTGGTTAATACAAATCTTTTTTATTGATGGTGTCCATACTTGCATTATAAATCCACGTTTGAATGGATATTTGTAAATGGCTACTTCAAATATTTAAAGTCTGATTGTATTACATAGGATGTTTGTTGATCCAATAAGCTAGCTATTGTTATTCAAGTATCACCTAAACCTCATTTTGGAACTAAAAGATAAAAGTTGTATTTAAAAAAAAATGAATCATCATGTTGAATAGAAAATATTAATATTCTTTATGAGTAGCATAGAATGTCAACTATATGCAATACAAAAAAATGAATCATGTTATTCTTTATGTTTGAGATCCTGAAAATGACTAAGTCTGGTAGCCTGATATCCTGAAACACTAGGATGAATATCCAAGTCATTAGGATGATTGCGCCTTGAGAAAAAGTCATTAAGATGAGTGCCTAAAGGAGACTTTCTTAAACATTCAAACATTGAGCAACAAGCATGAAGGGTTAAGACGCAATTTGCAACTCATAAAGCCTCAAAAGGGTGCCAAACTTAGAGAGAGCATTCATTTAAGACAAGGTGCCCATTGACACCTGTTCCACCATAAAAGTGCACCTAAGGTGGAAGGAGAACAAGCCTCTGGTAAGTGAAGTGCACCTATTGTCTAAACCACCTCATTATGGCACCCTAGCATGAGGAGGCGTATATAAGTCAATAGGAAATGGTGCCTATAATGCAAATGAAGGACTAAGTGGCATTTTCAATAAGCATTAATTCACCTTGAGCTTTCAATAAATACATCAAATTGAGCCCCATAAGCCTAGGTGCCCTTTGCCTGCAAAAGAACCTTGTATCAACGTCAAGAGTTGGTCGTATCGGCGTATTGGCAGACCTTGGTTAGGCTTTGCCGATAGTGGTCTGTCTTGCCGACGAGTGTGGTTCGAAGTCGAAGACATTGGTGTATCGGAAGATAATCCCATCTGCGCATCGGAAGAGCAGTTGAGAGATCCGCTGATGAAGGGGGTCACACTGACAGTCAAAATCCATCGGTGTATCAGCCCAACGAGATTAGAGTTCACCGATGTTTGGAGTCTCACTGACGGGTGTGGTCCGAAGGTTGTCATTCGTGAGATCGGTGTGTCGGCAAAAGAGTTTTTGAGTGTGCCAATGGTATTAAGTCCTACCGATAGGTGAGGGACTTAGAGTCTCGTATCGGAGTGATAAAGACATCGGTGTGAAAGGATATAAAGTCATCGATAGTGGTCTGTCTGACCGATAAGAGTCAATGATGGGATGTTTGTTAGAAGTGAAATCAAACAGAGTCATGGTGGCATCGGCCTATCGGCCGATGAAATTTTAAGCTCACCAATGGTATGTTGTCTCGCCAATAGTGAGTTCGAAGGTTCAAAAGTTGATAATTCTATGCTTCCATTATTTTTAGACAAGTCAACAATAGAGTGAAATACAGAGTATCTAACCCTCTCTTGAGCAATCTACCTCCTAGGCGCTCAACATTGAGGAAAAACTTCATAAAAACGCCTATCTCTTTCTTGGCAAGTTTTATTATTTTGATGGTTCTAACTCATATCTAGAGAACTTCTCACCGAGGCGCCAAAATAAGTTTAACCCAACTAAAGCAAGAAAATGCGCCCAAGATGATTTCAATCAATTGGACTAGGCACCAATTTAGTGTTATTTTGACTCATTCACCCTCAAGGCGCTAAAGTATCATTCCTTCAATCAATCTAGTTTCCATGTTCCCATGTGTGATGTTCCAAGTAGGAGATAGCGCCTAGGGTCTTTATCTTATTTTCAAAATTCTAATGATTCCAAACACTTACCAATAGTCTCAAAAGATCCTATTATCCCTTAAGCGCTCAATCCTCTAATTTATCAAGGCGTTCAATCCTCTTTGAGGCGCTCAAACTCATTCAAGGCGCTATCCTTTACTACTTCCCACTTCAAACACTCTAGGGCGCTCATAATTACTCCCATCACCAATCTTCCTCCTTAAAGCGCATTTGAGGACTTCTTCTTTATGCTAGGGCGCTAATATGAAAGTAACAACTCAAGGTGCTATATGAAAGCTTGATCTTGGAAAGGCGCCTAAACTCATAATGTGAGTTATTTTATCAGATTTTCAATTTTAAGGTCTTTTGGCAACTCCTCTACCAAGGCACCATTTGATGAGGTGTTTGAAGCTTGATTTTCCCCTTAGGTGCACAAACTTGATGTTCTTGACCCTACAATGTGCCTTGAGTCCCTAAGCTCTTACACTTATCATCTCTTATGCTACTTAGTTTCATCGCTCTCATAAAGGCGTTTTGAGGAGTATTACTCTTCGAACTCAATCTTTGGAACTAAGGCGCTCAAGGGTGAGTAAACGTCCATTCTTCCAAGGCGCTCATCAAGGTATAAAACAACACACAAAGGCGCCAAGATTACTCCACTCAACCTCAAAGCGCTAGATCATATCTAAATTTATATAAGGGTGCCAAATCAAATTGTCACTCAAGGGCAAGTGCACTCAAAAGGTCATCTATCTTCAAACTCAACTTCCATTCCTCTAGGCGCTTCCTTGGGTAAGTTTGGATGCTCCCTTCATGCTTGCCGTTCAAGTGGCTTTAACTCATTATAGAGACTTCCTCATCTAGGCGCAAATCATGATAGTTTCAAACACTTAGCTTTCAAGGCGCCAGAAGATGATTATAGAGGAGTGAAATTGTGCCTTAGTTCAAATAAACGTTTACTTCATCATTGATGGATTTAAGTCACTGTATATGCTCATGAAGACTTACCTCACTCAATACTCCCCAAACTTATGGATCTAAACATGCTTTTTCTTAGGCGCTAAACTGGAGTTGTCTAGATGCACAAGTGCGCCTCCCTCAATGAAGTTCATTTTGTTAACTTAGTTCATCCTAGTGACTCAAGGGGTTGTTATATTCTTTAGGTGCAATCTTTCATAGACTAAAACATTCACTCCATGTTAAGGTGCTCAAAGGAGGCTCTGGAGATGGAAAATGGCGCCTTAACTCACTTGTGTAAATTTTGGACTTTTAGGCAATTGCAAGATGTCTTGGAGGGCTCAATTCTTCAAGGCGCCCATTTTGTTCACCACTTGTAGCATCACTTGTTCAAGGCGCATGTTTGGGATTCTCTGGATGATGAAATGCTCCTTGACTCCCTAGGTAGTTAGACTCCAACTCTAGGTGCAAGATAATGATGATTTGAGCTAAAATAAGCATCTAAAAATCCAAGGTATTATTTGAGGCTTCCACTCCAAATTCTACCTAGGCACTCACCTAGGGTGAAATGATTATCAAAGTGCGCCTTAATCATTCCTTCCTCTACGCACCCACTATTAGGATCAGGTCATCAAGGAGCTCTAAAACTCAAACACCATTGACCTCATCATGCAATAACCCCAAGACATCATCTAAGCTTAGTCAAACACACTGGAGTTCAAAAAAAGCAGGGGGTCCCCATTTGCAATGGGGCGATGTGTGATTTGGTCACAACAGGCGCCTAGAGTGAATAGGCTTTCATCCTAACTTAATACACTGCCTCCTTCTGACGATTTTTGGGGCAGCAGAAAACCTTTCACCACGGGCAAATGTCTTAGAGATATAAAAAACTGAGAGAGGTTATTGTAGAGGCACTCTACATGATCGCGTTGCCTTAGACATAATGTTTCTAAGTGATACAGTTTTCAAGTAACATCTCGTGAAAGATTGCTGTCTTTTTGCACTTTGGACTCTTCAGGGATATCGTCAGTACAATGTAGCTCAAACTGTTTCGACATGTTTGGGTAAAAAATAAGACCATACCTAGCATAAATGTACCCATTCAGACATGTTGGAATAGTCAGTTTGGTCGCATCAGGAGTAGGACGAAAGTTACACCCCTTTGCAACTTTACACTGCCTCCTTCTGACGATTTTTGGGGCAACAGAAAACCTTTCACCATGGGCAAATGTCTCAGAGATATAAAAAACCGAGAGAGGTTATTATAGAGGCACTCTACGTGATTGTGTTTCCTCAGACAGAATGTTTCTAAGTGACACAGTTTTTGAGTAACATCTCATCAAAGATTGTTGCCTTTTTGCACTTTGGACTCTTTAGGGATATCGTGGGTACAATGTAGCTCGGACTGTTTCAACATGTTTGGGTGAAAAAAAAGACCATGCCTAGCGTAAATGTACCCATCCAGACACGTTAGAACAGTCAATTTGGTCGCATCAAGAGCAAGACAAAAGCTACACCCCTTTGCAACTTTACACTGCCTCCTTCTGACAATTTTGGGGTAGCAGAAAACCTTTCACCATGGATAAATGCCTTAGAGATATAAAAAACTGAGAGAGATTATTGTAGAGGCACTTTACATGATCATGTTGCCTTAGACGGAATGTTTCTAAGTGACACGATTTTTGAGTAACATCTCGTCAAAGATTGCTGCCTTTTTGCACTTTGGACTCTTCTGGGATATCATCGATACAATGTAGCTCAGACTATTTCGACATGTTTGGGTGAAAAACAGGACCATACCTAGCATAAATGTACCCATTCAGACACGTTGGAATAGTCAGTTTGGTCACATCAGGAGCAGGACGAAAGTTACACCCCTTTGCAACTTTACACTGCCTCCTTCTGACGATTTTTGGGGCAGCAGAAAACCTTTCACCATGGGCAAATGCCTCAGAGATATAAAAAACTGAGAGAGGTTATTGTAGAGGCACTCTACATGATCATATTTCCTTAGACAAAATGTTTCTAAGTGACATGGTTTTTGAGTAACATCTCGTCAAAGATTGCTACCTTTTTGCACTTTGGACTCTTTAGGGATATCATGGGTACAATGTAGCTCAGACTGTTTCGACATGTTTGGGTGAAAAAAAGGACCATGCCTAGCATAAATGTACCCATCTGGATGTGTTGGAACAGTCAATTTGGTCGCATCAAGAGCAAGACAAAAGTTACACCCCTTTGCAACTTTACACTGCCTCCTTCTGACGATTTTTGGGGCAGCAGAAAACCTTTCACCATGGGCAAATGCCTCAGAGATATAAAAAATTGAGAGAGGTTATTGTAGAGGCACTTTACGTGATCGTGTTGCCTTAGACGAAATGTTTCTAAGTGACATGATTTTTGAGTAACATCTCGTCAAAGATTGCTACCTTTTTACAATTTAGACTCTTCAGGGATATCGTCGATACAATGTAGCTCGGACTGTTTTGACATGTTTGGGTGAAAAATAGGACCATGCCTAGTGTAAATGTACCCATCTGGATGCATTGGAACAGTCAGTTTGGTCACATCACGAGCAGAACACCAAAAATGCAAAAGTTGCTTTGTGCAACTTGACAACATTGACACTTTTTTGCAACATGACTCAAAGACTCAAACTGATCCCAAATGACTCAAAGTGACTTAAAATCACCTTGATTTTGGTGCCTAATGTACATTATAGAGGTCGAGGTGCTCCTTATCATTCAAACATCTTAGATGAGCGCATAGGAAAGGAAAAAGCTCTAAGTTTCATCATCATGAGCGCCTAATATCAAGAGACTTTAATGGCTCAAACCTTAGCATGGAGTCCTAAGGCGCATTTCATGTCTCCTTTCATCCATTTTGGTGCCCTTATGTAGATTTTTCAACTTGATTTGGCGCCCTGTATGTGAAGGAAGATCTAAAGGCATGAAAGTGGATGTCGTATTGCAAGAGTTTGGATCATCAAAATTGAAAGAAATAAGTCTATTAAGCTTGGGCGCCCTTGGTCTTCTTTTCATTCATTATGAGCACCTTGGGAGAATGGTATATAGGTCATCATCATGATTGGGCACCCTGGATCCAGAGTGTTGGAGAGATCATCAAATGGTGTCTGGAGGAAGTAGGGTGAGTTATGAGTTTGGTCGCATCAGGAGCAGGACACCAAAAATGCATAACATGATGATGTAAAAATGTGTACATATGTGTAAAAATGCAGGAGGAAATAAAAAAAAGACAAACCTTACAAATTAATGTGCATACTTACAACTCAATGTAACATGACTTTATAAAATCAATGTGAATACTTACAAATTAATCCAATGAACCATCCGGGTCTGCTCTACTCTTTATTGTGTCAAGTATTGCTTCATGGTCAGACTCATGCACCTTCCACAATATTTTGTTCAAAGGTCTACCCCGATACTTTATCAAATGAACATTGGATGCCACGACAAGGTTCGAGTAATGAAGAATCTTCTGATGCATGTCAAAGTCCTGAAATAGCCAAATATTAACACTCTTATGTGGGTACCTTCTAAGCCATGTTCCAGTAATAACCACTGAGCCTGTAGGGTATTCGATGTTTTCTCCATCTATAACAGGGGCCTCCAATTTCTTTTTGGCCTCAACATAATGACATAAGTAATAATCTGTTCCCTCTTCATTATCTTCATCTGCAATAACTGCATATACGTGCCCTACATTAATATGTGTAGCAAATTAGATGAAATTAGTCAACATTACAAAAACACTACAAAGTAAGATGGCATTACCTGGTTGAACTAGATGAAATTAGATGCATATACGTGCCCTATATTACCTGGTTGAACTAAATCAGATATGTAGTCAAAGTCAACTGACGATTCCATCTGTGTTAGTTCCAGTGTCGTCGGGGGTCGATATGTGTCAAGTGGGCTAAGATAACTTAACTACCATTCGTCAACCCACTCCTTTGACTCGCACTCATCCTAGACTTGAATTGTACAGGAAGAACAAAAGCATGACATCTTTCGTGTATGGATACTCCATGAACCTGCAATTGAGCTTCTGAAAGAGTGCATCTCATTTGATCCTGTCAGTGTACAACAATCCTCATATGGTGCAATGTTAGTATCATCTATCAACCAAAAAAATCTACGAATTGAAGACTTACCTTCATTACCTGGACCCATGGAAGCATTACACCACTCGACAATTGATTTTGCATCTATCAACTTTGCATTGTCTTTATACTTTAACTCTTCTCGTGCTATGGCTCTTTTGATACATGCTCCTGCACCATCATGCTCCCCCTTTCCATGCCCGGCCTCACAAAGTTCCACATATGTTGAATACCTGTAAAATTATGTCTCCTACTCAACCAATAGAAATTCTGTGAGTTCTTGAATTGTGACGCACAGTTATCTGACCATATGATATGCTGACTGAACGATATTCCCCTTCTAGCCAAATCATTGTAGAACACCTAAAAGCAACGTTGCATGAACTTCGTAGAATGCGTGCGATCATCACTAATATAGAAATTATACTCCCTTATGATCTTTCTGTCATCCTCTGTACTATCATTCACATGAATGAATGCGATGTGCACAAATATAGAAACCTGTGTGGAGTTGTAATATTGTGATTGCACCTCACGCTGTGGCTGTAGACTGTAGTTCTCTATAAAGTTGATGACTGAAACAATGCTACCAACTAGAAATGTGTCCTTGCATAACTTGAATTGCAAGTCCAACCATCGAGCTCTATGGGCATGTCTTGCATACTCATACACTATGCTGTCACAAAATATAGGCATAAACTGATACACTGGAATCTTTTCAATAACTTATTCACACCTCTTTGCTTCTTTACCATCTTTTGTATTGTATGCCACTGTTTTAACTTGCCAAACTCTACTAGTTCATTTTCAACTGCATGTGTTATTTCCATATGTTCACATATTGGCAAATGTTGAACGATGACATGTGCCATCCAAGCATAATTTCTTGTAGAATATTTGACCTTCCTCTCTTTCACATAAAATTCTTGATATGAAGTCTCTTGAAGATGTTGGTGGAGCACATATGGCACAACCCTGCAAATCATTGTTAGTATGCATATCTAAACATATAGACCTATAAGCATCAAAATGGTTAGAAAATTCAATATGTAATCTACAACTACAAGTAGTGCGTGTGTGATTTATCTTAACATAGAAAGGTTTTAGCAATTCAAAATATCTTTGACAAATTTTAATTTGAGGATACTTCTCTAGAAATTTACCATAAAACTGTGTTTGAGTCTCATCCAAAAAATGCTTTGGATGTGGCTCGCGGTTCTAACTACCGATTCTCCTTCTTACCACATCCCTTTGATTCGGAGATACCCTTATGTAATTCTTCCAAAAGTCTTCAATTAGTGATCTCAATGCTTCAACAATTGGTTTATCTTTTCATGGTAGTCTCCCCGAGAACGCCCATAATTCATTGGCATTAGTGTCCTCAATTCTTTGGCGTCTTCCAATAGCTCTTGATAAAATTTTCCTATTAATTCTCAATTCTTGACTTGTCTTTCTAATGAGATGAGCTTTCCTCGTTTGACTACTTACTATAGTCGATGTAATCACACGCCATGTTGCATTACTATCTTTTGTGAGTGAGGTGTTACCCACACTCTCATACGCACTCATTAGATTCATGACAATAGATTTTTCACTTGAAGCCTCTGATGTTGTCAACCCAAGAATCTTCATGATAGACCTATACTTTATACTTCGCATCATTTCAACGAATAATTGACATCTTGCAGTCTCATTTAACTTTTCAAAGAACAATCTCCAAATCTTATTGGCATATCTTCTACAAGTGTGTTTTAGAATCTTACCTTCCATTGGCTGCAAATTATTCTCATCAATATCAATCAAATACATTGGCTTTCTATGCAAAATTCTAGGTGGTGTCAAGTTAGGTAAATTCATCTCAACATCAGGAATTTCATCAATATTTAAATGAGATGGGTTAGATGGCATATCTTCGATCGAAGATGGAATAGATGGCATACCTTGAGGTTGAGGTGGGAACGATGGTGTACCTCCTTCATCACATGTGAGTGATGATGTACTCTCAACTTGAGATGTGGTAGATGGTGTCCCTACATGTTGACTTGCACTAGAGGACATGTCTCCAACTATGGTATTCAAATCTCTTGTACCACGAAGTTTTTGCATTCGTTCTCTTTGTGCTGCCAATACCATATCTCTTTGTGATGGTTGTGGTTCCTCTTCAATTGGTATGTCTTCATTTATCGTATCTAATTTCCTCTTCTCATGAAGTTCCCTCATAGCCACTGCTTTCTTTGCATTCTTAGCTTCTATCTCTTCCTGTGTTGGTTTAATTCTTGATCGTTTCCTTGGCATGACGGAGAATTTGTCTGTATCATGATAAAGAGACTAATATTAGTTCCTAAGAAATGAATACAAGATAATAGTGGGATTGTATTTTTTTTATGTTGTAAGGATTTATTCTTGTATAGTTTGACATGATGGTATGTTAAGGTTTGTTTATTACACATAATTATTAAAGAGCCCAAGTGTAGAAAATATACATGGCATCATGTGAGATTGTAGGCTGCTTTCTTGATTGGGAATGTGTCTATTTTAAACATGTATGATAAAGCATGATTAGGCAATTCAATCTGAAATAAGGAAAATATAAAGAACATGCATGTAAAGACTTGACATACCTAAAAAATGAAGATTTGAATGGAGAGAGTACCCAATTATGTAGTGTTTTTATCTTCTTGCATCAAACTCCTCAACAATTTGAGTTTTTCACCACTTACTTCCTTTTCAATGTTAAATTGAATAACACTCAAATATCATTACTAACGAAAATACTATTAACCAATCTATAATGTTAAATTCCTAAAATTGAATCACAATTAACATTGCAACACTACAAAAATTGAAACTTGAATAGATATACATCAAACTTGGTGTGAAAACTATGTTATTTCCTCCTCAAGTTGGCAAAGCAGAAAAGGTGGTGGAAAGATCATGCAAAGGTGGTACAATGTGTCAAATGTGCATGTGAACTTCCCAACAGCATAAAAGCACTTCCTTTTTGTCAAAGCACACACAGAATCAGTAAGAAAACAGAGCATGTGGGCCTGGATCAAGGGGGTAACCACTTTTTTACCATTTCAATAGCAAGACAAAACGTGAGCGTGTTATAATGCGCTCGCGTTTTGTCCTACTATAGATTGATCACATCCTTTGCATTGATCACATCTCTTTCCTGCAAGAGCTTGCCAGATGCTCTGCCATATGATAGGCATAACAATGAAGGGGCAAGCCCTCATAATCAAGTTCTTGATAGAAAATTGCCCTCAACCCTCAAGCCTCAATGTCAAACCCTAATCCCTCAACCCTTAACTCTGATCCCTTGACCCTAAACCCTATCCCTAAACCCTAAACCCTAAACCCTCAACCCTCAACCCTCAACGTCAAATCCTAATCCCTCAACCCTTCACTCTAATCCCTCAACCCTAAACCCTATCCCTAAACCCTCAACACTATACCTTAAACCCTAATCCCTCAACCCTAACCCTTAACCTTGTCCCTAAACCCTAATCCCTCAACCCTCAACCCTAATCTGTCATCCGTCATCCCTCAACTCTAATCCCTCATCCCTAAACCCTAAATGCTATCCCTATTCCTAGACCCTCAACAGGCTTGATACTATACCTTAAACCCTAATCCCTCTACCCTCGACACTCTTATTTAACCCTAATCCCTTGACCATTAACCCTATCCCTCAACCTCAACCCTCAACCCTCAACTCTCAACATTAAACCCTAATTCATCAACCCTAAACCCTAATCCCTCAAACCTAAACCCTATCCCTAAACCATCAACCCTCAACACTATACCTTAAACCCTAATCCCTATCCCTCAACCCTCAACCCTTAAAACTTAAACCCTATCCCTACACCCTCAACACTTGACACTATATCTTAAGCCTTAAACCCTCATCCCTAAAGCCTTAACCCTCAATCCTTAAACCTTCAACCCTAAACCCTATCCCCAATCCCTCTACCCTCGACACTCCAACCCTAACCTCGACATTAAATGCTAATCCGTCAACCCTAAACCCTAATCCTAAACCCTCAACCCTCAACACTATACCTTAAACCCTAATCCATCAACCCTCAACCCTAAACCTTATCCCTAAACCCTAATCCCTTAACCCTAATCCATCATCCCTCATCCCTAAACCCTAAATGCTATCCCTATTTCTAAACCCTCAACAGACTTGATACTATACCTTAAACCCTAATCCCTTATCCCTAAACCCTCCAACCCTATCCCTAATCCTTACACCCTCCACACTCTACTTTAACCCTAATCCCTCGACCCTCAACCCTATCCCTAAACCCTTGACCCTTGAACCTCAACCCTCAACCCTCAATGTCAAACCCTAATCCCTCAACCCTTAACTCTGATCCCTCGACCCTCAACCCTATCCCTAAACCCTAAACCCTAAACCCTAATCTGTCATCCCTCAACTCTAATCCCTCATCCCTAAACCCTAAATGCTATCCCTATTCCTAGACCCTCAACGAGCTTGATACTATACCTTAAACGCTAATCCCTTATCCCTAAACCCTCCAACCCTATCCCTTATCCCTTAACCCTCATGATTAATAGCCTTGAACGTAAAAAAATTTAAGGGGAACATAACGCGAGCGCGTTATAATGTGCTCGCGTTATGTCAAACATGACAAACAACAGACTTGCGAGAAAGGAAAAATGCAAAGCAAAACATAACGCGAGGCGCTCGCGTTATGTCTTGCTTTGGGAATCCCAAGCCTTGGGCTTGGGATTTGCTTTGGATTTCCAACCCAAAGGCTTGGAGTGCCTTATGAATAGTCATAGACATGTTTTTCCATATTCTTCAAGATTTCACATAATTTCGTTCGTGCTAACCCTCAGATTTGCACGTGTTTCAAGGTTGAACAAATCAAACACTTGGGTAATGTTAGGCTTTCTCTTAGCTATTTGACGATGTGATTTTTTTCACATTTTAACAATGTTAAGCCTTTCATCTTTAATTTCTTTTGTTTGTGTGTCCGTTTTTAGGCAAAAACCACTGTTTGGTCTTTTTTTCATTGTAAATTAACTATTCATTCAAATTTCAAAAAATTACATATTTAGAAACTAGACTCCATTCTACAAATATTTAAAAAATAAAAAAATGATTTTCATTAGTTTTCAAAATTCATAGGGGTAGCACGGCGAAAATTTTATTTTTTAGGATGTGTCCACTTTGAGAATTAGTAAAAAATCAAATATTCATCAAAAAATTATCAGAAAAATCAGGCATAAACTACATGCTATTAGCTAATTTCTCACTGAAGCGATTTTAAAAATACCAAAAAAAAGTTGACCTTTTGAGGGAGCCACAAAACATGCTATGTTATGTTTTTTTGACAGAAACAACACCAATTTCTGTGGCTCCCTCTTTTAAACCCCTTAATCTATGCCATTTTCAAAACAAAATAGTAGTTTAGAAAGTAGACTCGGAGTACTACAAACATTGTTTTGGTTGCATCTCCAAATTTTGAGTGTAACTATGCTCAATTTCTCATCCAAGGCTAGTATTTCCTGATTTCAGAAAAAAAAAAGTGGCCACTTAAGACCCCTTTTTGGCCTCCCATCTTCTTGCACTTACCCATTAGTTTTCCTTTATTTTCAACAAGGTTTGTAACTTTCACTCTCTTTTCGCTTTTACCACCCAACAAACCCACACAAAAAAAACAAACGCTACAGCCACAACAGAGGTCCTCATTTTGCTAAGGAGTAAAATGGGGCGTGTTGTGAGCATCACAACATAATTGTATATGCACCGATCTACATAACTATATGCACTGGTCTGTATAACTAGAATAACCACTATTTGGTACAAAATATAATGTAATACATAGAATATAGTTTATGCTAGAACATTCCCCCCTTATTACATTGTTTTTGCAAATGCACCCCTTAAACAGATCAAATTTAACCTTACCAAGAGACTTGGTGAGTATATCTACTAACCGAGAATCTATGGGACAATACTGGAGCTGGATGTGGTGGTTCAAAACCTGGTCCTAAATGTAATGATACCCGACCTTAATATGCTTGGTTCATTCATGAAAAACTAAATTCTTCACAAGCTTCAACACACCCTAGTCACAATAAAGAATAGGTGGCTATTGTTTAGGAATGCCCATGTAAGCCAAAATGCGATGTAAGCAAATCACTTCACACACAGGTCCTTATGCAGCATGATATTCAGCCTTGATGGATGAGAGAGCAAAAATAGTTTGCTTCTTACTAATCCATGAGAAAGGTCTAGATCTGAGATGAAAAACAAATGTTGAAGTTGATTTCCTGTCATCAACAAATCTTGCATAATCTGAGTCGATATATTCTTGCAAGAAGAACTGAGTGTTCTTCTTGTATTCCAGACCATAATCAATTGTGCCTTAGATATATCTCAAAACATGCTTCGTTGCAATCTAATGACACTTCTTTGGCTCTTGCATAAAGTGTGAAAGATAGTTGACAACAAAACATAAGTCTGGTCTGGTGTCAGTCAAGTAAATGAGACTCCTAACAAGTTGTCTGTAGAGAGTTGCATCCACTTGAACTTGTGAAGCTTGGAATCAAGAGAGTTGTAAACCTTTCTCCATTGGAGTGGACACAGGCTTACAATTGGACATTCCATACTTTTTTAGGAGTGTCTTGGCATATTTTAGTTGGGAGATAAAAATGTGATTCTTCTTCTGCCATATCTCCAAGCCAAGACAATAGTGAAGTAGCCCCAAATCTGTCATGTCGAAGGATTGCTTGAGATCATTCTTGACATCATTGTTGAGATTGTCTGAGCTGCCTGTGAATACAAGATCATCCACATACAAAACTAGAATGACAATCTCTGTGCCTACCCTCTTAATATACAAATTGGAATTTGAGGGGCTATAGGTGAACCATGTTGTAACAGGTGACCATCAATTTTAATGTACCATATCGTAGGAGCTTGCTTAAGTCCATAAAGTGACTTGATGAGACGACGTACCTTGTGAGTATGATGTTCGTCAATAAAACCTTTTGGTTGGGTCATGTATACTTCTTCTTTTAGATCACCATTTAAGAAAACACTCTTGACATCCATTTGTTGAAGTTTCCATCCTTTCTGTGCTACCAATGCACAGACAACTCCAATTGTTTTGATCTTTGCAGTGGGTACAAAGGTCTCTTCATAATCAATGCCCTCTTGTTGAGCACATCCCTTTGCAACAAGTCATGCTTTGTATTTTTTGATAGATCCATCTGCCTTGTATTTTGTTTTGAAAATCCATTTGCAGCCAATGGGATTCTTTCCTTTAGGAAGATCAACAAGGTCCCATGTATGATTCTGTATCAGACAATTATACTCTACATCCATAGCTTTCTTCCAATGAGGTTGACTGAGTGCCTCTCAATTTGTGTTAGGTTCGATGTTGTCAACAACTGAACTCATGAGTGCAAGATTGACTTCTCTTCTCATCTGACTTCTTGTTCTAACTCCTAATGAAGTATCTAGAAGAGTGTGCAAGTGAGAATCCCTAATGGTCCTTTGAACCCACTTCAGACATTGATTTTGCTACTACTGATGTGAAAAATTATGTTCTAGAGGGCCCAAATCTATGAACAATTCTCCTTGCAGCTCATCTTACTCATGAGAGGATTCTTCATGCTCATCATCTGATTGTGAGAACAATTTATCAGAGGTGTTAGGCTTTGGCTCCTCTTTGTGTGTCAATGAGTCAAATGATGACTCATCACATACCACATCTTGACTCTCATGGATCTTTTGTCTCAGGATCTATGAGATGATATGCTTTGGAGGTAGTATTGTACCCCAAAAAGATACATTGGAGTGTCTTGGGGTCAATTTTCTTCCTCTTGTTCGCTGAGACATACATATATGATGTACAACCAAATACTCTAAGATGAGAAATTGAAGACTTATGACCACTCCATACCTCTTCTAGTGTCTTGTCTTGCAAGATCTTTGTGGGTTCCCTATTGAGAAGATACATGGTTTTCTGTACTGCTTCTACCCAAAACTATTCCTCCAACTTAGCTGTGGAAAACATGCATCGAGCCATCTCCATGATAGTCTGATTGTGACATTATGCAATTCCATTCTACTAGGGCGTATAGGGATCAATCAGGTGTTGTTTGATTCCATGATGCTTCATAAATGCCATGAACTCTTTTAATGTGAATTCCCCCCTCAATCTAAGAAGAGGAGGAGAAGAGACTAGCCTGTCTGCTTGACAACTTGTTGATGGAAGTCCTGAAAATTTGCAAAGGCTTCACTCTTCTAGAGAAAGTACATCCATGTCTTGTGAGAAAAATCATCCATAAATAATTGGAAATATTAGTGCCTTGAAAATGAGGTAGGCAGGTGTCCGCACAGATCGGTATGCACACAAGTGCAAGATGGTCCTTGGCATGGAAGGTACTTGTCTCAAATGGATCTCGATGTTGTTTACCTACAAGAAATCCAAGACATATAGGTAAATAATTAGAAAGTTGAAGAAGTCCTCTTACCATTTCCTTAGAACTGAACTAATACAGGGAGCTAACATAAAGGTTCCCATATTGGTAATGCCAGAGAGAAGTAGATTCAGTCGTAGAGGTAGATAGAGCAACTACAGAGGATGAGACAACATCTAGTGCAAATAATCTATCTTTCATAAAATCTCTAGCAAGAATCGTACCTTCTTTTAAGATCAAACAAGTTTTGATGCCTTTCCAGACTTGGAACTCCACTTTAATCTTATGATTCAAAAGCTGATTGATAGACAAGAGATTCGTTGTCAAACCAAGAACATAAAGTACCTTCATGAGGGTAAAACTGCCTGTCCCAAGGGGAATACTAACTTTTCCAATTCATTCTGCAACATACTCCTTATTTTCTATGATCTGAACCCTATATCTAGTGGGTTGATTAGTCAGTGTATCAAATAGCTCATGATTCCTTGTCATATGCTTGTTGGCACCAGAGTCTATCAACCAAACATCACTCGATGGCTATGAGGTTTGAGAGATTAGAAAAAGATTCTGATGGGTGCCACAATTGGCTATTTCTACTTCATCCTCATCTATTGTATCATCTTGTTGGGCCACGACATGTCCTTTGTGCTTCCATCAGGGATGCCATGTTTTTGATGGTTGAGAATCACTGCAACCAGATGTAACTTCTTTACTAGAATTACCTTGAGTCAAGGCATTATACCAACAACTGACAGTGTCATGCATGTTTGTATTATAGATGTGACACCATCTATTCATCTTTTGAGACTTCTATTGTGGTTGTTGTGGTTGCTTCTGTGGCAACCTTTGTGGGGGTCCCTTGCGAAACTTCTGACCACTATACTGTCTTGATATTAGTGCCTTGTCCTCAAACTCAGCTTGTAATGATTGGATGTCTTCTTCCTACTAAAGAAAATTCACCAATTCTTCAAATGACACCTTCTGCTTGGTGATGTTTAGCATTGTGACAAAAGTCTTGAACTAGGAAGGAAGAGCTCTTAGAGTGATCAGGACTAGTAGTTTGTCCTCCACCTTCTCGTTGAGCACTACAAGTTCAACTCATAGTTCAGATACCCAATGCAAGAACACCTCTACTTTCTCATCAACTTTCATATTGAGTGTATGAAGCTTGGGCTGGAGATGGAGGATCTTGGTCTGGTTCTTCGCCTCATAGTTAGTGGACAAAGCATCCCAAGCCAAATTTGATGTTGTCACATCTTGAACATGAGGTTGTACTTCATTGGAGATGCTGAGGGTGATCAACACTAGTTCTTTTGCATCGGCTTTATCAAACTTCTTCTACTCATTAGGGTCAATTGGACACGACACAACACCGGTTACAATTCCCCATAATTCTTCAATTTGAAGAATCGTACGCATCTTTTTTTTTGGATTGAAGATCTGCCACAAATATATTTATCATAACATGTAATTACAAAATAGTGATCAAGAGGACCACCATAGCATCATTTTGTCACTGTATCACCAATCGAAAAAAAAAGGACCTACTACATAATTTTACTTTGAACATAGGTCCTAAAAACAAGACAAAATATAGTACATTGTCTTAACACAAGAGTATTAGGATATACTCAATAGTATAATATATGTCTTTAATTACATAACAACATCCATATCATTTGCATATTCTAATTTTTCCTTTCTAATATTTGATGTCAACTCTGTCTGTCCTAGCTGCATCAATATCTGTTCCTTCTACTATTGTGTCCCTGCTTGTGTCCAGCACATCCACCTGCATCCCTAAAAACATGTCCTAGTATTCTCATTCTCCTTGTTGTTCATCACACTCAAAGATTTTATCCAAGTCTGTCCCATCATACTCTAAATTTGTTTTTATCATCCTTTTGCTTACTTTCAACTGAGCATCCTGTATGTTTTTGCCATGAGTCATCACATATGTTTTGTTGTCACTATTTTTGTATAAATCTATGCCTTTGAAAGTACCTATTGGAGGAGAAATCTATAACTGACTGATGTTGACATTATAGTTTTGAAATGTGATCTCCAAGCATCTCTGAGTTTCATTCCTTAACTTCTCAATTTGATGATGTTTACAATACACATTCTGAAAGTCAAGATATTCATTGTGAAACTTTTCATTTACCTTAAGTTCTATGGCCAAAAATCTGATTTTTATGTCTTCTTTGTAAATCATTGCTCCTCCCTCCATGATCTCTATGAATTTGTCCATCGGCAGCTCTAAAGTCATCATAACCTGCTCAATCATTTTAAAATTGGTGAGTTTATAAGTTAACTCGGTGAGTAATATCTTCTTGCCTGGGAACCTCTCTTCATTCCTCATCTTCCATAGAAACCATAAGGTCTCAATCTAACCAAAACTTATTATCTTTTCTATCTAGCCCATTAACAAAACCACATAAAATTTCCTTCCAATTGATACAGTTCCTAGGACTCCAGTTAGATATATTTCCCATAAATACAAACCAAATGGATTTTGCATACTCACAATCAAAAAAGACATGTTGACAGGTTTTAGTAACTTTACACATAGAACAAACACTGTTATCAAAACCTAATGCCAATTTTTTCAATATAAGAAGCCATCTAAAACAACCTTTTTTTGGTTCAATGTTTCTAGACCATATAAAACTAAATGTTTTGGATAATAGCTTTTTTTCTATTTTAAAGTCCCAAACAGTATTTATATGCTTGAAGACCGCATGAGGATTGGTCAACATCCTATAAATTCTCTTAGAGTTAACTCCCAAGAATTTAGCTCCATCTTTCCATTTTACCTTCTCAATGCACTCTTCCCCAAGAATAGTTACCTCTTGAGGCAGCTTACACAAGAAGGTCTTATTCAGAATGGAGACAGTTCTTGTGTTTGTTCCATATAGTCCAAACTCTTCTTCAATTTGCAACCAATTTCTTACCCTGTTCCCCTCTAACAGATCACTCAACATAGTTAGCCCTTTATCATTCCATTTATTTGTAGAACATCCTTGCAACAATGTTAGGGATTTCCCTTTATGAAAAATATTCCACCATATAGACCTATGTCCCGAGATCACAGTGTTACTCAAATCAATTGCTTCTCCATTAAAAATGACTATTTTAGCCTATTCCTAGGATAACCATATACTATTGAAGACAACAGATCCCATAGGTTTAGCCTTAAAATCCCTGAATAAGAAGTCCTGCAAATGCAATCCTTTCTATCTTCTATCTTTAAATGGCACAACATTTTCAATGTTATTTTTCACTAGTATTTTCCAGGGTTCATTGCCTTGCAATGACCTGAGAATCCATTTTGTAGCAAGTGCTACACCTTGCACTTTCATGTCCTTCAAACCCAAGCCTCCCTAATCCTTGCACAAGAAACACCATTCCCACTTTATAGTGTTTCTTTTTATTGCCTTTACCATCAAACCACAGGAACTGCCTAATAATCTTTTGGATTACCTCAAACTGGTAGTTGTGGAACAACCACATTGAGGCATAGTAGACTAAGCAAGTTGAGAGTATTTTTTGGAAGACCTGCACTCTACCAGCCAAAGATAAGAAATTCCATTCCAATTGTTTAGTTTTCTCTCAATTCTAGAGTATAACCATTCCCACATATTTTTCAAAGAAGAACTGTCAGCAAAGGGAATGCCCAAGAATCTAACTTACTTAGAAGGCCCCCCCAACTCCACTTAGACCTATCCCACCAAACATGAGCTTCATCATTCCAACTCAACATAATGGATTTAGAGGTAGATACTTCTACTCGAGATGCTAAACAAAAGACATCTAGTCTATCTTCCATACTTTTAATATTATCTTCCTCTATTTTTGGGAACAATGCAGTATCATTAGCAAATTGGTCATTCAAAAGCATATCTTTATTAGGTGACAAGATTCCTTTCATTTCACCCTCCATTACATTAGTTCTCAACAAGTAATACAAAGCTTCAAAGGCAATAACAAAGAGAGTAGGTACCAACGAGCATCCTTGTCTAATAGATCTACCCATGATAAATGGCTTAGACAAAGAACCATTTAATTCCACTTGAGTAGAAGCATCTCTAAATAGCATTTTGACCAAATCACAATAATATTTAGGAAGGCCAATAGTTTTTAGCATCACTAAAAAAAATGACCACTCAATCCTATCATAGGGCTTTTCAAAGTCTAAAAGTAGGATACACGCCTCCTGATCAGTTTCCTTAGCCCAATGTAAGGCTTCCCAACTTGTGATGAGGTTTTCCAATATATATCTATCCTTTACAAACCCAATTTGGGTAAAACTAATGATTCTAGGCAGAATGTCTTTCAGTCTCAATGCTAAGACTTTAGCTAAGATTTTATAAGAGACATTCAGTAGTGTGATAGGCCTCCAATTTCTAATGTTTTCTTTATCCCCATGTTTAGGTAAAAGTTTGATGATCCCCCTATTTATTTCCTTTCCTAATGTACCATCTTCACCACATCTTGGTATACATCATGCAAATCATCTACCACCTAATGTAAATTTGTCTTGTAAAAATCCATTGGTAGACCATCCACACCCGGTGATTTCCCATTTTCCATGGATCTAATGGCTTCCTCAATTTCTTTTTTTGTTATCTCTACTTCCAATTGTTTTTCCATCTATGCATCTATTCACGGTTGGAGAAAGGATGAACCAAACAATTATGGAAAGAGCCAGCAATATATTGAGTGATTCACAGTTGGAGAAATACTTTTGAGCAGAGGCTGTGTGTACTGCTTGTTACTTGATTAACATAATTCCTTGTAAGTCTCTTGATTCGACACCTTATGAAGTGTGGACAGGTAAGAAACCTTTTGTTTTACATTTAAGGGTTTTTGGTTGTGAGGCCTTTGTTCATGTGCCTAAGGAAAAGAGATCTAAGTTGGATCCAAAAGCACAAAAATGCATCTTCATTGAATATGGTGAGAATGTTAAAGGTTATAAGTTTTGGGATCCTCTAACCAGAAAAATTATTTTCTCTAGAGATGTTATTTTTAGGGAACTTAGAGCTATTTTTGAACCTGAACAACCAAAAGAGAAAGAAAAGGTGAAGAGAGTGCATTTTGACTTAGAGCAAGAAGATGCACCTCAGGAAGAAAAAAATGATGGATTGGAGGGTGAAGAAGAAGAAGATTCAAGTAGTTCTGATGAGGATGAATCTATTGTAATAGAAGAAGTTGGTGCAAATTATCATGCAGAAGAACAAGTTGAGTCTATTAATCCACCCTTGAGAAGATCCACAAGACAATTGAACCCAGTTGATAGGTATAGCCCACCGGATTTCCATTGTGTATTTACTTTATTGAGTACTGATGATGAGCCTAGGTCCTACAGGGAAGCTATTCATGCAGATGATAGTGAGTCTTGGTAGTTAGCCATGTAGGAGAAGATGATGGCTTTAGACTCTTGTAACACCTGGGATCTTGTTTGTTTGCCCAAAGGAAAAAAGGCCATAGGTTGCAAGTGGGTCTTCAAGAAGAAATTTAGAGCAGACAGTTCATTGGAGAAGTACAAGGCTAGACTGGTAGCCAAGGTTACTCCCAGAGAGGGAGCTAATTTCAGTGAAATTTTATCTCATGTTGCTAAGTTAACTTCTATTAGATTTCTTTTATCCATTGTTGTAGCTTTTGATTAGGAAATAGAGAAAATGGATATTAAGACTGTGTTCTTGCATGGAGATCTTGAGAAAGAAATTTATATGCAACAACCTACAGGTTTTGAGGTAAAAGGAAAAGAACATTGGGTTTTCAGGTTAAAGAGGTCTTTTTATGGTCTGAAATAATCCCCCAGAATGTGGTATCAAAAGTTTGACTCATTTGTATTGAAATTGAGTTTTCTTAGGAGCGAGGAGGATCACTGTGTTTACATTCATTGTATTGATGATTCTATATTGTTCATTGCATTGTATGTTGATAACATGTTATTTTTCAGCAATACTAAGGGTATGATCAGTGAGTTGAAAGCCCAACTTCAGGTGCATTCGATATGAAGGATCTTGGAGTAGCTAGGTATATTCTAGGTATGGAGATTAGTAGGGACAGAGATAACAAAAAGCTTTGGTTGTCTCAGAGTAAGTATGTGAATACCATTTTGTAGAGATTTAGTATGCAGGACTGTAACCTAGTTAGAGTTCCTTTACCCATTGGTACTAAGCTTTCATTAGATATGTGTCCAAAGAATGAGGATGATTTAGAGGATATGTCCAATGTGTCAAAAGAGTGTGAAGCTGTGAATGAGAGGAAAAGAGAAAGAATGAAGTGAATTCGCGAAAGTAGGAAATTGTCAACCATACAAGAAGACATTCCACCATTGCCAATTGAAGAGGAGCATGTCACATCTAATGAAGCTAAGAGAGAGATGGAATTTGTGGCACAAAAGGAACGAATGCAAAACCTTTGTTCAATGAGGAAACTGAATCTCCAAGTTGGAGGCATTCCATCGTCTATAGGTCAAGTTGAAGGAACACCATCATTATATTCTTGAATTGGAGGCACTCCATCTTTCATAGGTGAAGTTGAAGGTACATCTTCATTTTCTTCTCAACTTGGTGGCACACCATCATTCATACATCAAGTTGAAGGTACACCATCTTCTCCATCTCAACTTCAAGCCTTTTCATCTTTTTCATCTCCAATTGAAGGTACATCATCTATCCCATCTCAAGTATATATTGAAGAAATTCCTAATGTTGAGTCAACTTTACCAATGAAAATGCCTCCTAGAATTTTGCATAGGAAGCCTAAGTTTCTAATCGATATTGATGAGAATGTGTTGAAGCCCATGCAGGATAAGATTCTCAAGCGCACTTGCCAAAGATATGCGAATAAGATATGGAAATCATTCTTTGAGAATTTAAATGAAACCAGAGGATGTCAACTATTTGTTGAATTGATGAGAAATCTAAAATTTAGGCCCACTATGAAGATTCTTGGCCTAAGAACATCGGATGCCTCAAGTGAAAAATCAATTGTCAAGAATCTAATGAGTGCATATGAGAGTGTGGGTTCCACCTCACGCACCAAGGATAGTAATGTCACACATCATGTCATTACATCGACAATAGTAAACCAACAAACAAAGAAAACTTGCCTCATTATAAAGACAAGTCAAGCATTGAAAATAAGTAGGAAAACTCTAATGAGAGCTGTTGAAGACGTGAAAGAGTTGAGGACCCAAACACCAATGAATTGTGCGCATTCTCTGAGAGACTCCACAGAAAGACAAAGTTGTTGAAGCCTTGAGATCCCTCATCGAAGAATTTTGGAAAAATAACACAAGGGTATCTCCTAATGCAAGAGATGTTGTGAGAAGGAGAATTGGTTGTCAAAACCATGAGCCACATCCAAAGCATTTTTTTTATGTGACCCAAACACAATTTTTCAAGATATTTCAAGAGATGTATCCTCAAATTAAAATTTGTCAAAGATATTTTGAAATGCTAAAACCTTTTTATGTCAAAATAAATCACACACGTACTACTTGTTGTAGATTACATATTGAATTTTCTAACCATTTTAATGTTTATCAGTCTATATGTTTAGATTTGCATACTAACAATGTTTTGCAGGATTGTGGCATACATGCCCCACCAACATCTTCAAGAGACTTCATATCAACAATTTTATGTGAAAGAGAGGAAGGTCAAATATTCTAAAGGAAATTATGCTTGGATGATACATGTCAGCATTGCGGTGGCTTACAAGGTATGCCAATATGTGAACATATGGAAAACACACATGCAGTTGGAAATGAACTAGTAGAGTTTGGCAAGTATAAAATAGTGGCCTACAATACAAAAGATAGTAAAGAAGCAAAGAGGTGTGATTTGGTTATTCAAAAGATTCTAGTCTATCATTTTATGTCTACATTTCGTGACAGTATAGTGTACGAGTATGCAAGTCATACCCATAGAGCTCGATGGTTGGACTTGCAATTCAAGTTATGCAAGGACACATTTCCACTTGGTACCATCATTTTAGTTGTTGACTTTGTAGAGAACTACACACTACAACCACAAAATGAGGTGCAATCACAGTATTACAACTCTACACAAGTTGCTATATTTGTGCAAATAGCATTCATTCATGCAAAAGATAGTACAAAGGATGACATGAAGGGCTTGAGGGAATATCATTTTTATATTAGTGATGATCGCACACATTCTACGAAGTTCGTGCAAGGTTGCTTTCAGATGTTCTACCGTGATTTAGCCAGTAGGAGCATATCATTTCATCAGCATATCATATGGTCAGATAATTGTGTGCATCACAATTCAAGAACACGCGGATGTTCTATCGGTTAAGAAGGATACATAATATAAATGGTGTTCAACATATGTGGAATTTTTGTGAGGCCAAGCATGGAAAGGGGGAGCATGATGGTGCAGGAGCATGTATCAAAAGAGCATTGGCACGAGAAGAGTTGAAGTAGAAAGACAATGCAAAGTTGATAGATGTAAGATCTATTGTTGAATGGTGTAACACTAGAATGGGTCCAGGTAATGAAGATAAGTCTATAGTTCATAGATATTTTGGATGGTTGATGATACTAACATTTCAAAATATGAGGATTGTTGTACATTAACAGGATCGAGTGAGCTACACTCTTTTAGAATCTCTAATGCAGGTTCATGGAGTATTCATACGCAACAAATGACATGCTTTTGTTCTTCATGTACATATGAAGCTTGGTATGATTGTGAGTCAAAGGAGTGGATCAATGATTGGTGTACAAGAGGCCTAAGCTCGATTGACATGTATCGACTACCGACAACACTACAAATGATAGAGAATGAATCATCGGTTGATTTTGACCATGTTTTAGATCTAGTTCAACTAGGTATTATCAACATTCAAATTTAATAAAATTCAATATGCCATCTTATTTTGTAGTTTTTCTTCTATTGTTGACTATATTCATCGAACTGAATACACGTATCAACGTACAACATGCTTATGCAGTTATTGTAGCTGAAGACAATGAAGAAGGAGCGGATTATTATTTGTGTCGCTATGTTGAGGCAAAAAAGAAATTAGATTCCCCTATTATAGATGGAGAAAACATTGAGTACCCTATAGGATTAGTGGTTGTTACTGGAACATGGCTTAGAAGGTACCCAGTGAAGAAGTCTGATGTGTGGTTGTTTGAGGACTTTGACACACATAGGAAGATTATTCATTATTCTAACCTTGTCATGGCATCAAACATTCATTTGATCAAATATGGGGGTAGACCATTGAACATGACCTTGTGGAAGGTTCATGAGTCTGATCATGAGGCAATACTTGACACAATAAAGAGTAGACCCTGATGGTTCATTGGATTGAATTAGAGGAATGACAGAAAGCTATGTTATTTTTCTTTGCTATCCTCATTTCACCTTGTATATTTTAGCTAAATAGTGCAATTACATTTGCATGTAGGATTTTAGTATGATGGAGGCAGGCATAATCCTTATGAAGTTGCCTTTGGAAGGAAAGTAATTTAGGTTTTCATGATTATATCATGATGATATGTCCTTTACTTTATATTTCATAATGAGTTTTAATGAGTTTTAACGATGTTACTATGAGTTTTAATTCGTTTTAATGATGTTACTATTTAATAATGAGTCTTAATGATTTTTAATGACAAACAATTGATAGCAGCAGTAAGGGTAGACTCAATTGATGCCCTACAAGACATTGGATCAAGTGAGAACACCTTTATAGTACTACATTTTCATCTACCAGAAAGGTATTATGACTGAATTTTTACATTCAGTATCTCCTGGGGCCAAATGGATGGTTCCAATGCATCTGGGTGGGTGGGTAAATGCTAGGGGGATGTCTTTTTGATGGCAAAGCCTCATGGTCGTTCTTGGCTATATCGAACGTGGACAATCTCTCAAGAGCCCTAAGAAAAAAAAAGGTGACAAACTTTGGATCGACTGTTCCATCAAACAATGACACCTGGGTGTTGGATCTAGGGCATACAACTGAGAGGGGGGGTGAATCAGTTGTATAAAAACTTGCTCTTACTTCAAACACTTGATTCTTCTTTGTTAGTTAACAACATATCAATTAACCATCCATGAAAGCATAATGCATAAACACAAGAGCAGATAAACATCAACACATTAAACACCAAGATTTTGACGTGGAAAACCCGGTTAAGGGAAAAACCATGAGGTGATTAACCCAAGGATTATTCTCTATTAGAAGAATAAGAAAAATGAATGGCACATGCCAATTAGGGCTCACTGCCCGAGCACATTGCTCACAAAGAGGCACACTGCCTATAAGGAGACACACTGTCTACAAAGTGATAAGAATCACAATCTTGAACTAGAGAATGACATCTTTACCATGTCCGGATCAGTTCCATTTAAGCCCAAAAACCCTTGCTCTGCCTTTCGCACTTCTCTTCACTATGCCACACTCATCCACACAATCCACACATCAAAATAAATTCTCAAACACTTATTTATACAAGACATCGACTTAGGAACAATCATCTAAGTCGGCAAACATCACAATAACATTCGCAAGGCGTGTAGAACATCCGGTCGGCTTGTTACAGGAAGAACACCAACAACTGGTAGCCATAACATCAAATCCAACTCTAACTTCAATGCGGACTGCCAACACGAACTAGATATGATCCAATGATCATCATAACCTTCCCTGAATCATCAAAAACATCCGCACTTCATCAACTTACCGGAATTCTTCTCTTCATCATCTGGTACTTCAAGAACACAGTCTGTCGCCATTGTCACAATGCAAAAGGTACTTCCGGACCTCAAAATCATACACAACTCGAGATGACACATCACAAGGACATCCCAAACACTCCTTCCAATCCGTAAATTAGGATAATACAATTTCAGACCTCACCGGACCTTTCTGTGATCCTCTGTCACCTCTGAACACTTGCTGGAACCAGTTCCACACAAACAACCACAACTTCTTTAGATCTTCATGTGGACCTCTGAAATCTTAGTTGAAGCATCTCAAGACTTATATCTACAAACCCTTTAATCTGCATCCTCTGGTTCTTAACCTATACAGTACATTTGCCTTCTTCTCATCACTGTTCTTCACTGTTCCGGATGGGGACTGATTTCCTCAATAACAACAGCACACAACTCATCCAAACCTTCTTACTAATGCAATATGAGTAAGTTGACATCAATGACAACACTGGTTCACCTCATACTTGCAACAATCTCCCCCTTTGTCATTGATGGCAACATATGATGTGAAAAACCATCAAGACAAGAACTTCTCCTTTCTGTCATAGCTCCCCCTATCAACAACAACTTTTCACATGTCTTCTCTTCCTTTACTGCTCCCCCTTTGATCATCAACCACTTGTTTTTCACATGTCTTCTCTCCCCCTTTGACGTCAATGGCAAAGGGCTCATACTTGCAATTCTAATACATCAGAATCATACCAGCTGCTCCCCCTTAGTAGCAGCTCCCCATCATCAATCCGGATCACAAGCTATGACTGTGATATCCACTGGACTGATGCACATCAGTGCATCCTAGTTCATCACCGGAGGGGCCATGACCCCTAACTTCTCCCAGAGATATTCGAAGGAGTCCTTGGGAAGAGGTTTAGTAAAGATATCTGTAATCTAATCCTTGGAGGGAACATACTCCAATCTGACTTCTTCCTTGTTCACTTGTTCTCTCAAAAAGTGAAACTTGATAGATATGTGCTTAGTCTTAGAATGCAATACCAGATTCTTAATAAAATTAATTGCACTTGAATTATCACAGAAAATTGTGATAGGCTCCTCATATTCAACTTTAATGTCTCTTAGCATCTGCTTCATCCATAAGATTTGAGTGCAACTACCTGTTGCTGCAATGTATTCTGCTTCAGTTGTAGACAGAGATATTGCATCTTGTTTCTTGCTTAGCCAAGAAACCAATCTCTTCTCTAAAAAGAATGCTCCACCACTGGTGCTCTTCTGGTCGTCCATATCTCCTGCCCAATCTGCATCTGTATATGCATGAAGAGAGAAATCCGGATCTCTAGGGTACCATAGACCATACTCAAATGTTCCTTTCAAGTACCTAAAAATTCTTTTGATTGCCATAACATGAGATTCTCTAGGATCAGCCTAGAATCTTGCCACAAGACCAACAGCCTGCATTATATCTGGTCTAGTCTGAGTGAGATACAACAATCCACCAATCATTGATCTATACTTTGTCTGATCTGCCTTTGGAGAGTCATCATCTTTGCTCAACTTACATCCGGTTGCCATAGGAGTGTTCATTGGCTTTGAATCTTCCATACCAAATTTTCTCAACAATTCTTTCACATATTTGGTCTGAGAAATGAAGATCCCTTTCTTTGTTTGAGTAATTTGCAGACCCAAGAAGAAATTCATTTCACCAAGCATAGACATTTCAAACCCACTTTTCATCTGATTTGCAAAAGTTTTGCACATACTATCTCTTCCTCCAAAAATGATATCATCCACAAACACTTCAACAATCAAAATGTTTTCATGATCAATTTTGAAATATAAGTTACTGTCAGTAGTACCTTTGTTGAATCCAATCTGCATAAGATGCTTATCCAACCTTTCATACCATGCTCTTGGGGCTTGCTTCAATCCATACAATGCTTTCTTTAACTTGTAGACCATATCATCATTATCAGACAATTGAAATCCATCCGGTTGTTCAATGTAAACTTCTTCTTCCAGATCACCATTTAGGAAGGCAGACTTGACATCCATCTGATATACCTTGAAGTCTTTGAAGGCAGCAAATGCAAGAAATAATCTGACTGCTTCAATTCTTGCCACAGGAGCAAAGGTCTCTTCAAAATCAATTCCTTCTATTTGAGAGTAGCCTTTACAGACCAATCTAGCTTTGTTTCTGATTACTTCACCAGCTTCATTCAGTTTGTTCCAGAAGACCCATTTGGTTCCAATCACATTCCTGTCTCTAGGTCTAGGAACAAGATCCCAAGTACATTTTTTCTCAATTTGCATCAATTCTTCCTCCATTGCTTTGGTCCAGTTTTCATCATTGCAAGCTTCATTTACTGTCTTAGGTTCAATCTTTGAAATCAGACAGTATTCATTTGAATCTTGAGCAGTTCTTCTTCTTGTTTGTACCCCTTTACTTTTGTCACCTATGATCTGATCTTCAGAGTGATTTAGAGTTACATACCTTGGAACTTTGGGAGTTTCTGGCACTACTAATTCTTGATCAGGCTCATTCAGACAAACTTCTTCTTCCTGATTTATCGGATCAGTCTGGATCTGAATTTCAGAGGAGGAAGGAGCTTCTTGCACTAGAGGATCATTCTGATCATCTTCATCACATTCATAGAACCTTGAGGGCTTCTCAATTCCTTCATCAAATTTCACATTAGTACTTTCTGTCATCTTCCTCAGTCTCTTATTGTAACACCAGTATGCTTTGCTTTGAGTGGAGTAACCCAAGAAAATTCCTTCATCACTTCTAGCATCAAACTTTCCTAGATCTTCATCTCTTTTAATATAACACTTGCTACCAAATACTCTAAAATATCTCACAGTAGGAGTGATGCCAAACCAAAGTTCATAGGGAGTCTTACCAGTATTGTTTCTGATTTGAACTCGATTGAGAGTGTAGACTGTAGTGTTGATAGCTTCTTTCCAAAACATCTGAGGAACATTTGCTTCCAACATCATTGTCCTGGCAGCTTCCTGAATGGTCTGGTTCTTTCTCTCAACTACTCCATTCTGCTGTGGAGTCCTAGGAGCAGACAACTGTCTCTTTATACCCTGCTTCTCACAAAAGTCAATGAACTCACCGGATGTAAATTCACCACCTCTATCAGACCTTAGACATTTCAGTTTCAATCCGGTTTGATTCTCTACCATAGCTTTGAAGATTTTGAACTTCTCAAGGGCTTCTGATTTCTCTTTTAGGAAGGTAACCCACATCATCCGGGAATGGTCATCAATTAGCAACATGAAATATCTATCACCTTGCAGACTCTTGATTCTTGTCGGACCACAGAGATCAGTATGTACTAATTCTAACAATCCAGTAGAGGACTGACCTTTGCTTTTGAAAGAGACTCTGCTTTGTTTACCTAGCTGACATTCTTTGCACAAACTATTTGAAGGTTTCACCAATTTTGGAAGATCTCTTACAACCTGAATATTGCTTATCTTGATGATGTTATCAAAATTTACATGACATATTCTTCTATGCCATAACCAACTCTGATCAACTTGAACAAACAGACAACTTTTATTTGAACCAACCAAATGAAAGATATTACCTTTTGTTTTAGCATCGGATGCAATTTCAGTTCCGGAGATTGTAAAGATTCTGCATTTTCCATTCTTGAACTGAAGATCATAGCCTTTGTCCACTAACTGACCAACACTGAGAAGATTGTGCTTCAATCCTTCAACATATAGTACATTACCTGTTTTGCTCTTTCCATCAAAGGAAATAGTCCCCCTACCTCTGATTCTACCAGCAGAATTGTCACCAAACTTTACCATTCCTCCTTCATACCTTTCCAAATCTAAGAACTTATTCTTGTCACCAGTCATATGGTGAGAGCATCCACTGTCAATAACCCAATCATCCTTTTCTTCCATTTGAGTAGCCAAATCTCTTTCCACAACCTTGTGATTGACAGATTCAGAGGATATTGAATCTTCTTCCTTGATGGCAATAAACACCCATTCATTTCCAGATTTGCTTCCTAGTTCTGATTCATCATCTGTTACTCCTTCATTGTCATCTTCTTCATGAACATAATAGCAGTTCTTTTGAAACCTTTGTCTGTTAGTATTAGACCTTGCAGATCTTTCCGGACATCTTGAAGCAAAATGACCAATCTTATTGCAGTTGAAACACTTAAAGGGTAGTTTTCCTTCATACTTACTGGATCCTCTTGGCAGTCTCTTTGCAATGAGGGCTTCAAGTTGAGTTGTTTCTGCTTCCTCTTCTTCCATGTCTCTTCTTGCTTGATCATACCATGACATCTTCCTTGAAGAGTTTTCTCCCGGATCAAATCTCTGTTTGCCTTTCTCATAGGCACTGGCTTTGAAAGCAGATTCAGTCTTGCGAGGATCATCTCCAAACTCGGTTATTTCAAATGCAGCTAGTTTGCCAGCCAATTGTTCTCTTGTGACAGTTGTGTGGGCTCTGAATTCATCAATGGCAGCAACCTTGATTTTGTAGGCAGCAGGAAGGGATCTGAGAATTTTGCAAACAATCTCATTTTCATCCAGAGTTCCACCAGCATTTCTAATTCCACATACCAGCTCATTCACTCTTGGCATAAAGGTAGTGATGTTTTCATCTTCTCTCATCTTCAATCTTTCAAATTTCCCTTTCAGACTTTGCAACCTTGCACCCTTGACAAACTCATCTCCTTCATACAGAAGTTCCAGTTTAGTCAAGATCTCATATGCAGTTGGTAGGTCGATAACATTTGAGAGATCTGAGTCATTCAATGCACTTAGAAGAGCTTCCTTGGTCTGCAGATTATTTTCAGCATCTGTGATTTCATTCAGAGTTGTCGGACCACCCTGTGGAGGTACATATGGTTTTGAGACCATGGCCAAGTATGCTTTTCCCATACACTCCAAGTGACATTTCATGCGACCTTTCCAGAGAGTGAAGTTGGTTCCATCGAACTTCGGACTATCCTTCTTGTATGACGACATCCTGGATCTCCTCAAGCGGTTAAGCTCCTTTCAGAGGAACTTGGCTGTGATACCAATTGTTGGATCTAGGGCATACAACTGAGAGGGGGGGGTGAATCAGTTGTATAAAAACTTTCTCTTACTTCAAACACTTGATTCTTCTTTGTTAGTTAACAACATATCAATTAACCATCCATGAAAGCATAATGCATAAACACAAGAGTAGATAAACATCAACACATTAAACACCAAGATTTTGACGTGGAAAACCCGGTTAAGGGAAAAACCACAGGGTGATTAACCCAAGGATTATTCTCTGTTAGAAGAATAAGAAAAATGAATGACACATGCTAATTAGGGCTCACTGCCCGAGCACATTGCTCACAAAGAGGCACACTGCCTACAAGGAGACACACTGTCTACAAAGTGATAAGAATCACAATCTTGAACTGGAGAATGACATCTTTACCATGTCCGGATCAGTTCCATTTAAGCCCAAAAACCCTTGCTCTGCCTTTCACACTTCTCTTCGCTATGCCACACTCATCCACACAATCCACACATCAAAATGAATTCTCAAACACTTATTTATACAAGACATCAACTTAGGAACAATCATCTAAGTCGGCAAACATCACAATAACATTCGCAAGGCGTGTAGTGTAGAACATCCGGTCAGCCTGTTACAGGAAGAACACCAACAACTGGTAGCCATAACATCAAATCCAACTCTAACTTCAATGCGGACTGCCAACATGAACTAGATATGATCCAATGATCATCATAACCTTCCCTAAATCATCAAAAACATCCGCACTTCATCAGCTTATCAGAATTCTTCTCTTCATCATCTGGTACTTCAAGAACACAGTCTGTCGTCCACTGTCACAATGCAAAAGGTACTTCCAGACCTCAAAATCATACACAACTCGAGATGACACATCATAAGGACATCCCAAACACTCCTTCCAATCCACAGATTAGGATAATACAATTCCAGACCTCACCAGACCTTTCTGTGATCCTCTGTCACCTCTGAACACTTGCCAGAACCGGTTCCACACAAACAGCCACAACTTCTTCAGATCTTCATGCGGACCTCTGAAATCTTAGCTGAAGCATCTCAAGACTTATATCTACAAACCCTTTAATCCACATCCTCTGGTTCTTAACCTATATAGTACATTTGCCTTCTTCTCATCACTATTCTTCACTATTCCAGATGGGGACTGATTTCCTTAATAACAACAGCACACAACTCATCCAAACCTTCTTACTAATGCAATATGACTAAGTTGACATCAGTGACAACACTGGTTCACCTCATACTTGCAACACTAGGAACATCTTCTTTGCATGTATAGGTGGATGTCAGGTCCACCTACAAACACCTACCTCAATTTTTACTAAATTAATTTTGTTCGACTATGGTGGCAAGGAACACATTGTTCCAAAATGCTTGAGTTTCATGCAGTGGAAAGGTGCTAGGAGTGACATTTTGCATTCCATAGCTCGTGGAGCCAAATAGAATTCGCCAACACGTTAGGGTGGGTGGGTAAATGCCAGGGGAGGTCTCATTTTGTGTGCCAAGCGCCCTAGTCGTTCGAGGTAGCAAGTTATTGACAAAGTCCCTTAAGATCCCTAAGACCAAAAAACTACCAAACTATGATGGAATAGTTCTCAAAATTCATGGCAGGTGGGAATGTTCCATTTGGACCTACAGGTGCACATGGGGTCCATCCACAATATCCTCTCTTGGTTTTGGTCAACTCTAATCTGTTTGACTGTGCCAAAATTAAATGCATTCTTGCAAAATGCTTCAGTTTCATGCAGTGGAAATGTGCTATGAGTGACATTTTGCATTCCATAGCTTGTTGGGTCAAACTGACTATCCCAATACGTCTGGGTGGGTGGGTAAATGCTAGGGGAGGTCTCATTTCGTGTGCCAAGTGTCTCAGTCGTTTTGGGCTGCAAGCTACTGACAAAGTCAAAAGGTGCTAGGAGTGAAATTTTGCATTCCATAGCTCGTGGAGCCAAATGGACTTTGCCAACATGTTGGGGTGGGCAGGTAAATGCTAGGGGAGTTCTCATTTTGTGTGCCAAGCATCCCAATCATTTGGTGTAGCCAGCTACTGGCAAAGTCCCTTAAGATCCCTAAGACCAAAAAACTACCAAACTTTGATGGAGTAGTTCTTAGAATTCATGGCAGCTGGGATCATTTTGTTTGGACCTATAGGTGCATGTGGGGTCCATACACAATAACCTCTCTCGATTTTGGTCAACTCTAGTTTGTTTGACCGTGCTGAAATCAAATGCATTCTTGCAA
Organism: Cunninghamia lanceolata; assembly: GCA_027924645.1. NCBI lineage: Eukaryota > Viridiplantae > Streptophyta > Pinopsida > Cupressales > Cupressaceae > Cunninghamia > Cunninghamia lanceolata. Next base: position 20,606,282 of record BSBN01000213.1, read on the forward strand.
ATTGCTTTAGTTTCATGTAGTGGAAAGGTTCTAGGAGTGACATTTTGTATTCCATAGCTCGTGGGGTCGAATGGAATTTGCCAATGTGTCAAGGTGGCCAGTTAAATGCCAGGGGAGGTCTTGTTTCATGTGCCAAGGGTCCCAATCATTCGAGACAGTAGGCTACCGACAAAGTCACTTAAGATCCTAATAGTAAAAACTGCCAAACTTTGACGGAGCAGTTCTTGTAATTTGTGGCAGCTAGAAATGTTCCATTTGGACCTACAGGTGCATGTGGGGTCCTTCCACAAAAACCTCTCTTGGTTTGGTCAACTCTAATTTTTTTGACCGTGCCGAAATCAAATGCATTCTTGTAAAATGCTTCAGTTTCATGCAGCACAACCTTGTCAGGTGCCATATTTATTGTTCTTCTCATCATGGAACCGAATTGACTACACTAACACATTGGGGTGGGTGGGTAAATGTTAGGGGAGGTCTTCTTTCGTGTTCCAAGTGTCCCAGTCATTCCAAGCTGTAAGCTACCGACAAAGTAGAAAGTTCCTAAGACTGAAATTTTGCATTCAATAGGTCGTGGGGTCAAATCGACTGGGCCAACATGTCTAGGTGGGTGGGTAAATGCTAGGGGAGGTCTTGTTCCATGCGTCAAGTGTATTAGTTGTTCCAGGTTGCAAGCTACCGACAAACTCGAAAGGTGTTGGGAGTGATATTTTGCATTCCATAGCTCGTGGGGCCGAAAGGACTTTTCCAACACATCGGGGTGGGTGGATAAATGCTAGGGGAGGTCTCATTTCATGTTCTAAGCATCCCAGTTGTTCTGGGCAGCAGGCTACTGGCAAAGTCCCTTAAGATCCCTAAGACAAAAAAAATATCAAATTTTGACGGAGCAGTTCTCAGAATTCATGGAAGCTAGGAATGATTGGGGCGCTTGGCACATGAAACGAGACCTCCCCTAACATTTAACTACCCACCCCAACACGGTGGCGCAGTCGGTTCAGCCCTGCAATGAGCAAAACAAAAAATATGGCACCTGGGAAGGTTGTGCTACATGAAACTGAAGCACTTTGCAAGAATGCATTTGATTTCGGCACGGTCAAACGGACTAGAATTAACCAAAACCAAGAGAGGTTATTGTGTATGGACCCCATGTGCACCTGTAGGTTGAAACAGAATGTTCCCAATTGCCACAAATTCTGAGAATTGCTCCGTCAAAGTTTGACAGTTTTTGCTCTCAGGATCTTAAATGGCTTTGTTGGTAGCCTGCTGCCACGAATGATTGAGATCCTTGGCATACAAAATGAGACCTCCCCTGGCATTTACCCACCCACCCCGATGTGTTGGCGAAGACTGTTTGGCCTCACAAGATATGGAATGCAAAATGTCACTCCTAGCAACTTCCATTGCATGAAACTGAAGCATTTTGCAAGAATGCATTTGATTTCGGCACGGTCAAACAGACCGAAGTTGACCAAAACTGAGAGAGGTTATTGTGGATGGACCTCATGTGCACTTGTAGGTCCAAATGAAACGTTCCTAGCTGCCATGAATTTTGAGAACTGCTCCGTCAAAGTTTTGCAATTTTTTGGTCTTAGGGATCTTAAGGGACTTTGCTAGTAGCCTGCTGCCCAAAATGACTGGGATGCTTGGCACATGAAATGAGACCTCTCTTGGCATTTAATCACCCACCCCAATGCGTTGGTGAAGTCCGTTCGGCTGCACGAGCTATGGAATGCAAAATGTCACTCCTAGCACCTTTCGAGTTTGCCGATAACTTGCAGCCCGGAATGATTGAGACACTTGGTGCATGAAACGAGACCTCCCCTAGCATTTACCTACCCACCTAGACATGTTGGAGTATTCAATTTGACCCCATGACCTATGAAATGCAAAATTTTAGTCTTAGCAACTTTCTACTTTGTCGGTAGCTCACAACCCGGAATGACTAGGGCGCTTGGCACACAAAATGAGAACTCCCCTAACATTTACCCACCCACCCCAATGTGTTAGCATAGTCTGTTCGGCCCCATGATGAGCAAGACAAAAAATATGGCGCCTGGCAAGGTTGTGCTGCATGAAACTGAAGCATTTTGCAAGAATGCATTTGATTTTGGCACGATCAAATGGATTGGAGATGACCGAAATGGAAAGAGGTTATTTTAGATAGACTCCATGTGCACCTATAGATCCAAATAGAATATTTCCAGCTACCACAAATTTTGAGAACTGCTCCATCAAAATTTAGCAGTTTTTGCTCTTAGGATTTTAAGTGACTTTGTCGGTAGCCTACTGCCTCGAACAATTGGGACCCTTGGCACATGAAACAAGACCTACCCTAGTATTTACCTACCCACCTTGATGCATTGGTGAAGTCCTTTTGGCCCCACAAGCTATGGAATGCAAAATGTCACTCCTAGCACCTTTCCACTGCATGAAACTACAACATTTTGCAAGAATGTGTTTGATTTTGGCACGGTCAAATGGACTCCAAAGTTGACCAAAACTAAGAGAGGTTATTGTGGATGGACCCCACGTGCACCTATAGGTCCAAACGGAACATTCCTATCTACCATGAATTCTGAGAACTGCTCCGTCAAAGTTTGACAATTTTTTGGTCTTAGGGATCTTAAGGGACTTTGGTGATAACCTACTGCTCGGAACAACTGGGGCATGTGGCACACAAAATGAGACCTCCCCTAGCATTTACCTGCCCACCCCAATGCATTGGTGAATGAGAACATGATATGACCATTCTATCAATCAAGTAGTCCTTAGGTTGATATGACCATTCTAAGCTTGACACCATGATTGAAGTAGAGGGCAGGCTAATTTTCAAAACTTGCCTATTTAGCAATAAAGAAAAATTATCTAGGCTTTAAAAGCAAGATTGGGAGCTAATTTAGAGTAAAATGGTACCTAATAAAATAAATTGCTAACACTACCATCCATTTCTTCCAGATCCCCTCTCCAAACCCCTCTCCAGGGGCTGCTCGTGATCTTTGGCCAAGAAGAATGCTACTTCAATTTTTCAGGTGAACATTATACTTCCCTTTGTCTAAAGCTTAACAGATTGTACTGTACTGGTTCCTTATTTTCCACCACCATTGCTCATGCAAATATTTCTATAGATATTAGACCATTTAATGAAGCCTTAGAAGTGTTTTGGGTTGGATATTTTGCCAAATAACTGAAACCATAACGAAACGAAAAAATTATATATGGTGTTCTCATTGCCCTGAGGATTGAATCAAGTAGTCCTTAGGTTGATATGACCATTCTAATCTTGACATATGAATGCTACCATTTGCATATAATTGTACATTTATAAGATGAGTGTTCTAAGATCTTTATAACAACCTTCTTTGTTTTGCTGGGCCAACACTATCCTAATATGTGTTGACAGTGCTAAAATGTGAATAATGATGAATAGTAAATACTCTTACGATCTTGATGATTGTTCTAGCAATCATATGACTAGTTTTTTAATTGCTAGATCTCCCCAAATGGAAGCTTTGCTCGTCATATAACAATCTCACCCTCTTATTAGACTGTCATAGTAACATGGTAGCATGGAATTTGACTATCCCATTATGTCAATGAAGTCACTTGAATGCATTACTAACATGTAAACTTGTAGCATTCCTTTGTACATACCCTTCGTGTGAGATACAAAACAATAATATTTTCTAATAAGGATAGTTTTATGTACCTAGGACTAAATTGACATGTGATTTAACTCCCCGTTACAGTCCACACTGTCCTATGGCTGTTACCTTACATGATATGTGAGTGAGTTCTGATTATCATGAATATCCATTTCTTGATGAACAAGTGACTAGGTTTGGGAGAAGACTTTAATGTCGTGATAACAGTCCCAAAGCTAAGTGATTGCCTTCTTGCTGATGACTATCACATTCTTGACTTTAAGACTAATTCATGATTGCATGCTTGTCCATAAGTGTATTGTGTCATAGTTGGTCTATTGGCCTTACTAGGGTTGTCTTTATGTGGGAATGACATGCTTGACTTGATGGGGATGTCTTCCCTTCTTAATTTAGGATTTCTACTCTCTGATTACCAACACAATTGTCTCTTCATTATGACAGTCCTCTTCTTTCTCTCTTCTACACTCCCTACTTGTAGACGTCACATTCATAATGCCAGGGTATAAGTATCCTCTAGGAAGACAATAATGCCTTTGATACATGTGTAGTCAACCTAGGGTTGTCTTTGATCTTTGTATGACAAACACCTAATTAATTCTAGCTAGTATTGTAGTACCTCTAGGCATCTCCTATAATATCACCATGTTCATGGTCATTACCATGTATCCTCCAACAACAATACAAGTGTACCTACACTATAATAAATACTTAGAATGATATACCTACAATTATGCAGTTGTGAGTTCTCCTTCAAAATGGCTTGAGGTTGGAAAATAGTGGCATTAGATTTATGTAAGTTTCCATGCTAAAATGTAACACCTAAAACTCATTTCTACCTTCTATAGCTCACTACAATTGTTTGCTATTCTACCAGATAACTATCAACATAAACCTAGAATAAAGTCCATTAACTTCTTTCATGAGAAACCTTACTATGAACTTTATGTAGGTGAATAATGCACCAAAGTTCCAATAGTAAAATTAAAAGTTTTAAAATACTGAATTACTTAGAATTAGAAGATGAAGTTTTATAGGAATTTAGAAGGTCATGTAAGTGGATTTGTTTGATTTTGGACAAAGGGGCAGCCTAGTCCTTATCTAACACCTATGTTAGTAGCCTAGTCCACTAGGGAGCAAGCTAGTCTAGAGAGTTTCTATAGGTATAAAAAATTATAAGAGGTCAAGAATAGTATGTACAAGATTCTATTAGATGTAAGATTGTCAACATGTAGTGGAAGATGTGAAACCAACTAAAAACTAGAAGCAAGTCATAAAAGCCTTTATAAGAAATAATGAAAAAGAAAGTAAATGGACAAGTTTCACTTGGTTTTCAAGGCCTGAAATAGTGGATTTGGAAAGTAACCATATAAAAATAAATATTAGAGATTTTTGGATGTTAAAAGGTGTAAAGACAAGGATGGCATTTATAGGGGTGCCCTATATGAAGATCATGAAGATCAAACCCATTACTGTCCTAGCAATGCTCCTAATTGAAAAGATGTATGTTGTCCTAATTCCTTCAAGTATCCACTCAAATTTATAATGAAACTTTCAAGAAAATTCAATTGGCACGTGTAAAGCCAAATTCCACAACCTTTGCCAGCATCCTCCCTATCTATACCAAAATAGGATCTTTGGAACATCGTATGGACAACCATCAAAGCATAAAGGATATAGATTTTTGTCACATGTTGCAATTGTAGATTCCCTTGTAGACATGTATGCAAAGTGTGGAAGCATAGACAAGGAATGTGGACTATTTGATAGAACACCACAAAGAGATGTCCTCTCATGGGATGCAATGATTGCAAGATATGCAAAAAATGGATTTGTTGAAAAGACTTTAGAAACTTCCAATCAAATGTAATTGGCACGTGTAAAGCCAAATTCCACAACCTTTGCTAGCATCCTCCCTATTTGTACCAAAATAGGATCTTTGGAGCATCGTATGTACAACCATCAAAGCATAAAGGATATAGTAATTTTGTCACATGTTGTAATTGCAACTGCCCTTGTAGACATGTATGGAGAGTGTGGAAGCATAGACAAGGCACGTGGACTGTTTGATACAACACCACAAAGAGATGTCCTCTCATGGGATGCAATGATTGCAAGATATGCAAAAAATGGATTTGTTGAAAAGACTTTAGAAAATTTCAAGTAAATGCAATTGGCATGTGTAAAGCCAAATTCCACAACCTTTGCCAGCATCCTCCCTATCTCTACCAAAATAGGATCTTTGGAACAGTGTATGGACAACCATTAAAGCATAATGGATATAGGAATTTTGTCACATATTGTAATTGCAGCTGCCCTTGTAGACATGTATGTAAAGTGTGGAAGTATAGGCAAGGCACGTGGACTGTTTGATACAACACCACAAAGAGATATCCTCTCAAGGAATGCAATGATTGCAAGATATGCAAAAAATGGATTTGTTAAAAAGACTTTAGAAACTTTCAAGCAAATGCAATTGGCACGTGTAAAGCCATATTCCACAACCTTTGCCAGCATCCTCCCTATCTCAACCAAAATGCAGCTACCCTTATAGACATGTATGCAAAGTGTGGAAGCATAGACAAGGTATGTGAACTTTTTGACATGATGCCTTGAAATGATATGCCATTTCATGGAATGCAATGATTGCAAGATACGCAAAAAAAGGATTTTTTTGATAAGGCTTTATAAACTTTCAAGAAAATACGATTAACGGGTGTAAAGGAATATTCCACAACCTTAGCTAGTATCCTCCTTGCCTATGCCAAAATGGACATCCATCAAAGGATAAAAGATATGGGAATTTTGTTAGATGTTGTAGTTGCAACTTCTCTTAGAGACATGTATGCAAAGTGTGGAAGCATAGACAAGGCACATGAACTGTTTGGCATGATGTCTCAAAGAAATGTAACCTCATGGAATGCAATGATTGCAAGATATGAACAAAATGGATTTTTTGATAAGGCTTTAGAAACTTTCAAGCAAATGCAATTGGCAGGTGTAAATCCAAATTCCAAAACCTTAGAAATGGTATCTTTGGAACACGGTATAGACATCCATCAAAGCATAAAGGATATAGCAATTTTGTCAAAAGTTGTAGTTGTAACTACCCTGTGAGACATGTATACAAAGTGTGGATGCATAGACAAGGTACATGAACTGTTTGACATGATGCCTTGAAATGAAATGCCATTTCATGGAATGCAATGATTGCAATATATGCAAAAAAAAGGATTTTTTTGATAAGGCTTTATAAACTTTCAAGAAAATATGATTGGAGGGTGTAAAGCAAAATTCCACAACCTTAGCCAGTATCCTCCTTGCCTATGCCAAAATGGACATCCATCAAAGGATAAAAGATATGGGAATTTTGTTAGATGTTGTAGTTGCAACTACCCTCAGAGACATGTATACAAAGTGTGGAAGAATAGACAAGGCATGTGAACTGTTTGGCATGATGCCGCAAAGAAATGTCACCTCATGGAATGCAATGATTGCAAGATATGAACAAAATAGATTTTTTGATAAGGCTTTAGAAACTTTCAAGAAAATGCAATTGGTGGGTGTAAAGCCAAATTATAAAACCTTAGAAATTGTATCTTTGGAACATGGTATAGACATCCATCAAAGCATAAAGGATATAGGAATTTTGTCAAATGTTGTAGTTTTAACTACCCTACAAGACATGTATGCAAACTGTGGAAGCATATACAATGAACGTGAATTGTTTGACACGATGCCTCAAAGAAATGTTGTCTCATGGAATGCAATGATTGCAAGATATGCACAAAATGGATTTTTCATAAAGCTTTAAAAAATCTCAAGCAAATGCACAAAAGAAAATTTCAACCAAATGCAATTGGCACGTCTAAAACCAAATTGCACAACCTTATCCAACATCCTCCTTGCCTATGCCAAAATGGGATCTGGGGAACATGGTGTGGACAACCATCAAAGCATAAAGGATATAGGAATTGTGTCACATGTATTGTATTTGCAGCTGCCCTTGTAGACATGTATGGAAAGTGTGGAACCATAGATAAGGCACGTGAATTGTTTGAAATGATGCCTCAAAGAAATGCACAGTCTCATAGAATGCAATGATTGCAAGATATGTACAAAATGGATTATTTAAAAATGATTTATAAAATTTTAAGAAAATACAATTGGCACGTGTAAAACTAAATTCTTGTAATGATAATTGATCATCATATTAAATATTTAATTTAAACTATCATATACATAATGTCATGAACAGAACATCTAGTCTAAATACAAAACCATATAGGCATGTCCAAACAAAGCCATATAGGCATATACAAAAATATACATCGGTAACATATAAAAGTATGTATACAAAGCTATCTAGGCATAGAAAAAAGTCCCAAAAACTAGTTTCCTATGGACTTTGATCAAATAATCAATGGCCCTTGCTTGACTCTAAGGATGGAGAGCCAATCAGTGACTCATCCTCTCTCTCCCGTCGAGTAGACCTCATCGACAGAGATTTTTGCAGCTCCACCTGTTAATACAATCAAATAATATGCACATTAATATAGAAAACATGAAATATATAACATCACATATGTAATTGATCACTTACCGCTATCTGATGATCACTCTCAATCATCTTTTGTCTCTCTTCGTCCGTAGTTGGATGAGTTGGAGTTGTGACCTCTTGTGAGAAGCATCAAGAAGCAAAATTGACTAAACATAAATATCATTTATGTACATCAAATGACATGAGATAAAAAAAAATACAAAATGACATTTTCATGTTATTGGCTCATACCCCGGTCAAAGGATTTAAAGACATCATGGCTGCAGCAATGCCTACCTGCGCTGACTCACGAAGATGAGGAGGAGTCTCCATATTCAACATCTGAAAATAGAGTTCAAGATTATTCGACCAAAATAAATACATAATATTATTTAAATGCATAATGATTAGAAATGGTTAAATTTACCTCCGTATAAGTGGTTTTGCATCTAGGGGACCAAAGAAATTGTGGAGGTGCTGGTGAAGCTCCCTATTGAAATCATCAAATTGTCACAAAACAATATTACCATTGATATATGTACAATAATTATGATCATATGATAAATTACATACCTTCTGACTTGACCTCCTCTCATAACCCACCAATGGATGGCTAACGGAGGCATGATGAAGACTCTGACCCTAAAATTTTATTACACAGACAATTACATACAATATTTTTGACTTATAATATAGATAGTCATATAAAATTAATTACAAATTTCAAATAAGAATATATTAAATTAAGATTAAACTTGTAAAAAATACTTGAGAGTCAATACCAAATGTACGTTGTAAGATATCATCTGTGAGAACAATATCATCCATTATGGATGTGTCCATCATTGGATGTTGCCCCTGTATCGCAGCATCCTGTCGAGAGTCCTATCGTGAGCCCCGCATCACATAATCGTATAGGTTCCCACATGAACTACACAAGTGTGGGGACAAATGACACTTACTACTCTTACCCTCATTGGCCTGGATAAGATCATCGGTGTGCTGTGCTAGGGACTATGTGAGAGTAGTCAATGAATGTAATGTCTCCACCTCAACACTCTCCTTCAAAGTTGAAGGGAGTGACGCATGTTCTGGCCTCAATAGGGGTCTACATACATAGTTTTGGTCTCGCTGAGCCCCATCTCTATCTTGGGCAGAGCCACCACCTCTGCCTTGGAGCTCTTGAATGTCAAAATAATTAGGAATCTTGTTGAGGATGAACTCGCAATGGAGTTTCCTTAAGAAATATTGTGACACCTCATTGTTGTTGCATGGGTACTCATCGAAGACCATGTACCATCTATCCCAAAAGTTTTGGGATATATCTTGATTAACACACCAATGAATAAGGAACTGTTTGCAAGATTCTACTAATCTTTCGCCAGTTTTAGGATTAATAAAGTGTGCACATAATTCAGATTTTATAATTTTTTCATTCTTCACTTGTTCATAAGACAATTTGTTGGCATAGTATTGTCGACACCTCTCCCTATAGTCTTGAAATTCGGTGATTTGTTGTCACTGATTTGGTGTGCGAAACAATCTCCTCTAATGACTTTGCAAGCACTCTCCTACAATCAGTGCTTGCACTTGGATTGTTTAACATTTCAATAAGGGTTTGAAGATGTCTTTTGTTTTCTTCTATTTTCCCTAAGGAGTTTTCTTGAGTATCTCTTACATTGTGAGGATGTGAAGGTGGGTTTGGAGGGTTTTTGGGGTTGTTTTGACCCTCCTCAACTGGATTTGTGTTTTCTCCTACCGTATTAATTGTAAATGCAATATAAAAAACTAATCAAACATTGCAAAACTCAAAAATTCTTTTCAAGCTCACAAAAATTAATCAAACCCTACATTCTTCAGCTACTAGACCCTCCACATTTGCTTCACGACATCTTTGGGAGTGAGTTTGGTGAGGTGGCATCGTGAAAACATCGATTTCTCTCTTGCACTTGCTTGGTTTCACCTTCCTTGAACGCGCTCGCGCTATGATCTCTGTTTTTACACTCTTGGCTGCAGGTAATGAAGAAATAAGAGGTTTTTTGCATTTTAAAGTAGAGGAAAATGCGAGCACATTATAATGTGCTTGCATTTTGCTTTGCATGGGGCCAAAAAGTCCCATGTGGCGACTTTGTGGTCCCCCATCTTTGTGCGTATACCCATTTTTTCCTTCTCATGACTTTTTTGATCCCCCAATTCCTCCCTAATGATAGCTTATTATATTTAGATCCTCTTTTTAATGCTTTATCTCTAGTTACCTTGTGTTTGCATGGTAAAATGGTGTTGAAATACCACTTATTTCTCCCTTTTAATTTTAAACTCCCTCTCTTACTACTATCGTTCTACTGGATGGAATTAGATTTATTAAATATCGATTTCTATTTACAATATATATATATATATATATATATATATATATATATATATATATTATTAATATAATATATTTATCTTTGATAATACATATTTATTTTAAGTTTAAAAAAGAATATATATATATATATATATATATTAACTTATTTAAATAAAAGAGAATACTTTAATTATTTATTAATAATTCAAAGTAAGACAACTTAAATACAATTCTTAATAATAACATATGTTTAAATTAAATAAATATATAATATATTTTTAGTTTAAATCTATCAAAGATATTATTTTCAAGCAAGAGTAAATTATTTATATATATATATATATATTAATAATTAAACTATATATATATTTCTAAATAAACACTTTTAATAATTAACAAATAAATCAACTTGAAACAAACTCATATAATTTTAATTAAATCTAAAGTCGAAAGAGAATATAATTACATGACTAACTTATGCATTTAAATGAACATATGACTGAAGCAACGAAATCATGTATTTATTTGATCATCATACATCAATCGCATCCATAATTCAAAGTTGAAAACTCAAATGCAACTATGTAATCATAGCAGTGAGGAATAAGTCAAACAAGAATGCAAGATAATGATGCAATATGATCTACGTGTGTGTGTGCAGGCATCAAGGTTCGATTGTAACAATTCTTGTCGAGCGGCTAGAGCGTCTCTACCTTAGCCATGTTCTCATCTTCGACATTTCCTACATTTAGTCACACTCAATTTCACATCAGTAGGTTAGTCCCAAAATCATAGCCAAAGAAAAATATAAATCCATCATACATATTTTTAATCCATCATTATAACTATGCTCACTATATGCATTAATAAACTTACGACAATTTACTTGTTATGCAATCATAATCTACCCACACAGTAAAATAGTCAATTTAATAAACAATAGTAAGAGTTGTAAAAAGAGTCAAAAGGTTGATATGTGACAATATTAAAACACTTGTCATAATCTTATGTTGCCCTATATTTCACCTAGGTCTATATAGCCAAGTGCTTCTCTTTTTAATCTAATTCATTCATGTATATTGTGTATTTGCATCCTTCAATAGAATGGAATTATTCTTCCATGTTGGGTCTCTCTTGCTCTTTTATTGAAGCTCCTACATCTTGGGTGGCTACCTCCATAGACAAATCTTGCATTGTATAGGGCATTCTATACTGGAACTCTTACAAATGTACAACTAGGTCTTGGCCATTTTTAGGATGACTCAGTGACTATGAAATTATTCTTCCAATCAAGGGGCCTATATTGGTTTGAACCTTTGCTAAGATTGGATTTGCCATTTTCAACTTTCAACAATATATTTAGAACTAATCCAAACACACATTGCTCATATAGATCATTCAAGTTGTAACCCAATAATGAGCTTTCAACTCTTGCAATTTAAAGATTTTCAATTCAATGTTTGTTTGTAAGCTTTAGAAGACTAAACCTTTAAACCTATCCTAAAAGGATTTATATAAAAAATTACAAAAAATAGGGTAAGAAGAGAAGAGAGTTAAAAGACCTAAGCTTGATTTTCCATTTTCTAGGCAACCCTCATTAAATAGACAAATCTCCAAAATAAAAAGTTTCCCTGCTCAATCTAAAAATTCACATCCAATACAGAAAAGTATGCAATCTTCAAAGGAATGAACTAATTATGAAAGCAACCACATCCACCACCCAAATCTTGGCATAGATCAAAGACACACTTCCACAAATGATGCAAAAGGTGTTTAGGTTGACCACACAAAATATTTTACCATCAACAAAATATCAGTGATATGAAACACATTACAAATTGATTAGATATTCAAAGACTTGTATGCATGGAAATAATAGAAAACTACTCAGATATTGAAAACCATGAGAGAAACTAACTCCAAAAAAGAGTAGCAAAATAGCATCCACAAATGATGCAAAAGGTATTCAGGTTGACCACACAAATTATTTTACCATCAACAAAACATCAGTGATATAAAACTCATTACAATTTCATCAGATATTCAAAAACTTGCATTAAAATACTAGAAAATTGCTTAGAGATTGAAAACCATGATAGAAACTAACTCCAAAAGAGAACAAAATAGCATTATATTTTCATTCACAAATTTTCTAATAGTTTCTAACACTTTGTCCAAACAATAGCTTCTTATTTATAGATAAAATAGCATCCAAATACATCTTTGCACATTCTAACTTCATGGGCACTAAAATTAAATGATTGTTACATCAAAAGCTAGGATTAATTTAGTCTTGTCGCCACATGTTCTTGCATATAATTAACTTTTGGTGGAAAATGAATCTTTACCTTCGATGTCTAACTTCCTATTCATCCAAAGGTCCCAACATCTGGGCATAATTTCCAAAGCACTTTGACTTTTTACATAGCTTTCTTCAAAAGGTATTATTTAAATATTACTTTTGGTCTAAAATTTGGTAGGCCAGTCATAAAGACTGAAATAGCTCCATCTTTGTTAACCTCTCTTTCTCTATTATTGGTGTTTGCATTAATGACTATGTCATCTAAGGATTTTCTTTCCTCCTTTCTATCTATCTGGATATCTTACGATAGCTCCAAAATCAGCATGAAACTCTCTTTTCCAACAGCAACATGCTCTAAAATTAGGCATAAAGTTTTAGCTAGAGTATTCGATCATCCAGGTGATCCATCCTTGCATTCAAAGCATAGAAAGAAGTATCAAATTCTTTAAAATCACAAACTAAAAGCAAAACTAAGAGGGACCATATTAAGGTCGATTGATAGCCTCATCCCCTGATTTTTGGGAACAACATGTGCAACTCTTTCCATCAAGCATAATGAATTTTGATCATTTGCAATTAGATAATTTCATCTGTCCACCCTTGTTCTCATATTCCTAGCAATGTCAATATCAATAGTCTCTAATTTCAACATTTTCATGGATACATGATCAACATTATTTGTGTCTGACTTATTCCCTCTAGGATTGACAAAAGTATCTTCTATAGTTACAAATGCATAGTTCATATCACCTATTTTCACTCAAAGCTCTCTCAGCATCAATAATATTTGTTTTCAACACACTTTCACAATTGTCAATATTATATACTACAAACCTATTACATGTAGTGACAACACTAGCTTCTTCAACACCAATTGCACAGTTGACATCACCTGTTTTTCTATTTCTAGCACTATCAACAACAGTATCTGATTTTAGAAACTTTGTAGACTCATCAACAATATTATTTGATTCCAAACCCTTCCCAGAAGTAGTAAAATTTTCTTCTTTGACCTCCACTAGACATATGATATCCACACTGTCTATTGTAGCATACTAACACTTGATCTCCTTTTGGTACAACTGCATAGTCCATATCCAAATTTTCCTTGTTCACATGCTGATCAATGTTAACACTAACAACTAACAACCTCTGGAGAAAATTTGATGTCATTAAACAGGCTGTCTACTATCTCTATATGTTTGGGAGCAACATCCAAGCTCTCTAATTCTGGTGCATTTGTGGGGTCACCGTCAAATTCCTCTTTTGTAGGACTTTGGTATAGACATCCATATTATTTAGTTCTCCTTGTCCAGTACCTTTGGAAAAAGACATAAAAGTAGAATGTCCATATTCCTTGTAAGCATTCTTACTCATGAATCTTGTTACTGTTTGTGAAAAACTCGTCCTCTTGAAAGAGAGGTCACAAGTTCCAATCTTGCAGGGGGTAGGGTGTATATGCCTCATATTGAAGCACATTTAGGTGCCTCCTTCAACACCAGTGGGAGTATGAGGTAGTCCCATATGCTGCAAACCACCTATAAACTAGGTCGTGAGGCATTGTGGACTATAAAAAGATTCCATTTCCATTTCCAATGAAGTATCAGTGGTCACAAACAAGGACTCTGTTACACTTGGCATGGAGTCAATGTCCATGCTATTTGCATTTGGCACATTTGTTATCCCCATGTCAACCATAACTGCTAATGAGGTGTTTCCTGTTGATAACTAAGAGGCAGGGGGTGAATTAGTTATCTTAATTATTTGACTTTCTTTTCTTCTTTAATGATTAGTGCAGTATCAAAACATATAAGCATACATGAACATGAGAGTAGAAATAAAATCAACACACATAACACAATGATTTTGACGTGGAAAACCCTGTTAAGCGAAAAAACCATGGGGTGACTAACCGAAGATTGTATTCTTTGTTAAAAGAATAGAAGTACAAAATGACACTTGCCAATTAGGGCTCACTACCCGAGCACACTGCTCACAAGAGGCTCACTGCCTACAAGAGACTCACTATCTACAAGGTATAAAGAAAGTAACCATGTGATTGAACTGATTAGGGGCATCCACATATGCTGAGTTTCATTTCCAATTAGGCTCAATATACTAATCTGCTACACTTCATTCTTCCTCTTCTTAGAGTTGTTGTTTTGTCACATACTGCATTTGTATAGTTGCTTCCACACTGCTCTCTTCTTTTCTTCACACAACACAACACACCACACACCGATTCATACCTAAATCAATCTGGTATATATATCTACATCAAGGATTTCAATACCTTTCTAGTCGACATCTAGAAGACTCAAGATATTTCCAAACTCTGGTCTATCGGCTGAATCCATGCTTACTAAGTGATGCATATCAAAAGGATAGTTATAGGAGTCATTAATCATGTCGGCCAACTATGAATGATCCCTTAAGAAACTTGATCACCATCAATTTCTCATCCGGATTAAGGTTTGATGCTCTGTCGGTCAGTTCTTCCTCAGTCTACTCTGCCAAACAGGAACCCAACACTTAGGTGCTCATAAATTTTCACTTTTTCATCACCGGAGGCTCAATCTCTAGAATGTATCAGTCATGGTACTCCTCTTGACTTCTCCAAGTCTGTACTTTAGTGAGATACTTCCTCTAAGAGATCCGGACCTGATTGTCAGACCTTGTTGCATGCTTTGTTCTTGCTCACTGTACCAAAATACTCTTCAATCTGACTTCTGGTATGGTCATACCATGTGCCGCGGATGTGTGGAATGGGCTTTGTTGCCATCAATGACAACACTCATGAAGCCACACAATGTCTCTTGCTAACAATCTCCCCCTTTGGCATTGATGGCAACACTTAGTGAAAAATGACTAAGTGTCACACTACACTCCCCCTTGGCTGATGCTCTGTTCTAATGTACACTTTTTGGGAGCTCCCCCTTTGCTAGATTCCACATTTTTCACTGCTCCTCACTCCCGCTTTGACATCAATGGCAAAGGGTAGAATTCGCACACCAAAATTTCCAAAAATCAACCTATACTTAGCCACATAAGTATATATACATGTTATACTTACATGTACTAAAGTATATCTGCAAAGGTGGTCTTCAACTGTACCACTTCTATTGCCCAACTCTTCTTCATCCTGTCCAAAATTGAAATGTGACCACTTAGCAAAAATGCAAAAGCTTCTGCCCTCTTTAGGTCTTCCGGATCATTGGTCCAGGCTGTGGTCTAGGCATCAGTTAGGGCCTCATGCATTGCCTCTAACTTGGGGATAATTATCCCTCTTAGTTCACTTAGCCCGCTTATTCTATTTTTCTTCTCCTTCTCACTTGAACCAGATTTCATTTTGATTTACACCCTTTGGTTTTTAACTCTTCCCAATGATAATCACTGCACTCCCCAGTAGAGTCACCAATTTGTTGGTGCTCGGATGGGCAAAACATTCACCAGAGACTCTAGGGAAGAATTTGACAATAGTTTCACTTCAACTCCCCAGCAGAGTCGCCAATTTGTTGGTTCTTAAATTTGTAGTATGCAAAACCCTAAAAGGATGCCAAGATTTATGGTTAGGTTATGCAACCAATTTGGCCAACTGACAGAATCAACCAAGCTAGTTGGGATTCCTTGCACTTTAGGCTTTGCTTCGCTGGGTGGGTGTACCTTCTTATCACTGAATATGAACTCTCCAATACTAATTGGTGATGATTAAGCAGATTATGTGCAATTTTATCAATAAAATTTTCCTCTTCAACCAAAATTCAAACTAGCACGAGATCTGAAAATGGTTTTATTCAATTACTATACTCCTGCTCCTACTCCTACAAACAGAAAACCAAAATTGTGTTTGAAATAAATAGAATGAATGATTTTGGAAGTTGAATGATTGGCGCCTTTTCCTCAACTGGGCAATGAAGTCCAAATACAAATAGATGTGTGCCTTCCCTCTGGCTACAATTTAGATTTTTTGGCACTACGAGGTCTATGACTGGCATAGACGTACATTTATATCAAATATCAGGCTCTTCTTTAATGATCCAATTAAATTCTCCAGGCCACTATGATTTACTTAGAGGAATTTAATCCTTACTTGAAGGAACCCATTAAACATACCACACAAAATAGGAAAATGTTTTGACAAATCAAAAATATGCTTGATATAATGATTTGAATGACAAGAAAATTTGAATTGGAGACAACTAGATAAAAGTTTAACAATGCATTTTCAACAAACAATCGGCACCAGAATTTAGGCACTAGGTGAATATAGTCTTTTCATTACTGTGTTGCAGAAAATGGGCCTTTACAATATCGTCCTTTTCCAAAATCAAATCCCAGAGCCTTTCCCCATGGTCTTGGTTTCCTTCTTATAGACACAAAGGAAGCAACAAGCTTTAGACCGTTCACATTCAGAAAAAATTATTCAACTTCCCACCCCTTTACATTTTGTTTACCTCTTTTTGCAAATAAAATATTTAACTTCATTTTCCTTTCCTTTTCGCATCCCCATGAAAAATTATTTTGCAAATACAAAGTGTTTTGTAATACTTTACCTTTCCTCTTTTCGTCAATAACATCACATTTATTTTTTACCTGTTGGTAAAAATGTTTCAATTTTAGTGAAAATATTCTTTATTATATGGCGGTGAAATTTATATTTCAACATTATGATTTTAATAAATTTTTTCCCCAAAAAGTACTTGCCACATTTTATAAAATTCCATAGTATATCTTCACCACAACATGGCATATTTATTTCTAGGTTTTTGTAGGGATGCGGGCTTAGTATTTGAGTTACCGCAAGCCCACACATATTTATATATTTTGTAGCAGGGATGCGAGGAATGGTTTGAACTCAACGCTCACCTACACGCAATCTTATTGACTGCTACAGGGATGCGGGATGAGCACTTATGTTAACCAGCTATCCCACATATTCAATTGCCAATTGTTGCGGTGATGCGTTTATCACAGGGACTGCTTCCTTCTGTATACTCCTTTTGCTGGCATGGGTGTCTCACCTACAAATTGCACTTGTTTGATAGCACCCTTTAAACAAATTCATCCTATCTGCAAATCATTCAAGTGCCTTGTCTCTGCGCCCACATCTTACATACATGTTTGCCAAAGTAGTTTCAACTACAATATCTGACAAAAATTCCTCTGGACATTGATACTTTATTCAACAATTCACATTTTAGTACAGGCCAGGAGGGTGTTGATAAATATTATGAAATTTGACTCTTGTAGCTTCCAATTATAGTTGCTTATTAGTTTCCATGGGATTTGCAACAAATCCATTTAGTGCATAACCTGTAATCTTGAGTGCATTTCATCTACCCTTTTTGTTGGAAGCATCATTTGCGAGTCCTCTATACACTAAAACCACACCTACTCATATCATGTATGTTATGCTAGGAATCATCAATGATGAAGAGATGTTCTCATGATTGGCATTGGTTCCAAAGTGTTTCAATAGTTCATTGATTTTGAAGGCATTCTGCTATATCCATGCATTGCATATCCAACAATTATTGTTGTCCCTGAGACCACATTCAAAAGAGCTATTTTGTTAGATAGTTAAAATCTTGGTTGTAGCATATTTTGAAATATTTGAAAGCCTATTCGCCACATCCAGGCTGAGCACAGTTATTTTCTAAAGCTTTCATCTTAGCATAGGCTGTGAAGGATACCGACAAAATTTGCAGAGACAAGTTGTACCCCTGACATTTGTATTTGCTTAAAGTTTGCAAATCAAACTTCAGTTGATACATTTATTTGTCTTAATTAGGTAGACATACTAACTACTTCAACTTTTGAGACCAGTATTTGGTTGATAATAATACCAGTGATGTTTAATTTCCTCCAGATGTGAACCAATCACCTTATGTCCGTTACTTTTTCTAACATGGTTCAATGTTTTTTACTAGTAGGTATTCAATCGCTTTCCTAAAATTTGCAATCCATGTTCATATAAATTGCCATGCCCCACTCTTAAGATGTTATGTTGAGTTCACCAATGATATTACCCATTGGGTTTGTGTGTGTTCTTTTAACAAGGAGAAGAATCAAGTTATATGTGTCACCAATGCCAATGTCCATGAGAATATTCTCTATGATACTATAAGCACTCCTATCTGTTGTGGTGTCAGACAAAGAAGGCATTTTTTGAATGTTCTCCTCTAATTTCAATATTGTTTCCTCTGAGCAAAATGGTAGAACCACTGCTAAGAAAAATGCATTCCATATTTTGACACTTGTGTATGGTTGTGGCCATTTTGAATGATTGCATACAACACTCATCAAACTAGATCCAACAACTGCTCCAACATTAATTTGTAAAATTTGAATTGCAAATGCTGCAGTTTTCCTAGAATCTGTTTGTGCCAACAAGAAGGAAAGAATTTGTCCATTGTTGATCCACTTTATTCATTGCAAGAAAAGGATTGGAAAGAGATTTAAGTCTTTTTGAACATTGTTATAAGCCTCACCAACAATAATAATTGTGACACATGTTGGGTCCCCTTGTGGCCCTGACTATTTTTTTTTTGTTTTGAAACAAGTTTTATCCTGAATTAACCTGAGGCTGCTCCTGTATGCCTATGAGGTGAAAATTTGAAGTGGATAATCATCAGAATTTGATTTTTGGCATTTCACACTATGATCAAAACAAGTCAAGTAGTGCCTCCAAAATCGCCCTGGAAAACTGGTCAAACAATCCCTTGGAGGCATGAAAATGTACAGACATGTTGACAAATGATATGGGAGCTCAATCGTAAAAAGGATTTGCATAAGACCATCAAGATTGCAAGATATTAACATTCAAAGTGGCTCACTTAGCCTTTTCTGAAATTGTACCTATCAAAAAACCAACTAGGGCTCACCAAGTCACCACCCTGAAAAATACTAAATCTCCACCTAGGAAGCTGCCACTAGAGAAACTAGTTCATTTAGGTCCATTGATCATGTGTACAAAAGGGATTTTCGCCAATCCACTTTCTTCACAAGATATTAGAGGTCAAAGATGACCCCCCTGAAACATTCTAGAAATGCAGATATCAAAAATATGACAAACTACATTTGCTTTTGATTTTGAAAAAATATCAAATAGAATATTGGGGCCTTGAAAATGGACATGAAAGTATATTAACATGGGGACAATTTGAAAAACCAAATGATTCACCATGACAATCATCCAAATCATAAATATTTGCCTCCAAAGTTAACCACTCTGACAGATATAACATTGTGCAGACAATAAAATCCTCCAGAACCTTCTAACTTGGTGCTTCAAAACCTTGTCAAATCTGATCATAGGAAGCTGAAATCAAACATACATGCTTACATATGACAAGTGAACACACTCACTAAGTGATTTGGTACAAAAGTGAACAAGCTTCAAATTGTGATCTTCCAAAGTAGGCTACTGGGGCAGATTTCGCAAGTGCATTTCTAAGTGTTGCCATCAAATTTTTCATCATGGGCACTTCAAATTTAGCCAAAATTTGAAGGTGCCAACACAATCTACTCTTGATCAACCCTCTTAAATACAAAAAAAAATCCTATTTTGTAGCCTTGAGAGTAAATTTGGTGAAAACCCTAATTTTGCAATAACTCCTTAAAAATGCTCTAAATGACCTCAAACAATAACTAAGTCTTATTCAATGTGACCTCGAGAAAACCTCTAAATTTCATAATAAAATTTGCAAAATTGAGAGAGATACATGCTTCACAAAATGACCTCCAAACAATTATATGGATCTAAGTCTTATGCACTTCAGACAATTATTGGCATAGATCTAAGATTGTAATTTTGTCACTAACATACCTAGGCAATTTATATGGATCCTTATCAAAACCATAGATTCTTAAGTATGAAAATTTTAAAAACTGAATAAACCAATAGCCATACTTTTCAATTTCAGCTCTAGCCTATAGAGACAATCTCTAACCAAAATCTCCTTCTAGAGGCCTAATTATATAGAAGACAAATGCATCATTTACCCTAGGGAAATTTTGTGCAAATGCTTTCTATTATAGTTCTGCGTAAAATTCATAAAATTTCTATTGTCTTGGCATCATGGCCCCCACTATCTATATATCTAAAAATTGTTGTCTATGGGATAGGGCATATACCAAATAGGAATTCATATAAAATTTCTTGGTTTGAATCACATTGTTCAATTGTTCATGAAGGGTGTCACTGATCATTATGGCCTAGTCAAAGAACTATTTCCCTTTAAAAATATTTGACAATGTATTTGAACATCCATTTTGAAAACTCTTTGGCATTCTCTTGGCTAGTAATTCTACTTAAAAGAGAGATACGATCATTAACCACCTCAATGAAATCACTTCTATACAACTTCTTTGGCAATCTGGTTAATATAAATTTTGGTTTCAATAGCCAATCATTGATTTTCTTTTGATATTCACCCACATATTCATTATAGAGATTATGAGCCAACTCAGGGGTGAGTTTGTAGTGATTTTCCCTTGAGGGAATTCCAAAATTTTCTTCTATATACTATGATGCAATCAACAACACTGTATTCCCATCTTGCGTCCTGATCTCTCTATTGATTGGATCATAATACTTAGCATATGTCATAACTAAATTAGGTAATTGCAAGGCTATGAGAAACCTTGCAACTTGTACTAATCCACTATTCTGTAAGTTTTTGAGTTTATGCAACATTTTTCTACAAGTACACTCATTCTAGTCTAAAATTCCTCTAACGCTACATGCCCAACATCTATGTCTATTATACCAACCCAATCATTGATCAACTTAGAAGGTGGGATGAGTCCCTTATATTCATACTTCATTTGGCTAATGATGTCATATATTCTTAGAAAGGTCCCAGACATTAATTTCTTAAGTTAATAATTGGTTTTGCAATTTTACCATATTTTGAGAAATTTTGATCAATTAATCTAAAATACAATAAAATATATTCAATTACATTTAAATACAAATTTTCCATGCTTAAATTGATCAAAATAACAAATTTCGGGGATCAAAATCTTCAAAATGAGTATTTTCATACTTTAGTGCACAAATCAAGGGTTTAGGTCCAGAATGCAAGATGCAACTTAGGTCTTGAGGTCAACTTGCAATTTGTAGGAGACTACATTTTGTAAAAAAAGTCTAGACTACCACTGAAGTTCAAATTCTGGTTACAATTTACAACTAACTGCAAGTTACAAACAAGTTGTGAAGGTTGATCAGGGTTTGGGCCTGAGTGATTTTTTTAGTCAATTGCAAACTACAAAAAGATTTATAGGTCTATTCGAGGTTCAAGCTCCTAGTATATTTTGTAGTCAACTATAAACTGCAAAAAGATTTGCAGGTCTGATCTAGGTTCAAGCTCTAAGTGCATTGGATTGAATTTATTGGATTTGAAGGAATGGGTGTGATGAAACATGTGAGGGTGGGGTTTCTGCAAGCCTATGACCAGTAGGTCGTGGCTTGCATGTCTCTACTTTTTGCTGCGTGTACGAGGGGGGTCGTGAAAGGAGTGTAGGGTTGTCTATGTGAGTAGGGAGGGGTGTTTTCTGTGCTCAGGGATTGTTCTCTTTTTTTTTTTTTCCCTTTTGTGTCTTTTATTGTTCAAAGGTTGTTGTGTTCAAAGGGTTTAGTGGTTGCTGCTAGTTTCTCTCCTGCTGCCATCTTTTGGATTGGATTTCGATGAAGCCTTTGTCTTCATTCCAAAATGGATTTCCATACATCTTTGTAGGGTAACTCTCCTTCTTCGTCGAGGAGGGGGGTTGAGAATTTATTTTTGTGCCAGGTTGCAGGGATTAATGAGATGGTTCCATCTAGTGGTCCTCGAATTCTGAAAATCAATGGATTCTTGGAGAGGAGCAAAGAAAGACCTATTCTGGTGATCCAGCTAGATTCAATCGCAGAGGATGTGGATTATTTTTCAAAGCATGCCTTGATATGCAAATTCATGGGAATGTGTGTCTCGCTTCCTTTTTTGGAGAAGTTGGCTCAACAAACTTGGAATTCGAAGGGTGAAGTGGAAGGAATGTTGTTGGCTAATAGTTATTTTATGGTCGTCTTTAATTGCATGGTGGATCACAACAGAGTGTTCGAAGGAGGACCCTATTTTCACAACCAGATAGACTTATTCATCAAGCCCTGGCACACTAGTTTCAACTTGTCTGAGGAACTCTCGAACCAGGTTCTTGTGTGGGTGCATCTTCCATGGTTCCCTGTCAAATATTGGTGAAATGATATCCTGCATATGGTTTCTTTGATTTTGGGGAAACCAGTGGGTCCCTCTCAGCAAACTCAAGATAGGAAGGTAATGACTTTTGCCTGCATTTGTGTTGAGATTGATTTGAGTAACCCTCTTCCATATTCTCTAGAGATTCGTGTGGGTACGTCTTCCTGGATGCAGCAGCTAGACTATGAGACTCTTCCTTTCAGATGCCGATTGTGCCATGAATATGGGCATTTGCAAAGAAGATGTCCTAAGTCTAGACCTTCTGAGTTTCAACCAGCTCAGCCTCCCTGCAATCCTCCTAAGGCCAATAATGGTAAGACTCCTATTCTTAGTGGTATTGTAGATAATGAGGATTTTACTCCTGTTAAGCCCCATAATAGGAACCGTGGATAGAAGAGAACTTTTAAGGACAGGCAAGAAGGGGATAATTTTAATCTCTTCAATGTGCTAGATGATCTTAGTCAGCAGGAGGTGAATCTGGGGTTGATGGCTCTAGATCAAGGCACTTTGGAGGTGGTACAGGAGGATAGTGCTTTTATCAATCTTTAGAATTCTATGGAAGTTGGTTTAAATCAAATGGATACAGATATTGGTCTAGTCGATTTAGTTGTTCCTGAGGTCTCTATTGCTATGGAAAAGACTGAAGTGGTAAACTCTTTTGTGGTGGACAAGGTGGTATCAGACCTAGAAAAAGGAATCAAGGCTTCTCCTTCTTTGGGGCTTCAGCAAAAAGATCTTAAGAAAGGGGTTCTTGAGAAGCCCTCTAAGGTTGAGAGAAAGAAGGATTTGGAGAAAATTAAGATGATGGGGGAGATGTTGGTGGAGTCAGGATCCGAACTAAGACTCTTGATTCTCACTTTTCCAACCCTTAGAAATGATTATCCTCTCATGGAATGTAAGGGGCCTGAACAGTGGCCCTCGACAAAAAGATGGTCATGACTTGGTAAGAAATCATTCTCCTAATATACTTTTTATATAGGAAACTAAGTTGTTTGTTGAGAATATGAGTGGTTTTATGCCTAAAATTTGGGGACGGGGTCAGTGCCAGTGCATAGGTGCTCAAGGTAATGTAGGGGGTTTGGCTTGTTTATGGAATCCTTTGAAGATTTTCCCTCTTTGGTGGATGTCTTGTAAGACTACTATTTCGATGGTTGCTTCGAGCCTGGAAACTAGAGAAACTATTCTTCTATCCAATATCTATGCTTCTACTAATTTTCCTGGTAAGCAACGCATGTGGTCTCACATTCAGTTTGTTCAGAGTTCTTCTCCTCTTTTTCCTTGGATTATTGTTGGTGAATTTAATTATATTTTAGATCTAGAAGAAAAGAGGGGAGGAATGTTGAGGTTAGATCCTTCTACTTTCCTTCTTCGTGATCTAATATTTTAGACTTGAACCTTGTTTATATTAAGCCTAGAAATGGTTAGTTTACTTGGAACAACAGAAGAATTCGAGAGGACTACATCGCTAAGAGGCTTGATAGGTTTTTGGTTTCTTGTTTCTAGATTGGTGGTCCTTGGTCTATTTGTTTTGAGATTTTGGACTGGAGGGGTTCAGATCATTAGCCTATTAAGCTATTTGTTTCTTCGGCATGTGCTACTCGTTCTCCCTCGTTCAAGTTTCAACTTATGTGGCTACAGGATCTCTCTCTACATGATTATGTTGTTGAGTGGTGGCATTTGGGCAAGCATGCTTTTGGCACTTCTATGTATTCTTTTGTCATGCAGGTACAATATGTGAAGTACTAGCTCAAAAGGTGGAACAGACAATGTTATGGCAACATCTTTCAGGCTAAGGTTGTTGCTTAGGCTGGTTTGGATGCTATTATTCTCGAGATTAGGTAGTGTGGCCTTTCTGAGGACTATCTGAAGGAGGAGACAAGGGCTTTGAAGGTTCTAGAGGAGTGTGAGTTGGGTGAGGAGATTTACTGGAAATAGAGGGCTCGGGTTGAATGGCTACAGGAGGGGGACAAAAACATTGCCTTCTTCTTCAACTCTATGAAGACCAGGAGACATGGTAATTCAATCCCTACCCTTAGGAATGATAGGGGTGAGTAGTTGACCTCCTTGGAAGATATTTCTAGAGAATCCTTGCAATATTTTGCCTCTTTGTTTAGGGAGGACTCTCTAGATCTGTTGGTGGAAGAAAATCAGGTTTTGTCATGTATCCCTACTTTGGTTTCTGTGGGAATGAATGAGCACCGTTTGGGTTGCATTTCCCTAGAGGAATTGGAGGCTATTGTCTTTCAGATGAAAAAAGGGAAAGCCCCTGGTCCCGATGGCTTTTCGATTGAATTCTTTCAAGAGTTTTGGGACATTATAAAACTGGACTTGTTAGAGGTGTTTCATGAATCCCAGAGGAATAAGTAGATGCTGAGGGCTATGAAATCCACTTTTCTTGCTCTCATCCCTAAATGTGATGGGGCAGATAGGCTGAGTTTGTTTCGGCCCATTGCTCTCTGCAATGTGGTCTATAAAATTCTTTCCAAGTTAATTGTTGAGAGGTTGTAGCGGTGGATTTGCAGGCTTATTTTAGAAGAGCAGGGAGGCTTTGTGGAGGATAGGCAAATCTTGCATGGTGTGGCCATTGCCACTGAAACTATTCACTCCATGGCAAGCTGTAAAGAAAAAGCTATGTTCATCAAGTTGGATATGGCAAAGGCTTATGATAGAGTTAAGTGGTCCTTTTTGCATAAAGTGCTTACTTCTTTTGGTTTTGCTGAGGAATGGGTTATGTGGGTTATGAGTTGCTTCACGACCACTTCTTTCTTGGTTTTGATCAATGAGGAACCATCTTCCTTATTTAGGGCCTCCAGAGGTCTTCGTCAAGGGGTCTCTCTTTCTCCTTACTTATTCATTATTTTGGCTGAAGGCTTGGGGAGATTCATTAAGAGCAATGTGGCACAGGGTCTTATCCAAGGTTGGGTTTGGGGTAATGGTCTACCTCCTTAGTCTCACCTGCAATTTGTTGATGATACTACTCTGGTGGGTATGGCCAAGGTTTGTGAGGCCACCAATTTTTGCAAGGCTTTGGACATTTATTTGGCTACTTCGAGACAGATGATTAATAAGGGTAAATCTTATATCTTCTTCTTTAACACTCTGAGGCTTATTCAACAACAGATTGCTCGTATTTTGAGGTTTTAGATTGGCTCTTTGCCTTTGACTTATCTTGGCATTCCTGTCTCTTCTGGTACCCCCCTAGGGGTTCCTGGAAAAATATTTTAGACAAGTTCCGTGTGAAGGTGAACCATTGGACTCACAGGTGGATTTCTTTCACTGTCTGAGTTCAGCTTCTTAAGTCGGTGGTGCAAGCTCTCCCCAATTATAGGTGTATAGTTCATGTGGCTCCCATAGGATTTATTAAGGATTTGGATGCTCTGGCTAGGCAATTTTTATGGGCTGGCAGCTTATCATCTTCTAAGTGGAGCCTTGTGAAATGAGATATTGTTTGTAGTCCAAAGCAGTTTGGTGGCCTCGGGTTGCAACGGTCCACTTTGACAGGTTTGGCATTGTCTACCAAGCTTTATTGGAGATGGTGTTTCGAACAGGATCATGTGTGGGTAAGGATTATCTCTCACAAATATCTAAGTGGGGTACCGAAGGAGGAGGTTCCTCGATATCCACTTTTGGGGAAAGGTTCAGTGATCTGGGAAACACTTAAAAAAGGTGCTAAGCTAATCAAAGAGGGTTTGTTTTGGATATGTAATAGGGGATCTGAGGCTCTCTTCTAGTTTGACTCTTGGGATGGGTTTTCTCCTATCATGAGCAGGTATCCTAATCTGCAAGATCTTTGTCAGTAATTTTTGGAGGCTGGTTGGTCTCGGGTGATGGATTTTAAGACTTATTACCTCTGTGGGCATGTGGAGGTGTCTAGATGGAAGGATCCCAATGAGTGGCCTGTGATCGGCTTAGAGGAGGATTTTGTTGAGCTTCAAAATATTATAGAAAGTAGACAGTGCAGCTCTCTTAAGGATATGGATATTTTGGCCTGGAGTCTGGATCCTAAGGGGGTTTTCGTGGTTGCTAGTGGTTACAAGGAGCTAATTGGTTAGAAGTATGGTGGGCTGGAAGTTCCTTGGTGGAAAAATGTTTGGAATAAGTTCTCTTGGCCCAAGTGTAATTGTTTACTATGGACCTTAGCTTGGAATAAATTTTTGACTTGGGAAAATCTTCAGAAGTGGGGATTCCAGGGTCCATCTATTTGTGTTCTTTGTGGGTGTAGCGAGGAGGATTCTTCTCACTTGTTCTTTCATTGCCCTTTTTCCATGCTTCTATGGCATTTTTGGTGGGGTATTTGGAAACATCCTTGTGTTCATGCATCTTCTCTAGTTGAATTCTAGAGTAGCCTGGGGAAACCTCATACTCAAGCCTCTTTCCTTTAGATTGTGTGGTGTATTGGCCCTGCTTTCATCCTTTGGCAAATTTGGCTGGAGAGGAATTGTAGGATTTTTCATGGGGATAAGCTAATGACCCAGCAGGTTTGGCAGGGAATTATTGGTATGATTCAGGAGACTATGGAAGCAAAATGTGAAGTGGCTTGTCCTTTGGAAAAAAGTGATGATGAGATTGTGAGTAGAATGGGCCTAAGGGGTTTGGTCTCTGATTCCTTTTGTGTTTGAAGGGGCAGGCATGCTAAAAACAAGGTTCAGTAGGTTGGAAGATGGTCTCCTCCTCTGATGGGTGTCTTGAAGGTCAACACTGATGGTTCTTCTAGGGGTAATCCTAGGCATGTTGCCCACACCAGGATTGGTGGGGTTGATAGAGATAGATCTAGATCCATTATTTTCCTATTTTCCATTCATAAAGGGATGCAAACCAATAATCTTATGGAGGGGTTGGTGATTCTTTGGGCTATTGAGCATGCTTGTGCTCTTGGGTGGCGTAGGATTATCTTTGAATCTGACTCTCAAATCATTGTTAATTTGTTGAATGAGTAGAAGTTGGAGGGGGTTAATTGGTAACTTGCTTCGGTTGTTCGGCACATTTTGCAATTGTGTTCCATGATCGAGGTGGTGTCTTTTACTCATATGCCTCAAGAATGGAATAGGGTTGCTGACTATTTGGCCAAGTGGGCTTCTGAGCATGCTGGTGACTAGCAGGTTGAGGGATGGGAGTAGTTATCCTCTAATTATTGTCAAGCTTTAGAGAAGATTATTTCAAAGGATATGGTTGGTTGATGTTGGTTGGTGGTGGTTTCATGGTGGTCTTGGGGCTTGGTTGGGTTTTACTAGTTTGGTAGCCCTGGTTTGTTTCTGGGTGCCCTTGTGTACCCTAGTTTCTTTGTACTAGTGTTTTCCTATTATTAATAAATTTTTACCCTCTTTTTTATAAAAAAAATCTCTAAGTGCATTTTGTAGTCAACTACAAACCACAATGAAAGGCTGAAAACTACAAGAATTAAACCTTAGTCTTAAAATGGACCTAAAATGGAATTGAACTAGATTTGATAGGATTGTGTAAGGTTAAGAAACAAGCAAAATGGAATTCTAAAAACTTGAGAAAAAATGTCTAATTTTTAAGAAAGGTTTGAAAAGAAACTACATTAAACACTCAAAAATTAGGGTTCAAAAACCCTAGGGCTAAAAGCTAAGAAAAACTAAGGGAGAGATTAGAGAGAAAATTTAAAAAATTAAAAGAAATTCACCATTAATCACCACTTTGAAAGCAAAATTATAGGAAAATAAGACAATCTAACACTGAATCTTGCAATTAAAATGAAAAATAGAAGATTTTCTAAATTAAAGAACATTTTCAAAACTAGAAAACATAAAATGAATGCATAATCAAAATGAACCTAGTTTTGTTTGCAAATTCCCCTAAAATAGGAATCTAGAAAATGCAAAGCTGTTATATGTTGCCAGAAAGCTAGAGTATCAAAATTTGTGGGAGAAAATGTGAAAAGATGGGTAATTTTGAGCATTTCAAAGTTTTGAAACCCCTTGCCTACACATAGTTAATGCATACCAACCTAAGATTGGGGTCCAAAGAAGAAATGTAGGATGCCACTCCAAAGTTCAAAGTTTTGAGAGAACTTGCAACAATGACCACTCTGGGAACTAGAGTGTCAAGATAGCTTGCACTAAACCAAATAAAAAAAGAAGCCTAAAAAACTTGACAAGGTTTGCACATTTGATAAAATACTTTGGGACTTAGGAAAAATAAATTAAAATTAAAACATTTTTTTCCTAGGCAAACAATCAAAAAAGATAAAACGACTCTTTTGAATGAAATACACTTCAAACCATGCAAATAGAACACAAATTCACATGCAAAACTCATCCTAGCCAAAAGCACAACTTCTAAAAATTTTAAAATAAGGGTCCCCAAATTTCAAATTTAGGGGTGTGGTGTAACCCAAAACAACACATATCTTCAATTTTATTTCATTTTTAACAACTCTCCATTGATCCCTTTCTTCTAGGAGATCCTCCATCTTCAACTTCCACAACTCATACCTAGTACCATTAAATTTCTCAATCTCTAAACAAGAATTAGATGCCATTGTTCTAATCACTCATAGATCTACAAAACCACTAAGTCAAGAGCTCCCATTATAGCTTAAAAACCAACAACACTTCAAGAAAGGCATCCCCTTCTCTAAATAGAACCAAAGTGCTTATACCAAATTTTGATAAAACTGAGTAAATGACTAAAGGTGAAAGATTAACATTTAATGAACAATTTTTATTTACTGATTGAAGTAAAATGTGGCTAACCATTTAAATATCATGAAGAGACATATAATTAGTGTTGCGGAGCCTTACGCCTTCCTAGAGAAGAAAGAAGAGAGAAAGTCCGAGCCCCGCAAGTTGAAGATTTAGCCACTTTTTACAAAGGTTTGACAGAGTTTGAGGTTCGGGCCTTCCACCTTCCGCCTTCCAAGAGAGAAGGGAAAAAGGGAAATCCCAACCTCCAGTGTCGAAGTACTTAGAAGAATTTTGCAAAGGAAAGAGGCAGAGTTCAAAGCTGACAGACATGGCATGATGAAGAGGAGAAGCCCAAACTCCAAAACTTTGAAAAGGCAAAAAACACAAGGAAAACTTGGGATTTTTGGGGCTTAGTTGATTTGGGTGATTTTCGCTGCATTCCAAAAGGTGAGAACACTAGGATTTCATGGATCTTTAGGCTATTTGGCTAGAAGGGAAAATAGGATAACATTTTGGTGACAATGTAGGGGTGTTTTCCTGCTAAACATAGGGATCCAAAGGCCTTATCAATCCATTGGGCACAGAGTTAAAGGGGACAACACAAGAACATGGGTTGGATAGACCAACACAAAACTAAACACTACCTCCGAGAAATAAGACATAGAAAAACAAATAAGGCAAACATTCTCCTAATGAGAATGCAACAGGGTTCAACAACACTTATTGAAAGGAAACCTAAAATAGAAACAAAACTAACCTACACCTAAACTAACAACCAGAAAATTGACAAGTAAATAAAGCCATTAACTAGTTTTTGAAAATAACTGCCCTTTCTCAACAATTTCCAGTGCTTCACATGCTTATGGGTAGTTAACAGTAGACAATGAAGGAATTCACATGTAACGAATTGATGAAACACTTCCCCAAGAATGGGAACACACTCAGTTACCCACTTGAACTGATTATTGATGCAACTGCCTGGAAGTGGATAAATGGGCTAATCCCATTTTTTTATGCTCAACTTCATGCTCAGGAGTAAGCATGACAAGTGGTGACTCTTCAAGGTATGTCTCCAGTTGGGCTAGATGCCTGATAGGGCATCCCCTTGAAATGACATGTAAACCAACAGAGTTGATCCCATGCCTCTATTTTGATTCTTTCTATTCTTGCTAGTGTGAATGTTCTAGCTACTACTGCTCAACTGAGAATATGGCTGCCTCCCCCTCATGAACAAGATGCTCATGAGTTTCTAAAATAGGCTCCAAAAATGAGCCTTGAACTTGTTTAATGACACAATCTCCTCCAATGAGAAGATGATATCCTTGTTGGATAATCAAGAACAAATCTTTAATTTGTTCTTGCCCATGTTGAATCCCCACATCATTATCTTCAATAAAATATGGGGGCTTGTCAAATAGGTCTGCATCATTAACCTCTGTTGGTTATTTTCCTAGACTGGATGCTTATTCCCAGTTATCCCTACAAAGTAGCCATCATTGATCAATAGGATTCCCAGGCCAAGGGCCAATAGTACAGGAGATAGACTCTTTAAATATCTCCTCTTCTTCTTTAGGCTCTGCAGAACCAAGGGGGGTATTCCCTACTCAACATCTATGACATATGCACATGAACTTACTTGGATGTTGATACAAAGCAGATAAATCCTCCTTTATGCAGACCAAAACTGTGAGATAAGTGCAAAGGGGCTAGCTTTGGGCCTATATTAAGTTGTGAGATAGAGGATTCTGGTCCAAAAACTACTTCTAAAGTCATAATGGTTTGATTTAAAGTTTAAGATTGATTTTATGTTTGGATGAAAAACTAAGACTTTGGGTTGCAACCTTAATACAAGACTAGATCGGTGCCTATCTAGGGTTCGGAGTCAATAGACATACACATGTGAATGGCCAGCATGAACATATACCAAAGACTGGATATCAAGGGGATTTTTAGTATCTGCCTTACAGATACTTCCCAAAACACAGTATCCTATTATCTCTACTTACTGATATCCCTATTGCAATGTCTTCTTCCCAACACTTGATCTGAAACATTTAATCTACTCCTTGAGCAAAAGTAAGAAATCAAGCATTCAACACAACAAACCTATATTCTAGAATCATAAACACCCCTTAAATGCCTAGATTCATAAGAAGAACACACTTAATTTGGAGACAAATAACAGAACACATGCAATATAGCATTACTCATTTAAATTAGCATGATATCAGTAGATTTATGCAAAAAAAATACAACATGAGACTCATAAACTCACAAGATAGCCAAGACAGAGCCACCAATGAGACTGTATCCGATTACAGCATCTAAAACTTGACCAGTTTTCAACAACAACAATGAGTAACACAGTTTGGCCTTTATACCAAGATGTGTACCCAGCAAAAATTAATTACAAGGCAAATCAAAAATTTGCCAGATTCAATGCATGAGGAATGGTGCTCAGAAATATTCAATGTTGCGGAGAGACAAAGAGGAATGAGCAAGTGGAATCGGGATTTGCATCGCCGCCCAGGGATTTTCTTCATTAATCAGGTGGTTGACCTGTCAACTCCATCGATCATCCTCTGCAAATCTGCCATTATTGCCTCACCTACCCACAGGCCCCTTTGAAATGTAGCAGCGGATGCATATGCTATTTTCCCGCTCAAAAATGATTGCAAATACACAGGAAAAAACCTTTGCTGCGGGTTCAAAACATGGCCGTCGATCATCTCCTATCGCATGAGATCCGCGGCTCAAAATACGCTAAAAAGTCAAGAACCAATGAAAATGTGCCACGTAGGCACTTCGCTCCTCTATCGCTGGCTTTTCGCTCTTGTATATGCATAAACATATGCATATACAAATTCCCTTTTTAAATCTTTGTATATGCAGGATGCATATACATACAACAATTCAACATACAAGGTGGACCCCAAGCTGTTATAGAGCAAATTGGAATTTTCAATCCGGTCCACCTTGTATCTTCCTTGTATATGTGGATATACATACAACCTATACATACAAGGCGGACCCCAAATTATCATGAAGCATGCTGAAGTTGCTTTGAAACTAGCTTGTATCCTCTATTTGTATCATTTGTGATGTATATCGACACACATACAACTGCCATTGTATACAACTGGTGGGCCCAACCCATTTTCTCTCTCTTTTGCACATTTCGTTGCACAGCACATATACAAATGCAATGTACAAGCTGCGGACGCCACTACTGCTCACAGCCTGATTCGAATCCCTTTTGAAGTCTGCAATGCATCCTTGGCGTTGTATGTGAACATACAACAAAATAAACATACAACTCACCTGCTCGATACAACGGTGACATCTTCAAGGAATCTTCAATGTATATTCCACCATTGCATATTTTTCACTTGTATATAGCCTTTGTATGTGAGGACATACAACAAAACATGTACAAGAAAAACCCGATATACATGCAGAGAATATTCTAGGAATCTTGCAGAAGATTCCCCCAATGTACATGCATCCTTTTGAACCTGATATGCATATGGAAATGCATACAACTGTAGAATATTCCTAGGGAATTTGTGATAGATTCTCCCTTGTATATGCAACTCGATATGCATTTGGAAATGCATATAACTCAGTTTTTTCACATTTTTGGAAGCCGATTGAGATTTTGCAAGCCTGCCAACATACATTTACACTTGCATATACAAACACTTAATATTGTTCTTATGTGCGACAGGAAAAAGTGGTAAAACATTGCATGGAGACCGAAGAAAATTTAAACTAAGGCACTAAGGGTTTGAAGGAATAAACACAGGAACCTACATACTCAAATTCAGAACCCTAACCCTAGGTGAACACCACCAGTGGCTCCGACTGGGGACATGTAGATGCAAGACTGCAGCGAGAACCAAACTACTCCGGGGCAGATCAGACAAAACACAAAACTCAAAACACGACCGACTATACAAGGCATGTACAAACATTTACATCTAGTTTACAACGTGCACATAAGACATTCATCTATGATAAAAAAGCTTTAAGGAACTGACTGTGCATAGGCAATTCTAATAGCTCACCACTTAGGGTCTGGAGAAAATAGGAGTCCTCTCCATGAGTTGCAAATTTGGTATAGGCCCATCCATAAGGGTTCAAACTTACCATGTTTGCCCTTATCCTGGCTCCTTGCATTCCATACAAGGACCATATCACCTATCTGAAACTTTCTTTCTGCAGCCCTTTTATCAAACAAATATTTTACCTTTTGTTGTCTCTTGATGTTTGTTTCCTGTGCCTCCCTTCTCATTTCATCTAGTGCAACCAGCTGATTTATTCTTGTAGTCATTGAGTCCTCAACCTCCTCCTCATTTTCCTATATGAATTTATAGACTGGTAGGAGGTTGTTTACAGGCAATGTAGCTACTGCACCATACACTAATTCAAAAGGCGACGTACCAATTGCTTTCTTGACTATCACTCTGTCAGCCCATAATGCCATTTTCAGCTTTGAATCCCAAGCCCTTTTGTTTTTACCTACCATCCTTTTGACAATTTTCATGAGGCTTTTGTTGCTTGACTCTGCTTGATCATTTCCATGTGGATGATATGGTGATGCATGTAACAAATTTATTCCATAATTGCTGCAAAAATCAATAAATTCACCAAACCTGAAGCACATTGCATTATCTATGACCAATTTGGTTGGAACTCCAAATCTGATAATAATATTTTCTAGAATAAAATCCATCACCACTTTGCTTGTAGCCTTTTTAGTTGGAATGGATTCAATCCACTTAGTGAAGTAATCAGTAGCGACCAAAATCCAACTGTGTCCTCCACTTGATTTTTCTGAAATTTCCCCTATAAAATCAATTTCCCATTGCTAAAATGGAGCTTCTACAGTTATAGTCCTAAGGGGCAATGCACCTTCATATTTTAGCTTTCCTGAAAACCTCTGGCAAGGATCACATTTTCATACCATTCTTTGTGCATCTGAGAAGAGAGTTGGCCACTAGTAGCCAGCTCTGAGAATTTTGTGTGCTGTTGTATGGGCAGTATAATGTCCACCACACATTCCTTTGTGCATATCATTTAAAATATCAGCAGCTTGATCCTCATTCACACACCTGAGTAATACACCATCAAGACTTTTCCAATACAGGTCTCCTTAAACAATTGTGTATTTAACTACCTGTAGCTTCAAGGTCCTCTTATGATTATCACTGAGATGGGAAGGACAGTTCAAATTCTACAAATAATGCACTATGTCCTTATACCATTCAGATTCTGACATATTTACAACTTCATTATGTACTACATTCACTTGGCATGCCTCTAGATTTGACTGTGTCATTAGTTTTGCTAAACCTTGTCCTCTTACCAATTTTGTGATCTATATTTCAATATTGAACTCTTGCAATTTATTTATCCATCTACATCTCCTTCCAGTTACCTCCTGCTGAGTAAAAATATCTTTGATTGCTGCATGAGGCACATATGCAATTATCTGAGAGCCTACCAAATATGGCCTGAAGCTCTTGATTGCTCTAACCAGTGCATATGCCTGTTTCTCCATGATGTCATACTTCAACTCAGCAGCTTGCAATGACCTGCTAAAGAAAGCTATAGGTTGTTCAAAACCTTTTGCATTTTTCTACAATAAGCATGCAACAATAGTATGGAAAGAAGCAAATGAAAACAACTGAAATGGCTTAGAAAAATTAGGAGATTTCAGCACAGAAGCCATCTTTATGGCCTCTTTGATGTTTTGGAATGACCTAGTTGCTTCATCCTCCCCATTGACAGTTGCACCTTTCTTCAACATTTTAGAAATATCTTTTGTGGTCTCTGCAAAGTTAGGAACAAATCTTCTAACAAAATTAATTTGTCCAAAGAAGGACTGAACACCTTTCATCTGGATTTTGTCAATTACAGCCACCCTTTCAAGATCAATCCTGACTCCATCCTTGGAAACAATGTGTCTAAGCAATTTTCCTTCCACTACTCCAAAGGCACATTTCTTTGGGTTGAGTGAGATGCCATATTCCAATGCTCTAATAAAAATCTGCTCCAAGTGCATACAGTGTTGCTCTTCCTTTTTTGAATAAGCTGTCAAATCATCCTGATACACAACCAAGATTGAGTCAATTAATCCTGCAAAAGCAACATCCATAGCCCTCTGAAATGTGGCACCTGCATTTGTCAGTCCCAATGGCATTCTCACATATACATAGGTTCCCCATGGAGTGGTGAAGGCAGTTTTGAACTGTTCTGATTTTTTTACTTTCACTTGATTGTATCCCGAAAATCCATCCATCATGGATAAAAGTTCACAGCCAGTCACCTTTTGCATCATGGCTTCCATGTTTGGCAATGGATAATTGTCCTTCAAAGAAGATACATTCAGATTTCTAAAGTCCACACAAAGTCTTATGTCACCATTCTTCTTTCTAACCGGGACAAGGTTAGACACCCAAGTTAAGTGTCTGATGGGCATAATTATTCTAGCTTCCCTAAGCTTCATAAGCTCTTCTTGCATTTTTAGAGCTAAAGTTGGGTTGATAGGTCTTTGTTTTTGTCTAAATGGTTTAGCTCCAGGCTTCAAAGGGATTTCATGCTGGAATAAATCCTCTCTATAAGCTTTCAGGTCCTCATACGACCAGGCAAAAACATGCTTATACTTTCTCAGTAGTGCAATCAGCATAGTTCTGATATGTGGCTTGAGCTGTTTGCCAATATATACCCTTTTGGGGGCATGAGATGTCCCCAAGTTTATCTCTTCTAAATCATTCTTGTTTGTTGGAGACGCCTTTGTAACAAATTGGTCCTTATTGTCAAATGCTCTCTCTAAAGCGACCAGCCCTCTAGGGATTTTATTTGTCTTGAGTTGAATTACCCCCTTCCCTAAGAGAGTTTCTTTTCCATCTACAACTTCCACAAAGCTCTGAAAATCCATTTCCTGGTTCTCATATTCATCAATGCAATGTAGAACTATCAGTAAATCCTTATCATCATCAAACACTTGCCAGCTGCATACATTATCTGGTACTGCAGGTCTAAGTTTAACCTCAACATTCATAACATTTGTCAGAGTAACATCATCTGGCCTTATGGCTACATTAGCTAAAAAATTTGTCCTGACATTTTTTGATCTCTCTATCCAGTTTATTGAAAAAGCATCAAACAACTCAATTGTATCCCATACAACATGCTTATACTGTTTTAACCTCTTATTTTTTGATGCATACTTGTCTCTGACTTGGGAGACAACTAACTCTGAATCCCCAAATACTTTGAGCATCCTGATTCCATGCTTCAGAGCAACATTCAATCCTAACAATAGAGCTTCATACTCTGCAATATTATTTGTACAGGTAAACTTCAGCAAGAATGAGAATTTTAGAAGCTTACCAGTTGGAGACAGAAATACAATGCCAACACCAGAGCCTTCCCTCGAACAAGCTCCATCAAAGTACATGTTCCAGAGACCCTGTTGGTCAAGCTCTTGAATGCAAACATCTCTCCCTTCACTTTCTTTAACATCTGAGACAACCCTGAAATTTTCACAGTCAGTGTCCACAAAACAAATATGCTCCTCTGACTCTTAATCCTCAACTGTTTCTGATGATCTCTCTTCTCTGATCAATTTGACATCCTTGCCATTCATTGGGATTATGGCATATGACAGGTCTAATTGCATACTTCCACCAATCAACGCTGCCCATCTTCTTGACAACAACATGCCATACTGTGGCTTGATATCAACAACTATTATATTCATTTTGTAGGTCTTTTCTGGATATGCTGCCAGTCTGAAATCCACATCTTTCATGATTCTAATGATAGGTACTTCTCTAGCATCCATGGCATAGCATTTCCCACATGCCTTATCTATCTTCAATCCAGCTTGCTGCATGATAGCTAAAGGCATGATATTTGTTGATGCTCCTGAGTCAAGCATACAATTCTTAATCACTTTTCCATTTATGACAAGGGAGACATAAAATGGTTCAACCTGTGAAGGGCATTTTGTCATGGTCATCCCCAAATAAACTTCAAGGACCTCATCCTCATCAATACACATAACTTGTTTCTGGCCTTGAGTCTCAATATTTTGATTAGCTTCACAAGGTATTCCTGAAATCAGGGACAATGTTTTATTTCTGAACTCTTCAACATTCATCAACTCCATCAGTGGAACAGAAACCTTTACCTAGGACAAGACCTGAGTTATGTCAAACGAAGCATAATTTTGTATAACAGTTGTGGCCTGGTCCATGGTCTTATTTTTATTTTGATATGGCCCAGCCTTAATTTTTATGGCTCCTTGACTGTCATTTTTGATCTAAAATTTTTTGTTTTGATCCTCAACCTAAGGAACTCTATTTTCTGGCCCTTGAGAATCATGACTTGTTTTTTGCTTAAAATTTTTCTTATTATTGCTCCATTGCTTCTTTTATGTCTCAGCTCCTTTATAACTATGCACTGGCTGGCTCGCAAAAGTATGCTCTGGTTGGTGTGAGTTGCTTACCTGAGCTTTACCCCTGAGATTATAATTGCTTTTGACTTGAGCCACTGCGGCAGCTGTGAAGGCTCTAATCTTTTCATCAGATGGTCTCCTCAAATTATTCAAAAAATTGTGTGAGTCCTGAGCATAAGCATAGTTGTCATCATCATCTTCATCACAGGAAAACTGCTGGCAAACCTGAACCTCATTATTCATGCTTGCATCAACATCATGGGAAGAATATTCCCTGTTTGTAGACAACATATTTACACTATCATCTTCCATGCAATGCAGCTCTTTGCACTCATCACAGGCCATGGCATTGTTATATAGAGACTGAGTGATCATACATTGTGACTGTGAGTGAAGCATCTGGCATATTATACACCATGGGGTGTCATTAACAATATTAATAGCCTTCTTTAAAGGGTCAGGTGTTTCCTTAACATTTTGATCCCTTGGATTTGGGTTGCTCTTTGAGAGAATGGGTTTACCATTATGCCAGTTGGTATTATATGGCATATCATGTAATGATGGTCTTCTTTCCTACCTTTGGTAAACCTGTCTGTCAGGACCAACCCCCTTTTCATTTTTAGCCATTCTATAGCTCAGGTCCTTGACAATAGTTGTCAATTTATCTAATTTATCCTCAGAAGTAGATGCATTGCCTTGAACACTTTGAGATTTGGTATTTGGATTTTGCAGAATTTTTACATCATCTCTTATGTTTGTCTTACCAGACACTTTTTTGTTATTTTCAATATTTGTTGCAATTTTGAAAGCATCTCTGAGGCTATGAGGACCTTTATCCCTTAACCCATAAGCTATTTTGGCATCAAAAGCATTTATGTACAACACTATGCACATAGGTTCATTTGGCCTTAGGTGATGTGGCAATTTGTTCAACATCTTAGTGAATCTAGCATTGAAATCAGTAACCTGTTCATTTGATCTTTTGGTAATGCCAGTAAATTCATTAATGAAAAAACTAAGATCAGTTTTATCACCATATTGTTCTTTGAATATTCTCCTGAAGTCCTCCCATGATGAAACACTTCTGTCAAGCAGACCCTTGTACCATTCTCTGGCTTCATCAACTAAGGATTGCATAAATAATTTCATGAAAACATCTTCATGCTCAACCTCAAAGTTGTCCATGATATTCTGAAAAGCTTTTAAGTGGTCTTCTCCTGACACAGTATTGTTTCCTGAAAACTTAGGCACTTGCAGCCTCACATGTTTGTCAATAGGATTGGGGTAACTAGGGATGCCATCAAAAACAAGCTGTCTGAATCTGTCCAGCTGCATCGACTGTCTACCAAATTGATTAGCATTGGCATTTCTATTTGCATTCTGATTTCTTACATTATTTAATGGTACTCTAGCATTATTTGTGTTCTGTCTCTGATCATTATGTTGATCCTGGACTTCATTTCTTTGTTGATTTCTCTGCATATTTGCATTTTCAAGGGTAGGAATTAAATCATTCTGAGCAGTTCTAAGAGCCTACACTTTCTGTCTCATGTCATCTCTAATTTTCACTACCTGCAGATATTCTAATTCTACTCTTAAGCTCTTAATTTCTTCAGCTGACTCCTCCTCTCTGGGCATAGAAGAAGATGGTTTCATTATATTCTGATCATCATTATCATCTCTTGGGGATTCAACTTCTTCAAATCTATCAGGGGAATCATGGAAAGGGTGTTCTTGAAACACCTTTGATCTCATTCTCAATCCACCACCCTACTGTCTTTCATATACATTCTGGATTTCAGCCTCAGTGTTTGAAAAATAAGGTATTGTCTACTCTGAAGACCCTGGATTGTCTTGAATATTATCATTACTCTTGGGAGAACCCTCTTGACTGGCTTGAACAATCCCCTTTTTCCTGTACATCATTATTCTAGGTAATTCTTCAGACAGAGAGTTACGCAGGGATCTTCTCCCTAGCATATAAATTTTTACTTTACCAGTTGGGAGATTGGTCGGAGTCGCCACCTATAACTAGGAATTGTTTTCTTTTAAAATCAGGGTTCTTTCACAAAGCTCCCCAGTAGAGTCACCAAATCTGTTGGTTATTTTCCCAGACTGGATGTTTATTCCCAGTTATCCCTACAAAGTAGCCATCATTGATCAACAGGATTCCCGGGCCAGGGGCCAATAGTACAGGAGATAGACTCTATAAATATCTCTTCTTCTTTAGGCTTTGCAGAACCAAGGGGGGTATTCCCTACTCAACATCTATGACATATGCACATGAACTTACTTGGATGTTGATACAAAGCCGATAAATCCTCCTTTATGCAGACCAAAACTGTGAGATAAGTGCAAAGGGGATAGCTTTGGGCCTATATTCAGTTGTGAGATAGAGGATTTTGGTTCTAAAACTACTTCTAAAGTCTTAATGGTTTGATTTAAAGTTTAAGTTTGATTTTATGTTTGGATACAAAACTGAGAATTTGGGTTGCAACCTCAATACAAGACTGGATCGGTGCTTATCCAGGGCTCGGAGTCCAGGGCTCGGAGTCAATAGACATACACATGTGAATGGCCAACATGAACATATACCAAAGACTGAATATCAAGGGGATTTTTAGTATCTGCCTTACAGATACTTCCCAAAATAGAGTATCATGTTATCTCTACTTATTGATATCCCTATTGCAATGTCTTCTTCCCAACACTTGATCTAAAACATTTAATCTACTCCTTGAGCAGAAGTAAGAAATCAAGCATTCAACACAGCAAACCTATATTCTAGAATCATAAACACCCCTTAAATGCCTAGATTCATAAGAAGAACACACTCAATTTAGAGACAGATAACAGAACACATGAAATATAGCATTACTCATTTAAATCAGCATGATATCAGTAGATTTATGTAGAAAAACATACAACATGAGACTCATAAACTCACAAGATAGCCAAGACAGAGCCACCAATGAGACTGTATCCGATTACAACATCCAAAACTTGACCAGTTTTCAACAACAACAATGAGTAACACAGTTTGGCCTTTATACCAAGACTGTGTACCTAGCAAAAATTAATTACAAGGCAAATAAAAAATCCACCAGATTCAATGCATGAGGAATGGCGCTCAAAAATATTCAATGCTGCGGAGAGACAAAGAGGAATGAGCAGGTGGAATCAGGATCTGCATGGTCGCCCAGGGATTTTCTTCATCAATCGGGTGGTTGACTCGTCAACTCCATCGATCATCCTCTGCAAATCTACCATTATTGCCTCACCTACCCACAGGCCCCTTTGAAATGTAGCAGCGGATGCATCTGCTATTTTCCCACTCAAAAATGATTGCAACTACACAGGAAAAAACCTTCGCTGTGGGTTCAAAACATGGTCGTCGATCATCTCCTATCGCATGAGATCCACAGCTCAAAATACGCTAAAAAGTCAAGAACCAATGAAAATGTGCCATGTAGGCACTTCGCTCCTCTATCGTTGGCCTTTCGCTCTTATATATGCATAAACATATGCATATACAAATTCCCTTTTTAAATCTTTGTATATGCAGGATGCATATACATACAACAGTTCAACATACAAGGTGGACCCCAAGCTATTATAGGGCAAATTGAAATTTTCAATCGGGTCCACCTTGCATCTTCCTTGTATATGTGGATATACATACAACCTATACATACAAGGCAGACCCCAAATTATCATGAAGCATGCTTAAGTTGCTTTAAAATCTGGCTTGTATCCTCTATTTGTATCATTGCGATGTATATCGACACACATTCAACTGCCATTGTATACAACTGGTGGGCCTGACCCATTTTCTCTCTCCTTTGCACATTTCGTTGCACATCGCATATACAAATGCAATGTACAAGCCGCAGACGCCACTACTACTCACAGCCTGATTCGAATCCCTTTTGAAGTCCACAATGCATCCTTGGCATTGTATGTCAAACATACAACAAAATAAACATACAACTCACCTGCTCGATACAACGGTGGCATCTTCAAGGAATCTTCAATGTATATTCCGCCATTGCACATTTTTTGCTTGTATATAGCCTTTATATGTGAGGACATACAACAAAACATGTACAAGAAAAACCTGATATACATGCAGAGAATATTCCAAGAATCTTGTAGAAGATTCCCCCAATGTACATGCATCCTTTTGAACCCGATATGCATTTGGAAATGCATACAACTACAGAATATTCCTACGGAATTTGCGATAGATTCTCCCTTGTATATGTAACTCGATATGCATTTGGAAATGCATATAACTCAGTTTTTTCATCATTTTTGGAAGCCGATCGAGATTTTGCAAGCCTGCCAACATACATTTACACTTGCTTATACAAACACTTAATATTTTTCTTATGTGCGACAGGAAAAAGTGGTAAAACATTACATGGAGGCCAAAGAAAATTCAAACTAAGGCACTAAGTGTTTGAAGGAATAAACACAGGAACCTGCAGACTCAAATTTAGAACCCTAACCCTAGGTGAACACCACCAACCTTTACATTTTTCAGAATAGGGCTCCCTGGATACTCCTCCTTATGAAATGGAATCTCACTATTATGCTTGGCCTCAAATGCCAGCAACTTGCCCTCATCTTCCATGTCCCTATGCTGCTCCAGAACTGCAGTTAATCTTGGCATTTGCGTGCCTTCTTCATCTTCAATGTAGTTGGGCAACTCACTAAATAGAGTGGCATCATCCACTTTTGGGGTAATTGAAGTAATCTCCTCCACTAGGTCCTCGTCCCTTAGCTGTAACTTCACTGGATTTTGCTTGAGTTGTCTCTACAATAGGAACTCTTCACCATACTTCCTTTGCACTTGGGTTTCATTCATCTTGTTCACAACATGGGAAAATTCTACAAATAATCCAAAGTCCAGGGGACTCAACCCTACACCTGAATCAACACTAACCTCATGCTTGATGAATTGCCACTCCAACTGATTGGACTTAGTTTTTTTCTTGTGGCAAGTCTAAATTTTAGTTTCAATAGTGCACAAGGGCTCATTATTTGCAAGTGGCTCCTCCCTAAATGTAGATATCTCCTTCCTCGGCTCGTCTCTCTAATTAGCCTGATAAGCAACAGGTCCACCTTTGAAAAGTGAAATAGTGTTAGGGCAAGAGGGATAATACGGAATGTGAGCTAGAAGGACTTCTTAAGAGGGTTGTTCCTGAGGAATAATAGGCTAAATTTGTGCATGAATAGGCTCCTAAAGCCTAAGGGCCTCTGAAACTTGGAATTTTGAAACTAGAAAGTGGTTCCAGAGGCTCAAAGGGTTTCTCCTA
Organism: Cunninghamia lanceolata; assembly: GCA_027924645.1. Taxonomy (NCBI): domain Eukaryota; kingdom Viridiplantae; phylum Streptophyta; class Pinopsida; order Cupressales; family Cupressaceae; genus Cunninghamia; species Cunninghamia lanceolata. The sequence continues at coordinate 20,649,800 of BSBN01000213.1, forward strand.
CTTGAAGCTTGGGATATTGAATTTAGGGGTTATTTTTGCTATAGGATGAACTTGGGTAGAAGGGAGGGTTCGTCTGAAACTAGGGATGGAGAGAACAAATTGGGCTTCCAACCTCTGGACTTTGGCAAGCAATTGTCTCATCTATTCCTCTTTAGCTGTAATTTGCAAAGCCAGGTTTTCCTGATAGGCTCTTCCCCTCTACCTCCATTTGTTGTTACAGTTGAAGATGAGCTCGATAAGAAAGCACATCTTGCTGCTGGTTATATATTCTCTCTCCGTCAATTCCATCCAACATCCTATTAACATGCAACAAGAGGTCTTTGCCACTCATGCTATCAAAATCATAGTCCAATTGAGGTGGATTGGGAGGGCAATTGTACTGATTAGGGATGAAGTGGTTTTCTTGGGGTTGATAATATGCATTATTAGGCTACCAAGATGATTGAGTAAGGGCGAGAGGGAGGTAAGCATCATGAGGATGTTGATATTCTATTGTTGCAGGGCTGTATGACATAAAACTAGAGGCATTTGGGGCCTGGTACTATTGGTATGGGGGCCAATAACTTGTGTTTTGATTAGGAGGGGGATAGCCATAACTCCCATAAATTTTGACATCTTAAAGCATCGAAATGCTAGATAATCATAGAAATTTCTGAATTAGAGCAAAATAGGCCTGATATCAGCAGAAAACTAGATACATGCCTAGAAGAGTCACCAAGTGATTTGAGGTGCTCCAGAAAGCTGAAAAAGACCAAAGTATCACCAAACTTCAATCCTTGATGAGTATTTAAGCACTTGGCCTACTTCACCAGCGGATTTGTTCAACAGAGTCATAATGGTGTTGAAGAAGACTTCCTGGAATGGCAAGATGAACTTAAGAACACACCAAATCCTTTAATAGATGATAAAGTTCTTCGAATTGGTCCCACTGGGCATGCCAGAAACTATTGTCATGTAAAATTGTACCCTGCTTTAAGGCTATCCAAGCATTCCAATGACACAATGGTACTGATCTCAAGGTGTGGGACCCTACAAATGAGATCAAACCTCTAGAGAAGGCTGGTTCCTCTTTCTAGGCTTAAGGCTCAAAGAATTGGACTAAATCTAATGCTACACACAAGGAAAAGGGGAAAGAAAATACTAAAATTAGAAGGGGAGGTGATGCACCAGATTTGTAGTGTGTTTTAACTATGTCTGAATTAACACAACAATGACTTCAAGAATGTAAAAGACTCACATAGACTCCTATAAGCTATATGGAGGTTCGACAAAAAACTAAAGATAAGAAAGGGGTTATTTTGTCCACAATACCAGTGTCTAATTCTCAAATAAACATAGAATAAAGCTTGAGAGAGAGGTGAAATAATAGTCTATATTAGTCATGAAGGCTAGAAAGCCATTAAAAAGTGGAATAATTTGTTATAGAAAAAGATACAAAATAATCAATTACATTCATTGGTGAACCAGACTAGAAGACATTAAAGGCCTAGCTGCAAGCACAATACATCAAATTCTACTAGTTTTTGCAATTGCATTACAAGACCTATGACAACAAATTATTTTGCCAGTGTAACAACCCAGAACAACAGCTAACCAACTGAAATGTGTCTTTGCTTCATGTATATATAGCTTTTACAAATCACACTGTAGCAGTCATGGATGTCTAAAGATAAGTCAACCAAAAAGAACATCGTCCATACTACAATAAATCCATTCTATGTTCTTGGAGCATGCTCACATGGCTCTACCCATGAAGTCCGCTGAAAAGAAGCGCGTCCACCCATGCCTCAGGTACAATAAATTCAATGCAAAGGGACTACAGTAGCATGGGGAGGCAAGAAATCCATTTCCTACAAGCAATCAAGCTTTGAAGAAGCATTAATGGTAGTCAGGAGAGTTGCTGAGCAGTCCCGTCATATCTGGAATAGTAGAAAATGCCCCTGGAAGGCAAAAAGGTTGGGCTCCGATATATCAAACTTCCTTAGATTGGTCTTCCACTGATCGGCCTTGGAAAGGTGAAAGAGGAAACCCCAGCCTCCAAAGTCTGAGAGAAGAGAAATCATCGGGCTTCGGGGGTCGGGCCTTGACCATTCATTGTTCTTTGGAAGGAAGAAGAACCTAACCTTTGCCTCTACAACACTTAGTCAATTTTATGAAATCGGTGGAGATCGAGCCTCAGACCTTCTGCCTTACGCTTTCCTAGAGAAGGAAGAAGAGAGAAAGTCCAAGCCTCGCAAGTTGAAGACTTAGCTGCTTTTTACAAAGGTTCGGGCCTTCCGCCTTCCGCCTTCCGAGAGAGAAGGGAAAAAAGGAAACTCCCGACCTTTGGCATTGAAGTACTTAGAAGAATTTTGCAAAGCAAAGAGGTAGAGTTCGGAGCCAACAGACATGGCATGATGAAGAGGAGAAGCCTGAACTCTGAAACTCTGAAAAGGCAAAAAAGACAAGGAAAACTTGGGATTTTTGGGGCTTAGTCAATTTGGGTGATTTTCTCTTGCATTCCAAAAGGTGAAAACACTAGGATTTCATGGATCTTTAGGCTATTTGACCAGAAGGAAAAATAAGATAACAGTTAATATCACCTTAATCATAACAATAAATCTATGAGTATGTTAAATATTTCAAATCATAAATTATGGAACAAATAGAGGCTTAAGCCTATCTAACCATGAAATTCTTAATGTAGTTGTCAAATGATTTTTGTGATGTATTTTTTCTTTTTATCATTATAAGACTATGTAGGAGTGAAGTCCATGTTATAATGTTTCTATAGGAAAAGTCATTGCTTTACATTTTTGTTTAAATTTTATCAAAATTTTAAAAAATGTATGTCTATTATTTTACAGCAATCAAGTGTGCTAGTTTATTAGTTAAACTTCATTGGTTTGCTAGCTAGATTCACTATGGAAAATAATGAACATGGAATTGGCGAATGAATATTCATCATGGTGGATAGAGTTCACTAAGGTGAATGTTCTCTATGAAATCAACAAACTTTTCAGACAATGTTAAATTTTGTCTAAGTTTCATTAACAATTGAAAGTGAAACTTATTCCTATGTTTGACCTAAGGGTTTTGTTGGGTTTTACGATGTTTTAATGTAGAGTTAAGTACGTTTTCAATATGTTTAAAAAGATTAAATTTATTCTAGTTGATCACACTCATTTGTAAGTAAGTATCTGATAATGAAATGGACTTCATCTTTCATTATGATATTTTCTTGCACTTTAGAAAGTGAGTTGAAATGCTTATGTAGTAATCTTTTAACCTATTTATGTCTCTTAGAGTATATTTTATTTATAAGTTGAAAATACGATAATCTAGGATGCATAGTGATTTAGCTATCTATCTATTATTTTCTTATTTGTCTTTACTTTTAAAGGAGAAAATTAATTAGTCATAGGTTATATCATGTCATGTTCCTTCTCCCTTAAATTTATGTAGTGACAATTAAGTGATTATGTTAATCTCATGTATTCACTTTTAATGTGGAAAATAGATAAACCATGCCAATTTCTTATTAAATTTACTTATATTCTTAGTAGAGATGTTAATTAAGGTTAATAAATTATTACTTCTAGTTACCTTTATTTCTTATTTTAGTTAGTGGTAGGCATGATTGTTTATGGGTTAAGCTTAGGGTGAGGTCCTATCTCCCCTATCTTGTTAGCTTAGAGTTTAGCACATGACTTGCATCACTATCCTTATGTGTACTCTTTTATTGACTTCTCCACTTTATAAGTCTTCCACTTGTGTGTGTATAAGTGTGTCACATTGTGATGCCCACCAAATTTTATATATCAAGGTGATGACACCTCTCTACTTCTATGTGTCTACACATATCTTTCCCATGTGTAGAGTATTTGAGTGTAGTCTTGTTAGCATGATGTCAACACTAAGGTGTTAGTGCATATTGCATAATAGTTAGTGTTACAATTGTTAATATGAAAACATTGTTCGCGTTGTTTTCATCCATTTTGTTCTTTGTAAGATTTGGGTATTACAGAGATTCTAAGGTGCTTGTCTGACCAATCCCTAAAATTCGGTCACATAAGAAAATCAATTTTACTTGTATCTTCAATCACATATTCATCCATTAGAAATCCATCTAAACTATATCTTATTTTATTTATTTAAATTCTACATTTAATTTGATTATCAATCCTAGATCTTAAATCTATATTGGTTGTTCATTTAATTGTTTCATTTATTTAATTACCCTGGATATTTATATAAGAGGTGATTTATCCTCTTACAAGTAGTACTATAAAAACAAGTGTATGGAGGAACCTAAGGAATAAATTACAATTTTCAAGAAAAAACATTAGTAAAATAAATATAGAAAATTGTCAAAAAAAACACAAAAAAAATTAATATTGGAATTTACATTAGGTTTCCTACCTTTAACCATAATTATTTCTATTCATAATAAAATCAAATCAAATGATAAAAAATGTAAAAAAATGGTAAATAAGTAATCTAATTTAAGAAACAAGAGAAATCAATAACATAGGAAACACAAATCAATATTTGAGTGTAATGAGCCTTCAAGGGAAAAAGTATTGGTTTGTTGCATATGGATGTTAGTATGAAGCACATTGTTTCAAGTGTGTAAGGGAGAGAACAAGGTAATTCTTTTTCTTATTTATATGGATGAGAAATGGATTAAATTGTCAAATAACTGTTTAGATCTTGATCTTCACTCACACTGGAATTTTATTTTTCATGATTCCTTCTTATGGCCCTCATCTTCATGTATGCAACCTTTATAATGTTGACAAGATTTTTTTGCATGGTAGTTAGTACATTATGAGTTAGATCTCAAATTATAGTTGTGAATCCCTTAAAGATCAAGCTAAATTTTTTTCTAGAGATCTACTACTTGACCTCTTGTTTTAGGTAGAGTTCCTAGATAACAAATAGGTGTTGGTAAAAAAGTATGTTTAATTGAAATTCCAAGACCAAAATTGCATAGAGCACCTACAAGTTTCAATTTCTATTTTGATTATATTTTGGTATTCTAAAATTCCATTGGTAGCAATACTTTCTTAGTTCAATTAGACTTTGATTTGTAATTAGTATAATATGTTGGTGTATACCTTTAATCTATAGGCATACACATTTGTAATTAATCATACTTAGGCCGCGTATTGACACATGTTCTTTTGAACTGGTCAAAGTAGTTGAGACGTTTTGAGAGGTGTCAACTTTCATTGACACCTCACACTATGTTTGTGGGGGGTTACTCACCACAACTCCATGTAGAGGAGTCCTATCCTCTTTTCATGGAGATTCAGGTACCTCACAACTCTATTTATACTCACCTTATTGGCTAATAGAAACTGGTCAATTCCATTGCAATTCGCATGCTTGTTAGTCTATTCCATGTGATCATGGTTTTCTACATAGTATCAGAGCTTTGTGGATTAGTTTTTGAGCCGTCATTTGCTTGTTGTGCTACTCGCCCCCATTCATGTTGAACTTCATACTGTGAGACATTATTTTATGTTTGGTTTGATTATTTTTTATTAATTGTGTGAGTTTTTTGCTTGGGCTTCGAAGAGGACGGAAGACACCTGTTGAAAAGGCCCATCACCTGTATTGGAACTGGGTCTGTACAAAGGCTGACCCATGGCCCCATCTAAATGCCGCCCTGCCCTCGGTGAAGGCCGCTCCACCACACGCTTGGTGTCCCATTTCTCATGCCAGACACGGCGACTTGAGCTAGCGAAAGGCATTTTCACTTGCACCTATGAATGCCCTCACAAGGGCCTGGTCAACGCCCCACAAAGCCCATACACAGGCCGATATAAAGCAGCCGGCGACGTTGCCTGTAATCGCCCTCCACGGGCCTCATCAATGCCCATGTTCGCCTCTATTACTCAGCCTCATTTTTCCTTGCTTGCAACAACAAACAAAGAGAGACAGTTGTCAATTTGTTTACAACAAATGAGGTCCCTATTCATCCAAAAAAGAGGTGAAATTGCTGAGGTAAGAAATTGGGGGGGTGATGTCAGCGAGGGGGAGGGCACATGGGGTTTTAGCACCTAGTCATGCACAGCCCAAGGGGGCTTAAATTTCCTCCAAAAAAATTTTCCTCACTCACAATTTTTGCATGCAAAATTTATTTTCTAAAAATCTAAAAAATGTTTTTGCTCAAGAAGGAATTTTTTGTAATTGCATAAATCTTACAACTCCAATAACTTTTGCAAATCAACTTGGAATCGAGTGCTTCTTTTTGCAAAAGTGAATGTTTTTTCGTCATGGATCCAACTAGCATAAAATCACACTAAAATTATAAAGTGCATTTTTATGTTTTTTTTGGGTGACCTAAAGCACTCCTATAAAGTGCCAAATTTGGGGGGAAAATACATAATCAAGGGGAGCTAGTCTTGTGTGTTCATTTTTCACAAGGCACTAACTTTATAAAGTATCACTTTAAGGGGGGAAAATAAGCAAAATCACACACTCAACTTATAAAGTGCCACTTTACATAAAGTTTAATTAGGGATCTAACTAATCTGGGTTGCCTAATGTGTTGATTTCTATTGTCTAGAGGAATTAACTCATTCTAATCATGGGATATGAAACTCGCTCTTCTGTAATCAACCTAAACAAGGGTAACTATAAGTCTTGGTGTGAAGGCATCCTGAAACACCTTAGGTTCCATAATCTCATACCTCATCTGTATGGACTTGTCCCTAAACCTGGTAAACAATCTTAGAAGGCTAAGTAGTTTAATCATCGTTATCACATTGTTGGATTGATCAATTTACATATACCAGATGCCTCTTTCTATGCCATCATGGATATTGACTATCCACATGCATTATGGATCAAAATTTGGGAGATATATGGAGACTCGAATGTTTCTCCATTCCCACATGATTCTGCTTTGATCACAACTCACATCCCTAATCATGATAAAGAAATAAAATGTTCCAATGACATAGAAGAAGTCATCACTACTACTGTTGCTTCATCAGATTCCAGAGTTGCTTCTTCAAAAGCTTCTGGTGCTTCTTTACAACATGATATCAATATTCCTAGCATTACTGATTGGGACATATTTCTACCTGACATCACTTGTCTATTTGTAGAGTCCTTCATTGCTGACATGGAAGCACACATTGAGGATATCCGTCTTCTCTTCAATGACAGTTTTGATGAAGCTGCATCTCCATTGTCCACTTTGAATATTCATGCTCTATAGTGTCCTACACATGGTTCTGGATCGTCATCATCCTCATCTATTGCGCATGCACTTGATTTGATTATGGCATCCTTCGGCATCGACATGGGGACACCTGAGAACTCTTCAAAGACATCGACATGGGCACCATCATCCTTGGATCAACTTCAGCATGATTCAAGATCATACATATATCTTCTCGCATGGGAAGATATCTTGCATCTTCAGGTGGTTTCTTTTCTTCCCAAGGGAAGGAACATTGTTCAGTGTTCTTGGATCTACATCTGCATCCTTTGTCAACTATCTAGCATCACTGCAGCAGGACATGTATTATGGGGGGGGTCTCATAAACCTTCTCTCATTTTCTCTCCTATGGGGAGAATCTTATATTGTACTTAGTGAAAGAAGTAGTACTTCTTAACCTGTATAATCTCTCTTTTTGGAGGATAGTTTTTTCCCACTGGGTTTTCTATCTTACTCCAATTTTGAGAGTTTGCATTGTACATGGGTACCTCACCAAGCTTATAGCCGGGACCCATTTTTTCATAATACTCACCTAAGCTATGCTTAAGGGGGGTATTGGTGTATACCTTTAATCTATATGCATACACATTTTTTTCCCATTGGGTTTTCTATCTTACTCTGATTTTGAGAGTTTGCATTGTACATGGGTACCTTACCAAGCTTATAGTCGGGACCCATTTTTTCATAATACTCACCTAAGCTATGCTTAAGGGGGGTATTGGTGTATACTTTTAATCTATATGCATACACATTTGTAATTAATCATACTTAGGCGTATTGACACATGTTCTTTTGAACTGGTCAAAGTAGTTGAGACTTTTTGAGAGGTGTCGACTTGCATTGACACCTTGCGCTATGTTTGTGGGAGGTTACTCGCCACAACTCCATGTAGAGGAGTCCTATCCTCTTTTCATGGAGATTTAGGTACCCCACAACTCTATTTATACTCGCTTTATTGGGTGATACATACTGGTCGATTCCATTGCAATTCGTGTGCTTGTTAGTCTATTCCATGATCTTGGTTTTCTACGTAGTAAATCTAATATCTTTTTCTAGGACAACTAATATAGTGTCTACGATCTAGTAGCCTTTTCTAAGGAGCATATAAAGTATGTACATTGTTTCCTCAATATTAAAATATTAAAATTACTTATATTAATTATAAATTTTCCATTAACTTTAAAATAAAAATAATAATAATCCCAATAATTTATTTGAAAACTGTTGTAAAATACTTTAATATGATATTTTGTGCCAGCTATGTTAGTTGAGTAGTGTCTCCAAACTTGATAACTTATGTGATGAGATGAGCATTTTCTTTGAAATGCTAAAATTTCTCAATGGTTTTTGTAAAAGGTATATGCCACTCCTACACTCATATCAAAGTCATACATAAAATATCTAAAATATTTTCATATATATATATATATATATATATATATATATATATAGATTGTTAGTCTCTCTTTTAACTCCATGGATTAGTTTTGACTAAATCCAGGACTTCTCTTCTCTTGGGATGCTTGGTTGCTCTTTCATTTGATTGTGAACCTCCTATTTAGATTGTTGACTGTTATGTCACTTCACTAAATTGTTACCTCTCTACATTGTTTATGATCTGGATTATTTTTAATACTCCCTTCCAACTTCCTTTTCTTACATCTTATATATGTAAGTCACCTATATGCATTTGATGCTTCTAGTCTGACTCTTAAACAAATAACTTAAAGCAAATATATATGCAAATTTAATTGACTTTTGATCGGTAAATTAATAATGTACTGACTGGATAAACGTGACCTCCTTACTATATAGCTTTTCTCCTCAAATGATTTACTCTTTGGGTTCATCATAAACATGTCAGCTTTTTTTTCCTTCCTTTTTCATCTTCCTTACTTTGAAGAGGTATATTCCTGATGCATTTGGTTTAACTAATGCTTTTCGATGTCTCTGTTAAATGTTTAAATATCCACATAGCTATATATTATTAAAACCAGTAAAATTATTTCAGGCATTAAGTGATACTAATAATTAATTGTTTATTAAACACATAAGGAGGGACATGCTTGTCACTCTTGATTAAACCATACTCACATGACAACTATTGAAGGAATATTAATGCTGTAGAATTATTTTTTTTGTTACAAGTACAACAATGAATAGATATGGTAACAAGCAAAGGAGATGAATAGCTTTTTTCTTCTATCTGCGCACATCCTAAATCATAGCATTTCCCATTATACAATCCTTGAATTGTTGCCATATTTCAGTTCTGCATAGCAATCTGTGTTTGAAATAATTGGTCCATCTTATATCCATTTATTATACTTCTTCCAAAGGCTTGCAGTTTGGCTGCTAGTGGGATAGTTTGATTCCCCTTTATTTGTAGATTTGTAGCCAGGCAGCTTTTCAACAGGCAACCAGCTAATTTGTCGAGCAGAGAACCTTAGACTATGAACTTTTTATTATCTTAAAAGTATCTTTTACATGTCGGCTGGTTGAGCTTACAAACTGCCATGTCAAAACAAAAATCAATACATCAATAAAATCATCAGCACAATCTCTTAAACAGTAGTAACAAGAACTGGTAGACTGAATATCATTATGTTTTACCTGAAATAAGATCTGCTGTTCCATTGCATGAATGCGTGCATATCCATGATCAGATATGCGTGTTATGCTCCAGTTAGCCGACTGCAAGCCAAGGGTATTTTGCATTGTAAAGCACGTTTATAGTCTATGAGATCACATTATTATCTTTAAAAAATGGAAAAATTTATACAATGTTGTGTTGTACTAAATCACTCTACTTAAATATCATTCATTTCAATGGTCAAACAATCAATAACAATTTTACACCTCGTTTACAATAAAAAATGGTAAATATTTGTCTTATTTTTATTGGTCAAAATTAACCTTTGACTGTTGAAGTGGATGATGTTTAAGAATAGCCGTGCTTAATGCACTAGTTGTTTACATGGTTCTACATAAACAACTAGTATCTGAGCTATTCTTCAACGTCGTCCACTTCAACAGTCAAATGTCAATTTTGGCCAATAAAAATAGGACAAATATTTACCATTTTTTGTATGGATGAAATGTAAATTTACTATTAACTGTTGACCATTGAATGAATGATGTTTAAATAAAATTGTATAAACGATTATACATTAACTACACGGTATTGAGCAGCAAGAAAACAGTTCTTGTGCTTATTTAGTAACTACCATTACCTTTTACATAGCAGTGAAATGATGTTAAGATTGAGTTATGTTACTCACAATATTCTTGAATTTATCAAGAGTGAATCCTCCTGTCCCTACAACAACGTGCACTGGAGCAGTATATTTTGTAGTGTTATAGGTATCGATCCCCGAAGTGTCTTTACTTGGAAGGGCTTTGCATGTTTTCTGAAATACAGAACAGGTACGTTCGTAGTTGTGAACATGACCCCATAAAACTAGGTCTACCTGTTGAGAAGAAAATATTAGTTTCTTCTTGTTAATTAATTTATTTACCAGCTTTGGTGCTTCAATGAGGGCATTGCAGTAGCAGAATTCACCTGGAACTGTAAGAGAAGTGGCTCCACTATTTTGACAAAATCAGGGTCGACAGGTGGTCTTATGAGTTCAGATAATCCTGCGTCTCCTGTTGAGTACATTGGCCTGTGCCTGTTCATATCCAAATTAGTGGAAATTAAATAACAATTCAAGGAGTATGATGGATCATTAAGTGTGATTCAAAACATCAATGGAAAAAGATATACAATTAAATCTAAAAGTATTCAACATAACTTTTCAGACTATGGAAAACTCATGCTAACAATTCAAGGGAAAATATTAAAAACAAATGCAAGGTAAAAATCAACTTATCAAAGTATGATATTATGATACTCGAGATGCAAATGAAATGCAGGGGCATTTACTTGTGTAGTTGGAAGAGGCTCCTCTTTGAAATGGTACATATGCTTATGGAAATGTTATATGGGTATTCTGTTTGGGATATAAGGCAGTCAAAAGAATTGGGATTGAAAATTCAAACCTCTTACTATGGGAATTACTATGGGAAGTACGTGGGAGGAAGAGAGAAGTCTAAAATATATATTAATTTCTGACAAGCATTTTACCGTACTAAGCAATTATTCAAATCAATACAAGAGTCGTCACTACCATGATAAACGATTATTTAAGTCAAGCCAAGGGTTGGCATTATGTGATCTATTAACAAGGTGCAACTCAAAAAGACACTTTTGGTGAAGGAAGAGGAGGTTTGGGGATAGACTAAGACATTTGGATATCTCAAAGTAGATTTTAGTAGAAAATAAGATTAAGAAAAATCAAAGTTTCTAGTTTATGTGCAAAATTGTCGGTTTCGTAACCATCCAAGTGGTTTTGTCCAAGTATGGGGCAGTTTCATATAGAGAAGCAATAGTTTTGTTAGTTATGGTTTTGCACTCAACAATGGTGGTTTTCTAATCACCTCTTGATGGCAAGTGGCAGTTTCATTACACAACCAAAAGTAGCTTGTGGTGTTCTCATTTCCTCAACTACGGCATTCCAATTCCTCGGCTATTTGGCTTCTTTCAACTTTTGATATTTTGTTTTCCATTGTAAAGCATAAATGTGCTAGTGAAAACCAAACTTTAGAATTAGAGGGCATGCAATTGCAATTGGAAGTGAAATTGAGTGAATTCATAGTCACAAAACACTCTAAAATATCATCCATTTCAATGGTCAAATAGTCAACAGCAATTTTACACCTCATCCACAATAAAAAGTGGTAAATATTTGTCCTATTTTTATTGGTCAAAATTGACCTTTGACTATTGAAGTGGATGCTATTTAAGAATAGCCATCACAAAAGGACTATACTTAGGCAAAGAACATAATAGGGTTGTGTTAAAGAGAATTTTCTATCTTGATCTTAGGGACTAAATTGAGTTAGATCCAAGTTGGTTGCACGTGCGAAATTAACCTAAGATTGCAATTATGTTGAAGTTGTGTCTAGATTTAAGTGAGTAATTGGCTCACATTTTGCTAGAGTTTTCCCACACATGAGTTTTTGTAGAGTAAATATTTGTCTTCATTTTGTGGTTGGTTTAATCTCAATTCCTTACATTTTCTAAGTTTTACAATTGCTTAAAAATTTCTAGTTTTGATGTCCTTTATTTAAATTTGAATGTTGAAATAGTTATAAGTGATTTTGCAAGGTCATGTCCACAACAAGACTATGTGGAAGAGATTTAATACAAGTTGCAAAGAGACCTTGAATCCCATAGGTGGAAGAGAGAACTAGGAAACATGGAGAGAGCTGCATAAGACCTTGATGGTGAAGTATAGCTTCTCAAGATAGATGCTAATGTTGCAAGCATATCCCAATCATAATGACAATGAAAGGCATCATGAAGGCTGTAATGGAGAAATTATGCTCTTTGGAAAGCACTAAGACCAAGGGGAAAGACCACTCCAATGAAAAAGAAAAGTCTTCACATGGTGAGACAAGTCTACCAAGAATGCCTATTTTGAAGACTGAATCTAAGATTGAGATTTCACCCTTCAAATGAGATGTGGATGTAGAAAAGCTTCACCATTAGTATGTACAATTGGAGGTGTATTGTACTTCAAGGAAACAAGGTCCAATTAGTTCATGGGATTAATTTAAGAGATTGATTAAGAAAGTCTTATTGTATTTTCCCTATTTTCATAGAGATGAAAAATGTATGGAATGGTAATTTTTGAAACAAAAGCAAAGTGTGTGTAATGTCAAAAATCTCACACCCTACAAATTTAACACGACAAATTGTACCTATTTCCTAGTCCAGGTGCTAAAGTTTTGTGTTTTTTTGCATACTTGTGTTTGATGTGGTTTTCTAATGTTTTTATATTCATTTTGTAACTTATGTCATTTTTGATAACTTTAAATTCTATTTGTTCTTAGACTAAAATGCAATTGCATAGATGTATGCATAGTTGTGATTTCGCCTCATATTGTGCAATCGTATGATCATTTTTCAAGAGCTCTATTGGATGTGTTTTTGGTCAAATCTTTGCATGACATCTCTCTGTACTAGCATCTTCCAACCCCCCAACAATCCTCTACTTATTCCTTTGCCAAAAATAGCCTTAAATGATTGAGACTATAAAATTGGATTCCTTCTTCCTTTTCATGCATTGGACAAGCTTTTTGATCTTCAATCTTCTACATTCTCAAGTTTTCTACTGTAGTTCTCTAGTTCTTCATGTATTGTCATTATGAATTTTTCTACATGCCATTGGAATCCACTCTCTTGGAATGTTTCATAGCATTTTCCCTCTTTCTATGTTATTCTTTATTTATGCTTTCTTTGTCATCTTTGGATTCTAAATCTCCTAACTTTCCTTTATACACACATGGATTATAGTAGACACATTTATTATTGCTCCTTTCATAATTTACATTATTGTTCTTAGTTCTAGATGCACTTAGAATTAAGACCATACACAAATCAAGCTCTATTTTCTATTTGTCTCCTTGTGGAGGTTGAAAGATCATATTTGGGGCTTGACCATATTGGCAAGCTCCCAAGCAATCACACCCTTCCTTAAGAGATCCATGGACTTTGTACATGTGGTTTGGACAACCTTGTGTGTAGTAACAATGTTATGAAGTAATGCAGATGAAGATAAGTTTATGTCCATTTTGTGCTTATTATGCAAAATTTGTATAGGAGAAGTAGACAATGAGAAGATAAAGCATGTGACTGGTATAAAGAATATGTTATCCTTCGTTGATAATGTGTGAATATACAAATTATTAAAGAGTTGATGATAGAAAGAAGGTTCATGTGATCAAGTAGGAAAAACATCCACCTAATTTGCTAAGGTTCTCTAGAGAGGTACAACTCATGTTAATGGTGGTTCTATAATGTTGCATGCCCAAGCTTGTAGAAAAATGTATTTTGCATTATGAGCTAGGGAAACACTCTCTACCTAAATTATGTATAGATATTTATATTTATACAATGGTCATTATCAAGGCGTACAAGTAAAAGGTTGATAGATGTCATGCACATATCATGTGTTTCCCATGTGGCCAAGGTGATGCCGTGTGTTGGATTGGTATTGTTCTAGTTGGTTGCATGAACATGTGGAGAAGGCATGGGTAGGCGTTGGATGTGTATGGAACCAAATTGAATGTATTGGTACAAATGCATGTACTACTCCTATGTAGGTCATGCATAATGTGAAAATGGTGTAGGATCTAGTAATATTATTGAAACCAATGCAAACTCTTGAAGTTGCATGGCATGACTGAAGAGTGCACACATGTGGTTATCTTGTGCTTTGCTACATGGAGTTATTGGAATTTATGTTTGCACATATGTGGGCAAAGACATTCTTCTAGAAGCTTTCATGCTTGTGTGATGCATCTTGGCACAAAATGTGTACACAAGAGAATATTGTGGCATGGAAGATGCTAATGTTGAACTAATGCATAAAAGTTTAAGTTGCACAAGTCTTCATTGCTTATGATATATAGATGAAGAACTTGGATAGATTTTATCTAAAAAACCACTAGTTACATGTTGAACTATTATGTAGTTGTGCCTAGATATTTCGTCCTTTCTCATATAGCAGCACCCTCATTATGCGAGTGAAAAATTGGAGGTGCCAACACAAAAATTAGGATTGATTGTGTGTGGGGTGTGGCTTAGTGATGTGCATTCCTATTGATATCTTGTAGATGTGAAGCCATGAAGCTTTTATGAAGCCTAAGAATCAATGAAGATCTAACGTTATTGTACTTCTACCTAGGAACTAGTGAAGGTCTAAAGTATGTTGATGTGGTAGTAGTCTTAATCATAGTCCTAACAATGCATGTTTGCAGATGTCAAGGGGATCTTACCCCTATACTCCTACATTCAAAGGAGAGGATGTCATTGAATCCATGCATCCTTGTTGAGAGAAGCTTATCTCTATATGCAAAAAGGCAAAATATAGAGCAGTGCACAGTGTCGATACATTTGATCTAGATTATCATTGCAAAATAAAGTAGCTTTCTAGCACATAATGTTGAAGTGGTGTTGTGCAGGATTGTGCTAACATTATGTGCTAATCATTGCTAAGAATCACTTTAATGTGGCTTTTATTTGGTGTAGTGTGAGTCTAGTGTAGTCAAACTAAGAGCTTGACCATTAGAATGAAGCTCTAAATGCTTTGTGTGCTTGTAGTCTTGATGAGAGTTATAAACTGAACTAATATGTGCACAAACGTTGCCTACTATGAGTGTAGAGTTGTAGAGGCTAGTCTTCTATAAATATGTGCCTGGGAATAATCAAATGTTCCTATATAGATTGTCATAGATGTTGTGATTTGCATAGGTCATCCATTGAGGATGTCTTTGCTCTGATACCACTAAGCTTCAATTTTGATATAATAGTTAGATGACAACTATGTGTAGCAACAAGGTTACGAAGCAACACAAATGAAGATAGGTTTATGTGTGTTTGGTGCTTGTTATGTGGAAGCTTCATAGGAGAAATAAGTCATGAGAAGACAAAGCATGCTACTAGTATGAAGAATATACTATCCTTCATTGATTTTGTGTGAATGCACAAATAATTATAGAGGCAATGGTAGGAAAGTAGGTTCCCATAATCAAGCAGGGAAACATACACCTAATTTTCCAAGGTGCTCTGGAGAGGTACAACTCATGTTAATGTTGGTTCTATAAGGCTACATGTGTAGGCCTATAGTAGAATGTATTCTATGTTATGAGTTGGGAAAATACTCTTTGACTAAACTATGTGCATAGATTTATATTTATATAGTGGTTGTTAGGTAGGCCTATAAGTAAAAGGCTAAAAGATGTCATACAAATATGATGAACTTCCCATGTGGCTAGGTGATGCCATTTGTCAGATCCATATGGTGCCATTTGGCTACACAAATATGTGAAGTAGACATTTCCAGATGTTGGATGTGTACAGAGTCAAACTGAATGTATTGGTGCATATGTATGTGCTGCCTCCTATGTAGGTTGCACACAATGGATAAATGGTGTAGGAATTGGCAATGTTGTCAAAAGCAATTTCAAATCTTGAAGTTGTGCAGTATGACTAAAGAGTGTGCGCGCATGGTTGTCTTGCACTTTGTTTCATGGAGTTGTTGGAATCTATGCTTGCACAAATGTGCATGAAGCCATTCTAGTAGAAACCTTCATTGTGTGATGCATCTTGGTGCAAAATGTGTGTAAGAAAATATTGCAGTATAGAAGGTGCCAATTTGTTGAATAGATGCGCAAAATTCTAAGTGAAATTGCGCATAGATGAATTTGATTAAATTCATATTTCTAAAAAGACTATGCTCAAACGAGAGAGTTTGTTAGTGATTTTGGGGACTCTTTCGGATTTGATTCAAGCTAGTCGTGTGCCTAAATGGCCGAAAATTCTAATTGAATTTGAGTAATAAACTGAGATTTTATTCCTATGAGTATAAGATCATGCAATTGTCACCAAAACTGAAAAATTATATAAATTTGAAATATTGTCCATGTACCAAAGATATACAGTTTTAATCTTCTCTACATTTAGATTAAGTTGTTATCACGTTGCATTGTTCTATCAGCATGAACAAAAAAAACACAATCAAACAACAAGACCTCAATAGTTTATACATTCTGTCCACTGAAAAAGTGGTGAGGTATATTTTAGATGTTTTAGAGCATCTCAAAATGAATAGGGAGCTACATATGTCTTAGAAGAGATGCTTTATAACAATAATCCAAATTACATACAAGCTGCAAATTTTTCAGGTTAATTAATTGTAACTTAGGATGAACTCTATATCACCCCATCTCCCGAAAAAAGAAAACAATATTGTTCTCTACCATAGATCAAATAGAGTTTCCTTTCTATTCTTATTCTATTGAAAGTGTAGGTGGAAGCTGGAAAATTTAAGACAAAAATATCTACTACTAAAGAAGACATGAAATATGAGGTTTAGTCTTACCCACAGAAAATGAGCCATGGAGTTATTTTGCGGTCCACCGAGGCAAGATCCCGCTTTATCCATCTATACTGTTGCACCATTATGTCCAAAGCAATCGAAGATTAATCAAAACCCAACCTTCCCAAAGGACTAATTTCAGAGATCCAAAATTTTAATTTTGTACAATTTAAGGGAGAATGAATGAATCTATACCTGTTCAGTATTTTCAGTCCAATTGTGCTCTGTAGATATGACAGTAAAATGAACCGGTCCCTGACTGATTGAATACCATGGCTTGTCCCGCGCAGGTGTTGGCATAGGAAAAAACTTCTCATATGGAACACCACACTCCCCACCTGAGTCTGGTGTTTCATAATAGGATCCAGACTCTCCATAATCTCTAAATGCAAATAAAGATTAGCTAATTCCAATGCCCTATGTAAAACACTATCAAATTATAAATGAAAAATAAAATTAACTAGCAACAACACCTTAGAGGGCAAACACTTTTGTGAATAGACCCTCCTTAAAGGACCCATCAAAGTGATCTATGCCACACTTAAAGTGTAATGCTTATATCACAAATTAACCCTGTGGGAATGACCTATTAATTTGATCTTTACTTCATTACAGAGGCATCACTATTGGCTAAAATTAACCTTTGACTATTGAAATGGATGATGTTTAAGAATAACCATCACTGTAATCTTATTGTCTTCAAATAGATAGCTGTTTCTTTTATGACATTAGAAAACAGAAGAAAATTTAAATATGTACAGGTAAACTAAGTGTGTTACTCAATCTGTGAATGATACCTTTCATGGTTTCCAATGGCAGTCATGTATGGAACATGAGAAGCCACAGGAGTTATCATGTGAAGGAAGAAATCCCATTCAACAAGGAAGCCTGTAGCATAGCTAATGTCTCCAATGTGGAATATTGAGTCCACATTTCTCTCACCCACCTCCTCTGCCACAGCACCTATCACCTCAGTTGAACCCACCTACATCGATTGTCTAAGATTTAAGAGTAATTTAGGTAGGCCAGCATATAATTTAAATGTAGTTAACACTCTGAAAACAGGGTGCCATCATTGACTCATAAATCTTCTTCCTTATTAAAGTACTTATCATTAATTTCTTGGTCTCCTTTTACTCTGTATGCTAGAAATAAATATACCTGAATATAATGCTCATCTGATGGGTCCAGAGGAGCTTGCCCCATATCTCCGAATGCAATGAACTTGAGCTCTCTGTAACCAGCAGCAGGTGGGGTCCAAAATTGAACT
The DNA here is from genome assembly GCA_027924645.1 of Cunninghamia lanceolata. Taxonomy (NCBI): domain Eukaryota; kingdom Viridiplantae; phylum Streptophyta; class Pinopsida; order Cupressales; family Cupressaceae; genus Cunninghamia; species Cunninghamia lanceolata. The sequence continues at coordinate 20,668,272 of BSBN01000213.1, forward strand.
GGGTTGCTCCAACCAACTTTATCACTGCACTCAATCATTTTATCATTCATTTAATTTAATTTATAGGATACACGGCAGTGAATAAAACAACACAGGTGAGCATTAAGTTAAGAATATTCTCCGATTGTCAACAATTTCTAATCCGCATGTTTAGGTTTGATCCTGACGAGGTTGATTCAGTTGAGTCTACATTAAGTCATTATTTTCTGATATCTTAAATAAGCCGTAATTCCTAAGGCTTATTTTCCTATAATAAAAAAATGACAGCAAATATATTAAAAAATATTATATATGTGGGAAGAGCTTAAGTCCATAAGTTTTAATTTCGACCTCAGTCGAAATAACATCGACTAAATATTACTATCATTCACACGTGTGTGCGCAGAGCAGCTGGCAAAGTGTATTGTCTTTTGGGCTAATAGGAGTATTGATAAGTTGAGTTAGTTTAAAAATATATAGAGTAATAATTAAACATTATAATTTTTTTAAAAAGTTTTTGTAATATAAGAAAATAGGTTACAATTTCTTATTATCTCTATTTATGTTAACAGTTCAACTTTGGTATCTAGCACCTCCATTACTTACCTAACAGTATCTTAACTTTATTAGGTTTCTGGTTCTGATTAAAGTCACTATAAACTTGTATCTTCTCTGTGAAGTCTAGTGGGAATGAGGAAGAAGAGGAGTGAGAAAGAGATACAAAATCAGAACCATCAACAATTCGACATACTATAAAAAATACCTCCTACTTATCAACTGAATGGAACTAATTGTTTTTTAATTTAATTTTTATTTAAAAAAATAGATAATACTTTTTTCAATTAAATAGAGTTAATTATTTCTAAATTTAATTGTGATATACTAAAAGTTATCATAAATTTTAATTTAATTTATTTAAAATTGTCAACAAACAAATTAATTTAACTAGATCATAGATGTCCCCATAATTCTTAGATGTGATATATTTAAGTTTTTAGTGTTTTATTATTATTATTTTTCTCTTTAAAAACAAACTCAAAAATCCCACTTAATTCAATTCATTTTCTCTTTTCAAGGCAATTTTTACTGTTGCATTGAAATATTGAACCAAATTGATAACTTGTTTTGCATTTTGCAAGGCCTTGCTTTAGGCAGTAATTTTGTTTATATGAATTTTAAGAAGTCTCTTTGTGAGTATGAAGACTTATACAATGAAAAGACTTATTTCATATTAGTCATCTAATTGGTAATTATTTCTAATACTTATTTCTTATTAATCATCTAATTGGTAACTACTTCTAATTTATGGTCTTTTATAATTATGTTTTTATGTCAGATAAGTGTTGTATACTTTCAATGTTTAATAATTATGGTGGGATCCTTACAAGTTGATGAAAATTTGCAAGATTGAGTGTGTGTTTAGGTATTTTCTATTTTTGCCCATGTTTTAAAGCACTCATATTTATCTTTTGCATGACTTATACAATATATAAAACCACTTTTATGTGCCTATTTATATCTGCACATGCTTAAGGATTAAGCAAGAGAGATTTGTTATTGTATGAAGAATCATTGAGTTTTTGCAATAGTGAAATTTTTTGTTATAATTTTACCAAAAAAAATTCTCAAATAAAATGCTATTTATTGCCTTTGTTTTCCATTATTTTATTTTTATTTTTGATTGAGAATTGTGTGTGTATTACTTCTATTGTATAAATTTATTGAACTTTTTCCTACACTTCATAAATCTAAATCTAAGAAAACTATACTCCTGATATTTTAAGTTGTTAACTAAAACCTACAATTTTGGTTAAGATCACTTAGTTTCTCCCTATTTATAATCCTTAAGTCATTGATTGGAGCTTGCTTCCTCATTTACGATAATATGCAAATTCAGGGTTCAATGATCCTTAATTTCATGCAATGTGTAAAATCGTGTGTTTATCTATATCTGCACATGTCTAACCATGAAATAAAGGAGATTTGTTATTGTATGGAGAACAGTTGAATTTTTAAAAGTGAATTTTTTTTCCATTATTTATTTTTGTTTCCTATTGTATATGTACTGCTTCTATTTATGGGTCGTACAAATGCACTTGCAAATTTAAAAATCTAAAAGACAACCTAAGACACTGATTATTACCTTCCATATCTGTAGAGAAAACTCGTAGAGGGTAGAAGTTGTGTCATAACTGCCGTGTGAATATAACCAGGTTCATGCCATCCAAAATCCTTTGCTGCACTTCCAAATTGCCCTTCTGAAACCAAAACAGCATACCATAAATAACAAAGAATTCAACAACTTTTTAAGTAAAAATACTAAATTGGGTTTGTGTCCTAATGGCATACTGCACATATCCTCTTGAGTAAAGGTGGAGACTGTGGATTCAGCCTGTTTGATCAGGCCATATTGAACATATTGTGTTCTATTGTCCGCACTAATCCATCTTACTTTCATCTGCTCACAAATCAATTCAAACCATAGTATCATCTCAATGTCTAATAAAAATCACTGGACAAACAAAATCAGGGGTAATGTTATCGAGTATTTTACTTACTGCTGTTCCTGTGGAATCCACACTGGAGAGATGGGCATGGAGAGGCATGGCCGGATTAGAAAATTTAAGGGATTGAGACCTCTTAAGGATGCAGGGGGTAATAAAACCACCCCCAAAAAATACAAATTCTATATCAGTCCGTATGTTTATAACATTAAATGTTATGGAAGCACTGCATGTCTTGATTTTACATCTCTTCCCACGTTTCCTCTGACAGGTGGCCTTGGCGCATGAAGTATAAGATGGATCGTTGTTCAAGAACTGTGCCTACAATTTTCACATACAACAGTATTCAATCTTTGAAAATCTAAGGATTAGTTGTATACCATGAAAAGAAAGAAAAGTAGACTTAATCTTGCAATTTTCAGAGGGGTTTCCAAATCTCAATTAAAAACATTATAGAGTGGTATACAGAGACATGATATTAATCTAAAATATTTAATATGTATTAATGTCCAGAAACAATCACAGTAAAGTCTAACTCAATATTACAAGCTCAAGCATTAGAATTATGGCAACTTTCATAATAGGGATTATATATGGGAGACATATTAGATATTACAAATATTAAATGTTGAATTAACCAAGGTCCTGTTTTCAAAATCAAGTGATAAGAGAGTAATTTAAACAATTTAATGGCGTAACCTAAATTAAAAAGTCAAAAAAATGGAAGCTGCATATTCACTATATATTAAAAGAATGGAGGAGATTGAAAAGAAGGTTAGATAACATGAGCAAAAATCCACTGTGACAATTTACTTTTAGGACCAATCAGCCTGCAAGTTCAGATGTTAAATCAGGGTAAACTCTAAGCATATATGTAGATTCTATTCAAAGAAAGAGGAGTCGAGCAAATTAAGTGATTCATTACATAAAATTTTAACAAGCTACAGTAAGATGAACATAATAATCCAAGGATGAAATTTTATTAGCTAAAGTTCTAAAACATATCTCTACAGAAAAGCTATTTAATCTCTCAAGGTAAGCCTACATCACACTTGTGTGTACCATGAAAAAATAAAATTGGGGATGGTTTACTTACACGTTCACTGAGAACAGTGAGATGTACCATTTATTTACAAAATATGTTTAGCATTGCCCTTAGGCAGCAAGGAAGTCATATTGAAGTGTTCTGGAATATAAAAGTGTGATTATTAAGGGTGAAAATTATGTAATACTTTAGCTAAACATAAACATTGAATTAATTAGATAACAACAATGCTTTGACTTTGCCTCCCTCCCAGCCAGGTATTTAGGACTTCAAATATAATTTTAAATAAATTTATTATAATTTTTAACTTGAAAAAATACTTAAATTTTGAAAGCACTCAACTAAGTAATGGACCTAACAAAATATCTAATTTTGACTTCCCATTAATCCTAAACATTCCCTCTCATATCAACAAAAAAAATTGATTCATTTCATTGATATAATCTACAGATATAGCAGAGTTTCATTCACTTTCCGTTCTAACGTTGAGAAAAAATTGATTAGTTGAGCTAAACTTGTACCTTGACAGGGTAGTGGCACAACAGAGGATGGGACTTTAGATCTCCTGTTTCCTTGTATCTAATTATATTCAGAGGGCAATCTGTAATTCTATTCAATAAAAAGCAGGTCAGTGAGCAAGAAAGAAACAAATTATATTAATGTCCACAAATTATCAGAATAGTTCAAGGAAACTGTATTAGAATACAGGGTGAAAGCATAAACCTGAATCCAATGCAAGAAGGGGTTTCAAGTTCAACCAATATCAGTTATCAAAGAGAAAACTGAAAATTGAAAATTAATTCTTACTCTGCAGTAGAAGGGGAAATAAGGGCAACCCAGTCATGAGCTTTCGGATGTCTGACTCCACTCACGGTCACTGTAATATTCTGGTCATCTGCAAGTGGACCCTCAGTACTCAAACTAATATTCACATATGGATTTGAATTGGAACACTTTCTCAAAGACCTCCTGTTAATACACCTGAATTCTTTTCCTTTTCCTGCAACTGCTTCACACATATCATGTGCCAATGTTCTGTTTCCTCCCAAATAAAAATAGTCATTCAATGGCTTGGAGCATCTAATAACAGAAGATGTCAACCAACAATACACAAGAAAGACCAGCAACTTCACAGGGCTAGCAACTAGTCTCTGAAGCTTAAAGATTTGGGCCATTTGAAATGAATTTTTTCTACCCCTGCAACATCAAATATTTTACAACCATGTTTTATAGAAAGATAGAATCAAGTGGATACTCATTATTCTAAAACTAACTTGGAGAATTTCATTTTAAATTGGCCATTTCATAATTAATACAACCCAACAAAGATTGGAGACTTTGTTCTGAAGTTAAACTCTCCTAATAGATAGAATGTTTTTGACAACCAAATAAATTTTGAAAGCTCTGCACAACAGTTTTGTTAAAACTACTAAATATTGATGCCCATAGAGATAACTTGAACAATTCAATCACGTTACCTTGCTCTGATGGTTCATTTTGTTCTAGAAAATATCTACATTTAATGTTAACTAATGACTTGAGATGCAGAGAGTTTCATTAGCTTTCTCTTTCTAAATTCCTCCTCGTGAGATGCAAGTCATACAAAAACTTTACGAATCTCTTTCTTATAAAATAATGCCATGAATATATATTGCTGTATATGTATATAAGTACATATATTCACAAAATATACATGGTGGAGCTTGTGTTTGTGAAATGGATCTGAGTTTTCCTTGCAGTTCAAACCACTTCTCATAACTACTGAGGCTATGGTCTTATTGAGAGGGGCTTCCTAAAATATTTCAGTGAGATTTACAGTAATTAACAAGCTTAAAATTTGAAGTTCAGAAATTTTAGGAAGTTGGTGATCTTATGATTTTTTTCCACACCAATTAAGTGCTAAACAATTTAGTTGAATTGTTTTTTAGCAATAGTTAATACTAAAAATTGTATATACATAGCATGTGGCAAAAAAAATCTTCTAAGTTGGTGAAGGAAATTTTCAACCACACCCTAAAAACACACTCAAAAATTAACTTAAAAAATAGAGGCTCCTATTTACCATTCTAATTTTTTTTCGTCTCACAAACCCTTTTTTTACATAAAACAAATAATCCTTTAATATCTTCTTTTTATAATCCTTTTATTTGGCTTCTTAGGACATTTAATATCTTCTCACATAAGCATTTTGCTAGTATTTGACAATAATCCTTTTCAGGCTTAATTGGGTAGGCCTTGCATTTATTACGTTTTAAAAGAATCGGGGACCAATAGATGGCTGAGCCGTTTGCCCTTCAATTTTTATAAAATGCAATGTACGTAGCCAAACATGACTTGGAGACAAATAGATCTACACCAACCATTATTAAATACAGTACCTTCCAACTAATCAAAACAAAAAATAAATTAAAAAATCTATCATGTTTTAAACATTTTTTTTTTTAAAAATATAAATATGTAAATGTTTTAATCAAATAATTAAAAATAAATAATGTATGTATGTTTGAAGGCTTAAAGCAGACATTTGTATGTTTTATGACATTCATAAATATCATATATGTTCACATTGTTCATATATAATTATTGTTTGGTTGTTAGCAACTTGTAGAATATAACATAAAACAAGTAAATAAAAACAATACAAGTAAAAGATAACACTAGCATACCCATCTTTAAAAAAATCTATCTAAAATATGTTGAGGTACCTATTTTTAAATTATAATATAATAATTATAAATAATATATAATTACATTAATAAATAAATATATAATTTTATTTAAATACAATTATATATTTTTAAATTAATATAATACATCTATGTAGAAGACATAATGCACCTATCTATTCTCTTATTGATAACTAAAATATAAAACTCCAACTATTAATTTGTATTATTATATTTTATAGAAATAATTATAGTTCGGGATTACAGATCTCTTAGACAATGATATGGTGCACTGTGAGAAACCTATAGAATAACTCTAAGTAAATAAAAATAACTCATTATTGATAACTAAAATATAAAACTACAACTAATGATTTTTATTATTCTATTTTATACAAATAATAATAGTTCTAGATCAAAAAAGAAAAAATGCAAAAAAAGGCAGGTTTCCCGCGACAAAGCAACATTAACAATAAGGTCAGGAATGAAACTAGGGTAGAGCACCCTTGCAGTGCTTTGCAATGGAAGGAGAAGGTTTTTCATGGGGCTGGGCTCCCCCTCCGCAACATCATGAGGAAATGGGCTAGCAAATGGTGAAGAGTAGGAAATCGCAGAGGGGAGTAAGGGCAGAGGCTGCATTAAGAGAAACTGCCCAAGCTAGGGTTTCAGGGATTTGGGTTATCCCAATTACCTCAGCAACCCCTGCATTTGCCTCTGGAGCAAATTGCACTGCATGAGGCCAGGAAAGAAGCCTTAACGCTCGACTACCCCTTGTTTTCTCCTACCCTTCCCTTCCAAGGCAAAGAAATGCAGAGGGTTTTTCAAAACTGGCCCCCAGGAACATTCATTCGAAGGAAAATCCCTATACAAATAGTATGTTGAATTGCAGAGCGCCCCACCAATGGCCAATCTCTAAAAACCCTAACCTCATAAACATGGCTTCTAATACCCTTGGGATGGGCAACGACCAAATAGCTATCCGAGAGCAAGCAAACCCTAGACCCCCTCAGCCAGAGCTGCAAAAGAGTTCAATGCAATATCAAAAATCTGAGGCCATGAAAAAGAAAGCATCGATAAATATTAGTAATATTTACACAGATGGTTTGGGGAATCATTGTAGAACCCACAGATTCTTTGTCCGATGGTGTGGGATAGGGCAGCTTGCGAAGGAAATCGCAGATTGGGTCCAAGCTCTCTATAAGGACTAGGTAAGTATTACTATCACATCTGAAGATTTCATATTCATTGATTGCAAAAGTGTAGATCTAAAAAAAGAAATATTAAATAGTAGAAGCTTCTTTTATAAAGGGCATAATTTTGAATATCTAGATTGGCTACTGAATTTCAACCCCAGTAAAATGAAACTTAAATTAGCTAGTTGGGTCAAATTACCTAATCTTCCGGTCGAGGTTATCCATAGTGAAATCTTAAGGGAGATAGGTAATCATCTGGGAGAATTCATAGGAATGGAGAAGGAATTCTTATCTCATTCAGATGTTATTCTGTTAGTAAAGATGGATATAAGCATTAAAGACCTTGAACCTCTTGAAATCAAAACTAATTTGGCTAATTACTATATAAAGCTAGTATTTCACCTTGGACCTACACACAAGAATATTATCAACAGAGTTCCAAAAATACCTACTAAAAAGAACTCCAATCCCCAGTCTCTGAGTGTTAACATCAAATTCAATGATAATAAAGGCAGATTTATTGTGGAATATCAGAGGACTAGCTTTCCATCCCTTAAGAAGCACCTCAGTGGTAGTAGGGATTTGTCTAGACAAAATTAGAACCTGAGTATGGTATCATCTCAACCCAAGAAATGCCCTAAATCTACCCAAAATATCAAAGGAAACACTAAGAATCATAGTAATGATCTTACTCTACAGAATATGTTCCACGCACAGGAAAGCTCAGGCAAAGAAACATTCGTAGCGGTTAAGCCTTCAAAGCAGATTCATGAACCACTGATAGGCAAAGAAAGGATGGAACTTGAGGAGGGGGAAGTTCCTTCATAAGACATCAGAAATAATAACCCCCCAGCAATGGAAAAAAGTACAGATCCAAAGGTATTAGAGACCCCAGACTGGGTCCCAAACACATATGAACCAGAGGTAAAACATAAAGAATCTGGGAATCGAAAGGTACCCACAGATAAGATCAGCCATATGGATCTAGAAGAGATCTATAATGAGATCCTCGATAAGACAATTGAGGAAGTGGTAATTGAGGGAGCTAACAAAGAAAAGGAAAAGCTCATTACCAAGATCCTGGAACTTGAAGATCAGGAGAAAAGGCAGGATAGTAACGAAGAGGACCCAAAAGATCTGGGAGATAGAGAGCTGGAGGAAGCAGACCTTCGGCTGGGAATTGCTATAACCGATTTCAGTAAGGATACCCCAGATTGTGCCAAAAGTAATAAAAAAGGGGTAGGAAATCACTATTGGAACTAAGAGAAAAAGCAGGTGAGGCGATTGATCAAACTAAGATCACCACAATGTTTAATACGGGGAAGGGGAAGTGCCTTCCCTCAATGCCATGAGAGTCAACACCTGGAATGTTAGGGGTCTCAATGCCCCTAACAAACAGTGAATCCTAAAACGCTGCATAACCAACACTAAACTAGATATACTAATGATCCAAGAAACTAAACTCAATAAAGAAGAGGCTGATACTCTAAACAAGAAGTTAGGAATATGGGAGCTTTGGGAGGCCTAGGGCTAATCTGGGACCCCAGAGTGGTTTCATTTTTAGTAATAAGCTGTAAGAAGAACTGGATGAGTGGGTATGTCAAAAGTATCAAAAGTAATCTACACTTTATTCTTTTTAACATATATGGTCCTTCCCAGAACTAGGATAAGAGATCAGTTTGGAAAGAAATAGAACAATTCATGGGAACTTTACAAGATCAGGTATGTATTTTGGGTGGAGACTTCAATGCGATCCTAGACCCTAAGGAAAAGTTGGGAGACTCTACAAGGCTATCCACAGCATTGAATGACTTTAAAGATTGGGTTCAGAAGAATAATTTACTAGAAATCAAAACCACACAAGAAGGATTCACATGGAACAATAGAAGAATGGGCTTTAGCAATATTGTAGAAAAACTTGACAGATTCCTGTTCAAGGGTAATTGGGCTCAACTCTCTTATATTCTAACAGCTTAGATCTTACCATACTCGGGCTCTGATCATTACCCAGTCCAGTTATGTATCTCAGAAGACTGCCAACCCAAACAGTGCCCCTTTAAATTTGAACAAATGTGGTTCAAAGATAATAACCTTATAACCTTAATTGAGCAATGGTGGAAGGAAACTAGAGTATCTGGTTCTAAGCTTTTTTGTTTAGTATCCAAATTGAAAACTATTAAATGTAAGCTTCTTAGTTGGAACAAAAATAACTTTGGTAATATCTTCGAGATCAAAATTAAGTTAGAAGAGGAACTTGAAAACCTCAACAGAAGTGTTATTGCTAAAGGCATGGATGCAGAATCATATTTAAAAGAAAAATAGCTAAAAACTGAATATGAAGATATCCTAGCCAAAGAGGAAATCTTTTGGCGTCAAAAGTCCAGAGAGACCTGGCTTGAAGCTGGAGATAAGAACACTAAGTTCTTTTATAACAGCACCAAAGTACGTAGAAATGTAAATAGAATCTTTAAAATTAAAGATGCAAACAATGTTTAGATCGAAGAACCACAACAAATTGCATGTGAAATGGTTAGGTATTTTGAAAACATTCTTAACAATCAAGAGGGATCCAATTGGTTCCATCAACAAGCCATACTGCAAGATATTCCAAGGATTATCCCAGAGGATCAAAACAAAGCTCTCAATGATAAATTTACCAAGACTGAGATTGAACTTGCGATCTCTCAAATGCAACCGGATAAAGCACTAAGACCAGATGGCTTCCCAGCCTTCTTCTTTCAGAAATGTTGGCACTTCATAGGGGATGAAGTGGTCGAAGCATTAGAAGGGGTAAGAAATTCAGGTAGCCTTCTAAAAGAGGTAAATAATACTTTTCTCACACTTATCCCAAAAAAAGAGAAGCCAGAAAGCTTGGGGGATCTGCAGCCTATTTCTCTCTGTAACACTATATATAAAATACTCACTAAAACTCTGGCTAATAGAATTCAGACAATTCTACCAGACATTATAAGTGATGAACAAACAGGGTTTGTTCCAGGAAGATCTATATTTTATGGAGTTATTACAGCCCAAGAAGCCATTCACACTATACATCTCAATAAAAAACCTAGTATGCTAATTAAATTAGATATCAGTAAAGCCTACGACAAGGTTGACTGGAGTTTCCTTTGCAAAACCTTAGAGGCTTTTGGATTTGCTAAACAATGGATAAACCTCATTTATGAATGTATTTCTAATCCTAAGATCTCAGTCTTAATCAATGGGACCCCAGAAGGTTTTTTTAGCATTTCAAGAGGATTGAGACAAGGTGGCCCTATCTCCCCTTTTCTCTTTATTATAATGGCAGAAGTTTTAGGGAGGATGATTACCAAATCTAGGGAAGAAGGAAAGATTCAAGGAATCAAAATCACTTCTAGTGTAGAAACTACAACTCATCAATAGTTTGTAGATGATACTATGCTCTATGGTAAGGGTTGCATCGAAGAAGCTAAGGCTTTCAAAGAAATCCTAGACTCCTATTGTAGGGCCTCTGGACAGGAGGTTAATACTGATAAATCAGCAATTTTTTTCTTCAACACAGACCCTGATACAGAAAGGGAAATTTGTAGAATTTTATCTTTTAAAAGAGGGGTAATGCCATGTAAATATTTAGGCATACCATTGGATAAAAGCAATAAGACTAAAGATCTCTGGGACCATATCACTTTTAAGATTAGGAATAAAGTGGAATCATGGAAAAGCAAATGGCTATCTTCAGCCGGTAAAGTAACAATGTTAAAATTGGTTCTCTTAGCTATCCCAATATATCAATTATCTTAGATGAATCTTCCAGTAGAAAAACGTGAAGAAATCAACAAAACCCTAAGAATATTCTTATGGCAAGGTTCGGAGGATAAGAAGAAAATGACACTTGTAGCTTGGGACAAGATTTGTAGACCAAAAGAGGAAGGTGGCTTGGGTTTGAAAAACATCAAGGAACAAAGTAAAGCATTAGGAGCTAAACTAATATGGAAAATGTACCAGCAGCCCAATCTAAAGTGGGTAAAAATCCTCACAAACAAATATCTTAGAGGTGAGGAACCGGCCTTCCTGTTTAGAATGACTAATCCACCTAAAGGTTCCTGCCTTTGGAATTTTATGATGGATTGCAGAAAGCTCATAATGGAAAAACTAATGTGGAGTCTTGGTGACGACAATCAAGCACTTTTTTGGGATGACTCATGGGGAGGGTTTGAGCTGATAAGTAGCTTTGATAACTTAGAAAATGCCAAAAGAATCTTAGAATCCCAATGGGGGAAACATGTAAAAGATTACATAGAATTCCCCAATAATGGTGAGAATCTGGGATGGAAATGGAAATCACTAGAAAATATGAACATCCCAGATAATGAAAAAAAGAAACTACTTGACATCCTCAACAAAAGGAAGGTATCCCTTAAAGGAGATACAGATAGATCAGTCTAGGATGGGACTAAATCAAGAAACTATAAAACAAAGGATGGATATAAAATTTTAATCAAACAGCAGCTCAAACCAAAAACGGAGATACTGCTGAGACTCTGCTGGGATATTTGCATGGATGGCCCTACAGAAGAAAATTCTAACTGCAGATAGGTTCACTAAGATGGGATATGAGGGGCCCAGCAGATGCCCCCTCTATGAAAAGGATCAAGAAACAGCAGACCATATCCTTCTCAACTGTCAATTTTCTAATAAATGTTGGAACTGGCTAAGCAACAAATTGGGCTGGATTACTGCCCTCCTTATTAACATTCTGAACCTATTCCAATGCTGGCCTGACACTCATAAACAAAGCATCTATCATATGTTATGGACAATTACCCCTTCTATCATGTTATGGGAACTATGGAATGAAAGAAATAGAAGAATCTTTAAAGATAGGAAAATGACTTTTGAGCAGCTAATTATTAAGATTGAAGCTGTTATTATAGAAACTGTCAACAGTAGGGTTCTAAATAATTCCAAAAAAGAAATCACAATGACTCACTGGGATGAAAGGATGTGTGGTAAATGGGTAGGATTAAAACTACCTTCTTATGTGGGACCAGGTAACCACAATACCACCAATAAGAGACATGAATGTAAGTGGCAACCTCCTAAAAAAGGTTGGTTCAAGCTAAATTTTGATGGGGCTTCTAGGGGTAACCTAGGAGTTGCAAGTATAGGTTGTGTAATCCATGATTCAGAAATGAGAGAAATTGCAACTTTAGCCAAACCTCTAGGAGAAGCATCAAATAACACAGCAGAATTAACGGCTCTGATTGAAGGACTGAGAATTTGCAAAGATATGAAAATTGAAAAATTATAAGTTGAAGGAGATTCTGCAATTATTATTAACGCCTTATGAAAGGGGAGCATGCCTAACTGGAGACTAATTTCCCTACTGACTAATGCCCTTGACATCACTGCTTCTTTTAGAAAGTGCACATTTAATCACATCTTCAGAGAAGGTAATAGTAAAGCTGATTCCCTGGCTAACAAAGGTGCTGATGGCATTTGCCTTTCTACTAAATATAGTTCTAATGAAGCAATCTTAAATCCTATTTGAAACATTGGAGAAGATCTGATTAATTTTATCTCTTTATTTATAAACATTTTTACATACATTCTTCTTATATATATATATTCCTCTCCTTATGCCATTGCCATAGATTCATTCCAAACCATTAAATTCTCTCAGAATTCAGGATTTAAGTAACTGGCTATATTTATAATAAAAGTCTGTCAGAATTTGCTTACAGCAGAGTTAGATTTTGGGACCTTGCAGGGTCTATTCATAATATCTACATTGAGTATATTTTCTTGACCACACAAGGACTACTTTCTGATTCTATATTCAAAAGGTAGCTATTGTAAAGCTTCTTATAAGCCTACTGCATGCTACCTTACATTAAGATAACAAAATTCAGGCTTTTTCTTTGACTTACTCTTGGTCATATTTGAGTAATTGAAGGTTAAAAGTTGCTACCCATTCAAACCCATCTTCCACCACTAGACCTAGGACTCTTTGGATGAATCCTACTACAATCAGCACCTTCTCTTTGACCATCATGAGGTCTGGCCTTTTAAGATCCAAAATGAAAGGATAGAGCTTCAGAATAGCATTAGGATCATCTAAAGAGGTCATATCCCTTGGTCGTGATATTCCAACATCTATACTTGCAGCTTCCAGGGTTACCTCCAAACCCCCCAAGTGTTCAGGATAAAACAATCCCCTCATCATCTGCTCTGTCATTCCTTTGTCAATCTCCATCTCTAGCAACATTGCTAGCACCCTAGAATTGATGTCGGTATCAACCCGATACCTTTCAGCCTCCCCCATAAACTTTCTTCCAACAATCATTCTAATGGCTCCTACCATCAGTTCATCAAATCGACGTAGCATATGCTGTAAACGAAGCAAAGTTACAGGTCTAAGAAAGGCCATTTGGCGTTTGGAACTAACCAACCTCACAGGGGTCTCCATCCCTCCGTAATTGATGGCTTCCGCTGTAAAGATAACTAAAAATTGAAATGGCATTGGGAACGATGGAAGAGGAAACTTGAGTGTTGTATCCTATAAAAATGAGAACTTTCTTGATTAGCTTCATTCAGTGAATAGCATTAAGTGGAGTACACAGTAATAATCATGTCTTATTGAGCTCGATTTCCTCCCCTGATAACACGCTTCAAAGGTGCCACCTATCTATTCTCTTATATAAATATCTATATATATATATATAAATACATACATACATATATACATATATATATACATATATATCTACATATATATATACATATATACATATATATATATATGTATATATGTATGTATATATGTATGTATATATATACATATATATATATATACATACATATATACATACATATATACATATATATATATGTGTATATATAAAGACACAGTGTTTAAGCAATTTTGATGTATCACAATATGCATTTCATTATTCAAATCTTGCACAATGATCCTCATTCCTGCATTGGGCTTAGTACCCAAGAAGGATAAGATAGAGGCATGATTAGATCTCCTTAAATGAATTATAATGATGATCTGCTTGAAGCAAATTGTCTCGGTAAAGAGGGTTTGAAATAACAAGAGCTTTAGAATTTACATGTGAGTTGGGAGGAAAATTAAAATGTAATAATGAGGTCTCGAGTATATCTTTGGCCTACTCTTCTCTCATGTCAGCTCATTAGAGCTCAATAATTGGTATGATTTGATAGACAACATATTCTCTATGATGAGATTGAGTGTTTCAGTTCTAGTTGAAACTTACATGGAGTAAGATTATTATTTAATAGAATTCTTTTGGTCACACACACACACACACACACACACACACACACACACACACACACACACACACACACACACACACATATGTATGTTTGTATAAATATTTGCTGAGTTAATAATTCGGGGATCTCCCCCTCACAACCTAATTCGTTATTATCATTGAGATAAGTATATGTTGACACTTCTGATAAGCATGGAAATTGTAAGTATTCTAATAATGATTCAATCCTTTCAGGCAGATCGAAGAAGAACTCTAACAAGTTTTTTCATGACAATGAATAACTTTTTACTTCCTTTATTGTATGGCTAACATGAGAAAAGATTTGGAAGGGTGTCCTTGTGTTTTCAGGTAATGCAGGTACACTAAATTGAGAAAAATAGAAGAAGCTCTCCCACATTAATAAAAGATAGTTGATCTAATGATAGATGCCCTAGAAGGCGTCCCTTGGGTCAAAGGACCAAAAAGACAAACAACAAGGATTTAACAGAAGATTGGCCCATGATAAGGGCAAGGATTGTATTTGTATCTCAGAAATATTGTAAGAAAGGCTTTATCCTTATAGGGCATTGTCCCACACAAGATATGTAAATAAACATTATGTACTGGACTGCATAAGTCTTGGGCTAGACCGGAGGTTTTCTTCACTATGTTCTTTCCTACCAGTGCCCGCACTGAACATAGTTGTACTTTTGAAACTTTACTGATTTAATATATTATTGGATCAAAAAAATAATAGTTCTAGATCATGAGATAGATGAAATCCGTGTACTATGAAAAACCTATAGAATAACTCTTAAGTAAATAAAATTAACTCATTATAACTAAAATATAAAACTCTAACTAATGATTTTTATTATTATATTTTATAGAAATAATAATAGTTTGTTAGACAAATTACCCTATGAAAAACCCTAACCCTAGTTGGGTATGGAGAGATTTGAAATCTATATATATGTAGAGTAGAAGTAATAGAGATTAAATAAAAAGGAGAAATAAATATAGAATTCATCATAATATCTCCATATTTTTATTTTTATTTGAGAATAATGTATAGTGGTGTAATAAATTATAAAGAATTAAATAAAATACAATAAACAAAGATCTAATTCTAAGAATTATTTAAAATGTTTGAGTGATTGGCTGACCTTAAGATGGAGCAAGTTTATGGAAGAAATTTGTACAATCTAATTCCGTCAAATTTTACTTCACAACTTCTCAGCTTTTGCAATCCACTATGGTCATAATTTATTTTATTTTATTTTGATATATTTATATACATTATTTTATTTATGTCGGGCTTTAAATATTTTTTGCATTGATTTATTAAAACACTTATTTTACATTTGTTTCTAAATATATGTTGGTTATGTTTAGTTTTTATGTACACGGTCATAGTCGTCCCCTTAATTCCAATGTATAGGCCTTTGGCATAACAAGAGATTTATTTTGGACAAACTTAATGTAAGAGGAAAAATTCAATGAAGAATATACTAACAAAATTAGTTGTACAAGCTGTCCTTCTTCATAAAGGCCACCAAGAACACCACTGTAGCATCCTTTCATTTGCACCTGATTTAGAAAATGAGATGAAGAAAATAACATAAAGATAATGCAAAACACACAATACCTTTACCTCAAATCACCCTTTCTCCTTGAGCAAAAGTAGAGTGCACCCTAGCTCCACTTGATTTGCTCTTGATAATGCTTGCTTGATGATAAACTATTTTTATATGTTGATTGCTCACTTGGACAACATAACTTTACTTTTCAATGCTCTTGATCATTATGGCTTGATTGAGGCTTGATTTATAGATTTTTGAGTGATATGATGAATGGCTAAGATTTGATTAGAAATGGATGGCTAGGATCTCATGAGACAACTTTAGGACAACAAAGGAGACTTCTAGGTCATATCCTTATGTGAGCGATTGAGATTAAAGATGAATGGATGGACAAGATTGAGTGACAGAAAACTAGGGCAAGGATGGAGGCTTTTAGAGCTTACCCTTATGTGAATGGCTAGGATTAAGAGGTGTAGTATAAGATGGATGGAGGAGATGTAAAGTTACTTTGACTTGTGTACAAGTGTCCATGTTCAATAAACTTGGCTAACTAACTTTAGCTGGACATGTGACTCTTATTTATTATTTGTGGTAAGTGGATGAGGATTAGGACAAGTGGAAAATAATTAATCAAATAATTAAATTATTTAATTAATTATTAGACAATGATGATGTAGGAAAGACTAAATTAATTAAATAAATATAATTTATTTGATCAATTTGGTGATGGAGAAAAATGATTTGAATTAATTAAATAAATAAATAAAATTTATTTAATTAATTTAGGAAATAAGATAATCCTATTAATTAAATAAGTAGTTTAATTAATCAAAATGGTGGGAAAATCCTGATTAATTAAATAAATATAATTTATTTAATTAACTAGATGATGGAAGGGAACATGAAGGAGTCCTAGGACAAGTGTATTGCAAGTTGTCACAAGGTGGTGAAAGTGGTCTTCGAAAGGTGTTGAAAGTGATGTTAGAGGTGTTGTGAGGATATGGTAAAATTTAAGTGTCTACATTTTACCCCTCTTTGAGATGATGTTGCAACTAAAAGAAGTAACATCATTTCAAAGAAGAAAAGGTGTGGATGATTGGAAATGGATGCCTCAGCCACTTGAAGGAGTGACGAGGAGGAATGGATGTAAGGATGGGATGGCTTCTTGAGAGGATAGGCGGGTTGGAAGAACATGGGTATGCTCTCGAAATGGATGAAATGGAGGAAAAATAGGGGATGGATGAAATTGATGAATAATACGTTATGATGTATTAGGTGAGCAACCATGAACTTTGATATAGCACTAGATATTATATACCAAGGTATAAAGACCAAGGTGACGATGTGTCTCATGCATAAAGGAATGACTTAAAAGAAAAGGGTCACAAATGAACATATATCATATGGCACCATGATATGGAAGACCATGATGTCATTGTAGCAGTATGTTGCAAGGACTGATACAAATGCATGTAAAATGAAAATACACACCAACAAGCAAGCATGCATGCACAAATGATATAAAAACAAATAAAGTTGTTCCTATCAAGCTAAAAACTAATGATTGATTGATTACTTGATTGATTGATAAGGATAGTGTTGTTGGTAATAGAACAACACTAGGATTGGGAATGATATATCTTGATGATAATGATGATGATTTAAGTTGATCAAATTTGCAACAAGGTTGGGAACAAAACCAAGGGATGCTTTTGGATGATTGGTTAGATTACTTGGCTAGATTGGCATGAATTAAGGATTGCTTGCACTTGGATTTATTGCTTGGATTTTTTGAGAAATTAGTTGCATTGGATTGAATTTGGATAGCCTATTTGTTAGATACCAATGACAAGGGAAAATCAAGTCTAGGGACAAGGATGAAAGGAGGATTATATAGATGGATTAAAGGGATTGGAAATAGTGGATGGGATGGATGGGGGATGCATGGTGGATGGAGGGGTTCAGGATGTGATCTACAAGGACTATATCACATAGGAATAACATGCCCCACTCTAGATATGCCATGATTGACTTTGCGGTATAATGCTTGCAATGGTAAGGGTAATAAGATTGGTTGTAAAAGATTGGGTATATCAAGGAATGTCCAAAGCATGTTTCAACATTTTGCCCCTATCCTTATCAAGATCAAAAGTAGGAGTGGAGGATGGGTTGGTGCAATGGGATAGGTATGCAGATATAATGGATGGGTATAATAGGATGGAAATGATAGGATGAGATAGATGAGACAACTTTCCTCCAAGTGTAAAGAACATAGATAATCGATCTACACATGATGTCCATAAATGGGTTTTCATCATGATACTTATCCAAGGCACCATGAAATGGTTTTCACCATTGGATGAATGATTTATCTTTATTATTTTAATTAATTTTTTTTGATAATTTGATATTTTGGTTTTATATAGGAGGGGTGGATGGAGGGATTTGGAGAGAGAGGGATTTGGAGGACTCAAGCCTTTGTTTCCATTTTGGATGTTTATCGCACATGGATGTTGGTAGGTGTGGGGAAAAATGGAATGGCTGGATGATGGATTATGCAAAGGCATGGATCATAGGGATGTGATGGGGGAGATATGAAGGATAGTGGAGATATGATGGGAGAAGGGGGGTATGCAAAAATTTCATGGTGTCAAGGAGAACAAAGACCAATGTTTGCACACATCATAGTGTATGTTGAAGCTTTTTATTGTGATAAAGAGTGTGGAGTAATGGCAATTTTTTATTATGGGATCGGGATGGGGGATTTTATGATTGCTGATTTGGGGAATTTGGGACCCAGATGGACTTAGGATTTTTTGATTGGGTGTGGGATTTGGATGTTCCATTTGGATTGACTTCTTCTTGCTTGGGTATCCACACCATTTTTGTATTGGATTTTTCTTTTGGAAGTGTGGGCTTGTGTAGCCTTTTGGATTTTTGATTTGTCTTTGTGTATCGATGCCCTATGACATGATAATCTTGAGGCTCTTATGGATTTTTAACTTTATGTAAGGAGAAATCCAAATTTTTATTTTTGAATCCCATGGGTTTTGTGATAGCTTTATGTTTATGCAATGTGTGCATTCGTTAACCATGATTAGAGATTTTAGGGGTATTAATGGAGTGGGATGTGTGGATGGAGGGATTAGTGGACTTGTGGATGAAGGGATGAGTGGATTTGAGGATGGAAATTTTGGGAGTAGGAAGGAGTGGAGAAAGAGTAGATTTAAGGATGGGAGGAAATTTTGATTGATGGATGAAATAAGATAGAGGAGGAGGGATGGTGGAATATGTGGGTAAGTGCACAAAGATGGGGGATCAAAAGGGGGTCTTAAGATGCCACTTTTTTTAAAAATCAAGAAACATTGATGTTGGATGAGAAATTGAAGATAGTTACACTCAAAATTTGAAGATGAAACAAAGACAAGAGTCATAGTGCTCCGAATCTAGTTTCTAAACTACTAATTTTTTTTAAAAATGGTTGAGATTAAGGGGTTCAATAAGAGGGAGCACACAAATTGGTCCTATTTTTCTCAAAAAAACATAACATAGTGTCTGGTGTGCTCCCCCTAAAATGTTAACTTTTTTTTTATTATTTCAAATATCACTTCGGTGAGAAATTAGCTAACACCATGTAGTTTATCCCTGATTTTTCTGATAATTTTTTCATGAATAATTGATTTTTTAGTAATTTTCAAAGTGGACTCATCCTAAAAAATAGAAAATTGAGTGTGCTCCCCCCTAAAATTTTTTATAACTAATTGAAAATTGAATTTTTTTTGAATATGTGTAGAATGGAGTCTAGTTTCTAAAAATGTAACTTATTTCAAATTTTGATGAACGGTTTAAAAAAAGGTCAAAACACTAGACGCTGGTTTTTGACAAAAAATGGAAACACTAACAAAAGAAATTAAAGATGAAACCCTTAACGTAGTAAAATGTGAAAAAAATTATATGGTTAGATAGCTAACAGAGAGATCAAGATTATGGTGGTATTTTTTTTTAGTTTCCATCGAAATAAGTGCAAACCTAATGGGGAGCATGCTCCAGATTATGTGGTTTTTGCTACAATCTAGAAAAACATGTCTTTGGACATCCTAAACACAGTCGAAGACTTTGGGTTGGAAGCCCAAGACAAATCCAAGCCTTAGGCTTGGAAATAACCAAGGCAACGCATAACACGAGCATGTTACAATGCACTTGCATTTTGTGCATTCACATAACGTGATCGCGTTATGGTGAACTTAAACAACTCTTTCTCTCTCTCTCTGTGAGTCAGAGAGAGAGATAGGGAGAGAGATAGATAGAAAGAGAGTCATAGTTTTCTTTTTTCCATTTCCTTCATCAATAAGGGAAAGGGAGAGATAGAGAAATAGAGGAATGATAGGGGAGAAGGAGGTAAGAGGTATGGAGATAGCGAGAGATAGATAGGTAGAGAGAGAGGAGATAGATAGGGAGAGGTAGAGGAGAAAGAGGGGAGAGATAGGGTGATAGAGAGTGAGTGAAATGTCCAGAGAGATAGGGAGATAAGGGAGATATAGGGAGATAGAGGTTTGGGGTTTCTCAGATTTAGGGTAAATAGGGGTTAGTGGTTTTGATTTAGGGGCATTATTTAGGGTTTAGGGGTTTAGAGAGAGAGACTTCTTTTGACATGCAACCCTAAACCCTTAACCCAAGCAACCCTAAACCCCTAAACCTTAAACCTGAGAAACCTTAAACTTCTAAACCCTAAATAGTTCCCCTAAACCCTAAACCCAAGAAACCCTAAATCTCTATCTCTCTATCTTTATCATCCCTCTACCTCTCAATCTCTCTCCCTAAACTTGATCAACCCTAAACAATACCCCAAAACCCTAAACACCTCTCTCTCTTTCTCTCCAGATAGAGAGTGAGGGACATGTCCAGAGATAAAGGGAGAGAGACTGAGAGGTAGAGGGATGATAGAGATAGGGAGATAGGGGAGAGATAGGGAGATATAGGTTTAGGGTTTCTTGGGTTTAGGGTTTAGGTATTTGGGGGTTTAGGGTTGCTCAAGTTTAGGGCTTAGTGTTTAGAGCTTAGGGGCATTATTTAGGTGTTAAGGTTTGGAGGTTTAGGGTGTAATGAGAGAGGATTGATAGGGGGATATAGAGGACACCAAGGGGAGAGATAGTGAGATAGAGAGTGATGGACATGGCCAAAGACATAGGTAGAGAGATTGAGAGGTAGCGAGATGATAGAGATAGGGAGATCAAGGAGAGATAGGGATATAAAGGTTTAGGGTTGCTTGGGTTTAGGGGTTGAGAGAGAGAGAGAGAGGTGTTTAGGGTTTCTCAAGTTTAGGGTTTAGGGGCATTATTGAGAGATTGAGAGGTAGAGGGATGATAAAGATAGAGAGATAGAGATTTAGGGTTTCTTGGGTTTAGGGTTTAGGGGAATTATTTAGGGTTTAGAGGCTTAGGGTTCCTTGGGTTTAGGGTTTAGGGGCATTATTTAGGATTTAGGGATTTAGGGTTGCTTGGGTTTAGGGTTTAGGGTTGCATGTCAAAAGCAATTTCTCTCTCTAAACCCCTAAACCATAAATAATTCCCCTAAATCATAACCCCTAAACCCTAAACCCGAGCAACCCCAAACCTTTATCTCCATATCCCTCCCTTATCTCCCTATCTCTCTAGACATCTCACTCACTCTATATCACCCTATCCCTCCCCTCTTTCTCCTCTATCTCTCCCTATCTATCTCCTCTCTCTTTCTACCTATCTATCTCTCGCTATCTCCATATCTCTTACCTCCTTCTCCCCTATCATTCCTATATTTCCCTATCTCTCCCTCTCCCTTATCAATGAAGGAAATGGACAAAAGAAAACTATGACTCTCTCTCTCTCTCTCTCTCTCTCTCTCTATATATATATATATATATATATATATATATATATCACTTTCTCCCTATCTCGTTATCTCTCTCTGAATCAGAGAAAGAGAGACCTGAGAAACCCTAAACACGTCTCTCTTTCTCTGATTCAGAGAGAGATAACGAGATAGGGAGAAAGTGATATATATATATATATATCACTTTCTCCCTATCTCGTTATCTCTCTCTGAATCAAAGAAAGAGAGACCTGAGAAACCCTAAACACGTCTCTCTCTCTCTCACCTATCTACCTCCTAGTTTTCTTTTTCCTTTCTATTTTCCCTTTTGATCCCCACCAATTTCCCCTATTTTACTATTTTCCACCTCTCCTCTCATCATTCTTCCCATCTAATCAACTTTCATTTTATCTTGTTTCCATTTCATCCTCCCAATTTATATCCTCATCTCCATTTGCATGTCCTAGTTTTCTTGTTTCCATTTTCTTTGTGGATAAGGGAGAGGGAGAGGGAGGAAGAGGGAGAGAGGGGGGAGATGGAGGGGAGAGATAGGGGATATAGGGAGAAAGAGAGTCATAGTTTTCTTGTTTCCATTTTCTTCATCGATAAGGGAGAGGGAGAGATAGAGGGGAGAGATAGGGAGATAGAGGAATGGTAGGGGAGAGAGAGAGAGAGAGAGAGAGAGAGAGGAGATAGAGGGGAGAAATAGGGAGATAGAAAGTGAGCGAGATGTCCAGAGAGATAGGGAGAGTGATTGATGGGTAGAGGGACGATAGGGATAAGGAGATAAGGGAGAGATAGGGAGATAGAGGTTTAGCATTCCTTGGGCTTAGGCTTTAGGGGTTTGGGTTTAGGGGCATTATTTAGGGTTTAGGAGAGAGAGAGAGATTTTTGATTTTGCAAAACGCACTTGCGTTATAGACTCAGTAATACCGAGCCATAACACCAGTGTGTTATAATGCACTCGCATTATGACTTGTATGGGACCAAAAAGTCATGTGGCAACTTTTTGGTCCCTCATCTTTGTGCATATACCCATGTATTATGATTTGGAGGTGTGATGAGGGGCACCTAGTTTGGGATTGGAAGAAGATGCCTTATGAGGTGTGCAGGTGGTACCAACATGTGTGGATTATTTTTCTTAGGATATATAGCCAAGTCCATGTGATCGTGGATGGATTTTGACATGGATGGGCTCCAATATTCCTTGTTTGCAAAGGCCTAATCCTTTGCCTTGATATTTCATGTTTTGGAGCATGCGGTGTGTGATGGGATGTTTGTTAATTTGGAAACAATATGTGTGAATCCATTATTCGATAGGCAAGGATGGGTGGTGGATAGAAGTTGTTCCTCTCTTACGAGAGAACACCATAGATGAAGGTGTTGGGTCCAAGGGGATAGGATGATGGATTTGTGATAGGGTTGATAAGGGACATTGAAGGATCAATGGGGGATGGTAAAGGGGTGATAGGAGATGGTAAAGTATCAATAGGGGATGATGGGAGATCAATAGGAGATGGTAAAGGATCATGAAAGAGATGATTTGTGATGCTAGGATCTTGATTAACATTATGCTCATTGAGTTGTGGTGTGATATGATCCAAGATATTTATTTGATTATATATGTTTTCTTGGGGACCAAGTGTCTCATCATGGAAAGTGGACATTATTGGATGATGGATAGGACTATAATGTGGATTTATTGATCATGAGTGATTATGGGATCATGGATGGGAGGAGTTTTGATCTCTTGATCATGGATGGGTGGAGTTTTGATCTCTTGATCATGGATGATGAAAGTTGGATAGGAGGATCGACTTGGATTTCTTGATCATAAAGAGGATCTTGATCATGGATGGGAGTGGTTTAGATTGTTTGATCTTGAGAAGCTTGGGTAAGTTGATCTTGAGTAGCTTGAATAATTTGATCTTGAGGAGCTTGGATTGTTTGATCTTGATTTGATTGGGTGCAAGGTTGATCATGCTTTGGATTTGATTCTTGACATATCTCTTGGGTTTGGATAATAATGGAAGTTTCTTGGATGGGCTTAATAGGCTCTGGATGGTTGATAACATGGCTACATGATGGATCTTGACTTGCACTTATGGTAAGAAGTTATTCAATATGCTTGATAGGCATTGGATTGCATGCTGGCATTGGAGGTATAGGCATGGTGTTTGAATGCTCTTTGATAGGTTCAAGGATAGGCATTGGATTACATGATGGTGTTTGTATGGGACTAAGAAGCTCTTTGATAGGTTCAAGGATAGGCATTAGATTGCATGGTGGTGTTTGATTCCTTGCTAATAATCCTTGGGTTACATCCTTCATAGCTTCATGGGTTGATGGATTAGGGTATTCATAGGTGGATGTTGAAGGGTTTTATCTCTTGAGTTGGGAAATGTCAAAATAAAATGGTAACTTGGCACCACTTTTAGCTAATAATAGGAAGAAATGGTCTAGGTCTGCTTTGATGAGATGGTTAATCAAATCCATGTTTTGGGGATAGTTTGATGGTTTAGGATTTAGGTGGGTTAAGGAATGCCTTAATGGATTAGGGCTTGGAAGGTTTGATGGGGGAGCTAATGAGTGATGGACTATAGGGATTGATGGATTGGGAAGTATGTGGACTAATGGACTAGAATTAGGAGGGTTGGAGGGATATTGTGATGAAGGGATTGAATGGATTAATGGATTGGAAGGTATGTGGACTAATGGATTAGGATTAGGAGGTTTGTAGGGATATTGTGATGAAAGAACTATAGGGATTGATGGATTGGGAGGTGGAGGATTTTTAGCTAAATATTGTGCATGTAAGATTTTGAGTTTAACCCTACATTGTTTTATAAGGGGTAAAAGTTTAAAACTATGACACACTTTCAGCCAAATAAATTGTTTCTATAGAAAGGGTTCTGCCCAGAAGGGTTCCGTCCAGAACCACGTAGCACTTATGTGGCATTGTGTGGCATGAATAGTTATGGGCAAAACAATTTTGCCTGAATTTTAAAAACATATAAAAGTTGATTTAAATTTTAAAAAATGTGTTTATTTACATTGAAGGTTTCAGTCAAGAATGTTTCACCCAAAACCTTTTCAAGCGGTACAATCTCACCCAAAACTATCTATGTGGCATCCCATGTGGCAGCGAACCCCCCTTCTACAACAAATTGAACAAAACTTCAAATTCAACTGTAAATTTCTCCAACCAAAGGGCATTTTCATGAAAATTTAAAAATACCCTTTGGTAGATGTCAGAGTCTAGATCTTAGAAAAAAAAAATTATACTTTGATAAGTTTTATTAGGATTATTTTTAAATTTATTGCAAGTAGGTTATTATAATCAAACATGCAACTGATTAGAAATTAAAAATAAATAGGTAAAACATATTAAAAAAAATTGAAAAATATATGGTTCATTAGAGGAGAGAATCCTATCCAAAAGGGTATTTTTTTTTTTAAAAAAATATATATTGTAAAAAAATTGATGTCCCATGGAAACTACTTTGTTCTGATTAAAATTGACTTTAAATTTTTTTTTTTAAAAAACAATATTTATCAAAAATTTTAAAAAAATTCCATGCACTATATATTTGAGTTGGCTAATTAGAAAAAAAATTAAAGAAAAAAAATTAATTTTGCTATATTTTTCTTGACATCCCATCAATGTCACTTTTTTCAAAAAATATCAGCATTTAAAATTCATCAATTAAATTTATAAAAAAAATCCACCTATTTAAAAAAAAAAAATTATAAGAATAAACTACATTAAAAATTCTACATTTCATTAGTTTATGTCATTTTAAAATTCAAAACACACATATGACTTTTTTGATGTTTAAGTTGGAAAAATATGTTTGTGTTGGTCGTTCCCTTATAAAAGTGTGACATAGTTCTGAACTTTCACCCTAAGATCTTGTTCTGGGCTGGTATTCCCTTGGTGGGTATGTGCATGGAAATGGGGAACCAAAAGGGGGTCAAAAGTGGCCACATTTTTTTTCTAAAATCAATAAGAAGATAATCAAGCTCAAAATTAGAAGATGTGATAAGAACAAGATTTGTAGTGCTCAGAATCTAGTTTCTAAACTACTATTTTTTTCTAAAAATGGTAGAGATTAAGAAGTTCAAATAGGGGAAGCAGACAAAGTGCTCCTATTTTTGTCAGAAAAATATAACATAGCATCTGGTGTGCTCCCACTAAAATGTTGAATTTTTTAATGTATTTCACAAATCACTTTGGATGGAAAATTGTCTAACATCATATAGTTTATGCCTAATTTTTTTGTTAATTTTTAATGAATATATGATTTTTTATGAATTTTCAAAGTGGACACATCCTGAAAAATGAAAAATTGAGCATGCTACCCCAATGTTTTTGAAAACTAATCAAAAATCATTTTTAAAATGTGTATAGAATAGAGTCTAGAATCTAAAAATGTAATTTTTTCAAATTTCGATAAACGTGTAAAAAATGACACTAGAAATACTACACATAGGTTTTCTACAAAAAAGAAAACATTAGCAAAAGAAATTGAAAATGGAAACCTTAATGTTATCATATTTTAGAAAGAATACATGGTTAGAAAGATAGTACAAAACTTGAAGTTATCTTGGCAGTTTTTTGTATAATATTGAAAAACATGTAAACCTGATGGAGAGCAGGCTCAGGATTTTGTTGATTTTCTATGTTTTGTTAAAAACGCATCTTTGGCATCCAAAAGGTAGGTCCAACCCTTTGGGTTGGATGCCCAAGGCAAATCAGATTGTTAGGGTTGGAATTTCCCAAAGCAGGCAAAAATGTGAGTGCGTTATATATATGTTGAAATCCATTGGATGTTTAGTTAATATGCTTTACAAAACTAATGTCACCCCTCCATCTTATTTCCCTATATAGTAGCCTCATGTCTTAGAAGAGATAACTATTATATTATTAGGTGATGATGAGGATGAATCTCTCTCTCTCTAGATATATCTCTTAATCTCCTCCCTCTCTCTCTCTCCCTGTATCTCTCCCCTATCTCTTTCCCCTCTCTATCTCTCCCTCTCTATCCCTGTCTCTCTATCTCCCCTCCCACTCATCTCTTCTTCTCTCTATCTCCCCTCTCCCCCATTTCTCCCTCTTCCCCTCTCTCTATCTCTTCCTCTCTATCCCTATCTCTCTATTTCTCCCTCTCTCTCCCCCTCTAGATATATCTCTCCCTATCTCTATATCTCTCAATCTCCCCTCCCCCCCCCCCTCTCTCTCTCTCCCTATCTCTCTCCCCCTATTTATCTCTCCCTCTCTATCCCTATCACTCTATCTCCCATCTCCCACATCTCTCAATCTCCCCTCCCTCTCTCTTTCTCCTTGTTTCTCTCCCCTATCTCTTTCCCCCTCTCTATAGATAATCATGCTCATTTTATCATGGTGTTACTATTTGTTCCTAATTCCTATGCATACCTACATACTAAGCATACATATAAATGGCTTCAACATACTAAGCATACCTCCATGGCATGTAGTCACTTGCACCAATTTCTACTTCAACTTGTTGAAATTTAGGAATGATCCCTTCTAGACATCTTGAAATTTAAGAACATGAACTATGATCATTCACACATGCAACATTTTGTTCTCTCACTCAAAATCATAAAGTGAATGCAATAATAAGTGACAAAATGTCAACCATTGTAGTACTATGAAACAACCATGCATTATCTATCTCAACCTTTGCCAGCACCCTCCCTACCTATGCCAAAATGAGATCTTTGGAACAGGGTATTGGTGCAGGAGCACCTAGAAAATCATGTTTTGTGTTGTAATAAGGTCTATTTGACCAATGCATTTTCATTTCTATTTGTAAGTTCCAAGTGACTTAGGTCACATTTGTCAAATTGTTAATCTCAAGACGGTTGGTCTCCCAACTGCTTGGAATTGGTTGGTTTTTCTCCCAGCCGCTTGGAATCAGTTGGTTTTCCTCAGGGTAAGTTTATAAACGTAGAGGAACGAACCAAATGAACATATTATGGTAATCATATCGAAGAAGAAGTGTGATTGAATGTAATAGTGTATTGTGCTAAGGGGAAATAGAACATTTCTGTTCCGTCAATTGGTTTTCTATTTCCTATAAATGTAAATCGTATAGCTGTAGATTTCCATTCTTTTTGTGCTTTCCATTGTTGCAATATGTCAATGTGAAGCATTCCACTAGTAAGATCTCTATTGAAATTAGTGGAATGGCTTCATTGTATGAATATATGTTTTTGTTTTCTGTTCGGTTTCATTGTTCAGTGGTGCAGAGGATCCAGATAGTGCAAGGTGCACACTAGGTTGACCTAGCATCTGCATGTGCTAGGGCTCGGGAGAAGGTAAACTATGCATTGGCGTATCGGTGAAGTAATCCCTAGTGTGGCCGATAGTAACTATCATGCCGACAAGAATAGGTCAAAGGTGACATCAGAGTAATCAGCGTATCGGTAGCTCCGGAGTAAGTCTAACCGACATAACAAGTCTCACCGAAGGTAAATGCCATCGGCACATCAGGAGACAAGTTAAGAGTTTCACCGACGGGAAGGGTCTCGCCGATAAGGTCACGTCCAACGGTGTGGAAGCTGTCACGGTTGAGACGAGGAGGAACTTAACCGTCATCGGGCATCGATAGAAGGATGAAAGACTTGGCCGATAGAAATAAGTCCCACCGAAGTTGAGCTATCGGGGTGAGTTTGGTCATGGAGAGACTTAAGAAAATCTTTCTGATGATGGTTGTCTGACCGATGGAGATGTATCGGTGGCTCGTTTGTTTAGTCTTGCCAATTGTGAGGAAATAGGGACCCGGTCTGTGATTTTCGTTGTGCGCTCCCCATCATATTGGTATCAGAGCCAAGTTTTGAAGATCACTTGGGTGGTGTGGTCTTAGTGTATATCAGACAGAGAAAGTGAAATAGAGGTAGAGAGGATGCCTCCCAAAAGTATGTCGCAGGATGCCATTAAGAAGCTGATCAAGAAGATGCTTGAATCCAAGTTGGGAGAGTTCAAGCAGTCCAAAAGCAAAGATAGGAAAGATGAAAGTGACAGTGATGAAGGAGATACAAAAATTGATGAAACCAATAAGAGGATAGAGGAGATACCAATAGACTAGAGGGCATTTGTAAATGCATTGAAGTCAGTCAATAGGGACACCATAGATGGGTTACCTATGTATAGTGGAAGTATGGAAACTGAAGAGGTGATTGACTGGATTGAGGCATTAAACAATCATTTTGAATACAAAGAAGTCCCTGATGATAAGAGGGTTAAGTTGGCAAAGGCAAGATTGAAGGGATCTGCTCTTGCATGGTGGAATTATGAGAAAGGAGAGAGAGTCAAGGAGGGGAAGAATATGATAACCTCCTGGGAAACGATGAAGACCAAAATCAAGGCACAATTCTTACCCCTAGACTATAACGTGCAAATGTATAAGAAATTGCAGAACCTCAGACAGAGAGACCTTGATGTGAATACATACACACAAGAGTTTCATAAACTCAGTCTCAGATCCAAGAGACAAGAAGAAGAGTCAGAGAAGGTGGCCAGGTATTTGAATGGCCTAAGGATGAACATCCAAGATGAGATCAACATCTTAGCACCAGAAACAGTGAACAAGTGTTTCCAAATGGCCTTAAGGGCTGAAGAGAAGATAAAGAGAAAGAGTGAGCAGAATAATAGAGGTAGAGGATAAAGAAGTTTCAGAGGCAAAGGTAGTTTTGGAGGGAAGAAGTCCTAACCAGAGGCCTAGTGGTGAGTCTAGCCAAGAAGAGCAAGTTGGAGACTCAAGTAGCAGACGAGGCTATCAAGGAAGAAGGCCTAATGGAAGGGGTGGGACAAATGGATCAGGTAGAGGATCCAAGTTCTCCAATATGAGATGTTATAACTATAATCAGATAGGGCACCTGGCATACAAGTGTCCAGAGAAGGCCTCAACTTCTCATGGTGGTGAGAAGAGAACCACTTTGATTCAAGAAGATGCAAGGAGTGTGACATCTCCTGAAGTGAATCTAGCATCAGAAATGGGAGAAAATCTAATGATCAAGAGGACGCTGCTCAAGGAACCAGTGCAGACTAAACCATCTCAAAGAAGGGATTTGTTTAGAATCAATTGCAAGATCCAAGGTAAGGTTTGTAAAGTTATTATTGACTCTAGTTCTACTGATAATATTATATCTTTGGAAGCAGTGAATAAGTTGAATCTAGAAAAGATACCCCATAGCAGTCCATATAAAGTCTGTTGAATAAGGGGCAGCACATACTCATCAATGAACAAGCATGGGTAGAATTCAGTATTGGGGGGTATAGAGATAAAATCTTTTGTGACATCCTTCCAATGGATGCTTTCCATCTTCTGCTGGGCAGACCATGGCAGTTTGACAGAAAGGCTCATCATGATGGAGAAAAGAATGCTTACTCATTCCAAAAGGATGGTTTGACTTATAGGATATAGTCATTGGTAGAAGAGGATCCACAACATGTAGGGTCTAGTGTAACGATGGCAGGAGAGAAAGAATTCATGGACACATTAAAGGAAGGTGATGGAGTAGGTTTTGCTTTGATTGTGAAGCCTAAGGGGGAAAAGAAGAAAAATGTGAGAGAAGTAGGACCTAAGGAGGTCAGAGATTTGCTTGAGAGTTACAAAGGAGTGATTGCAAAAGATGTACCTAATTCCCTACCACCAGTCAGAGATATTAACCATCAGATAGACCTCATCCCAGGAGCAGTACTTCCTAATAAGGCAGCATATAAAATGACCCCTCAGCATAATGAAGAGATAGCAAATCAGATTCAAGAACTCCTAAACAAAGGGCTGATAAGGAAGAGCCTTAGCCCATGTGTAGTACCTACTATTTTAGCCCCAAAGAAGGATGGGAAATGGAGGCTTTGTACCGATTCTAGGGCCATAAATAGGATAACCATCAGATACAGGTTTCCTATTCCTAGAATAGAAGACATAATAGATTATTTGGGAGGTGCTACTTATTTCTCCAATATAGACTTAAAGAGTGGGTATCATCAGATAAGGATAAGAGAGGGGGATGAGTGGAAGACAACATTTAAAACCAATGAAGGGTTGTATGAGTGGCTTGTGATGCCTTTTGGTCTTTCAAATGCCCCTAGTACCTTTATGAGACTAATGAATGAGGTGTTGCAGGAATTCATAGGAAAATTTGTGGTAGTCTACCTTGATGATATCTTGGTGTTCAGTAAGAGCAAGGAAGAACACTTGAAACATTTGGAGATAGTCTTGAAGAGGCTGCAAGATCAGAAGTTAATGATAATCTTGGAAAAGTGTGACTTCATGAAACAAGAATTGGTGTACCTAGGTTTTGTCATCTCTAAGGGTGATTTGAAAATGGATTCTCGCAAGGTAGAGGCTATTTTGAATTGGCCTACACCTAGGACAGCAGGAGAGGTCAGAAGTTTTCATGGCTTGGCTACATTTTATAGAAAATTTTTTAAGAACTACAGTGATATTTGTGCACCTATGTTGGAGACCATCAAGGGTGGTGGTAAGGTGAAGTTTGTGTGGACAAAAGAGGCAAATCAGAGTTTTGAAAGTCTGAAGCAGAAAGTTGCCAAGTATCCTGTCTTAGTACTTCCTGATTTCAATAAAGTCTTCACCATTGAATGTGATGCAAGTGGACTGGCCATAGGGGCAATGTTGAGCCAAGAAGGCAGACCAGTAGCCTTTTTCAGTGAAAAATTGAATGAAGTTAAGAGGAAGTACTCCTCTTATGATTTAGAGTTGTATGCCATGGTACAAGCTTTGAAAAAATGGAGGCACTACTTGCTTCCAAAAGAATTTATTTTATACACTGACAATCATGCTCTCAGTTTTTTGAATGGACAGGAAAAGCTCAGTCATAGACACATGAAGTGGGTGGAAAGTCTTCAAGCATACACCTTCATCATCAAGAATAAGAAACGGATAGCCAATAAGGTTGTTGATGCTTTGAGCAGAAGGGTGTTGATAGTGCAAGAAGTGCAGCTACAAAGCATGGGTGTTGAGGCACTCAAAGGATTCTATGAAGAGGACCCAGATTTCAAGGAGATTTACAAGGTATGCAGTGAGTTTGCCAATGCTTTCCACAATGAATTTTCAAATTATACATTGTAGGATGGACTTTTGTTTAAAGGAAGTCAACTATGTATCCGTAAGTGTTCAATGAGGGATAATATAGTGAAGGAGAAACATAGTGGTGGTTTAGGAGGACATTTTGGGCCCAATAAGACCTTAGATCTTGTAAAAAGATTCTACTTTTGGCCAAGGATGCAATCTGATATCAGAAGGTTTGTTGAGAGTTGTATGGTATGCCAGAGAGCAAAGGGGGTCTCAACCAATGCAGGACTATACCAACCTTTGCCCATACCAAACAGACCTTGGGAAAGTTTGAGTATGGATTTTGTGATGGGATTGCCCAAGACAAGGATAGGTTATGACAGTGTGTTTGTTGTGGTAGACAAGTTCAGCAAGATGGCTCACTTTATTCCTTGTAAAACCACCAATGATGCTAGTTACATTGCAGGTTTGTTCTTTAAAGAAATTTTCAGGATTCATGGGTTACCTTTGAGTATTGTATCTGACAGAGACAGCAAATTTGTGGGACATTTCTAGAGAACCTTGTGGAAAAGATTAGGTACAAATTTGTCTTTTAGTTCAGCCTATCATCCTCAGACTGATGGCCAAACTGAGGTTGTGAATAGGTCATTAGGCAATCTGCTAAGATGTTTGACAAAAGAACATAGAAGTAGTTGGGATGTGGTACTCCCACAAGCAGAGTATGCTTATAATGATTCTACAAATAGAAGTACAGATCTCAATCCTTTTGAAGTTGCTTATGGTAGTCATCCTAGAGGAATTTTTGAATTGCGAGATGTTCAAGGGTTGGACAAAAGGAGTGGACATGCTGATACATTTGCAGAGGCTATGAAAGAGATCCATCAACAAGTCAGAGATACTCTGCACCAGAACAGTCAGAAGATCAAGGCTAGAGTGGATCAAAGAAGAAGGGATGTATAGTACCAAATAGGAGATATGGTCATGGTTCATCTCAACAAGCATAGACTACCCACAGGAAAACACAGCAAGTTGATGATGAGGAAAATTGGACCTTGTCAGATTCTAGAGAAATATGGTCCTAATGCTTACAAAATTGAACTCCCTGATGATATTGCTATTTCACCTATATTCAATGTTACTGATCTAACATTATATAAGAGTCCTAATATAGGCGAAGGTACAGTAGATTCTGTCCAAGACAATGTCGAGTGGGTGCAGTATTTACCACCTAAGGAACCACTGAAGATGGAGTACATCTTGGATAGCAGGACAGCCAAGAAGACATGAAATCGGACCTATTTTGAGCACCTAGTCAAATGAGAAGGACTTCTAGATTCAGAGGCCACATGGATGCTAGAAGAAGACATCAAAAAGCAGGGTGGTGATTTGCAGTAGTTAGTCTCTAAGAGGACTTGAGACAACTTTCACCTGGGGAGTATGGTACAGGAGCACCTAGAAAATCATGTTTTGTGTTGTAATAAGGTCTATTTGACCAATGCATTTTCATTTCTGTTTGTAAGTTCCAAGTGACTTAGGTCACATTTGTCAAATTGTTAATCTCAAGACGGTTGGTCTCCCAACTGCTTGAAATTGGTTGGTTTTTCTCCCAGCCGCTTGGAATCAGTTGGTTTTCCTTAGGGCAAGTTTATAAACCTAGAGGAATGAACCAAATGAACATATTGTGGTAATCAGATCGAAGAAGTGTGATTGAATGTAATAGTGTATTGTGCTAAGGGGAAATAGAATGTTTCTGTTCTGTCAATTAGTTTTCTGTTTCCTGTAACTGTAAATCGTATAGCTGTAGATTTCCATTCTTTCTATGCTTTTCGTTGTTGCAATATGTCAATCTGAAGCATTCCACTGGTAAGATCTCTATTGAAATTAGTGGAATGGCTTCATTGTATGAATATTTGTTTTTGTTTTCTGTTCGGTTTCATTGTTCGGCGGTGTAGAGGATCTAGACAGTGTGAGGTGTACAGTAGGTTGACCTAGCATCTGCATGTGCTAGGGTTCGGGAGAAAGTAAACTGTGCATTGGCGTATCGGTGAAGTAATCCCTAGTGTGGCCGATAGTAGCTGTCATGTCGACGAGAATAGGTCGAAGGTGACATCGAAGTAATCAGTGTATCGGCAGCTCCGAAGTAAGTCCGACTGACAGAACAAGTCTCACTAAAGGTAAATGCCATCGGCGCATCGGGAGACAAGTTAAGAGTTTCACCGACGGGAAGGGTCTCACCAATAAGGTCGCATCCAATGGTGTGGAAGCCATCACAGTTGAGACGAGGAGGAACTTAACCGTCATCGGGCATCGGTAGAAGGATGAAAGACTTGGCCAATAGAAATAAGTCTCGCCGAAGTTGAGCTATCGGGGTGAGTTTGGTCACGGAGAGACTTAAGAAAGTCTTTCTGATGATGTTTGTCTAACCAATGGAGATGTATCGATGGCTCGTTTGTTTAGTCTTGCCGACTATGAGGAAATAGGGAACGGGTCTGCGATTTCCGCTGTGCACTCCCCATCAGGTATGGACATCCATCAAAGCATGAAGAATATGGGAATTTTGTTAGATGTTGTAGTTGCAACTGCCCTAGGAGACATGAATGCAAAATGTGGAAGCATAGCATAGATTCTCCTTAGGTTGACTCACTTCCATTTATGAGCATGGACTATTATTGTTGCAACCAACAAGCATCGGCTAAAAGTAAATTTAATACACATGATTTGTACCCTTGGTCTTAATTTGATTGACTTGTATATCCACCATAGATTCTTCTCCCCTATTTATATACCTATTCATTGATCTTAGTTGGAATTCATATCCTTGCAAGTGCAATCTTTCTCTATAATTGTGTGTCAATCAAGATATGTGTTTAATGCTAATCTATTGTGCTTGGTCAAGATGTATGTCCAGCATGATTTGATTTAAGATCTATGCCCTTAGTACTATATGAATTGAATTAAGACACAAAGGTCTATATATGCACAAATCTAATTTATGTAATTGGGGAGAGAGAGAGAGAGAGGTCCTCTCTCTCTCTATCCATATCTCTCTATCTCTATCTCTCTATCCCTCTCCCTCTCCCTCTGTCCATCTCTCCCTCACTTTCCCCCTTTATCTCTCTATTTCTCCCTCTCCCCTTGTATATCTCTCTATATATTTATCTCTCCACCTCTCTATTTGTTTCTTTTTTCTTCCAGTATTGACTATAGTATTGGTGTATATCTATCATGGACTTAAATTCCCCACTATCTTGTTGCATGACCATATTAAAACCTTAAAACTCTTTCTTATTGGTTGCATAATTATATTTTATCATAAAAACTATATGTAGATTTGAAATAAAGGAGTAAGAGAATTGAACATTTGGTTTCTATTTCTATAAAGAAATAATGCAAGTACGTTATGGCTCGATAGTGACCGAGACTAGGCTCAGTATCTACTGAGCCTTAACGCGAGTGCATTATAACATGCTCGTATTATATCTTGTTAGGACCAAAAAGTGGGTTTATCCACCTTTTGGTCCCCCATATTTATACACACACCCTAGTCAAACGTACCATAATGATGGTTGAGGGATGTTTGATGTGAGCCTATAGGATAACTAGTGCTAGCATGCTCTTGTTTTATAGGATCTTGATGGCTACAAGCTTTCATGGATCTATGATGTAAACTTGGGGAGAATATGCTCATAGCACTGGCATCAAGATAGGTAGTATCATGCTCAACTCTAGCCAAATCATAAGATTCATTAGGATATGTTAATGGACTAGGTTGGTATGATAGTGATATTGGTTGAATTGGAGGTATGGTTTGAGGAATAGTGTTTGACATAGATGTTTTAACTTCCATAATGAATTTGTCAAACTAGGTCATGATGCTTGTATGTGGGTGTCAGATTAGGATTAGGCTTAGATGGGGATTTGGATTTGATAGAGATGGAGTTCGATGATGAAGGATGATGGACAAACTTGATGTGGGTCAGGGATCAAATGTCAAGACCTTAGGATAATTTTATTTGATTGAATGAGTGATGATTCTCTATACTTAAGATAGGCAAAGTTCTTAAGCAAGAGTTGGTTGGGTTTGATTTCTACTTAAGATAGGAAAAGTTCTTAAGAAGGAATTGATTGGGTTTGATGACTATACTTAAGATAGGAAATGTTCTTAAGAAAGTTTGGATTGAGGATGATGGGATGAAGGATCAAAACTTGACCTTAGGAAATTTTACAAACAATAGATTTCACAGTACATGTACAACTTTGCAAAGGATTTGGATTTTGGATTAGTGAAGTGCACATGTTTCAACAAATGAACACACACACACACAACAAACAAAATAACACCCTAGATTATTCAAGTGGGAGTGTTAAACCTTGTGGACTCACAATATACTATCTATCTAGTGATGAATAGCTAGGGATAGCCACATACACATGAAATTCCTTACCTTGGAGGCAAAAGCCTTATCCAAAGTGAGCTCTATCTCTCCCACTAGAAAGTACGCATGAGTATCTTCTCCCTCAACAGTGATGCACCTCAAGGAATAATGGTCAAAAGGTCTTAACTAGGCCTACACAAGATCACTAGGGGAGTTTGTGATATACACTAGGTATTTTGAGGCTTAATTCTGCAGGCACTAATCTGTCTACAAGCATGGGACCAAAGCATAATATTGGATGATCCCTTTACCTTATGTCTTGAATCACCAGGGGCCCCAAGTCTGTGCCAAATATGACAATGACTAGATTAAGGTACAACTTTCACACTTCCCCTTAATATACCCCATCAAAACATGTGGTTGAGGTCGCTCCTTTGGGGTGATGTGTCGCCAAGGTAGGCCTCCTAAAGGGAAAGGTTGATGTTAGATGTTTTTGATCTCTAGGATCGCACTAAGTGCAAGGAGAGAGAATACACATGCTAACACACCTTGGGTGACAAAAAGTGAACCAAGAGATGTCTTGATCACCAAGATCACCTTGAGGTGTGAGGGGAGAGCATACACACCCACACACACTTGATCCACACAAGCAAGATTAATTAACCTTAAAAATCAATGTGTATTGTGAAAACAAATGTGTTCAAAGGGTGTTGTTGATTCCTAAGATTATTTTTCAACGTGAGGGAAGAGCATACACACACCTTAAGACACAACCAAACTCACCAAAAAAAGAAAACACAAGTGATTTGTTGAATGATAAATTTTTGACAAGTGAACTTGCACCACACTTGTTAGTAGTTTGAGAAATTTTAGCCTTTGACAAGTGTAAATCTACAAACAAATGTTATATCAAAAAAAGTTAAATATGCAAAAATAAGAAATAATAGTCAAGATACAATAGATTAGATGACACCAATAAATTTTTCATGATTTTATATGCAATTTAAAAAAAAATCATTGAATTATGATTTTAATATGCAAAAGTTATGCTCA
This sequence comes from Cunninghamia lanceolata, assembly GCA_027924645.1. Lineage (NCBI taxonomy): Eukaryota > Viridiplantae > Streptophyta > Pinopsida > Cupressales > Cupressaceae > Cunninghamia > Cunninghamia lanceolata. The sequence goes on from BSBN01000213.1 coordinate 20,705,847, forward strand.
ATTGAAGTTTGCAAAGAGTGTTAAGATTGAAAAATAAACCTCTAAAAAAAAGAAAATAATATCATACAAAAGTAAAATAGATATGACCAAGAGATCCCTAATATTTTTCTAATCAATTTAAAAAGAAAGTTTGCTAAAATTGGATTTCATAGACAAAAGTTATGCCATAAACAAGGGTTTGACAAAAATATATATATTTAAAAAAAAAATCCATTTCTACCATAAATCTGAAAAAAGAATGATATAGAAAATTGGATTTAGATATTTCTATCCACCTATGAAAAATAGAATGTGATTTTTCTACCTAGATTGCAAGATATGAATATTTTTTCAAAAGTCGTGGGTCAAAAATTTCTAAAAAATCAGAATTGCAATGTCAACTTCAAATCATCATAACTCCTTCAATACTAATCCAAATCTTTAATGTGACCACTTTTTGGAAATCTCTCGAATCTTCTTTCCAATGAATCCAAGATATCATTTTTTCAAGACTTGTGTGAGACACAAAACTCTCTGCAACAAATTTGGCCCTAAATGAAGAAAATCAGCAATATCAAAAAATCCTCAACCTACAAAACCAAGGTTTAGACAAGGGACAAGGTCCCACCGGATGTGCCAAAATGAAGACAAGAAAATGAGATGAGGAAAATAACACAAAGATAATGCAAATACACAATAGCTTTACCTCAAATCACTCTTTCTCCTCTGATAGAGCAAAAGTAGAGTGCATCCTTGCTCCACTTAATTTGCTCTTGATAATGCTTGCTTGATAATAAACTATTTTGATATGTTGATTCCTCACCTTGGCAACATAACTTTACATTTCAATGCTCTTGATCATTATGACTTGATTGAGACTTGATTTATAGATTTTTGAGTGATAGGATGGATGACTAAGATTTTATTAGAAATAGATGGCTAGGATTTGATGAGACAACTTTAGGGCAACAAAGGAGACTTCTAGGTCATGTCCTTATGGGGAGATTGAAGATGAATGAATGGACAAGATTGAGTGAGAGGAAACCAGGGCAAGGATGGAGGCTTCTAGAGTTTATCCTTATGTGAATGGCTAGGATTAAGAGGTGTAGTATAAGATGGATTGAGGAGATGTAAATTTAGTTTGACTTTTGTGCAAGTGTCCATGTTTAATGAACTTGGCTAACCAACTTTAGTTGGACATGCGACTCTTATTTATTATTTGTGGTAAGTGGATGAGGATTAGGACAAGTGAAAAATAATTAATCAAATAATAAAACTATTTAATTAATTGTTGGACAAGGATGATGTAGGAAAGATTAAATTAATTAAATAAATATAATTTATTTAATTAATTTGACTAAAGGGGGAAATGGATTAAATTAATTAAATAAATATAATTTATTTAATTAACTGGATAATGGAAGGGGACATGAAGGGGTCCTAGGATGATTGTGTCGCAAGGTGCCACAAGGTGGTGAAAGTGGTCTCAGGAAGGTGTCCAAAGTGATGTTAGAGGTGTTGTAAGGATATGGTAAGGATGAGATTTTAAGGGCAGAAGATATCATTCAAAGGGATCCTAGCAAGATAGACATGTGGAAAAATTAGGGAAATAAGACAGACTCAGAAAACTTCAAGTCAAGAAGGCTCAAGGAGCTAGAATCAGAGCTAATTGAATTGGTTGGAAGAAGGAGTCAGAGGCACAAAATACTTCTTTGAGCTATTAAAGTATAAAAATCTCAAAGAAAAAATAGAACCCATCTTAGAGGTGGGGGTATGGCATCACAATGATGAGGAGATAAAGGAAGTTTATAGGAGATTCTATGAGAATTTGTTTAAATCAGAAGATAATAAGAAGGGATGTAAGGAAGCACAGGAGCTTTGTATGACAATATATAAAAAAAATTGATGCAGAAATGGGGAAAAAAATAGAAGTTGTGATAACAAAGAAAGAGATTGAAGAAGCAATCAAATCTATAGAGAATGGAAAATCACCAGGTGTGGATGGACTGCTAGTGGAGTTTTACAAAGCAAATTTAATTTGGGTGGTAGATGATTTGTATGAAGTGTATCAAGATGTTGTGAACAATGGGACTTTGGGAAAGGAACTAAACAGGGAGATTATTAAACTATTGCCTAAAGAAGGTGATAAAAAAACATTAGAAATTGGAGACCTATCACTTTATTGAATGTTTCATATAAGATCATAGCTAAAGTGTTAGTTTTGAGACTAAACGACATACTATCCAAAATCATCAATCATACCCAAACTGGGTTTATTAAGGGTAGATATATTTTGGAGAACTTAATTACAAGCTAGGAATCCTTACACTGGGCAAAGGAAACTAATCAAATGGAAAGTATTCTACTCTTAGATTTTGAAAAGGCCTATGATAGGATTGATTGGTCATTTGTATTAATGATGTTAAAAACTATTGGTTTTCCTGAATATTACTGAGTTGGTTAAAATGTTGTTCAGAGATGCATCTTCTCAAGTTGAAGTTAATGGTTGATTGTCTAAACCATTTCTTATGGGGAGATCTATTAGGCAAGGATGCCCACTTGCACCAGCTCTATTTGTTATTGCCTCAAAAGTGCTTTACTATTTGTTGAGAACAAATGTTATGGAGGGAGAGGTAAAAGGCATTCTATTACCAAATGATGATATACTTTTGAATGTTCAATTTGTTGATGATATAGCTTTATTCCCAACAATTGAGAAAGACAATGTTACAAATATGGAAGTTAGACTAGATGTTTTCTGCCTTGCTTCAATAGCAAAAATATCTGCTTCTAAGTCCATTTTGCCAAGCTGGGATGAAGATACACTTGACTGGTTAGATAGGACTAAGTGGAATTGGGGGGTCCTCATAAGCAGGTACAATTTCTGGGTATTCCTTTTGCTATCAGTCCTTCTTTGAAAAATATGTGGGAATGGCTATACTCTAAAATAGAGAGGAAACTGAATAGTTGGAATAGAAACTTCTTATCCCTGGCTAGGAGAGTTCAAATGTGTCAAAAGATTATTTCATCTTCTTCCATCTCATATGCTTCAATGTGGTTTTTTCATAACTATCAGTCTGATATCATTCAAAAGGTGGTTAGATAGTTTCTTTGGTCTGATGGCAAAAAGAACAAGAAGAGACACTCTGTCAAATGGGAGTGGTGTTTTTTGGGGAAGGATTAAGGGGGTTTGGGACTTAAGGACCTAAGAGTCTAGGGTGTAGCTTTGGCTACAAAATAGATTATCAGATCCTTGGAAGGCAATGAGCCCTGGAAAATCTCGGTTAAAAACAATATTGAAAATGTTGTGTCTTTTAAAGCAAAAACTTGGAAAGGTTTGCATTGGTAGGATGTCTTATTCAGGGCATTTAAAGCTAAACCTATGGGACCTACTATCTTTATTAATATTTGGAATGCTTGGGAACAAGTAAAAATAATCATTAACAATAGAGAATCATTTGATTTGAGAAACAAGGTGGTATTGTGGCATAGGTCCATCTAGTGGAATGTTGTTCATAAAGTAAATCTTTAGCATTGCTACAAGGATGTTCTACAAAAAAATGGAATGAACATGGGTTGTCTGTATTTAAAGATTTGATAGAGAGGAACAATCTGAAAACCTGGTTGCAAATTAAAGAGGAATTTGGGTTGACTGAAACACATAAGAGAACTTTCTCTACTCTGTGTAAGGCCTTCTTATGTAAGCTTTCTCAAGATATAACTGTTCTTGGGGAAGAGTGCATAGAGAAGGTAACTTGGAAAGATGGTACTAAATTTCTGGCAACAAACTCTAAAAGAATATATAAGATGTTGACTAACCCTTAGGCGGTATTCAAGCATATAAACATTATATGGAATTTTACAATAAATCAAAAATTATTGTCCAAAGCCTTCACTATTTTATGGTTTAGAAACATTGAACCCAAAAGAAGTTGTTTTAGATGGCTTCTTATATTGAAAAAACTGGCTTTAGGTTTTGACAATAGTGTTTGTTCTATGTGTTAAGTTATTGAAACTTGTCAACATGTGTTCTTTTATTGTGAGTATGCTAAATCCATTTGGTCTATTTTTATGGTAAATATAGCTAATTGGAGTCCTAGGAACTGTATCAATTGGAAGGAGATTCTATGTGGTTTTATTAGTGGTATGAATGGAAAAGCTAACAAATTTTGGTTAGTTTTATCAATTGAGATCTTATGGTTTATGTAGAAGATGAGGAATGAAGAGAGGTTCCAAGGAAAGAAGAGATTACTCATTGAGATAACTAATAAACTCACCAGATTTAAAATGATTAAACAAGTTTTCATGACATTGGAGCTGCCAGTTGACAAATTCATGGAGATCATGAATGGAGGCGCAATGATATACAAGGAGGACATCAATAAAGCAGACTTTTGGCCACATGGTCTAAGGAAGGTAAATGAGAAATTCCATAGTGAATATCTTGACTTTTAGAATTTATACTATAAGCAACATCAAATTAAGAAACTAAGGAATGAAACACAGAAATACTTTGAGATTGCCTTTCAAAGTTATAGTGTTAACATCAGTTAGTTAAGAATCTCTCCTCCTATTGGTAGATTCAAAGGAATATATTCTTACAAAATCAGTGACAATAGAGCCTATGTAATGACACATAGAAAGAGTCAATAGGATTATCAACTAAAAGACAACAAAGGAGAAATGAAGACAGATGAAGGGTACGTTGGAATAGATTAGGATGACAGCTATGAGGAAGAGGAAGGACATAATGAGGAACAACAAGACAAGATATCAGAGATGCAAGTAGATATGATGGATACAAACAGGGATGACACTAATGCAGATGATACAGACACTAAGGCAGCTAGAATAGACAGGGGGTGCAACCACAATAATGGGTTACACTTTCTGGGACATCCTGATTTTTGTTGAAATCACATATTTTTAGAAAATATAATGATTTAAGCATTGAAAGGTTCCATTTAAAGGATTTTAATTGAAGAGGGTTTGATCAAACCCCCTTAGATTCAAACCCCCTTGGATAGAACCCCACTAGTTTTAAACTATACCTATAATGGAGTCTCCTCTACACCTATCAAAATGTTGATAAAAAACTACTCTTGATTTACCTTTTGGGGGATCCAATGAATTCATTTAAAATTTATGTTTGGTAAGTATGTAGTCCTTATTATAAGCTTCCCAAAAAGTATAATTTTAAATATATTTAATTTGATTATTATATTTATTTTTTATTTCTTGTGAATGTAGGTTTTTCACCAAACATCAAGTTCTCTATTCTACACACATGGAAAATTAGTAAATTAGTGAAATTTTTTTTGAAAAATATCTATGCCCTAGGTATTGTTGTCCTTGTTTCAACAAAAAAAAAATGAATTTCGATACATAAAGAAAAAGTTATGTTTTACGGAATACGCCTATGTCTAAATTATAATTGGTTTGACTTCAAAACTTAATTAAAAAAATTCAGCAAAACATTATGAAACCAAATGCATGCCCTATATATCGGTCTTACCAATCTAAATACAAAAGAATCAGAATTTTATCTTTTGTAGAAAACAAGTTATGTGCTACATAATACACATCACTTTAAAAAAAATTTGTTTACTATTAAAAACTAGTTATCAAAGGAGATGCAAAAAAATTTACAATTTAACTCCAAATGTTTTAAAATATATATATTTAGAATCTACAAACAAAATCTCACAAATCACTAGTTCGCATCATCTTCAAATTCCTAACAATTTAGCGGCTATAGGTGTCAGAAAGTGAAGATTTAGTTCAAAATGTTGATTTCAATGTCAAGTTTGGCCAAAAAGTGTAACCCATTAGTGGGATGACCTAGGGTTGATATGGAACAGTAGAGATGGAGAAAAAGAGAGAATTCAAAAATATAATGATATTTTAATGTAATTAAAGACAATATATATGTTTATGAGTATATACATTGATACTCTGATATGATGACACTATATATAGTCATGTTTTGTTTAGTGATCCTATTATGATCTAAATAGATATTATGTAATAGGTCCTGTATTTTTGGATTGGATAGTACAGTACTAGACTGAAGTTGAAGTGGTCTTCTTGACCACTATAATTTTGTAAGTTATTATTTTGATGAATATATTAGTATCAGATCTTCAATCCAAAAAAAATCTAGTAACAATGTCCTCTAGGAAATTGATAATGACATCTTCAGTGGCCTCTTTCAACGCTATTGCTTTAGTCTACTTGGTGAAATAATCTATGGGTATGAGAATCTGTTTATGTCCTACACTTGAGGTTGGATTAATCATCCCAATAAAGTTTAAACCCCATTAGGAAAATGGTTCTTCCACTAGTAGTATCGACCTCAAAGGAAGTTTGACATTTCTCCTTTTCAAGTGTAAAGATGACATTGTTGGCATTTTCTAACCCATTTATGGAAATCCAAAAAACATTGAGGGATAGTAGTACCCTATGTGGGATATTTCCAATGTATTGTTGGAGTTGAGAAGTGTCCTCCTAACATCCCTTGATGAAATTTATGCAACAAACCTTCAATTTATCTCCCAATAATACACCGAAGAAAAACCCCATTAAAACTTCTTTTAAACAAAACTCCATCAATTAACAAAGATGAAGTTCCTTGTAGTCGATAATCCCTTTTCTTGGAAGGAGGCAAGCCTTCTAGGTATTTCCAATTTATATAAACTAGACTCTTTCATCAATCCGTGTTTTTTACTATTTTCCTTCAATTATTAAGACCGCTTGTGGCTCTGTGTTCTCTTCGCTTTGCAATTTAACATCTTTGGCTATATGTTGGCATAATTCTATCCCTTTCACCAACTTGGTGGGTTTGATTTTCATATCATACTCCATGATTTTCATGATCCAATTGCCCTTTTTTTACTTATTTCTCCCTCCATGATATATTTTCTAATGTCAAGGTAGACAAAAAATGTTGGAACTTTATTACCTGATATAATGTGTCTAAATTTCTTCAATCCCTTAACTAAAGCATATGTTTTTTTTTCAATAAAATTTTACTTTGGTCCATGTTTTGTAAGGTTCCTTGAACTAAAAGCAATATGGTGCTCTCCTTTCTTGGTACCATCCTTTTGAGTCAAAACTATTGTTATGTTGTGATCTCCACTGAAGACATACATAATGAAATCTTTTGAAAAATTAGGATTTACCAATGCTAGAGCTATTGAAATTGCATGTTTGATCTTCTTGAAAGATTCTCTTCCCTCTGCAATCCATTTAAACTCCTTATCCTTTTTAAGCATAAGGGTTATGGGTCTCAATAAACCAATAAAATCAAAGATAAATATTCCTACAAAATTAATCTTCCCATGAAAAGATTGAAATATTTTTTTATTAACTAGTAAGGATAGCTCCATAATGGCTTGCACCCTATCTAGATCAATGGAAATCCCTTCTTTTGATACAACATGTCCAACAAGGTAAACTTTAAGAACTGGACCCTAGAAAAATCTATATAAATCCTGCTGAATCGCCTATGTTGCGATATAATCATCTTCGTGATTTGTTCCAAAAATTGAAAATAAGTCATAGAGAGGGTGGCTATTTTATGTTAGAATATAATTTTAAAAATAAATTGTGAGCGATTTGAAACTCAAATTTCATTATTTTTTAAAATCAAATTGGTGAATGAGGACCTAAATTTTCCATAAAATATTAATTTAGTTGGTGAAATAAGGCTAAATTTTTGCTAATTTTTTAATTGAGGTAGCGAATATAGGTCAGATTTCTCATAATCTTTTAATTGAGGTGGTGAATTAATCTTGAATTGCTAACAAATTTTTAATTGAGGTGACAAATTAACACCTATTTTAATATATTTTTTAATCATGGTGGCAAATTAAAACCTAATGTAATATAAATTTTTAATTCTGGTATTGTACTTCTGGTTTCTAATTAATACTGAATTAATACTGATTTGAAAGTTGTGTGCGCATATCTTGCATCACATTAGTGTGATACTTTTTTTGAAAAGACCTAGGAGCATGTCATCAATTTTTATAATTAATTTAAGAGAACTTTAAAGAAAAGCTATACCATACTACCATCCTGAGATCGTCATCTATAACATTTGAATTTAATTTTGCACACTAGAACCATATGTGTGAATGGTTTTTGAGATACGTACAAATAATATTTGGACATTTGTAATATTATGTCGAAGCTGAAAGGCCATCCTTTCACTCAAAGTATCACATGGATGCGATTACTATATTCATATTCACTTTCTTCAATTTAAATAGAACATCCATTTAATTTAGCTTTAAATTACATAAATGAGGACGTATTTAATTGCACACTTGACCAACCATTATAATATTCCTCTACTATCTTCATCTTGTGGAAATCTTATTGATCTCTCCAAATCTTGGCCTACGAGATCACATAACCTCTCTTCTTTCATTTTAATCATAGAGAGGTAGCTTTCTGTGGACCAGTCTTGCAAAGCAGGTTAAACATTATCTTCAATTTACCCTCAGGTGAGGTAAAGGTCACCATTAATGAAGTCATTAGAATCAACTACTTGGAACTTGATATCAAGAGTTAGGTCAATTCTAAGGTAGCATCTTATTTCTTATCAAATTTCCTATTGGTTACACAATCCACAACATCAATGGTATTGGTGGCAAAAATGTTTGTCTGACCATAGTTTAGAGTTGGGTTGCCTACAATGGCAACAATGGACTGACACTTCCCACATGATACTTTACCAATTGTTGGAGATGAGTTTAGAGGTGTCGCTTCTATGGGAGCACTCAGGGAGCTAGAGAATAAAATGATGAGGCTTTTACATAATCTTCAAACACTTTGGGAATTTGTACTTATTGGTAATTTAGGAATTACTGCTATGGGAGTTATGGGTATTTGGATGAAATGAGAACTTCTTCCATTAGTTCTCATCCCTTTGTAGACAAAGTTCAATTCAAGCGCACCTATTAGGTGGCACTATTTCTTTTAGGTTTATCCCAAAATGCCAACCACAACAAAGGCTAGAGGAAGGTTACTAAGATAGTTTTTAGTAATTAGTGTATAATTTTGTAAATATTATAGTAAATACTATTATTTTTTGTAAACCATTTAGTAGTTTTAAGATCTTTACTTCAAAAAACAAGGAACTTCAAGTTTGTCTTAAACTCATGTAATCATTTTTTGAAGCTCAAATATAATACAACTATACATGTTATTTTAACATATTTATTTACGTTCACCTCTTTGAAACAATGATTGAATTTGAATTATAGTTATTTTAATATAGTTATTAGTCCCACCAACTGACATGTCACCTTCATTGGTCAATGGCATTGCTCAACTATGCCAACTTAGCATTTGATTTACCTTAAATAGACATAGTATAAAGATAATTTATTATATTTTAATGCGGTTAAAACTTAAATTGCAATTTCCCTATCAGTTTTCATTCCTACACATTTGATGGATGATGTGCCAGCTGTACATTCCACGATCGAGGACACATCAACCCTTCGATCAATCGACCAATGACACTACATCCTACCTTGACCAACATCTATTTTTACTTTAACTCTCATATGCCATTGATGTGGTTAAATGGTTTGATCCAATGGGGTGAGATTAATACAAGGTTTGAATAAGATGACATGTAAGATCTTCTTAGAATAAGATCTGGTTGAAATAATTACCAAAAAAAAATGTAATCACCTAAATAAATGCATGCACACTCAGAAAATCAGCCAATGGCGCTGTGAGCCATAGCTTGCCTCAATGAATGTATTTTTTACGTCTAGCAATGCTTATCATTGATGAGGTTAAATAGTTTGATCCGACGGAGCAGGATCAATAAAGGATGGGAATTAAATTACATGAAAGATCTTCATGTAATAATCAATTATGCATAAGACTACATAAAATGACAATGACATCAAAGGCCCCAAGAATTGATTACACACACATTATCTAGTTGACCTATTGGCCAATTGCATGGCTGCCTACCTTCACTGATGTATGTTTTTACTACTAGCAACACATGCCATTGATGATTTTAAATACTTTGATCCAACAAAGTGAGATGAATATAAGATGGGAATTAATTGAGATGTATGATGTTCTCGCAACAATCAAAGATTTTCTCAGAGTAATTACCCAAAAAGAATGTAATTATCAAGAAAATGACGGTGAGGCTGAAGGCCACTCCAATTGAGCATTAAATGACATCTAAGATATTCTTGAAATGTAACCAATGGTGATTAATAAATGCATATAGAATATAAGAATTACATATTTACTTTCAATTTTCATTATAATAAAAAATTGCTTGTGAGACATTAATTGAATAGCATTATAGGTAGACAAGTGGAAATTTTTAACAAATAATGAGCACATATGTACTTCAACTTGCCTAGTTTGACACTCAATTGAGCCTCCATTAATACTCAACACAAATAAATGCATAAGCCCATTTAATTTTATGTTTATCTCGTAGCATCCTGCAAAACATGGTAATTTTACCATTACAGTTTACAGTCTGTAGCATACATGTAAGAAGAGACTTTGAAAACAAGTTTAAAACCTCAGGTATTCTTGTAGCAGTCTAGATAAGAAACAGTTGTAAGAAGTAATGTCATTTACCATAGAAGCTATGCAAAGAAGGTAATTCAACTTGTGTTTGAATTTTTCATTAAATAGTCAAGTTCAACAATTATTTTTAACGATAATCCAAAATATCTTTTTATTTATAATAGTTTATTTGCACTACCTTTCTAGGGCACATAGCTTTTTATCTATTGCCAGGTTTTCTCTGCAGTGATATATTATGTCAAGAGTTAGCAGTTTTGGCTTTGGCCAATGAGTTGTACTACTACGGTTGGTCATTTCAGTTCAACGTATTAGACCCTGGACGAGATAAACTTAGAATTGAAATTGATGTGTGGATGAAGTGGTGTAATGTGAGTGATAATAACAATTAGAAAGAGTTGATAAATTTAATCCTTGTTTTCTGACCTCATTGTTACCCTTATTTGGTGCTATGTTGTACATATACTTCAAAATTCAATAGGATGCTAATCACTGACATTATGAGTGACATTGTTCTTGGATATGCCATGGAAAGGTTCCCCATCAACCAACTCATTTTGGTTTACACTGAAGAGTTTTTAAGACATCACATAATTCATAGACGATAAAGATTTTGGAGGACAAGGGAAAGGTTGAACTATTCTTGAAGGATGTTTAACTTTAGAAACCTTTGCATGTTTTAAAATTTTTCCTATAGCATGATTTGAAGCCGAAGGATACACTATTCTAGGTTTCAAAGTTGTATGTAAGTGTAGTAGTGTAGCTTGTTACTATTTTTTGTGACAAATGGAAAGAACTATTAACGAGTAGAGGGTATAACTTGTTTTTGATATTTTGTGAGAAATGTAAATAATGAGTTTAGGGTTTTCTAGCATTTATCGTCAAAATAATTTAAGCAATATGGTTTTGTGGCTTTAAATTATTCAACAAGTTTGAGAAATTGAGACAAATGTAAATGCCCATTTCATTTTCTTTTATTGTTTTGTTTAAAATCACAAATACATTTCAATCTTTATAAATAATAAATCTATTCCAAGATTATCTTAAGTATGTGTGCAATATATTATTATGAAATGTATAGAGACTACAATTCAAAGATAAGTGCTACAAATTTGACTTTAATCTCTCTAACCTTCTCAAAATGCCCTATCTACAACAAAAAATTATCTTGAAAACTTGGGCCTGATGACAAATTCAGTTAGTTGGTGAGGTAATGGATGAGACTTTCCTTTAGGGTGGTGATAACCCCTATCTTCTATGTATCTTGTCATGCTATGGATAATCTTCCCTATATCTACATTTGGTTGGGTTTCTTTCCATCCTAACACATATGTCCAAATGATTGAAGGGTACCACTTCAAGCCAATCCACTAGATACCCTTCTTGTTCATACCCCTTATATATTGTCTTGCCCTTGTAATAGCTAGCTAAAAATTTGGATAACCCAAGGGCTCTATGTGAGCTCATCCCATCGATCCTTACAATTGTCTCTACTATTTGTTGTATGTAGTAACAATCCTTTAGCTACCTCAACCAATTTATCCTTAACACTCTGCATCATCTTGGTGCAGGAGCACCTACCTGACAGCTGGCCTTCATGAGGCAGTTAGTTGTTTTAGGTCTTGTTTATGTTTCCAAGAAGGTCTGATAAGACCAAATGCATGTAATAAGGTCATGCTGATCATGATAAGATCATGCTGACCATGCTTTTACTATTTTTAGGAAGTTTGTTAGAACAGCTATCATGATGTATGTTCGGTTGGACCTCCCAGCCGCCTGGAGAGTTCCCAGCCGCTTGGAGTCGGGTCAGTAGTACTCGTAGGAAAATCTATTTAAGCAGGAGGATCGGTTGATATTGCATATATCATCGATCAGACTTTGCGAGAGTGAGATAGAGAGAGAAACTGATCATTGTAATTGCATCTGTTGAAATCAATAAGAGATCCTGTTTTGTTCATTTTCTGCTTTGGTCTCCACTGTGTGATTGTATTGCTGGTTTAGGTGGTTTCATGGATTCACTGATCCATTCCACCGGTTGATTCGTCTGATCGGTGGAATGGTTATGTACAGTAGGGTAGGTGTTAGTTTGTTTGTTTGCATGCAGGTGTGCAGGATCGCAGCTGAAAGGTGTTGAAGACCCTAGCATGGGCATGTGCTAGGTCGAACTGATAAAGTGTGGAAGATCACCCTGAGAGTGGATCGGGTCGTCCCTGGAGGATCGGCGAAGTGAAATTTCGCTAAGGTTGAAAATTCGTTAAAACGGCATCATCAGGATATTTCTGCTTATATCCTGCAGTCGCGTTGGGCATCGTCAACCGGATAAGTGGAGGAGAGCATGATGCAATTGAGTGCATGAAGTGAATGTGCGTCGGGGTGATCATCATCAGGAGGGCCGAGGAGGAGCGTATCGGCTTAAGGAAGAAGATCGGGTTGATCGCGGGCCGAAAAAGCTAAGTTTGGCCAACATCAGGATATGACGTCATCATCATCAGGATATACGTCATCAGGATATTTCAGAACAGCAGGATATTGAGGAGCTGCGGGTGACGTCATCGTCATCAGGATATACATCATCAGGATATCAGGTGACGTCAGCATCAAAGGGACGGTGCGAGGAGTTAAGGTTCGTCATCATCAGGATAAACGGAGGGAACCGGATGTTCTTTATCCTGTTGATTATCATGATGTTGAATATCATGATGCTGAAGATAGTGAAGGCGGAAGTTGTCGCTGAAGTGAACAGTGGACGTCAGGAGGATGTTCGCGCTGGTCGAACATGATGATGCTGTCGATAATCGAGTAAGGTGATGCTGTTGGAAGGCGAAAGTGCGAAGGTTTGTCTGCAGGAGGATATCGGTCGGCAGGTGAAATATGATGATGATGCTGACAGTGTTAAGCAAAATATGATGATGATGGTGATGATGATGATGATGATGGGCTGCAGACGTCCATGCTGTATTGTAAGGTTATAGTGTGGATGCCTCTGCATCACATCTCCATGGTTTCTTATTAGTTGTAAATATGTATAGATTATGGAACACTTACCTCACCAAAATATGTTCCCCTCTTATCATAATTTCTACATCTCTCTCCATGTTGGCATACCTCTTCTTCTCCAACCTCTTTCTATTTGTCCTTGGATAAAAGAACAAAATGCTCTTAACTGAACATCTCCCACTTAAGGATTGGGATTCCAGTCTTTATCATCAAATAAAATAAATTCATGCAAATACAACTCACATAGCATATTCTTTTCTATCTCAACTTCACTTCCTAAATAAGATTCACAAAATGCTACAAGTGTATCCAAGTTTTCTGATGATCCTTCAATCACCATGTTTACCTGTAGCTTGTGAAACTGTTCTTATAACCACAATGCATGCACTCTTGTAGGGGACTACACTTTACCATTTTACTCGCAAGAATTGAAATTAATTGAATTCTATCCCTCAAAACCCTATTTTCCTCATTCATCTTTTCATTTTCTATGTTTTCCTTTCTCAATTGTTGCAATTTCTTCTTTTGATTGGTATATGTAATGAACCAATCATTTTTAAATTTATCCAATTTTCTCTCATGTTCCTTTACAAGATGTGTTTCTTTATCCTTTACCTGCATTATAGTAACTTCTAATTTTGTAACTTTGTTTTTAAGTGTCGTTATCCCATCTTCTTGTTTCTTGATCAACTCATGGGCTTGCTCTAACTCCATCAAACCTATAGCAGACTCATTCAACCCTACTATAGGCCCATTTTGTTCAATATCTTTAGTAACAATATCAACAAGTTCTTCTCCTTGTTCTACCATAACGACCTTTGCTATAGGTATCAGTAATTTAGGTTCTCTTAGAGCAAAGACTTCTACTATAGGCATTTCTGCTGCAAGATTCTCTATCACAAAAATTTTAGCTACAAGTGAGCTCTCTTCCGTTTAGTGCTCCATGACATTGTGACCTCCAAAATCTCCATCTCTGAATCAGATTGAGCTTGTTTCTCTAATCATGTAGCATTTTTACTAGCCAAGGCTGCTAAATTCTTAAGTTTCATAGATGACCTTACATTCAATTTTACTGTAGGGAGTTTTGCATGTTATTCATACCCATGTTTAGATTCTTCTGTACAAATATGTTGTCTCATTCACTTTTTAGTATATCATGTTGCAACTGTAGAGGGCTCTACTTTATCTCCTTGAGCCATACATATTGGAGGTATATTACTTGTTTTGATATGTGCATCATGGGAAAGGGTGCAATCATCTTCCTTGGCAACATCTTCTCCTTGTATGGCATGCGTTGCAACAAACACTTCCCAAGTTAATTGGGGTTGCCTTCATTTCAAGGCCTATATTACCACCAATTTAATTAACCCATGATGCACTAGATATTTGACTTTAGCATTTTGCACTTCTAGAGACATCTTTCTCAAGGATTTGAATAAAAAATAAGGAATGTTCATGATTCTTTGATGTCTCAAATGCACCATTAAACATAAATGAGAACTATAGATAAATGAGTACATTCCCTCACAAGTCACATATTGAATGAGAGCATACGCTACATTTGACCATAGCTCTGGTTGTAAGGTCTGCAAGATGCCTTGACCAAGCACCTTTTGAGTTCACTCTCCCAAGTTCAAAAACTCCTTGCAAATGCTTTCTAAATCTAGCCTACCAACAGGAAAATACTACTCCCCAATGTTAATCAACCCTGTAGCAACTGCAACCAAGTTCACATCAAAAGGAAAATCAATGCCCCTCGTTATGATTTTATCCTTCTGGCATCCCATGCTGAAATCCAAGGAAACTTGGTCATCAATCCTTGCAATCATTTGAAAAATTTAATCCTTGACCTGTTGCCTTAAAAATGAGATAAATGGCTGGCTTTTCCTAGAATTGGTCAACACCTTGTAGCTCTCTTCGATTATGTCCACTGCCTATTGTGTTCAAATCTCCAGCCCTTGGCACCTTGCCCTTTGCAACCCTACTTGCTCAATGTGGTTCCACACTATGTCATTGTTATTATTTGTTATTAGACACATTATAAATAAAAATAAGAAAAAGTGGCACATGTAAGGTGTCTACATTGGGATTGGACAACTGACAACTGTCGAACTAACTTAGTAACTTGACAAGACTGGTCATAAGTACATGGTACTTTCCCCAAAAGTTAAAGAGTTGCACAATCTTTTAAGAATTTATCTTGTAACCTCCAATTTTGCATCATACACGTGTTGATTGTTGAAGATTAAGTGTTATACCTCATTTAATATTGTGTTATGTGTGATCTATTCTTATATTCTCTTAATAACTCTCTGTTACCTTCTTCCCAATTTTTTAGAGGAGTTATGATAATCCATCATCACGGTTGACATTTGTAGCATAAGTTTCATTCTTTATGTTCATCTCAATGTTTTAAATCCTCCTAAATGGACCTTTATCATTTCACTATAAGTTAAACTACTGAATATTGTATAATTTTTTGGGGGTTTTAGATATTAAGGCTATTCATTGTTATATATTTTTATTTTTGATACTTTGGTTATACTCCAGTGGGGAGATATTTCATTGTAATCTAATGATACAATGTATTTTTGGTTCTTCAAGGAATTTTTAATATAATTATTAGTGTTTACACATGTTATCAAAAATAAAAAGAGAAATGAAGACATGCACAAATATAAATTATAATAATATTCATGCTAATTGATTATATTGACTATATTTTCAAAGGAAGAATGAGTTGGAAATTATAAAAAGCAAATACAAATTTCAAATTTTGGAGAAATTGTCCATAATAGAGTTTATTAATCAAGTTCATGAAATTTTCAAATAGCTAGGTTGCTTGTGTTTGACATTGGTTGGGAACCATCTTCTTGTTCTTCATCCTATGGTTCAATCGGCTCCTCTGAAACCCTATTTGAATTGTCTGGCTGGTCCACTTTTGACTAAGACAAAATATTTGCCACACCTCTTCTTTCACAAGTCAACTTCCAAATGGAAATAGCTTTGTCAAATGGAAATGTTTGTACATTGTATTTGGTTGTATAGAGCCTTAAACAATTCTCCAATTTGTTTTCAAGTTTGTTTCATAACTTTGACTTCAAACATGATAAGGTGTTGAAAACTGTTTCATACTCCACTGAACCCAAGATCATTGTTTGGCACAGATCTGTAAGTTTAAAATATTCTAAAATAGGATATCTTAGAACTTCACTCAAACTTAATTGTTTCCATAACCTAGTTATTGATCTACATTCCAAATGATGATCTAGCAAATTATATTGTTCAATCATTGTTGATGTGAACCGAGCGGATTGTTCTTCCAAATTTGTCCTATCTATTATTCCTTCTATATGTACTCTTTTTAGTTCTACCGTTCTACTATAATGATCGGCCAAGTACCTCACCCTGCCCTGAAAGTCCCATGGTGAACTAACAAAGCACACATTAATGGCATTCCAATATTAAGGATAAACTATAGCCACTACTTCCAAATGTTCATACCAAGGAAAGCACTCTCCTATCTTAAAATATAGACTTGTTGTAATTTCCTACAATGTATCCTTTACAGAAGACATGATATCTTTAAAATTCTCCCTTGTAACACTTTTTTGTCTGACCCGAGAGCTCCATCCAACTTTACTAAAGTAGTGTAATTCTCTCATATACCCATGCACTAATGCACATAAATCACCTACATCATTATACTCAAAAAAAAAATTTGGGTGTTCAATGTCCATCATTATTTGTCAGCTTACAAAATTTGGACCCATAAATGCTTTAGATTGATTGATATATAGATTATCTAGAGTAAGAAATACCATTTTCCATAGCTTTGAGTATTCTGAAATGTACATTGTTTAATCTTGTGCCTTCTTTGATAGAACATTCATTTCTTCCAACATGAGAATTATTTTAGATAGAGTCAATAGTATCTCGATGTCAGTGAATAGTGCCAATATATTTGCCTAATCTACACAGTATTCATAGAACATGCCCAACAATGACTGATACTTTTTAAATAATCTATTTGTCAGTCTGTGTAATGATATCCACCTAGTATCCACATCCTTAAGTAGCTTGTTACCTAGAGGAAGTCCTTTAGTAGATCTTTGATACTCTAAAAATCTTTTTGGACTTCTACAAAAATATGTATACACCTCACACACAAGATCTTCAACTTTAGAAATAGATTGAAACTGGATTACAATTTTAAAAACCAAATTCATTCTATGGGCCATGTAGTGAATATCAATCATGTACAATGAACATGATGTCTGTAAATTAACAATAAACCCATTTCTGTGACCCTGCATGACTGATGCCCCATCCACACCAATGCAAACCAGCTTCCTTGCAATCACCAAATACTTTAGGCCTCCAATATCCATCAAACTATTTTTGACTATTTCCATAAGGTTAGCATAGGTAGAATTTTCTTTCATTTTACAACCTACAAGTAGATGAGGTTAGTCAATATGATTTTCTACAATATAAACTTGCATACACACCCAAGAAGTATTTTCAATGGTCGTCACCTCATCTAGAGACAAGGAAAAGAAAGTTTCCTAACTCATTTTCTGCTTTATATCTTACTTCTCCACTATAGCTAGACACTGAACCCATTCCCAATCATTGTTGACAAACCAATGGGAGAGGGGAAAGTTAGGCACTCCAATAAATTGCATTAAATTCTTATATTATAGAAATTCTATCAGTGGCCAGCCTCTGTTTAAAATATGGAATATAATTGTGAGTTGTACAGTTTTGGATAAATGACTTGCTTCCATGACCTTCCCAAATAGAGTAGATATAGAACCTCCAACAAATGCAAGTCGTGCTTATGATTGCATATATTCTTTGTATTCGACTGCATTCTGAGTATGGGAGCATTCATCTTTCATTTTCTAGTGCATCACTAACTTCAACTCTCCATTTACATTTACCTCTTCATAAACTTTACCTACATGCTTTTTAATAGTGTCTAGTTTTAGTTGCAACATCTTGTATTTCTTTAACTTCCAGATGCAAATCTTATAGTAACATAGTTTTGGCAAATCCTCTCCATCTTCATTCTTCACAGTTTCAATGAACAAATACTTAGAAACCCATTCCAACTAAAAATTTCTTGACATGTCCCACTAACGTGCTTTACGTTTGTTTAAAAGGATTTCAAACTCAGGTTCACCACCATCAGTACCATGGATATTTCCCCCTGTGTGATCATCATCACATTATTCACACTTTCACTACCAGATTGAACCACATCATTGCTACCTCCTTCAAGATTCTCATTTGATGCCTCTTCATCCTTAAGGTCATTCTAATAGAATTCCTCAATCAGAGGTAAACTTTCCTCATTATTTTATCTTGATGGACCCTCACCTACTCCAGAATATCATTGATGTTGATTAAAATAGAACATTATGGTGGCCTTCTCTCTCTTTGATGGGGCTCCTCTCACTCTTTGATTTTCTAGATTTGAGGATGCCATCTTTCTCTGAAAGTGTTAACAAAGTGTTAAAGTAGTGTTCTAAAAGTTACAAATTCAAAATATTTGTGTTATGCATATGTGAATCACTACTAAATGAAATAAAGAAAATTGAATTACTTATAGAGAAAGTGAAGAAGACGACACATGTATTTTAATATATAATCACTATCACATAGAATCAAAGTAAATATAATTTAATCATTTACTTTTAATTAATATATTCCACTCACAACCAATTGCCACATCACCATTTCTTACCAATGGTGTGGCCTCCCGGTCTGACTATCTTCATTTTATGCTTGGAACAATGAGCACCATCGATGTGGTTTGATCGGCGATCGCATGCTACAAAATAAATAAACTTTTGGCATTTTTTAATACTACGAGCTCCTAAAAACTAATCAAAATTTAGGGAAGTAGTAATTAACAAAACAATATAATAATGAACATATGCTTATATAAAATAATTAAAAATATATAAGAAAGAACATTTAATTTAATATGAAATTACTATGGGACGCGACATCTGACACATCATGTTTTTCTAGCAAATGGCTGCCCCCCACTCTAGCCATCCTTATTTTCTCGTTGGAGACTCATAAGCTATTTATATAGTTTAATCCAATAGTTTTGAATAAATAAAACATGTGGCTATGGTTGATTAATATGAGTTAATTATGAATAGTTGGCACAAAGAAATCATTACAAGTGGGCCCAATAGCTACGACAAATACGCCGAATACTAGGGCCCGTTGATTGATACACCACCTTTTCTAGCTAGTGGTGCTATTTCTCACTTGCATAATATTCATTTCATCCTTTAATCCCAACTAGGCATTGATGTATCTTGATCCGACAACTGAAATAAATGAAATATGTTTGTTTAGATATACAGTATTTTAATAAATTTAGAAAGGTTAGCCCCAACACCTAAGACCTAGACACCTATAGCTTCTATGTATACACTTGTACGTATGACCTATACACCTATAGTGACGATTAATACCCCTAATACTATAGGCTTGGTGATGACACATCACCTTTTCTAGCCAATGATGTTGTCTATGATTTGTATAATCTTTGTTTCCACATTTGAGCTTCACAATGCATTGATGCAGTTTAATCTAACGACCCAGGGTAAATAAAAGATGTTTGTTTAGTACTATGGGAAGTTAATTAATTTATACAAGAAGGCCCTATATCTAAGACCCATACACTTGTAGCTATAACCTATACACCTTTAAATAGGACCTATACACCTAATACTGTGAGGCCAATGACTGACACATCACCTTTCCTAGCCAATGGCATTGTCTCTAGCTTGGATAACCTACACTTCTGCCTTTAAGGCATGGCAACCATTGATGTAGTTTGATCCCATGTCCTAACATAAATAAAACGTGTGGGTTTAGTACTACAAGATTTTAATAAATTTATACATGTGGACCCCAATAATGAATTCAAGTATGTGGACCTTTAAAATGAAATGATTGTGCCCCCAACTAACACGTAAGCTTTTCTAACCAAAGGTGATGCCTCCTTATCTTTGCATCATTTTTTTCTTCTTGCAGCTCCGCAAACCATTGATTTGGTTTGATTTGATGGTGTGGGTTAACTAAAATATGTGCCTTTCACCTTTCTATGGAAAGGAGGCAAGGGACATAGAGGAAAAACCATTGACATATATTTATTTGGAAGGAAATATAGCAGAGACCATTGATATAGTTTATGTAAAATTAAATAGAAAACTAACTTAAAAAATAAATATTTAAATAAATATCAACACATGCAAATATGTAGGACTGCAAGTGCAATGTGAAAAGTCTACTATTATAGAGATTAATCATACATTATACATGTTTAGTGTGAAATTGGATAGTTTGTTTAAGCTAGGTCAACTACCACAATTCCACTACTAAGCATTGGAAGGAAAAGGACTGAGCTTGTGGAGAAGCTTCTAATCACTTTGTCTATCCCTTATGCTCATGTGGTTATGAAACCTAAGGCCCTAATCAAGATTTTATCAAGTGTTTTCCTTTCAACCAAGTAAAACCCTAATTATGCCTTAAATCAAAAATATACAGAAACTGGTGAAACAACTGGCAAAACTGATCACAAAAGTGTAGAGATAGAATTTCAGAGACAGAGTACCCAGATTTTGAGGGCTACATGGACTAGGGCACCCGCTCCAGTGTCTTGAAAGTTTTCGCACAGGGAAATCTTCTGCACAGGGTGTCTAAGAATACTAAAAGGCTTCCAGATCCCAAAAATAACCCCTAGTTGGACTAGGGCCCCCGCTCCAATGTCCCGCAAGTCTCAGAATCCAAAAATCCAACAGTCTCTCATGACTGTACCTGTAATATCCTCCTTTCTGTAGCTTCTTTCAGTCGGAACCTGTGAAACACGATCTGCACCTACAAAAGAAGGAAGATGTTGCAGCTATATAGGAGCTTGCCTCAGTCAAGCCCTGTCTTTGGTACTTCTACCTCAACAATAGCCAGAGATAAAGATTTGCAAAAGTGTGTGCAAACCTAACAATGTGTGTATGCATAAAATCAAACCCTAGATGTCTCAATCAAGGGAAGATCAACAATTTGCTTTGCATCAATAAACACATACAACTTCACCTCAAGGAGATGAGATAAATGAAGACTTGCATGAAAAAGAAGGTGAATCAGTAATGTCTGTGGAGGAACTCCAAGCTTGCTATTGGAGGATCTCCAAGCTTGCTGTTGTAGGCTTCAACCCTTCTCCCGATCATGCAAAGGGTGTACAAACCCTAGGAAGAGCAAGATAAACTCAATATCTCGATTCCTAATCTCCATCCATTGTCTCCAAGATAGCAAATAAAGGCTACTTCAACAAGTCACTGATCTTCAATAGCAATTGCAACAAAGTTTTGGCATCAAGCTTGCATAAGAATTGTGTGATAAAATGATTTGCAAATATCTTTTTATATCTGGCTTTAGGGAATTCAAATTTTGAAATAACGTCTCGATATCGCGTGAAAACTGAGAATTTGAAAACGGAATCCTGAGGCACTCGGCGGGAACCGACACCCCATCAAAATTCAAAATCACATGAAATAGGGGAGGACTAGGGCACACGCACCCAAGTCCTAGCCCCCAATTTCAGCTCAGATCTACTTTTTTAGGGGTCCTAGGGACCTAAATCTCAAATCCCCTTTCTGGGTTCTATCAATAAGTTACCTCAAAAAGTGAACAAATTGCTCCTAGACTTAATCAATCAAGGTTTTAGGAAGGCCAGAAAAGAAAAGGTTGAAAGGTCACCAAGAGTAAGGAGCTAAATCGAGGGAAATTGTACCATTCCATACAGGAGGACAATTTCCAACATTACAATACAATACAAAATGCGATGCAAAATTGAAAATTAAAAAATATATTTTTGTTACTCACCAGAAATGGAAGAATGAAGTTGAGTTGCAACTTGTCTATTCCCCAACTTTTCAGTAGCTCACAACAAATTGATGAAATGCCAATCCACTCTCTAGAGGACTAGAAATTGCAAATTTGCAATGTAGGATGAAATGGGTGATTCCAAAATTGAATGTTGAAAGAGTGAATGGAGTATTATTTTGCATAAATACCACTCCATACTACATAGTCATACTACATTTTGCAATTGGCGATTAAACACATTAACCCTAAAAGACCTATAATTCTGAGGCAATGGGCCACACTTTATAAGAACCAATTATAATTTAATGGATTTAATAAATGTTTTCCCAAATATACCTATTATTGCATGGTGATATTACATGTTTCCTTAAATTCACAATAATATCATTAACAATTGCACCACCGTTTGCCCTTAATTGATAATAATTTCATGAGTGATTACACCCCCTTTTCCCTAATTCCCTATAATTGCATTGGTGATTGCACCACCTTATGCCTATAATTTATATAAAAAGGAAGGTGATTGAAACCTAATTAAAAGTTGCCTCTATAATATGTCAATGATCAAGACCAAACTACAATAAATAGTATGGTGATCTAATGCTATTCTAATATTTTAAAATATCAATTTGCGGGTGATTTGAAGCTATAGGCCTAAAAATACAATCAAATTTGGGCAAAAGCATATACTGCCAAATCCAATAATATTCACCATTTTCACTCCCCCAAAAGTAAAAAAATCACCATTTGGCGACAAACCGCCATCTTCCCTAATGTCCAAGGAGTTTTCCTTGAGGGACTTCGAAGACACATTTCTTTGGTTTTAAAGAGATTTTAAACTCCCGACACTTCTAGAAAACCTTCTCAAGATGCCCCAAAATGATCATCCCTTCTTTTGGAGAATACTATGAGATCATCTAGATATATCAAGATGATCTTGTTTATTAATTCATTGAAGGAAATATCCATGGCCCTCTTAAAATTTACACTTGCATTTGATAAACTAAAAGGCATCTTTGTGTACATGTAAATATCCACCACTTGGTGGTAAAGGTCATCTTGTACATTGATCCTCTTATTTCACCCAAATCTGGTTATAACTAGAGAATTTGTCCAACGTAGAAAACATTCAGAACTAGTCACTATCTACAATATTTTGTTCCATTGACAAAAGATGATAGTGGTCCTTAAGGGAAGCCTTATTCAAGTCTTTGAATTCCTCATAGAGTCTAACTACCCATTCTTTTTCCTTACTGGTACCAAATTTGATACCCATGTTGAGTGTTTGATAGGTCAACTCTTGTTTCATTCAGGGCTCGATCCTTGGATTGACTATTTTCTAATTTTGTCTAATTGGTTTTGAGTCTATAGAAAGTTCAATAGTACTATGTATTTATTATACCCATTTAGTTCCTCATAGTTACATGCTATGACTCTAAATTATACTTTGCACAAAGATAAATTAGCATGTCAATTTCCTTTTGAGTGCATACCTTGCCAACTTTTACTCTTTTTCGAGGAAAGACTTCTATTTCAACATAATCCCCTTTATTAGTAGTGAATTTTCTTTTAACTCCTTTCGCATCATTAGGGATAAACAGATTCTCTACGATGATCAATCATATTGGGAGTTTATTAGACTTTAGTTATAAAATTTAATCTTCATATGCCTTTTCAAATTTTGGTTGAGGTTGCTTGACAAATTATCCTAACTATTGGAGAAGCAATACAATATGAGCATCACTTTCAAATACCTACTAGTGATCCTAGTTATCTAGAATTGTAGGCATTATTAAATAACTTTAGATGATCTTTATTCATCAGAAGATCTTTTGTCAAATTAGATTGAGATCTAATTACAACCATCTGATCTGTTTCGATATTTTGATTTTTTGAAATCAATCAAAGATTCAAGGCTTCAAAACCTTCTAGAAGGTCCCATACCCTATGGTAGTATGACATCATCCAGACATTCTTAGTGGTGGTTGAACTTTTGACTTATTTAATGACTAGATCAAAGTCCCAAAATATATACAATTTCTTATTACTATTTATTTTCTAAATTGACTCCATGTATTAGTGACTCATATTTGGCCTCATTATTAGTACAAGTAAACTAAAAATGTAAAGCTCTAAGAACTTTCTTTCCCTCTAGTGAAATGAGACACACCCTTTCTCCTGAGCCATTAGCACATCTAGTGCCATCAAAATACAATTTCCATAATTTTAAAAGCCTCTCACCTTCATCACTAACTAGCTTGTAAAGATCATTTACATCAAGTATAGCTTGATCTTCATCATATATCACATAAGTCCCTAGGTGATGCAAGAGCATCCAGGCGAATGGCAATCTGACATCAACCAAAAATAGTTGCAGGTTTAATTTTCAATTTTGTTTCGTTTGTTGGGTTCTAATGGCTTTTCTCAGCACTATGTGCTTTTGTCACAGTCAGGGAGGCAATTTGGCAGTGTCGCTTGAATTTAGTCTCAGCGCACATGAAGTCAGTTTCCGTAAAACAATTGTTCCGAGAGATTGGTGAAATTTCATGGTAAATCCTTCAACATGTAGATTGTTGATTCCATCCTAGAATTATACGTGAAGTTTTCGTGATAAAATACCTTCAGGTTTTGAATATTTTAATGCTTTTTGACTTATGCTAGCAAATTGGTGAAAGATTAATATCTTGAGTTTCATGATGGTTGAGACCAAACGCTCTAGAGGATGTCTTAGGAATGCTAAGATGCTCATCGCTGTCATTTTTGGTGAGGTTTTGAGCTTCTGGTAAGAAGTTACATCAAAAGTCAGTTTTTAGTTCTATGTATTCACTCCGTTGGCGACAAGATGTTATTATTGATATATGTTGGTGCTGGAAATGTTCTTAAGGTAAAAATGATGTATTTTGGTGAGTTTTGCATATGACTTGACTTCCTCCAAATCAAAGTGATATAGACCCCATTTTGCATTATTCTTCTCATTTCATGGTCACCGAAAGGTACCGATGGCACTACATGCAATCCCATGGAAGGTTTTGTATGTTTGGGATATCTGTTTGGCAAGGCATATGTTATTCCATTTTGGAGATTGATTTATTAAAATATCCACTTCAAACTAGAGAGGGCATATACAGTAGGTATGCATTGGCGGATTTCAATGCCTAATTTCTATGTTGTTTGGTAGATCTTTTTAAAAATAAAAACAGAGAGAGAAGTCTATGTGAAAAATGCCACAAGCAAGACAAAAGGCATTTTCCCTTAAGCGTTGTCTAATCAAAACAAAAGAAAAAGAAGACATAAGAAATGGAACGCCATCAGATAGTTAGGGGGTGTAGGAAGAAAAGACAAAAATGAAATTTTGATCGTAGAAGGAAGGTCACTGCTGCTGGGCATGAGATTTTGGGGCGCCCTAGTCACTTATTAATAAAGGAAAACAAAAACTAAAAATAATAACAGATCAAGGAGGATAAAATGATGTCAAAAGAAGAAGTTGGACTACTAAAAAGTTAAATAAAGGTCTTTGAGGCAGGTACAAAGGAGGGGATGCCATCAAGCTCGAAATACAACGTCTAAATCTGCACGATTCAATTAAAATCAGATGTCAATATCAAGATAAATAAATAAGAATTAATTCCCAGAGGAGTAGGAAGAGGATGAAGGGGCACAAAATAACATAGAGATCAAGATAGTTGCCAGAGAAGAGTAAAAGAATGTTACAATTGAATAAGGGTAACATATCAACTGGAGGCATTGAAATTTGGCACGGTTGCCATACATATGAGGAGAAAAGAGGAGTTGAAGGGCCGCCATGAATTGTCAAATGTATGTAAATAGATTTCAACTACTAAGTTGTTTGTTTTCTATATTGAATTCAATAAAGAAAAACAAACTTGTGTTGTAGTCTTATTGTAATTGGGTATTGGATTTAGGGCAGAGTATTTCCATATGAATGTGTATATATATATATTTGTGTGAGATTTGAGCGACATGTGCATGGGTATCTTTGGTATTGGGAGTTTGTGTGGAAGATTTGTGTGTTGGGCAAAGGGTATGAAATCCCTCTTTCATCAAATAGTATCAAAGAAAGGAATCTTGAGTGTGGAGAGGATCCACTAGGACATGTAGGAGAGAAGGCGGTTGTGAAGAGCTCAAACGATTGTTGCAGGTAGAGAGGAGTCCTAAGCAAGTGAAAGCTAGGAAGCCACAAAGAGAATTTTGTTTACAAATTACAGAGCGTAAGAAGTGATTATGTAAGATTGTAGCAGATGAGATGAGGATATTGTTGAGGAAGAGACCTGTAATATGGGAAGGTTGGAGGCAGTATCAAGAGCGAAAGACTCTTGAGATGTTGACAAGTATATGTGAAAGATTAGATAGGAGATTCAACAAATTGGAAGCATGGCAGCGTGGTGAGTTAGTCAAGCAAGATGAAAAGTTGTGTGTAGCAGCAGTGGAAGATGAAGAGGTGAGCAACAAGAATAAAGAGTTTGAAGATGTGGTTGTGGAGAATGTGATTGCAGCAATGGAATATGAAGAGGTTGCAGTGAAGGATGAGGTAGAAGATGACTTATTGTCACAGATTTTGGCAGTGGAGAATGAATGGTTAGAGAAGATTGCAATGAGTAAGGGTGAGAGATATGTTGCAGCCAGTGAAGGTGAGAAGATGAACACTACAACAAAGGATGATGCTGGCATAGCAAAGAATGAAGAGGTAAGTTTTAATTTTTCTACAATTTGTGAGGTGCATAAGGAGTTAGTAGATAGAAAAAGTGATTATGTAGTTGCAAATTAGTGTGTGGATAGTGCATATTTTCTTATAGAGGTTGTGGATGATGATGTAGGTGTAATTTGGTGGAGGTGGTTAGTTTGTGGTGGGTTGGATCCCATGAAGGAGAGGAGAGTAGAGAGCATTTGGTAGAGGAGGACGGTCTATGGTGGATGTGAATCT
The DNA here is from genome assembly GCA_027924645.1 of Cunninghamia lanceolata. Lineage (NCBI taxonomy): Eukaryota > Viridiplantae > Streptophyta > Pinopsida > Cupressales > Cupressaceae > Cunninghamia > Cunninghamia lanceolata. The sequence goes on from BSBN01000213.1 coordinate 20,733,259, forward strand.
ATGAGAGGATAAAGGAGTGGTGAATGGAGTTGTGGGCAGAGGATGACGCATGTGCCAACGAGATGTTGGAAGAAGAGGAAGAAGAATTGATCTTGTGCACATATCCCAGTAATATCTAGTTCGTTGTAGGTTGGTTGCAACCTAAAAGGGTGACTTTATCACTCAACTCCACTTTTGTGAGCCTATGCTCACAAACTTTCTACCTGGCGTGTCTGATGTAGGAGCATCTAAATGAATGGGCAATCCAACATCAACTACAAACAATTGTAGGTTTAATTTTCAATTTTGTTTGGTTTGTTGGGTTCTAATGGATTTTCTCGGCACTATGTGTGTTTGGCACAAGGAGGTAGTTTGGCAATGTTGCTTGAATTTAGTCCTGATGCGCGTGAAGTTAGTTTTTGTAAAATAATTGTTCCAAGAGCTTGAAGTTTCATAGCAAATCCTTCGACGGGAAGATTGTTGATTCCATCTTGGAATTATACGCGAAGGTTTCATGAACAAATACCTTCAGGTTTTGAAGATTTTAATGTTTTTTAACTAATGCTGGCAAATTGGGGAAAGATTAATATCATGAGTTTCATGATGGTTGAGACCAAACGCTATGGAGGAAGTCTTAGGAATGTTAAGACACTCATCACTATCAATTTTGGTAAGGTTTTGAGCTTCAAGTAAGAAGTTACATCAAAATTTAGTTTTCAATTATGTGTATTCACTCCATTGGCGACATGATGCTATTGTTGATATATGTTGGGGCTGGCAATGTTCTTAAGGTACAAATGATGTATTTTGGTGAGTTTTGTATATGATTTGACTTCCTCCGAACAAAAGTGATATAGACCCCGCCTTGCATTATTCGACTCATTTCATGGTCACCGAAAGGTACCGATGGCACTACGTGTAATCCCATTGAAGGTTTTGTATGTTTCCAATTTCCATTTAGAAAGGCATATGTTATTCCATTTTGGAGATTGATTTATTAAAATATCCACTTCAAACAAGAGAGGGCATATACAGTAGGTATGCATTGGTGGATTTCAACTCCTATTTTCTATATTGTTTGGTAGATATTTTTAAAAATAAAAAATAGAGAGAGAAGTCTATGTGAAAAATACCACAAGGAAGACAAAAAGGCATTTTCCATTAAGCGTTGCCTGATCAAAATAAAAAAAAGCAGATATAAGAAATGGAACGCCATCAGATAGTTAGGGGGTGTAGGAAGAAAATACAAAAATGAAATTTTGATTATAGAAGGAAGGTCACTACTGCTGGGCATGAGATTTTGGGGTGCTCTGGTCACTTATTAATAGAGGAAAACATAAACTAAAAATAATAACAGATCAAGGAGGATAAAATGTTACCAGAGGAAGAAGTTGGACTACTAAAAAGTTAAATAAAGGTCTTTGAGGCAGGTACAAAGGAGGGGATGCCATCAAGCTGGAAATACAACATCTAAATCTACACAAATCAATTAAAATTAGATGTCAATATCAAGATAAATAAATAAGAAGTAATTCCTAGAAGAGTAGGAAGAGGATGAAGGAGCACAAAATAACACAGAGATCAAGATAGCTACCAGAGAAGAGTAAAAGAACGTTACAATTGAATAAGGGTAACATATCAGCTGGAGACATTGAAATTTGGCATGGTTACCATACATATGAGGAGAAAAGAGGAGTCAAAGGGCGGCCATGAATGGTCAAATGTATGTAAACAGATTTCAACTACTACATTGTTTGTTTTATGTATTAAATTTAATAAAGCAAAACAAACTTGTGTTGCAGTCTTACTGTAATTGGGTATTGGATTAAGGGTAGAGTATTACCATATGAATGTGTGTGTGTGTGTATATGTATATGTATATGTATATATATATATATATATATATATATATATATATATATATATATATATTTATATTTGTGTGAGAGTTGAGGGACATGTGCATGGGTATCTTTGATATTGGGAGTTTGTGTGGAAGATTTATGTGTTGGGTAGAGGGTATGAAATCCCTCTTTCATCACTAGGCTAGCACAAAATCAAAGTTGTTGTAGGGGACCTACTATGATCCTGCCATTGTCTATTCATTTATATATTTTGTGTATAAGTGCTTTTGATTTTCTTCTCTCTCTAAGACCTCAATCTTCACCTTCTCTTCTTTTAAAAACATAGTGTGAGTGGGATTAAAGTTAGCAATTACTTCATGAGTAATATGCTCTTCATGAATTGGTTCTAATAAATTTTTCAATTTAGAACCATATTATTCCTAAGGAGAAGGTGGGACCAATATAGGGAGAGATAATCTCATATCTTGGTAGTAAAATCTCTAGACAAGCATAGGCCAAAGACTAGAGGAAATTCAATTACTACATCTTATGGGGCAGTGATACTAGGACATATATACAATGTGAGAGGGAGGTTTCTTAATGATCCCTACTAGTTGGACCCTTTTACTATCCAATTACATAATCCTTCTTTCCATGTGTTCATAGATTAATCCCATGGAGTTGGCAATCTTTTTCAGCATGATTATGGTGCTTGCACTAAAGTCTATCATAGAGTTATGCAACAATTTCTTTCTAATTATCAATGTTAAATAAAAAGGCATAGGCTTGGATTTACTTACCTTTGTATCAACATTATGAAGAGTAGTAGGTTGATTGATTGAAATGGTCTTTCATTATGTTACGTCAGAAAATGTCCCCTTGGTGGCTTTTCCCTCTTAAGGTTTAGCTCTCAAGTCCTTTTGAATGTATTTAAATCATCTTGCATGTTAATGGTGACTCCCGATGGGAAAACCCTAAAGTTTTATGGCAAATGGGACCTATGGGGTGTATTTAGCATGAATCCTGCCTAAAATAGGGGGGAGGACTTGGGCGCTTGCACCCTAGTCTTGCCCTATTTAGGTCAGGACCTATTTTTGGGTGTCAGTTTTATGACCATTATTAGGTCCTATGCCGACATCTCAAGTTTGAATTACAAAATTATTAGCGGGAATATTTGTAGTTGCATATATAAGCATGATTAGTGATTCATTTGTAAACTAGATGGACATTGTGAACTTATGTCGTTATGTGAAAGTGATTCAAGGCATTTATTGTGTTGCAGAGCAGTTTTTGTGTTTTTATTTTGTTTGTGATTATAGATTTGGCTCCATCTCCTCATGGCATGAAGAGCATCTTCCTTCCATGAGATCTACACTACAAGGTGATATCAATTATGTTTTCTATCATTTATCATTTAGATTTTTCATCTATCCCATAGGGATACACACTCTTTATCTGACAACGGTGTTCGGAAGACTTGAATGTCTCTCTGGGGCTTGACTGAGGCAAGCCTCTAAACACCACAACCCCCAACCCACTTTTCTATGATTGCAAGTTATAGGTTTTGGAAGCGAAAGAAGTGGAGTTGTAAGAGAGCAGCACAAACTGTCAGAATTATAGATCTAAGAAGAAAACTAGGGCTTGGACTTGGGCGCCCACTCATTAGTCCTCTGGATTCCGAAGCGATGAAATCTCTGTGACAACAAGAACAAGTTGCAGACATTCTTCATAGATCCTGAAAAAAGTAGGTACAATGGATTAGGGCACCCGCTCATTAGTCCCTGATTTTACTACACACCAAACTTCAAAATCTGGTATGTATTAGGTTGTCATTTGATATCTCTGTGTGCAATCATTTTTCGTAATTTGTTTGTTTGTTTATGGTTTTATGAAATTAGGGTTTTAAGCATAATTGGACTTAATTGAACAACAAATTCACACAATTCCCATCTTCCCCTATGTTCCAAGTGAGAGCAGATCTATAGTAGAGTTCTCTACTCGGTTAAATTTCCTTGAATGTTTAGTGGTGAAAGGAGGATCAACACAAACCCCTTAAAATCAACCTCATCCCCTCTTTTCATATTAAAATTTTTGGTGAACCCATGTTTTTAATGAATTTTACACCTTACTGAGTGTTGTACTTTAGATTTACATTCATTTCATTGCTCATCTTATTGCATTTGAAAAATTACAAAAAAATTGAAAAATTTGAAAAAAATGGCATTTTTAGCTTGCATATTCAAATAATTTGAATTAGTTGGCATTTAATTTCATTAAATTTCTATCATTATCATCAGATCTGATTTAAAATATATGAATTCTTCATTCCTCATTCATTTACATTGCATTTTCATGCTTAAATTGATAAAAATTGCTTGAAATTGTGCATTGTTCCATATAACCTAGTTTTGCATTAGCTAGGGTTTGTAGTCAAAATCTTATTTCAGATTTCACTACCCTTTTAAAAAACTCATTAGCACTGATTTATAACTATAGTGTTTCATCATAACTTGGTTTTCTTGCAAAATTTCATGTCTAGGGTTTGAAAACCTTGCATTTTCACTAGATTTTAGCCTTATCATCTCTCTAGAATTGCATCATAGGAGTGTTGTGAAGAATTTTTCTACATTAATTGGATATTATCAGGGTTATAATCTGCTGCCCCTTCTCAAATTCCTCACAACACCCTTTTTATTGGACTTTGGCATTGAAAATTGATGAAAATTGCATATTTTAGGTGTATTTTCACTAGGTTTTGACTTGTCACCATTATAGGATTGCATCAAAAGTGTGTTGTGAAGGATATTGTTGGGTTATTGGACTGATATTGGATATATTATTTTCTTTCCCTCATCAATTTCCTTACAACACCTCTTCTTTCACTTGTTTGCATTGAAAAAAGTAAAAAGAAATCAAGCATTTTAGGTCATTTTCACATATAGTCTTGCACTTGTCTCTTGCATAACTTTTGAAAAGATTTTAAAATATGATTTTACATTGATGTTATAGGACATTTCACCATGGCATATTCACCTCATTGCTCTTTAGTATCTTTACATGCATATATCAAAAACTTTGTTAATTTCTATAGATTTCTTAATTTGAACCCTCATGTTCTCACTTATATACAAGCTATGTATCACAAGGATATATTTAAATGCTCTTCATTTTAAATCCTTGACTATGTATCTAATTATGGCAACTTCATATCTCTCATGAGTACATACCCTTGGGTAGTAGAAGATTTATCAAAACACGTTGAGAATGATGAGTGTAAAATTTCTCTTAATGCTTTAGAATTAATAGCTCAAACATATGATGATGATGATGATTCCATAAGTTATCCTTCCTCTCCTATAGTTGAATGTCCAAAAACCTTAGATGAGAAGATTATGGATAGCTCTATTAATGTTATAGCACCCAACCTTCCTAACAACATTGTACCTTCCTCTCATTCCAATGCTCTCCCTAGCCAAGATGTAGCTTTAGTGGATGAGAAAATGTCTCTCACATTAAATCCTTTAGGGATAGATGTTGGGTATAATCAAGAGGGAAAAAATGTTAATTCAATCTTCATTAATAGACTTTGTAGAAATATTCCTAAGATGATTGTGTGAGGGGCACCTAGTGCACCCTCTTGCTTAAAGTTGGTGATTACATTTCAAGGTGCTCAACAACCATCCAAACACCCCAATCACATCTACAACTATGCAAAGCAAATTACTCAAAGAAATCAAGGTGTTCAAAATGTGTTGTAACACCCTGTGATTGCTCACACATACAACAACTGTAATAACAAGAAAAGTAAGCAAGCACCTCATGTTTTTGTCTCCCTTCCATGTTCTCAACCTATGCTTCCATAAGCACCTAGTTTAACACAAAAACTTGGTCAAGAATATGATCTTGTTGAGAAGATTTGCACTACTCTGGCTAAGATCTCTCTTTGGTATTTAATACAAACATCACCTACATACCATGGAATTCTCAAAGAAGCTTTACAAAAGGTGATTGTACCACCTGTTGTTAAGCCGAATGATGTAGCAGCCCTATTAGATTGTATGCAACGACAAAAATAGATATCCTCTTTCAACCACATGAAATACCATCAACAAAAGATGAAAATGATCCACTTATGATCTTGGTCACAATAAATAAAACGTTGATAAAGCGAGTTATGATTGACAATGGATCGACTCTTAATGTTTGTAGCATTGACCTACTACATAAAATCAAGGTTGACAATCTTTAATCAAACCGAATATGACTAGCATTCGTGGCTTTGATAATGTTGCAAAATAAACTGTGGCCACAATAACTTTACCTGTAATGCTTGGACTCGTGACATTAGATACTCTTTTTCATGTTATGCCTAGTTCTCTCTCATATAATATGATTCTAGGTAGACCGTGGATTCATGCCATGGGGGCAGTTCCGTCTACCCTTCATCGATCACTTAAGTTCATCTATCAAAACAAGCTCTACACCTAGAAAGTTGATCCTGAGCCAGATAATTGTTTACATATTGAAAAGAAAAAACAAACTTAAAAAATCTGAGTCTAAACAACTTATAGGTTGATTCATCAAAACCTCTTGCCAGAGGTAATGTTGTGCAAGACCTTAAAACATTGACACTTTTTGGTGATGATTGGGGTTCATTAGATTTTAATCCTTGCAGTATAGAGGAATATAAACTTAATAATCCTGACACATCAAAAGTCGCATCGATCTCATCCAAGCAGTCTTTTGAAACACCTACGAGACCTAGAGCCTCCTTGGTAGAAAACAAAGATAATACACTTAATTATACTACAAATTATGAGACCTATGAGGCTTCACCATCTTCTAAGTAAATGACATCCCTCTATGGTCAAGGATTTAAAATCCTTTATAACAACTATGACTATGTAGGTAAGGAATGTGGTGTAAATCAACAAGGGATTTGAGTACCTATAGAATTCGCTTCAAAACATTACTCAAGTGGCATTGGATATAATCCTTTTAAAGAAAAGAAAGCTTCTTGTCATCCTAAACTCAATGTTAATGCAATTTCAACAAGACCAAAACAACATGTGAGATTTCTTGGGCTGATAGACAAGAATTGTTTGCTGGGAAGCATCCCTTTGAATCAAGTAAATATTTCTCCATCTTTAAGCCATACTCATTGTAGCCAATATTATAATTGCTCTCAAGTTTGGCCTCTTCCTAGATATGTATGTTCTTAACATTGGGATGAAACAGGTAAGTATTATTGAAATTAGGGCAAACAACTAAGAGGGGGGGTGAATCAATTGTCACAAAACTTTATCTTTTGCTGCATTTAATCTTCTTTACCATTTATTAATAGATTAGTGATATAACCATGAAAGCATGAATCAACAACACATGAGCAGAAACACAATCAACACACATAACACCCAGATTTTTACGTGGAAACCTGGTTAAGGGAAAAACCACAGTGGGGGTTAACCCACAAGATTTATTCTCTATTAAAAGAATAGAAAAATGGGAAGGAACTTGCCTTCGGGCACACTGCCCAAAGCTCACTACTCCAAGAGACTCACTGTCTACAAAAATATTCACATGGTTAATACTAAAAGGTTGAACTGAGAAACATCTTCTCCATGCCAAGGTTCAGTTCCATTGAAGCTCACAACACCTCTGCTATGCCCCCAAACACTTCTTCACTACCTCCGCATCTTCACACCTATCGGCACATTTACACGAATTCATTACACTTATTTATACATGACATCAACTTTGGAATGAACATCAAAGTTGGCCTTACAATCATCTATCTGGAACATTCTCCAAGATAGGCTTACAAGCAATTACAATCACAAGACTTGACTTAATACAAAATGTTACATGCGGACCACTACACTATCGGCCAAACATAGCTGGGACTCAAATCTTCCTCGAACAACACGCCACACTCCATAGAACTTCTCTTAGATCATCTGCAACACACACAAAGCATCTAGTCGGCCAAGATTGGAAAGAATAGCAATACCCCAAGAGAAATCTTCAACTACGAGCTCAATCCTCAATGCGGACCACCAACATAATAGGCACATGATCCAAAGACCTCCACAAGCACTTGTATCTTCATACGGGAACATAAGAACACTAACTGTCATGACTGTCACACTAGAAAGATTGCTTGCGGACCTCCAAACCATGAACCACTTGAGTTGAGGATACACACCAACATCCCAAACATACCTCTAAAACCACAGACCATAATATTCTAATGCGGAGCAACCCAGACCAAATTCTTGTCACTCTGTTACCTTTGAAGAACTACAAAACCTGATTCTACGCGGACATCTCAAATCTTAACTGGAGCAACTTCAGACAATCTTCTACAAAACCCTTTATTATGCAGACTCTGATCTTCGTTTCATTAGGAATGCAGAGCAATCTACTTTACTAAACTGCACTATCTTCACTATCTCTGACAAGGAGATATGTTGACATCAATGACAACACATCATAGACACATATTTGCAACAAGTATTTCTAACCTTGGTGGTCACCTATGTCATAGCATAATTGGCTCGTTTATGTGACCTCCCCTCTCATGTTGTGTCCCTATGTGTTATGTGTTGTTTAGGCCTCCAGGGATGACCCTTGATTCTCTTGTAAGGTTAAGGATATTGGGAGACCACCTCTGTTGTGACCCTTCTTCTATTTGTATCATCATTCTTCTATAATGTTTCTCCTCTATTTTCATTGTTGTGTGTTGTATCTTACGGACATAGTGTTGCAGTTGGTGACTTGGGGGCACCCTCCTATGTGATTGTCCCTAAGGCACTTGTTTCTCCTCTCTTGATTTATTGTTTACCTTCCTCTAGTGGTTCTATCTAGCGGGCGGATGATGAAAAACTTATTATATTGATATGGACCTAGTGTCCCTTCGGCAAGAAATCAGAAAATGGACCTAGTCCATACATGACGACGGGGTTGATATATATTATCCAACGCTTGGCTAGTAGAACCACTTCGTGTGATCTTAATGTTGTCTTATCACACTTACAAAACATAACAATATTGTTGCTCCATGCACCTTGTTTATCTTTGAATCTCCCCTTAGTTACACTCGGTTTTGAGATTTCTACAGTATAGCCCCATGGTTATACTCAGTCTCCAAATCTGTAGTATAACCTTAGCTCTCTATGTGAATGATTACATGCATTGTTGTTTATCATGATTATATGGATGCTAACACCTTTTCTTGCAGGAAATTGTGTGTTTGTGGGAACATTTGGCGATCATAAAGTACATGTCACCTTTCGGGGGCATGGACATTGCGAGAGCTCATGTTCCCTTGTGTGTTTTCTTCCTACCTTAACCTTCTTGATATCGTTACATGATATCAACCACCTTAAGGTGGGGGCATTTATAAGGTAAGCTGTCTGATTTAGATGCTAGCAAAGTGTGTTTGTAAAGCTTGAATCTACTGCAATCACTTAATCCCTCTGCAAAGGTGGGATATCATGCATATCCTTTTTATTTTAAGCCCTCCATGCAAGGCAGGGATGGTGTATTTCTCGAGGAGATTGCACAATCCTGTCATTTTCAAAAAGTCCTCTGAGCAAGTGAGGAGCGGATCTGAGACTATCCTAACCCTTAATCATGACTTCGACGATTGTTGTGGCAAATTCCAATCATCAGTGTGTGCCTATAATGTGCCTGAGATGGCTACGAACCTAGCAATAGGTTTCTTCTATCTCTTGTATGTCATGTTTTCTTCGTGTCTTCTATGTGTGTGTGTATGGCATGTTTGTTCCCGAGCATAGTCTAAAGACTGGTGGCGATGAGTCCCTCCTATGCTTTGGGATTTGTATGGCGTGTTTGTTCTCAAGTATAGTCTAAAGACTGGTGGCGATGAGTCCCTCCTGCACTCTAAGATTTGTATTGCGTGTCTGTTGCCCCATATGTAGTATAAAGACCGGTGGCGATGAGTCCCTCCTACAATTTGGGTTATGTGTTTACTTTCCTTGCACTTGCATTTACATTAATATATATGATAAAATGAAGAAAAAAGAAATGATCATTGCATTCGTTGTATTCACTGTGTTTTACGTGTCTTCAATGTTGTCTTCTCTGTGTTTTACATGACTGTAACTGTCTTCTTCATGTTTTGTGTGTCTGTTACTATCTTCATTGTGAATGGTGTGTCTTCTCCGTGCTTGGCATGTTTATTGTGCTTATTGACCATATTTTAATGCATGTATTGGCCTTGCGTTTATACATACATTAAAGTGGGGGCTAAATGTTACATTGGAAAATGTCCCCTTGGGGGCTTTTCCCTCTTAAGGTTTAGCTCCTGGGTCCTTTTGAATACATTTAGGTCATCTTGCATGTTAATGGTGACTCCCGATGAGAAAGCCCTGAAGTTTCATGGCAAATGGGACCTATGGGGTGTACATTTAGCATGAATCCTGCCTAAAATAGGGGAGGACTTAGGCTCCTACGCCCTAGTCCTGCCCTATTTTAGGTTAGGACCTATGAGGTCTTATGCCGACATCTCAAGTTTGAATTATAAAATTCTTAGTGGGAATGTTTGTAGTTGCATATATAAGCATGATTAGAGATTCATTTGTAAACTAGATGGACATTGTGAACTTGTGGCTTTATGTGAAAGTGATTCAAGGCATTCATTGTGTTGCAGAGCCGTATTTTGTGTTGTTATTGTGTTTGTGATTGCAGATTTGATTCCATCTCCTCATCGTATGAAGAGCATCTTCCTTCCATGATATCTACACTATAAGGTGATATCAATTGTGTTTTCTATCATTTATCATTTGGATTTTGCCTCTATCCTATAGGGATACGCACTCTTTATTTGACAATAGTGTTCAGAAGATTTGAATGTCTCTCTGGGGCTTGACCGAGGCAAGCCTCTAAACACCACAACCCCCAACACACTTTTCTATAATTGCAGGTTACAGGTTTTGGAAGCGAAAGAAGTGGAGTTGCTGGAGACCGGTGTAGACTGTTAGAATTGTAGATCTAAGAAGAAAACTAGGGCTTGGACTTGGGTACCCACTCATTAGTCCTCCAGATTCTGAAGTGGTGAAATCTTTGTGACAGCAGGAATAGATTGCAGACATTCTTCAAAGATTCTAACAAAAGTAGGTACAGTGTGTTGAGAAACAGTGCTTCAAACTTACTAGTAAGAAGGTTACAAGTTTTAGCTTGTCAGGCTCACAGAGAACTTTCAGTGGGACAAAGTAGCTTGTCTCCTTGATGTTCCGATGACCTCCATAGTTTGGTGTTAAGTGTTTCATCAGACTAACAGATAAATGTCAGAAGGAGATAATGAATAGTCCCCTCGACATTCTGATTGACTTTCAGAAGCTTCATCGAAGGGACATGTCGATATCAGAGGGAGTCATCCTAGAGTCCCTTTGATATTTTGATATAGCTACGTAGAACATACATTATGTGTCCGGCGGGACTTTGGATGGTGTCCTCTCGATAACCCGATACTAGGCTATGTATCATCGGTGGGACCATATGACTTTAGAGGGACAAGTTAGCCACTCTCCTCAATATCCCGATGGAGGGAGCTGGCAGCAGATTGACTATGGAGTTCTCTTCATTAGAGAGACTTCTATTTATCGTTGAGACATGAGGGTAGTCCCCTCGACATGGCGATGTGGTGAGTCCAAGGGTGCGGGGAGTGGTGGTAGTTGTACATTGGTACCGACGTGGCTATCAGTCGATGGGGATAACTATTGACTTTGTGGATGTGGCAGAAGAATAAAAATCCAATGCTGAGTTGGCAATGCATATCACAAATATAGATATTTTTCGATGCTCCGATGTGGTTTTCACAAAGCAGAATGACTTGGCGGTTATGACCGTTTGAGTGTCATGGAAGTTGAAATGATAACTTATTTCCTATAATGGTAATGAAGCTGTATCGAATGATATAGCGTATTGGTGAGAAGAGAGATTTCTTTTTTACAAGGGTTATGCTGCTGGACTATCTCCAGAAGGAACAGGATGTTAATCTCTATGAAAAGTCTTAGAGCCTGTAATTGTATTGTACTTGTGTATACTTGGTTACTGAATAATACAATGGGTCTCTAACTTTTTGGAGTGTGGGGTTTTTACACGTAAGGGTTTTCCCCATGCAAATCTATATGTTCATGTCTTCTGTTTCATCTTTCATGTTTTATGATTATGTTGTTGAGTCTATTTTCTTGTTGTTGAAACTAGTTAAAACTTGCATAAACTTTTCTTAGTAGGATTAATGGTGGGAAATGAATTGTCTGATTCTGCTTTGTGGCATAGTTGTACGTGTTTTTAAGGCAATCTAAAGAAATTTAAAGCTACCAAAGACAATATTGTTCTTATATGTTCTTTATGAGATGAACTAATTTCCCTACAAGTGGTATCAAAGCCTATCTTTTGCTGGGATTTGATTGTTCCTGGTGTTACTGGTTCTAGGTATTTCTTTTGTGAAGATTTCTTAACCTGGAAAGCTTGAGGAAATCAGAAGGAATCAGCTGATGATTGATCCTATGATGAGTGGAAGGTGATTGCTCATTTTGTTTCAGTTTCATGAGATAACATGCAACTTGAAGGATGGTCAAGATGGAGAAACTGGAGCTGGTCATATTGAAATGATGTGACCTGAAGCTCGTAAGTAGACAACTGGATAACCCTGATGCAAGGGGTGTGTTTTTTATTCTTTATGGTTGTGCTGTAACGAAGTTTTCATATTGGGTGTCTGTGTGAGAGGATTCCTGATGATATGAAGAAGCTTGGGTTGTTGTTCAGCTATGAAGCAGTGTTCTTCTGCTGGGTGTTCATTCCTAGTTTTGGAAGACATTGTTTTTGTATACCCCGATTGCATATAGGCTATGGAGTTGATCATTGGATGATGTCCAGAAGCTTCTGTAATAGCCTATCTCCCTAGGATGCATGTGCATGTTGGTGGTTGTGGAGTTGGCCTACAAGTGGGCCTGAAGTTCCTAAACTGTTGTTTCCCTTTAAGGATGTTTTGTACTTGCAAGTCTCGGATTCATGTTCCTTGGATTTGTGGGGTTTTATAGTTTTTCCTAAAATCTATGGTTATGCTCATCTGTGATTATCCATTATTCTGGTAAATAACCATTATGGTTGTATGTAGACTTTTTAGTCGTCCAGGTGTGAAGTGGATATGGGTGTGCATGGGTGTTTTTTAGACACAGTGATTTTGCAGGTTTTACACAATCAAGAGAAAAACATGTGGTCTTAAGGAGCTGTTGGTAAGCTATTTTATAAACGCTAGCTTTTGGGTTGTTACTAGATGAGATAGTTGCAGCTTTACATGTATGCTTCATGCATGGTGTTGAGAAGGTGAGATTCTTTCTCTGCATGGGAGTGCTGGTATGTGATTTGTCACTCAGCATTTCTATGGTAATGCTTTTGGATTCCTAGACTATGGCACTCTAGTTGTGGATGAATTTGGTGAATCAGATTTGTAAGTAATCTGGTGCTTGAGTCATGTTGTCTAAATAGTTATTCTCTTTGAGATCTCATATCTGCAGTTTCCAGTGTGATAGTGAGTTTGCATGGTACATTGATTGGATCTACGGGTTGTGTAATGTTGTGGGTTGTCTTTACTTACATGTCTATTGTGGGACAACTCGGAAGTGGACTATCTACATCCATGAGGTTTGATTTTGTGTTGATGCAATCTTGTTAGCTATCCTTGTCTATGGTCACTTGTACATTGGTGCAGCTACTTTGAGATGAGAGGATGGATGATGTTGGGTACCTAGATAGTCAGTGATGGGGACCTGTAGCATGTGTATCACGATGTCATGAAAAACTTGGATAAACATCTTGTGTAAGTTTTGACAATGATGGTATATTTTCTATTTGGTTTGAAGACCTTGGTGTCACTTGGTATGATTGTCAGATGGACATGTTGATGCATGGACCTGGAGGATTTTTAGATTAGTAAAAGTTTGGTAATGATGGTTGGAAAGTTGGTTGTCATGGTTCAGTGGGTGCTTTAGAAATGATTGTGAATTCATCACTTGGTGATAGATGATCTTCTTTAGTGTTGTAGATGTTACTAGGAGGAGCTCTTAGATCTTGTTGCTGCAAAAGGGTTCTTTCGCATTTGCAGGGGCACTATTTGAAGATATGTAACATCTTGAATGCCATGAAACTCGTGGAGTCTTTAGTTGAGGTGTTGGTGGTGCTTGATAGGTGATGTTTGTTTAGATTTTGTTTGTTTTATGTCATGGTATATTCTTGTTTTGGATTATAGTTTTGACATGTTGCATTGCTCTTGAGACCATGGTGTGTTCACTTGGAGCGTGGGTTTTCCTAAGGGGAATGGTAAGGTCATGATGCCATTTGAGACTCGGTACCATAGTTCAGTGGAAGTTGTTGGCAGTGATGTGTGTTCATCTTTTGAAGGTGGTTGATATTCTGCAATGTTTAATGGTGTCATAGGATGGACTCTTGGTTTTTTACTTCTATGCAGTGAGGGTTCATTGGCATTGTTGGTTTCATTGACAGAGGATGGTTATATTCATGTGGTTTAAATATGTTGACATCTTTGTCTGGCATGCAGGACTTCTTTAGTCTTTGGTTAAGGTGTCCTGTTATGTTGTCTGAGATCATGATGTCATGACAAGTTTCTGATTCAGATAATTGGAGCTTTGACAGTGGTCTATCGATTCTCTGTGTTTTAGGTACATTGATCATTTGCTTGATTACTTCATGATAGCGCAGTGATGCATTTGGAGTTTAGCATGAGATGATTGCTTATAGGTGCTCATGGATACATGGAGAATAAGGTGAGGTTGTATTTCTCTTAAGATGAGAGAAGTATGTTGAGATGGTTACTCTTGATGAGTTTTCAACAGAAATTCTGAGAAGCCTACACCTTGGTTGGACGTGAGTTCAACAGAGACCTGTGAGGAGATTGCTCTTGGAGTCATGATGGCCTGCATATCCTAGAGGAGCATTCTCATACCACTCTTGGTCTACTCGGTAGTTTATTTATTGAGAGGTATTGCCCATTGTCTCTCTCAGGCGATTTATGCTTTCTTTCATAGACATGGATCTTGAACTGCTAATAGATCGTTCTGAAGGATTCGTTGTGAGTGGTAGATAGCATGGTTATCTCCTTGGGATTGCATTTTCATTTATGATGATTATAGGGGATGGTAGTGGGCTGATTTCCTGAGATGGGAAATGGATTAGTTTGATCTTATTTGGTTTGAGAGGCTTACATCCTTGTTGGTTACATGATACATATGTTATGTTTGATCTTGGTAATTGAACGATTTTGGGTGTTATTATGATGTTCTCTTTGGGGTTTTGTGGAGGAGATCTTACTTGACACAGTTGGCACTTAGAGGTGTATGTAGAAGGATTTTCTACAGGTATATGATGTGCAGTGACTCTCCCTTTTTGTCTTGGTTGTCTTCTTGGATAGTTTGTTTCACATTACATTGGTTTGAGGTTTGATTGGATCTTTTGTGATTACTAGCTTGTGGTCATGTGTTTTTCACTTATGTTCTTAGGTGATGACATGGAGGTTCTGTTATCTCTTTCCTTTGTTGGGTGTGGAGAACTTGGGAGAGTTTTGGACTGGTGGTGAGAATTGTTCTTGTAGGTTACTAATTTACAAGTTTTCATATCATTGTGGATGATTCCTTGATGCTACATGATGTTGTTTACAATTTCTAAATGATGCTATCGGTAGACTTGGTATGCCTTGATCTTTTTTAGATTTGTATTACCCATGCAGTGGGAGTTCTTGGATGTGTTATGTCTTCTTAGACTGGTTGACACATGGAGCTTGTATTTGCAGTTGATGAGTTGGCTTTGTAGATGGCATGAGTTTGTTGATGTGGATACCTTCGAGGTATGGGTGATTAGATGGATTAGCACTTGTTATGTGTGCTATTTTCAGTCACATGGGTTTTGTTCAGTTGGATGGGAGCAGTCAGGTTTTTGGTTGTTGTTCTAGCTGATGTTCTATCTTGTTTCTAGAGGATGACTTCATGGTTGTGTTCAGGTTGAAGCTTTGAAGTTAGTGTTGTTGATGCTTATGTATAGCTTGTGAGAATAATGGAGTGGTGGCAGTTTCTGTATTATTTGCTATCAGTTGGATTTGTTGCAAATGTCTTGGATTAGACTGGTGCATATTCACCATGGCTTGTTTCTTTCCTTTGGAGGATGGTTGAAACTGTTTCCTAAGATGGTGGATATCTTGAATGTTGTTGTAGGTGTCTTAGCTGATATAGTGACTTTGAGCATTGTTTGGGAGCCTATAAGTTCTTCGTCAAGTGGGAGAATGTTGAGAAACAGTGCCTCAAACTTACTGGCAAGAAGGCTATAGGTTTCAGCTTGTTGGGCTGACAGAGAATTTTTGGTGGGACAAAGTAGCTTGTCTCCTTGATGTTTCGATGACCTCCACGATTTGGCGTTAAGTGTTTCATCGGATTGACAAATCAATGTCAGAGGGAGTTAATGAACAGTCCCATCGACATTCTGATGGATTGTTAGAAGGTTCATCGAAGGGACATGTCGATATCGGAGGGAGTCATCCTAGAGTCCCTTCAATATTTTGATGTAGCTATGTCGAACAGGCATTATGTGTTCAACGGGACTTTGGATGGTGTCCTCTTGAAAACCCGATACTAGGTTGTGTATCATCAATGGGACCGTATGACTTCAGAGGGATAGGTTAGCCACTCTCCTTGATATCCCGATGGAGGGAGCTGGTAGTGGATTGACTATGGAGTTCTCTTCATCGGAGAGACTTGTATTTATCATTGAGACATTGAGGGTAGTCCCCTTGACATGGCGATGTGGTGATTCCATGGGTGCAGAGAGTGGTGGTAGTTGTACATTGGTATTGACATGGTTGTCACTCGATGAGGGGTAACTGTCGAGTCAGTGGATGTGGTGGAAGAACATAAAAGTCAATGCTAAGTTGGCAATGCATATCACAAATATAGATATTTTTCAATGCTCCGATGTGGCTTTCACAAAGAAGAATGACTTGGTAGTTATGACCGTTTGACTATCATGGAAGTTGAAGTGATAAGTTATTTCTTGTAACGGTAATGAAGTTGTATCTAATGATATAGCATATTGGCGAGAAGAGAGATTGAGTTTTTTTGACAAGGGTTATGCTGTCAGACTATCTCCAGATGGAACAGGATGTTAATCTTTGTGAAAAGGCTTAGAGCCTGTAATTGTATTGTACCTTTGTATACTTGGTTACTGAATAATACAATGGGTCTCTAGCTTTTTGGAGTGTGGGGTTTTTACCCATAAGGGTTTTCCCCACGTAAATCTGTATGTTCATGTCTTATGTTCCATCTTTCATGTTTTATGATTCTGTTGTTGAGTCTGTTTTCTACTTGTTGTTGAAACTGGTTAAAACTTGCATGAACTTTTCTCAGTAGGATTAATGGTGGGAAATGAACTATGTCTGATTCTGCTTTGTGGCATAGTTGTACATGTTTTTAAGGCAATCTAAAGAAATTTAAAGCTACCGAAGACACTACTATTCTTAGATGTTCATTATGAGATGAACTAATTTCCTTACACAGTGGACTAGGGCACCTGCTCATTAGTCCCCAACTTTTTTGTACACTAAACTTTGAAATCTGGTATGTATTAGGTTGTCATTTGATATCTCTGTGTGCGATCATTTTCCATAATTTGTCTGTTTGTTTACAATTTTATGAAATTCTAGGGTTTTAAGCATAATTGGACTTAATTGAACAACAAATTCACACAATTCCAATCTTCCCCTATGTTCCAAGTGACAGGAGATCTGTAGTAGAGTTCTCTACTTGGTTGAATGTCCTTGAATGTTTAGTGGTGAAAGTAGGATCACCACAAACCCCTTAAAATCAACCCCATCCCCTCTTTTCATATTAAACACATTGTTTTATTTCTTTACCTCTAGTTTTAATTGTCTTTGTTCAAGTACCTTTTGTTGCAAAATCCCTCTTAGGAAAGCTTGGGATGGATGAGTATCATTGCATGGAAGACACCACATTTTAGGATCATCTAAAAAATTAATTTGTCCTAATACTAAATCTCTTACTAGATTATTAGTAACCTACTGCAAAGATGTTGGTACTAGTACAATTTGATTTGATTTTTATACCTAATTCTACCCATGATTTTGTTGATTTTCATATCTATTTGGCTGATATTGTGGTCTTTGACCTTGATTTCCCTAATACATCATCCTAAGATAGGCTACCTACTACCTCTTCAAATTGATGATCTCATTTGAGAAGTTGTGCAATATGTGTTTCATATCATCCATTTCTAGGACTATTTGTAGTGCAGGTACATAACTAGGAGGGTAGACATAAATGGAAGGGGAAGTCTATCGTGCATTCGGCAGGGGATGATATTATGTGAGAAGTGAAAATTTAGGAAACATAGGCATGGGTGGCCTAGGAGGAAGTCTCCCCACATTAATCAAATTATTTTCTACCCTAACTACCAATTCATAAGCTATCAAAAGACCTTGATCCCCAAATGATTGAATCATTATAGATATATCTAAATTGAAAGCCTTAAGGTAGAAAATAAATGCATTTCTACTAATGAGCATGTGGAAACATGTATTCTCTCCTAGGTCTTATGGAATCTAGAATTAAAATTTGTTATAGCTTCTTGAGGTGCACTTTTAATAGTAATTATCTATTGTAGTAGTGAAGATTGATCTCCTTTAAATTTAAATATTCAAAGAAAGCATCTTTGAGCTAGGCCCATGAATTAATTAAGTTTTGTACTAATGATTAATACTAGTCAAGTGCTTTTCCTTTTAAAGAAGCCCCAAGAAATCTCAAAGTGATATTTTTCTCTATGATATAATGCACCGTGCTTATATTTGTGACATCTTGGAGATGTTCTGTAGGAGTCTTGAAATCTTCTCTAGTGAAATGTGGAAGAGACTTAAGAGCATTGGTGGGAAAGGGGTCCTAAGTGGCCAAAGGAAGTAGAGGGATTGGGGGACTACCACTATTCCAATTTATGAATTTTTTGGGAACTATTGGTACTACCATTGGAATAGGTACTAGTGGATTTGACTAAACAACTATTCTCCTTGGGTTGATAACCAATGGAATGACTAAAATATGAGAGTGAATGGATAAAAAGGATCTAGTCACAAGCCTTTTGCTCATAAAATGACTTGATACTCAAAGAGATTGACTAAAAGTCTTTTTGAATTAAAATAGCTCTTGTTGGTCCCACGGTGTGTGCCAAAACTATTGACGTTCAAATTCACACTTTTGTGCTCCTCTATACCAAAATGGGAAATCTTGTGAATGTGGGACGTGATCCACAAGATAACCTCTAGGATTAAGAGGCTAGCTCTTCATATGATATTTGGTGAATTTAATTCATATTGTGTTTGGTAAAAGAAAGAAGGAATACTGAAAGCAAAAATCTATTCTATAAGGTAATGAACCAATTATGAGATTCATCATTGTCATTCAAATATTGCACAAGATTTGTTATGTTCAAAACAAGAGATGTTATAACAAATAAAAAAGGGCACACATACCCATGGTCACTATATTGCATACATGCAACAAATATTTGAATACACAAATTAAGACTAAAACAATAAATAAATAATAGTAAAGAAGTTGCAAACAAAAAAATTGATATGTATAGCAAGTTAAGTACTTTATTCATTAATATCAATTTGCATACAATCCATATGAAAATCTAGATGCATAGTCACACATTTTCATAACAATCAAATATAATAATCTACAGTATTATGCCTTGAAGGCCTGAATGTCAAAATTGACAGAGTTTTTCTACAATATCATCCCCCTTTACAAAGAGCATAATTCAAATGTTTATACCCTTGTCCTTGGACAAAAAAGTGCCAATAATTTGAAAATTGGGAGCTACATGCTTTGAATCCATCTGGTTGAGCTCAATTTAAAGAACTAAACAGTAGAATTTATGAGAGATGCGACATGTATTTCCTTCTTTAGAAAACTACTTGTTTTGGCCATTAGATGTAACATTCTCTGAGCACATCAAATGGTTGCAAGTGATCTGTTTGCTTTGTACTATATGTTTCAACCACCAATGGTGCAATATAGATTATGTATCAACCTGACGATACTTTTAGGGAGTGCTACAAAGACATATATCCTATTTACAACACTATACCTATTACAAATTCATCTTCATAATGAGATCCATGAAAAAAATTGTGTACGATTATAACCAACAACACAATATTTTCAAGTTGTCAAACTGATAACTCTTAAATGTTGCTCATGTTGTTGATCTTGAAAATGACCAATGGCTCCACAACATCTCAAACTTTGCTTTACATTTCCTCCCTGTTCAAGTAGAAAAAAGGACCCACCACCTCAAAAACATCTTCTCTAGCCAATAGCACAATAGGGAGAACTTATTAGACTAACAAGATCGTCAGGGAGTGCCGAGGAGATACGTAGCACACGGATGTCAGTTGTTCTTTTATTACTTCTTTGCACTTTCAAATATTATCAATAAACCTAGACCCACCAGCTTCGCTAGCTGGCTCATTGAGATTCATCGAATAGTACAATAGTTCCAAGTTGTCAAACTGACAACCTTGAAATAATGTGCCAATTATTGATCTTTGGCAAAGATTGATAGTTCTACGACATTTGAAGGAAACTTCATATCTTTTGAATTTTGCTGCAAAGGCCCCATATTAGGTATGCAAATGTGTTGATCTAACAAAAAGATTGACAACATCTAAATGTCGTGCATGTCGTTGATTTTCAAAATGATCAATAGTGCAGATTCATTATAGATCCCTTGAACAAAATAGACTTACAGAGTCAACTAAAAATCCCACAACAGTACAAAAATATTCATAGAGCAAAGGAGAACCTTGATATCGAACATAGCCAAATAATAACCAAGCTGAAAGAGAAAAATAGCTGATTTTGAGGAGTATTTCGTGAAGGAGATTAAGTGTCTGTAGAAGATGGCATCCCAAAGGGGCAAATGGAGAGTGAATCTCTACAGGTACTATATTTTAAGACATTTTTAGGTAAAACAAATGTAGTATAGTTGGATGATATACTAGTTTTGAGAAGGACAAATAAGAACATTAAATGCATTCAAAACAATTGAACCATGATAAACTATTGATTAATATAAAAAATTGTCCACTCATGAAATAAGATCTTGTATAGTAAGGTTTTATTATTTTACAAGGAGGATTGAAGATGTACCTAGAAAAGATTAAGGTGTGGAGTGGCCTATGCCAAGAAAACCGATAGAAGTGAGAAATTGTTATGGTATAGTAATATTTCACAAGAATATTATAACTTGAATTTTAGTGGAATTTGTAGACCTCTACATTAGTGGATGAAGAAATGACAATTGACATGGATGGTAGTAATTAAGAAATATTTTGAGATTCTAAAAAGAAAGGTTACAAAGGAATTCACTATCCATACATGATTTTAATAAAGAATTTCAAGTAGATCATAATGCAATTTAAACATTAGCTAGGATAGTATTAAGTCATTAAGGAAAATTGCTTATATATTTCAGTGAATTTTTGAATAATGTAATAAAAGAGTATTTAGTATATAAATAGGAATTTTATGCTATAGCTCAAAAATTAGAGAAGGGGAGACATAATTTATCACACAAAGAAATAATTTTATTTATAGATTTTTAATAATTGAATTTTATAAACAAATAGATAATTTTGAAGCAAAGTAATAGAAAGTGGGTAGAATATTTGCTAAATTGTTCATTTATTATCAAACATGTATA
This sequence comes from Cunninghamia lanceolata, assembly GCA_027924645.1. NCBI lineage: Eukaryota > Viridiplantae > Streptophyta > Pinopsida > Cupressales > Cupressaceae > Cunninghamia > Cunninghamia lanceolata. The sequence continues at coordinate 20,754,894 of BSBN01000213.1, forward strand.
GATCTAGGTTGTCCAATAAAGTTGCATATTCTTTAAGTAGGAGAGATAAATTATTTAGTACTATTAATAGAGATAATGGGACAAGAAAGAAAGTATTAATGCCTTGTATGTTGATAATGGTGGTCTTATAAAATCTTGAAAGGCTACAAAGAGACTTGGATTGTTAATAGAATCCCACATGTGGATTATTCCATTCAAGAGGGGTATTCATTTAAGAAGCAAAAAGTGTGTATTAAAAAATGATCATTGAGGAAAATTTTGATCAAAGATTTTTTTGTGATAGATTGAGTGGTTATCTTGACATGATAAATTCAAATATTAGTGTAAGAAAGGTATTTTTGAATGGAATGTATCTAGATGTTAATAGACATAGAGATGCAAATACAATTACTAGTACTTAATGGACTTTAAGAATAATTAATTAAGTAAATTTTTTTTTGAAATTTTGAATACAAAAATATCTAATAATATATATATATGTTGATATATTTTCAAAGATGGCATATGAGGTGATATAAAATTATGTTGTTACACTTTAAGATTACAAGTAAAAAGTATGCACCTAGCATATTTAAGTGTGCATGTATAAAAATAATTTCTTTTTACATGTTATAGTATAACAATACATCAAATAATATTTTTAGTATTTGAAAATAAGTATTTATTTTTCTATTTTTCTATAATTAAATTGACTTTTTAAAAATTGTGATATAGATTTATATTTTTTCCTACACTTTAAATAAGACTATTTGAATTATACTTTGTCAAATCTACTTTTCAAAAAAGTTAGAATGTATGGTTCACCAAATAAAAAACATTAAATGTTTTTTTTTTCAAATTTTAGGAAACTTTTGAGAGAAAAGTATGAAATTGTAATAAATAGTTTTATATCATCTACAAATCTACAAGTGGATAGCCCAACAAAATAGTAAATAGAAGGGTGAAGAATCTAACAGATGTTTATCATTAAATAATCTAGGAATATGTATTTTTTACTAGCCCAAGAATCTAACACATTCAATAACTAGAATTTATTGAATAAAGTCAGGTCAAAAAGAGTGGTTGATTTGTTGACTGTGGCAATAGAAGACAAGAGTATATATAGGAATGACATATGTAGAATATATAGATAAATTGTACGAAGAGATGAAGAATCAATCACAACATATTACTGAAAAATATAAAGAAAAGAAAGCTGAAAGTAGGAGAGAATTAAGTCATTTTCTAATGAATATTAGTTGTTGCTGAATTTGGGGAAACGTAGGTTTTGAAAAATGACATACCAAATTAAAATATAAAAATGATCTGACTTTTGCAAGATCCTATGAAAAATTCCATACAATGCCTATGAAATGGAGTCACCAGAAGGATTAGAAAATTTTCCCATTTGCAACGTATGTGAATAAACTTCGTATTAGAGAAGTGATGAAGTTAAACATGGAGAGATAAACTAATAGCATGGAGAATTTAGATTCCTAAAGGAGAGCAAGAAAATATTGGATGAGTTAATTAGTAAGAAAATCAGGCATAATGATTATAAAGAGAACATATTGATGAAGATTAGTCTATGCTACAACTGTTAAACAATAGCCTCTGTGATGCTTCAGTAGACTATTCTGCTCTAAGACAGCTCAACATTAGTCTATGACAGTTATATTTGACTGATGGTCTGTATTCTGCTTGTATTTGACTGTTTATCAATACAACAAAAAAATGATTCATGTATTTGATATTCAGAGCATGGTCTCATTATTCAAGCATTGTTAAGAATCCATCTTGATGGAGACACATGGCCGAAGACGAGCAAAATATTATAAGGCACATGGACAATTAGGAAACATTTGGATGCTTTTCAGAAGCCTCCTGAATATGGAACTTCATTGGGAAAAAACTGATTAAATTAAATTATCAATGACTCTTGTTTACATTAAATTAATCTTGGTCACTGATTGGCAAAGCTCTTTGAGGAATTAAAGGTAACTAAAAAATTGATCATTTAAAGTAACCTAAAAAAATCTTGGGTTTGTGAGTGACACATAAGGATCTATAGAAAAGGATCTATAGAAAGTTTAATTTCTAAAGTGATTAGCAATAGAATTAAGGTTTACATTTTATAATAAAGTCACTTTAGTAATTTAGTGTTAGTAATTAAAATGTTTGGTTAGATTTGTGTTAGTTGGGGGCTAGTTTCTTGTAGGGTAGTTTGGGGGAAATTGTATGGGAATGCAATGTTTTATAAGCATTTGCATAATACATTGTAAAAGGACCGAGATGAACATTAGTATTTATATATTTTGGTGTTATAAATGTGAGAGCAATATGATTAGTTTTTGCTATATTTTGTGCCTTAAATTTCAAAACAGAAAGCCCACATACTTGTTTATAGGATGAAACCATTGATTTACAACAGTTAGTTATGAAACTACTATGATGGAAACAAAACTACTACGATTAATTCAAAAATATTGTGAAAGTGCAACCATTATGACAAATAAATTTGTCACCTAATAACAAGATAGAAGAAATTTGGACCTTGAATCGAATATTTAACTCTTCTACTCCTAATACCAATCCTAAATCCATCTAATGTATGAGGGAATGTTTCAACACCTATTAAAAGGCATAAGAATGATAGATTAAATAATTAAAGGTTTGTATTAGGATTTTAGTGGTCAAATCAAGAGTAGGAGCCATTTTTAGTTGTATCTACATTTTATATTTAGTTTTGATGATCAATAATTTTGAGGTAGATGTGCAATTGCAACTATCAAGCTAGTTTTTTCCCTTTAAGGGTTTTTTAAGATAAAAGTTTGAGTGTTTGTGGTGAATCGCTTTTCATTTTTTACATTTCAATTCTTTGTTTTTAGAAATACCCATTCCTCTAAGAAGTATCATTTCTACAAACAAGTAGAACATTAGTTTTAATTTGTTTTCTAGTAATTTGTCTCTTGAATTTAAGAAATTACAAATAATTTAGTATTAGAAAATACTTCTAATCTTTGGGCATTGTGAAGAAAAGTTGTTATATGATTATTACCAAATATAAACAGAAGATAAGGATTGTTGCCTTGTAACCCGTAGATCAATACTTGTAAGGGGAATGAGAATTAAGGATCGGTATGTGCACAAATATGAGGGTTCTAAAAGAATTCAAACATTAGTATTTCTCCAAAATACGCTCACATTTTAGAAAACATAATGTGTGTGCATTATAATAGGCTCGTGCGCATTTTTTGGTAATACGAGTACATTATAACATATACATGTTACACATAAATTAATGAAATCTTAGTCTTAAGCTTGGAACAAGTTTGAATTTTCCAATCCTAAAAGTTGAACATGCAATTTGGGTGCCTAAATCTATGTTTTACAAAACATATACAAATGTTGAGCATGCTCTTCATTAGGTTCACATAATTTTGGACAAAATTCTAAAAAACACCACTGCGATGTCAAGATTACATTTTCATATTCTATGTTTTATTTTATTTATATATATTGATAAGCAAGTTGCTACCAAGAGGGCAACTACCATATATTAAAATTTACAAAACATCTCTCTAATAGAGGGTTTGCATGGATTTGATACAATTTTAGGAGGATTATAGAACACCAAACCCTTCTTCAGTTCCTCTAGCCTCTCCTACTGTTGCATCATGAGCAGATCCAGATGCCCCACCAAAAACCTCCAAAATTCCTCATTGCAAAGAAAAATGACTTTGGTAAATTGGTCAATACAATCCCTTAAGACCGCATTGTTCTTCAAGTCTTCACAGCTAAACACTCCACCAATATCTCTAGACATCCTTCTACAATCATAATTTGAAATGGTTGCGTAGGCCTTATTTACACACACCTCATGTAGAAAGTGTTAGACTTAGGGCACACAACTGAGAGGGGGGGTGAATCAGTTGTGTAAAACTTTCTCTCAATTAAACACTTAATTCCACTTTGCAATTAGCAGTCTAATAATAAATCAATCATGGAAACACAATGCAACAAATTAACAGCAGAAACATATCAACACATGAGACACCAAGGTTTTGATGTGGAAAACCCAGTTAAGGGAAAAACCACGGGGTGGTTAACCCAAGATTGTATTCTCTATTAGAAGAATAGAAAGAACAAAATGGTACATGCCAATTAGGGCTCACTACCCGAGCACACTGCTCACAAGAGGCTCACTACCTACAAAAGACACACTGTCTACAAAGAAATAAGTATCACCTACTTGAACTAGAAAATAGCATCTTCACCATGCTTAGATCAGTTCCATTTAAGCCCAATACTTCTTCTCTGCCTTTCGCTCTCCTCATTGCTACCACACACTCATCTCTTCATGCACACTTTGAAATGACTTCGCAACCCCTTATTTATACAAGACATCAACTTAGGAATAATCATCTAAGTCGGCAAACATCTACCAAAACATCCACAAGGTGTGTAACTTATTTGGTCGGTCAGTCTCAGGAAGAACACCATCATTCGGAGGTTATTCTTCAATAGCGAGCTCCAACTCTAATGCGGAGCACTAACACACATTGGACACAATCCAAAGTCCTTCACAAGGTTTCCTGAATCACCAAGAACATCTACACTTCATCTGCATATTGAAATTCTTCTCTCTTTCATTCGGAGCCTCAAGAACACAGTCTATCACCACTATCACCAAAGAATGGATACTTCCGGACCTTCAATTCATGAACCAATCAAGTTGACACATCACCAGGACTTCCTCAACATTGCCTCAAATCTGCAGAGCAGGAAACTGTACTTCTGGATCTCACCAGACCTGTCTGTGTCGCTCTGTTACCTCTGAACACCTACCACAACTGGTTTTACTTGAGTGGCCATAACTTCTTCATATCTTCATGCGTACCTCTGAAATCTCTACTGGATCACCTCAAGACACATATCTACAAACCCTTTAATCTGCATCCTCTGGTCCTTTTCCTATCTTGGACTTTTGCCTTATTGTCATTACGGATCTTCACTATTCCTGATTGAGACTAATTTTCTCAATATCCTCAGCACACAGCTCATCCAATCCTTATCATTAATGTAACAGGAGTATGTTGACATCAATAAAAACACAGGTTATGCCCATACTTGCAACAATCTCCCCCTTTGTCATTGATGGCAACATATGATGTGAAAAACTATTTTGACCATCAAAACAAGAACTTCTCCTCACTGTCACAACTCCCCCTATTAGCAACAACCATTCACATGTCTTCTCTCCTTTTACTACTCCCCCTTTGATCAACAACCACTTGTTTTTCACATGTCTTCTCTCCCCCTTTGACATCAATGGCAAAGGGCACATACTTGCAATTCCAATACTTTAGAATCATACCTGCTGCTACCCCTGAGTAGCAACTCCCCATCAATCCAAATCACAAGATATGACTGTGATATCCACTGGACTGATCCACCTCAGTGCACCTTAGTTCATCACCGGAGGGGCAATAACCCCTAACTTCTCCCTAAGATACTCAAAAGAGTCCTTAGGTAGAGGTTTAGTAAAGATGTCTACAATCTGATCCTTGGAGGGCACAAACTCTAATCTAACTTCATTCTTGTTCACTTGCTCTCTCAAAAAGTGAAACTTGATGGATATGTATTTAGTCTTTGAATGCAACACCGGATTCTTAGATATATTTATAGCACTTGAATTATCACAGAAGATTGTGATAGGTTCCTCATACTCCACTTTAATATCTCTTAGCATCTGTTTCATCCACAAAATTTGAGTGCAACTACCTACTGCTGTAATATATTCTACTTCAGTTGTAAACAGAGATATTGCCTCTTGTTTCTTTCTTAGTCAAGAAACCAATCTCTTCCCCAAAAAGAATGCTCCACCACTGGTACTCTTCCGGTCATCCACATCTTCTGCCCAATCCGCATCTGTATATGCATGAAGAGAGAAATCATGATCTCTAGGATACCACAAACCATACTCAACTATCCCTTTTAGATATCTAAAAATCCTCTTGATTGCCATGACATGAGATTCTCTAGGATCAGCCTGGAATCTAGCAACAAGACCAACAACTTGCATAATGTCTGGTCTAGTTTGAGTGAGATACAACAGTCCTCCGATCATTGACCTATACTTTGTCTGATCAACCTTAGGGGAATCCTCATCTTTGCTTAGTTTACATCTGGTTGCCATGGGAGTAGTCATTGGTTTTGAATCTTCCATCCCACATTTCTTCAACAATTCTTTAAGATATTTGGTCTGAGAAATGAAGATTCCATTCTTTATTTGAGTGATTTGTAGACCTAAGAAGAAATTTATTTCACCAAGCATGGACATCTCAAACTCACTTTTCATTTGATTTGCAAAAGTTTTACACAAACTATCTCTTCCTCCAAAAATGATATCATCAATAAACACTTCAACAATTAAGATGTTTTCATTATCAATTTTGAAATATAAATTATTGTTAGCAGTACCTTTGTTGAAACCAATCTTCAAAAGATGCTTATCCAATATTTCATACCAGGGTCTTGGGGCTTGCTTCAGTCCATACAGTGCTTTCTTCAACTTGCAGACCATATCACCATGATCAGACAATTGAAATCCATCTGGTTGCTCAATGTATACTTCTTCTTCCAAGTCACCATTTAGGAAGGCAGACTTGACATCCATCTGATATACCTTGAAATCCTTGAAAGCAGCAAAAGCAAGAAATAATTTGACCGCTTCAATTCTTGCCACCAGAGCAAAAGTTTCTTCAAAATCAACTCCTTCTATTTGAGAGTAACCCTTGCAGACCAATCTGGCTTTATTTCTGATTACTTCACCAACTTCATTTAGTTTGTTCTGGAAGACCCATTTGGTTCCAATCACATTTTTATTTCTAGGTCTGGGAACAAGATCCCAAGTGTGATTTTTCTCAATTTGCATCAACTCTTCCTCCATTGCTTTAGTCCAGTTTTCATCATTGCAAGCTTCATTCACTGTCTTAGGTTCAACTTTTGAAATCAGACAATACTCATTTGAGTTTTGAGCAATTTTCCTTCTTGTTTGTACACCTTTGCTTTTATCACCTATGATCTGATCTTGAGAGTGATTCAGTCTTACATACCTAGGCACTTTGGGAGTTACTTGCATTTCTGCTTTTTAATCAGGCTCATTCAAACTTATCTCTTCTTCCTGATTTACTGGATCAATCTGGATCTGAATCTCAGAAGAGGCTTGGGCTCCTTGAGTCAGAACACCATTCTAATCATCTTCATCATATTCGTAGAATCTTGAGGGTTTTTCAATTCCTTCATCAACCTTCACATTTGTACTTTATATCATCTTTCTCAGTCTCTTGTTATAACACCGGTATGCTTTGTTTTGAGTAGAGTAACCCAAGAATATTCCTTCATCACTTCTAGCATCAAACTTTCCTAGATCTTCATCTCTTTTAATGTAACATTTGCTGCCAAAAACTCTAAAATACCTTACAGTAGGAGTGATACCAAACCAAAGTTCATAAGGAGTCTTACTGGTATTGCTTCTGATTTGAACTCGATTCAGAGTATAGACTGTAGTGCTGACAGCTTCTCTCCAATAGATTTGAGGAACATTTGCTTCCATCATCATGGTCCTAGATGCTTCCTGGATGGTCCAGTTCTTTCTCTCCACTACTCCATTCTGCTATGGAGTCCTAGGAGCAGACAACTGTCTCTTTATTCCATGTTTCTCACAGAACTCTATGAACTCACCGGATGTGAATTCTCCACCTCTATCAGACCTCAGACACTTCAATTTTAATATGGTTTCATTCTCTACCATAGCCTTGAATATTTTGAATTTTTCAAGAGCTTCTGATTTCTCTTTTAGAAAGGTTACCCACATCATTCGGGAATAGTCATCAATTAGTAGCATGAAGTATCTATCACCTTGAATATTCTTGATTCTTGCTGGACCACAAAGATCAGTATGAACTAAGCCCAATAATCTGGTAGAAGATAGTTCCTTACTTTTGAATGTGACTCTGCTTAGCTTACCCAACTGACATTCTTTGCACAAGCTGTTAGTAGGTTTCACCAATTTTGGAAGATCTCTTATAGCCTGAGTATTGCTTATCTTGATGATATTATCAAAATTCACATGACACATCCTCCTATGCCATAACCAACTTTGATCAATTTGAACAAACAAGCAACTTTTTCCAGTACCAACCAAGTGAAAGATATTACCTTTAGTTTGAGTACCAGATGCAATCTCTGTTCTGGAACTTTCAAAGATCTTGCATCTTCCATTCTTGAACCAGAGATCATAGCCTTTGTCCACCAACTGTCCAACACTGAGAAGATTGTGCTTCAAACCTTCAACAAACAGTACATTACTAGTTTTGTTCCTTCCATCAAGAGAAATAGTTCCTCTACCTTTGATTCTGCCAGCAGAATTATCACCAAACTTTACCACTCCTCCTTCATACCTCTCCAAATCTATGAACTTATTTTTGTCACCTGTCATATGGTGAGAGCATCCACTATCAATGACCCAATCATCCTTCTCATTAACTTGGGCAACCAGAGCTCTTTCCACAATCTTATGATTGACAGATACAAAGTGTTGGATCTAGGGCATACAACTGAGAGGGGGGGGGTGAATCAGTTGTATAAAACTTCCTTTCTACTTCAAACACTTGATTCTTCTTTGTTAGTTAACAGCATATCAATTAATCATCCATGGAAGCATAATGCACAAATACAAGAGCAGATAAACATCAACACATTGAACACCAAGATTTTGACATGGAAAACCCGGTTAAGGGAAAAACCACGGGGTGATTTACCCAAGGATTATTCTCTGTTAGAAGAATAAGAAAAGAATGGCACTTGCCAATTAGGGCTCACTGCACGAGCACACTGCTCACAAAGAGGCCCACTGCCTACAAGGAGACACACTATCTACAAAGTGATAAGAATCACAATCTTGAACTGGAGAATGACATCTCTACCATGTCTGGATCAGTTCCATTTAAGCCCAAAAACCCCTGCTCTGCTTTTCACACTTTTCTTCGCTACACCACTCTCATCAACACAATCCACACATCGAAATGAACTCACAAACCTTTATTTATACAAGACATCGACTTAGGAACAATCATCTAAGTCGGCAATCAACCATAAGAATATCCACAAGATGAATAAGACATCCGGTCAGCCACCACAAGAATATTCGTAGGATGAATAACTCATCCAGTCGGCTAGATGGAACAAGAACTTCATCCGGAAGAATATCTTCAATTCTGGGCTCTACCATCAATGCGGACCAACAACACAACCTCAACATGATCCAAGAACCTTCACAAGCCTGCCTAAATGACCAGGTACATCCGCACTTTCTCTACTTACTGGAATCTCTTCTCTTCCTCATCTGGAACTTCAAGAACACAGTCTATCGCCACTATCACAATGCAAAAGGTACTTCCAGACATCCAAATCATACACAACTCAAGATGACACATCAAAAGGATGTCACAAACACTCCTTCCAGTCCGCAGATTAAGATTATACAATTCTGGACCTCACCGGACCTTTCTGTGATCCTCAGTCACCTCTGAACACTTGCCGGAACCGGTTCCACACAGATAGCCATAACTTCTTCAAATCTTCATGCAGACCTCTGAAATCTTAACTGAAACATCTCAAGACTCATATCTGCAAACCCTTTAATCCGCATTCTCCGGTTCTCAACCTATACAATACATTTGCCTTCTTCTCATCACTGTTCTTCATTGTTCCTGGCTGAGGCTAATTTTCTCAATATCCTCAGCACACAGCTCATCCAATCCTTCTTGTCAATGCAGTATGAGTATGTTGACATCAATGACAACACTGGTTCACCTCATACTTGCAACACAAAGGACATTGGATCTTCTTCCTTGATGGCAATGAACACCCATTCATTTCCGGATTTGTTTCCTATCTCTGATTCATCATCTGTTACTCCTTCATTATCATCATCTTCATGTACATAGTAACAGTTCTTTTGGAACCTTGGCTTGTTAGGAATTTGTCTTGAAAACCTTTCTGGACACCTTGAGGCAAAATGACAAATTTTATTGCAGTTAAAACACTTAAAAGGTAATTTTCCTTCATACTTACCAGATCCTCTTGGTAGCCTTTTTGCAATAAGGGCTTCAAGTTGAGCTGTTTCTATTTCTTCTTCTTCCAGATCTTTTCTTGCTTTTTCATACCATGATAGCTTCCTTGATGAATTCTCTCCCGAATCAAACCTTTGTTTACCTTTAATAGAGGCACTGGCTTTGAATGCAGATTCAATCTTGGGGGGTCATCTCCAAACTCTGTCATTTCAAATGCAACCAATTTTCCAGCCAATTGATCTCTTGTGACAGTCGTATGGGCTTTGAATTCTTCAATGGCAACAGCCTTGATTTTGTAAGAAGCAGGAAGGGATCTGAGAATTTTCCAACAATCTCATCTTCATCGAAGACTCCACCAGCATTTCTAATTCCACAAACAAGCTCATTTACTCTTGGCATAAAAGTAGTGATGTTTTCATCTTCTCTCATCTTCAGATTTTCAAATTTTCCTTTTAGACTTTGTAACCTTGCACTTTTGACATACTTGTCTCCTTCATGCAGAAGTTCCAGTTTTTGCCAAATCTCAAAAGTAGTTGGTAGGTGAATAACATTTGAGAGCTCTGAGTCAGATAATGCGCTTAGAAGAGCCTCTATAGTCCACAGATTGTTTTCAGCGTCTGTGATTTTATTTTGGGTTTTCAAACCACCCTATGGAGGTACATACTGTGTTGTAACCATGGTCCAGTATGTCACTCCCATACATCTCAAGTGACATTTCATGCAACCTTTCCAGAGATTAAAATTGGTTCCATCAAACTTTAGACTATCCTTCTTGTAAGATGACATCCAGGATCTCCTCAAGCGGTTAAGCTCTTTTAGAGGAACTTAGCTCTGATACCAATTGTTAGACTTAGGGCACACAATTGAGAGGGGGGGTGAATCAGTTGTGCAAAACTTTCTCTCAATTAAACACTTGATTCCACTTTGCAATTAGTAGTCTAATAATAAATCAATCATGGAAACACAATGCAACAAATTAAGAGCAGAAACATATCAACACATGAGACACCAAATTTTGACATGGAAAACCCGATTAAGGGAAAAACCACGGGGTGGTTAACCCAAGATTGTATTCTCTGTTAGAAGAATAGAAAGAACAAAATGGCACATGCCAATTAGGGCTCACTGCCCGAGCACACTACTCACAAGAGGCTCACTGCCTACAAGAGACACACTGTCTACAAAGAAATAAGTATCACCTACTTGAACTAGAAAATAGCATCTTCACCATGCTTGAATCAGTTCCATTTAAGTCCAATACTTCTTCTCTGTCATTCGCTCTCCTCCTTGCTACCACACACTCATCTCTTCACACACACTTTGAAATGACTTCACAAACCCTTATTTATACAAGACATCAACTTAGGAATAATCATCTAAGTCGGCAAACATCTACTAGAACATCCACAAGATGTGTAACTTATCCGGTCGGCCAGTCTCAGGAAGAACACCATCATCCGGAGGTTATTCTTCAATAGCAAGCTCCAACTCTAATTCAGACCACTAACACATGCTGGACACAATCCAAAGTCCTTCACAAGGTTTCCTGAATCACCAAGAAATCTACACTTTATCTGCATACTAAAATCCTTCTCTCTTTCATCCATAGACTCAAGAACAAAGTCTGTCACCACTGTCACCAAAGAATGGATACTTCCAGACCTTCAATTCATGAACCAATCAAATTGACACATCACCAGGACTTCCTCAACACTGCCTCAAATCTGTAGAGCAGGAAACTATACTTTCAGATCGCATCGGACCTGTCTGTGTCGCTTTGTTACCTCTGAACACCTACCGGAACTGGTTTTACTTGAGCGGCCATAACTTCTTCATATTTTCATGTGGACCTCTAATCTCTACTGGATCACCTCAAGACACATATCTACAAACCCTTTAATCCATATCCTCTGATCCTTTTCCTATCTTGGACTTTTGCCTTATTGTCATTACTGATCTTCACTTCTCTTGATTGAGACTAATTTTCTCAATATCCTCAGCACACAGCTCATCCAATCCTTATCATTAATGTAACAGGAGTATGTTGACATCAATGGCAACACAGGTTAGGCCCATACTTGCAACAGAAAGTAGTGTGAATCTGTCTTTGCAAATATCTTCTTGCCTAGCATATCCATATACGTTGTGAGGAAATCCCCAACGATTTCATTATCATGAACATGTTCACTTGTAAGACGTCGTACCCCCATAACCTCCATAATCACCATCTCCATCTCAAGGTTCAAAATTTAAAATAAATACTGGAGATGCGAAGAAACTTCCTTTTACAAACAATCACACCTCATTCTTTTGATAATCACCCTGTCTACCATTCTGTGTGAGGTATTTATCCATCACAACCCATAAATAAGTGGACCATCCTAGCTAAGAAGAGACACCGGAAGTAGTCCAACCAAATATTTTCCCTTACTGAGTATCATCTCTGAAAACCTAGGGATCACCCAACATCTTAATTTATACGTCACCATCATCCAATATCATTTTTTCTTCAATAATCCTACACAATTTGTCCCATCTCTCACATTGATTTGATACTTTAACTTGCACCATTTCAACACACACATATATTCTTAAAATTAGGGGGAGCATGCTAAATTTCCCATTTTTAGGATGTGTCTACTTAAAAATTAGTTAAACTCATTAAAACTTAGCACAAAAATATCTAAACTACTACATGATTTAATGCAAGACAAGATTAGGGGGTCTTATCAAACTACCCAATCTTGCACCCTTAACATGTATCACCCACTCTCTCTACATACATATCAAATGAAAATAGATTGTAATAAAATCTAAAAACACAACTTTATTCAAACCCTCATATGTATTTACATTCAACAAGTCTTTCAGGAATCAATTGCATACATTCATGATTCAACAAAAAATAAAATTCCAAAATTTTCATGGGTTTATAGGTACTTCATGCCTTCAAATCTTCAAACCCTCATGCCTTCACACTTTATTGGCTTTACTCCTCTTTTGCAATATGGTTTTCCCCTTCATCCTACATATCTCTTCGCTACCTTGAACAACTAAAACTCTCTTCTTCTCTTCTTATTTTCTTCCTCTCTTCAGCAAGCTAATTTTCTACATATCTTCATGTCATCCTCTTGAGCAATTTGTAAATTATTTCTTCAACCTTGCTGCTTTTGATTGCTAACTCTTAACATCATTCAAGGATGCATTTTATAGAGATTAAAACCCCTATGAGGCACCAAAATGTGGCACCCAAATTTTCTCCTTCATTTCTACCAACTTGACCCTTGAAATTCCTTTAGAAAAATGAAATAAGACATAGTTTATTACTTCCAAACATGGCACCCAATGTTTTTGCACCATATCCAACACCTTGCTACTCTTAAGACCTTTGAAAAATGACAAAAAATAAGAAACCAAGTCATGCTCATTCACCCTTTCCAAGTGCCCAAAATTAAAAGTTGAAGAGTCACTAATTTGGTTGCAAAAATAAATGGCTTTTCCTCCTTTTAGGTGCCCAAATTGAATAAATGTAATACTAAATTTCAAATGAGGGAATACCAACAATCACATGTCCTTTAAACAATTCCCAAGGCATCCAAATTTAATAAATTAATCAATTTTAATTAATTTTATTTCACAATCCCCTTCACCATGGTAAATGGTCCCCTTCAACCCCTAAAACCTTGAAATTGTGCAATATAATAATTTTAAAAATCACAATAAACACCCTAGTTGTGTCTGATGTCTAAAATGGAAGCCAAATCCTAAAAAATAGAGATTTTTATCCTTACAACACTTCACAAGATTCTCCTGAAGTCCAAACTACAAAAAAAATGTAAAAATTTGAATATGAAAAAAAAATAGTTTTTGGTTGATGTAGGATTGTCTGTGGACCCAGATGCTCCTACATTAGACATGGTGGGTAAGAATTTTGTGAGCATGGTTTAAAAAATGGATTTGAGTGTTTGAACGACCCTTCCAAATAGTAAACTGTCTACAACATACTCTAATGCTATCATAGGTACCATGAAAATTTATTTCTTCTCCTTTTCCAACATCTACTTGGAAATCTTCTTGTTTTCCTCTACCAAACTTGCTTACCAATCCCCTCTTTCACTTGTGGAATTCTATCTACCATAGGCTGACCTCCTCCACCAAATGTACTTTCTTCTCTTCTCTTCCCTTGTGGGATTCAACCCACCACAATCTAACCACCTCCACCAAAATTCTCTCCACTCTCTTATCACTATCTCACCTACACTCAACCCATTACAACAAATATTATTAAAATTAAACAACTCCATAATAAACTCTATCCCTTCTTCATTTCATTTTCCTACACACAAATCAACACTATTTGCATAATGGAAATTAAAAAAATCATCTTTGTTCCCTCATACTATTCCATGCCTTCCAACAAACATGTTATCTCATCAACCTCTTTCCTCTTCTTCATCATCTTGCACACATTCTTATACAACCATAGTTCTCACCTTATGACTATCCTCCTACATGAGGATTTTCTTCTCTTTCTTTTCCGTCTTGTCAAATAAAATATGGGTTTCAATCTTTACCCATTTCCTCTTCCTCTTCTATCACCAGCACATTTTCCTCTTTCAATATGCTATCTACCTGGCATTCCTTTTCTTAGTTACTCTCATCTGAAATAACTCTATTTTACACAACATCTAATGCATCTAACTTGTTTGGATTTCTCTCAACCCTTCAAAAACACTTTCCATATAAACTCTTTCTCTCCACTTTGTAAAAGAAAATTTTGCAACCTTACCTAAGGCCAATCTAGTCCTCTTTCCTGAAGACATTTTTAACACACCTTACACTACAATTTTCCAATCCTAGAGATTCAAAAATGCTTGCAACAAAATAACCAAATCACACCTACAACAAAAATTTTCTTAGAGCCAAATAGCCCTTTGTAGTTATAGGACTTCCAGCTGCAATAAACTCCAACAAACTATCATCAACTATCCTCTACCCAACAAAGTTACTGGAAGATGTATACTCTCAAGGCCTCCTCTACCCAATTTCACATTGTGGAGAATGTCAACACATCTTCCACCCAGTACCATCTCTATTAGAGGACAACAACATACTCACATAAAACAAAATCTCAAACACAACTCTTCAATTCCTAGCTCTCTACAATTACAAGATTTTTTATATTATTTTTTACCTACAAAAATATTTTTAGAGATCTTTAACCATACAACATAGAAAAATACCTCAAGTCTGAAACCCTTCTCCTCACACACATCTCATAGGAAAATTTTGGCTCTAATACCATTTGATGCAGGACAAGATTAGGGGGTCTTATCAAACTACCCAATCTTGTAGCCATAACATATCACCCATTCTCTTCACACACATATCAAATAAAAATAGATTGTAGTAAAATATGAAAACACAACTTTATTCAAACCCTCATATGTACATTTACATTCAAAAAACCTTGTAGGAATCAATTACATACATTCATGATTCAATATAAAATAAAATTTAAAAAAATTCAAGGGTTTATAGGCAATTCATGCCTTCAAATAATCAAACCATCATGCCTTCACACTTTCTTGGCTTCACTCCTCTTTGAAATCTGATTTTTCCCTTAATCCTATATCTCTCTTGGCTGCCTTGAATGTGCAATTCTATGATTCCCTTCTTATTTTCTTCCTCTCTTCAGCAAGCTATTTTTTTGCATCTCTTCATGCCATCCTCTTGAGCAATTTATAAATTTATGGTTGATTGTTAACTCTTAACATAATTCAAGGCCACATATTATAGAGATTAAAACCCCTATGAGGCATCAAAATGTGGCACCCAAATCTACTCCATTTCTACCAACTTGGCCCTTGAAATTCCTTCAAAAAAATGAAATAAAGCACAGTTTATTGCTTCCAAACATGGTGCCCAAGGTTTCTATACCATATCCAATGCATTTGTTCTCTAAAGACCTCTAAAAAAAGGAAATCATAAACCAAGTCATTCTCATTCACCCTTTCCAAGTGCCCCAAATTGGAAACTGAAGAGTCACTAATTTTGTAAAAATCAATGGCTTTTTCCTCCTTTCTAAGTGCCCAAATTGAATAAATGTAATATTAATGTGTATGCTAGAAATCAAAATGCAAACAAGAACAAAAGAGAGCCTATTCCAATCTCTACATAACTCAATAAATAATCGCAATAGTTTAATAATGAAATCCAAAGCAAACAATAATGCAAGTTACCACACTACGATATTTATTCCTTGGTGTATTGATATGTGGATTGCTCTAAATGTAGTATAACCATGATTGCAATTGGATGGATGATAGCTCAATGAATGTAAGGTGCTTCAGTGAATGCTCAAAGTGTTGGAAGATATGGATGCCAATGCTCAAAAATCGTGAAGGGTTTGTGAAGAGGTGAATGGGTGTATTTATAGCTTTCATGGAAGATCGATCAACGACGGAGAAAATTCAATGAAATTAATGGATGAGATAAATTGAGAAAACATGAAGGAATGTGCACACGACAAGTGTCCATGCAAAAAGATTATTTATTGAGTTAATTGCTTTGTTGACTAAAGATAGGATTGATTTTCACAAAAATAGAATGTTTTTTTCTATTTTATGAATTGGTTGATAAAAATAGTAATTTAAAAACCAATTAACTCAACTTTTGTTTTGCTTTTTGACATGCTATGAATAAAATTAAATAAAGAATTATTTAATTTGTGTGCATGGAGGAAAAAAATATTTTTAGAAGATTTGAGAAGATAGCTAGAAATTAAATAAATAAATTTATTAAATTTGTTGTGCATGATGGAAGAATAAGAAAATAAATAAAATATTGATTTTATTTATTTAGAAGATATTCGAAAAGTCAACTTAAATAAATTTGAAAATTTATTTAATTTTAGAAGAATAATTAGCTAATTAAATAATTAAAAATATTTAATTGTGTAGATGAGAGGAATTAAAGTGTGTTGAATTAATTAAATAATTGATTTAATTAATTAATAGAAAATAGAAAAATAAAGGTTGTGAAATAATTAAATTAATTAAACAAATAGAATTTATTCAATTAATGTTGGATTTAAGTGAATTTAGAAGAAATTGACGAAATTAATTAAATAATTAAGTTATTTAATTAATGTTGGATGAAGGTGCGTTAGAAGAATTTGATGTACTCAATGTGAATAATGCAATGGTCATTTTTGAGTGTCTACATTTTGCCCCTCTTTAAGACAATGCGCTTCACAACATTGTTTCAAAGAAAATACTGATGATATATGATTGACAATTGTTCCCCAGTATAATGGGTGATAGGATGCCCCATCAAGAGGAAAACTAGGGAAACAGAAGAAGGAATGGGCTAACTCGCGACAAGAAGAAATGGTTGATGATGTGGTAATGAGGCTCAGAAAGATGAGATCAGAGGGTGGAAGCTAACACAATGAAGAAATAAGGCTGGCATGAAGAAAACTAGGTCATGGGAGGGAAGAAATTAGGGTTGGGATGCTATAAGTAGGGCCCTAGGGGGTCACTTTCAAGTCATTTGCATCCTTAGAGTTTCAAATTTTTGTCTTCTAGTGCATTAGAGAGTTTCAAAGCTTAGTGCAGACGAGATTGCAAATATGGCAAGCATCCCATGGTCAGATCATTGCACGGAGAGAGTCAGGACACATGGGTGGCCAACAGGAGCACCAGGAGTCGTAAGTATCCCTAATCAAGTAATTAATTGCATTTATGAGGGTCATTAATGAGGGTAGGTTGTAGTTGTGACCAAAAGCAGTTAGTATGCTAGAGCTACACTTTTGGCAAAAATTGTAGTACTTTTGGAAAAATAGGTCACTTATGGCACGTGCAATGGTGTCTTTAGCTTTAAAGTTGCACTTTTGGTCAAGATTAGCATTTTTAGAAAAGGTTCATTTTTGGTAGGCAAAAATGCACTTTTGGCCAACAGAGTGGCACTTTTGGAAAAAGAGTTTGCATATGGTCGACAGTGTTGCGCTTTTGGCAAAAAATTTGCTTTTGGCTAGCTTTTTAGGGTTATGTACTTGGCATTTTAGGGGTCACTTTTGGCATGATGAAATGCACTTTTGGCAGACAATGTTGCACTTTTGGAAAAAATGTTGGCACTTTTGGCTAGTAGAAGTGCACCTATGGTTTTTAGGGCTGCTTTTGGTTTTTAATGCAGAAAGTTAGGTATTTTCTAAAAGTTGACAAGTGAAACTATGTGGATGCAAATTGTTCTTCCCACGCTGATGTCTCGAGAGTGACACTAGCACTAGTAGCAAACTTAGACGAGGATGAGGACTTGTTTTTGGAGGTGATGGGCCTTTGGTATGTTGCTCATGTGACCCCGATGCTAGCTCATTGGGTGATGATGATAGCATTGGTGGAGAGATGGCACAATCAGCATAGTTCATTCCATCTACTGACGGGTGAGATCATGATCACCCTAGAGGATGTCTGGAGGATCCTTTGGATCCTGATCTACGGTGCTAAGGTTGACTACGATACTAACGCTGGAGAGGTGGCATTGGCGAGACTATTGATGATGTGTGATCTTGGCATCGAGGATCACAAGATTGGCATGAGACACATGTGGCACTTGTTTGATCAGATTCAGTGGTGACTAGATTTATTGGCATGATTCTAGTACCTAATAGGCAATCACATAGATTTTCTATTGGTTGGGGCCTTGTTTTGGAGGGGATGTTTACACATGGTACTAGGTATGCATGGGGCCCTACGTGCTAGGGCAGTTATACCATGACATGCACTAGGTGGTTTACAGATTTGGTTCCAATCTAGTAGAAGGGGTCACATTATTGCATGTGTGGGCCTGGGAGCACATTACAATTACTAGGCCTATCTCCCCATGATAGAGACAGGTTGGGAAACCCTTTGTTCACTTGTATGATGGTGCATTTATGCAGAGGCAGCTTAGGGATCTGACTTATTGGAGGCGTACCTTTGATTATCTTGACACTATGATCTGGCGTCCCTAGAGAGATTGCAAGATCTGGGAGGATGACATTGAGCATTTGACTTATTATCGGTAGGGTCAATATCTATTTGGCAGGAGTGTATATGTTATAGAGAGATACTTGCCAAAGCGAGTTTTAAGGCAGTTCAGGTGACCACAACCTATTCCTGTTGGAGAGGTGATTTTTGCTAGGACTCGGCAATATATTCATGATTAGGGTGCAGAGGTGGTTGTAGCTACAATATAATCAAGTTTGATGCACTTGTACTAGTAGCTTGGGACCCTATGGGCAAAGGAGCAGATCTTGGGATGATGCCAGAGTACGATGCTTATTGGCTTACTGCTAGGCCAACTAGATTAACCATCCCAAGAGTGGTTGGGGAGTAGGTTCGGAATAGGTAGGAGAGCTGGCATGTAGAGGGTTGGAGGCTAGACCCCGCAGGGCTAGGTGACAGAGAACAGTGGTGGTAGTGGAGGCAGTACAACAGGATGTGGGCCAACAGGATGTCCCTGGGAGTCCTGGGCAGCAGGATTTAGAGATGGGGAAGGTAGGGCAACATGATGCCTCAGTGGTAGAGACTGAGATAGGGAGGCTATAGATACTCCTATAGGCTAAGACTTTGAGGTGGACACAAGTAGAGCTTCAGTTGATCCGATGCCAACAGGAGAGAGATACAGCTAGGGCAGAGTTGAGGCAAGCTAGAGCAGCCTCATAGGGACGGATATAGGTGCA
This sequence comes from Cunninghamia lanceolata, assembly GCA_027924645.1. Classification (NCBI taxonomy): domain Eukaryota; kingdom Viridiplantae; phylum Streptophyta; class Pinopsida; order Cupressales; family Cupressaceae; genus Cunninghamia; species Cunninghamia lanceolata. Next base: position 20,774,736 of record BSBN01000213.1, read on the forward strand.
GACATAGATTTCCAACTCAATGGAGCTTGCTCTCATCACAGAAGAGCGTGATGGAGCAGAGGTGATGAGACTAAGGACTAAGTCAGCTCTTTAGAGAATAACCTTGGAGAGAGATATTGCTCGAGTTATGATAGGCATAGACCAGTTGATGATGACTATGTTGATAGAGTTGACTCAAGTTCAGCATGAGCTGAACCAAGTGATCCATGAGGTAGAGTATTATAGGGGCTTATATCATAGTGCAGTGCTAGCAGAGCAGAGGTAACCCAGCTTTAGAGAGAGGATATTAGGGGCCTCCTCCTCTAGGAGATCTGGGGTGTCAGTCATGGGACCACCTCATCCTAGACCTATAGCACCTCAACAGTCTCCCCAAGCTACAGGACCATCATCCTTCAGTGCAGGAGTTGAGCCCTCCAAGGGGAGTTCCACATAGACACAGTTACCAGATTGTTGTATTATCTATTATATTTTTGAGACTATGATGCCTGTAGGCTTATATGTATATATTTGATGGCTCTTAGTAGCCCTTTGTACATGACACTGATTCATTTTTTATATATATATGATAAGACATGATTTATGATGACCTATATGAGACTTATGATGCACATGATGTTGTATGGATGTTTATGATGACATGCTTATATATGCTATAGATGTTATGGATGTTTATATGTTTATGTGATGACATGCTTATAGATGTTATGGATATGATGACATATACTATGATGATGGATTTATGGATGTTTATATGTTTATGTGATGGCATGCTTATAGATGTTTATGGATATGATGACATATACTATGATGATGGATTTATGGATGTTTATATGTTTATGTGATGACATGATTATAGATGTTTACTTATAGATAAACATTATTCTTATAGATGTTATGGATTGGGATGACATATACTATGATGATGGATTTATGGATGTTTATATGTTTATGTGATGATATGCTTATGGATATATATGCTTATGATTCTGATGAAGTGGATGATAGATGTCTATATGCTGATACATATGATGCTTATAGATGTGTTGTCTAACATGCATGTTTTTGCAGGATTCTTATGTGGATGAGAGACGAGAGGACGAAGATGACGTTAGCATGGATACAAGAAATGATGTTTTTAGATTAGACAAATGATGATTGATCAATCTTGATGAAAGCTATGGTTTTTATTGGGATATATGGATGGTTAGATGGGTGGATATTGCATTGGTTATGCTTTATAAAATGTAAAGAGCAATCCTTATTTTGATATAGCATATGGATATTATGCACCAGGGTATATAAGACCAAGGTGACAATGTACCCAATGCATAGGACATTGAATCTACAAACAAATGGTTTGAACTTATTTCTACTAGACATAATAGAACTTTATGTTAGCAATGTGTTTTCATTGATGTCAACTTAGTATATGGAAATATAAGGACAAACTTGTACAGAGGTAGAGTCATCATGGTCAAGGCAAACCAATCTGGGAGTAGAGAAAATAGTCTAAGTATGGTAAAGTGATCAGTTTTGTGTATAAGCATGATGCGGAGTAAATACTCATGTCCTTGCATGTTTCTAGTATCCCTACATGTATATCTCAGATGTCTACTTGGCAACAATCCATATATCTATCTTTGTAAATCTTGAATGTAGTGAGAAGAATATTCAGGGAGTAGTAGCTTCCTTGGGTTCTACCCTAAATCAAAGTTGTAATTATTGTAAGCACAAAATACAAGGAGTAGTAGCTTACTTGGGTTGGATCCCAAAAACAAAGTTGTAACATTTTTGCAGTGAGTGTTGGTTAACAAATTTGTCACCTAACTCTATATACTCTCGCCTAGACAAGGGACAAATGTAATCAATAGTTGAGCCTAATATATTGATATTTTATAAAGACTCTCTATTCTTTAACAAGGTACAGCTACCTTTGAAAGATATTCTAATGAATGAAAACCAGAATTTCTTTTAACTAGAAAGCAAAAACAAAGGCAGAGCTTTTGACCAAAAAGTAGTAAAGGTAGATTTACATCCAAACCACAAGAAGCTCAAAGACTTCCACCAATATAACATCCACAAACTAATATAAATTGATATCATACACCATATATTCACCACCTCAAATAATATATCAAAAGATAAACGATTCCCAGCAGTGAGCAAGAATCAAAGATATCCAACCACCAAGATACACAAATATGATCAACACTAGCAGCAACACATTCAACATAAGAAGAACATGAATCTAAATAATCACAACACAAAGTCCATGATCATTCAAAACTCCACTGTATTAATTCTCCTTGCATGTATCAAAGTAGATGAAACCAAAATTTACTATCACCCTTGCAAAGCAAAGTTTGTCAAAAGATCCCTAATTCGACTAGCTACCCAGAATATATAGCTAAGCTGAAAAGTAACTGTCTTTAAAACCATAACAGCTCCTTTAAACAGTCAATTTAAAAGATGTTTAAACAATAATTATAATAAAGGGTCCTCCAGAGCCAACAGTTTTAGAGCAAATATCATAAAATAACTAAAGCATGAAATTGAAATTAATTGAGGATCTACAAATCCTCTTCGCTGTTCTCCACCTCATCCATCGCTTCCTCTTCCTCCGTCAACTCACCTTCTCCTGTGCCCGCAACCTTGCCTTGTATGCCCTATATTTGTTGATAACAGGTGTCAACGACATCCCGGGTGGAGTTCCTATCATTCTAATCCAACGCTTCTTCTTCATCACCGCTCTATCAGAGTCCACCACCTTTCGATGCACCTCATCAAACTCATTTATGGCAATGTTGATATGGGCCTCCATTTTCACAAGTCTCCACAGTGATTCTCCTATAATTACATCATAATTCATTACCTCTTTAGTTACCACCCTTTGGAAACTCTATTTTATTACTTTGACATCCAGGAACTTCTCATCATTAGACCTATTAGCCTCCACCTCCAGAGCAGCAAAGTCCCTTTTAATGTTCATCATCTCTCTATAATAGACCACAATTGCTTTCCTCCTTTCATCCTCTGCTGCAATTATGAGACAGAGTTTCCATTCAACTGCATCGGCCCACACAGGTGTGTCTAGTTCTCTAGGATCAGTTACTACTTCCTCAGCCACTAAGATGCCAGGGTCCATATCGGCCATCTCTTGTATCTCTTTAAGGGCTAGAGATAGACTATGATGATCAATTCTGGCCTTTTCAAACTCTACTATCAAAGCCTCCCTCTTCACATATACAGAATCAAATAATTTTACCACCTCTTCTATAAACACAAGATCATCAAAAACAACCTTCTCGACCCATTGATTCATAGCATTCCTCAAAGATAAAGATGTTTTGACTTGTTGAAGCAAATTAGGGTCAAGGATATGAAGGTCGGCATTTGAGGGAGCTTCAATTGTGGGTGTTATTATCTTAGCAACTAAATTAACAAAGATGATAAAGAACTTACATGTGCCATTAGCTTTGAATTTTCTTCTTGTAGTCCCTTTACCCTTTTAGATATGTGATTGACTGAATATTTGACATGGTCAAGGTCAACCTCTGTTGTAGAAGGCCCCAAATCTACCCTGCTCATTCTAAAGTCAGCTTTTGTCACTTCATCCTCATTCTTATCCACTACCGGGTTTGTAATTTCTAGAAATTGGCTTCCCAAGGCAAGGTCGGTCACCTTCCTTGACATCCTTTTAGAACGTTTAGGCCTAAGAGTACTTTGCAACAAATTTTCTATAGTATTAATGCCTTCATCTGTAGGTGGAGTATACCTCTTTTTCTTTTGGACCACTTTCTTCAACCAATTGGGAGATGGGGCCGAAACATTAGCAGTATTAAGAGTAGCAACTAGAGATATAGGGTGAGAATTATGCTCTGGGAGTTCATTTTGATGGGAGGAACTTGGTGGACTTAGCAAAGAGCGCAATAGACTATCTTCTCCAATCTGAGAGAAAATGAAAGAATCACTATCACTTATAGGGTTATTAATAGGTGGCACATGGCCTACTTTGGATGAAGAAGCAGCCATTCTAGTATTTCCTTTTATTGGTTGAGTGTCTTGTTCACACATCATTTTCACCTTTCTAATCTCCTAAGGAGGTCCGTCATCAGCGCCATCTGGTTGTGAGCTGACTCTCTGAAGAGTCAGGTCCAAATTAGAAGACCTTCTATATGAGTGGGCAGTTTGAGACCTGACTTAGTTTTGATAGGCCGAATCCTTTGGCATCGTAGAACCAGTACATTCTTTTACCTTCCCCTTTAACCATTCCTCCATTCTCTTCAACACATGATGGGAAAGTAAATTAACATCTGTAACTTCTTTCTCAAACCATTTCACAGGAGGCAGGGGTTCCATTAACACAGCATGGTAACCTTCATCCATTATGTCTGAGTTGTCATCAACCATGTCAAGAACTTGGAGGTCAGCTTGAAGGCTTGAACCTGATCCACAGTTAGTCTCATCCACTTTCTTTTTTGCACTTCTCTTTCATCTACACGGTCTTCCCAAAAATCCTCGAGTTGAGGCTGATGTAAATAAGAACCACCACCATGCATATTTTCTTTTATGAAATTCTTACTGTCAAATGTCACGCGGGGCGATAGACTGTGGAGACTAAATTCTAATAGTAGCTTGTCAACATTTTTGGCCCCATCATTACTTTTGCAAGAATAGAAGGATAAAGTCACAGGGAAAGAGTACCCCCTCTTCTTCATGGCTTGATATTTTACATTTACAGCCACCATCTGGTAGCACAATTCCAACAACACCAGATAATCAGATGGGTACCGAGGCAATTTCAACAGGGCATTTTCATAACCCCCAATTCTCAGAAAAAAAAAATGATCAAACTATATATAAAAACTACCAAATTAAATGACCAAAGTGGATGCTTCAACTCAAAATCATCACTCAATTGAGACATCAATCTTCTTAGCTAACATCATAGAAAAGGCATCATTTACCCTCCTAAAATCTTTCATACCTTCTACCTTCTACAACTGAGGAAAAATCTAGTACACAAGCGTACTTGCTATAGGATTTCCTTGAATTCTCAAGCCAGGCCAAGCAGCCTCTCTTCGAGCCAACACATACACCAGCTGGGAACACATGTGGAAACTCACACTTCTTGTAAAATTCATCAACTATTCATGCAGACAATCGCTAATAATCTTCACCCAATCAATACGGTGGTCTCCACAAATCAACAAAATGAATCTACACATCCAAAACTCAAAAGTATCTGATTCTGGGTTCTCGACTACTCTATTCAGCAAAGTTATCATATCTGAAACCTCCTCCTTAAAATGGCTCCTTTTTAGGTTGGCGGGAAGCCGAGATTTCCCAGTCTTTTCAATTTCCAACCAACTCTTAGAAACACATGTACGGCACCAATCTTTTCTTTCATTGTAGTAATTCTAGGTAGAAGACATAGAAACATCAGCATTGTCTTCATATTCTTCCAAATTCAGAGTTAGGGCAATAGATTCAGAATCAATTTTTACCACAACAGCACCGTTAGAGGTTTTTATCTCCTGGGACTCAGGAAAATAGCCATTGGCACATGCCACAATCAATTCAGGACAATGCACAGTGAGCGAAAAACCTCCAGCTTTATCCAAACCATTGCTAACAATCTTTCCCGCCAATGGAATTCAATTCTTAGACTGCATTCTTCCCCAGAAATCTTCCAAATCAACATGGCCTAATTTGGTATCTCTCACCCCAGATAAACCATTCTCCACTATAGAGGCCATGGGGACTCCTTGGAATTTGAACTTCATCTTCATGCACTCGAGGAACCAAAACACCAAAGACTCTAAAACATAAGCAGACAATACAGGGTAATGCAAAGCACTGACAGAAAGTTCTTTATGTAGATACATGGAAATAGAAATTTTTTAACTCCCAAAGAAAGTGTTGTGCTTTTATAACAGAGTAGAACAAGAAAGAGATGGAGTTGCTAATCATGCTGACCTATGAGAATGGAGTTATGTTGATATCCCTCACGTAGCAAGCTAGTTGTTTAACACTCTGCAATGCATTCCTTTTGTGAAATGATGCAACTTTAGGTGAGATGAAGAATTTATCAATGCCACTTCACATAAATTTACTTTAGGACAAAACAAGGATCCATTCCTAGATCTAGGTTAAGGAAAAGTGCCCCAATTCAAGTAGAGGTTTTATTATGGAGAATGATGGATGGATGAACTGACTATAAATGATGCTAATGGATAATAACTGACACTGATAATAGGGAGAATTGGGTACAACAAGTTCATAGATTATTGCAATAGGTGGAACATCGATGACTGGTATTAATAGTTGTTCAACCAGGAGTTCACAATGCTGAGTATTGGTAAGCATATCTAGGAGGGATCCAATTGTTTTTGATTACTGGGTAAAATAGGTTTTGAAGGGGCCCCAAAACCCTTTACAACAAGCAACAATCCAGGAACATAAAACCAACTGAAAGCCTACCAATAGCCAAAACACTAGATAAAAGCATAGAGAAAGGTAGCAAAATAGAAAGCCACACAACTTCTTTAGTGTATCAGCTACTTTGAGCTCTTGTTCATAAAATTTTTCATGCAGCTTGGAAAAGTTAACCAACTCCTTTTTGTCTTTGAATTGTTTCTTCTTGTTGCCCCTAGTGCGAGTCGACGGGCCACCTTTGTCTTCTTGCACAACCTATTTACCCTTATCTTTGTTACCAACATTTTTGTCAGCATTTGCAATAACCTCCAGCACTGGGCTATCCTCTACAATAAGATCCCTTACCTGGTCTTTTCGAAGCTCCTTCAATTTTTTAGTGAGGAGGCGCATCCTCTAAAGACTATTCTGAATAGTGAGCTAGCTAATTTTCACAACCTTCTCTAGGTTCTCATTAATACCATTTAACTTCTCCAAATTCTCAATCCTTTTACCATACTCCTTCATTCTGTGAAGCTCATGTTCCATCTCCTCCATTCTAGGAATCGCATCCTAGCCCTAGAAAATCTCTTTTTCCTGATCCACAGTGGTATCCCCCAGTCCAAATTATCCTGCAGAACCCTCAACTTGACGTTGATACGATCGATTTCCACAAAAAACCACTTCATCATCTTGCGTTGACTGTTAACTACTTCTCTCACCATTCCAAGGGCAACAACAAGGTCATAGTCTTCAGTTTTATTGTTGCCATAGAATCAGTAGCCTTATTGTTTAAGCTAGGAATCTGTTCAAAGGATATTGTGGAAAAGTGTTGCTTATAGTGATCGACCATCCTTTTGTAAGGTAGCAATTTTTCATCTTTTGTTTGATATTCATTGGTGACCTATCTAATGACTAGTTGGGAGTCTTCATAGACCTGTAACTGCTTGATATTCCACTGAACTGCCATGTTGAGCCTTATAAGTAAAGCTTCATATTTGGCAATGTTGTTTGTGCAAGGAAAAGCTAGCTGATATGAATTAGGAATACAGTCACCTTGTGGTGTGATAAAGAGGATTCCAACTCTTGAACCGTGTTGGGTATATCAACCATCAAAGTATAGCTTCCATTCAACTGATGTAGAGAGATTGAATATCCCTTCATCAAGAAAATTAGAAATCATAAGGTGTGTATCTATAATAGGAGCCTCTGCTACTTGATCAGCGATGACTTGTCCTTTTATTTCTTTATGATCAACATGTTTGATATCAAGCTCACTCAAAATTATGAGCCATTTTGCTAATCTGCCTATGAGAGCTGCCTTGGAGAGAAGATATTTCAATGGATCTATCTTTGATATAAGCTTGGTTTGTTGATTTAACATGTAGTGTCAGAACGTTTGGGAGACAAACACCACATCTAGACATGCCCGCTCCATGGGAGTATAATTAAGCTCATATCCTACCAAGGTGCAACTGATGTAATAGATTGCATGTTCTTTACTAGAATCATCATGTTGTGCTAAGAGAGCACCCAATGCTGCTGATGTGGTAGCGATGTATAACAATAAAGTCTCCTTGAAACTGGTGGAACCAAAACTGGAGGTGTAGCCAAATATTCTTTCAATTGATCAAATCCCTGTTGACACTTACTATCCCATCTGAATGATACATCCTTATGGAGCAAGTGTAAAAAAGGTTGACATTTGTCGACAAGTTGTGATATGAAATACCTAATAGACTCTAATTTTCTTTCGAGGCTTCTTAGTTGTTTCAGATTAGAAGGATGAGCCATCTCAACTATAGCCTTAACTTTGGCAAGATCTACTTCAATTCCTCCACAAGACACTATGTATCCCAATAGTTTCCCTGATGTAACGCCAAAGACACATTTCTTGGGGTTGAGTCTAGCTTAGTATTTCTCTAACTTGTCAAAGATCTGCTCCAAAACCTGTAAGGGACCTACTCTAGTAGTTTATTTACCCAATAGGTCATCAACATAATCTTCCATTATGGTATGAAAAAGGTCATGAAGTATAATAGTCATCACTCTTTGGTATGTTTCTCCTACATTTTTCAAGCCAAAAGGCATGACTTGCCAACAATAGGTACCCCAAGGACATGTGGAAGTTGTCTTGTGTTGATCTTAAAGTGCTATGATAATTTGATTATAACCAGAAAAACCATCCATTAAGGAAATCATTTCATGACCAGTTGTCAAGTCTACAATGATGTCAATATTAGGCATAAGAAAATCATCTTTTGGACATGCCTTGTTAAGATCTCTGAAATCAATGCAGATATAAATGCCCCCAGTGAATTTGGATACAGGTACTAGATTAGAAACCCACTATGGATAATCAATAGGGTGTATGAACTTTACATTGAGAAACTTCTAAAGTCCTGTTTTAACCAATAATGCTATCTGGAGATGCATTTTTTGAAGCTTCTATTTTGATGTTCAAGAAGACTGCTAGGTGATGAACCACTCCTGACGGGTCCAATCCAAGTATGTCTGCATATGACCAAGCGAAGTTGACTATCCTTTTCATGAAGAAGGTTGTAAAATCCTTTCTCTTTTTCTCTGAAAGAGAAGCTATGAGGAATGTAATCATGGGATTCTATGTTGTTCCTAGATTGATCTCATGTGATTTCTCGACCAAACATGAAGACTTTTATTGATATACTGAGGTTAAGGGAAGGTTAAACCCTCCATCCTTGGGTGCCTCGGAGAGGTTTTCACCATTGGATACGTACTTAATTTTTACTTTTTTAGGATCCGAAGGTGCCACAATGTGGTTTTCACCAAGGGATCTTATATTTTTATTTCTATTTTTTCGACTGGAGGATTTGGCATTCTCACCAAAGTATGTTGTGTGGGCTAAGTCTATACTAAATCCTACTTTGTAATCACCAAGTGGAATACTATCTCTGAGTTCCATGAATTTTACAATAGCCTCATCATTCTGAAAGATATTAAGAATACGAGAACCTTGTTGATCCCAATCGATAAGTTCAGGGTATACGAGTGAAAGGCTCTAGTTTGTGTCATGGATGTGAGGGATATGGAGGATATCATGAAGATGGAAGGCTCTTGAAATAAGTTGGTAAGGTACAAATAGGATTCATCGATGTTATTCTCATTAGAAATTGAAACTGTGGGAAAAGCTTTCGCTACTTCGTCGAGAATAAACTCAATGTTTGAGGATCGTACTTAGCTCCTTTCAATATCCTAAACTATGTTTATTGTTTTTCTTAGTCACAAAAATGGGTTCTATGTTTCCTTGTCCATGCAATCCAATGCCACCTTAGCCTTTATAATCCATGTAATTAACAATGCAGAGACCTTTGCTATATTGCTCAACTGCTAATGTGACTAGATCTTTGTCTTCTTTGAATATCCAAGAGATGTTTTCAATAGATGCATCTTGTATGACTATCTTTTTACTTTCCTTGGCTATAGGTGGTTTTCCATATGATCTAGGTGATTAATGAAAGTTCCCCACATAGCAAGACTTGTGCAGGTCATACTCACCAAATCCTATGTCCTTGTATTGAACCTTGATCTTGGGAAAGGACGTATCAGCTGAAGATTTGGTCAATGTAGCTAGATCAAGATATGAGGGAGATGGTTGAGTTTCAATGTTGTTAAGGATTTTATTGGTATTCTAATATCATCCTTGCATGGCTTGACAAAATTTAAAAGGATTAGGATCACCAAGGATGGTAATTTATGTACCATTGAAAGAAAACTTTAGGTATTAATGGTACATGGAAGGCACAACCTGCATGGTATGGATCCATGGGCGACCTAGGATGATTTCGTAAGGAAGGTAAAGGTCCAACACTTGACAACGAGTCTCTACTATACCAGGACCGACTTGAATAGGTAGATGGATAACACCTTCTGACTGTCATTCTGCATCATCATAGGCTTTTATGGTTATACTTTTGTCAGAATCAATAACATCCTCAGAGTATCACAATTGTTTCAGCAACTTTAGAGAACAAATGTTCAAACCAGCACCACCATCTATAAGAATACGTTTGACTTTGCGTTAATGGATATAGAATTCAATATGCAGTGCATCATTATGATAGGGATTTTTTGATGGGAGGTCTTTTTCAGTGAAAACCAAGTGGTGTGGTGAAGAAATATGCCCTATCATAGCTTGGAATTGAGCAACACCAATGTTATTTGGGACATACGACTCTTGAAGGGATTGCTTGAGTATAGCTTTATGTGTGGGTGATGTTCGAAGGAGTTCTAGGATGGATATCTAAGCCGAAGTTTTTCCTAGATGATCTAGAATGTTGTACTCAAATTTTATATGGATATCATGTGCTACCCCACAAAGGGTAACATGACCATGATGAGTTGTAATAGCACAATTAGGGGCTTGTCTCTTGATGGAAAAAGTAGACACATGACTTTCTTCTATATGACCAACAATGGAATCATATGAAGTTGATGCATGGTTGACAATTTTACCTTTATCTGAAGGATTATCTTTACCATGTGGAAGGAATGGATCCTTATAGATGTTGAGGTCATTGTTTGAAGTTTGTTTAGGATGATCATCAACAATAATTTATCCTCGATCAATGAGATTCTGGCTAAGGTTTTTCAATTTTATACATCCAAGGGTCTTATATCCTTTTACTCTATGGTATTCACAATATTCATTGTCTTTATACCAAGAGGGTTTGAATATTGGTTCATCATATTAACATGCTTCAGGTAATGTGATGAGACTAGTTTGGACAAGTTTTCTTAGAACAGACTCAATAGGTTCTCCTAGTGGATTGAATTTACATCTAGGGAGTGATTTTGGTCAGGGTTTCTCCCTAGGAGTAGATATGACATTCTTTGCAGGTTAAAGATTAACCGGTGTTTGGACATTTTGAATATGTTTGGCATCCACAATGCCATCATTGACCCAAAAAAAAAAAAATTGGACGAAAAATGGATTTTTCATTAGATGTTTGGGGGTTGTCTTTTGTTTCTTTAAAGATCTTGACTAGTCCTTTTGCAATGAGGGCCTTTTCAATATTTGTCCCTTTAGAGATAATCTCATCAAAAGAGTTAGCACATTGGATTTGTAGATGAAATCCTAGTTCAGGATTGAGGTTTTGAACAAATATGCTAACTAGTTGCTTTTCAGGGATAGGCCATGGAAACTTACGACCCATATTTCTCCATCATTGTAGGAATGAGATAAAAGTTTCCCCATTGTATTGTTGTTATTACATATGTCTATCATGGAGATCTCGTGTTTGATATTGAAAGAAAAGTGAGTGACAAACTTTTCAGCCAATTCATTAAAAGTCTTAATACCTAGGGGTAGATGAGAAAACCAATCTATAGCTTTCCCTCAAGGACTGTGAGGGAAGAGGTGTAAAATATATGTATCATTATGGACAACCTCTAAGAAATCAATGTAAAATTCTGTAAGATGTTCTTTGGGATCACCTTTTCCTTTGTATTTGTCAAATTTTGGCATTTCAAAATTTTGAGGAAAGTGTTGTTATATGGAGCCTAATCAGACTTGGAGGTTAAATTTACCCCAATTTTATTAGCGCGGTTTCCCCCCAAATTATCTAACGGGGTCAAGGGGCAGTGCCCCTTGCGAGGGTTTGGGGGCAACGCACCCAAGATGGGATCAAGGGACAGCACCCTTTGCGGGGTCCAGGGGTAGCACCCCCGAAACCTCAAATAGTTTTTTATTATTTTATAAAGGCTTTGGGAGTTATTTTTCTATTGGCCGACATAAAAAAACCCTTTTTTGTAATTGACATAAGCCTTGATAAAAATGGCTAAGGGTTAGGGTTTCTGTTGACATTCTATTGTAGCATTTGCAGTGGTATTGAGTTGCAAGGATTGCTGGTTGTAATGGGTTTGATTTACTGGATAATAATATTGGACTCTCTGTTGGTGGATGTAGCCCAGGTTTAGGTGAACCACATTAAAAAACTTGTCTCTCGCTATTATTATTTCTGTGTATTTTCATTCCTCTGTTTAATCTTTATTTGCATTTAATTGATATCTTCTGCCGGCTAACCCTAACAGAAAGGGGATCATAAGGGGTGACCTATCAAAAGGATAAGGACAAACTTCCTCTAAAGAGAAAGTTTTCTTAGTATGTCCTATGGTAAGATCTGAAATAGTTTTTGAAAAGTTGAGGTCAATTTTAGATGTGGGTTGTTGTTGTTAAGCAAGACCTTGAAGAGTGGAAGATGATGGTGATTGTTGTGATATGTGAGGGGGATTTGTGTTGGATATGTATGAGTAGACATGTGGGGGATTGTTAGGTAGTGTGTAAGAGTTTGGGGGTTGTGTTGCATGTGGTGGAGTGATATATGATATGGGAGGAATAGAAGATTGGGGTTGTGATATCTTGTGGTGGATTGACATAAGAGATGTGAGGAATAGATTATTGGGGTTATGACGTTAAAAATGTTGGGGTATGAAATTATTGGAGTGCATGTGAAGTGGTGATGGGATTACATTGAGCCATAGATGGTATGGATGATATGTTTAGAGTAATAGATATAGGAATACTAGAATAAGTAATCTCAATTGTTGTAGGAGGTTGGTATAGTGGATTGACAAATTGATTGGTGAATGGTGATAGAGGAACGTTATGTGTGGGTGTAGTTGGAATTGTGGGTGCTATGGTAGATATAGTTGAATAGAAGTAGGATGTGATCCTACCATAGTAGCAATGGTAATGTTAATAGGATCTTGCTCTTTGATAGTTGATGTGTCAAAATCACTAGGCAACTTAGCTCCTTGCTTAGCAAGTAAAAGGAAAAATCAGTTAGGGTCCGATGCTAAAAGACTATCTTTAGTGTCGAGGATACCAGGGTTTTGTAACTCTTCGATGTGTTCTTGTGACACTTCTTGTGATTGTTGTCCAAATTCATTAGATGAGAAAGGACCTAGTGTGTACCACTTCGAGAGGAAAACATGAGGGTTCATACTCGTGCTGAATTGTGTTGCATCTATGGATGTGTCGGGGTTATCTTGAGGATTGTTTTGATTAGTTTCCTTGGCTTTTTTGTATTGATACCTAGTAAGAGGCATATGATGTTTCAGACTTGATATGATAAGGATGGATGATGGATGGAGTTTGGTTTAGACTTTTGTGACAAATTTGAGACTCTTAAGATTGTTGTTTGAAAGTTTTGGTAAAAGATAAAATCTAGATCAATTGTTGATATGCTTGGGATTGTGATTATCCTCCAAGAGATAGACCAATTAACTCAAGGAGAGACAAGATGGGGGTAGTGAGTTTTACCAACTCAAGAGAATCCACTCTCCTAAGCTAGATATTTCACTAGTTTGAAATATGCTAATTTATCTATGAATCTGAGGCAACTTCTTAAATCAAACATAAACTAGAAGATGTGATCTAGATTTTGGGTTGATAACTAGACTGATGTTAAAGGTTATATGATGTATGGGATGTATGCTAGATGTTGATGACAAAATCCTATAGTCTCAAGAAGACAAAGGCTCTAAAGTCCAAATAATGATGTGAGGGTGGGTGAAGGTGACTGGATGAGTGAAAAACTGATGGTGAATACTCTAAATGGTCTGAGATCTGATGACAAAATCAATTGAATATGGAAGGTCTCTGATTCTGGGTGAAAGTCTAATTGGTAAACTATGTATAAATAGAAGTGCAAGATTGTCTACCAGAAGTAGTATTAGGATAGCTCAAAGGTGTAGTAGGATAAGCTAGAAGTGTAGCTCTGTTAACTAGAAGCACAATTATATGGACCAGAAGTGCAATGTTGTGCACCAAAAGCAGAATCGCGATAGTTCAAAGGCACAATTCTGCAGATAACAATGGGAAAAGGGCTTAACTAAAGGCGCAACTTTGTCTACCAAAAGCGTAGCTCTGTTGACCAAAGGCATAATTCTATCGACTAGAAGCAAACTTCTATGTGCCAGAAATACAATTCTACAAAAATGCAATTATGTAGGTCAAAAGTAGGATTTTGTGATTGTTTGTTTGTTTGAAAGATGGTTTTGAGTTCTTTGGCAAGAAAGTCAAATAAGTAAGACACAATAGTTATAGACTCTTTGGAATTGGGTGTGCAAGGCTATGAACCTTCATGGATAACAAATGGTAAATACTAGTAGAGCACAAGAAAACACACCAAACACGCTTGCACAATATTCAAGTAGGAGCGTCATATCCCACGGACTCACTCAGGTGCGACTTCAATCCCCACTATTAGATAATGGTGGTTTCCATCCCCTTGATACCATTTATCATTTCTCAGATAAGTAAGGAATGCAAGGTCATGTACCACCTTACACCTTTTACTTTGGAGACAAAGTCTTTCCCAAAGTGTATTTTATCTCAAACAATGAAGGTAATAGTGTGATCTTTTATCCTCCATACAGTTACGATGTACCAAAGGATATGACGATCGAAGGTCTTATCTAGGTTTACAAGGTGTCTAGGGAGCCCCCAAATATACGTGAGGTACGGTGGGGTTCAAGTCTATGAATGGGTGTGTCCCAATTTCCAACTAAGCACCAACCAAACCAAGTCTCAGCAAACCAAGGATCTTGAGGTTTTTACTAAGCAAGAAGGGGTCATTCCTTTGAAATGAGTCTTTCAATTCTCATAACATTTATATCCCATGCCATAGCATGTGGTTAAGGTCATCCTTAAGGGTGATGAAATCCATTAACATGCCTTCTATAAAGGATATTGAGTACTTTTGATTCTCAAGATCATCTTGCAACGTGAGAGAAGAGCATATGTATGACTCTCGGATCCCCGGGAATAAAGCAAATAAAGCAATAAAGTGAATGATCTAGTATTTCTTATCTCCAAGATCACCTTTCGGTGCAAGGAGAGAGCATGTGTACATAGATATTCAAGACATAGCAAACAAGTTTGTGAATTCCCTTAATGAAAAATGAAGTGTGCTACTAGATTAGTGATAAAAATGAATCTTTGTCAAGCGTCCAACACCAAACTCATTAGTAGTTTCACTTTTTCTTCTTTGTCAAGTGATAAGAGGTTGCACAAATGATATTAGTTTCTAAGAAAGCCACTTATTAGATAAAAATCAATAATCAAGATTGTCGAAACCAAAAGTGCAAATATAGTGACTAAAAGCACAATTCTGTGTACCAGAAGCGCAATAATATTAACCAAAAGTAGACTCTCTGTTAACCAAAAGAAAAATAAAATCAACCAAAAGTGCAAAGAGTTATACTAGAAGAGCAGTTTTGTTGACTGAAAGTGTAGCTTTACTGACCAAAGGCGCAACTTTGCCTACCGTAAGTGCAATTCTATCGATCGTAAGCGCAATTCTGTCTATCGTAAGCATAATTATGTCTATCATAAGCACAACTCTGTCTCAGTCCTACAAAAATAGAAAACAAAGGTTAATTGTGTCGTCAAAAGGTGAATAAGTGAGCTTCAGATAGGCCAGGAGGTTAATTGGAAGTGTGGATCTGTTACCCTGTACCAAAAATTAGATAGCAAATAGTCAGATGAGTGATCAATTAGGTAAAAAGGCAAAAACATGTCCACAAATACATCATCTTGTGAACAAATCAAGATAAATGCTTGTAAATATGTTAGCTTGCATGAAAAAAAGGTTAAATCAGATGCCAAAAAAACCCTTCAAAGTCTACAAAACTCAAGAAAAATAGTAGAAACCAAAGGAGTAACTCTGTGAACCAAACCTACGTAGTTCTGTTGACCAAAAGCATCATTCTTCTAACCAAAAGTGTCATTTTGTTGATTAGAAGTGTAACTGTATTTACCAAAAGCGCAACTCCGTACCTATAGCTTAAAAAATAAAATTTTCTCAAGCAAATGGATGTTAAATCAGGGAGTGGGTCCCACTAGGTGTATCAGAATGTGTACGCTAGAAATTGGAATGCAAACAAGAACAAAAGAGACCCTATTCTAATGTCTACATAACTCAAGAAATAATTTCAATAGTTAATGTAATGTCAGAAAATGTCCCCTTGGGGGCTTTTCCCTCATAAGGTTTAGCTCCTGGGTCTTTTACATGCATTTAGGACATCTTACTTCATAATTTGGTATCCTGATGGAATGAGCCCTAAGTAACAAGACAAATGGGACCTAGGAGGACCTCTTGAGCTAGATCCTGCCCGAAATAGGGGGGGACTTGGGCACCCACGCCCTAGTCCTGCCCTATTTCAGGGCAGTCCCAATTTTTTGGTGTCAGCTTGTGACCGTTATTTGGGTCCTATGCTGACATGGTAAGTTTGAATTTACGAAATCTTGGCAGGAGTGTTTGTAGTTGCATATAAAAGCATGTTTAGGCATTCATTTGTAAACTATATGGCAATTGTGAACTTTAGGCATTCTCAAGGTGATTCAAAGCTTTCATTTTGTTACAAGAGCAGATTTGTGTAGTTTATGTGTTTGTGTTTGCAGATTTAAGCATCCATTTCATCATGGAATGAAGAGCATCTTCCTCCCATGAGATCTTCACTACAAGGTGACATTACATTGTGTTTGTGATTAATTATTCATTTGGTTTTTGCCTCTACCTCACAAGGGCACGCACTCTCTATCTGACAACAATGTTTGGAGACTTAAGTGTCCTCCGGGGCTTGACTGAGGCAAGCCTCTAAACACCACAACCCCCTCACAAAGTTTCATGATTGCAGGTTACAGGTTGAGGAGCTGGACAAAGTGAAGTTGTAGGAAGGCATCTTGAAGTGTCAGAATTGCAGAATAGAAGGAAAAATAGCACCTTGGACTTGGGTGCCCACTCATTAGTCCTCCAACTTCTATGATGGGAAAATCTCTGGAACAACAGGAAAGAGTTGTAGACTGATTTTCCAGATCTCAAAAAAAACTAGGGCCTTGGACTTGGGTGCCCGCTCCTGTGTCCCTGACTTTTCTGCCTTAGAGCCTCGAAAATAGGTACTTTGTGATTTGATATTTTACTTCCCTCTACAAGAGCTTTTTCTGTAATTCATCTGTTTACTGTCGCATTTGCAAACTTAGGGTTTTAATGGTCAATTAAGCATAAGAGAAGGAAAATTGATAATTAAACATCCTAATCCAAGTTTCCCTACATCTCACAGTGATCTAGGGTATGATAGTGAATTGCCACTCGACCCTAGATCCTTGAATGTAAAGTGGAAAGGCGGATTCAAAACATCAAAACACTAAAACATTAATAAATCTAATTTTCTACTAAACATTTTGGTGAACCCATGTTTTTGGACTTAAATTGCAACTTGATGAGTGTGTGTATTCAGATTTGGATTGATTTTATTCATTCATATAGTCATTCATTTTATTGCATTGAGAAAAATTCAAAAAAATGAAAATTTTGAAAAATTCAAAAAAATTGCATTGTTTGGCTTACTAAATTGCATCAATTCTTTCTAAATTTTCCTAATTCATGATTTTTACATCATATCTGATATAAACTACAGAAAAACACAAAAATACAATCATTTGCATTGCATTTTCATCATTAATTTGCTAGGCTTTTGTAGAAATTTTGACAATTTTCATTAAACCTAGTAATTCCAAAATCTAGGGTTAGTAGGCAAAATCTTCTTTCAGATTTTTATACTGATTTCAGAAGCTCATTCAAATTTGTATTTTTCTTTAGTCTTGCATTTTAGTGTAACTATGCATTTAGATTTAAAATATTTGCATTTTTTCATTGAAAATTTCAACAAAAACTAGCAATTTTCATGCATTTTCATTAAATTTGCATTGGCATTTTGCATATTAGAGCTTGAAAATTATTTTTAGATTTGATATTAATTCATTTCCATCATAAATCAGACTTCAAAACATTCACATAGCATTTTGTCCCAAGATCTCAAACCTAGGGCTTCAAAAACAACGATTTTCACTAAATTTGGCCTTATTGACTCTATAAACTTGCACCATAGGCCTGTTGTGAAAAGTATTTTTTCATTAATTATCTTTTATCAGGGTAATAATTTCATTCCCCTCATAAAACTCTTCACAACACCCTTTTAACGGGCTCTTGAATTGAAAATTCGGTGAAAAACTACACATTTTGACTATTTTCGCCCTAGGGTTTGACCTAGTTTGCACCCCAAGCGTGTTGTGATAAATTTTATGGATTGAGGTGAATGATATCATTGATATTATTTTCTTTACCTCCTGAGATTCATTACAACATCTCTTTTTCTAGGTCTTAGAATTGAAAAACTGTGGAAAATTTGTATTTTTTGCTATATTTTCACTAGGGTTTTACCTTAAGTGGCACTAAAAGTGTGTTGTATTGGTTATTTTGGAACCAAGGCACTATTCTTACTAATATTATTTTCTTTCCATCATTATTTTTCTCACAACACCCTTTTTTATGCTCTCTTGCATTGAGTTTTGGTGAAAAAAGTGCCTAATTCGACATATTTTCACTAAATTTTGACTTGGCATTATGTTGGATTTGCATCAAGAGTCTATTGAGAAGGATAAAATTTTTGTTTTGGACTGATATCAGACATATAAATTTCTCCCCTTGATCAAAATCCGTACAACACCCTTTGTTTCACCCATTTACATTGAAAAAAGTACAAAAATCAAGCATTTTAGGCTATTTTTGCTTTTGTCTTTTGCACCAATTTTGAAAAGCCTTCAAAAATCTGATTTTTCATTGGTGAGAGCATATAAACATGGCCTCTAATCACAACAACAATAATAGGTTCCCTCCTAGACCGTACATGAAAAGAAAAGCAACTGAACCTAAAATTGTCTTTACACCTCATGATAGAACAATTGGAGACTCCGATGGACTACATCACTATGAAAATAATGGGAAACCCTATGGATGGAACTCTTATTGATCCTAATTGCATGACTAATGTTTCCACTGAGGAGTTCCTCTTTTCACATCAACTAATGCAAGGTTCTTATGACCCCTCGAACTTGATGATTAAGACACATAAGGGAACCTTTATCAAGCCTTTGGGTAAGATATCATTGTTAGTAACACTATCTGGAAAACATGTCGAACAATGGTTTGATGTTGTTCCTGTTTCTAATCTCTTTCGTATTAAATTGGGACATCCTTGGCTAAAAGACATGAAAGTTATCCCTTCAACAATACACCATTGTCTAAAATTCCCTTTTGATGGACGCATGATTACCGTCCCCCGCAACAAATATAAACCTTTGGTCAAGAAAAAGCATTATAGATTGAATTATTTTTGGGATAAAACTGAAATACCTAGCCCTTCTATACAAGAAACGACAAAAGATAAACAACCCGCATGTGAAGAGAACTTTAGACCGAAAGGACAAGGTCCCTATGCTGAGGTTCCTCCCCTGAAATCCTTACAAGGATCGGGAGGTCGTTGTCAACAACAAAGTGTTCCACCACGACAAATGAAGTTTGATCCCAGTGCTTCATCTTATAAATTGCATAAGCCTATGAAAGAGGATAGCCCTATCTCACAGGAGATAAGTGGTCGAAGAAAGAGAAATAGAAAAGAAAGAGAAAGAAGAAAAAGAAGACAAGCTTATGGTATAAACCTTGCCTCTCAACAAGAAAACATTGATCCCAACATTCAACCAAACAATAAAAGTCCTAATAATGAACAACATGATGAACAAGACATGAATTTGGCTATGGTACCTTATGTCCCACTTTCCTCTAACATTAGGGAGTGGGAGGATGATGATGATTTACGTAATGATGAGACTTCGCACAAAGATCCTACCAGGTAAGTATTTCTAACCCTTTATCTCTATCGTGATGTGCTTCCCCCTTGATGTGTTATGTGTTGTTTAGGCCTCCTAGGATGACATCAGATTCTCCCGTAAGGTCTGGGATACCAGGAGACCGCCCCTGTTGTGACCTTCTTCTATTTGTATCATCATTCTTCTATATTGCCTCTCTGTGATTTCATTGTTGTGTGTTGTGTCTTATGGACATAGCGTCGCGGTTGGTGACATTGGGGGTACCCTCCTATGTGACTGTCCCTAAGACACTTGCTTCTCCTCTCTTATTTATTGTTTCCCTTCCTCTAGTGTTTCCATCTAGTTGGGCGGATGACGACAAACATTTATACTGATGTGGACCTAGTGTCCCTTTCGAGAGCAATCAAAAAATGGACTTAGTTCCTAATATGACAATGGGGTTGTATATCTTATCCGATGCTTGGCTAGTGTAAGCACTCATGCTTTCCACGTAGTGATTTTCATGATGTTTCTATCGCATTTACAAACCTTAACAATACTGCTTCTCTATGCACCTATGTTTGTCTTTGAATCTGGCCTTAGTGGTACTCGATTCAGAGAGCTTCATGATATAGCCCCACGGTTATCCTCGAACTCTGAATTCGTTGTATAACCTTGGCTCTTTGTGTGGTTAATCATATGCATTGATGTTGTTGTTTATCATGATGTTGTAGACACTAACATGTTTTTTGTAGGGATGTGTTTGTGGGAACATTTGGTGATTGTGAAGTACATGTCACCTCCGAGGGGCATGGGCTTTGCGAAAGTCTATGTTCCCTTGTGTGTTTTCTTCCTACCTTAACGTGCTTGATATCGATGCATGATATCAACCACCTTAAGGTGGGGGCATATAAAGTAAGCTGTCTATTGTAGATGTTATCAATGTGTTTGTCCTCAGGTGCAGTTTAAAGACCTGCGCGATGAGTGCATCCTGTATCCTAAGTTTGTTTGCAATCAATCAATCAATCATGTAAGCCCTCTGCGGAGGCGGGATATCACGTACATCCTTTTTATCTTAATCCCTTTGCAAAGGTGGGGATGGTGTATTCCTCGGAGCAAATTGCATCATCCTATCATTTTCAAAAGTCCTCTACGAAGGTGGGGAGCAGTTCTATGACTAACTCAACCCTTAAGCGTGTCTTCGGCGATTGTTGTGGTGAAGCCCAATTGTCGGTGTGTTCCTGTAATGTGCCTAAGATGATGTTGGACCTAGAAATAGGTACACTCCATCGCTTGTCTGTTGTGTTTTCTCTGTGTCTTCAAGTGTGTGTGTTTGGTGTACTACTTGCTTTGTTTAGTGTGTTTGTTGCCCCATATGTAGTCTAAAGACTATCTCGATGAGTGCTTCCTACATTTTGGGAGGTTTTGCATGTCTTGCGTGTGTGTTGCCCCATATATGCAATATAAAGACCAGCGTGATGAGTGCTTCATGCATTATGGGAGGTTTGTTTACTTTCTAGTACTTGCATTTGCATTTCATATATATGAGAAAAAAGAAAAGAAAAGATATCATTTCTGTCTTCCATGCATTAATGTGTCTTCTATGCATTTATTGTCTCCTCTATGTTCTGAGTGACTGTAACTATCTTCTCCATGTTTTGTGCATCTGTTACTATCTTTCATGTGATTGGTGTGTCTTCTTCGTGCTTGGTGTGTTTGTTGTGTTTATGACTGTACTTTAATGCATGTATTGGCCTCGTGTTTATACATACATTAAAGTGGGGGCTAAATGTAACATCAGAAAATGTCCCCTTGGGGGCTTTCCCCTCATAAGGTTTAGCTCCTGGGTCTTTTGCATGCATTTAGGACATCTTACTTCATAATTTGGCATCCCGATGGAATGAGCCCTAAGTAACATGACAAATGGGGCCTAGGAGGACCCCTTGAGCTAGACTCTGCCCAAAATAGGGGGGGAGGACTTGGGCACCAGCGCCCTAGTTCGGCCCTATTTTGGGGCAGTCCCAATTTTTGGGTGTCGGCTTGTGACTGTTATTTGGGTCCTATGCCGACACGGTAAGTTTGAATTTACGAAATCTTGGCGGGAGTGTTTGTAGTTGCATATAAAAGCATGTTTAGGCATTCATTTATAAAGTAGATGGCAATTGTGAACTTTAGGCATTCTTAAGGTGATTCAAGGCTTTCATTATCTTACAAGAGTAGATTTGTGTGGTTTATGTGTTTGTATTTGCAGATTTGAGCATCCATTTCATCATGGAATGAAGAGCATCTTCCTCCCATGAGATCTTCACTTCAAGGTGACATTACATTGTGTTTGTGATCAATTATTCATTTGGTTTTTGCCTCTGCCTCACAAGGGTGTGCACTCTCTATCTGACAATGGTGTTTGAAGACTTAAGTGTCCTCTGGGGCTTGACTGAGGCAAGCCTCTAAACACCACAATCCCCTCCCAAAGTTTTCATGATTGTAGGTTACAAGTTGAGGAGCTGGACATAGTGAAGTTGCAGGAAGGCATCTTGAAGTGTTGGAATTGCATAAAAGAAGGAAAAATAGCACCCTGGACTTGGATGCCTGCTCATTAGTCCTCCAACTTTCATGACGGGAAAATCTCTGGAACAACAGGAAAGAGTTGCAGACTGAGTTTCCAGATCTCGACAAAAACTAGGGCCTTGGACTTGGGTGCGCACTCCTGTGTCCCTGACTTTTTCGCCTCGGAGCCCCGAAAATAGGTACTCTATGATTTGATATTTTACTTCCCTCTACAAGAGCTTTTTCTGTAATTCATCTATTTACTATCGCATTTGTAAAATTAGGGTTTTAATGGTCAATTAAGCATAAGAGAAGGAAAATTGATAATTAAGCATCATAATCCAAGTTTCTCTACATCTCACAGCGACCTAGGGTATGATAGTGCATTGCCACTCGACCCTAGGTCCTTGAATGTTAAGGGTGAAAGGAGGATTCAAACATCTAAACACTAAACTAAACAATCCCAATTTTACCCTAAACAATTAATAATGAAATCCAAAGCAAACAATAATGCAAGTTACCACACTACGATATTTATTCCTTGGTGTAGTGATATGTGGATTGCTCTAAACATAGCATAACCATGATTGCAAGTGGATGGATAATAGCTCAATGGATGCGAGGTGCTTCAATGAATACTCAAAGCACTAGAATCTATGAATGCCAATGCTCAAAAATCATAAAGGGTTTGTGAAGAGGTGAATGAGCGTATTTATAGCTTTTAGGGAAGACTACCAACGGTGGAGAAAATTCAATGAAATCAATGGATGAGATAAATTGAGAAGAAATGAAGGAACGTGCACATGACATTTGTGTCCATGCAAAAAGATGATTTATTGATTTAAATGCTTTGTTGACTAAAGATAGAATTGATTTTCATAAAAATAGAATATTTTTTTTTCTATTTTATGAATTGATTGATAAAAATAACGATTTAAAAGCCAATTAATTCAACTTTTGTTTTGCTTTTTGACATGCTATGAATAAAATTAAATAATAAATTATTTAATTTGTGTGCATTGAGGAAAAAGATATTTTTAGAAGATTTGAGAAGATAATTAGAAATTAAAGAAATAAATTTATTTAATTTGTTGTGCATGATGGAAGAATAAGAAAATAAATAAAATATTGATTTTATTTATTTAGAAGATATTCAAAAAAGTCAAATAAATTTCAACAATTTATTTAATTTTAGAAGAATAATAGCTAATTAAATAATTAAAATTATTTAATTGTGTAGATGAGAGGAATTAAAGTTTGTTGAATTAATTAAATAATTGATTTATTTAATTAATGGAAAATAGAAAAATAAAGGTGGTGAAATAATGAAATTAATTAAATATATAGAATTTATTCAATTAATGTTGGATTTAAGAGAATTTAGAAGAAGTTGATGAAATTAATTAAATAATTAAGTTATTTAATTAATGTTGGATGAAGGCGCATTAGAAGAATTTGATGTATGCAATGTGAGTAATGCAATGGTCATTTTTTAGTGTCTATAATTAAATTTCAAATGAAGAATTTACCAACAATCACATTTCATTTACACAATTCCCAAGGAATTTAATTTGAATAAGTTAATTAATTTTAATTAATTTTCTTTCACAATCCCATTTTACCATGGTAAATGGTCCCCTTCAACCCCTATAACCTTGATATTATGCAATATAATAATTTTAAAAATCACATTAAACACCCTAGTTGCCTCTAATGTCTGAAATTGAAGCCAAGTCCTAACAAATGGATATTTTTATCCTTACAACACTTCACAAGATGCTTCTAAAGCCCAAACCTACAACAAAAATGTAAAAGACTGAAAAATGAAAAGAAAACATGTTTTGGTTGATGCATGATTATCTGTGGACCTAGATGCTCTTGTATCATGATCTTAGCTAACTTTCTATTAAATATATTTATAAAATAGTTAATATAACTCAAGAATTGGGAGAGAGCATACTCGATGTTGTTATATTTTTGTGACAAAAATATGACCATGTTGTGTGCTCTTAGTTTTTTACCATCTTAATCTCTACCATTTTTTAAACAAATAGTAGTTTAAAAACTATATTCTAAGTACTTGTTTTATTTCTCTTATCATATCTTTAAATTTTGAGCATAGAAATCACAAATTATTTGTCAAAGTTTAGTTTTTATTTATTTCAAGAAAAAATGGCTACTTTTGACTCCCTTTTGGCTCTCTGTATCTATGCACTTGCCTAGATAGAACATTTTAATGCACAATTATCTAACTTGGAGGGCCACATGGAACAAGATAAAAAATCAAACATGCATAAGCCAACCATAAGAGCATATAACATGAAAAGAAGGACAAATGTCCCAAGACAATAATTTATTAGCTCCTTGGTAAGATCTTTAGAAAAAAGGTTTGATATTAGAGATAATGAAGAGAATTATTTTGATAGTGAGACATTCTTCAAGGATATGAATTGTTGGAAAGTAAGAAGATACAAATTGACCAAACTCCATTTAAGGTTGAGACTAAAATTGAAACCAGATATTTTTATGAAGACATAATTCTTGAATTCTTAGATTCTTGGAAAAGAAAATGGATGATTATTTGAGTGCAAACAATGTAAATAGGGAAAAAACATTTGTTTTTCATGTCTCCAAATTTATTGACATGCATTTGTATGGTGGAAAAGTTATTTAGCTATTTCATAAAGGAAGAAAAACTTTTTATGTTTACTTGGGAAGAGTTAAAATATTTGTTATATAGGAATTTTTATACAATTGGGCATAAAATATGCCAATAAATAAAGTTGTATTACATATATGGTAGAGGGCAAAGTATACATGAATATGGTATAGAATTTTGGAGACAAGCCATGTTGTTGGGCATGGACTTAGAAGGGAACATCTCACCAAGTATCTCAAGTGTCTACACACCCACATATGAAGGAGGATGATCACAAAAAAGCCAAAGTAAGTGGATGAAACATGTGTCTAAGCCTACCATGTAGAAGAGGAGAACAAAATAGGTGAAAGAGGGTTTTCCAAGCAAGGCCAAAGCAATAATTAGTCCAACATGGACAAAGATAAGTATCTCAAGAAAGGTAATTGAGAGGGTAAGATGACTAACAATTTGTACACCAATATAAGGATCTAAATAATTATTGTATCCATTATAACATGAGTATACATATGAACTATTTCAAATAAGTTGGACTTATGACCATAAACCAGACTAGGGAGATTTTTTTAAAGTAAAATTAGAGGAGTATAAATATTTTAAATAATTTGAACATATTTTCCATAATCTAGACTAGAAATAATACTCCTATATGCCAATTGGATTAATAATTAGATATTTTGAATTATTTTGGCTTATTTCAAATAGCATTTTAATTTAATCTAGAATATTATTAAGTCCATTTTATTTTAAAAAGTTCATACATGTAGATACTAAATGTTGTAAATTACATCTAAAATTATACCCTAAAATAAAACTAAAGAGGGCTCAAAATAGTCCATAGTAACAAGTGCTACAAGAGGAAGTAGATATAGAGAATAGTTATATAAGTTTGTATGCATAGCTATCAACATTATGAATATAGATCAACTTGATGAAATGAACAAGCTACTTTTACTAAAGTTGTAAGTAAACAAAACTATCTGGTAAATGCACTAGAAGATTCTTCTTCATAATACAACTTAATTTAAACTAAAATTTTTGAGAATCTTGGTCTAAAAACATATGATATAATCCTCATCCATATCCATTAGGTTGGGATAAAAGGGGTGTGGAGATACAAGTAACTAAAAATTGTGAATTTTAGTTTTGGGTAAGTGCAAAATATGTAGATGAAGTGGATACATACATATTTCCCCTTAATTCTTTTGATATAGTACTTTTTACTCCTTAGTTATATGTTAGATATGCAATTTTCATGATAATAGATAACAAGTATAAATGGGACAATGAAAAAATTAATCACATCATCAAGGGACACCAAAGAAAAGAAAAAGTCACAATGGAAGTGTTTCAAGATCCCAATGGATTGGCACCAAAATAGAAGGTAGAGAATGAGATCCAACTCTTACTCAAAACTCCTATACAAAACATCAAACTATGTCTACAATCACTTTTAGGGAGTAATAAGTTCAAGAAACAACTTCAAGATATATTGGATTATGAGGTCATTTTCCTAATAACTTCACCATGTGGTTCACCTATTGTGATGGTACAAAAAAAGGATGATTCTTGGAGGATGTGCATTGACTATAAATCCATGAACAAGATTTCCATAAGGAATATTTATCCTCTTCCAAGGATTAATTATTTGTTGGACCTACTTCAACAAGATGTGTACTTCACTAAGTTAGATCTCAAATTTGAGTATCACCAAGTATTCACATGAAGGAGGGGGACACTTGGAAGATTACTTTCAAACAAAGAAAGGATTTTATGAATGGTTAGTTCTTCCATTTGAATTGTGTAATTCACTAGCTACTTTCATGATGTCAATGAATGATGTGTTAAGAGATTTCATAGATTCATGTATGATTGTGTATCTAGATGATATATAGATTTTAGTGTAACATGGAAAGGACATCTCATCTAAAGCAAACAAATCAAGAATAAGTTCTAAAAGAAAAACAACTTTTGTGTGATATGAAGAAGTATGAGTTTGTAAAAATTTCATTTCTATACTTACAACATGTGGTTAGAGGAGGAGAGTTTAGAGTAGATGCTATTAGGGTGGAAGTTGTCATAAAATAGCCTACACCAAAGAGTTCTACAAAAAATAGGTGTTTTGTAGGTTTTATCTAGTATACGACAAAATTTATGTTAGTGTAGGTTATTATTTTCCTTTAAATTTGGGTTTACATATTTTTCATACATGTTTGTTTAGCTTTCTTATGTTTTTAGGAGAGCTTTTAAACTCCTACCTATTTTTGGTAGTTGGAGTTACTTCTCCTATAATTTAGTTGTATTTTCCTCCTCTCTTATCTATATGTTCTCAGTCACCTTACATGTTTTATCATGTATTGTGAGATTTTGGTTATGCATTCTTGATTTGAGCCATTTTTAGTCTCATGAGTATTTACATGTTCTCTCATTCTTGAAACACTCTCCTTTATGCTATTTTGATTTTTAGATCATGTGTTGAATGGAGTTTGTGTGATTATCCTTACACTAGGTCTTAGTAGTTTCTTGGTTTTTGTAGAATCTAACATGATATTAGAGCCATGGTGTCTAGGGTAGTTCACTTTGTTTTTAATTTTTGAAAGATCTTAGTATTTTAGGTTTTGGGTATAAGTTATTTTTTTGGCATATCATGTAGCTTTTTAGGCTACACCATTATGTCTAGGAGGCCAAAAAAAGTGAGGCTAGGACTCCATTTCACCAAAAATAGATTCTATGAAACTAATCTTCATCTAGGTTTTTATTTATGTTTATCTAATTGAGTTTTATAAATAGCATGATTTTTTATGTGTCTTTTCCTAAATTTGATTGCAACACTATTAAGCTCAATGAAATAGAAAACCATAAGATTCACTATAAACTTGTCCATTTTGGAGCATGTTTTTCAAAAGGGCCTAGAGATTTTTCTATTTTGATATAAGGAATATTATTAGGAATATTCTCCTTTGCGAAACATTTTTGGTTTGTGAGGCATGTTTCTAGTGTCCAAGGTTATTTTTGTATTACTTAAGGTTTGGTGTATATTTGTACACACTATGCAATAGTAGTACACATTATAAAAAATTTATGATATACACTATGCAAGTGGTACCCTCTACTATGTGAGTTTTGGTACACCTTTTATAGCATCCATATTATGCAATACTGGTCCTTCACATAGCAACAATGTCCTAAGCATTATTTCTCAACTATCTAAATGCAACCATTGATTACCTTTATTAGCTAGCCCTCTATGAACTAGAGGTATCTAGGTGTTATTTGATAGTATCCCAACTCTTCCATATGCAATAGTGGTCAAACACTATGTTATACCTATCAATTGTCACCTCTACGCCCACTATCATACCTACCACTACAATCCCTAATTGGTAATCTTTCCCTATGCTATCATTGACCATAGAATCTTTGACTAGGTAGTCAAAACATATGGGAGCCATTAGGATTAGGATCCATCTAATTTCTATAAGCTAGAAAACCATCAACATTCTTCAAGCCACCAATGCTAACTGCCAGTGGACACCACAACCACTAGCAGTCAGCTAACCACTAGCAGTTACAATAACCACCTAAAGTAACTTCAACATAGACCCTTCACTAGTGAAGTTTTTCATTTTGCAACTCAACCTTAGTAACCCATATCTTACTCATCTAAAGGGGTTTTTAGGTGCAATCTTTTTCATTCTAGCTATTTTTCACGATCTACATGGCTATGTAGATAGTTTCTAAATATAACTTCTTATTTTTCTAGTATATTAGTCTTGTCAAATTTTTTTTTGTTAATTCATACTTTTTGAGACTTAAAACTCTCATAAATTTCATGAACAAGCTCATCCATGAGCCCTTTTTAAAGTTTTTTTTGTTACTATTCTATAATCACTTTGTACTTTTAGCATATTTGTCCTTTTTGAAACTCTAACAACAAAATTGTATTTGTTCTTTATATTGTAAACATACTAAAATAAAGTGTCAAACTCTATAGTTTTTGGTGGTTCATTGTACTAATTAGTAATAGGGGGTTACACTTGTGTCTTCTTGATTTTTTGCACTCTTGCACTTTATTTTTGCACTATGGATCAATTTACTATTCCTCTTCTTACTCCATATAATTACTTTGAATGAAAATAAAAATTCTAATCATGTTGACAAGAAAAGGATTATCTAGGATTACTATGGGTAAAAAACTAGATCCTAATTTAGATGTAATTAAAATTAAGCAAAATAATAGATGTGATGAGGCCTATGGTTTTTTGTATTTATATGTGATCTCCTAACATACTCTTCCACATTAGGTCCTTGGATTCACACAATTAGATTTAAACCAATTTTGCTAATTTATTTGGGCAACAAGATACTTTAAGAGGTCATTAGTTGGAGAATGAACTCATCAATTTAAGCCCTAGAAATTTTTATAGTACATTCAAGACTTTTTCACTAAGTTTAAATCCTTGAGACTATAGTTAAAACAATGTGGGATTGAAAAAAAGACACTCAATTGATCCTTAGTATTCTCTCTAAACTTGGTCTAGATTACTCAAGTTTGTTATGTTCCATGCTACTAAGGGTTCTCTTAGGGAAGTATGCACTATGTCATCTCTTGATGGTTTTTCTACCTCTCTCACATGAAGCAAGATAAGCTCATCCAGATTGGTAATCTAAAATCTTATAAATCACATGACATTCTTTCTAACCAAGACAAAAAAGAACAAAAGGTTTCTAAGGAGAATAAATAGAAACATAAGCATAAGAAGGAAGAAAAGGATCATAAAGCATCCATTTATTTCAAATAAGTATCTAATGCCTCCATGAAGGGTGAGGAATGGAGGACTATTTAGATTCTAGATTTGATTCATAGTGAATTATCTAGTCTATTTTTGCATCCAAGTCTTTTGGCAAGGCTAAAACCATTAATGATGTGAGTTATATCTAGAAGCACATTTCACACAAAGCCTTGAAGGGAATCACTCCTTTAAAATCTTGAAGTAGTAAAAAACCCATAATGAAATATTTCATAGTATTTGGTTCTCTAGTATGGGCCCACATTATAGCAAAGAAATGTAAGGCTATGGATCCACAAAGTAGCCATTGCATATTTGTGGTCTTTCCTAATGGTGTTAAGGGATATTGACTTCTTCAACCTACAACACATGGGTTATTTATTGAGATGAGTGTTTTATTTAAGGGGGGATCTTCTAGTTGTACTCTTGACACTTCTCCACTATCTACATTCACATTCGAGTCACTTGAAATTGATGACATCTCTGAGGATTTAATCCACCTGGGCACATTCCTAATGACAAAGATTCTTATTCCGAGTCCACTTTGACTAATGAGAGTGATGACAAGGATTCGCCTCCTTCCTCTAATATTTGTTATTCTAAGGTTAAAGAATCTCCTCTTGGTTCCCCAACATTCAGTCAACTTTGGGCTAGACAAAATCTATGATCTACAGGTGATTAGGTTGAGCATTCATCAAATACCAAATGGATGAGATCATAGTTCTAGGGACATCCACATGTTTTCATCACCTCTACTTATAATACATAGTATTTTTGGGAGGTCTCTTGCATTCCTAAGTGGATTGTAGTTATATGAGAGTATAGTTCCTTGGTTGGGAACCATACTTGGGATTTGGTCCCCCTTCCTAATGGAATGAATCTTATTCAATGTAGGTAGATATATTATAAAAAAATTGCAATTTAGATGGGTTGGTTGATAAATTTCAATCCAATTGACTGCCAAGGGGCTTTCATGGGTTCCTATCATTGTCTTCATTGAGACCTTTGCACTACTTGCTAAGATGAACTCTACCCTACTTACACTTGGTATTATTGCAGTACATTGTTGGGAGGTTCATTAGATAGATGTGAAGAGTTATTTTCTTTATGGAGATCTTGAGGATGAGATATATAGAGTAGCCATAAGGTTTTCTATAGGATTCTTCCATGGGTTGCAAACTTAAGAAATCTATCTATGGCCCCAAACAAACCCCTCAAACTTGGTACACCAAGATGATTTGATAAATTGATCATCTACCATGAATCTCTCAAATACCTTAGTTCTAACATCATTTATTATTTCATTTCCTTCTAGTTCACCCAACACAGTGATAACTCTAGGGGCAATGGAATGAATTCTTCAAGTATGCTTACAAGACTATATATATTTTATAATTTTAGTTCCCACCAAATCAATCTCATCAATCCCCTCAATCCAATCATATGGCACAAAAAGATCTTGTGGAAAGGTTGATTATTTCTCCTCTTGTAATAGGCTTCAGGATTCTTCAATTTGTACTTCCTTCCATTTTGACCTTGTTGACTCTAGCATGTGTTAGAAATGAAGGTGAACAATTATAGAATGGAAATCTAATTTCAATTGTTATAATAATCTAGTGTAGAACCAAATGGAGATTATAGGAAATTAAATCAAAAATACAAATAAATAAAGGAACAGAAGAACTGAACACATAACACAATGTTTACATGGAGAAACCCTTTCAGGAAAAAACTCCACACAAGAAGAGATACACTAGTATGTATTAACTTCAATAGAGTTTACAATACATCACTAATGACCTCCTCTACAGTTTTAATCCAACAACACCTATTTTTCTAGTCTCAACTCTCTACTACACCACAGTCATAATAAAATGCCCTCATTAAAAGAGTGTTACCATCTAGGGAAAAAAATCCTTACATAAATTCTACTATTAGATCAACGACCTAATGATGAATGGTCCAAATTGAATACAAAATTACAATATTTTACAAGGCAATTTTCTAATTAAAAATTTCTCCACATCAGGTATTGGGATCTAAATGCAAGTAAAACAAGATTATTGCTTAGTGAATACATCTTCCCTTATGAAAATTTACAAGCAACATTAGGATTAATTAATTACATAGGGTTTACAAGGTTGATGGCACCTTAATCCTAAAAACATGTCTCCTTGTTGGGACTCCACTACCATAAAAGCTTAATATATTGCATGTTAAGGGGTTGTCATAGGAGGTACAAGTGCTTGAACTAGTGGGATCTTGGTAGGAATCATACTTAAGGTGCCACAATTCTCAATCATGACCCTCATCCATTCAACTAAATCCTTGATCTCAAGGTAGAAAAAGCCTTTGAAATTGGTAGGAGCATTTTACTGATGGTGAGCCTCTGCCAATTGATCCTAAACCACTTTGCTTTCCTTGTCTTATTTTCTCTCTCATCTCTACAAATCCTAATGAGATCCTCGTACTCATTATATTCAAATTCTCAAAACTAGCCAATCCTACTTCTCTCCTAGCATTATGACTGGAACCCTCAAGGTCATAAGCTCTTTCTATTCCAAACTCTATGCAATATTTGTTGATTTAATCAGTAAATCTATCATATCTCTCCTAACCCAAAATAACAAAATCTAAGAACTTAGCTTGAGAAGGAAGTACACTCCTCCTTTTATGTCATCTAAAATGCTCGTAGTTAAAACTGCTCATCTGCCACATAGCTTCTAGATAAACAATCTTTGAGGTAACTTTTGTTGGCAATTTGTGGGTCATGAGATTACATCCAAAATCCCTTATGACTAGATACCCCTCATGTACGAACCAATCTCCCCAACTATGATACTTATTTAGGTCTAGTTTACCATCCAAAGGTTTGAGAAATTCAAATTAGTCAAGGGGAAGTCTGGGACTATCAAAACATAAATTCTTCAATATATGGGCAACAAAGTAATCCTCAAAATTACAAAAATGATCATGTGAATCAAATTCATTTAGGTGAGGAATCCATAACTACACATGCCTGCAAACTTTCTTTGGTATTTTGGTAGACTACATTTGGACATCTAATTTTGCATCCTAGCACCCTACAAATGTATACAAGTAAATATGGCACAACAAGGAGTACCATCTAAAGGACTTATTTTCCCTTTGTTTCTTAATATTATCTAATTCTTCCCTCAAATGCTTAGTCAAAAATATGGCATAGTCATACAATGTATTTAGGTGCATGCTCTATATGTGTGAAGCAAAACCCAATGCACCCTTTGAAATCATGGGGTTTACATTTGTTCCCATAACCTAGAACATGCATTGATATGTGTCCTAAAAGTAATATACAAAAGACTACATGGCCAAAGGTTCAACCTCTGAGTTAGGGATATGATCTAATTTCTTATCCTGACCTCTATCTCTAAAAATTTGGTAACCATTTTTCCCTATAGCTAAGTCTAAGCCTATTATATTTATGCCCATGACCTTCATGTCTAGGGGAGCTTTGGCCTTAGGGTTCACAAGGAAAACCCTATGGAATAGATTATTGTCAATTGTAAAAAACTTTCTACCCTAAGCATCATACATAGTGAAGTCTTTAGGATTGTACATTCTTGCAGTCCATTCTACTTAGGGTTGAAAAAGTAGTTGGTAACCACAACTTTAGCTAGGTCAAATCTGCATGCATTACATAGGGGGTTCAACTACAATATTTTCCAGAAAAGGTATTGAATAGGGATCCTCCAATCTTAAAGGTGGTTGGGTCCCTAATTTTATCTCTACTATCTTCTAACATGCCTTAACTAGAATTCCTATACTTATGGCTCTCTTTAAAGATTTTAAGGCCTAGGGTAAAATTTTGGTCAAGTCCTATGAGGATTTTCTTTTTTGTAGACATGACTAGTTGTTTAGACTACTTTGTTTGCTATGGATTTCATTCTCAAAGGTGTAATTAGGAATTCATAAGATAGTAGAAGAATTTGAAAAAC
Source organism: Cunninghamia lanceolata (assembly GCA_027924645.1). Taxonomy (NCBI): domain Eukaryota; kingdom Viridiplantae; phylum Streptophyta; class Pinopsida; order Cupressales; family Cupressaceae; genus Cunninghamia; species Cunninghamia lanceolata. The sequence goes on from BSBN01000213.1 coordinate 20,808,807, forward strand.
CAAGTGATTAAACAATTGTAAATGGGTAGGAATTTCTTATGAAAATAATAGGGCATGATCCAAGGATGCAAACTTACCTTTTTCTCTCCCACAACTATCAAAATGCACTAGAAGTAATCAGAACAACTTTGTAGGGTCTATAGACCTCATATCATGAGAAACTACAAATAATTCTTCAATCAATATTTGGAACACTAGACTTGTGGTAAAATAAGGGCATAGTGCAAGAATTCAAATGCATAAACAATCCCCTTCTTCAATTACACCAACATATTACACCCATCTTTGGTGACACTTATGAGAAATTAATGCTAGCATATGTGTGGTTGTTCACTAGGCTCAATGGGTGGCTTGACTTATTCAAAGAGATTTTATTCCTAGCCATCGATATTAACTTCCCTTTGAATATTAAAGGTGTTACACCACCACACAAGTTCACACTTTAAGTGTTGAATCACTGTGGTGCAAAGAAAAGGATCAACACGAGCCTCCCATTGGCTCTTGGGGACATGTAGGATTCCACATATTGTATACTCATCAAGCACAAGTACAAGTTAGGGCTCGCAAGTCACCTCAAACAATTGTCAACCAACTACTTGCTCCTTTGAGTACCTATCCCTACAAATTTATTGTCACTAGGAAACATATAGTTGGGTCACAAATTAGTGTAGGTTTAGAAGAATTGGGCCCCTCCTGGTGCATTGTAGAGAAGCAACATTCAGAGGAATCACCATGTGGTTAAGGTGGCCCAGTGTCACCTTGATGGGAGCCACGTCATGCGTTAGTTGTACCTATAAGCATGTGCCCAATCCTTAGTCACTAAACTTAACACATTTGTCAAGGTGGGCCCTACCAATGATCACCTTATAAGCAAGAAAGGAAAAGGTTATAGGAGTTGCACTAGTACTGACAATAGCTAGTTAAGGGTTGCTCCATGGTAATGCAAAGAGAGCACAAGCCAGTCACCTTACTTAGGGGTGACTAGGAGGAAACCAAAAGTGATAGTCAAGACAAAGTGCTTATGACGTAAATGGGAAGATGCAAACTTAAATTCAATGCTTAGCAGGTGATTTAGGGGGGTTGAAGATAAGGGACTTTGTGTTGTGCAAGTTCAAGCTACACATATAATAGGCTTATTACATGGTAGTATTTAGGAGCACGGGGAACATTTTGAGGGTAATTTTGCTAACTAGAGGCCCACTTATATAGTGAACCAAGGGCAAAAGACCAAAGTCATCAAGGTGATATATTCCATAGCCAATAATTAGCAAGAAGGTAATGAAAATAGGGGACAATATTACAAAGGATTCTTGAAATTTTGTAGAATTTCTAGAGTGTCAATAGCCCCAAACTTGAGTTTCCTAAATTTGAGAGTACATATCATACTAGTTGGGTCTACTAAGTTAAGTAGTATTTTACTCTCCATGATAGTCCTTGGGAGGACATGCTTCCTATTGCCTCATTAAACTTGGAAAAAGAACCAATACAATAGTACATATGGTATGAGAAAGATAATCTTAAGCCCTACTGGACCAAATTTATAGAGGTTCTCCTAGTTTGATTTGACCCTAGTTCCTATGAATATTTTATAGGAGATTAACCAAAATGTGGTAAATTGTTTATGTTTATGACTATCAAGCTAAATTTGAAAATAATTACCAATCAAATGGAAGGTTTGTCGAATGACTTCTTAAAGAGTTGTTTCATAAGTAGCCAAAATGAGGAAATTCGTACCAAAGTTAGAATGTTCAAACCAAAGGATATGATGGAAGTGATGGGTTTATTTATGCTAGTAGAAGATAAGCTCATAACCTAGCATCATTTCTCTAAACGCCTTCCATTTAAAAATATTGTGCCAACACATCCTGTCACTATTTATAACCCTTAATCCACATCAATAAAATGTCTCACTAAGGGTAAGATGTGTATATGTCAAGAAGAAGGATTGTGTTGTAATTGTGATGAAAAATTTACCATGGGTCATCATTGTGTAGTAGAAAATTTATATCTATTTGATGTGGAATCACCTCTTAAACCTAAAGAATAGGAAGATGCCAAATAAAACCAAGAGGAAGAACAACCAATGCCTAAGGATGAGAATGAGAAACCTATACCCAAAATATTAGTGTGCACATTGGTAGGTGTCACAACACTACAAATGATGAAGGTCAAAGGATCCTTTAAGAAACATCCCCTCACTATCTTCATTGTTTTGGTAGCACACATAATTTTATCAACCTGGAGTTATCCAAATAAGTTGATTGTTGCTTATACCCATGTTTTAGTTTTAAAGTTATGATAACAAATGGGGGAACTTTACTTGTAAGGGAAAGTGTAGAAATATTCACCTTTTGATGGAGTACTACAGTCAAATTTGACATGTTTCTCTTACCCCTTGGTGAATGTGATATTATTTTGGGAGCCCAATGGTTGTACACTCTTAGCTATATCTTGTGGGAATTTTCTAAACTATAGATGCAATTCAATGCAAATAGTCAATGACACACCTTAAACAAAATTACTCCTAGATCAATAAGTATCATTAGCTCTCAATAGATGGAGAAGCTGTTTAAAAGGGCTCTCCTGGGGTAATCATCCAACTTTCTACTATTCATATCAAGGACTTATTTGCTTCAACCCAGCCCATGGAATTATAGGAATTATTTTCCTAACACTCACTTGTCTTCACAAAACCAACTAGGTTGCCATCATGTTACCCCAAGATGTTGGGATAAGGTGCCATTAACCTTGTAAATCCCATTATTGTATTATTCCATTTATTATTTTTAATTACCCATAAGGGATGTACAAGTTTCACCGACAGAAGCAAAAATTATTTATTGTCCACGGTAATTATAGAGTTACTACACAGTAAGTCCCGGAGTTACTACACAGTAAGTCCCGGAGTTACTGGCAGTAGTTACAGGATGTCATTTACTATGGTAAATGGTAATTGGTCAAAGTGGGGTGCACATGTGGAGGAATAATCTATTTTTAGTGTTATGACGCACATCATAGATGTTGTAAGAAGGTGTAAGAGATTCTATGACAACTGTAAGTTGTCATAAGAATCTATGACACTTATAATAGCATATGACGTGTCATAAGATGTTGTAAGTGACTATTTTTGGCCCCTAGGTGTTCAAGCTTGTATGGGCACATTTTTCCAAGTGTAGGATGCATGTATGATAGCATTTATGACCCCCTAAGAGCCTATTCTTAGCCATGGATGCCCAAGGTTGTGTTGTTGACTCTTGACAAGTGTTATGAGCTTGTAAGAGGTCATTTAATGTCTTGAGGTTGTGTAAATTCTATATAAACCATAGCATAGTAGATGAGAGGTATATATAACAGTTTATAGGTACCCAGGCTCTACCAGAGTGAAGGTTGGAGGACAGAGGAAGTAAATGTATTTGTAATCTCCTTTTGTGAAGATAATACAACTTGACCTCTTTTCTTGGTGGAGTTTTTTACCCGAAAGGGTTTTCTCTACGTTAAACACTTGTGTTATGTGCTTCATTCTACTTCTAGTATATTTCTGTGTTGTGGGTTTATGTTTTGTTACAATCTCCATTGTTAATAGCACATAGTTAAAGATTGTTGAAATTTATCTCGAATCAGATTTCCATTGAAGTAGTGTTGCTTTCATTTCTAACATTTGGTATCAGAGCCTGGCCAGCTTTGACTCTTGGGTGGTAGTGTGGAAGCTGTAGGTGCAATGGGAGACTTGGTTGTGTTTGTTTTGCAGATCTTGTGTTGTTATTATGGCTGCATCCACTGTTGCATCAACCTCTCGATTGGACATTGAGAAGTTCAACGGAACAGGGTATGATTTGTGGAAGATGAAAATGGAAGATTTGTTGGAAGAAAGAAACCAATGGTTGGTTGTTCAAAAAGAGAATAAGCCTAATGATGTCTCTCAAGATGAGTGGGATAGACTGGATAAGAAGGCACGAGGAACCATTCGGTTGTGTCTTTCAGACTCTGTCCTATTGAATGTCGCAAAGGAAGAGACTACATACAAGTTGTGGAAATGGTTGGGTGAGATCTATCAAGCCAAGAGAATGGTAAATAAACTTTATTTAAAAAGAAAATTGTTTTCCATGAAAATGCGAGAAGGTGAATCAGTTGCAGAGCATTTAAATTCTTTTAATTTGTTAGTGAGTCAGCTTAATTCAATAGATGTTGAGGTCAGTGAGGAAGATAAATGTATCTTACTTCTTTGTTCTTTACCTGAGTCTTGGGAGAATGTTATCCTTGCTATCACTGCTAACCTTGCGGATCCAAAGTTGGATACTCTTATTTCAGTGCTACTGTCACAGGAATTGAGGAAGAAGAGTTTAGATAGTTCAGGAGATGCTCTTAGTGTCAGGGGAAGGTCTAAGGAAAGAGGACCTAGAGGAGATCAAAAAGGGGCTAAGGACAAGTCCAAGAGCTGGTCTAAGACTCCTAGTAAAAAGAATAGAGTTAAGTGTTAGAACTACGGTAAAAGGGGACATGTGAAGAAGGAGTGCAGAAACCCCAAGAAATAGTGGGAGAGTACTTCAGATAAGTCCTCGAATGCAGGTGAAGATGTTTTACTTTCTGCATGCAATGTTGTTTCTAATGAAAACTAGTTGGTTGACTCAGGATGCTCATTTCATATGACCCCGCATAAGGAATGGTTCTCCACATATGAAGAATATGATGGAGGTAATTTCTACCTTGGTGACAACTCTTCATATCTGATTGCCGAGAAAGGAAAGGTATTGTTGTGTTTCAATGATGGGAGGATTAAAACCCTCCCTGGTGTTTTGCATGTTCCTGGATTAGCTAGAAATATGATTTTAGTTTTGAAGTTGAATAATTTGGGAATGCATGTGACATTTAACAAGCATGGTTGCAGATTAGTGAGAGGGAACTTGGTGGTAGCGAAGGGGAAGAGATTCGGAAGCCTGTTCAAGCTTGAAGCCACTACATTTTATAATGCCTCCTATGTATCTAAGGCTAATACTAAAAATGCATGTATGTTGTAGCACCGTAGATTGGGCCACACAAGCAATCATGTATTAAAAATTATTAAGAATAAAAATTTGTTGGATAGTTTCTCCTATTCTAATGAGCACTTTAATTTCTGTGAGCATTGTGTGTTTGGTAAACAAAACATAAAATCATTTACTACAGGAAGCAATAGAGCAAAAGAGAAGTTAGAAATTATTCATACAGACGTGTTTGGACCTATGGATAATGAATCTATCAGAAAATCTTGTTATTTTGTAACCTTCATTGATGATGTATCCAGATTTACATGGATTTATTTTATGAAGCATAAATCTAAAGTTTTCACTAAGTTTAAGGAATTCAAAGTCTTAGTAGAGAACAAATCAGGTTTAAAGATAAAAATATTAAGATCTGACAATGGAGGGGAATATTGCTCTAAGGAATTTGATAAGTTTTGTAAGCATACAGGTATAATCAGACAAAAGATAACTCCATATACACCACTACAGAATGGTGTTGCAGAAAGGATGAACCAAACAATTATGGAAAGGGCCAGAAGTATGCTTAGTGATGCACAGTTGGATAAATGCTTTTGGGCAGAGGTTGTGTGCATTGCTTGCTACTTGATAGATAGATCTCCTTGTAAGGCTCTCAATTTGACACCTTATGAAGTGTGAATAGGTAAGAAACCTTTTGTTTCACATTTAAGGGTTTTTGGTTGTGAGGCTTTTGTTCATGTGCCTAAGGAAAAGCGATCTAAGTTGGATCCAAAAGATAAAAAGTGTACAATCATTGGATATGGTGATAATGTGAAAGGTTATAAGCTTTGGAATCCACTAACCCACAAGATTATATTTTCTAGAGATGTTATTTTCAGGAAACTTAGAGCTATTTATGAACCTAAGCAGCCAAAAGAAAAAGATGAAAAGGTAAAGAAGGTACACTTTGATTTAGAGCAACAAGATGCACCTTAGGAAGAACATAATGATGGATTGGGGGTGAAGAAGAAGAAGATTTGAGTAGTTTTGATGAAGATGAGTCTGTTGTTATAGAAGAAGTTGTTGCAGATGATCATGCAAAAGAACGAGTAGAGTCTCTTACTCCACCCTTGAAGAGATCCACAAGACAACATAATCTAGTTGACAGGTATAGCCCACCAGATTTTTGTTGCGTATATGCTTTATTGAGTACTAATGATGAACCTAGATCCTATAGGGAAGCTATTTCTGCAGATGATAGTGAGTCTTGGCAGTTAGCCATGTAGGAGGAGATGATGGCTTTAGACTCTTGTAACACCTGGGATCTTGTTCATTTGCCCAAAGGAAGAAAGGCCATAGGATGTAAGTGGGTCTTCAAGAAGAAGTTTGGAGCAGATGGGTCATTGGAGAAGTAAAAGGCTCTATTGGTAGCCAAGGGCTACTCCCAGAGAGAGGGAGTTGATTTTGGTGAGATATTCTCTCCTATTACTAAATTGACTTCTATTAGATTTCTCTTATCCATTTCTGCAGCTTATGATTAGGAGATTGAGAAAATGGATGTTAAAACTATGTTCTTGCATGGAGATCTTGAAGAAGAAATTTATATGCAACAGCCTACAGGTTTTGAGGTAAAAGGAAAAGAACATTGGGTTTGCAGATTAAAGAGGTCTCTTTATGGTCTGAAATAGTCCCCCAAAATGTGGTATCAAAAGTTTGACTCATTTGTTTTGAAATTGGGTTTTGTTAGAAGCGAGGAGGATCACTGTGTTTACATTCATTGTGTTGATGATTCTATACTGGTTATTTCTTTGTATGTTGATGACATGTTTTTCAGCAATACTAAGGGTATGGTCAGTGAGCTTAAAGCCCAACTTTCAGGTGCATTTGAGATGAGGGTGTTGGTAGGTGGCGACTGATCAGGAAAGTACTGTACACTAGCCATATATCCTCGCCAGGGTTCGGGGCAGGGTCGGGCCCCGAGCTGGGGTTCGGGGGCGGCAGCCCCCGAGAAACGGGGGTTCAGGGGCGGTAGCCCCCGAGAAAAATGTTTTTAGGGCCGACTTAAAAAATCCTAGGGCCGACTTAAAAAAATCCTATTTTTTATGACCGACATAAGAAAACCCTAATTTTTTGTAACCGACAAAAAGGCTTGATAAAAAGCGGCCAAGGGTTAGGGTTTGAGTATTGTATTGTAGCATTTGCAGCGGTATTGAGTTGCAGGGATTGCTGATTGTAATCGGTTTGATTTACTAGATAATAATATTGGACTCTCTGTTTGGTGGATGTAGCCCGAGTTTGGGTGAACCACGTTAAAACTTGTCTCTCGCTATTATTAATTCTATGTATTTCTATTTCTCTGTTTAATCTTTATTTGCATTTAATTGATATCTTCTGCCGGCTAACCCTAACAAGTGGTATCAGAGCGGGTTGTGTTCGATTATCATCTGCAGGAAAGTCTCACGGTTGAGTGGGAGCAATGGCGGACGAGGGTAAAACGAAGGTTGATAAATTCAATGGGTAGAACTATCAGTTATGGAAGATGCAGATGGAGGATTACCTCTATCAAAAGGATTTATGGAGGCCATTGGAAGGAGTAGCCAAGAAACCGGCAACAATGTCTGATGAGGATTGGAATCTTCTTGACAGAAAGGCACTGGGAACCATTCGGTTGTGCCTGGCACCATCGGTGGCATTCAATATAACGGAAGCGAAGACAACAGATGGTCTGATGAAAGCTCTGGCTAAATTGTATGAAAAACCCTCAGCCTCAAATAAGGTATTTCTCATGAAGCAGTTGTTTAATTTAAAAATGGTTGAAGGTGGATCTGTGACAGGTCATTTAAATGAATTTAATACAATTGTCAGTCAATTGACTTCTGTAAATGTAAAATTTGATGAAGAAGTTAGAGCTCTCTTGATATTATGTTCATTACCTGAAAGCTGGGATAGTTTGGTAATGGCGGTTAGTAACTCTGTTTCTGGTTCAAATACCCTAAAATTTGATGATGTTGTTGGTGTTATTCTGAGTGAGGAAATTCGTAAGAAAAGCTCAGGTGGATCCAAATCAGGCAGTGTTTTGAATGCAGAAAGCAGGGGCAGATCAAAGGAGAGAGGAAAAGGTTCTGGAGGTCATGGGAAGTCACGAGGAAAATCAAAGGACAAAAGATCCCAAACCAGAGGACAGAAGGATTGCTGGTACTGTGGAAAACCAGGTCATCTGAAGAAAGATTGCTGGTCTCGAAAAAATAAAGAAGGAGACAAACAAGAAGGTGATAAGGAAGCAAATGTGGTAAGTAATAAATCTGAAGATGACGCTTTGATTCTTTCCCTAGATAATGCTAATGATTCATGGGTTTTAGATTCAGGGGCCTCATTTCATGCTACGCCCCATAGAAGTTATTTTCTTGATTATGTCCAAGGGGATTTCAGGCTGGTTTATTTGGGAGATAACGAACCCTGTCAGATTGTTGGAAAAGGAAGAATCAAGATTAAGTTGCAGAATGGGAATCATTGGCTACTACAAGAGGTAAGGCATGTTCCAAGGCTCAGTAGGAATTTAATTTCAGCAGGGCAGCTAACTGAACAAGGTTGCACTGTTATATTTACTGATAAAAATTGGAAGGTTTCAAAAGGTGCCTTAGTAGTAGCAAAAGGTGTGAAAGTAGGCACCGTATATCTTCGTACAGGTCATACTGTTCCTTCTACTTTAGATGTTATAGATGAAAAACAAACAGGTTCAGGAACAGTTGCTGCAGATTTGCAGGAAGAGACTAGAAAAGTTGCTGCAGGTTCTGAAACAACACTGTGGCATAACAGACTTGGGCATATGAGTGAAAAAGGTATGAAGGTACTTCATTCTAAGAAAGTTTTACCAGGTCTGAAATGTATTAATATGGATTTCTATGAAAGTTGTGTGTATGGAAAACAAAAGAGAGTCAGTTTTCTCAGAGATGGGAAGCAAAAGAAAAATGAAAAGTTAGAGCTTGTGCATACAGATGTATGGGGACCAGCTCAGGTATCTTCTTTCGGTGGCTCTCGGTATTATGTTACATTCATAGATGATGCAACTAGGAAGGTCTGGATTTATTTCCTTAGATAGAAATCTGATGTATTTGAAACATTTAAGAAATGGAGAAGCTTGGTTGAAAATGAGACAGGTAAAAGTTTAAAATGTCTCAGATCTGATAATGGCGGTGAGTATTGCAGCAAAAAATTTGAAGATTATTGTTCCTTTAATGGAATTCGTAGGCAGAAAACAGTTCTAGGGACTCCACAGGAAAATGGAGTGGCTGAACGCATGAATAGGACAATAATGGAGCGTGCAAGGACCATGAAATTGCATGCTGGACTGCCTTTAAACATGTGGGCAGAGGCTGTCAACACTGCTGTTTATTTAATTAACAGAGGTCCTTCAATTCCTTTGGGCTGTGGTATTCCAGAGGAAGCATGGACTGGCAAGAAGGTGAGTTATTCTTTTCTGAAAACCTTCAGCTGTGAAGCATTCGCACATATAGATTCTGAAAATAGAACCAAGCTAGATGCGAAATCAAAAAAATGTACCTTCGTTGGATATGGCATTGATGAATTTGGTTATAGGCTTTGGGATTTTGAAAATCAAAAAATTGTGAGAAGCAGGGATGTTATATTCAATGAGAAGGTGTTGTACAAAGATCAGTTGCAGCAGCATGAGAAGAAAGAAAAGGATTATGTAGTGTTGGACGATACTCCAAATAGTGATATTCCAGTGGTTTCTCATGCTCCGCAACAGCAACCAGAAATACCACACACTCCAGTGAATGTTAGACGGTCAACAAGGATAAGTAGACCTCCTGAAAGGTTTTCTCCCTCTTTGTATTCTATTTTGTTAACAGATGCTAGTGAACCAGAAGGGTATGATGAAGCTATGCAGGTGGATACACAGGTTCAGTGGGAGCTTGCAATGAAAGAAGAAATGGACTCCTTGCTGAAAAATCAGACTTGGGAATTATGTAAGTTACCTGCAGGTAAAAAGGCTTTACCAACCAAATGGGTTTACAGGCTGAAAGAGGAAGATGGAGGTAAGAAACGATTTAAGGCCAGGTTAGTTGTAAAAGGATTTGCACAGAAACAGGGCATTGATTTTGATGAGATATTTTCTCCGGTTGTCAAGATGACTTCTATTCGTATTGTTTTAAGTATTGTGGCTACTGAAGATTTGCATTTGGAACAGCTAGATGTGAAAACTGCATTTATCCATGGTGATTTGGAGGAGGAGATATACATGGCACAACCACAAGGATTTGAGGTCAAAGGTAAGGAGAAACAAGTGTGCAGATTGAAGAAGAGCTTGTATGGCCTGAAACAAGCACCTTGGCAATGGTATTTAAAATTTGATAGTTTTATGGCTGAGCAAGGCTACAGTAGGTGTAATTCTGACCATTGTGTTTATTTTCAAAGGTTAGATAATGATAGCTACATTATTTTATGTTTATATGTTGATGACATGCTTGTCGCTGGGTCTAACATGGATCACATCAGAGAGTTAAAACATCAGTTAGCACAGTCATTTGATATGAAGGATTTGGGGGCAACAAAACAAATCCTTGATATGAAAATTTGCAGAGATAGGAAGAACAGAAAATTGACTCTATCTCAGGCTGCTTATGTTGAAAAGGTGTTGCAGAGATTCAATATGGAGAATGCAAAAGCTGTCAGCACACCTTTGCCTAGTCATTTGAAATTGACTAAGGAGATGTGTCCAAAGACACAAGAGGAGGAAGAAAAATGTCCAAGGTACCCTATGCTTCAGCTGTAGGAAGTTTAATGTATGCCATGGTATGCACGAGACCGGATATTGCACATGCTGTCGGAGTCGTTAGCAGGTATATGAGTCATCCTGGATTTGAGCATTGGAATGCAGTCAAATGGATTCTCAGATATTTGAGAGGTACATCTAATAAACACTTATGTTTTGGTGGCTCTACTACTGATTTAGCAGGTTATGTAGACTCAGATTTGGCAGGGGATATTGATACCAGGTGGAATACTACAGGTTATGTCCTTACTGTAGGTGGAACATCGGTGAGTTGGATTTCTAGGTTGCAAAAGGTGCTTGCTTTATCCACCACAGAGGCAGAATATGTAGCTGCAACAGAGGCAAGCAAGGAGATGATATGGCTGCAATCTTTCATGGAAGAATTAGGTAAACAACAGGCTAACAGTTCTTTGTATACAGACAGTCAGAGTGCCATACATCTTGCAAAGAATTCTGCCTTGCATTCAAAGACCAAACACATATAGTTGAGGTATCACTTTATTAGGTCGGTGTTGGATAATGGACAGTTAAGGCTGGAAAAGATACATAGAGATGAAAATCCAGCGGATATGTTTACAAAGGTAGTAACAAGGGAGAAGCTGAGCTCCTCTTCAGCTTCGATTGGTCTTCTAGATTGAACACAATAAAAATTGAACAGTAGAGTCTAGGGTGCTTATTTCCAGTGGGAGCTGCATGCGCAGTGGTGTCGTCCAGGATCAGTCTCCAAGTGGGAGATTGTTTGGTGTGGAGCCTGATCAGTCTCCAAGTGGGAGATTGTTGGTAGGTGGCAACTGATCAGGAAAGTACTATACACTAGCCATGTATCCTCGCCAGGGTTCGGGGGTGGCAGCCCCCGAGAAACAGGGGTTTGGGGGCGGTAGCCCTCGAGAAAATTTTTTTTAGGGCCGACTTAAAAAATCCTAGGGCCGACTTAAAAAAATCCTATTTTTTATGACCGACATAAGAAAACCCTAATTTTTTGTAACTGACAAAAAGGCTTGATAAAAAGCGGCCAAGGGTTAGGGTTTGAGTATTGTATTGTAGCATTTGCAGCGGTATTGAGTTGCAGGGATTGCTAATTGTAATCGGTTTGATTTACTGGATAATAATATTGGACTCTCTGTTTGGTGGATGTAGCCCGAGTTTGGGTGAACCACGTTAAAACTTGTCTCTCGCTGTTATTAATTCTGTGTATTTCTATTTCTCTGTTTAATCTTTATTTGCATTTAATTGATATCTTCTGCCGGCTAACCCTAACAGAGGGATCTTGGTACTGCAAGGTATATTTTGGGAATGGAGATCAGGAGGGACAGAGTTAACAGAAAGCTTTGGTTGTCACAAAGTAAGTATGTGAATACTATTTTGCAGAGGTTTAGTTTGTAGGATTATAACCCAGATAGAGTTCCTTTACCCATTGGTACTAAGCTTTCATTAGATATGTGTCCAAAGATTGAGGATGATCTTGAGGATATGTCTAATGTGCCATATGCTAGTGTTGTAGGGAGTTTGATGTATGCAATGGTTTGTACTAGACCAGATATTGCCCAAGCAGTGGAAGTTTTGAACAGATTTATATTTAACCCTGGTAGGCAGCATTGGAACTATGCGAAGAGGATGTTTAAATATCTTGCAGATACTCTTGATCATTGTTTGGTTTATTCTGGTACTGATAGTACTGATAAATCTTTGGACATATAGGGTTTTGTTGATGCAGATTGGGTAGGTGACTTGGATAGTCAAAGGTCCACTAGTGGCTATGTATTTACTCTGTTTGGAGGTGCAGTGAGTTGGATGAGTAAGAGGTAGCCCACAGTTGCTTTGTCCACCATAGAAGCAGAGAGTATGGTTGCTACTCATGTCTCTAAGGAGGCAGTTTGGTTGAGGAGACTGTGTACAGGTATTGGTTTTGATTGCAAGATCATTCAGATTGGTTGTGATAGTCAGAGTGTTGTCTGTTTGGCCAAGAATCCCATGTATCATGCTCAGACTAAGCATGTTGATGTTCAGTATCACTTTGTTCGAGAGTTGGTTGCAAATGGAGAGATTGAGCCGAAGAAGATAGACACTCAGGAGAATGTTGTAGATTTATTGACCAAGCCTGTGAGCACAGAGAAGTTCATATGGTGCAGAGAGGCCATGGGCCTTATTTCTAGTGCCTGATTAGTTTTCATTTGATTTCCTATGGGTTGATTTACAATGTATAATGTCAAGTGGGAGAATGTTGGGATAAGGTGCCATTAACCTTGTAAATCCCATTATTGTATTATTCTATTTATTATTTGTAATTAAGGGATGTACAAGTTTCATCGGCAGAAGTAAAAATTATTTACTGTCTATGGTAATTACAGAGTTACTGCATGGCAAGCCCCAAAGTTACTGCATGGTAAGTCCCAAAGTTACTGGTGGTAGTTACGGGATGTCATTTACTATGGTAAATGGTAATTGGTCAAAGTGGGGTGCAAATGTGGAGGAATAATCTATTTTTAGTGTTATGACGCACATCATAGATGTTGTAAGAAGGTGTAAGAGATTCTATAACAACTGTAAGTTGTCATAAGAATCTGACACTTATAATAGCATATGACGCGTCATAAGATGTTGCAAGTGACTATTTTTGGCCCCCAGGTGTTCAAGCTTGCATGGGCACATTTTTCCAAGTGTAGGATGCATGTATGACAGCATTTTTGACCCCGTAAGAGCATATTCTTGGCCATGGACGCCCAAGGTTGTGTTGTTGACTCTTGACAAGTGTTATGATCTTGTAAGAGGGTATTTAATGTCTTTAGGTTGTGTAAATTCTATATAAACCATAGCATAGTAGATGAGAGGTATATATAACAGTTTACAGGTACCCAGGCTTTACCAGAGTGAAGGTTGGAGGAGAGAGGAAGTGAATGTATTTATAAGATCTCCTTTTGTGAAGATAATACAACTTGACCTCTTTTCTTGGTGGAGTTTTTTACCCGAAAGGGTTTTCTCCACGTTAAACACTTGTGTTATGTGCTTCATTCTGCTTCTGGTATATTTATGTATTATGGGTTTATGTTTTGTTACAATCTCCATTGTTAATAGCACATAGTTAAAGATTGTTGAAATTTATCTCGAATCAAATTTCCATTGAAGTAGAGTTGCTTTCATTTCTAACACAAGAATCACATGATTCAATTAGTACCTAGGAGTGTACATCTAAAAATCTAACCTTACTGATACCCATTTCTTGAGAAGACTAAACTAGAGAAAATGATCTAAGAACTATTATGTGTAAAGGTCACTCACTCAAGCATAATTTATTACTCTTCTCTAATCCTACCAGTTTAGAAAAAACATGGGTCTTGGCATGTTTGTATTATTTTTTGTGAGTTGAATAAAAAATTATCAAGGATAAATTTTCCATTCTAATGGTTAATGAGATCTTGGATGAACTAAATGGTGCCTACTTCTTCTTCAAGCTTGATCTTTGCTCAAGCTATCATTAGATCTACATCAAAGAAGAGGAAATTCTTAAGATACATTTTTGAACACATGATGGACATTATGAATTTCTCATCATGTCATTTAGTCTCACTTTAATAATGTACTACTAATATTTTAGAGCTTGATGAACAAGATCCTCTAGCAATTTCTCCACAAGTTCATCTTAGTCTTCTTTGATGACATCTTACTGTACATAATAAAACATGGTGTAATGTTCCCTTCATGTGATTGCCCTAAATCTTGCCCTAGAATCACAAGTTAATATACTTAGGGTTATAACTTACCAATTAAATGCTTTAAGCACAATAAATCCAATTTAGGTCTTGCAATCATGTTAGATAATATTAGAAATATAATTCATCTAATTCATATATAATAAATATCTTATCTATTTAAACCATGTAAGATACATAACTATTTCAAATCTATATAAACTACACAATATCTATAGTGCATAATAGAAGATCAGCTATAATGCATAGTGGAAGTTTAATCATAATAGGACTTGGATGAGAAACATGATAAGTCCACCCGAAGCTATCCATGCTAAGACCAAGAGAGGATATACCATCCCAGTTGGCCCCAAGTGGCAAACACGTGGGCATCCAACATGGGGTAGTCTACTTAGTGGATAAACTTGTATCTGCTTTCCTTATCCATGCTACCTTATTCATCCCTCTTATGATTGAAACTCTTTGAATCCATCCCAACAACCAATCCATGTAGAGATTGAGGAAATCTACAATAGGAGGCTTGTAGATTCTCTTTTCTAAGCCCAAGGGTAGACACTCACCCCCTTGGCTCCAAGTGGCAGACACATGGGCATACACACGAGCATCCATCATGGAGTGGGGTACTTAGAAAGGAATCTAGTATCTGCTCACCCTATTGGTATTTCCCACTCCTCCTTATGGTTGCTTGAAAATTACAAACGCAAAATATATCTAGATTTCTAGAGATTATACGATAATAAATATATCATTAAACACAATAATCATGATAGAGCTATTGGAAAAAGGGAGAGAGAACAAGGTAAAGTTGCAGCTATGTGGCTTTTAAAATGTTTTCAAATCTGAAATTAATAGCATGTGTAAATCTGAAAATTAATTTCAATTTAGATGTTATAGTATTTCTCCAATTTTAGTAGGAGAAAATATCTTGCAAGAAGAAAAGTATTTATGTGGAGAAACCCTTTTGAGAAAAATCTCCACACCAAAGGTGTTTATGCTTGTATTAAATCTCTTATGAAAGATTACATTCAATACTGAAATCCTTTTATTCCTTGATGCACTTCAAAAGCTTCTTCAATTTTCAAACCTATAAAAACTTAAAAAAAGCTTCTTTCTTTTTTCTTCTAAGTCTTTTTACAATCAACTCTCTGGAAAATGTATGGGGCTTTTTAATTAATACAAAAGCTTCTTGATTGGAAAGGTTGAAACTCAAATTACAATCAATTGTAATTGATAATATGAGAACAAATCCTCATGCAAAAACCAAGTGCTCCAAATAGAGAAGACTGAAGTCAAACAAAGTCAAGCCTTTTGTTAACTACCTGTCCTAGATCTAGGCACCCAAGTTTTCTCAAGTAAACTTAGTGAACATCAAATACATTTCCAAATAAAAGCAACAACAGAAAGTCCTCAAATTAGGCGTCCAAGTTTGCCCAATCTCTTTCTGTTAACTGAAGTGATCAACACACACCAATCTCATGCAAACAACATGCAAGATTGATGTCCCCAAAGTTATTTTGAATTACCTTGTTTTGTACATGCAAGTGACATGCAAACACCTGATTCAACATGCAACTGATACCCATTATCTAAAACACTGAGATGTACCATCCTGCAAGTTTCTGGAGTTGGAGTGTTTTGCAAGTAATCTTTCAAAACTGACATGCAACAACATGCAAGATCATATAACTGACATGCAACAACATTCAAGCACATGCAAGTGACATGCAACAACATGCAAGCACATACAAGTCCATAGGAGTGACATGCAAGCACATGCAAGTCCATAGAAATAACATGCAACAATATGCAAGCACATGCAAGTGACATGCAAGCACATGCAAGTCCATAGAACCAACATGCAACAACATGCAAGCACATGCAAGTAACATGCAACAACATGCAAGTACATGCAAGTGACATGCAAAAATATGCAAGTCCATGCAAGCTTTTATGAACTCATGCAAGCAATATCCAATTCATGCATCTCTAACACTTTAGTTAACTCCAACATTATATCCGTGCAAGGTGTCTCAACATTTATCCACTCATGTACATAAAAAAGCACAACTCTGTGTCTAAATATAAGTCCCCATCAAAAAGGGACACCCAAGTTTAACTTCCACTTACTAGGAGTTATCAAACTCTCAAAATAGACTTAGGAGAAGTCAACAAAGTCTTCATGGCCCCTACTCCAAAAGTGGATGCCCAAGTTTGACCCTATCAATTAGGAATTGATTACAATAAGTCAATGTGATATAATTAATAAATAATTAATCTCTCAAAGTCCTTATGTGTTAGGGATCACATTCCAAGAACTTTGAAGACACATGAATTGGTTAGGATTGCAAGTTAATGGCAACTTATCCCAACAAGAGCATACCACAATAATTGTAGCTAAAATATAAGACTACTATATTCTATAATCAAAGGTATTGACTGATGATTTTGCCTTTCCTCTGCTGAGTGCAGATATAATTCTAAACATGTGTTCCCTTCCTTACACAACCATCTCACTCTTTATATATCTACACATGAGGAGGCGACTTCCTTCAAATGACATGTCCTATCCCAAAGGAGGCGATTAATAGTTTGCATGCACCCTTTCATAACATAATTAAATTTACTTTATAAGACTTCGCAGCCTTTATAAGTGTAATCATTGCCTTATACTTTGATCACTGCCTTTATAAAAGTAGTCATTGCATTAGTAAGATGTAACCATTTGCCTTTGAGGAGTCGTTGCACCTTCTAATGAATCGCTTCCTTTTCAACATAATCACTACTCCCCTTAATATATCCACACTCATAAACTAATTGCATCATATACTTAATATGATCACTGCCCTTTCACTCATACTTTATCTTATGTGGATTGTATTACTTCTCATCACATGATAAATCGTTCCATATACAGATCTCACCTCATATATGTCTTGATCATATCAAATTACAAAATTCATCCATACTTAATCACACATCCTTTCCTTATCAATCGCATCACATATATTTTGTTAATAAGATTTTTGTCTTACATAAGACTTTTGTCTTATTTCAACGTCTCACTTTATAGCTTTAATGAGTAAGACTTTCTTATTTTAATCGCTGCTTTCTAATCTTTATATATATGATTATATTTTGTTTGTCTTATTGTATAGGAGTGCTACTAGTAATTGATTTCTAATTATCAATAATAGAAATATTATTTCTTGGTAAACAAGTTGGTGCTCATTGCGTCAACCCACAGGGGAGGGGACATGACACATGGGAAGAGCATCTAGAGTGCACCTAGACCAAACCCTCCAACTCCTTTCTAATAATAAGTTATATGACAACTATTCCAAGTGCTCATTTTCCTAAAAAGAAATTAAGTACCTAGGGCACATCATTTTAAGAAAGCGGTCAAAGTGGATCCAACAAAAAATTATAGCTATGAAAGTCTAGCCTAAACCTAAAACCCTCAAAAACCTTCATGGTTTTTTGGGCCTCATAGGATACCACTGAATGTTCATCAAGGATTATGGGAAAATTGTAGCTCCCTTTATAGATATGTTGAAAAATTATGCCTTTAATCAAGGTCAATGATAACCAAAGCAACCTTTGAAATTCTCAGGCATGTTATGTGCACTACACTAGTTCTTTCTATGCCTAACTTATCCAAACACTTTCATCAAAAGTGGTGCTTTAGGAACTGAACTGGGTGTTGTCCTCATGCAAAAATAAAGACAACTTACCTTCACTAGTGAAGTCCTCAAATAAAGAAACCTCACCTACTCAACATATGAGAAGGAGATGCTATCCATCCTTCACACAATCAATGGATGGAATCTATACCTTGCTGGTAGACACTTCTACAATAAAATAGGGCATTATGCCCTTAAGTAATTTTTTGAACAATGCATCTCTTTCCCTAAACAATATAAGTGGATCACTAAGCTAATGGGGTTATAACTATAAGATTATCTACAAAAGAGGACAAGATAATGTTGTAGTGGATGCACGCTCTCTTGGCAACTGTGCATCTTAGTGTTCATTGTCATTACCCACACCAATTGAATGCATGAAGTAAGATAGTCACTTCAATGGCACATCCCTCAAGTGTCCACTAATCCATTTTATATGCCAAATTATTCCTAGGATGGATAATATTTGTGTTATAATGGTCATCTTCTCTTGAACTCATAGTAAACTCTATAGCAATTTTTTTTCTTGAGCTCCATGCCTCTACATCAAATTACCACTTTGATTTCCTAAAAACATTTGAAAGGCTTTGTCAAAAAAATCTTGGAGGATCTAAAACATGAAATCAAAAAACTTGTGGAGTAGTCTAAGATTTGTCAGTGCAACAAAATAAAAATGGTTACATCCATTGGCCTAGTACAACTACTACATATTCCCCTCTTGGTATGGACTAACATCTCCATGGACTTCATCAAAGGGATTCTAAACTTAGGTTGGAAATCAATTATTCCGGTGGTGGTATCTATCAACACTCTAAATAGTCCCACTTTTATGCCCATGCCGATCCTTATACTTCTACCATCATCACCCAAATCTTTATTGACTAGATCTTCCACCTCTATAACATTCCTACTCCCAATGTTTATTACCATGATCTAATTTTTGCTAGCCACTTCTAGCAAGAACTTTTCACAAGTCATAATACCACCTTAATATGAGCTCTATATTCCACCCATAAATAGATGGTCAAACAAAAAAAAATATCAATAAGTACTTCGAGACCTATCTATGCTACTTCACTACAAATCAGCATAACTAGAGAAAATGGTTACTATTTGTAGAATGTTGGTATAAAAACACTTATCACAGTATAAGAAAGATGATACCATATAAAGTTGGTTATGGTCAACCACCACTATCTCTTCAAACATACAATCCAAGTAATTCTAAGGTACAAGTTGTTCACTCCAACCTCCACATGCAAGATGGGTAAGTACAAACAGATGGGGGGCCAAAAAGTGGCCAAATTAATTTCAAAAAAAATTAAGTCATAACGCGCTCACGTTATGACTGTCTATAAATAAAAAAAAGGGTTTTCTAATCTCATTTCATTTCTTCTTCTCCTCTATGCCTGCGGCCTGCAGACCCTAGAAAGAGCGCTCGCGTTATACAAAACTCCATTCAACACAAAAACCTTATCAATTCATCGCCAAAATGCCGCCACGATGTCGAACACGCCACAAAATCCTGAGGATGAAATACCTATGGAACAACAACCTCCTCCATCCATTCCTCAACATGCCCCTGGAACACAAGAAAATATAATGGGGCAAATTAAAAACAACAAAAAGGAAATTGAAGATATAATTGCAAGGTTGAAAGATCCTTCCACTTCGACCTTGCATAGGTCCACGCTTGCCGAATCTCTTGAGTCTATGTTATCAAATGTAGATTCAATTAGCAAGCAAATAACTAGTTAGACAGATAAGAAGAGAGAGTTTAGAGATTACTATGCAGACAAGTTGTCATACCAAGATGTGAAAAAATTACAAATTACAAAATTAGACTTGTGTTCAATTTTCACAAACCCACAAACAAATCAACCTCCACCCATTACATGCAAGAGGTTCCCTATCCATTAGTGCAACAACCAAGCGATAAGGGACAATTTTGGGTAGAGGTGGTGGATGGTTTTTTACCATCCTCCATGCAATAATAATGAGGTCCCGCAATACTTTTTGAGGAAACTCTACTACGAGTTTGTCCTCAATAAAGTGCCAAACTATTTTGATATGCAGGACTTCTAGGGTAGAGGTGGGGGGTCAGCACAAGATAGACCAGGGGCACGTCTTGACCCACAGTGGGTAGTGAGACGAGTAATCAGCAGACCAGCCCACGAGCATGTTTCTATCCCTTCCATTGTGAAGGAGAGTGTTGAGGTCGATACACTTCAATCGATTAGTGCCTTGACCCAGAGCATCATAGAGCATACTGGTCCTGCAACACAAAGTGGGTTGGGAGATAGTGCGAGGAGTAGAGTCCCACCCCATACTTGTCAGGCTTGTGGGTCAACCTGTGGTTATGACCCCATGGATAGTCAGGACGCAGGTGCACAGGCTACATCTGCAGCTGAGCAGATGGTGATGACAGATACCCTCTTGAGTGAGACTTTCAGCCTTGATACTCAGGTAAATATTAGCAAGTCTATTGAATTTAATTTATTAAATTTCATTTTTGAAATACAAGATTAACTAATTTAAATTGATGATTTTAATGAAATTTCAGGGTCATAGCATCGATGCAGTTTTCAGTGGTTCTCCACCTACATTTTTCACTAGATCATCTACTGTCGAGGTATGTAACTAGTAAACAATTATAAATATTGCATGTGAATAGCATCATTATATGAATGGTATTCTAATATCTGATTTTGGATGTTGAATAGGTTGATATTGTAGATTTCACGACAACACCTATCAGCAGTGGTGGACTTCAAAGCTTTACAGAGGTAATAAAATAAACAGTTTAATGAATGAATTGTACTTACTAAATTTTTGTATGTGATTTGTGTGCTTTATTGTGTGTACTTCCATGTTTAGATGAACGTGTGTGTATGTTAGGAGCCATGATTTGCATCACTATTATAATTTTCGTAATTGAATAATGTTGTTTTATTTCTAGATGATGCAGGCTGCGGAGACACCTCACCATATTCATAGGGCAATGGAGCAGGGTGTGGCCTCTGCGATTCATAGCTCCATGGCATTGATAGGGGTATGAAGCAGATTAGTAAATTTTAATTTACATTCATTGTTATAGTTGTCTATTTTTGAAAAATAAAAAGATTATTGATTTGAAGTTTAATTTCTATCTGGATGGTTTCTATAGGACATGACATCACCAGGGCCTATTCCTGCTACTGAGGCAAGCGAGGAGATAGATTATATGTTAGCGGTAAGTGATTATTTTGTTAAATGTTTTATTTTTTATAACATGTAATTTCTATATATTAATGTCTATACTTTTTATTGTAACAGGTAAAGATGCAGGAAGACCTAAATAGGAGGAGTAGCTCTCGGGTTCGTAGTAGACCACCCACATGCGCATCTCCATCCCCTAGAAGATCAAAGGCTGCTTATGATTTATTCTCTTCACCAGCCAGAGGGGAATGACTTTTTATTGTGTTCCTTTGTTGTATGCCTATATGGCATTTGTGGACATATATTTTGTATGTACATAGTTGACATTGTATGCCTATATGGCATTCTTGTAAGCCTATATGGCTATTTTGTATATATGTTATACTTATATCGACAGATATTGATCTATGCCTATATGGATATTTGGTTAATACAAATCTTTTTTATTGATGGCGTCCATACTTGCATTATAAATCCGCGTTTGAATGGATATTTGTAGATGGCTACTGCAAATATTTAAAGTCCGATTGTATTACATAGGATGTTTGTTGATCCAATAAGCTAGCTATTGTTATTCAAGTATCACCTAAACCTCATTTTGGAACTAAAAGATAAAAGTTGTATTTAAAAAAAAAATGAATCATCATGTTGAACAGAAAATATTAATATTCTTTATGAGTAGCATAGAATGTCAACTATATGCAATACAAAAAAATGAATCATCATGTTATTCTTTATGTTTGAGATCCTGAAAATGACTAAGTCTGGTAGCCTGATACCCTGAAACACTAGGATGAATATCCAAGTTGTTAGGATGATTGCACCTTGAGAAAAAGTCATTAAGATGAGCGCCTAAAGGACACTTTCTTAAACATTCAAACATTGAGCAACAAGCATGAAGGGTTAAGGCGCAATTTGCAACTCATAAAGCCTCAAAAGGGTGCCTAACTTAGAGAGAGCATTCATTTAAGACAAGGCACCCATTGACACCTGTTCCACCATAAAAGTGCACCTAAGGTGGAAGGAGAACAAGCCTCTAGTAAGTGAAGGGCACTTATTGTCTAAACCACTTCATTATGGCACCCTAGCATGAGGAGGAGTATATAAGTCAATAGGAAATGGCGCCTATAATTCAAATGAAGGACTAAGTGGCATTTTCAATAAGCATCAATTCACCTTGAGCTTTCAATAAATACATCAAATTGAGCCCCATAAGCCTAGGCGCCCTTTGCCTGCAAAAGAACCTTGTATCGACGTTAAGAGTTGGTCGTATCAGCGTATCGATAGACCTTGGTTAGGCTTCGCCAATAGTGGTTTGTCTTGCCGATGAGTGTGGTTCGAAGTTGAAGACATCGGTGTATCGGAAGATAATCCCACCTGCGCATCGGAAGAGCAGTTGAGAGATTCGCTGATGAAGGGGGTCACACTGACAGTCGAAATCCATCAGTGTATCAGCCCAACGAGATTAGAGTTCACCGATGTTTGGAGTCTCACTGACGGGTGTGGTCCGAAGGTTGTCATTCGTGAGATCGGTGTGTTGGCAGAAGAGTTTTTGAGTGTGTCGATGGTATTAAGTCCTCCCGATAGGCGAGGGACTTAGAGTCTCGTATCGGAGTGACAAAGACATCGGTGTGAAAGG
This sequence comes from Cunninghamia lanceolata, assembly GCA_027924645.1. Lineage (NCBI taxonomy): Eukaryota > Viridiplantae > Streptophyta > Pinopsida > Cupressales > Cupressaceae > Cunninghamia > Cunninghamia lanceolata. The sequence continues at coordinate 20,831,783 of BSBN01000213.1, forward strand.
ATATAAAGTCATCGATAGTGGTCTGTCTAACCGATAAGAGTCAATGATGGGATGTTTGTCAAAAGTGAAATCAAATGAAGTCATGGTGGCATCGGCCTATCAGCCGATGAAATTTTAAGCTCGCCGATGGTATGTTGTCTCGCCAATAGTGAGTTCGAAGGTTCAAAAGTTGATAATTCTATGCTTCCATTATTTTTAGACAAGTCAACAATAGAGTGAAATACAGAGTATCTAACCCTCTCTTGAGCAACCTACCTCCTAGGCACTCAACATTGAGGAAAAACTTCATAAAAACGCTTATCTCTTTCTTGGCAAGTTTTATTATTTTGATGCTTCTAACTCATATCTAGAGAACTTCTCACCAAGGCGCCAAAATAAGTTTAATCCAACTAAAGCAAGAAAATGCACCCCAGATGATTTCAATCAATTGGACTAGGCACCAATTTAGTGTTATTTTGACTCATTCACCCTCAAGGCGCTAAAGTATCATTCCTTCAATCAATCTAGTTTCCATGTTCCCATGTGTGATGTTCCAAGTAGGAGATAGCGCATAGGGTCTTTATCTTATTTTCAAAATTCTAATGATTCCAAACACTTACTAATAGTCTCAAAAGATCCTATTTTCCCCTTAAGCACTCAATCCTCTGATTTATCAAGGTGCTCAATCCTCTTCGAGGTGCTCAAACTCATTCAAGGCGCTATCCTTTACTACTTCCCACTTCAAACACTCTAGGGTGCTCATAATTACTCCCATCACCAATCTTCCTCCTTAAAGCACATTTGAGGACTTCTTTATGCTAGGGCGCTAATATGAAAGTAACAACTCAAGGCACTATATGAAAGCTTGATCTTGGAAAGGTGCCTAAACTCATAATGTGAGTTATTTTATCAAATTTTCAATTTTAAGGTCTTTTGGCAACTCCTCTACCAAGGCACCATTTGATGAGGTGTTTGAAGCTTGATTTTCCCCTTAGGTACACAAACTTGATGTTCTTGACCGTACAATGCGCCTTGAGTCCCTAAGCTCTTACACTTATCATCTCTTATGCTGCTTAGTTTCATCGCTCTCATAAAGGCATTTTGAGGAGTATTACTCTTCAAACTCAATCTCTGGAACTAAGGCAATCAAGGGTGAGTAAATGTCCATTCTTCCAAGGCGCTCATCAAGGTATAAAATAACACACAAAGGCGCCAAGATTACTCCACTCAACCTCAAAGCGCTAGATCATATCAAAATTTACATAAGGGTGCCAAATCAAATTGTCACTCAAGGGCAAGTGCACTCGAAAGGTCATCTATCTTCAAACTCAACTTCCATTCCTCTAGGCGCTTCCTTTTGGATGCTCCCTTCATGCTTGCCATTCAAGTGGCTTTAACTCATTATAAAGACTTCCTCATATAGGCGCAAATCATGATAGTTTCAAACACTTAGCTTTCAAGGCACCAGAAGATTATTGTAGAGGAGTGAAATTGCGCCTTAGTTCAAATAAGTGTTTACTTCATCATTGATGGATTTAAGTCATTGTATATGCTCATGAAGACTTACCTCACTCAATACTCCCCAAACTTATGGATCTAAACATGCTTTTTCTCAGGTGCTAAATTGGAGTTGTCTAAATGCACAAGTGCGCCTCCCTCAATGAAGTTCATTTTGTTAACTTAGTTCATCCTAGTGACTCAAGGGGTTGTTATATTCTTTAGGCACAATCTTTCATAGACTAAAACATTCACTCCATGTTAAGGCGCTCAAAGGAGGCTCTAGAGATGGAAAATGGCGCCTTAACTCACTTGTGTAAATTTTGGACATTTAGGCAATTGCAAGATGTCTTGGAGGGCTCAATTCTTCAAGGCGCCCATTTTGTTCACCACTTGTAGCATTACTTGTTCAAGGCACATGTTTAGGATTCTCCAGATGATGAAATGCTCCTTGACTCCCTAGGCAGTTAGACTCCAACTCTAGGCGCAAGATAACGATGATTTGAGCTAAAATAAGCATCTAAAAATCCAAGGTATTATTTGAGGCTTCCACTCCAAATTCTACCTAGGCGCTCACCTAGAGTGAAATGATTATCAAAGTGCACCTTAATCATTCCTTCCTCTATGCACCCACTATCAAGATCAGGTCATCAAGGAGCTCTAAAACTTAAACACCACTGACCTCATCATGCAATAACCCCAAGACATCATCTAAGCTTAGTCAAACACACTGGAGTTCAAAAAAAGCAGGGGGTCCCCATTTGCAATGGGGCAATGTATGATTTGGTCACAACAGGTGCCTAGAGTGAATAGGCTTTCATCCTGACTTAATACACTGCCTCCTTATGACAATTTTTGGGGCAGCAGAAAACCTTTCACCATGGGCAAATGTCTCAGAGATAAAAAACTGAGAGAGGTTATTGTAGAGGCACTCTACGTGATCGCGTTGCCTCAGATGAAATGTTTCTAAGTGACACAGTTTTTGAGTAACATCTCGTCAAAGATTGCTGCCTTTTTGCACTTTGGACTCTTCAGGGATATCGTCGGTACAATGTAGCTCAGACTGTTTCGACATGTTTGGGTGAAAAATAGGACCATGCCTAGAATAAATGTACCCATTCGGACGTGTTGGAACAGTCAGTTTGGTCACATTAGGAGCAAGACGAAAGTTACACCCCTTTGCAACTTTACACTGCCTCCTTTTGACGATTTTTGGGGCAGTAGAAAACCTTTCACCACGGGCAAATGCCTCAAAGATATAAAAAATTGAGAGAGGTTATTGTAGAGGCACTCTACATGATCATGTTGCCTTAGACAGAATGTTTCTAAGTGACACAATTTTTGAGTAACATCTCGTCAAAGATTGCTGCCTTTTTGCACTTTGGACTCTTTAGGGATATCTTGGGTACAATGTAGCTCAGACTGTTTCGACATGTTTGGGTGAAAAAAAGGACCATGCCTAGCGTAAATGTACCCATCCGGACACGTTGGAATAGTCAGTTTGGTCGCATCAGGAGCAGGACAAAAGTTACACCCCTTTGCAACTTTACACTACCTCCTCCTGACGATTTTTGGGGCAGCAGAAAACCTTTCACCACGGGTAAATGCCTCAGAGATATCAAAAACTGAGAGAGGTTATTGTAGAGGCACTTTATGTGATCACGTTGCCTTAGACGAAATGTTTCTAAGTGACACAGTTTTTGAGTAACATCTCGTCAAAGATTGCTGCATTTTTGCACTTTGGACTCTTCAGGGATATCATCGGTACAATGTAGCTCAGACTGTTTCGACATGTTTGGGTGAAAAACAGGACCATGCCTAGCGTAAATGTACCCATTCGGATGCGTTGGAATAGTCAATTTGGTTGCATCAGGAGCAGGATGAAAGTTACACCCCTTTGCAACTTTACACTGCCTCCTTCTGACGATTTTTGGGGCAGCAGAAAACCTTTCACCACAGGCAAATGCCTCAGAGATATAAAAAATTGAGAGAGGTTATTGTAGAGGAACTCTACATGATCGTGTTGCCTTAGACAGAATGTTTCTAAGTGACACGGTTTTTGAGTAACATCTCGTCAAAGATTGCTACCTTTTTGCACTTTGGACTCTTTAGGGATATCGTTGGTACAATGTAGCTCGGACTGTTTCATCATGTTTGGGTGAAAAAAAGGACCATGCCTAGCATAAATGTACCCATCTAGATGTGTTGGAACAGTCAGTTTGGTCACATCAGGAGCAGGACAAAAGTTACACCCCTTTGCAACTTTACACTGCCTCCTTCTGACGATTTTTGGGGCAGCAGAAAACCTTTCACCACGGGCAAATGCCTTAGAGATATAAAAAACTGAGAGAGGTTATTGTAGAGGCACTTTACGTGATCACGTTGCCTAAGACAAAATGTTTCTAAGTGACACAGTTTTTGAGTAACATCTCGTCAAAGATTACTACCTTTTTGCAATTTGGACTCTTCAGGGATATCATCGATACAATGTAGCTCGAACGGTTTCGACATGTTTGGGTGAAAAATAGGACCATTCCTAGCGTAAATGTACCCATCTGAATGCGTTGGAATAGTTACTTTGGTCACATCACGAGCAGGACACCAAAAATGCAAAAGTTGCTTTGTGCAACTTGACAACATTGACACTTTTTTGCAACATGACTCAAAGACTCAAACTGACCCCAAATGACTCAAAGTGACTTAAAATCACCTTGATTTTGGTGCCCAATGTACATTATAGAGGTTGAGGCACTCCTTATCATTCAAACATCTTAGATGAGCTCATAGGAAAGGAAAAAGCTCTAAGTTTCATCATCATGAGCGCCTAATATCAAAAGACTTTAATGGCTCAAACCTTAGCATGGAGTCCTAAGGCACATTTCATGTCTCCTTTCATCCATTTTGGTGCCCTTATGTAGATTTTTCAACTTGATTTGGCGCCCTGTATGTAAAGGAAGATCTAAAGGCATGAAAGTGGATGTCATATTGCAAGAGTTTGGAACATCAAAATTGAAAGAAATAAGTCTATTAAACTTGGGCACCCTTGGTCTTCTTTTCATTCATTATGAGCACCTTGGGAGAATGGTATATAGGTCATCATCATGATTGGGTGCCCTGGATCCAGAGTGTTGGAGAGATCATCAAATGGTGTTTAGAGGAAGTAGGGTGAGTTATGAGTTTGGTCACATCAGGAACAGGACACCAAAAATGCATAACATGATGATGTAAAAATGTGTACATATGTGTAAAAATGCAGGAGGAAATAAAAAAAAGACAAACCTTACAAATTAATGTGCATACTTACAACTCAATGTAACATGACTTTACAAAATCAATGTGAATACTTACAAATTAATCCAATGAACCATCCGGGTCTACTCTACTCTTTATTGTGTCAAGTATTGTTTCATGGTCAGACTCACGCACCTTCCACAATATTTTGTTCAAAGGTCTACCTCGATACTTTATCAAATGAACATTAGATGCCACGACAAGGTTCGAGTAAAGAAGAATCTTTCGATGCGTTTCAAAGTCCTGAAATAGCCAAATATTAACACTCTTATGTGGGTACCTTCTAAGCTATGTTCCAGTAATAACCACTAAGCCTGAAGGGTATTTGATGTTTTCTCCATCTGTAACAGGGGCCTCCAATTTCTTTTTGGCCTCAACACAACGACATAAATAATAATCTGTTCCCTCTTCATTATCTTCATCTGCAATAACTGCATATACATGCCCTACATTGATATGTGTAGCAAATTAGATGAAATTAGTCAATATTACAAAAACACTACAAAGTAAGATGACATTACCTGGCTGAACTAGATGAAATTATATGCATATATGTGCCCTATATTACCTGGTTGAACTAAATCTGATATGTGGTCAAAGTCAACTGACGATTCCATCTGTGTTAGTTCCAGTGTCGTCAGGGGTCGATACATGTCAAGTGGGCTAAGATAACTTAACTGCCATTCGTCAACCCACTCCTTTGACTCGCACTCATCCCAGACTTGAATTGTACGGGAAGAACAAGAGCATGACATTTTGCGTGTATGGATACTCCATGAACCTGCAATTGAGCTTATAAAAGAGTGCATCTCATTTGATCATGTCAGTGTACAACAATCCTCATATGGTGCAACGTTAGTATCATCTATCAACCAAAAAAATCTATGAACTGAAGACTTACCTTCATTACCTAGACCCATGGAAGCATTACACCACTCGACAATCGATTTTGCATCTGTCAACTTTGCATTGTCTTTATACTTTAACTCTTCTCGTGCTATGGCTCTTTTGATACATGCTCCTGCACCATCATGCTCCCCCTTTCCATGCTCGGCCTCACAAAAGTTCCACATATGTTGAATACCTGTAAAATTATGCATCCTACTCAGCCAATAGAAATTTTACGAGTTCTTGAATTGTGACGCACAGTTATCTGACCATATGATATGCTGACTGAACAATATGCCCCTTCTAGCCGAATCATTGTAGAACACCTAAAAGCAACCTTGCACGAACTCTGTAGAATGCGTGCGATCATCACTAATATAGAAATTATACTCCCTTATGATCTTTCTGTCATCCTCTGTACTATCATTCGCATGAATGAATGCGATGTGCACAAATATAGAAACCTGTGTGGAGTTGTAATATTGTGATTACACCTCACGCTATGGCTGTAGACTGTAGTTCTCTGCAAAGTCGACGACTGAAACAATGCTACCAACTGAAAATGTGTCCTTGCATAACTTGAATTGCAAGTCCAACCATCGAGCTCTATGGGCATGTCTTGCATACTCATACACTATGCTATCATGAAATATAGGCATAAACTGATACACTGGAATCTTTTCAATAACTAATTCACACCTCTTTGCTTCTTTACCATCTTTTGTATTGTATGCCACTGTTTATACTTGCCAAACTCTACTAGTTCATTTCCAACCACATGTGTTATTTCCATATGTTCACATATTGGCAAATGTTACAAGCCACCGCAACGATGACATGTGCCATCCAAGCATAATTTCTTGTAGAATATTTGACCTTCCTCTCTTTCACATAAAATTCTTGATATGAAGTCTCTTGAAGATGTTGGTGGGGCACATATGGCACAACCCTGCAAATCATTATTAGTATGCATATCAAAACATATAGACCTATAAGCATCAAAATGGTTAGAAAATTCAATATGTAATCTACAACAACAAGTAGTGCGTGTGTGATTTATCTTAACATAGAAAGGTTTTAGCAATTCAAAATATTTTTGACAAATTTTAATTTGAGGATACTTCTCTAGAAATTTACCATAAAATTGTGTTTGAGTCTCATCCAAAAAATACTTTGGATGTGGCTCACAGTTCTGACTACCGATTCTCCTTCTTACCACATCCCTTTGATTCAGAGATACCCTTGTGTAATTCTTCCAGAAGTCTTCAATTAGTGATCTCAATGCTTCAACAATTAGTTTATCTTTTCGTGGTAGTCTCTCCGAGAATGCCCATAATTCATTGGCATTAGTGTCCTTAATTCTTTGGCGTCTTCCAACGGCTCTTGATAAAGTTTTCCTATTAATTCTCAATTCTTGACTTGTCTTTCTAATGAGACGAGCTTTCCTCATTTGACTACTTACTATAGTCGATGTAATCACACGCCATGTTGCATTACTATCTTTTGTGCGTGAGGTGTTACCCACACTCTCATACACACTCATTAGATTCTTGACAATAGATTTTTCACTTGAAGCCTCTGATGTTCTCAACCCAAGAATCTTCATGATAGACCTATACTTTATACTTCGCATCATTTCAACGAATAGTTGACATCTTGCAGTCTCATTTAACTTTTCAAAGAACAATCTCCAAATCTTATTAGCATATCTTCAAGTGCATTTTGGAATCTTACCTTCCATTGGCTGCAAAATATTCTCATCAATATCAATCAAATACTTTGGCTTTCTATGCAAAATTCTAGGTGGTGTTAAGTTAGGTAAATTCATCTCAACATTAAGAATTTCATCAATATTTAAATGAGATGGGTTAGATGGCATACCTTCGATCGAAGATGGAATAGATGACATACCTTGAGGTTGAGGTGGGAACGATGGCGTACCTCTTTCATCACATGTGAGTGATGATGTACTCTCAACTTGAGATGTGGTAGATGGTGTCCCTACATGTTGACTTGCAGTAGAGGACGTGTCTCCAACTATGGTATTCAAATCTCTCGTACCACAAAGTTTTTGCATTCGTTCTCTTTGTGCCGCCAATACCATATCTCTTTGTGATGGTTGTTGTTCCTCTTCAATTGGTATGTCTTCATTTATCGTGTCCAATTTCCTCTTCTCACGAAGTTCCCTCATAGCCACTACTTTCTTTGCATTCTTAGCTTCTATCTCTTCCTGTGTTGGTTTAATTCTTGATCGTTTCCTCAGCATGACGGAGAATTTGTCTGTAGCATGATAAAGAGACCAATATTAGTTCCTAAGAAATGAATACAAGATAATAGTGGGATTGTATTTTTATTATGTTGTAAGGATTTATTCTTGTATAGTTTGACATCATGGTATGTTAAGGTTTGTTTATTACACATAATTATTAAAGACCCCAAGTGTAGAAAATATACATGGCATCATGTGAGATTGTAGGCTACTTTCTTGATTGGGAATGTGTCTATTTTAAACATGTATGATAAAGCATGATAAAGTAATTCAATCCAAAATAAGGAAAATGTAAAGAACATGCATGTAAAGACTTGACATACCTAAAAAATGAAGATTTGAATGGAGAGAGTACCCAATTATGTAGTGTTTTTATCTTCTTGCATCAAACTCCTCAACAATTTGAGTTTTTCACCACTTGCTTCCTTTTCAATGTTAAATTGAATAACACTCAAATATCATTACTAACAACAATACTATTAACCAATCTATAATGTTAAATTCCTAAAATTGAATCAAAATTAATATTGCAACACTACAAAAATTGAAACTTGAATAGATATATATCAAACTTGGTGTGAAAACTATGTTATTTCCTCCTTCTCAAGTTGGAAAAGCAGAAAAGGTGGTGGAAAGATCATGCAAAGGTGGTACAATGTGTTAAATGTGCTTGTGAACTCCCCAATAGCATGAAAGCACTTCTTTTTTGTCAGAGCACGCGCAAAATCAGTAAGAAAATAGAGTATGTGGGCCTAGATCACGGGGGTAACCACTTTTTTACCGTTTCAATAGCAAGACAAAACGTGAGCGCATTATAACACGCTCGCGCTATAACGCGCTCGCATTTTGTCCTACTATAGATTGATCACATCCTTTGCATTGATCACATCTCTTTCCTGCAAGAGCTTGCCAGATGCTCCACCATATGATAGGCATAACAATGAAGGGGCAAGCCCTCATAATCAAGTTCTTGATAGAAAATGCCCTCAACCCTCAACCCTCAATGTCAAACCCTAATCCCTCAACCCTTAACTCTGATCCCTCGACCCTTAACCCTAAACCCTCAACCCTCAACGTCAAATCCTAATCCCTCAACCCTTCACTCTAATCCCTCAACCCTAAACCCTATCCCTAAACCCTCAACACTATACCTTAAACCCCAATCCCTCAACCCTAACCCTAAACCTTGTCCCTAAACCCTAATCCCTCAACCCTCAACCCTAATTCATCATCCGTCATCCCTCAACTCTAATCCCTCATCCCTAAACCCTAAATGCTATCCCTATTCCTAGACCCTCAACAGGCTCGATACTATACCTTAAACCCTAATCCCTCTACCCTCAACACTCTTATTTAACCCTAATCCCTTCACCATTAACCCTATCCCTCAACCTCAACCCTCAACCCTCAACTCTCAACATTAAACCCTAATTCATCAACCCTAAACCCTAATCCCTCAATCCTAAACCCTATCCCTAAACCATCAACCCTCAACACTATACCTTAAACCCTAATCCCTATCCCTCAACTCTTAACCCTTAAAACTTAAACCCTATCCCTACACCCTCAACACTTGACACTATATCTTAAGCCTTAAACCCTCATCCCTAAAGCCTCAACCCTCAATCCTTAAACCTTCAACCCTAAACCCTATCCCTAATCCCTCTACCCTCGACACTCTAACCCTAACCTCGACATTAAATGTTAATCTGTCAACCCTAAACCCTAATCCTAAACCCTCAACCCTCAACACTATACCTTAAATCCTAATCCCTCAACCCTCAACCCTAAACCTTATCCCTAAACCCTAATCCCTCAACCCTCAACCCTAATCCATCATCCCTCAACTCTAATCCCTCATCCCTAAACCCTAAATGCTATCCCTATTCCTAAACCCTCAACAGACTCGATACTATACCTTAAACCCTAATCCCTTATCCCTAAACCCTCCAACCCTATCCCTAATCCTTACACCCTCCACACTCTACTTTAACCCTAATCCATTGAACCTCAACCCTATCCCTAAACCCTTGACCCTCGAACCTCAACCCTCAACCCTCGACGTCAAACCCTAATCCCTCAACCCTTAACTCTGATCCCTCAACTCTCAACCCTAACCCTAAACCCTCAACCCTCAACGTCAAATCCTAATCCCTCAACCCTTCACTCTAATCCCTCAACCCTAAACCCTATCCCTAAACCATCAACACTATACCTTAAACCCTAATCCCTCATCCCTCAACCCTAAACCTTATCCCTAAACCCTAATCCCTCAACCCTCAACCCTAATCCGTCATCCCTCAACTCTAATCCCTCATCCCTAAACCCTAAATGCTATCCCTATTCCTACACCCTCAACAAACTTGATACTATACCTTAAACCCTAATCCCTTATCCCTAAACCCTCCAACCCTATCCCTAATCCTTATACCCTCCACACTCTACTTTAACCCTAATTCCTCGACCCTCAACCCTATCCCTAAACCCTTGACCCTCAAACCTCAACCCTCAACCCTCAACGTCAAACTCTAATCCCTCAACCCTTAACTCTAATCCCTCGACCCTCAACCCTATCCCTAAACCCTAAACCCTCAACCCTCAACGTCAAATCCTAATCCCTCAACCCTAAACCATATCCCTAAACCCTCAACACTATACCTTAAACCCTAATCCCTCAACCCTAACCCTAAACCTTGTCCCTAAACCCTAATCCCTCAATCCTTAACCCTAATCTGTCATCTGTCATCCCTTAACTCTAATCCCTCATCCCTAAACCCTAAATGCTATCCCTATTTCTAGACCCTCAACAGGCTCGATACTATACCTTAAACCCTAATCCCTCTACCCTCTACACTCTTATTTAACCCTAATCCCTTCACCATTAACCCTATCCCTCAACCTCAACCCTCAACCCTCAACCCTCAACTCTCAACATTAAACCCTAATTCATCAACCCTAAACCCTAATCCCTCAATCCTAAACCCTATCCCTAAACCATCAACCCTCAACACTATACCTTAAACCCTAATCCCTATCCCTCAACCCTTAACCCTTAAAACTTAAACCCTATCCCTACACCCTCAACACTTGACACTATATCTTAAGCCTTAAACCCTCATCCCTAAAGCCTCAACCCTCAATCCTTAAACCTTCAACCCTAAACCCTATCCCTAATCCCTCTACCCTTGACACTCTAACCCTAACCTCGACATTAAATGCTAATCCGTCAACCCTAAACCCTAATCCTAAACCCTCAACCCTCAACGCTATACCTTAAACCATAATCCCTCAACCCTCAACCCTAAACCTTATCCCTAAACCCTAATCCCTCAACCCTCAACCCTAATCCAGCATCCCTCAACTCTAATCCCTCATCCCTAAAGCCTAAATGCTATCCCTATTCCTAAACCCTCAACAGACTCGATACTATACCTTAAACCCTAATCTGTTATCCCTAAACCCTCCAACCCTATCCCTAATCCTTATACCCTCCACACTCTACTTTAACCCTAATCCCTCGACCCTCAACCCTATCCCTAAACCCTTGACCCCTGAACCTCAACCCTTAACCCTCAATGTCAAACCCTAATACCTCAACCCTTAACTCTGATCCCTCGACCCTCAACCCTATCCCTAAACCCTAAACCCTAAACCCTCAACCCCCAACCCTAATCTGTCATCGCTCAACTCTAATCCCTCATCCCTAAACCCTAAATGCTATCCCTATTCCTAGACCCTCAACGGGCTCGATACTATACTTTAAATGCTAATCCCTTATCCCTAAACCCTCCAACCCTATCCCTTATCCCTTAACCCTCATGATTAATAGCCTTGAACGTAAAAAAATTTAAGGGGAACATAAAGCGAGCGTGTTATAACATGCTTGCGTTATGTCAAACATGACAAACAATAGACTTGCGGGAAAGGAAAAATGCAAAGCAAAACATAACGCGAGCACGTTATAACGCGCTCTCGTTATGTCTTGCTTTGGGAATCCCAAGCCTTGGGCTTGGGATTTGCTTTGGATTTCCAACCCAAAGGCTTGGAGTGCCTTATGAACAGTCACAGATGTGTTTTTCCATATTCTTCAAGATTTCACATAATTTCGTTCGTGCTAACCCTCAAATTTGCACGTGTTTCAAGGTCAAACAAATCGAACACTTGGGTAATGTTAGGATTTCTCTTAGCTATTTGACGATGTGATTTTTTTCACATTTTACCAATGATAAGCCTTTCATCTATAATTTCTTTTATTTGTGTGTCCGTTTTTAGGCAAAAACCACTGTTTGGTCTTTTTTTCATTGTAAATTAACTATTCATTCAAATTTCAAAAAAATTACATATTTAGAAACTAGACTCCATTCTACAAATATTAAAAAAAATAAAAAAATGATTTTCAATTAGTTTTCAAATTTTATAGGGGTAGCACGGCCAAAATTCTATTTTTTAGGATGTGTCCACTTTGAAAATTACTAAAAAATCAAATATTCATCAAAAAATTATCAAAAAAATCGGGCATAAACTACATGCAATTAGCTAATTTCTCACTGAAGCGATTTTAAAAATACCAAAAAAAAGTTGACCCTTTGAGGGAGCCACAAAACATGCTATGTTATGTTTTTTCGATAGAAACAACACCAATTTTTGTGGCTCCCTCTTTTGAACCCCTTAATCTATGCCATTTTCAAAACAAAATAGTAGTTTAGAAAGTAGACTCGAAGCACTACGAACATTGTTTTGGTTGCATCTCCAAATTTTGAGTGTAACTATGCTCAATTTCTCATCCAAGGCTAGTATTTCCTGATTTCAGGAAAAAAAAAAAAAAAAAAGAGTGGCCACTTAAGACCCCTTTTTGGCCCCCCATCTTCTTGCACTTACCCAGATGTTATTCTCTGAACTCTTAAAGATAAATTACACATTGCCAAAAATAACATGAAGTAGCAAGCTAATTAACACCATTTAAAATGTGATTTAACATTGGGGACATGGTCTTTATTTGACTTTAGCCTTATAAACAAACCTCCTTGAAGCTAAAGGGTCATCAAACACTAGCCCCTAAGTTTTATGTCTCCTATAAAGCTCTATAAAAATTTGATTTGATAGAATACACTTTGGAGCTCCCTTCTTCAAAGATTCATCCTATTTTTCATTTCTCTTATTAAAAGAAAGTCCTTGGGAAAAATATTCACGCCTAGACTACCATGCTAGAGCTTGAAACTACTAAAAGGATCTATCCTCAGAAAACCTCAATTTATCATGGAGAAGAAACCTTGACAACTTCATAGTCACACCATCACCGAGGTTCTAATACAAGGTGTGGTATGCAACCTGAAGATTCAACAATGTCATAATTACTCCAATTACAATACCAATTTCCTCTCTCAAACTTTGAGGACAATGCTTTTTAAATGGAGAAGTTAGGACTCTTCATCTTAACTATTACTTTTGTATTAGGTATTTTTCAAAATGATTGGATGCATATGCTTTATGAGTCATCCCTTTAGTTAATAGTAATCACCCCACATGTATGGGAAATGGTAGTTATTTTCAATAGAATTATTTTAAATAGAAGGCTTAGGCAAAAATATAGAGCATTCATTGAATATTTTGTATTAAGCATTGCTCAAAGGAACTTTCCCCAAGGTTGAAGAGGCCCATGATATTTTGCAATGTGATTATATGATTTCAATACAATATTGCTCTTTTTGTTTCACTTGTAGCACATATTTTCTATATTTCTATTATTTGTCTAATCTGTTGTAGGAAGAATCTTAAATGTAGATTATTTATCTAACCCTAACCAAACCATCAAATTACCTTGTAGAAATTGTGAGATTGGTGATTTGGAAGGCATCACAAGTTTCAATATCTTTACCAATAGAAAAAATGTTAAAGGGTAAAAATTATAAGGTATTGGATTACATTCACCATTCCTCTCTCTACTAACAGATATTTAAAAGTCCCCTTACCTTATAATTATTAAAAGCACAAAGAGTAATATTTGAATTTTTACCCTTAGTTAACTTTTTTATCTATTGGTAAAGATACTAAAACTTATGATGCCCTCTAAATTACCCATCTCACAATTTTTATAGGAAAATTTGATGGTGTGGTTAGGATTAACTAAACAATTTACAATTAGGATCCTTCTTGTAATAGATTAGCCAAATAATAGAAATATAGAAAATGTGTGTTGCAAATTAAACAAAAAGAGCAATATTGTATTTGAATATTGATTGAAATAGTGGGACCTAGTTACTGAGGTTTGTAAATTTAAAGATAAAAAAATGTAGAATGAGAAGATTTTCAAGCTTTAGAATGAGCTAAGCAATATAAAAAACTACACTAAAAGAATTCACATCCTTCAGAAAGGGATAGTGAGAAAGAAAAAGGAGCATTTCGTTGTAGGTTGAAGCAAGCATACCAAAAACCTATTGTCATATTTTGACCCCCCCCCCCCCCAAAAAAATATTCCTTTTCCCCTCTTCCTATCAAAGAAATCTGATCAGAGAAAGCCTAAATAGAAAGAGGAAAGTCTTAAATCCTTCAAATATTCATGTTGTGCCTTGCAGAAAATCCCAAAAATCTCACCTTGAGAATCTTTGCCAAAAACCCAGAAAAACCCAGAAATCTTTTAGCTTCAAGTATTTTCCATCACAAAGATTTCTCAATTTTATACTTAGTATTTGTATATGCATTTTTGAATGTATGTTTGCATGTACATTCGCATTTGTATGTTCGCATATGCAAAGGAATTGTACATCGGCGAGATACAAGAAAATATACAAAGGGTATATGCAAGGGGTGGAATGCAGGGATGAATGTATGTTCGCATTGGATGTTCAGATGTACAATCACACATACAAAGGAAAAGATACAAAGGAGGACATACAAGGAAAAGAGTTTCAAGGATACATCGGCAAAATACAAAGGCTTTTGTATATCGGCGACATACAAGGCCGACATACAAGACAAAAATGTGCAAAGGGCACATACAAGGAAAAGTTGCAAGAAAAGATACAAAGGGTGGGGTCCGCCAATTGTATATTTGCAATTGTATGTTTGCACATGCAAAGAAGAGATACAAGGCAGAAGATGCAAAGTTTATACACAAGCAAAGAGATACAAAGCCTGGGGCCCACCAAGCACACATACAACGAACCATGTACAAGTTCAAATGCATGTTTGTATGCATGTTTTCCTTTGTATGTTCGCATTGTATATGTGACATACAAAGGTCATATACAAACCAATATACCAAGGTCACATGTATATGCTGAAATAAACAGTTTGCAAGCAAGTGGTTTGTATGCAGTTTTCCTTTGTACATTTCATATTTTATATGCGATATACAAGGGTCGGATACAATGGCGATATACAAGGCGGACCCGACTTGAAAATCAAATTTGGCATATTCAGCGTTAAGTCCGCAGTTTGCATGTTGAAATGCTTGTATGTTTGCACATTCAAAGAGGCAGAGATACAAGGGCTGGACTCGACGTCAATTTCATCTTGCTTCATTATCTTTTGAGTTCCATATTGTATGTATTTTGCGATTGTATGTTTGCATATACAATTGGATATACAAAGGATGATTCAATAGTTTTCGGTGAGACCAAAGTGCATCGGCCGCCCTGTTTTTAGTCATTCCAACCGCCGATAGGAAGATGCAGCTTTTAGTGATGGGTCTCAGCTTCGATTCAATGACCAATCAGGTGGTGACACGTGGCAGGGGTTTATATACAATCCGATATACAAAGGTAAAAGCCCGCGATTGTATGTTTGTAATTGTATCTAAGCACATGCATTCGCAGATTCAAAAGTGCAGGAGCATTTGTATATACAAGCGCAAATATGCAAAGCGATACATACAGGCAATTGACCGTAATTTTGACCACGAATATCTTGCACATCCTGGCGAATTTCTACATGCTGCAAAAGGCAAAAATGCTTGTTTTTGCTTCCTCTTTTATTTGGTGGGCTTTTGAGGGGAATATTCTCACTTTCATTTTTAGATCTGGATTTGCATGTTTTGGCAGCTGGACGTTTCAGCGACCATTTTTTGGGCAAGATGCAGATATTTGTTGCATTCATTATTGTAGGTAGATGTTCAGCAGCTCGCATTGATGACCAAAAATATCTCTCAACCGCCATGTTTCAGATATTTCATATATTCCTTGTTGAAGATAACCATTGAAGCTGCTCACATTCAATGCCCTAGAATATCTTCCACCGATTCATTGTTGCAGATCGATGATTTAGTAGCTTACATTAAAGACTCAAAATATCTTCCATCTGCCCCTATTCCAGATATTTTTATGCCTTGAATTCTCACAGATGGATGTCCCTTCAGAGATAGATATTTTTCTGTTACAGCTCATGGAGCAGATTTTTGTAACCGACTTAGGTCAGATTGAAATGCTATATATGCATAGCATGAGATGTAAATAAGGTTGAAAAATTTTTAGCATTGAGGCTTTCTGTTTCCAAACAGAGCTTTCTGCTACTGTAACTATGCCTTCTTATTGAATATATGCAAGTTATTTTTTACCTCTTTGATTGATTTTGGTTTTAGTGTAAATCTGCATGTGACTATCTATGAACATCTTTGTTCCTCTCAATCATTGTGTTTCTTACCTCTGCTAGAATCAGTTGAATCTGTGTATGTCAACTTGTTGTATCTGGTTATGTTGTGCATTTTCTTAGTACTGTGAGGGTTCTTCTATTCAACTTGGTGAATCACCTCTCTATTTTCAAGCTTTCAGTTTCATCTTTCATTTAAAAGCATTCCTTCTCCCTTTTCCTCTGAAGATCTAGTAGATTTTAGGTGATAATCAGTTAAGGAAGCCGACCTTCTCCGGAGGTCTGATCTCATTTCGTAAGGTCCCACACTTCGAGATCATTCCCATGTTTCTCCATATTGCTAAAGTTTGACAACTGTAGTAAGGGTGCAAATCTAAGAGACAACAAAACCAAAGTAAGAGGAAGATTATTGAGATTGGGCTTGAATCAAAGGATGATTTTCTCAAAAATGATTTTTAATTCTTACAAGACAAGTGGGTGGCTACTGAAACTCTCCATGTCCTTCCCTCTACCAAGTGATGTGTCTCCAACTATGTTTTGGTTATGTTGCTATCAGTTCGCTACATGTTTGTTGTTTGCTTTCAATTTTGTTTTTTCTATGATTTGTATCTTTTTTGACATAAGTCTGTTGATGTTGGGGCTCCCAACTTGCTTTGCTCTCATGTAAAAGGGTTTGGACCCTTTCAAAACCCAATCTTTACCATTTTAATAAAAAATATCATTAATATAATAATTAATGATGAGAAAATTATGTTACAAAATCCTAATATACATTAACTCAATTCACATAAAATTTTAAATTTTAAATACCATGCTACTAATTTAAAAACTTAATACTAATTTGTAACAATCAAGTTGAAATTGATAACTATCTAATAGTTTTAATAGTTTTAAGGCATACTAATTTTATCTACCATTTCATTCATCTTAATATTTACATCATCTTATAGTATAATTTATTAAAACCCCAATTTAAATTGAAGTTAATTCATAATGTTAAAATGAGAAGTTAGGCTAGTGTGTAGGGTGTACTCAAGTGGTTCTCACAATGGAGACTAAGGTTCACATCCTCATGAGGATACATTATCATTGAATGGTGTATTGATTGTATATCTTAACTTCGGTCAAAAGCGTTTACCCTAAAAAAAATGAAAAGTTAGGCCACATTTTAAACCAAATAATGTTGAATAAAACATTCAATATAATTTTTCTTTGTTTCTTTAATGTTTACTTAATTTATGGATTCAAACCGAGTTGGATTGAACCTACAACATAATTTATTATTAAATTTTCCAATTCCATAAAAATCATAACAAATAATGAAATGCTATTGGCCCACACCTTTAACTAAATCCATAGAGCTTCTACCTTGTGATTTTCCACTCTACTTAAATATCATTCACTTCAATGGTTAAAGAGTTAATAGCGATTTTACACGTCATTCACAACAAAAAATGGTAAATATTTGTCCTTATTTTATTCCTTATTTTATTCGCCAAAATTAACCTTTGAGTGTTAAAGTGGATGATATTTAAGAATAGCCGTGATTTTCTAAGAGTTAATTTATTTTTTAATAGTAGAAGAAGATATACATTGAATATACATCCTTTGAAAGGCCAGTATGACCGTCAAATTCAACTGGTGAAAGTATCAATGTTGACCACATTTATTAAATTTTCTTCTCCATGGTGGGTGGGAATGCTTCTTTTTCCACTATATTTTTTAGCAAAAGTTTGGCCCAATTGGATAAAGCTGTTGAGCACTATGGAAAAGATTTCCGTGGAAGATACCTACCGAACTCTGACTAATAAGTATTTAGCTTTCAGATAGACCCGTGAGAGATTCTCATTTCAGAGAAAAAAAAACAATGGCGTACAGCAGACCAAGTTCAGAAGAAACCCGAAGAAACGAGTTTAGAAATTTTTGTTTGCGAAAAATCCATCCGACAAAACAAAGAGGCGTGCAAAATGCGGGGCCATGTCGGCCGCAGGACACGTAAACCAATCCTAGCCTATCTTACGCTACTGAATAACGACGAAAAAACTTCTAGAATCTTTGCGAGCTTTAGGAAGAAGAATCTGTTTTTTTTACCGTCGGCCTTATTTCTTTGCATAAGGGAATTCTTTTTCTTTCCGGCAATCCAACTTTTACTTTCGAGAATTCGCTACATTCTTCCAAAAGCTTCCAGAAACTGCCTGGCCATTTGTTGTTGCGTGCCAACAGGTTTGCGGCTTCTCTTTTCGTGTGTCTTTGTCTTTCTCAGATGCAAATCGTGGCAGATTTAGTCGTGCCGGTGGAGAAATCTTATCTCACAAGTACAAGTAAGTATATGTAGCTTTCGGCCCTTTCCCTAATTAGGTAGTAAAAGAAAAATCAAATTGTGAGAATTTTTCTTTTTTTTAGCGTCTAGATTTGGCGAGGTTGTGAATCTGTGGTTTATTTACCTGCTAGATCAAGTTCTTTCAAGTTTTCATCACCAGAACTGGAAATTTTGGTAGCGGAGTTTTGGCAATTTCGGTAGCGGATTGAGACTTTTAGTGCTGAGGAATTTAGGTTATTTGCGGACGGATCTTCGGCTTTTTAGGCCTGTATTCAGCTTGGCAGGGAAATGAGTAGCTTGTCTGTGTAAATTTTGTTACGTGGAAGTACCAAACGCTATTTTGACAGTTGAAAAGTGTTCCTCATGCCGTGCACGGAGGTTTTGTAGGAGATTGTGATCAGACTGCTGATCAGCCTTTTTGCTTCTGAAAGAGGTGAAAATTTTGAAAGAGGTGAGAAGAATCGTTAAACTTTTTATTAAGCCATTGCATTGGCCGGATGCTTTCCAAGTTCGTCAAATTTACATTATTTTCTGAGTTACGGAGCAAAGACTTTTCAGGTTTATTTATCAGAGCTTCTGTCGATGGGGATGATGTCTACAAAGACTTAGGTTCTGGTGATTAAATCGATGGCGCAGAAAATTGAACAAGGCAATGAAGGTTACGCGGTGAGCATGGAGATGCAGAGGTCCTTACCAGCACCGTTTCTGTCCAAAACTTATCAACTAGTCGAAGATTCGACCACGGACGACATTATTTCATGGAACAACGAGGGAAACACTTTTATTGTTTGGAAACCTGCGGAATTCGCGAGAGACTTGCTGCCAAATTTTTTCAAGCACAATAATTTCTCCAGCTTCGTGCGGCAGCTTAATACATACGTGAGTACCTACATAAATTCACAAAGGATTTCTGAAATTTCCCTGGTTTCATTAAATTTTAACGAAAGCTATCATTTCATGAAAGGATTTCTGAAAATTCCTTGCTTTCATTAAATTTTAACAAAAGCTATCATTTCATGAAAGAATTTCTGAAAATTTTCTTGCTTTCATTAAATTTAAACGAAAGCATCAAATTCACGAAAGGATTTCTGAAAATTTCCTTGCTTTCATTAAATTTTAACGAAAGCATCAAATTCACGATAGGATTTCTGAAAATTTCCTTGCTTTCTTTAAATTTAAACGAATCCGCTTCTTATTTTTACAAATATTAACCTAGGTTGCATTTACGGCAGGGATTTCGCAAGATCGTGCCAGACAAGTGGGAGTTCGCTAATGAAAACTTCCGGAGAGGAGAAAGGAATCTGCTCTGCGAAATCCACAGAAGAAAAAGCACGCAACAGCATTCCACCGCCTTTCCACCAGCTGTGGTAGCCATCGACAACAAAGCATCCATTTCTCTAGCGAATTCTGGAGACGAACAAGCCTGTTCTTCCGCCTCGTCCCCTGTTTCGTCTCCTTCCTCACACAGCAACAAATCAAGCTTGCACGATGAGAACGAGAAGCTGAAAAAGGACAATCTGCTTCTCTTCTCCGAGCTCGCAAAAATGACACAGCAATGCAACGATCTTCTCATGTGCCTGTCAAAGTTCGGAAACCTAAGCCCCTGTAAAGTTAAAGATATTTTCTTTTCCAAAGATGAAAATTTATCAGCAGACGCATCGACATCGTCCATTAAATCGGCTGGAAATAGCATTAATTTAGTGGATCGAGTTAATGAAACGCCATCGCCGAATCTCATGCTGGAACTCTGTTGCAGTAGCCATGGTAATAATGGCGGTGAACAGCCCAGCAGAAGTCCCATGCTGTTTGGAGTAGCTTTGAAAAGGTCCAATCCGGATACAGGTGCTTCTTCCTCGTCGCCTGGCCCACCACTGAAAGGCACTAAAATACACGACAAATTTCCTTTTTCTCCAAAGCAAGAGTCCACAATCGAATAAGTGTTTAAGTTTGACACGCAATGTATTCAGCTTCATTTTCGAAATGCAAAGTGCGGCTTGAAAAAACTGTAGTTTTGGACTTTTTGTTCATTTGTAAAGTAAAGAATCTTGACACTTAAACACCGTGAGAAGGATGTTTTCGAGAATCTTTCGTCCAAATAAAATGGTTGGACTGTTTTAATTTGCAATATTTATACGATCAATATATTAGTGTAGCGGTTGGACCCCTCTCTCACCACTAACACTTGTTAATTGGATGGGACAATCTAAAGATTGTGAGCAGCTACCTATTAGGTTTATTATTCTTCCTTTTTATTAATTTATTAATATGTTTGTAGTTAATTTGTATTTTAAAATTTATTTATTGTGTTGTAGATTTTTACCTTTCTTCCATTGTGATTCTATCTCACCCACTTTCTTTTATAAATATGGTGTACATTATGTCTTTTATAAAGTAATACAATAGAACTTCAAAATAAACATGTATTGAAACTAAATTAGGAGGGATTATATAGTTTACTTTGAAATTGGTGTGATGTAGACTTTGACTATTGTGATGTTGTGACTGAAATCTAATAAGTGAATTGTGGAATTGGATCGAGTATCAAAGACCTATGACAATTGAGACTTGAGAATTTGAGGTCCAAGGATAGGAACATGCCCTCATTCTAGTTTAGTTGGCATGGTTCTATGATGGTGTCATCATTTCATCCTATGTAGAAATCGATCTTCGATGCCTATAGAAAATGTTCGCCTAGATAATATGTGTAAAGAAAACAATTGGTTCTAAAGAGCATCATTAGGATCCTGTTATGAGAGTGTGGAAGTGTGGAACTCCCTTAACCATTACTTAGGGTCCTAGGTTGAGTTAATGATTGTAAAAGAAATAAGGGGCGCAATAAATGCTAATGTAAAATGGTGGCAATGAATGTCATTGAGTTGATAGCTTAATGTTGTTGAAGCACAATGCAAGTAGATGAGTGATCAACTATCTAATAAATGTATTTGTGGTGAGCTTTGATAGTGAAGTTGACAATAGATGTCAATAGTTGATTGTTGTTGATGCCCAATGCTAGCAGATGAGAATTGGTAACAAATACCTTTAAGAGGAGAAATTATTTTTTGTTCTTTTAATACTCTATGATCTCTTATCATTTGTGTGGAAGTGTCCTTGGATAATGTCTTTATATATATAATGTCTTATATACAAAATTTAAACTTTTGACACTCACATCAACAAGTAACTATCAAATCCTAGGATTGTTGACCTTGGAAAACTTAAGAATTTGAATTTTAGAAATTATGGACAAGATTAATGCCCATGATCTAGTCTAGGGAATAAAATCTCAGTACAATTCCATCCAAGATGAGAATATTATTGGGAATCACATCATGCATGTTCTAAATTGAGAGATCTATCACTTATTAGTGTTGGGTTCAAGATTGGAGTTAGTAAGCATGATAAAAGAGTGAAACTATGTGCTAGAATCATGCATCAAAGACATTCACACAAAGTGACATAAGATATAGATGTGAAAAGGGAAAAGTATGCACTTTCTCCTCTAGCTTTCCCCCAACTTGGTGTGCATGCGAAACTAACTGTAGGGTGAGTGCAAAAAGTTGGGTCCACTTTTTAGCTAAAAAGTGGAACTCCTTTTCTAGAAAATCAAAGTTTGCAATAGTTGGAATACAAATTTGAAGCACTTACACATAGAATATTAACATGGTGTAAAAATATGAAATGTAGGATTTTGTTTCTAGTTTTCAAATATGTAATTTATTCTAATACCCACATGATAAAAGTTAGTTTTGTATAGGATGTACAAAAGTGGTCTTTTAAAATAGTATGTTTTAAGCCAAAATATGCACGTGTACGACCAACATAATTTGACCTAAATGACAGGATTTTCTAATTCCTTTTGTGAAAAGATGCATATGATGTTGAAGTTTGGTCAGGATATTCTTTTGTAATTTTTAATAAATATTTTTTTATTAAATTTTTACTAACCCTAATTTATATTTTTTAAAACCCCTCATATACAACCAACATAATTTGAGCTAAACTAATCATAACATGAAATTTGTTTTCATCGTGTAGAGAACGATGTCTAGATTGGTTAGACATTAAAAAAAAAATTAAAATTTTAAAATTTTAAAAGTTATTAAAAAATAGTAATATATGCCGTTTCAAGTTTATGAGTCCCTTTGTTTAAAATTTAATTAATAAATAGAAAAATATATCCAAATTTTTTTTAAAAATACATATTTTAAAATGAGACATTGTCATTTGTAATGCGTATTAATCTGGTCCAAAAATTCTAAAAAAAGTTGTCAACCATATTGCTAAAGTCAATTTTACTCTTATCGTTGGCATGACATTGTACTTGTAGACACCTAAATTTAACCACATCTTAACACCACCTGATTCCACCCACATTCCCATGTCTTACCATCACCTAATCATTTTCCTGATTATTTAATTAATTATTTAATCAGTCAATTATTCATCTTTATTCAAACACTAATTAAATATTTATTTAATTATTCATTCATATACCCCCTTCAAATTCTAACTCATGTGCATCTAACTAATTAAAATAATTAGATAATTCCATTAATTATCCTTTCTCATCGTATCTTATCCCTTTCGATTTATTTCTATTTCTAACTAGTGTGTAATTAGTTAAAATAAATAAATAAATATCTTATCATATCTTCTTCATGATTTATCCTCATCCTTATCCTACATTTTTTCAAAAATCTTATCCTTATCCACCTTCAAATCTTATCCTTATCAATCCATCAAAAAAACTATAAATTAAACCTTTCACAGGCTATAATCATGGAACATTTGAATGCAAACTTATATTGCTGAGTTGAACACCTCACATTACTTCTTTCAATCATAAATCATAGAGCACAACCACCATTGTTGGCGAAACAAGGTTACATTGGTGAGATCTTTTATTGTTCTCGCTATTTTACAAGCAAGTTTAGCTCAAGCGAAGGTATGGTTTAATTTAGATTAAAGGGTATAATACTATTTTAATCTCTTTGCATTTTTTTTTCTAAATTAAACATATGCATTTTGGTGACTCTACTAATCTTCATGCTTGTGAGTTTCTGGTGTTTTAATCTTGCAAGTTCCTTCTCTTTTTTAGGTAGTTTTAAAAATCAAGTTTTTATAGGAGCCTCCTAGTACAAAACAGACCTCACAGTTGCATCCAGAAGTGCTGAGAGATGAAGAAAAACATATAATTCGATATATTTTGGGTAAACCTTTAGATTTTCTCCTAATACAAATCTGTACCATACGAACTGTACTACATCATCCTTTCTCTACTATACCTATACAAGTCTAAGGAAAAATTCATGAAAAAAAATGGTTTTAAATCAGAAAATTGAAGGTCTTGTTTAAAAAAAGAAATATTTACACCTATTTAGTATTGAAGTTTTTCTACACCTATTTTGTCTTTTTTTAAAAGAAAAATTCATTTAAAAAAAATTGGTTTTAAATCACAAAATTGAAGGTTTTATGAAAAAAAAAATCATTTAAGAAAAATTGGTTTTAAATCACAAAATTGAAGGTTTTATGCAAAAACATTAATATTTGCACCTATTTAATATTGAAGTTTTGCACCTGTTTAGTTATCAATATTTGTACCTATTTAATCAAAATTTGCACCTAATTAGTTTTCTATTTTTTGCCCCTATTTAGACTCTAATTTTTGCACTTGTTTAGTTTGCACTAAAATAAGCAGTTTTCCTTTTAAAAATACTATAACTTTTGCATATTTTATCATATTTTCAAGTTTTTATACACATTGGAAAGAGAATTGGATGTATTTCACTGTGGGATAGGTAATATTTTCATATTTTGCACCAAAAATTAAGGGTTTGGGGTGTTACCACAATAGTGTGTCCCACTTATGGGACTTGCTAATTTTTGTCTGAAATAACATATGTTTTAGAAAAATTAAGGGTTTAAGGTTCAATGGAACTGGCAAGCCCAGTGGATGATATCTGCTCAAGATAATCTGGATGATATGGCACTTGATATTAAATAAGCTGCAACAAATTCTACTTCGGCTTATGGAACTCTGTTGAATGTAGAAAATACTGTAAATAGAATAGATTTAAATATTATGAAATTAAAAAAGCAGTCAACATCTCTTCTTAATGATACTTCAGGAATCTCCTACCAAGCCAGAAATATTCAGAATTCTGTTACAAACATTCAGACTCTGGCTCAAAGAACAGACACATATGTCACAAAGATTTCTGATGACTTAACCACTTCAGATGCTAGAAGAGATACCAATTCAAGCGCAAAAGAATTTCATTGCATAATTTTAGAATTAAAAATTCAGAATTACAAAAGGATGCAATTCAAGCGTGGAAGGATTTCATTGCATAATTTTAGAATTACAAATTTGGAATTACAGAAGGATGTGTTAACCAATAATGATCAACACATGCAATACATATGCATACTTTCTACACAATTTCTGATTACTGAGTTCTCACTAAGCGCAGAGTAAGAGCATACTCTTGTGATCCTAGACTCAAGACTCTCTGAAAGTCTATGATTGATGTTGAGGCTCCTTTTATAGCCAGCAAACCTCAAAAATATTAAACTAACCTAGAAATCCAACCAAACAAAGTTGACACCTAGCAGGCACTATTGAAGTGGACAGTTGTTACGTAATCTTGTCTGTAAGCATTAACAACAATGGCAAATAAAGACAATCGCTTTAAAGACATCGTAAGCGAGGACGGCCCACTTTACACCCAAAAGTGGATATGGGGATCTTGCTTTTTTTGACAGGGTGGCATCCTATTGTTGGATCATAACATGGCCAACATCACGGCACAAACAAACTCATGTGCTGGTCATAATCAAACGGTGTATTTGCAAGTAAAAGATCTGTTGGTAAAGGAATAAAAATATCGTGCCAATATTTATCGTGGGGACGAAAGGCATAATTGATTTTTAATATCTCATCAGGATAGGCATAATCTAATTTTGTCCTCCTTGCAAGATATGTTGGAATTAGAGTTGGTTTAAGATCCTGAATGACTGCTTTTGAAAACCAATCAAAACCAAGTGGATAAAATTCCACTCTTGGAAGTCCATAGGGCCATGGTGTAGTCAAGTGATTAATCATTGCTTCAGACATTTCCCAATATAGATTGCCTTGAATGTGATTGAAAAATTCTTGCATGTCCTTGGTGAGCATGGGGTTGAAGGTATTGGCATGGTCTTCAACCTCTGTTTTCCTGAAAGTGATGTTGTTGATAAATCCAAATTTAATATTTTTTAACACATTCATCTTAAGCTCTTTGGGCCAATGTGGAGGAAAAAGAGAATTGATGCAAAGATCAAAATTGTATCTGTGCCTCATAGTGCATGTTATAGGAGCTTCTTCTAAACCAAAATGGCTAAGGAAATTTGATTCTTGATGGGGTTCCATGAATCCTTCTTCGTAATGGCGGCTTATAAGAAACCTTTGATCTTCTAGCCATTTATTTAATAAATAGACTGAAACAATAGGATCCAATATTTTTGGAGGTAGTTGTCTGACTAACAAGATGGAATTATTTTCTAGATCAAGAACTTCTTCATAATCTGGACAATCATCTATCAGTTCTATCATCATGGATGCATTTTTAGCCAATTTTGACATTTCTCTGGTTAGACTGTCAGCTAGTGGATTATTGTCTCCCTGTATCCATTCAATATCAAAATCATAGCTCATAAAGTCTAAATACCATCTAGCGATTCTTCCATGAGCTAGATCTTTATCTGGTTTCTTTTTTAAGAGAGTCCTCATCGGCTGACTGTCTGTTCTTACAATGAAATGTGCAGGTTTCAAGAAGATTTTAAACTTTTGAATACCCTTTTTAACAGCTAGAATTTCTTTCTAATAAATTGTATACCTGCACTCTGTATCAGTGAAAGTCCTTGATCTGTAGCCACAGATTTGTGCTCCTTGTAGGGGAATTTCCTGTAACAAAACAACACTCCACACATTGTCAAAAGCATCAGTATATAAAATCAATGGATAACCATCCTTTGGCATATGTAGAGTGGGAAGGTGTTGGCATTTTTCTTTGATTCTTTTGACTATTTCAGTCCATTCTTTTGCTCCATCTCTCAGCTGCCCTTGAATTTTTGCCATGTTTTTTGCCAAGCCATTATAAAATGGGGAAACATAGTCAAGACAACCCAAAAATCTTTGAATCTATTTTTTCCCAACTAAAATATCAAGAAATTCATTAATGTGTTTTAGAATATGGGGTTGTAATTTCACTTTTCCTTCTGATAGAATTAATCCAAGGAAATCAATTTCCTCTTTGTCAATCACCATGTTCTTGGTTGATAAACATATGCCATGTTCTCTTATTGTGTTATATAAGACTTGTAAATGATTTAAATGTTTTGAAGAACCTTTGGAAAATACAATAATATCATCTATATATACAATACAAAAATCTTTAAGAGTTCTGAGAGCCTTATCCATTCTCCTTTGAAAATAAGCAGGAGCAGTTTTCAACTCAAATGGCATCACTTTCCAGTCATAAAGTCCTTGAGGGATAGAAAAGGCAGTTTTATACATGTCTTCTTCTTTTACCTTAACTTGCCAAAATCCTGACTTGCAATCAAACTTTGAAAATATTTTCTTAGAGGTTGCTCTCATAATCAAGTCAGTACTGAATGGAATTGGATAATTAAATGGAAGAATTATGGCATTCAGAGGTTTGTAGTTTATACAAAACCTCTTCTTACCTCTTTCTCTTTCTGCTCACTTATTTACCAAGAAAGCTGGACAACTGAAGGGGCTTTTGCTTTCTCAGATGAAATGTCCTTGAAGCAGTTCTTCCAGATGTTCATCCATCTCTTTAACTTCTGTAGGGCGTATCAGATATGCTGGTTCAAGTGGTATTACAGATTAGCATTCTAGCTTAATCTTGATCTCGCATTCTTCATGTTCCTTTGACCAGAACTGCCAAAGATTCAAACTGCAACAATCTTGCTCAAATTTAGCTTTGACTGGTTCTAGCAGCAATGGTGATTTTTGGACCTAAAGATTGACATTCTCTTTTCTAGCTGGTTTAGTCATCTTTCTATCAAATTTGTAATTGACTGCCTTTAAAGCAAAAAAATTTATTGGGCCATCTTCATGTCTGAGAGAGATTTCATGAGTTCTCAGGATAAAAGGTTGATATTTAGTCAGGAATAAAAATCCTAATAACACATCACCTTGCAAAGCATTATATTCAATGAAATCAGTAATAAATTTCTTTCCCTAAATTTCAATAGTAACATCTTACGCATATCTACCCATCTGAATCTATTATCAGAAATATTGTCAACAGTATTAAACTACTAATAATCCAATAATCTTAATGAAATATGATGCAAATCAAATAAACAAACCAATATTACCTTAAAGACTGATTTACCTCGAACCTTCCATTGTTCACCTATCTTGTATTGATCTTGTTGATTAATAGAGCTCTCAAAAGCGTGCTTCCTCGCTGTTGAAGATGACAAGAACAGAATGGTTGTGATATGGAATGTGCAATGGAGACTAAACTACAATGCAACTATAATGGAGATGGATTGATGGAGACATGGTGATGATAATGGTTTGATAATGCAAATGGATGATGCTTTGCCAAAGGCCCGATGTAATGATTCCTACAGAGTAAGGTTGCTTAAGCTTAGATGGATGTAAATGGGTATGAAGACCTTGCTTATATAGGCTGAGGGAAGACCAAATCCAAGTGTCAATAGATTCATGACTAGAGGAATTACCTGTGAGGTGTACAGTTGAGAAAGTTTGAGGGAATGTGTGCAAATCAAAAGAGGACAAGTGTCCAAGCCTTCTTCATGAGTTATGGGAGTTAACAAAATAGATTGAAGAGTTAACTGAGATGATTGATCAGTTAACTAGGTTGATTGGGGAGTCAACAAAATAGATTGATCAGTGAACTCAATTGACTAATTAGTTAACTGATTTGATTGATGAGTTAACTCAATTGACTAGAGGCGAAATAGGACATGTGGGTGAGGGAATATTAGCTAAGTAAATATTAAAATATTTAATTATGTGTACAACATGGTGAGGTGGAAAGGTGAGGTGGAATTATGAAATTAGGACTTAGGATAGAGGAATTTAGGACTAATTAAATAATTTAGAATTAGTTAATTATATGAGACTATAGAAGAATTTAGGGAATTTATTTTAATAAATTAATTTTATTTAATTATTGGAGGAATGTGAATCTTTTAAATAAATTAGAATATTTATTTAATTAATAGGAGAATGGAAATTAAAATAAATATTAAAATATTTATTTAATTTGACTTAGCCATTTTTAGGTGTATACAAAATCTGTTCCCCATTGATTGCATAGCCTTTTGGGAGTTCTGGCTTGGGTTTCTAAAATTCTGGAGGAATTCCATTAGTCTTGGCAAAACTCCTAGACGAGCTAGAATCTACGAAGCCATCCATTGGAATCTGCTTATAGCCAGGAAAATAGAAATTGATTCGAATATATGTACAATTTTTAGCAAGATATAGCGTATTTGTTGGTTCTCTGAGGTCAGGGTCAGAGCTGTTGCTTGTAGATTCATCATTGTTGTTATCAGCTTTGAACAAGATTTCCCCAATCCTCCCATGGCAGAAGTGAGTGCAGTAATTTCTTTTTTCTGTAAGTAAACTTGTCGGGTGAGATTTTGAATCTCCTTAGTGAGATAATCTAGTTTAGAGCAGACAACATCAAGCTGATTAGAGACAAGTTTTTTGGAGGACAACTTTTTAAAAGGAGGTGGAGAGGAAGGATGAGGTGAAGCTAGTTTTTTCTTCTATTTAGGATGTTTATATCCATGGGAAGTAGAGGGTTTAGAGCTTCTGAACTACTTTTGAAGAGAATCGTGTTCTTTTTACCAAGCCTTGGTGCAGTCACGGTAGGAGGGTTCATAGAATGAACTATCCGGACCATGCAGCAAGAGTAAACACAATGGAAACAACTCAAGAAAATGGAACAAATGCAGATTCAGTCATTCAATATATCATAGAATTCAAATACAATCTAGTCGGCAACATGCGAGCTTACAATTAGGGCTCACAGGCCTGATTACATACATGTGCAAGATAAAGCTTTGAAGCTCCTTCGCACAAAATCTAAACTATAAATCTTCTAAATTGTGAGAACTTGATAACTACTTTCCTAAGTATCTATTACATCAATATATATCATCTCCGGACCAATAGACTCCTCTGTGTCGGCTAAGGAAGGTCGCAAACTCCAATGAAGAGTTGTAACGTGTTCATAGATAGGTCAGACCTAAATGCATAGAACACTTCCTCAAATGAATGGAACAACGTGTGGACCCTTGGGGAAGGTCAGCCATGAACCAAAGGACATTGAATGATGTGTCATTGAGATCCGCAAGTCAAGCAATGATCTGCAAGCCTTCTCCTTCAGCTGACTACCATAGACTGTCAGGATGCTCTGCTCTGAGAAAATAGATGATCTTCTGAAGGTGATATCTTTCCGGTAACTTATCCAAATGCTCTAAATTCTTGATATGATGTAGATGAATGAATGTAGATGCTAAGTCCAGATCCACAAGATGTGAAATGCCAATACCGGACCACAAGCTGAAAACTGCTTCTGACTGAACTACCTGAACTGAACTGGAAAATGAAAGAAACAAACTGAAATGCAAATATTTTTGGTTGATGCAAGATTGCTCTTGAACCAGGGATGCTCCTGCATCAGACATCTGGGGCTATTGAAAAAGTGAGTCCCTCACTTTGTTGGGGCTAAGGGAGAACCAAGACAGTCCACCTCAGCTTGAGAAATCCATGATGAATCTTCTTCTGGTCTGCCTTTCCACTTCACAAGATATTCTTTGTATTGTCTTCCTCTAGTGCTGCATCCAACTCTATTGTCCAAGATGTCTTCAATCTATTCCGGTGCTTATTGTGGTAACTGCTTCTTCAAGTCTTCTTCCATGCTATCACTAAACTCTGCTTCATGATACTAGTATAAGTCTGCAATGTTGAAAATAGGTGATATACCCAATGTCTCCGATAGCTCTACTTCATATGCATTTCCTGAATCAAATTTTCTGAGTATCTTATAAGGTCCAAACTTCTTCATCTTTAACTTGTTATATGTCCCAACTAGAAATCTTTCTTTTCTCAAGTGAACCCTCACTTCATCTCCAACTTCAAATTCATTACGTCTTCTCTTCTCATCAGCCTTCTCTTTGTACTTACTGTTCATGTCTTCTAAATATTTTTTCACCTAATTATCCACTGTCTTCATATGATCTACAAATTCTTTTGCTTCTGCACTCCTCTTTTCTTCTGTACTAATGTCTCTCAATTCTGCAACTCCTCTAGGATTCACTCCTGTAACAATCTCAAAAGTTGTTCTTCCGGTACTCCTATTTACTGAATTGTTGTATGCAAACTTTGCTTGTGAAAGAATCAAATCCCAACTTCCGGTTTTCTCTCCAACCAAACATCTCAACAAGTTTCCCAAACTCCTATTCACTACCTCTGTCTGTCCATCTGTCTGTGGATGAAAAGCTGAACTGAACCTCAAATCTATCTTCATCTTCTTCCAAAGTGTCTTCCAAAAGTATCCAACGAACATTGTATCTATGTCTGAAACTATACTCTTAGGTAATCCATGCAATCTCACAATCTCCTTTAAAAATAGGTCAGCTGCATGCATTGCATCAGTTGTCTTCTTACAAGGTATGAAATGAGCCATCTTTGAAAATCTGTCAACCACTACAAATATTGAATCATGTCCTCTATGTGTCTTAGGCAATCCCATCACAAAATCCATGCTTATGTCTTCCCAAGGTCTCTCCGGTACTGTCAAAGGTTTATATAATCCAGTATTCTGACTACTCCCTTTTGCAACTTGACAAACTCTACAACTTTGCACAAATCTCTAAACATCCTTATGTATCTGAGGCCAAAATTAGTTTTCACTCACCAAAGCCACTGTCTTATCAATGCCAAAATGTCCTGCGAATCCACCACTATGCTTGTCCTTGATCAAATTATCTCTCATTGAACTTCTAGGTATGCACAACTAACTTCCTCTGAACAACATATCTTCTTGAATGAAATAGTCCAACCACTTACTTCTATCTGCTACAGCAGTTCCTTACATACTTTCCAAGGTTTTGTAAAATCAGTGTCTCCCTCATACATGTTCTTCAATTCATCAAAACCCAACACTTCAACTCTCATCTTCATCAACAAGTTTCTTCTTCTACTCAATGCATTAGCAACTTTGTTTGATTTTCCACTCCTATGCTTCAACACAAAAATATAACTCTGCATGAACTCTACCCATCTCATATGTCTCTGATTCAACTTACCTTGACTATTCAAATATTGCAAAGCTTGATGATCTGTATACAACACAAACTCCTTAGGCAACAAGTAATGTCTCCACTTCTTCAAGGCTTGAATTATGGCATAGAACTCCTGATCATAAACTGAATATCTTCTCCTTGCATCATTCAATTTCTCACTGAAATAAGCTACAGTTCTACCTTCTTAACTTAACACTGCTCCAATTGCACTTCCACTTGCATCACAATCAACTTGAAATACCTTATTGAAATCTGGTAATGCCAAAACAGGTTGCTCTGTCACTTTCTGCTTCAACAACTCAAAACTTTTGTTTGCTCCTGATGTCCACTTGAAATCTTTTCTGTCACCTCTCATTGTCTATGTCATAGGGTTACAAACTGAACTAAAATTTCTGATGAACTTCCGGTAGAAACTAGCCAATCCATGAAATGATCTAACCTCTCCAATGCTCTCCGGTGTAGGCCATTCAACAATTTCTTTCACTTTCTCAGGGGCCATCTTCAATCCTTCCGCAGAAATCACAAATCCCAAATATACTAGTTCTTCCATCATGAAACTACACTTCTTGATGTTTATCAACAATTTCTGTTCTCTCAGTCTCTGCAAAACTTGTCTAATATGCCACAAATGTTCTTCTTTTGTCTTACTAAAAATTAGAATGTCATCCAAGTACACAATAACAAACTTACCCAACAATTTTTTCAATAGTTCATTCATCAATCTCATAAAAGTACTCGGTGCATTTGTCAATCCAAAGGGCATCACTAACCACTCATATAGTCCTTCATTTGTCTTAAAAGCAGTCTTCCATTCATCGCCTTCTCTGATTCTAATCTGATGGTATCCAATCTTCAAGTCTATCTTTGTGAAATATCTTGCTCCACTCAAACAATCCATAATATTATCCATCCTAGGTAAAGGAAATATATACTTAACTGTGATCTTGTTTATTGCTCTGGAATCAATACACATTCTCCATTCTCCATCCTTCTTCGGTGCTAGTACTGTAGGAACTGCACAAGGACTCAAGCTTTCTCTGATCAAACCTTTCCTCAACAACTTTTGTATCTGTCTATTCAATTCTTCATTCTCTGTCGGTGTCATTCTATGTGTTGCTTTGTTAGGCAAACTTGCTCCTGGTATAAGATCCATGTGATGATTGATACTCCTTATAGGTGGTAATCCTTCAAGCACATTATCTAATATGATGTCTTCATACTCTATCAGAAACTCCTTTATCTCCTCCGATTGTCCTTCTTCAACTTCTTTCTTCAGTGTATCAGGCTTCTTAGGAATCAAGGCATAACACATATTCTCATGTCTCAAACCATCCAGAAATTTTCTTCCATCTACCAAACAGATTCTAGTATTCCCACATACTTCACTATTAGGATCATCCTCCAAAGGAATCAAAGTAATTCTCTTTCCATTTGCTGTTATAGTATATGTACTCTTTCTCCCATCATGTATTGCTTTTCTATCATACTGCCAAAGTCTACCCAATAAGATATGACAAACATCCATAGGCATAATATCACACAAGACTTCATCATGATAAGATCCAATATGAAATTTCACCAAACATTGTTCACTCACCAGTACCTTATGATCATCCTGAATCCATCCTATCTGATAGGGCTTAGGGTGTTTCAATCTTTCCAACTTCAGCTTAGTCACCATCTCCTCTAAAACTAGGTTATCTGAATTACCACTATCAATTACAATTTTACAACACTTACCTTCGGATTTGCATCTAGTTCTGAACAAGATTTTCCTCTGTGATGGTTCCTCATTTGCCTCTATTTGAAATAGTGCTCTCCTCATCACCAATGATTCTCCTCTCTAGATTGCCAACTGAATAGGGTGATTCAACAGATTCTTCTTCAACATAGGTTGCTCTTCCACTATTTTCTATCCTCTTGCTTGTACTACCCTAATTACATTCAAATGCTCTATGTCCTTCACCTCCACACTTGAAACAAGTAGCTCTGAATGTTCTCTTATCAAATCCTCTTCCTTCTCTTCCGTATCCTTCATTTCGGTATGCACTAGGGTTTCCTCTCCGGTAAAAATTTATGTCATCTCTCTAGTAAGCATTGTTATCTCTGTCATCCTTCATCAGCAAGCTGTCAAACTTGTTCTGCTCTGGAAATGATCTGTCTCCTAGGGAATAAGTCCTACCTCTTTGAAATTTACCTCCTCTACCTCTCTATCTCTAATCATGTCTCTTATTTAGCTTCTCTTCAACTTTCAGGGCAAACTGATATGCTTCTTCCAAAGATATCATCCTTACCAAACTTAGTTCTTCTTGAATGTTCAATCTCAGTCCATTGATGTATCTTGCCACTTTCTCCTTGTTTGTTTCACTATGTCCTATCCTTATGATCATCTTATGAAATTCTTTAGTGTACTCCTTCACAGATTTCTCCTTTTGTCTCAGGTTTTGCAATCTTTTCAACAACTCCAACTCATAGTCAGCAGGTATAAACTGATTCTTCAATTTGTGACCATCCGGTCCCATTTTGTAATCTTTTCTTTTGTCTCTTTTGTTTCTTTCCAACTGAACTTCTTTCCACCATATAGAAACATGTCCTTTCAACTTTGTCTTTGCAAATTTCACCTTCTCCCGATCTTGAACCTCCTCATATTCAAAGTATTCTTCCATGTCATTTATCCAATCAATCAACTCTTTAGGATTCAAATTACCAGTATAATTCGGTACATCAACTCTAGGTCTCTTTCCAATCTTTGAAATAGCTTGCAACATATTTACTTGATCTGATTCTTCTTCTTCATTACCTTCTAGGGTTTCACCCGTTTGTTCAACAGATTGAAATTCTTCTTCATCATCACTTTCAACATTAGGTCTAGGTGTCAACCCTCTTCGCCTATCTTATTCAATAACATCCAATCAAATTTGCATTATTCTCATTATATCCATCATCTCACCCATTCTATTAGCTATTGTACCAATAGGAGGAACTCTTCGCGGTGGCATCTTCCTTGGATCAAATGCAAACTACCTCAAATTCGATGATCAGGTTACAAGTGACAACTGCCTCTCAATCGGTGATCGGTTGCACACAAGTAACCTGCCTTGGATCGATGATCTACTTACAACAAGATCTTACAAAATTCCCTTCACCAATTCACTCCAAAGAATAAAAACTTTCTCTCTGATACCACTTGGTGCAGTCACGATAGGAGGGTTCACAAAATGAACTGTCCAGACCGTGCAACAAGAGTAAACACAACGGAAACAACTCAAGAAAATGGAACAAATGCAGATTCAGTGATTTAGTATATCATAGAATTCAAATACAATTTGGCCAGCAACATGCGGGCTTACAATTAGGGCTCACAGGCTTGATTACATACATGCACAAGATAAAGCTTTGAAGCTCCTTCGCACAAAATCTAAACTATCAATCTTCTAAATTGTGAGAACTTGATAACTACTTTCCTAAGGATCTATTACATCAATATATATCATCTCTAGACCAATAGATTCCTCCGTGTCGGCTAAGGAAGGTCACAAACTCCAATGAAGAGTTGTAACGTGTTCATAGATAGGTCAGACCTAAATGCATAGAACACTTCCTCAAATGAATGGAACAATGTGCGGACCCTTGGGGAAGGTCAGACACTAACCAAAGGACATTGAATGATGTGTCATTGAGATATACAAGTCAAGGAATGATCTGCAAGCCTTCTCCTTCAGCTGATTACCATAGACTATCGGGATGCTCTGCTCTAAGGAAATAGATGATCTTCTAAAGGCGATATATTTCCGGTAACTAATCCAAATGCTCTAAATTCTTGATATGATGTAGATGAATGAATGTAGATGCTAAGTCTAGATCCGCAAGATGTGAAATGCCAATATCGGACCACAAGCTGAAAACTGCTTCTGATTGAACTACCTGAACTAAACTGGAAAATGAAAGAAACAAACTGAAATGCAAATGTTTTTGGTTGATGCAAGATTGCTCTAGAACCAGGGATGCTGCTGCATCAAGCCCTGATGTCCTTAAGTCATTGTTTGGCAGCAGTCCTTCTTTCTTCTTTTGTCCCTGCCATTCTATAAGGATCCTTAGCTTTGGCCATGTCAATTTTGAAGTTGAGATCCTTAATGGCTTGCTGAACAACCTTTTTTATTACAGAGGGTGAACTTGATGAACTGGAAGAATCTGAATTACTTTCTTCATCAGAATTTGATTCACAAAGTCTTTTGGACTTATCTTTTCCCATTGAAAAATGTTTAGGAAGAACTTCAACTAACTCAAAAAATTGATTATCAAAAAACTGAGCAAAAGCATCAAAAGTATCTACAATCTCCCAATTATTATATGTTAGAATCAAGGCAAACAACTGAGAGGGGGGGTGAATCAGTTGTCTCAAAACTTTCTCTACTTATTAATCACTTAAATCCTTCTTATTAATTCAACAGCATAATCATAAATTAATCATGGAAACATAATGCAATCATTCAAGAGTAGAAACACATTAACACATATGACACCAAGATTTTGACGTGGAAAACCTAGTTAAGGGAAAAACCACGGGGTGACTAACCCAAGATTGTATTCTCTATTAGAAGAATAAAAGGAATAAAAAGGTACATGCCAATTAGGGCTCACTACCCAAGCACACTGCTCACAAGAGGCCCACTGCCTACAAGAGACACACTGTCTACAGAATAATTAAGTATTACATACTTGAACTGAAGAATAGCATCTTCACCATGCTTGAGTCAGTTCCATTTAAGCCCAATACTTCTGCTCTGCTTTTCGCATTTCTCCTCTCTACCACTCTCTCATCTCCACCAAGATGCCTTTGAAATGACTTCACAACTTCTTATTTATATAAGACATTTGACTTTGGGATAATCATCCAAGTCGGCATACATTACAAAGCAAATACATAAATACAACATGACTAATTACAAAAAGACTTCACACGGATCAATACATTATCAGCCACACAGATCTGAGACTTCAATCTTCCTTTAGAAACACAACATTCTTCATAGAACATCTTCAAGATCATCCGCAGGATGTGTAACTCATCTGGTCGGCCAGACTTAGGAAGAACAACATCATCCGGAAGTAATTCTTCAATTACGAGCTCAATCTTCAATGCAGACCACCAACACAAACTGGACACAATCCAAAGACCTCCACAAGCTTGCCTAAATCACCAAGAACATCCACACTACTTCTGCTTACTGAAATCATTCTCTCCTTCATCCAGAACCTCAAGAACACAGTTTGTCATCACTGTCATATTGAAATAGATGCTTGCAGACCTTCAGACCACGAACCAATTGAGTTGTCAATTCAAATTGACTTCTTAAACACTCCACCAAATCCATAGAACAAGATATTGCATTTTTGGATCTCACCGGACCTTTCTATGTCACTTTGTCACCTCTGAACATCTGCCAGAACTGGTTTTACTCAAGTGGCCATAACTTCTTCAGATCTTCATGCGGACCTCTCAAATCTTTACTGAATCATCTTAAGACACATATCTACAAACCCTTTGAAGCGCATCCTCTAATCTTCATCTCAGCTGGGATCTTTACCTTACTGTCTTCACTGTTCTTCTTTGTTCTTGAGAAGACTAATTTTCTCAATATCCTCAGCATACAACTCATCCAATCCTTATCATCAATGCAACAGGAGTATGTTGACATCAATGACAACACTGGTTAGGCCCATACTTGCAACAATCTCCCCCTTTGTCATTGATGGCAACATATGATGTGAAAAATTGTTTTAACCATCAAGACAAGAACTTCTCCTTACTGACTGACATAACTCCCCCTATCAACAACAACCATTCACATGTCTTCTCTTCCTTTACTGCTCCCCCTTTCATCAGCAATCACTTTTTATTTTTCACATGTCTTCTCTCCCCCTTTGACATCAATGGCAAAGGGCACATACTTGCATCAATATACCAACTGTTCCCCCTGAGTAGCAACTTCCCATCATCAATCTGGACCACAAGATATGACTATGAGATCCACTGGACTGATGCACAATAGTGCACCTTAATTCAGAACCAGAGGGGTAATAACCCCTAACTTCTCCCTGAGATACTCAAAAGAGTCCTTAGGTAGAGGTTTGGTAAAGATGTCTACAATCTGATCCTTGGAGGGTACAAACTCCAATCTGACTTCATTTTTGTTTACCTGCTCTATCAAAAAATGAAACTTGATGGATATATGTTGTCTTTGAATGTAACACCGGATTCTTTGAAATGTTTATTGCACTTGATTTGTCACAAAAGATTGTGATAGGTTCCTCATACTCCACTCTAATGTCCCTTAGCATTTGCTTCATCCACAATACTTGAGTGCAACTACCTGCTGCTACAATATATTCTTCTTCTGCAGTGGACAGAGACCACTGGTACTCTTTCGGTCATCTACATCTCCTACCCAATCCACATTTGTATATGCATGAAGTGAGAAATCGTGATCTCTAGGATACCATAAACCATACTCAACTATCCCTTTTAGATATCTGAGAATCCTCTTGATTGCCATGACATGAGATTCTCTAGGATCAGCTTGGAATCTAGCAACAAGACCAACAGCATTCATAATGTCAAGTCTAGTTTGAGTAAGATACAATAGTCCTCCAATTATTGACTTGTACTTTTTCTGATCAGCCTTAGGAGAGTCATCATCTTTGCTCAATTTACATCCAGTTGCCATGGGAGTACTTATTAGTTTTGAGTCTTCCATCCCAAACTTCTTCAACAATTCTTTCACATATTTGGTCTATGAAATGAAGATTCCTTTCTTTGTTTGATTGATTTGTAGACCCAAGAAGAAATTCATTTCCCCAAACATGGACATCTCAAATTCACTTTTCATTTGATTTGCAAAAGTTTTGCACATGCTATCTCTTCCTCCAAAAATGATATCATCAACAAACATTTTAACAATAAAGATATTTTCATGATCAATCTTGAAGTACAAGTTACTGTTAGCAGTACCTTTGTTGAAACCAATCTTCAAAAGATGCTTATCTAGTCTTTCATACCAAGCTCTTAGGGCTTGTTTGAGTCCATACAGTGCTTTCTTCAACTTGTAGACCATATCACCATGATCAGACAATTGAAATCCATTTGGTTTCTCAATGTATACTTCTTCTTCCAAGTCACCATTCAAGAAGGCTGACTTGACATCCATTTGATATACTTTGAAATCCTTGAAGGTAGCAAAGGCAAGAAATAATCTGACTGCTTCAATTCTTGCCATCGGAGCAAAAGTCTCTTCAAAATCAATTCCTTCTACTTGGGAATAACCCTTGCAGACCAATCTGGCTTTGTTTCTAACTACTTCACCATCTTCATTTAGTTTGTTCTGGAAGACCCATTTGGTTCCAATCACATTTTTGTTTCTAGGTCTGGGAACAAGATCCCAAGTGTGATTTTTCTCAATTTGCATCAGTTCTTCCTCCATTGCTTTAGTCCAGCTTTCATCATTGCGTGCTTTATTCACTGTCTTTGGTTCAATCTTTGAAATCAGACAATAATTTTCTGAGTCTTGATCAATCTTTCTTCTTGTTTGAACACCTTTGCTCTTATCACCTATGATCTAATCTTCAGAGTGATTCAATCTTACATACCTGGGAATTTTGGGAGTTTCTTGCACTTCTATTTCTTGAACGGGTTCATTCAAACTTATCTCTTCTTCCTGATTCTTCGAATCAGTCTGGATCTAAATTTCAGAAGGAGCTTGGACCAAAACATCATTCTAATCATCTTCATCATATTCATAAAACCTTGAGGGTTTTTCAACACCTTCATCAACCTTCACATTTGTACTTTCTATCATCTTTCTCAATCTCTTGTTATAACACCAGTATGCTTTGCTTTGAGTAGAATAACCCAAGAATATTCCTTCATCACTTCTAGCATCAAATTTGCCAAGGTTTTCATCTCTTTTAATATAACATTTTCTACCAAAGACTCTGAAATACTTCACAGTGGGAGTGATGCCAAACCAGAGTTCATAAGGGGTCTTACCAGTATTGCTTCTGATTTGTACTCGATTAAGAGTATAGACAGCAGTGCTTACAGCTTCTCTCTAGTAGATCTGAGGAATATTTGCTTCCATCATCATGGTTCTAGATGCTTCCTGGATGGTTCGGTTCTTTCTTTCCACTACTCCATTCTGCTATGGAGTCCTTGGAGCAGACAACTATCTTTTTATCCCATGTTTCTCACAGAATTCTATGAACTCACCGGATGTGAATTCTCCACCTCTATTAGACCTCAGACATTTTATGTTTAATCCGGTTTCATTCTCTACCATAGCTTTGAATATTTTGAATTTCTCAAGAGCCTCAAATGTCTCTTTCAGAAAAGTCACCCACATCATCCAGGAGTGGTCATCAATTAATAACATGAAGTATCTATCACCTTGCAAACTCCTGATTCTTGTCGGACCACATAGATCAGTATGAACTAAGTCCAATAATCTGGTAGAAGACTATTCCTTACTTTTGAATGTGACTCTGCTTTGCTTACCCAACTGACATTCTTTGCAAAAACTATTAATAGGTTTCACCAGTCTTGGAAGATCTCTTACAGCCTGAGTGTTGCTTATCTTGATGATATTATCAAAATTCACATGACACATTCTTCTATGCCATAACCAACTCTGATCAATTTGAACAAATAAACAACTTTTACCAGTACCAACCAAGTGGAAGATAGTACCTTTTGTTTGAGTACCAGATGCAATCTCTGTTCCAGAACTTTCAAAGATCTTACATTTTCCATTTTTGAATCGGAGATCATAGCCTTTGTCCACCAATTGTCCAACACTAAGAAGATTGTGCTTCAGACCTTCAACATACAGTACATTACTGGTCTTGTTCTTTCCATCAAAAGAAATAGTTCCTCTACCTTTGATCTTGCCAGCAGAATTATCACCAAATTTTACAACTCCACCTTCATATCTTTCCAAATCTATAAACTTATTTTTGTCACATGACATATGGTGGGAGCATCCACTGTCAATGACCCAATCATCCTTTTCTTCAACTTGGGCAGCCAAAGATCTTTCTACCATTTTATGATTGATAGATTCAGAGGGCATTGGATCTTCTTCCTTAATGGTAATAAACACCCAGTCACTTCTGGATTTGTTTCATGTCTCTGATTCATCATCTGTTACTCCTTCATCATCATCCTCATGAACACGGTAACACTTCTTTTGAAATCTTGATCTATTAGGGTTTGGCCTAGAAAATCTTTTCGGACACCTTGAGGCAAAATGACCAATCTTATTGCAGTTAAAATATTTGAAAGGCAATTTTCCTTCATACTTACTAGATCCTCTTGGTAGTCTTTTTGCAATGAGAGCCTCAAGTTGTTCAACTTCTAAT
Organism: Cunninghamia lanceolata; assembly: GCA_027924645.1. Taxonomy (NCBI): domain Eukaryota; kingdom Viridiplantae; phylum Streptophyta; class Pinopsida; order Cupressales; family Cupressaceae; genus Cunninghamia; species Cunninghamia lanceolata. The sequence continues at coordinate 20,873,380 of BSBN01000213.1, forward strand.
TCATCCTCTTCCAGATCTTTTCTTTCTTTCTCATACTAAGAAGATTTTCTTGAGGAACTTTCTCCTGGATCATATCTTTGTTTGCCTTTTGTAGAGGCACTAGCTTTGAATGTTGATTCAGTCTTGGGAAGTGCATCACCAAACTTAGCTAACTCGAATGCAGATATCTTACCAACCAATTGATCCCTTGTGATAGTTGTTAAGGATCTAATTTCCTCAATAGCAGCAACTTTGTGTTTATAAGAAGGAGGTAAAGATCTGAGAACCTTAGCAACAATTTCATCTTCATCCAGAACTCCACCAGCACATCTGATGCCACAAACAAGCTCATTAAATTTTGTCATGTAGGAGGTGATATTCTCATCTTCACTCATCTTCAGGTTTTTGAATTTTCCTTTCAGACTCTGTAGCTTGGCACATTTAACATACTTGTCTCCTTCATACAGAAGTTCCAGTTTTTCCCAAATCTCATATGTTGTTTTTAGATCTATAACATTTGTTAGCTCTATATCAGATAACGCACTTAGTAGAGCTTCTTTAGCCCGAAGATTATTTTTAGCATCTCTGATTTCATCTACAGTTCTTGGACCATTCTGTGGAGGAACATACTTCTTTGAAGCCATGATCCAATATTGCATTCCCATACATTGCAAGTGACATTCCATGCGGATTTTCAAAAGAGTGAAATTGGTTCCATCAAACCTCAGGCTATCCTTCTTATAGGAAGACATCCTAGATCTCCTCAAGCGGTTAAGCTCTTTTAGAGGAACTTTTCTCTGATACCAATTGTTAGAATCAAGGCAGACAACTGAGAGGGGGGGATGAATCAGTTGTCTCAAAAATTTCTCTACTTATTAATCACTTAAATCCTTCTTGTTAATTCAGCAGCATAATCATAAATTAATCATGGAAACATAATGCAATCATTCAAGAGTAGAAACACATTAACACATATGACACCAAGATTTTGACGTGGAAAACCTGGTTAAGGGAAAAACCACGAGGTGACTAAACCAAGATTGTATTCTCTGTTAGAAGAATAAAAGGAACAAAATGGCACATACCAATTAAGGCTCACTACCTGAGCACACTGCTCACAAGAGGCCCACTGCCTATAGGAGACACACTGTCTATAGAATAATTAAGTATTACATACTTGAACTGAAGAATAGCATCTTCACCATGTTTGAGTTAGTTCCATTTAAGCCCAATACTTTTGCTCCGCTTTTCACACTTCTCCTCTCTACCACTCTCTCATCTCCACCAAGATGCCTTTGAAATGACTTCACAACTTCTTATTTATACAAGACATTTGACTTTGGGATAATCATCCAAGTCAACATACATTACAGAGCAAATACATAAATACAACATGACTAATTACAAAAAGACTTCACGTGGATCAATACACTATCGGCCACATAGATCTGAGACTTCAATCTTCCTTTAGAAACACGCCATTCTTCATAGAACATCTTCAAGATCATCCACAGGATGTGTAACTCATCCGGTCGGCCAGACTTAGGAAGAACAACATCATCCGGAAGTAATTCTTCAATTACGAGCTCAATCTTCAATGCAGACCACCAACACTAACTGGACACAATCCAAAGACCTCCACAAGCTTGCCTGAATCACCAAGAACATCCACACTACTTCTGCTTACTGAAATCATTCTCTCCTTCATTTGAAACCTCAAGAACACAGTCTGTCATCACTATCATATTGAAATAGATGCTTGCGGACCTTCAGACCACGAACCAATTGAGTTGTCAATTCAAATTAACTTCTTAAACACTCCACCAAATTCGCAGAACAAGATATTGCATTTCTGGAACTCACCGGACCTTTCTGTGTCACTCTGTCACCTCTGAACATCTGTCAGAACCAGTTTTACTCAAGTGGCCATAACTTCTTCAGATCTTCATGCGGACCTCTCAAATCTTTACTGAATCATCTTAAGACACATATCTACAAACCCTTTGAAGCGCATCCTTTGATCTTCATCTCAGCTGGGATCTTTACCTTACTGTCTTCACTGTTCTTCTTTGTTCCTGATAAGACTAATTTTCTCAATATCCTCAGCATACAACTCATCCAATCCTTATCATCAATGTAAGAGGAGTATGTTGACATCAATGACAACACCAGTTAGGCCCATACTTGCAACATTATATACGTCTTGTTCTTGAAATAAAGCATACACTTTTGTGCCAGGATTTAATTTCTTAGGGAAATTAGTGGCATAGTGAGGACCTTTACATATGAAGGATGCTTGTTTTTCTTGAACAAGTATTTAGGAGGATTCCTATAAATCTAAAATAATTCTTATGTATAAGAGCAAATCTGTAATTCTTCTTGTATTTTATGTGCTTAGGACGAAAAGATCTTTCCATGTTATCATCATCATAAGCACATTTATTGCACTTTCTGCATTTACAAAATTTTCCACAAGACCTTTTATGGAATTTTCTTACCTGCTTGAAATCCTTAAGCTGGTTGATGGGGGCAAATTACATTATTCTCTCAAATTAAATGAAGAATTAAATTATTCTCTGTTATCATTCAGTGCCTTAAGCAGACATTGTTTATCCAGCTTATAAGTAACCAAGGTTTTCAACTCAGAAAATGTACATTTTTCAACCTTAGTCTTTTTCCTATCAATCAGATAATCTTCTGCCCATTCTCCTAATCCACAAGGAAGTGAATTAAGGTAGTATTTCTTAGTAGTAGGACCATGGAGATTATGTGTTGCAATCATGTATTTTTCAAAAATGAGATTGTATTTCTACAGCTTGCCTAAATTATTAAGCTGTAAAGAATACATAATTTTTTCAGCTTCAAGAACATCATTTCTCCTATCACCACAAAATAAACCAGTGAGAAGAATTTTTAACATTACAAACCCTTCAGCAGATATATCATTCCTACCCATGTTCATTTCTTTGACATATTCTTCTCCAGATACCGGATCTTGAGTAATAATATCATTGTCTGGCAACACATTCCACCAATCTCTAAGTTTACTAGACATAAGTCTTACAGCATATAAAACTTTATTAGAATCAGACCAGACAGAACCTCTGGTGTCATAGAAATTTTCCAATGTATCACACCAGGTACAAATAGCATCATATGGGTCAACAATCTTGTCAATATTTAAAATATACCCTAAAGTGGCATAAGCCCTCATTTGTTCTAGTCTGGTACTTTCTGTAACAGCATCCCTCATTTCAATATCTATATTGTTGCCTACTAATTCATGGTTGACCATAAAATTTCCCCATTCTTCAGGATCATTTGATTGTTCTAATACAAATTCTTCATTAACCATTTCTGGTTCTTCATTTTTTGATGCTTGGGATGATTCTAGTTCTAAGGTGACTTCTTCCTCAGAAAAGGAGGCATCTATATGCACGGCAACATGTTCATCCATATAGATTGGTTAATTATCTTCAATTTTAAGTTCTTGTAACCAATCTCTCATTTCTTCTGCATGTTGCATAGCATGTTCTTTGTGCTTAGGGAAAATTAATTTTGTAGGCCTTGGGGCTGTTTTGGTTCTAGAGGGAGCTACTTGTTGTTCTTCATCAGGTTCATCAACAATTAAAATACCTTTTCTCCTTTGAACCTTAACTTTTTGTTTTTGCAGAGGTTCTGAGTAGTGGGACTTGGTTTCTTCAATTTCTTCCTCAGGACTATCTTTTCCCTTCTGGGAAACTGTAATTTTCTTTGTATATTTTCTATTTTTTTCTATATTTCTGGCCATGTGTTCTAATAATGCCTTGTTTTCTTGGGCTTGAATATCTCTTCTAGCATCTAAAGTGGTTAAGTCATCAGAAATCTTTGTGATATATGTGTTTGTTCTTTGAGCCAGAGTCTGAATGTTTGTAACAGAGTTCTGGATATTTTTGGCTTGGTAGGAGATTCCTGAAGTATCATTCAGAAGAGATGTTGATTGCTTTTCTAATTTCATAATATTTAAATCTATTCTATTTACAATATTTTCTACATTCAATAGAGTTCCATAAGCCGAAGTAGATTTGTTGCAGCTTGTTTAATATCAAGTGTCATATCATCCAGATTATCTTGAGCAGATATCATCCACTAGGCTTACTAGTTCCTTTGAGCCTCTAAATTTTTTTTCTCTAGCAATTTCAATTGCTGGGTAGTTTGTGTGTCTGATAGATGGTTTTATTATATGGAAAACAAAAAATTGAACAAGTAGGATATTTGTGTTGAATGAGATTAGTTACCAGTACAAATAATGATGAACTAGTATTATATTGAACCCTCAAGGCAAAGGCAGGAGCATGACTATAACCAAACCTATCACAAATCTTTATTGACAAGTTTTGCTCAATGATCATCGTTGTTATCCCCTTAGGAATCAAGATCACTAATGGCAACCTTGCAAAGAAATAATTTGTGAATGCAACACAAACATAATTCTCCCCCTTACTATAATTCTCCCCCTTTGACATCAAGTCAAAGACATCACGGAGCTGAAAGATAATGCAGTGATTAGCTCCCCCTGAATTCATACTTCTCCTCAAGAACTTAGTGACTACCTGAAAAAGATATCACTTCCAATTTCTGCCTGAGATACTCAAAATTCTCTTTTGGAAGGGGCTTCATAAAAATGTCTACGATCTATTCTTTTGTGGCAATGTATTCCAACATGACATGTTGTCCTACTACCTATTCTCTTAATAAATGATAGTTGATGGGAATATACTTTGTTATAGAGTGCATAATAGGATTCTTTGAAATATATATTGCACTAGTATTGTCACAAAGTATTGAGATTGGATGATCATATTCAACCTTAATATCTTTCAATGTCTGCTTCATCTAAAGAACTTGTTTGCAAAATGATACTGCTGCTATGTATTATGTTTGTGTTGTGGATAAAGAAACAAAATCTTGTTTCTTTCTTAACCAAGACACTAAATTGTTTCCTAGAATGAATACTTCTCCACTCGTACTCTTCATATCATCAATACTACCAGCCCAATATGCATCTGTATATGGTACTAGAGTGAAATATTCACCTCTTAGATACAACAAACCAATGATCCATTAATATCTGACAAGGTGTCGTTAGACCTCATACTTTAGTTGAAATTTATCAGTTTATCGACCAGGTTGTGTCCAAGGCTATATGCAATATGAGACTCAAACACACTTGCAAAAAAAATTCTAACTAGGAAGTATGGAAATCTAAGCTTAAGAAAATCTTCGAATACAACTAAAAATCATGAACAACTATATTAAAGAAAACTGATGAAACTAATCTATAAATTCATAAGAAATGCTTAATCTAGGAAAACATGAGAACATCAAGATCTAGACAGCAGCGCTAGCATCAAAGTTGATGAAAAAGACTGGATGTTATCCATTTTTAGACTACTAATCTTCTTTATATGCTTCGTTAAAAAGATTCTTGGGGGCAAATTGCTTGCATGGATGCACTTGTATTTGCAGTACTTTATGTCCCCTCTTATGTATTTAGAAAAGATTCTAGAGCTTCTTTTGTTCATCTTTGCAATTGCAAATTGAATTCCCAAGGATTGACAAATTTGCATGAAGTGACCTTTCGAAGGGAACGCATGGATGGCAATTTTTTTATTTGAATAACCATCCTAGAGCCTGTGTTAGAAAAGAATTTATAAATCATTCTCTTTGTTATGATCTGTCTACAAGATTCTAAGGGGGTGGCTCAGATGGCATCAACACCATTATTGTTGCCTGAAGTGACCCATTGGAAGGACTATATAAGAACACTGGCATCCTCTTTATCAACTACAATCCAAGCAGTTCTAAATTCTGGCTGGTGATTGCAGTTGTAAACATGATTTACTTATGTTCTATATTGATGATATTACTTGATATTTAGTGAAAATGCAATAAGATAATGTGATCTCATTTGAACTCCTAGGAGTATTAGCATACCTAGTAATTGAAACTGCAATGGCAGCAAGGATATAACAAATTTGGTTGGACTCACAAAATAGTGATCTTAATTCCTAAGGGGATAACAACGATGATCATTGAACAAAACTTGTCAATAAAGGTTTGTGATAGGTTTGGTTATAGTCATTCTCCTGCCTTTGCCTTGAGGGTTCAATATAATACTAGTTCATTATTATTTGTACTGGTAACTAAGCTCATTACACAGAAATATCCTACTTGTTCAATTGTTTGTTTGCCATATAATAAAACCATCTATCAAACACACAAACTACCCAACAATTGAAATTGCTAGAGCAAAAAAAATTAGAGGCTCAAAGGAACTGGCAAGCCCAGTGGATGATATCTGCTCAAGATAATCTGGATGATATGGCACTTGATATTAAACAAGCTGCAACAAATTCTAGTTCAGCTTATGGAACTCTGTTGAATGTAGAAAATAGTGTAAATAGAATAGATTTAAATATTATGAAATTAGAAAAGGGCGGGTGCAAAAAGTTGGGGGGCCAAAAAGTAGCCAAATTTTTTAAAAAAAATTGTAAGACATAAGGCTCGGCAACGCCAAACCATAATGCAAGCATGTTTTGTTTTAGTATTAAAAACAACCTACGTTGAGGCTCATTTCTTCATTTCATTTTCTTGCACCCGCAATCTGCAAACCCTAAGGAGCGCGCTCACGTTATTAGAGACCAGTTTTGACACCAAATTCTCACTGATTCATCACCAAAATGTTGTCACGATGTCAGAGAGACCAAAGGAGTGAGTTGTATTTTTTTTTGTGTGAATTTGTTTCTAAATACGTAGGTTTAAGTTGATTTTTTATGTAAATTTCCTTAATTGAAAGGAATTGATAATGCACCTCCTCCTCCTCCTCCTCCTGAAAATCCACAAAATACTAAATCACCTTAACATGAAATACCTGCTGAAGAACAACCCCAACAACAAACACCTCCATTCATTCCTCAACATGCCCCTGGAACACAAGAAAATCTAATGGGAAAAATTGAAAACAATAAAAAACAAATTGAGGACATAATTGCAAGGTTGAAAGATTCCGCAACTTCAACCTTGCATAGATCCACGCTTGCTCAATCTCTTGAATCTATGTTATCAAATGTAGATTCAATTAGCAAGCAAATATCTAGTTGGGTAGAAAAGAGGAGAGAATTTAGAGAGTACTATGCAGATAAGTTGTCGTATGAGCAAGTAAAAAATGAACAAATTACAAAATTGGATTTGTGTTCCATTTTTACAGACCCACGAACAAATCAACCACTACCCCTTACATACAAGAGGTTCCCTATCCATTGGTGCAACAACCAAGCGATAAGGGACAATTTTGGGCAGAGGTGGTGGATGGTTTTTGACCATCCTCCATGCAACAATAATAAGGTCCCACAATACATTTTGACGAAACTCTATTGCGAGTTTGTAAAGAACAAAGTGCCAAACTATTTTGATATACGGGACTTCCAGGGTAGAGGTGGGGGGTCAACACAGGATAGACCAGGGGCACGTGTTGACCCACAGTGGCCAGCGAGATGAGCACTTGCTAGACCAGCCGATGAGCATGTGTCTATCCCTTCCATTGTGAAGGAGAGTGATGAGGTCGAGACACTTCAGTCCATTAGTACCTTGACCCAGAGCATCATAAAGCAGGCCAGTCTTGCAGTACAGCATGGGCTGGTGGAGAGTTTGAGGAGTAGAGTTCCACCCCATACTTGTCAGTCTTGTAGGTCAGCCTGTGGTTATGACCCCATGGATAGCCAGGACGTAGGTGCACATGCTACGTCTGCAGTTGAGTAGATGGTGATGATAGATATCCTCCTAAGTGAGACTTTCGGCCTTGATACTCAGGTAAATGTTTGCAAGTTCATTGAATTTAATTTATTAAATTTCATTTTTGAAATACAAGATTAACTAATTTAGTTTGATGATTTTAATGAAATTTCAGGGTCATAGCGTTGATGCAGTTTTTAGTGGTTCACCTGCATATTACACTACGACATCTATTGTCAGGGTATGTAACTAGTAAACAATTATAAATATTACATGTGAATAGCATCGTTATATGAATGGTATTCTAATATCTGATTTTGGATGTTGAATAGGTTAATATTGGAGATTTCACGACAACACCTGCTAGTGGTGGTGGACTTCAAAGCTTCACGGAGGTAATAAAATAAGCAGTTTAATTAATGAATTGTACTTACTAGATTTTGGTATTTTATATTCATATCGTTGGTTACATTTCATTGCACGTCTTTCAAACTCAAGGCATTACTAGACATTACATAACTAATAACTAGATATTGATAGATGACAAAATTTCAATTACAATATAGTTATTTGAAAAAATGCCTCAAAGAAATGTGGCCTCATGGAATGCCATGACAAGCAGATGCATAGACAAGGACATCACCATGAGACCACATTTCTTTGAGGCATCTTTTCAAATAGCTCACTGCCTTGTCTATGCTACCACATTTTCCATACATGTCTACCAAAGCTTGTTGATCCCCTCCACACTATTCTTCTACAAATTATCTCTAATAAACTCATCCAATTGCCACCAATTCGACCCAAGGACATGACACCAGAGAGGGGTATGAGCCTATGACATCTTATATAGCATATGATTGACTCCAACATCATCTAGGTCCCTCCTTTGTTGACTCTAAAATTCCCCATGATGGTAATGTCTTCACCATTTCTCATAGCCCATACCAACTAGTTGTTACCTTAAGACAATTCTCCTTAGATTAGTTTTTGTCAAGCCCTTCTGGTCCACGGCCTCAACCTCATACCAATTCCCTCTTTCACCTTTACCTATCTTATGCCTCTAAACGCATTGCTGCCCCAACCCCACAACCTCTTTCTATTACTTCACCTACTCCACTAGCTATGCCCCTATCTTCCCCACCATATATCCACCTATTACTACTTCACCTTCCTCATTGACTTCTATCTCCCCTCTAACACCCCTCCAAGATAAAGTAAAAGAAAAAGTGTAGGACCTTTCCCCATCCACTTCTAAAAGTAGGCCTAAGAAACTTCCCCAACACTACACCCAACCTACTAACCAACCCATATCTACCCTACCTATTTCCTAATATACCCCTACTAGACGTCCCAGACCTAGTTTGCTTCCAACCCACCCCTTGACAAACCTCAAGACAAAGAAAATGGTAAGAAATTTTTAAAATAAGACTTTTCTTCTCCTATCTAGTATCTTTCCTCCCTCCAATTATCCCACAAACTCTTGATATTCCTCATTCCCATAAACCCATAAACTTACCTAATGTCTATGTGATTTCTAGTTTAGGCATTGTCTCATAAACCCACAAACTCTATCTTAGGCATTGTCCTACCTCCATGACTACCAAACAAAAAAAAATTGCGCACAACCCTACCCCACCCTACCACCAACCTAAACCTAAACTAACACCTTCACTCCCTCTCTAACTTCTTAAACCTAAAATTTTATACTACTATGGTCCCTCCTTTGTTGACCCTTATAACACACAATAGTCACGAATCTTCGTCTAATTTGTATATATGCATGTAACTTGTGTGCTTTATTGTGTGTACTTCCATGTTTAGGTGAACATCTGTGTATGTTAGGAGCCATGACTTGCATCATTATTATAGCTTTCGTAATTGAATAATGTTGTTTTATTTTCAGATGATGCAGGCTGGGGAGACACCTCCCAATGTTCATAGCGCAATGGAGCATGGTGTGTCCTCTATGATTCATAGCTCCATGTCTTTGACGGGGGTATGAGGCAGATTACTAAATTTCAAACTACATTCATTGCTATAGTTGTTTATTTTTGAAAAATCAATTGATTATTGATTTGAAGTTTAATTTCTATCTGGATGGCTTCTATAGGACATGACATCGCCACAACCTAATCCTGGTACTAAGGCAAATGAGGAGACATATTTTCAGATAGCAGTAAGTGATTATTTTGTTAAATGTTTCATTTTTTATAATGTAATTATTATATATTAATGTCTATACTTTTTATTGTATCAACTATAGATCCATGAACAAATAAATAGGAGGAGCAGCCCTCAGGTTCATAGTAGACCACCCTCATATGTGTCTCCATCCCCTCGAAGATCAAAGATTGCCCGTGATCTATTCTCTTCACCGGACAGAGGGGAATGACTTTTTATTTTGTTCCTTTGTTGTATGCCTATATGGCATTTGTGGACATATATTTTGTATTGCATATAGTTGACATTGTATGCCTATATGGTATTCTTGTAAGCCTATATGGCTATTTTGTATATATGTTATACTTATATCGACATATATTGATGTATGCCTATATGGATATTTAGTTAATACAAATCATTTTTGTTGATCATTATGTAATATGGATAGGTGCAGTGTAGATCATTTTTGCATGCCTCTAGGTTTTAAAGTTTAATTGTCAAAGAATCCATCCCAATTGATGATAAGAGAATTTGAGTTTTGGGTTGAAAGTTTTAGTCTTTCAAAACTAGACATGCTTGAGAAAATAGAGAAAGGAAGATTAGTTAATTGGATAAATGGAAAGCAAGTTTTTTTGTTCACATCATGATCTACATGTTATTGCACAAGCTTGCATGTTAGCCTTAGTCACTCACATAGCAATGTACAACCTCGTGCATAAGTCCTTGCATCATGTGCCACCTAAACAATGCCACTTGATCCAACATAAAGTTCATGGTTCCTTGCACCATGCATAATTCACATAGTGATAGGAATCATTTTGTGCAACTCAAAAGACACCCTATAAATCTTACACAACCCTTTGGATCATGTGTCATTTGCACAACACTAAGGATCATGTCTCATAGTTTCACAAATAACTCTATCTAATTTTTCAAGTGACCAAGGGGATATTGCAATAATATTTATATGATAATTTTAGCATGGGACACCCCCATACCTTGTGAGTCTAAATGGTCTCTACACTCATTTTAGCTTGGCCTTTATGGCCATTAAACTCATGAAGGACTTGTGTTAGAGCTTGTAAAATGATTTTATTTTGAGTGTATATGCTTAAGTTTTAATATGGTTGTAGAGGACTATATGGGGACTGAAATAAATGTATAAAAACACCTTCTATGGTTTTCCCTAGCAATCCCATTTTACATAAATGAAACCACATTTTTTTTGGCTATTTCAATGCATCTTTTTTTAGTAGTTTTTGTAATTATTGCATTCTATGTTGTCGAACTCTTGTGACACATCTTTGTGCTTATTGTTTTATTTCAGTGACCAAAAGGCATGATAATACCATCATTTGGTCTTGCTAGCCTAATTTGGGTGCATCATATAATCAAAATAATACTCTACAAATATCTCATGTTGGTATATTGAAAAGAGGTTGATTGTTGTAACATAGATATTTGCAATTCCCTATGTTCCAAAATGATGTTCTTATGGTTGCTCCTTGGTATGTTGATCCATATTCTTTATGAGTTTCTCAATTGAAAATATTTCTTAATTCCTTGTTATTATACCATATTGGGATGCAAAAAATATGTTTGTTGTCTTGAATAAGATAGTCAAAATCATATGCTTATGAGCAGTTGATGACCATCGTGGTTGTTAAATGTAATTCCTCTTGCATATAAGGCGAGGTTATGAGAGTATATTGAGTCTTACCTAATTTGAGTATGTAACATAACATTGGGGCTATAGGCTTCCATAAGTCATCAACAATCCCTTTGAGAATGTGGTTAATATTAAAAATGTATACTTTGCATCTCACCATGTTAATATGTATCATGTCATCACATTTACCAATTTGACTCTAATTCCATAAAGCAATCCCCTACCCAAAAACTTGTTAAGCTTGAGAGCCTTGTTACGACATTGTATTGATCTCGCAGAAGGTTGCATGCCACTACCCCAACTCTTTGCAAGATTGCTATGAAATATTACATAATGATAGTGTAGATCACTACATAATGATAGTGTAGATCACTACATAATGATAGAGCCATGAAGTGTAGAGGGTTTCAAATATCACAAAAGTCTAAGTTCAAGCCTAATAACATAGTGACCTAAAGGTGGAAGAAGATGAGGGTTGATTGTGTTGACTACTAGAACAAATATGTTAACATCCATAAGATGCATGTTGACATGTGAAGACTATAACAGTTATAGCAAAGGCAATGTGTGAGGATATCGCCAGTACAATGTAGCTCAGACTGTTTTGGCATGTTTGGGTGCGAAACAGGACCATACCTAGCCTAAACGTACCCATCCTAATGCGTTGGAATAGTCAGTTTGGCCGCACGAGGAGAAAAACAAAAGTTACACCCCTTTGCAACTTTACACTGCATGCATCTAACCATTTTTGGGGCAGCAAAAAAATTTTCACCATGGGTAAACGCCTCAGAGATATAAAAAATTGAGAGAGGTTATTATAAAGGGACCCTACGTGATCATGTAGCCTCATATGAAATGTTTCTAAGTGACACAGTTTCCAAGTAATAGCTCGTCAAAGATTGATGCCTTTTTGCACTTTGGACTCTTCAGGGATATCGTCGGTACAATGTAGCTCGAACTGTTTTGACATGTTTGGGTGAAAAAAAGACCATGCCTAACTTAAACGTACCCATCTAGATGCGTTGGAACTGTCAGTTTGGTCACATCAGGAGCAGGATGAAAGTTACACCCCTTTGCAACTTTACACTACCTCCTAACGATTTTAAGGCAACAGAAAACCTTTCACCACGGGCAAACGCCTAAGAGATATCAAAAACTGAGATAGGTTATTGTAGAGGGGTTCTACATGATCACATTGCCTTAGATGAAATATTTCTAAGTGTCATGGTTTCTGAGTAATAGCTTGTCAAAGATTGCTACCTTTTTACACTTTGGACTCTTCAGGGATATCACCGGTACAATGTAGCTCAAACTGTTTCTGCACGTTTGGGTGCAAAATACAACCATACAAAGCCTAAACGTACCCATCCAGATGCGTTGGAACTGTGATTTTGGTTGCATCAGGAGCAAGACCAAAGTTACACCCCTTTGCAACTTTACACTACCTCCTTGTGACGATTTTTGGGGCAGCAGAAAACCTTTCACCACAGGCAAACGCCTTAGAGATATCAAAAACTAAGAGAGATTATTGTAGAGGGATTCTATATGATTATGTTTCCTTAGACAGAATGTTTCTAAGTGTCATGGTTTCTAAGTAACAGCTCGTCAAAGATTGCTGTCTTTTTGCACTTTGGACTCTTTAGAGGTATCACCGGTACAATGTAGCTTGAACTATTTCGGCATGTTTGGGTGCAAAATAGGACCATGACTAGCCTAAATGTACCTATCTAGATGCATTAGAACTATCATTTTGGTTGCATCAGGAGCAGGACGAAAGTTACACCCCTTTGCAACTTTACACTACCTCCTTTTGACAATTTTTGGGGCAGCAAAAAACTTTTCACCATGGGAAAACGCCTCAAAGATATCAAAAACTAAGAGAGGTTATTGTAGAGGGGTTCTACATGATCGTGTTTCCTTAGACATAATGTTTCTAAGTGTCATGGTTTCTGAGTAACAGCACCTCAAAGATTGCTACCTTTTTGCACTTTGGACTCTTCAGGATATCATCGGTACAATGTAGCTTAAACTATTTCGGCATGTTTGGGTGCAAAAAAGGACCATGCCTACCCTAAACGTACCCATCCAGACGCATTGGAACTGTAAGTTTAGTCACTTCAGGAGCAGGATGAAAGTTACACCCCTTTGCAACTTTACACTACCTCCTTCTGACAATTTTTGGGGCAGTAAAAAACCTTTCACCATGAGCAAACGCCTCAAAGATATCAAAAACTAAGAGAGGTTATTGTAGAGGGGTTCTACGTGATCACATTGCCTTAGATGGAATGTTTCTAAGAGTCATGGTTTCTGAGTAACATCTCGTCAAAGATTGTTGCCTTTTTGCACTTTGGACTCTTTAGGGATATCGCTGGTACGAGTGTAAGGTATTAACTTAGATTTTAGAGAAAAGTAAAGACTAGGGTTTTTAGGAGGTTGAGGACTAGATAACCCTAAACATAATAAAACCTAAGTGCTGAAGACCACATGAAGAACACAAAAGGTTATCTGAGATAGATTAAATAGAGAGTTTAACACAAATAAAGTCTTTAAAGACAATACACTTAGGGTTTTAAACATAACTAATAACTTTAACTTAAAAACCCTAACTAATTTTGAATGTTTAAACCTCTACAGCTGTGATATGAACACTGCCATTGTGACATCTATAATGCGACAGAAAAGCACAGGTGAGACTTCAACATCTGGTAATGCTTTGACTGTAGAGAACAAGGGAAGAACAAAGGAAAGAGGAAAAAGCCCTACAAATCATGGGAAGTCACAAGGAAAGTCGAGGAAAGGTAGATCTAAATCCAGAGGAAGAATGGATTGCTGGCACTGTGGAAAGCTAGGACACTTGAAGAAGGATTGCTGATCTCGAAAGGGCAAACAAGGAGACGGACAACATGATGACAGTAAGGAAGCTAATGTTGTAAGTAATAAATTATAGGATGCTTTAATTATGTGTTTAGATAATGCTAATGATTCCTGGGTAATAGATTCAGGGGCTTCATTTCATGCCACACCCCATAGGAAATATTTGGTAGATAATGTTCAAGGTGATTTTGGACATGTATATCTGGGTGATGATGAACCCTGTCAGATTGTTGGAAAAGGAAAAATAAAAATCAAGTTACATAATGGAAATGAATGGTTGTTACAGGAGGTAAAACATGTTCCAAATTTGAGAAGGAATTTAATCTCTGCAGGACAACTGGGTAGTGAAGGTTGTATAGTTACCTTTTCAGACAAAATCTAGGTCACTAAAGGTGCATTAGTAGTAGCTAAAGGTGAAAAGGTAGGCACATTGTATTTGTGTACTAGTGATACTTATTCTACCTTAGCTGCTACAGAAACAGTTGCTACTGAGACAGTTATAATGCTTGTTGCAGGGACAGAAACAAAATTGTGGCACCATAGACTTGGGCACATGAGTGAGAAAGGGATGAAGATTCTTCACTCCAGAAAGTTGCTACCAGGTCTAAAGAAGATTGACTTGGAGCTCTACAAAAATTGTGTTTATGGAAAACAGAAAAGAGTCTAATTTCTCAAAGTTGGGAAAGAGAAGAAGAGTGAGAAATTAGATCTTGTGCATTCAGATGTATGGGGACCAGCTCAGGTATCTTCTCTTGGAGGTTCTTGCTATTTTGTTACTTTTATTGATGATGCAACTAGGAAAACATGGGTGTATTTCCTAAAACAAAAATCAAAAATATTTGAAACTTTTAAAAAGTTTAAAGCTTTGGTTGAAAATGAGACAGGAAAAAAGTTGAAGTGTCTCAAATCTGATAATGGAGGTGAGTATTGCAGCAGAGAATTTGAGAATTACTGTTCATATAATGGAATCCATAGGCAGAAAATAGTTCCTGGAACCCCACAAGAAAATGGTGTGTCTGAGAGGATGAATAGGACCATTATGGAGCGTGCAAGGAGCATGAGATTGCATGCTGGACTACCCTTACACTTTTGGGCAGATGTTGTACATACTGTTGTTTATTTAATAAACAGGGGACCTTCAAATCCTTTAGATGGTGGCATTCCAGAGGAGTCATGGATGGGCAAAAAGGTAAACTATTCATTTCTGAAAACCTTTGGTTGTGAAGCTTTTGTCCATGTTGATATTGAAAATAGAACCAAGCTTGAGGCTAAGTCTAAAAAATGTACCTTCATTAGATATGGAGTAGATGAATTTGGTTATCGGTTATGGGATTATGAAAATCATAAAATTATTAGGAGCAGAGATGTTATATTCAATGAGAAGGTCATGTATAAGGATCAGTTGCAGGAAAAGAAGCATGAACATGCCAAAAAGGAATATGTGGTGCTGGATGAGATTCCAGAAAATAAAATACCAGTGGTACCTGATGCTCAGCAACAAGTTATCCCACAAAATCCTGCAAGTGTTAGATGTTCTACAAGGATAACTAGACCTCCTGAAAGATTTTCTCCATCATTATATTCTATATTATTAACTGATTCTGGTGAACCTGAAGGTTATGAAGAAGCAATGTAGGTAGATACCAAAAAGTAGTGGGAGCTAGGCGTGAAAGAGGAAATGGATTCCTTGCTGTAGAATCAGACTTGGGACTTAGTTCAATTGCCTGCAGGTAAAAGAACATTGCCAAATAAATGGGTTTACAGGTTGCAGGAAGAAGATGGAGGCAAGAAAATATATAAGGCCAGACTCGTGGTAAAAGGTTTTGCACAGAAAAAAGGTATAGATTTTGATGAAATATTTTCTCCGGTTGTAAAGATGACTTCTATTAGAACAATTCTAAGTCTTGTGGCTATGGAAGACTTGCATCTTGAATAGTTAGATGTGAAAACAACTTTTTTGCATGGGTATCTGGAAGAGGAAATATACATGCAGCAACCACAGGGATATGAGGTCAAGGGTAAGGAGGATTTTGTGTGCCGAATAAAGAAGAGTTTGTATGGCCTGAAGCAAGCACCTCAGCAATGGTATTTGAAATTTGATAGTTTTATGGCTGAACAAGGTTACAAAAGATGTCATTCTGATTATTGTGTTTATTTCAAGAAATTGGGTAATGGAAGCTATATTATCCTGTTGCTTTATGTTGATGACATGCTTGTTGCCGGGTCTAAAATGCAGCATATTAATGAACTTAAGTAGAAATTAGCAAATTCATTTGCTATGAAGGATTTGGGTGCAGCAAAACAAATCCTTGGTATCAGGATCACACGGGATAGGACAAACAGAAAATTATTTTTGTCCCAAAGTGAGTATGTAGAGAAGGTGTTGAAAAGGTTTAACATGCAGAATGTAAAAGCAGTTTGTACACCTTTGCCTAGTCATTTTAAGTTGACTAAGGAGATGTGTCCAAAGACACAAGAGGAAGACAAAATGTCTAAGATACCATATGCGTCAGCAGTTGGCAGCTTGATGTATGCAATGGTATGCACAAGGCCAGATATTGCACATGCAGTGGGAGTTGTGAGTAGGTATATGAGCAATCTGGGAATGGAACATTAGAATGCTGTAAAATGGATTCTCTGATATTTGAGAGATACCACTTCATCCGGTCAGTTTTGGAGGATGGGCAGTTGAAGCTAGAGAAAATTCACACAAGTGAAAATCCTGTAGATATGTTCACAAAGGCAGTTACACGGGAGAAACTGATTTCCTCATCAGATTTTGTTGGCCTTCATGACTGATAATGGTGGACTTAAGAAACCAGCCAGGCCTGTAATCCAGTAGGAGTTGCAAGCACAGCAGTGTCATCCAGGATCAGTCTCCAAGTGGGAGATTGTTTGGTGTGGAGCCTGATCAGTCTCCAAGTGGGAGATTGTTGGTATGTGGTGACTGATCATGCAAGTATTGTACACAATTTATGTATCCTCTCTGGTTGTTAATTTTTGTTAACCGACAAAAGACAAATGACATTGCAAAACCCCAATTCTAGAAGCTTCCGAAAAGCTTGTTATAAGAGGCTGGGATGTATGGTACAGCGATGTATTCGCGAGATTGTAATCTATTTTGCACTGGATAATAAAATCATTGGATGGCTGAGTTTCTGTGGATGTAGCCCATATTGGGTGAACCACGTTAAATTTCTGTGTTGATCTCTTTTGTGTTATTCCTCATTGTTATATTTGGGTTATTTAATCTACATATAATTGTTAGTGTTTATTGCTTTGATTTGCCCTAACCCTAACTACATCCTTTAGACTTCCAAAACTTCCAACAACAACCACAACTCATCAATCAACATCAACATGACCTTAACACCATATTTTGTGATCAACATCAACATCATGAGGACACTGAAGAAATCTATGGCACATGAAGACACTGAGAACACTGAAGACATGGAGCACAAAGAAGCATGAAGACATGAACAAACTCCTATCATGAGGAAGACCCACAACCCAATCCAACTCCTAAAAGTATGACATGTTATGATGAAGAACCACAACCAAATCCAATGATCCAATGGCATGAACCAATGACATAAGAAACTATGTCTTGCTATTGTAACATGATAAACATGAATGTTATGAACTAACACCCAAACCCTGTGACATGAATCTTGATATGACATGAGTGAAACATGAGTGAACAAGATCAAGACCAATAAGGATCAATTTCATCCATCACTTAGATCTAACCCCATGAAGCATAGCATGATGATGATGCAAACATCAAATGTATACGATAGCAAATAAATAAAGTTCATACCACTGCTTGTCAAGTTCATACCACTGATTGATTGAGATCTTCACTATTCAAGTTCATGCCTTGTCTTGAAGCACTACAACTCTGTGCATCACATCACATACTCTATGAAGAAGAAAGTGTCTTTATATCACAAAACCCAACAACATATCCTGACAGCATAATGGTATCATCAAACAATAGACAACCAATAGACCTGCACAAATATGCATTCCTTACTCAATTACTAACATCCAAGCACTTTGACATCAGTGACAAACATATTCATCACAATATTCACTGTATATGTGTAAAAATGCAGCAGCAAATAAAAAAGACAAACCTATGTAAACTTACAAATTAATGTGCATACTTACAAATAAATGTAACATGACTTTACAAAATCAATGTGAATACTTATAAATTAATCCAACGAACCATCCAGGTTTGCTCTACTCTTTATTGTGTCAAGTATTGTTTCATGGTCAGACTCACGCACCTTCCACAAGGTCTTGTTCAAAGGTCTACCCCGAAATTGTATCAAATGAACATTGGATGCCATGACAAGGTTCAAGTAATGAAGAATCTTTCGATGCATGTCAAAGTCTTGAAAGAGCCAAACATTAACACTCTTATGTGGGTACCTTCTAAGCCATGTTCCAGTAACAACCACTAAGCCTGTAGGGTACTGGATGCTTTCTCCATCTGTAACTGGGGCCTCCAATTTCTTTTTGGCCTCAACACAATGACACAAGTAATAATATGTTCCCTCTTCGTTATCTTCATCTGCAATAACTGCATAAACATGCCCTACATTGATATGTGTAGCAAATTAGATGAAATTAGTCAACATTACAAAAACACTATAAAGTAAGATAACATTAGGAATTTTAAAAACTATACAAGTAGATATATTACCTGGTTGAACTAGATCTGATATGTGGTCAAAGTCAACTGATGATTCCATCTCTGTCAGTTCCAGTGCCATCGGGGGTCGATACGTGTCAAGTGGGTTAAGATAACTTAACCGCCATTCGTCAACCCACTCCTTTGACTCGCACTCATCCCGAGCTTGAATTGTACATGAAGAACAAAAGCATGCCATCTTCCGCATATGGATACTCCATGAACCTGCAATTGAGCTTTTGGAAGAGTGTAGCTCACTTGATCCTGTCAGTGTACAATAGTCCTCATATGGTGCAATGTCAGTATCATCTATCAACCAAAAAAATCTATGAACTAAAGACATACCTTCATTACCTGGACCCATCGAAGCATTACACCACTTGATGATTGATTTTGCATCTGTCAACTTTGCATTGTCTTTACACTTAAACTCTTCTCGTGCCATGGCTCTTTTGATACATGCTCCTGCACCATCATGCTCCCCCTTTCCATGCCCAGCCTCACAAAAGTTTCACATATGCTAAACACCTGTAATATTATGCCTCCTGCTCAGCCAATAGAAATTCTGTGAGTTCTTGAATTGTGATGCACAGTTATCCGACCATATGATATACTGACTGAACAATATGCCCCTTATAGCCAAATCATTGTAGAACACCTGAAAGCAACCTTGCACGAACTCTGTAGAATATGTGTGATCATCACTAATATAAAAATGATACTCCCTTATGATCTTTATGTCATCCTCTGTACTATCATTCACATGAATGAATGCGATGTGCACAAATATAGAAACCTATGTGGAGTTGTTATATTGTGATTACACCTCACTTTGTGGCTATAGACTGTAGTTCTCTGCAAAAGTTGACAACTAAAATAATGCTACCAACTAGAAATGTGTCCTTACATGACTTGAATTGCAAGTCCAAGCATCGATCTCTATGGGCATGTCTTGCATACTCATACACTATGCTGTCACAAAATATAGATATAAACTGATACACTAGAATCTTTTCAATAACCAATTCACGCCTATTTGCTTCTTTACCATCTTTTGTATTGTATGTCATTGTTTTATACTTGCCAAACTCTACTAGTTTGTTTCCAACCGCATGTGTTATTTCCATATGTTCACATATTGGCATACGTTGCAAGCCACCACAATGCTGACATGTGTCATCCAAGCATAATTTCCTGTAGAATATTTGACCTTCCTCTCTTTCACATAAAATTCTTGATATGAAGTCTATTGAAGATGTTGGTGGGGCATGTATGCCACAATCCTGCAAAACATTGTTAGTATGCAAATCTAAACATATAGATCGATAAACATCAAAATGGTTAGAAAATTCAATATGTAATCTATAACAACAAGTAGTGTGTGTGTGATTTATCTTGACATAGAAAGGTTTTAGCATTTCAAAATATCTTTGACAAATTTTAATTTGAGGATACATCTCTAGAAATTTACCAAAAAATTATTTTTGAGTCATATCCAAAAAATTCTTTGGATGTGGCTCACGGTTCTGACTACCAATTCTCCTTCATTCCACATCCCTTTGATTCAGAGATACCCTTTTGTAATTCTTCATAAAGTCTTCAATTAGTGATCTAAATGCTTCAACAATTGGTTTATCTTTTCATGGTAGTCTCCCCGAGAACGCCCATAATTCATAGGCATTGGTGTCCTCAATTCTTTGGCACCTTCCAACGGCTCTTGATAAAGTTTTTGTATTAATTCTCAATGCTTGACTTGTTTTTCTAATGAGACGAGATTTCCTCATTTGACTACTTACTATAGTCGATGTAATGACATGCCGTATTGCATTACTATCTTTTGTGCGTGAGGTGTTACCCACACTCTCATATGCACTCATTAGATTCTTGACAATAGATTTTTTACTTGAAGCCTCTGATGTTCTCAACCCAAGAATCTTGATGATGGACCTATACTTTATACTTCGCATCATTTCAACGAATAGTTGACATCTTGCGGTCTCATTTAACTTTTCAAAGAACAATCTCCAAATCTTATGAGCATATCTTCTACAAGTGCATTTTGGAATCTTACCTTCCATTGGCTACAAAATATTCTCATCAATATCAATCAAATACTTTGGCTTTCTATGCAAAATTCTAGGTGGTGTTAAGATAGGTAAATTCGTCTCAACATTAGGAATTTCATCAATATTTAAATGAGATGAGCTAGATGGCATACCTTCGATTGAAGATGGAATAGATGACATACCTTGAGATTGAGGTGGGAACGATAGCGTACCTCCTTCCTCACATGTGAGTGATGATGTACTCTCAACTTGAGATGTGGTAGATGGTGTCCCTACATTTTGACTTGTGGTAGAGGATGTGTCTTCAACTACGGTATTCAAATCTCTCATAGCACGAAGTTTTTGCATTTGTTCCCTTTGTGTCACCAATACCATATCTCTTTTTGATGGTTGTGGTTCCTCTTCAATTAGCATGTCTTCATTTATCATGTCCAATTTCCTCTTCTCATGAAGTTCCCTCATAGCCATTACTTTCTTTGCATTCTTAGCTTCTATCTCTTCCTGTGTTGGTTTAATTCTTGATCGTTTCCTCGGCATGACGGAGAATTTATCTGTAGCATGATAAAGAGACAAATATTAGTTCCTAAGGAATGAATCCATACAAATAACTGAAATATATGGCATTCAACCCTTCATACAAAATGTACATACAATCATCATGTAGAAGATTAAATGTCACTCAACCAAAATAGGTACAAAGCATACAAAGCATTATTGTACAATGTTATTGCAACCATACAAAGCATTATGGTACAAAGTTCACTTCAGTCCTATGAGGATAAGGACAAATGAGAGTCATGTTGGCAAGAGACACATTGTAGCTTCATGATTATTGTCGTTGATGGTAACAAAGTTCATCCCACACATCTGCAGGACATTGTGTGCCTATACTGGAAGTCAGATTGAAGAGTGTTGTGGTCCGGTAAGCAAGAACAGAGCATGTGGCAAGGTCCGACAGTCAGGTCCGGATCTCTCAGAGGAAGTATCTTAGTAAAGTACGGACTTGGGGAAGTCAAGAGGTGTACCTTGACTGATACATTCTAAAGATTGAGCCTCCGATGATGAAAGAGTGAAAAGATATGAGCACCTAAGTGTTGGATTCCTGTTTGGCAGAATTGACAGAGGAAGAACTGACCGACAGAGCATCAGACCTTAATCTGGATGAGTTATTGGTGGTGATCAAGTTTCTTAAAGTATCATTCATGATTGGCCGACATGATTGATGACTTCTATAAGCATCTCCTTGATACGCATCACTTGATAAGTAAGGATTCAGCCGACAGATCAGAGTTTGGGAAAATATTGACTATTCCGGATGCCGACTAGAAAAGTGTTGAAATCATTGGTGCGGATATATATATCAGATGGATTTGGATGTGAAGCAAGGTGGTGTGTGTTGTGGTGTGTGAAGAAAAGCAGAAGAGCAGTGTGCTCGGGTAGTGAGCCCTAATTGGAAAGTGCCATTTTGTATTTCTATTCTTCTAACAGAGAATACTTTCTTGGGTTAGTCACCCCGTGGTTTTTCCCTTAACAGGGTTTTCCACGTCAAAATCATTGTGTTATGTGTATTGACTTTGTTTCTGCTTTCATGATTATGGATGCTTATTTTCTTTGATGCTGCACTAGTTGTCAAAGAAGAACAGAAAGTTAAATTAATTAAGATAACTGATTCACCCCCCCTCTCAGTTATCAACAATTGGTATCAGAGCCAAGTTCCTCCAAACAGAGCCTAACAGCTTGAGGAAGATCTGGGAATTCAAATGGATGTGTATGGTATGAGGGAACAACTTCAGTCTGCTCCAGATGATCTTGAGCAATCTAACTCCGAAGTTAATGAATTGAAGGAAAGACTCAAATAGGCTGATGATTTCATAAATGAACTAGAAGGGAAACTGAGTATCTCTATGAAAAAGAGAAAGGATCTACTTCAACAATTAGAAATTCAAGGTGAAACCAATGATACAAATGAAGACCTAAAGGAGAAAACCAAGTTATGTGAAAAGTTATCAAAAGAGGTCATTATGGTAAGACATGAAATGGAATCAAGAGTTATAAAATTCACTCAAGAAATTGAAGAGAAAAGAAAAATTGAAGATGATCTAAGACAATCTCTCAAGGAGAAATCAAAAGACTGCCACAAAATAGATAGAATAATCAAGCATCTAGAATCTAATCTTGAAGAAGCTAGAGATAATGAAGAACAACTTGAGAATCAGATTGACACTCTTAAATGGGATCTTCAAACAACAAATAAATACAAAGAGAAATTCAAGATAAGCTCTGCTCAACTTGAAGTTCTTCTTCAAAGCCAAAAGAGGGTAGATGACAAGCAAGGCTTGGGGTATGAAAAAGGTGAAAGCTCTGAATCCGGTCAGAAGAACTCCAGATCAGAAAATCCAAGAAACAAGCCTAGAAGACCTCCGGTAAGGCAACCAAATGCTCAAAGATATCCTTCCTTCAATGGATACTGCCACAATTGCAATAACTTTGGTCATAAAGCAAATCAATGCAGAAGAAGAATGAATCAGACTAATTCATCCTTCTCTGGACAGTGCTTTAAGTGCAAAAGGTATGGTCACAAAACTCATGAATGCAGAAATATGCAAATGAACAATTCATTCAATGATAGATGTTTTGTATGCAATAGAATGGGACATATGGAAAATCAGTGTAGATCAAGAAGATATCAGTCAAATATGCAAAGAAATGTTGTTTGCTACAATTGCAATAGATCCGGTCACATTGCCAAATTCTGCAGAAGTAAGAATTAGGACAAAAAGGGTCCGGTGCATCATAATCAAAACCAAGACAAAGGAAAAGGAAAAGTGAATGTGGATGAAGTTCAAAGGAATATGAACAAGATATGGATGAAGAGAAGTACAGAAAATGATGGGGATGGATCCACACCAGAATTTAGTGCTAATATTCCTTTCGGAAACTAAATAGATGAGCTCTAGCTCAGGGGGAGTCACAAAAGAAAATATTTTCTCCCAGCGAGTCAATTGGTGCCTGAAATTGGCACATGGAAGGTTGCGGACTAAAAGGACTCTTAGAGAAACATCTAAATAACCCTTGGGGAAGATATGAAAAATTCGTAATGAATTTGAAGAGGTTAATCATCTGAGATTAATACGATTTAACAGTCATCCGGTAAGAACAAGATTTTCACAGTTAGATCCGGTATGACCGAAATTTGAGATAGTTTGATCTATGGATAGATCAAATTTTTGGGGAAAGGAAGATAGATTGTCATCAATCACTGAGAATAATTCTAAGTATATCTCATAATCTGGAAAAGATCTTTCTCAGAACAAGGAGAACAAGGCAACCGGAATAACTTAAGTTGCGCATTTATTGCAATGTGGAATTAGGGTTTGCTCAGAGATAAAAGGGTTCATTTGATCGTCATTTACACATTTGCACTCGAGAAGAAGAGAAAAAAAGCTCTGCAAACAAATTGTCTCAAGCCTCTCAAAGATCAACCACAGAAGACAATTCTTCCAGCAATCCGATCCAACTCATTCTGTGAAACCTAGAAGCGTAAAAAGGTATTTTTCACTCTTGATCAAACTTTTTCTGAATCTTTAAGATGGCTACTCTGAATGTTGTAAAGATTTCTAATAGGCCTCGCCCCAAATTTAAGAAACATCCCTACAAATCTCTAGAAGTGGATCCCTTAGGGGCATTTTCCAGCATTCTGCATGGGGTTTTGCATATTGAAGACGTTAGGGCATATATTCATGCGAACATTGAAGATTTTGGGGAATCCAAGCTGGTAGATATCTATCACAATCAGTTAATAGATGACTCATTTGAACTCAAACCACAGTATAAGGCTATCCGGGACAAACATTTTGCACAATGCATTTATTTCCCCTGTTTTGCAGAAGATGAATGGGTCCGGTATGTTCTAAGTAGAATACATGATAGCTTCATATGGTTGACAAGGCCATTCAAGATAACCAAGGATGCCATTAGGGCAGTTACCGGATTACACTCATCCGGTGGGATACCTGCTCTCAAATCTGTCAAGAGTGAGGCAACCGGATCAAAATTTGACAAGAGAGCTATGACAATTGAAGATATCACTGATCCGGATATCAAATTTGCATCCATGATAATTGGTTACAAGATATATCACTCCAGCAGTGAAAATTTAGTACCCAGAATTGTAATTTATACAGCTTATCAGATGCTAAAAGAAAATGCTGACTATGATCTTTGTGAACTTCTTCTAAGCCAACTGTTGGAGAACCTACAAAAGATCAAAAAGGACAAGAAGAACTCATTCAAGTACGGTGGGCTGATATTATGTTTATTCTTCTACTTCATGAATGAGCTTCCCGGATCCAGTGGTTGGGTATGGCAGAATAATAGACCTGTAGCCATTCAAATTAGAGATTACATACATGGGCTTGGTGATGCCAAGGCACAAAATATAGCACTCTGGGGCTATTTCAAAAATTTTCAGAGTATGATGCAAGCAAGAGAGAGAATTCCCCAACCTCTAGTTGAAAAGTATAATGATACAGTATGCTTTATGGTAGAAACTGATCAATGCCTAATGGAGCCTATGGAGCCAAGGATAGTCTGGATCATGCCAATGGGTTATGAAGTAGATGAGAAAATTGTAGAGCTACATGTTCAACACATGCTTAGTCAACCCAAGGATCCCAAGGCAGAAAGGTTTGGAACCTTTGAAGAGTTGAGTGTAAAGATTCATGTGGAACTTAGACAACCGGAGATAAAGAGAAAAGTGAGAAAAGAAGTAGAGAATGTTGCCAAAAGGTATGGCATATCAAAAGAGGCACTTGATGCCAATAGAGAGAAGATAGAAAGGGCAGAGAAAGAAAAAGAAAAAGCAAAGAAAGAAGGTGCTCCGGTGGAAGTCCCCTCCCGAACGAGATCCTCTAAGACCTCTGCACCTACCACTGCTAAGAGCTCAAAGGCATCAAAACTGGAAGCAAAATCATCTGGCAAAGGAGAGAAGAGAACTAAGACAAAGGCCACAAGATCTTATGCCAGTCAAAAGGATGATGAAGAGACTGAATCTGATGAAGAGGTAAAGAAAATGAAGAAGAAAAAGAAAACATCTGGTGAACCCTCTACCGGTCAAGACAAGGAAGAGAAGGCAGAAGAATTTGTTGAAAGGCCCACTCTATCCATTGATGATGTAGTCAAATCAATCACTGTGGATGGGAACCTAAAGCCAATAACTAAATTCTATGATGATTACAATGAAGCTGACCAGAAGATCTTGTAAGAAGCTACAGTCAGGTATCTAAATATCTATAATAAGGCATTTATTGAAATCATATCTCTAATTCCTAAGAGCCTAGAGAAGGAACTAGAAATAAGGAAAAACAGTGCTAAGGCAAAGGACCTTGAGATCTGGGAACAGATAGCTATTCATCTCTATCCTTCAATCACTCGGAAACAAATGAATATGATTTTCAAAGATTGCAAGGATGAGTTCCGGAGCAAAGCTAGAATGAATCAGCTTATGCTTGGAGAGACTGACAAAGTGGCCAAAGAGACTGAAGATATCCTCTAGAACGCCTATAAAAGATTTAATCTTCCTATTATAGAGGACTTAGATGATGAAACCTCTGCCATGGATGACAAAGAAGAATCCACTGCGACAGTAGCAGAAGAGGCAAAGGAGACTAGTGAAGAAAAAGCTAAGGACTTAGATTCCTCTGCTCTGGAAGAGGAAGTTCTTAGATTCCTCTGCTTCGGAAGAGGAAGTTCATGAAGAAAAAGACACTTCTCTTCTGGATCCTCCTGCATACTCCAGAATTGAAGAAAGAAAAAAAGAGAGAATCAGTCAAGGAGAACAAGTAAAGGGAAGCAAAGAAGGTCAAATAGAAAAGACCACAGATGACAGTGCTAAGGCTACAGAAGGGGAGAAAACCCTATCACTGGCAAGAGACACAACAGAAGCAGTCAAATATTTCTTGACCAAAGAGATGATGGAATTTGATGAACCAAAGTTGCTTCAAGGTCCATTCAATTTTGATTCCCTCTCTCTGGTGCAAACCATGAAGCTAGCATCCTTCACTCAAGCAAAGGCAAAAGAAAAACTTCTGAAGTCTCACATGGAAGACTATGAGCTCATAGAAGTTGCATCCGGTGTATTGGAGAAGATTATGCCATCCTTCCAAAAGGATTCTTCGGCCTCCACATCCAGTAATCTAAAGTCTCTTGTAAGTTCTGTTCATACGCATTTTGATTCCTTAGAGAAGTCAGCAGAAGAAAAGGTCCGGAAGGAGTTTTTAGGAAAGAGATTCTCTAAAGTACAAGGTCTAATAACCAATGATAGGAGAGTTATGGATATTGGAATAAAGAGCTTAGAAAATTCTCTTAAAGATGGCGGAGATATCTATAAATTTTGTTTATCCTGGCCTAAAGTGACCAAGGATATTGAGAAGAAAGTAAAAGAGCAAGAGGATAAATTGTTAAGTTTATCTCAAAGTTTTGATCCTCTCTCCTCCTCCATAATAAATCAAGAGTGTAAGACTATTGCAGTCATAGATGAAATAAAGAAGCTTGAGAAGGAGAAGAAAAATAGAATAAACAGGTTGAGTGAACTTAGAGGGATCATCATCCCCAATTTAGAGGCCATGCATGAGGCCCTAACTGATGCTTAGGCCACAGCCCGGACCAATGATCCGACATATCGTAAGAAGGCAGAAGCGTTTGCATTCCTATTGAGTGGTCATATCTCAATTTTGGACAGGATGAAGCAGAGTTGGGCTATAGAAGTTATACAGTTGAAGAATACTTTTGTAGACATATTTAAGTACATGTAAGTACAACTTGTATATACACTTATGTGGATATGTATAGATTGTTTTTCTTGAAAATTTTGGTGTGCAGACCCTACCCTTTGCCATTCATGTCAAAGGGGGAGTGAGGAATAGTGAAAAATGTGGAATCCAGCTAAGGGGGAGCTCCAGTAAAGTGTACATTAGAACAGAGCATCAACCAAGGGGGAGTGTAGTATAACACTTAATCATTTTTCACTAAGTGTTGCCATCAATGCCAAAGGGGGAGATTGTTGGCAAGAGACACATTGTAGCTTCATGATTGTTGTCATTGATGGCAACAAAGTTTATCCCACACATCTGCAGGACATGGTGTGCCTATACCAGAAGTCAGATTGAAGAGTGTTGTGGTTCGGTAAGCAAGAACAGAGCATGTGGCAAGGTCTGACAGTCAGGTCCGGATCTCTCAGAGGAAGTATCTTAGTAAAGTGCAGACTTGGGGAAGTCAAGAGGTGTACCTTAACTGATACATTCTAGAGATTGAGCCTCTGGTGATGAAAGAGTGAAAAGATATGAGCACCTACGTGTTGGGTTCCTGTTTGGCAGAATTGACAGAGGAAGAACTGACCGGCAGAGCATCAGACCTTAATCCGGATGAGTTATTGGTGGTGATCAAGTTTCTTAAAGTATCATTCATGATTGGCCGACATGATTGATGACTTCTATAAGCATCTCCTTGATACACATCACTTGATAAGTAAGGATTCAGCCGACAGATCAGAGTTTGGGAAAATATTGACTATTCCGGATGCCGACTAGAAAAGTGTTGAAATCATTGGTGCGGATATATATGCCAGATGGATTTGGATGTGAAGCAAGGTGGTGTGTGTTGTGGTGTGCGAAGAAAAGTAGAAGAGCAGTGTGGAAGCAGTAAGGTAGGTCCGGTATGTGAAATGACAGCAACACAAAAGAAGAGAAAGAATGAAGTGCAGTAGATCAGTATATTTTGCCTAACCGGAACTGAACTCCAGCATATGTGGATGCTTCTCATTAGTTCAAGTATCTTGTTACTCTCTTTATAACTTGTAGACAGTGAGTCTCTTGTAGGCAGTGAGCCTCTTGTGAGCAGTGTGCTCAGGCAGTGAGCCCTAATTGGCAAGTGCTATTTTGTATTTCTATTCTTCTAACAGAGAATACTTTCTTGGGTTAGTCACCCC
The DNA here is from genome assembly GCA_027924645.1 of Cunninghamia lanceolata. Lineage (NCBI taxonomy): Eukaryota > Viridiplantae > Streptophyta > Pinopsida > Cupressales > Cupressaceae > Cunninghamia > Cunninghamia lanceolata. Next base: position 20,902,596 of record BSBN01000213.1, read on the forward strand.
GTGGTTTTTCCCTTAACAGGGTTTTCCACATCAAAATCATTGTGTTATGTGTATTGACTTTGTTTCTGCTTTCATGATTATGGATGCTTATTTGCTTTGATGCTGCACTAGTTGTCAAAGAAGAACAGAAAGTTAAATTAATTAAGATAACTAATTCACCCCCCTCTCAGTTATCAACAAGTCACCTATTGAGGCTACAAGTGAAGAGTACATGGGACTTCAAGTTGACTACAAGGTTGAAGATGTGGGGGAGGCCTTGGTGCTAGTGGCATCAAACTACCTACACTTACTTATGGATAGAGATCATCTCCTCACACATGAAGATTCAGCTTGCAGCCATGGGACAGAATTTAGGACACATGATACACTTGATTTTCACTTGGAGATGTCTCGTGGGCCAGCACTTGTTGATAACCATCTAGTCATGAAAGGAGAGATGATTGAGATCGTGGGAGACATCACACTAGGGCATGAGGTAAGGACTAATTTTTTGATGTGTGACAACAATCCCTTATCTTCACACTATCATGTTATAACAACCAAGAGGATCAGCCTTAAGGCTTATGATTTTCATCAAGACACTCATGTTGAACTTTGCACTTTGTTGTGACTGAACTATCTTGAGACCCTATATCAATTCCATGGCAATGTGACTGATTTGTAGTATTTAACTTGGCACATTGTCATATATATGGGAATGGAAACATTTGGTATACAAGGTTTGTATGAACTGTCAACATGAAGAATAATGTAGCATAGCATGGATCATGATTGGATTAAGCCTATTGGGATTTACTTGTATGATCTTGGCACCTATTCATTTGTATTTTAACTTGTTATGACAAGATAATAGCATTTCATTATGCTTAAGGGATTGTATATTTATATGTTGTAAGGATTTATTCTTGTATAATTTGACATCACGATATGTTAAGGTCTGTTTAATTCATTATTGCACATACTTATTAAAGAGCCCACGTGTAGAAAATATACATGGCACCATGTGAGATTGTGGGTTGCTTTCTTGATCGTGATTGTGTCTGTTTTAATTAATGTTGACCTTTGAGATATCTTTTATTATGCATACCATGAACTGATTTAAAACATAGTCTATTATAAGGACATTTATGTGTGATGACTAAGCTCTTTGGGTAGTAAGAACTATGATGAACTATAAATGCAAAATGTGGAAGCATAGACAAGGCAGATGAACTATAAAATCAAAAAAATGAGACTGATATAAACACAAAATATGTAAACCATACAAGTGATATAAACATGTATGATAAAGCATGATAAAGTAATTCAAATAGAATTAAGGAAAATGTAAATAACATGCACGTAAAGAATTGACATACCTAAAAAACGGAGATTCAAATAGAGAGAGTACCCAATTATGTAGTGTTTTTTCTTCTTGCATCAAACTCCTCAACAATTTGAGTTTTTCACCACTTGCTTCCTTTTCAACGTTAAATTGAATAACACTCAAATAAAATTATTAACAACAATACTATTAACCAATCTATAATGTTAAATTCCTACAATTCAATCACAATTAACATTACAACACTACAAAAATTGAAACTTGAATTGATATATATATCAAATTCGATGTGAAAACTATGTTATTTCCTCCTTAAGCTGGCAAAGCAAAAAAAGGTGGTGGAAGTTCCATGTGCAAAGGTGGTAGAATGTGAAAAATGTGCATGTGAACTTCCCAATAGCATGAAAACATTTTTTTTGTCAGAACACGCACATAAGCAGAAGAAAACATAGTATGTGGGCCTAGATCACTGGGCTCCAGGCCTTTTTATCATTTCTATAGCAATCCCAAATGTGCTCGCATTATAACGCGAGCGTGTTTTGGCCTGCTATAGAAAAATCCATATTATTCATTTCTCCATGTATTTCTTCTATCTCTCACCTCTCTACCTCTCACCTATCTCTCCCCCTCACCTCTCTACCTCTCCCTCAACCTTAAACCTTAATCCCTCAACCCTAAACCTTAATCCCTAAACCCTGATCCCTAAACCCTAAACCCTAATCCCTCAAGGTCCTAAACCCTAATCCCTTATCCCTAAACTCTAAACCCTATCCCTAAACCCTCAACCCTCAACCCTCAGCCCTAAACCTTAATCCCTCAACCCTAAACCCTAAACCCTAAACCCTAATCCCTCAACCCTAAATGCTATCCCTATTCCTAAACCCTCAACCCTCGACACTATACCTTAAACCCTAATCCCTTATCCCTAAGCCATCAACCCTCAACCCTAAACCCTATCCCTAATCCCTCTACCCTCAACACTCTACCTTAACCCTAATCCCTCAACCCTCAACCCTAATCCCTCAACCCTAAACTCTATCCCTAAAGCCTCAACCCTAAGCCCTAATCCCTCAAGGTCCTAAACCCTAATCCCCTATCCCTAAACTCTAAACCCTATCCCTAAACCCTCAACCCTAATCCCTCAACCCTAAACTCTATCACTAAAGCCTCAACCCTAAACCCTAATCCCTCAAGGTCCTAAACCCTAATCCCTTATCCCTAAACTCTAAACCATATCCCTAAACCCTCAACCCTAATCCATAAAGCCTCAAACCTAAACCCTAATCCCTCAACCTTAAATGCTATCCCTAAAGCCTCAACCCTAAACCCTATTCCCTCAAGGTCCTAAACACTAATCCCTTATCCCTAAACTCTAAACCTTATCCCTAAACCCTCAACCTTAAACCTTAATCCATCAACCCTAAACCCTATCCCTAATCCCTCTACCCTCAACACTCTACCTTAACCCTAATCTCTTGACCCTCAACCCTAATCCCTCAACCCTAAATGCTATCCCTAAAGCCTCAACCCTAAACCCTAAACCCTCAAGGTCCTAAACCCTAATCCCTTATCCCTAAACTCTAAACTCTATCCCTAAACCCTCAACCATCAACCCTCAACCCTAAATGATATCCCTAAAGCATCAACCCTCAACCCTAATCCCTCAAGGTCCTAAACCCTAATCCCTTATCCCTAAACTCTAAACCCTATCCCTAAACCCTAAACCTTCAACCCTCAACCCTCAACCCTAAATCTTAATCCCTCAACCCTAAACCCTAACCACTAATCCCTCAACCCTAAACCCTAAATGCTATCCCTATTCCTAAACCCTCAACCCTCGACACTGTACCTTAAACCTTAATCCCTTATCCCTAAGCCCTCAACCCTAAACCCTAATCCCTCAACCCTAAACCTTCAACATACATACATACAAACATGCATACATATATACATATATACAAGTATGCATACATACATACAACCATACATACATACAAGCATACATATATACATACATGCATACATATATGTATACATACATACATATAGGCATACATATATACATACATACAAGTATACATACATACATGCTTAATAACCTTGAACATTAAACATTCCAAGGGAAACATAATGCGAGCACATTATAACGCGCTCACGTTATGTCAAACATGACAAACATCTAGCAAACTTTTGTGAAAAGGGAAAAAATGCAAAACAAAACATAACGCGAGTGCGTTATATTTTGCTTTGGGAATCCCAAGCCTTAGGCTTGGGATTTGCTTTGGATTTCCAACCCAAAGGCTTGGAGTGCCTTCCCAACGTCCAAAGACGTGTTTTTGCATATTCTATAGGATTTCACATAATTTTATTTGTGCTAACCCTCATATTTGCACGTGTTTCAAGGTCGAACAAATTGAACACCTAGGTAATGTTAGACTTTCTCTTAGCTATTTAACGATGTAATTTTTTTTCACATTTTGACAATGTTAAGCCTTTCATCTTTAATTTCTTTTGTTTGTGTGTCCGTTTTTGGGCAAAAACTAGTGTTTGGTCTTTTTTCATTGTAAATTAACCATTCATTGAAATTTCAAAAAAATTACATTTTTAGAAACTAGACTCCATTCTACACATATTAAAAAAAATTGATTTTCAATTAGTTTTCAAAATTTATAGGGGTAGCACAACCAAAATTCTATTTTTCATGTTGTGTCCACTTTGAAAATTAGTAAAAGTCAAATATTCATTAAAAAATTATTAGAAAAATTAGGCATAAACTACATGTTAGCTAATTTCTCACCAAAGTGATTTTAAAAATACCAAAAAAAAGTTAACCTTTTGAGGGAGCCACAAAACATGCTATGTTAAATTTTTTTGATAGAAACAACACCAATTTATGTGGCTCCCTCTTTTGAACCCCTTAATCTATAACATTTTCAAAAAAAATAGTAGTTTAGAAAGTAGACTCGGAGCACTATGAACATTGTTTTTGTTGCATCTTAAAATTTTGAGTCTAACTATGCTTAATTTCTCATCCAAGGCCAGCATTTCCTGATTTCAGAAAAAAAAAAAAAAAAAAAGTGGCCACTTAAGACCCCTTTTTGGCCCCCCATCTTCTTGCACTGACCCAAAAACAGTCAACATCTCTTCTGAATGATACTGCAGGAACCTCCTACCAATGCCATAAATCTTTTAAATTCTATTACAAACATTCAGACTTTGGCTCAAAGAACAGACACATATGTCACAAAGATTTCTGATGACTTAACCACTTTAGAAGCTAGAAGAGATACTCAGACCCAAGAAAACAAGGCATTATTAGAACATGTGGCTAGAAATCTAGAAAAAAATAGAAAATATACAAAAATTAGAGTTTCCCAGAAGGGAAAAGATAGTTCTAAGGAAGAAATTGAAGAAGCCAAGTCCCACTACTTATAACCTCTGCAAAAACTGGAAGTTAAGGTTCAAAGGAGAAAAGGTATTTTAATTGTTGATGAACCTGATGAAGAACAACAAGTAGCTCCCTCTAGAACCAAAACAGCCCCAAGGCCTACAAAATTAATTTTCCCTAAGCACAAATAACATGCTATGCAGCATGCAGAAAAAATGAGAGATTGGTTACAAGAACTTAAAATTGAAGATAATCAACCAATCTATATGGATGAACCTGTTGCCGTGCATATAGATGCTTCCTTTTTTGAGGAAGAAGTCACCTTAGAACTAGAATCATCCCAAGCATCAAAAAATGAAGAACCTAAAATGGTTAATGAAGAATTTGTGTTAGAACAATTAAATGATGCTGAAGAATAGGAAAATTTCATGGCCAGCCATGAATCAGTATGCAGCAATATAGATATTGAAATGAGGGATGCTATTACAGAAAATTCCAAACCTGAACAAATAAGGGCTTATGCCACTTCAGGGTATATTTTAAATATTGACAAGATTGTTGACCCATATGATGCTATTTGTACCTGGTGTGATACATTGGAAAATTTCTATGACACCAGAGGTTCTATCTGGTCTGATTCTAATAAATTTTTATATGTTTTAAGAGTTATGTCTGGTAAACTTAGAGATTGGTGGAATGGGCTGCAAGACAATGGTATTATTACTCAAGATCTAGTATCTAGAGAAGAATATGTCAAAGAAATGGACATGGGTAGGAATGATATATATGTTGAAGGGTTTGCAATGTTAAAACTTCTACTCATTGGTTTATTTTGTGGTGATAGGAGAAATGATGTTCTATGGATGAACCTACTGTCATGCATATGGATGCTTCCTTTTCTGAGGAAGAAGTCACCTTAGAACTAGAATCATCCCAAGCATCAAAAAATGAAGAACCTAAAATGTTTAATGAAGAATTTGTATTATAACAATTAAATGATGCTGAAGAATGGGAAAATTTCATGGCCAGCCATGAATCAGTATGCAGCAATATAGATATTGAAATGAGGGATGCTATTACAGAAAATTCTAGACTAGAACAAATGAGGCATACATACATACATCAATACATACATACATACATACATATAGGCATGCATACATACATACAAGTATACATACATACATGCTTAATAACCTTGAACATTAAACATTCCAAGGGAGACATAACGCGAGCGCATTATAATGCCCTCGCGTTATGTCAAACATGACAAACATCAGGCAAACTTTTGCGAAAAGGGAAAAAATGCAAAAAAAAACATAACGCGAGCACATTATAACATGCTCATGTTATATTTTGCTTTGGGAATCCCAAGCCTTAGGCTTGGGATTTGCTTTGGATTTCCAACCCAAAGGCTTGGAGTGCCTTCCCAACATCCAAAGACATGTTTTTGCATATTCTATGGGATTTCACATAATTTTGTTCATGCTAACCCTCAGATTTGCACGTGTTTCAAGGTTGAACAAATCGAACACCTTGGTAATGTTAGGCTTTCTCTTAGCTATTTAACGATGTAATTTTTTTCACATTTTGACAATGTTAAGCCTTTCATCTTTAATTTATTTTGTTTGTGTCTGTTTTTGGGCAAAAACTAGTGTTTGGTCTTTTTTTCATTGTAAATTAACCGTTCTTTGAAATTTCAAAAAAATTACATTTTTAGAAACTAGACTCCATTCTACACATATTAAAAAAAAATGATTTTTAATTAGTTTTCAAAATTTATAGGGGTAGCACGGCTTCTTTTTTTTTTTTTCAGGATGTGTCCACTTTGAAAATTAGTAAAAAATCAAATGTTCATTAAAAAATTATCAGAAAAATCAAGCATAAACTACATGTTGTTAGCTAATTTCTCACTGAAGCGATTTTAAAAATACCAAAAAAAAGTTAACCTTTTGAGGGAGCCACAAAACATGCTATGTTATGTTTTTTGACAGAAACAACACTAATTTCTGTGGCTTCCTCTTTTGAACCCCTTAATCTATACCATTTTTTTTTTAAAATAGTAGTTTAGAAAGTAGACTCGGAGCACTACGAACATTGTTTTTGTTGTATCTTAAAATTGAGTGTAACTATGCTCAATTTCTCATCCAAGTCTAACATTTCCTGATTTTAGAAGGAAAAAAATGGCCACTTAAGACCCCTTTTTGGCCCCTCATCTTCTTGCGCTTACCCAAAAGCAGTCAACATCTCTTCTGAATGATACTTTAGGAACCTCCTACCAAGCTAGAAATCTTTTGAATTCTGTTACAAACATTGAGACTCTGGCTCAAAAAATAGACACATATGTCACAAAGATTTCTGATGACTTAACCACTTTAGATGCTAGAAGAGATACTCAAACCCAAGAAAACAAGGCATTATTAGAACATGTAACCAGAAATCTAGAAAAAAATAGAAAATATACAAAGAAAATTAGAGTTTCCCAAAAGGGAAAAGATAGTTCTGAGGAAGAAATTGAAGAAGCCAAGTCCCACTACTCAGAACCTCTGCAAAAACTGGAAGTTAAGGTTCAAAGGAGAAAAGGTATTTTAATTGTTGATGAACCTGATGAAGAACAACAAGTAGCTCCCTCTAGAACCAAAACAGCCCCAAGGCCTACAAAATTAATTTTCCCTAAGCACAAATAACATGCTATGCAGCATGCAGAAGAAATGAGAGATTGGTTACAAGAACTTAAAATTGAAGATAATCAACCAATCTATATGGATGAACCTACTTCCGCGTATATAGATGCTTCCTTTTCTGAGGAAGAAGTCACCTTAGAACTAGAATCATCCCAAGCATCAGAAAATGAAGAACCTGAAATGGTTAATGAAGAATTTGTATTAGAACAATTAAATGATGCTAAAGAATGGGAAAATTTCATGGCCAACCATGAATCAGTATGCAGCAATATAGATATTAAAATGAGGGATGCTATTACAGAAAATTCCAAACCAAAACAAATGAGGGCTTATGCCACTTCAGGGTATATTTTAAATATTGACAAGATTGTTGACCCATATGATGCTAATTGAACCTAGTGTGATACATTGGAAAATTTCTATGACACCAGAGGTTCTATCTAGTCTAATTCTAATAAAGTTTTATATGTTTTAAGACTTATGTTAAAACTTGGAGATTTGTGGAATGGGTTGCAAGACAATGGTATTATTACTCAAGATCTAGTATCTAGAGAAGAATCTGTCAAAGAAATGGACATGGGTAGGAATGATATATTTGCTGAAGGGTTTACAATGTTAAAACTTCTGCTCATTGGTTTATTTTGTGGTGATAGGAGAAATGATGTTCTTGAAGCTGAAATTTTTTTGTATTCTTTACAGCTCAAGAATTTAGGCAAGCTGCAAAACTACAATCTCATTTTTGAAAAATACATGATTGTAGCACATAAGCTCCATGATCCTACTACTAAGAAATACTATCTTAATTCACTTTCTTATGGATTAGGAGAATGGGCATAAGATTATCTATTTGATAGGAAAAAGACTAAGGTTGAAAAATGTACATTTTCTGAGTTGAAAACCTTGGTTACTTATAGCTGGATAAACAATGTCTACTTAAGGCACTGAATGATAACAGAGAATAGTTTAATTCTTCATGTAATTTGAGAGAATACTGTAATTTGCCTCCTATCAACGAGCTTAAGGATTTCAAGTAGGTAAGAAAATTCCATAAAAGGTCTTGTGGAAAATTTTGTAAATGCAGAAAGTGCAATAAACGTGCTTATGATGATGATAACATGGAAATATCTTTTCGTCCTAAGCACATAAAATACAAGAAGAAATACAAATTTACTCCTGTACATAAGAATTCTTTTAGAAATAGGAATCATCCTAAATACTTGTTCAAGAAATACAAGCATCTAGGGAAAGGACCAGTAAGGTGTTTCATATGTAAAGATCCTCATTATGCCACTAATTGCCCAAAGAAATTAAATCTTGGCACAAAAGTGTATGCTTTATTTCAAGAACAAGATGTATATAATAATTGGGAGATTGTAGATACTTTTGATGCTCTTGCTCAGTTTTTTGATAATCAATTTTTTGAGTTAGTTGAAGTTCTTCCTGAACATTTTTCAATGGGAAAGATAAGTCCAAAAGATTTTGTGAATCAACTTCTAATAAAGAAAGTAATTCAGATTCTTCCAGTTCATCAAGTTCACCCTCTGCAATAAAAAAGGTTGTTCAGCAAGCCTTTAAGGATCTCAACTTCAAAATTGACATGGCCAAAGCTAAGGATCCTTATAGAATGGTAGGGACAAAAGAAGAAAGAAGGACTGTTGTCAAACAACAACTTAAGGACATCAAGGCTTGGGAAAAAGAACGCGATTCTCTTCAAAATCAGTTCAGAAGCTCTAAACCCTCTACTTCCCATGGATATAAATATCCTAAATGGAAGAAACAACTAGCTTCACCTTGTCCTTCCTCTACACCTCCTTTTAAAAAGTTGTCCTCCAAAAAACTTATCTCTAATCAACTTGATGTTGTCTGCTCTAAACTAGATTATCTCACTGAGGAGATTCAAAATCTCACTTGACAAGTTTACTTACAGAAAAAAGAAATTACTACACTCACTTCTGTCATGGGGGAGATTAGGGAAATCTTGTTCAAAGCTGATAACAACAATGATGAATCTACAAGCAGCAGCTCTGACCCTGACCTTAGAGAACCAGCAAATGTGCTATATCTTGTTGAAATATGTACATATATTCAAATTGATTTCTGTTTTCCTGGCTATAAGCAGATTCCAATGGATGCCTTTGTAGATTATGGCTCGTTTAGGAGTTTTTCCAAGACTAATGCAATTCCTCCAAAATTTTGGAAACCCAAGCCAGAACTCCCAAAAGGCTATGCAATCAATGGGGAACATATTCAGATGGGAAGATATGCGCAAGATGTTACTATTGAAATTTAGGGAAAGAAATTTGTTACTGATTTCATTGAATATAATGCTTTGCAAGGTGATGTGTTATTAAGATTTTTATTCTTGACTAAATATCAACCTTTTATCCTGAGAACTCATGAAATCTCTCTCAGACATGAAGATGGCCCAATAAAAATTCCTACTTTAAAGGTAGTCAATTACAAATTTGACAGAAAGACGACTAAACCAGCTAGAAAAGAGAATGCCAATCTTCAGGTCCAAAAGTCACCATTGCTGCTAGAATCAGTCAAAGCTAAATTTGAGCACGATTGTTGTAGTTTGAATCCTTTGCAGTTCTGGTCAAAGGAACATGAAGAATGCAAGATCAAGATCAAGCCAGAATGCCAGTCTATAATAACATTTGAACCAGCATATCTGATGAGCCCTGCAAAATTTAAAGAGATGGATGAACATTTGGAAGAACTGCTTCAAGGACATTTCATCTGAGAAAGCAAAAGCCCTTCAATTGTCTAGCTTTCTTGGTAAATAAGTGAGTAGAAAGAGAAAGAGGTAAGAAGAGGTTTTGTATCAACTATAAACCTCTGAATGACATTATTTTTCCATTTAATTATCCAATTCCATTCAGTACTAACTTGATTATGAGAGCAGCCTCTAAGAAAATATTTTCAAAGTTTGATTGCAAGTCAGGATTCTGACAAGTTAAGGTAAAAGAAGAAGGCAGGTATAAAACTGTCTTTTCTGTCCCTCAAGGACTTTATGAATGGAATGTGATGCCATTTGGGTTAAAAATTGCTCCTACTTATTTTCAAAGGAGAATGGATAAGGCTCTTAGAACTCTTAAAGATTTTTGTGTTGTATATATAGATGATATTATTGTATTTTCCAAAGATTCTTCAGAACATTTAAATCATTTGCAAGTCTTATATAACGCAATAAGAGAACTTGGCATATGTTTATCAACCGAGAAAATGGTGATTGGCCAAGAGGAAATTGATTTCCTTGGATTAATTCTATTAGAAGGAAAAGTGAAATTGTAGCCCCATATTCTGAAACACGTTAATGAATTTCCCCATATTTTGATTGGGAAAAAATAGATTCAAAGATTTTTGGGTTGTCTCAACTATGTTTCCTCATTTTATAATGGCTTGGAAAAAGACAAGGCAAAAATTCAAGGGCAGCTGAGAGATGGAGCAAAAGAATGGACTTAAGATTTGACTGAAATAGTCAAAAGAATCAAAGAAAAATGCCAACACCTTCCCACTCTACATATGCCAAAGGATGTTTATCCATTGATTTTATATATTGATGCTTCTGACAATGTGTGGAGTGTTGTTTTGTTACAGGAAATTCCCCTACAAGGAGCACAAATCTATGGCTACAGATCAGGGACTTTCACAGATACTACTCACGCTACTGGCAAAAGACTCAAAACATATATCTCACAGCAAGACAGAATGAAGAACAATGAAACCAATGGCTCTGATACCAATTCAAGCACGGAAGGATTTCATTGCATAATTTTAGAATTACAAATTCAGAATTACAAAAGGATGCATTAACCGATAAGGATCAACACATGCAATACATATACATACTCTCTACACAATTTCTAATTACTCATTTCACACTAAGCACAGAGTAAGAGCATACTCTTGTGATCCTAGACTCAAGACTCTCTGAAAACTCAATCAAACTCCAAATGTCTAAGAATGAGGCTGAGGCTCCTTTTATAGCCAGCGGGCCTCAAAAATATTAAACTAACCTAGAAATCTGACCAAACAAAGCTGACACCTAGTAGGCACTATTGAAGTGGACAGTTGTTACGCAGTCTTGTCCGTAAGCATTAACAACAGTGGTGAATAAAGATAATTGCTTTAAAGACACCATAAGCGAGGACAACCCACTTTACACCCAAAAGTGGATATGGGGATCTTGCTTTTCTGACAGGGTGGCATCCTGCTGTCGGATCATAACGTGGCCGACATCACAGCACAGACAAACCCATGTGCTAGTCATAATCAAATGGTGTATTTGTAGGTAAAAGATCTGTTGGTAAAGGAATAAAAATATCATGCCAATCTTTATCGTGGGGACGAAAGGCATAATTGATTTTTAATATCTCATCAGGATAGGCATAATCTAATTTTGTCCTCCTTGCAAGATATGCTGGAATTAGAGTTGGTTTGAAATCCTAGATGACTGCTTTTGAAAACCACTCAAAACCAAGTGGATAAAATTCCACTCTCGGAAGTCCATAGGGCCATGGTGTAGTCAAGTGATTAATCATTGCTTTAGGCATTGCCCAATATAGGTTGCCTTGAATGTGATTGAAAAATTCTTTCATGTCCCTGGTGAGCATGAGGTTGAAGGTATTGGCACGGTCTTCAACCTCTGTTTGCCTGAAAGTGATACTGTTGATAAATCCAAATTTAATATTTTTTAACACATTCATCTTAAGCTCTTTGGGCCAATGTGGAGGAAAAAGAGAATTGATGCAAAGATCAAAACCAAAGTGGCTAAGAAACTCTGATTCTTGATGGGGTTCCATGAATCCTTCTTTGTAATGGCGGCTTATCAGAAACCTTTGATCTTCTAGCCATTTATTTAATACATAGACTGAAACAATAGGATCCAAGATTTCTAGAGGTAGTTGTCTGACTAACAAGATGGAATTATTTTCTAGATCAAGAACTTCTTCATAATGTGGACAATCATCTATTAGTTCTAGATCATCATGGATGCATTTTTAGCCAATTTTGACATTTCTCTAGTTAGACTATCAGCTAGTGGATTATTGTCTCCCCGTATCCATTCAATATCAAAATCATAGCTCATAAAGTCTAAATACCATCTAGCAATTCTTCCATGAGCTAGATCTTTATCTGGTTTCTTTTTTAAGAGAGTCCTCATCAGCTGACTGTCTGTTCTTACAATGAAATGTGCAGGTTTCAAGAAGATTTTAAACTTTTGAATACCCTTTTTAACAGCTAGAATTTCTTTCTTATAAATTGTATACCTGCACTCTGTATCAATGAAAGTCCCTGATCTGTAGCCACGGATTTGTGCTCCTTGTAGTGGAATTTCCTGTAACAAAACAACACTCCACATAGTAAATAATTTTTTTATTAAATTTTTACTAGCACTAATTTATGTTTTTTAAAACCCCTCATGTACGACCAACATAATTTGAGCTAAACTAATCATAACATGAATTTTTTTTTTATTGTGTAGAGAATGATCTCTAGATTGGTCAGACATAATTTTTTTAAAAATAAAATAAAATCAAAAGCTATTAAAAAATTGTAATATATGTCATTTCAAGTTTATGAGTCCCTTTGTTTAAAAGTTAATTAATAAATAGAAAAATATGTCCAAAAAAGTAAAAAATACATATTTGAAAACTAGCCATTGTCATTTGTAATGGGTTTTAATTTGGTCCAAAAATTTTTAAAATAGTTGTCAACCATATTGCTAAAGTTAGTTTTTACTCTTACTGTTAACATGACATTGTACTTGTAGACACCTAAATTTAACCACGTCTTAACGCCACCTAATTCCACCCACATTCCCATGTCTTACCATCACCTAATCATTTTTCTAGCCTTAATTAAATAATTTATGATTATTTTATTAATTATTTAATCATCAATTATTCATCTTTATTCAAACACTAATTAAATAAAATAAATATTTATTTTATTATTTTATTATTCATTCATATATCACTTTCAATTTATAACTCATGTGCATCTAATTAATTAAAATAAATTAGATAATTCCGTTAATTATCCTTTCTCATCATATCTTATCCCTTTCGATTTATTTCTACTTCTAACTAGTGTGTAATTAGTTAAAATAAATAAATAAATATCTTATCAAATCTTCTTCATGATTTATCCTCATCCTTGTCCTATATTTTTTCAAAAATATTATCTTTATCCATCTTCAAATCTTATCCTTATCAATCCATCAAAAAAACTATAAATTAAACCTTTCACTGGCTATAATCATGGAACATTTGAATGCAAACTTATGTTGCTGAGCTAAACACCTCACATTACTTCTTTCAATCATGGATCATAGAGCACAACCACCATTGTTGGTGAAACAAGGTTACATTGGTGAGATCTTTTATTGTTTTCACTATTTTACAAGCAACTTTAGCTCAATCGGAAGTATGGTTTAATTTAGATTAAAGGGTTTAATACTATTTTAATCTCTTTGCATTTTTTTCTAAATTAAACATATGCATTTTGGTGACTCTACTAATCTTCATGCTTGTGAGTTTTTGGTGTCTTAATCTTGCAAGTTCCTTCTCTTTTTTAGGTAGTTTTAAAAATCAAGTTTTTATAGGAGCCTCCTAGTACAAAACAGACCTCACGGTTGCATCCAGAAGTGTTGAGAGACGAAGAAAAACATATAATTCGATATATTTTGGGTAAACCTTTGGATTTTCTCCCAATACAAATTTGTACCATACAAACTGTACTACATCATCCTTTCCGTACTATACCTGTGCCTGAGAAAAAATTCATTAAAAAAATGGTTTTAAATCACAAAATTAAAGGTCTTATGAAAAAAATATATATTTACACCTATTTAGTATTGAAGTTTTTCTACACGTATTTAGTCTTTTTTTAAAAGAAAAATTCATTTAAAAAAAATTGGTTTTAAATCACAAAATTGAAGGTTTTATGAAAAAAAATCATTTAAGAAAAATTGGTTTTAAATCACAAAATTGAAGGTTTTATGCAAAAACATTAATATTTGCACCTATTTAATATTGAAGTTTTGCACCTATTTAGTTATCAATATTTGCACCTGTTTAATCAAAATTTGCACCTTTTAGTTTTCTATTTTTTGCCCCTATTTAGTCTCTAATTTTTGCACTTGTTTAGTTTGCACTAAAATAAGCAGTTTTCTTTTTAAAAATGCTATAACTTTTGCATATTTTATTATATTTTCAAGTTTTTATATGCATTGGAAAGATAATTGGATGTACTTCACTGTGGGATAGGTAATATTTTCATATTTTGCACCAAAAATTAAGGGTTTGGGGTGCTACCACAATAGTGTGTCCCATTTATGGGACATCCTGATTTTTATCTGAAATCACATATTTTTTAGAAAAATTAAGGGTTTAAGGCTTAAGGGGTTCCATCTAAAGGGGTTTAATTGAAGGGGGTTAGATAAAACCCCCTTAGATCAAACCCCATTGGAAATAACCCCCTAGTCTTAAATGAAACCCTCGATGGAGTCTCCTCTGCACCTATCAAAATGTTGACAAAAAACTAATTTTGCTTCACCTTTTAGGGGATCAAATGAAGTCATTTAGAAATTCCATTTTGTAAGTATGTAGCCCTTAGTATAAGCTTTCCAAAAAGTATGATATTGAATATATTTTATTTGATTATTATATTTATTTTCTATTTTCTAGTGAACATAGGTTTTTCACCAAACATCAAGGTCTCTATTCTACACATGGAAAAATAAGAAATAGAGAAAAATTATGAAAAATATCTTCACACTAGGTATTGATGTCCTTGTTTCAACAAAAATAGAAGAAGTTAATTTGGATACATACATAAAAAGTTATGTTGTATGGTATAAACATATGTTTGAATTATAATTAATCTCACTTCAAAAATTAATTTTAAAAAAAATGTGCAACAAAAAATTATAAAAAAGTATATGTGCACTAGATATTGGTGTTACAAATCTATGTTTAAAAAATTATCATTTTGTCCTTTCTATAAAAAATGTTATGTTGTATGGTATAAATGTCACTTTTTAAAAATGTTGTTAACTATAAAAAATAAAACAAAAACTAAGCCAAGATTTAGTTAGTAAGATATACCTTGGGTGGAATATCTAAATACAGTGACGATAAGGGAAAGGAATTGACTTGTCTCTACTAGTAGACATTTAATTCTCACTTCCCAAGGCACCCATAGTTCTACTTATTTGCAAAAATTACGAGAGTGTATAATTTATTTATATGTCATATTTAAAATTAAATTCAAATTGATTATACATATTTGTGCCTCTTATGCCTTTTTAAAGTAGTAAGTAGACCACTTTTGAATGGAATTAATGGAGTATGTGACCATGTATTGTTCTCATGCCCTTGTCGATACCTACCATCATGTGCCTACCCCCTACATTATTTCTATGGATGGATAAGTATTCCTTAGCTCTATGTCCTGTAACAAAGTAGAAACCGTATTCATTTATTTGTCCATATATGTCATAAAATATTAAGTTACAAGAGAAAAGAAAGTTAATAGAAATACATAGAATGTTTAAGGCCTCATTATATATATCATGGAGCCAAGAATAATCATCTTCTACATTATCCATCTACTATCCTTTATAAATAGTATTCTTAAAATCTAGAGATGAAATATCAAACATGTGGCTTTAAGACATGCATAGTTTAAACCAATTAAGATTAAACTAAGTTTCATAATAGGGGACCCTATTCATGGATTGGATCACATCATGAAACCTAGTCCACCTAATTCAAATTTCAAATCTCTCACTATTGAGCTAACTTTTCTAAAAATTGATCATTACTCTGTTGTCCCTCATGCCAAATATCTTGAGTTGAGAAACTAGGGACATGTATTAATAGATAGTCTTAGGTTAACAGGAAAGCATCTTGGAATCAACTAGAAAATACATATGAAAGATCATTTAAACATATATGACTGCATAACACATTAAAGCATCATTTTTTAATCACTAGGCATTATCACATTGCTTATTTGACATGTCTACAAAATTTGTACAACTCCTAAAGGAGTTTGACTGCTAGTGAGGAAGTCAAAGGTCTTCTCGCCATCCTGCAACAAGTCCCACTATGATTTTCAACACAACGACTTCCACTGACGCTAGTACAAAAGACAAGCACATTGCAAGAGGTCGAATTGATTATAGACTCTAGGTCATATTAGAAGGGAAGAATCATGTAGTTTGATCCAATCTAAATCAAAGTTGCATGATGCAACCTACAGAATTTCGTCACAAATGCCATGTACCAAATATATCATCAAAATTTCCAAATCAAAATTATTAATTACAATAAATAAATAAATCAACATTAAAAATTCAATATTAACACACCATTTTGAATCCTATTTTTTCTTAATTTTCAATCTCAATTTAAAATAATTTAGATATGAAACATTTTATTTCCTTACACAAATCTTATTTCCCAAATGTAAAATCATATTACATGTATAACAGTCACATCATAGGGGCCACAACGTACCATACATTTACAAGCCATAATTTATACATCACATAGCATGCTTTATAACCATCCATTTATGAATTGCTAAGTCGAAGAGGTACAAGGTACACAACCCTTTTGGTTTTTTTCCATTTTCATAAATGAAAATTTGTAGCATAGGAATTCTGGTGTCTCCCTCATGATGTTGGTGGTTTAGGATTGCTTTCAATCCATTTCCAAGCCTTGCGCTTTGTGCTAAATGGATTATCAAAGCCTTGGAAGGGAATCATGCCTAGAAATCCTCATTCAACACTATATCTTATCAAGTGTGCCTACTAGGCATCCAGCTTAGAAAGGGTTTGGACTGTACACTCTCCTCACTATGAGGGAGCCTATCTAGATACGAGAAATTTTTGTTGTCAAGACCATTTAGAAAGCTTGGGAGTCCATCAAGCCCTAGCTTCTCTAGGGTGCTAATGACTTCAATAATGGCCTCTCAATCAATCAACAATCTATTTGGCGGTCTTTGGTTCTTTCCAATCAAGACCATTCTCTTGCCAAAGCTCCTTGGGTTCATGCTTTGAAATTCTTCAAAAGAGGAATTAAATTTCTTCCTTATCTTCTTGACAAAGCTACCAAAAAATTCCTTTCCTGGCCTAAGGCCAAGTTGAAATTCTGGCTATCTAATCAAAGATCAGGAGACTTTTCAAACTATTATTAATGCCATTCCTCCCCATATGGTTCACAAAAATGGGGTTAGGTCCTTCAAGCCCTAGTGGAAAGAAATGAAAATGGCATCCTAACACACCATTTTGCAATTATAGACCTTGCAAGGGATACTTGTGGCTTTCACCTCACCTCCCAATGTTGGAGCAATTAAACCATCGTTGGCACCTCCAGTCCTCTCCTGGCACTTGGCATCGATGGTTCTAGACTAAATTTGGTTGGCCATTCTTGAGCCTAAATTGGCTCATTTCACATAGTGCATTCTCTACCAAGGTCTTCCGCTTGGTTCTCACTTGACTCATGTCTGAGAGTTCTCAACCCCAGTTGTTTGTTATGTTAATAGGCTAAGGCTCTCAAGGATCTTTTTTGGTTCTACACTAGATCTCAAGAAGCTTGGACTTGGATACATGATTTCTTCATGCCTTTTTGGCTTGACCCCTTCTCATGGCATATGGTTTTGCCAGGTGATTGGCCCTATCTCCCATTCAAGTATATACCCAGATTTGGCATACTTTCAAGGTGGAAATTATCTTTATATTTGGAAAAATAGAAATTCAACTCTCTTTTCAGGTTGCTTGGCTGATATTCACTTTCTTTGTACACTAAAACTATGATTTTCTCTAATGTGCTTATGCAGATTTAGGTACAAGTCAGCAAGGCTACACTTGAACTTGCACATCTACAAGAGCTTCTTGACCATTGGGGTAATGCCCATTGCATGGTTTCCAAAGTCCCAGTGCCTATCTCTTCCCCACCTCGTGGGCACTCACGTGGTCATAGCCAATCAGCCAAATGTGATCAAGGATCTCAATCCCACAACTCTCAGCCTCAAGGGTCTAGGGATTGTGCAACTTGCAGTTGCTCTCAACCTTTTCAACCACCTTCTGCCTCTTCTCATGGGTGTGGTGCTCTTGGCTAGCCAAATTCTGGCAAGTTTCCTCACTTGGAGATGGCTATTACTCTTGTTTGTGCTCAACAACCTATAGACGATGATTAGGAGGAGGATGTTCTCACAGGTTGGGAGCCTATTGATGACAAGGTTGTCCCTGCTAATGTTCAGGAAAAAACAAATGACCAAGACCCCCCTCCTACCAATGTTGCTCTCGTCGCCTAGTAGCTTTTCTATTTTTTTATGTTTGGGCTTGGCTCCATTTAAACTGCTTTCATCTTTTCTATGAGACTTAATCCCACATAAACTCTGAGGATGTGCCTTCTTACCACCATTTTTTAAAATATTGTATTATTATTATTTTTAACTTTTAAAAAGTAAATAAATAAAATAAAATAATAATAATAATAATAATAATAATTAAAAGTAGCTTGGTTTTGGCAGTTTTGTCTTCTATGGTTCGTTTTATAAAGAAATCGATTCGTTTCATATACCTTGTGTTTTCCATTATAATATTTCAATAAGTTTCCTCCTCTCTTTTGAAACAGAGAGCTCACACGGCTGGTGGAAGAACAGGTTTCAGTAGGGAAGACGGGTGTGTTTAGCATTTGTGGAGGTAGGTCAGTTCTCTATAATGTTTTTTTTTTCTATATATATCCTTGTGTATTGTTACAGATTAGATAGAAATATGCTGAAATTTTTTCTTTTCTGGGCAAATTTTAGTAGTAAATTTGAAATAAGAGTGTATTTGTGGGGTATTGTTATTGTAAAATACAGAAATGGAAAACTTGATGGACCCGTTCTCAATTGAGTCGTTAAGACCGTGTAAGTATGCTCCTCTACTGAAGGTTGCTTCAAACAATTTCGACAAAGCTGCTCTGGTAGAAGCTCATTATGTTGAGGCTCAGCGTTCTTCCACAGAAGGTAAACGTAGTTTCTATGCAATCTACCATGAAGAAACAGAAAATAATGAACATGCTTCCGCGGATAATTTATTGCTGCAGCCAATTCGGCTCCAGGAATTACAAGTGGGGATTATTCATAAAGGTCGAGTTCTGTATGGCAAGCTCTGTGTGGAGCCATACAAGGCTTTTGCTGTGGCTTCTATTCTAGTAGAAGAAGAAGAAGAAGAAGAAGCTGGTAAGGCTGTGAGAATTAGAATCTATAACACTAGTTCTTATAGTGCAGAGCAGGCCTGCAGGATGTTCAGTATGGGAGCAATGGTAGCAGTGAAAGAACCTTATCTTAGGAAAGGTCTAGACAGTTGCCTTGTCTTACATGTTTTTGATCCCTCCTATATAGAAGTGTCATCTCCTCCTTCTTCCTCTGCTGCTGGTAGAAGTGAGATTCATCTACATTGGATGAGGGGGAAGGCTAGTATGAAAATGGGTAATTATTGTGGTGCAATTTTAGCTTATACAAAATGCATTGATGGGCTTCAGAGGGAAGGGGTTGAGAAATCTGGCATTGAATTGAATCTGGCCTATTCTAAAAGAGCAGAAGCATTTTTACAATGTGAGAAGTATGAAAAAGCTCTCTGGGATGCAAACATGGCTTTGGGTATTGATTCAAGTCATGAGAAGAGTATTATGAGAAGGGGCAAGGCTCTGCTTCACCTCCATGAGTACAAAGAGGCCATACATTGCTTTGAAACTATTTCTTCAGCACAAGTGGCTTCTGAGCTGGACAAGGCCAAGCGAATGGATGAAGAAAACACCATGGGAAACCATTATCTGTTTGAAAATTTAGTGTATGGACGACATGAAAGAAGTCTCGTTGATCTTGAATTTGGGGAATATGTTGGCTCTGTGGTGTTGAGAAATGGTCGTTTGTATGCTGCCAGTGAGATAAAGAATGGAGACCTGATTTTTGTAACAAATGGTATTGTTGTGATGGAATTGAAATATGTGGAATCAGAGCACCAGGGAAGAATTTTGGATTCCCTAATTAGAAAACATTTGGAAGAGCTGAGAAACAAATTCAAAAACGCTGCAAAATCTTCGAGAAGGATAGTGATGCAATTGAATGCCATAGCCTCGCCGACAGAAAATCAAGACATGGCCCTTTTTAGGCCAAATGCAGGATGGTATAAATCTACCCAACTCAATCAAGAAGAAGAAGTCGATGATGCTCTAATATCTGAGCTTGTGAAGAAATGTCTTACAACCACAGACTATAACAGATTCATTGGATTATGGCTAGTTCCCTCCATGATGGGCTATTCCTGCACTCCAAATTGTTGCAGGTTCAGGATTGGCAAAGCAATGTTTATACATGCAGCTCGGGACATACATGCAGGGGAAGAACTAACTGTTTCCTACAAAACTGAATTTACATTGAAGCCTGTGAAAAGTCGCCAGGCAGGATTCAAGCCTTTCATGTGTGACTGTGAAAGATGCTCAGTGGAGAGGCGGATGCAACACAAACTTAGGAGAACCATTGCAGAGTATGATGCAGCAAATTTGACAGCAGCTAAAATGGCCCAATTGGCTCTAAGGTTGGAACAAATCCTTCCCAGTTGTCCTCCTATCAAAAATCAAAATCTACATGACTGGCTCCGGGCTTCCTTTTCCACTGCTTATATTGAAGCTTACTTTCAGGGTAAATATGGGAGTCACAAATTGCCACCCATAAAGCAGGTGATTCATGCAATGTATTCAACTGATCCTTCCAATCCACTTTGCTTACAAGCAGCTGTGAAGATCTTTCTAGCTGATTTAGATACTAACAGACAAGATTTAGGGAAACCACTTATTGTGGAGATGTGCAAGTCGCAATTTGGAAAGCAAATGCCAGAAGTTTATCGTCATATAATCACAAGAATGGTACTTGAGTTGAGTTGAATATAGCAAAAAGAAGGCAATTGTGTTGTTAAGTTGTGCTTTGGCTAGTCCCTGCAATTCAATGTGCAATATCATTTCCAATACAATAACATGTCAATAAAACAGAGTCTCTGCTACCTGTGCATCAGATCTATGGCTTGCAATCACTTATTCTATTTATTTATGGTCTTAATTTTTGTAAATGTCCAAAATTTTGAATTATCCATGGAACAATAACATGAGATTTAGAGCATCATAAGGGCTCCAACTCAAGATAATGATGGACATGTGGAAGCACGCATCTCACCCTAGTTCCTTTAAATCAATGAAATTGGGGAAGATAACCAAGCTCAAGATCAAGTTATTTCAATATTTAAGTAGTGTAATGGTGAAAATATCAATGAAATTGGGGAAGATAACCAAGCTCAACATCAATTTATTTCAATATTTAAATAGTGTAATGGTGAAAATTGGGAAGGATTGGAACATCATGGCACTAAGGTTAATTTATTTTAACTTTTTTATGATTCATTAACTTTGCCATGATGTTCCAATTTTAGAGCCAATTGGATTATTTTAATTTTTCTTTTTTATTTTGGATTCATTTGGATTAGGTTAATTTATGTAATAACTAGTGTATAAGTGGTATGTTTTTGTACTAAGAGTTGACGTTTTCTTTGAACTTATTCTTATTTTATCTTCATACATTTTAAGAATTGGTTTTAATTCTTGATTTACCATTCTCCCACATGGATTGATTCCAAAATGCGAAATCAAACCTAGTTCAGTTCTACGATGCAAAAATCAACCCCTGCCTTTTAAAAAATTAAAATCCAAATTGGACTCGTGTCATCCCTCTCTAACTAGCCATTGCCCACCAACTCAAAGTGCAAAACATTTCAAATTGTATGCTAAGGTGTTGTATAAAAGAACAGGCCCTAATTCATTTTAACACATCTAAGATCTAGAATGAAGAGCTCTTATTCCTAATTTGCATATCATTTAAGGAGTATGTATCTAAGCATTCAATGCCACATCAACATTTGCATACTTAGCAACAAATAGGCATATTACATGGTTGCTTCTTGTCTTTAATCTTTGTTCACAAGTTGTTAAATTGGTCTGCTTAGGGGTTTGACTAAGGAGAACTCGGCACTTGCTTAGCAAGTTCCTCAAAGGTGTTTATCAAGATCACAAATCTAATTATTGTAAATTTAAATATCAAAAAGTGAGGGCAACCGGTTTCTAAATCATAGAACCCACCAAGTCAATTTTATGCAATAAAGATAGATTCCACGAACAAAGGTCTATTTCACATCGCATAATCGACTCAAACTAATTTTGCATTGTGATTCCACCCCAAATATATAGAGCCTAATTTATTATCTGTCATATTTTAACAAAGCCAAATCTAACATGAGAGCATCATTTTGGATCACATAGTGACAATTTGTAGTCCAACACCATCAAGTTGCACCTAGAGCTCAATAACCCTAATCCATCTTTGTCATTTCAAAAAGTGTGCTTATCTATTTATAATTTATTGTCTCAACTCATACATTCTAGGGTATAGATTTGATTATTATTTGATTTATTTATTTACCGTAGGATCTTTTGAAAATGGTTCTCTCATTATTTTCCTCTTCATTTTGGTGAACCTAATCAATCCTACACGCTTTAGGTTTTTGGCCTTAGGCTTTGTTTATGATTTCTAATTTTTTATTTATTTTACAAAGCTACTTGACTTTTTTAATTTTTTGAGATTCATATCAATACATTTCCCTTGTACTATCATTTATTATCCTCCTACCTGGTTTTTATATTGTGTTTATGTCAAAGGCTCATCGATGTCATCATTTCCCTTTGAAAAGAAGTGATTGTCTCAACCCTAATATGGCTTCTCATTTAGCTAATCAAGATATTAATTGGATAAATGGATGATGATCATCGTGAGGGGAATGATTTTGATCATGATACATGTGTTACTAAGGAAGAGATTTATGTCCCTACACAAATGATTTTTCAAGAGCTTAGTAATGCTACATATCCTAGGGTGAAAGCATGAAGTTGTGTCACCCTTTTGGGTAACATAATATTTTTGAACGATTCAACTAAACTCAGTTGCATCAAACAAGTGTTTGGCCCACCCCTTCACCTAGCATGGACATGGTGGCTACATGGAAAAGAGGGGTCCAACCCAAGTAGGTTTGGCCAAACTAGGTTGGGTTGAACCCCCTAAAGTATAAAAACACTAGTTAATTCCTCTTTTTTTGCTCATAAGAGTTGTGTTGAAGGGGGTTAGGTAGAACCCCATTAAATAGAGCCCAACCCCTTTTGTTAAACATGTTCGTTGGTAGCCTAGGTGGCAAATTTTTGCCACCAAATTCCTTTGTTTTTCAAGTGAGGTTCAATAGTCTTTGTTTTTGGTGTTCTAGTCACCTTCCAATGGCTCCCTTAATGAGAGCCTGATTGGCTCTCAATATTATAGGCTATATATCCCTCCTCAATGGGTGAAGTCCAATCTCAGTAGGAGATCAAATCTTCCATTCCATTCATTTTTGCATAGGTGGGGTCATTATATTCTCTCATCTGCACCCTCTTTTTTATTATTGTCGAGGAAAGCCATTCAACCAACCCAATTATCCATTCCAACTAGACACCCACACTTTCCTCTTCCTAGAATTGAACCACTATAATTACTTGAACCACTTCCATCAATGGTTGGGTTTTTCCTTCTATTGAATAGGGTGATTGATTAGCATCAAAGGATGGAATAGTGAGGTGGGGATTTCTGTATACTTATCCATTTCAGGATCGAAATTCACTTTTTTTGGTGTTTCTAATCAAATTTTACACATGCACATGATATATTTTTGAAAATACCCTTTTATAGATCTCATTGCTCATATTTTTAAAATATAATTTTATTGTATTTAAAATTATATTTACTATTTTGTAAAATTTTGATGGCAAGTGGGTGATTAGCCCAAAAGTTGAGGTTGATTTTCTCCACACAAAAAAAAGTAAATTCTGCAACGTCTCAGACAGCACAAGCTTTTTGGAAAACTATCCAAATGTACTTTCTTTCAAAAAGAAGTGCAAAATACTTAGGCCACATCATATTGGCTAAGTGAATTGATGTGGATCCCTCAAAGATAAAGGCTATTCTAGAATTGCCTACGCCTTAAAATGTTCATGAAGTACATCTTTATGGGATTAGCAGAATATTACAAAAAGTTCATTTTGAACTTCTCCAAAATTGCCCATCCCATCACTTCCTTGCAAAGGAAAGGAAAACTATTTGAATGGTTAGACAAGTGCAAAGAAGCCTTCAATATTCTTAAAGGGAAATTGACTTTGACACCAATTCTTAGAGTGCCAGACCTAGAGGGTTGTTTTGTTGGTGTGACTGACACTTCAAGAGAAGGGTTGGGTGGAGTGCTAATGCAAGAAGACCAAGTTGTGGCCTACGAATCTAGGAAGTTGCGACCCTATGAGCAGAATTATGCTCCTCATGATCTAGAATTAGTGGCAATTGTACTTGCTCTCTAGGTATGGATGCATTATTTGTTAGGAAAGCAATTTGAACTAA
The DNA here is from genome assembly GCA_027924645.1 of Cunninghamia lanceolata. NCBI lineage: Eukaryota > Viridiplantae > Streptophyta > Pinopsida > Cupressales > Cupressaceae > Cunninghamia > Cunninghamia lanceolata. The sequence goes on from BSBN01000213.1 coordinate 20,927,515, forward strand.
AAGCTGACAATCAAGGTTTGAAGTACATATCTTCACGCAACCTAACCTTAATGCTTGGCAGAGAAGATGGTCAAATCTCATTTCTGAATATGATTTTCAAATTAATTATATTGAGGGTAAAGAAAATTGAGTGGTCAATGCCTTGAGTCGTAGAAGGCATATTACGACAATAGTGTCAATACACTCTGATTTTTGAGCTCAGGTATTGAAGAATTTGGCCAAAGATGAATATTATGAGCATATTCTGAAATCTCTAACAAAAAATCTTGAAGATATAAGGTATGAAGGATTTCATTTTAAACCTGATGGATTATTGAGATACAATAACCGAATTTATGTTCCAAATCAGGGAGATTTAAGAAGAACTATGTGGAAAGAACTACATTCCGTTCCATATTCAGGTCACCCTGGAGTGACAAAATTGTTGGCTAATGTGAAACCCTTGTTTTTTGGAAGGGATTGAAGAATGATGCCATAAGATTTGTGGCAGGGTGTCTTGAATGTCAGCGAGTTAAGGTTGAACACCAGCACCTAGCAGGACTCTTGTTTCCTCATGATATTCCTAAATGGAAATGGCAGGTAATCAGTATGGACTTTGTCCAAGGATTGCCTATCACATTATAAGCATGATGTTATTCTTGTAGTAGTGGATAAATTTTCTAAGGTAGCCCATTTTATACCTGGTAACCTTATAGATGGAGCACCCATTTTAGCTAATAAATTCATGCAAGAAGTTTTTATATTGCATGGAATCCCTAAAAAGATAATCTCGGATAGAGCCATGCATGAGGCGAGTACATCTACATGAATTTGTGAAACATCTATATCGGTATAGGGATCACTATTTTGGTCGACATCCACAATTTAGATATTACATGATGAACATGATCATGAGACATTGTGCAGAAAATTCTTCTGTAGTGTTTGTGAAAAAAAGGCTTCAAGATATGTCAATCACCATCAACGAGCTACGTGAACATATGGAAAATCTTCCCCACTCCCATCTAGCTAATCATTTGATGCGATTTGGAACAACCTTGAGGGCTACAAGGTCATATTGGGCAGAATGTCATGCTAAATTAACTGACATGCTTCACCAAATTGGATCACCGGCAATATATTCTTCACTTTGAGTGCAACAAATATGTATTGGCCTGATTTGCATGCACTAAATCCTAGAACACCACCAATAGATCCACAAGAAGCCAAAAATTGGTGAAAGTAGAATATTATTGATTATCCTCATATAGTGGTGCACTACATGCACTTGTGACATACAATTTTTTGAAAATAGATACTTGAAAAGGAATGAAAGTAAAAGATTATTAGTCTAGATATGAATGACAACATAGAGGTTCACCACATGTGTATGGATTTCTATGGTTAGATGGAGCACCAGATATGGACAACCTTGATTAGACAAACAGTGGGGAATGAAAACGTGCAGAGAAATACTTCCATTCTATTATACATGCATGGAATCCTCTAGAAGATCCACATCAACGAAACATACATGTATGTCATCAGTCTTTTTTAAATCTATATTCTATATATAAACTTTAATACATCAATGTAACTAATAAATTTTTCTTTTCTTTCAATGATAGGTAATGCAAAATTTTGTACAACACCCATGTCTTTGAAATACAAGACAACTTGCATAGGTAGATATGGAAACCGACTATGAAGAGAAAATAAATTGTGTAGAATGACATACAATGTGTAGAGAGCCTGCATGCCTTTGTAAGAAAAGAGGATGAATGGTTTGTAGGTAAGAGGTTCAATCATTGAAATCTTTTTCTATACAAATTCAATATAACATGTATTCAAGGAAATTAAACTGTGCTATTAATAATTATAGGTATAATGCTCCATGGCCATTAAATCTTGAGGGATCAAAGTTATATCAAGACTCAGAAACAGGTGAAAAAATGTTTGAGCTTGTAAGAAATGATGATAGAGTAAATACACACAATCGCTACATTCTACAATTATGGAGAGCAAATATAGATTGACAACCAATTCTTTCCAAACATGTTGTAATCATGTACAATACCAAGTATGCAGCTAAAGCAGAGAAAAGTTTATAAACTTATCATCAAATGTTGATGCAGCTTACAAACATTGAAAACTTTGATGATTTAGCCACAAGAGCATAGAGGAGACTTCTTATTTAAACAATTGTAGAAAGAGACATTGAGGGACAAGAAACATGTCACATGTTGGAACTTCCATTAGTAGAGAGCAGCAGAAAAGTTGTCACTCTAAATGTCTCATGTGAGGTATTCAAACCTATAGCTAAAAATAATGAAGATGACTTTGAAGAAGTGACAAAATCTTTCATTGATGGATACAAAAACAAGCCTTTTTCAATGGAAAGTATTTCACTTATTAATGTAGCTAAATCATGGACATACAATCCAAGAAGAAATAGCAGTTATTGTGAGAGTATTTCCAAGGTTTGTATCCATCCCTGCACGTCAATCAAATAAATGGGTTGATTTTTATTGGTCTGAGTTATTACTTTACAAACCATTTTGTAATATAGAAAGAGATATTGGACTTCATAATGGTGCCATAATATCTAATTGGGAGTCATTCAATTATAATCCTTGGCATATGGAACGAACAAGTACTTAGAAGATGTTCAAAATAGTAGTGATTTTGAAATTGAAGATAATCAACCTCTTCAACCAAACACAACATAACATGAGTGGGAAATCATATCTAGGCTACAACGTGGTCAAATTATGCAAGTGACTAAAATAGATATGTTGGGAAGAAAATCTATATTGATAGACAAATGACATGGGATAATCAATATTAAGGTGAAGATTACACAAATAAAGCAATAAAATTCATAAGCACCATGAAAGATAATTCATTGGGGCACATGTCACATGTTGTTGGAACTTCTATTAGTAGAGAGCAACAAAAAATTTGTCAATCTAAATGTTCACGTGAGGTATTCAAACCTGTAGCTAGAAATAATGAAGATGACTCTAAAGAAGTAACAAAATCTTTCATTGATGGATATAAAAACAAGTCTTTTTCAATGGAAAGTATTTCACTTATTGATGCATCTAAATCATGGACATACAATCCAAGAAGAAAAAGAGATTACAAATGGGAGGCAAGGGGTATCGTAGCTATTTTGAGAGTATTTCCAAGGTTTGTGAGTTATCTTTGGTGGAGGTGACGGTTGAGGATATCTCCCTCATCTCTCCTCATTCTGAGGATTTATATTCTTGGGTATCTTGGATGATAGTCCAAGGAAGGAAGAAAAGTCTTCCTAAATCTTTTCCCATTTTTGACCCTTGGGTCAAATGAGTTTGGGTTGCTAGATCAAGATTAGGCATTGTGTAGTTTGTTGATCCCTGGGTGTTGTGTGCTCTTTTGTTTTGTTGTTGTTGTTTAGCAATGGGGCGGCTGTTTTGTGTTGTGTTGTTTGTCCCATATCTCATGGTACTCATACTATTTGTTGTTTGGCTACTTCTTGTAAAAGGGTCTGGGCCCTTTCAAAAACCCACTTTTACCAATTTAAAAAACAAAAGCAAATTCCAAACAATTATACAAACTAGGGAGCTCAAATCAAAACCCACCTTCATTGGTTCAAAATTGGTGATAAGGTTTGCAAGGACTTTTTGGAATTCCTTCATGTTTTCCAAGTTTCCCTGAAAATCAAGTGCATCAAGGCCATTGGATCCTCTATTGAGCATGATCAAGCCCTTAAACAATGTGTGAGTGTGGTCTATTGTTGGCTCTCCACTTCCCAACAAGCCATTTGTGAAGTGGTTTTTTGATGGCTAATGACAAATTTGTTGGTTGTGATAGCTTCCCTTGTAAATTTTAGAAAGCTTTGTGGAGCATTATTGGCCCCAACCTTCTTTAGGTCTATTTGGAGGCTTATAATTTAGTCTCTTTAGGCAATATAATCAATAAAGACAACATCAAATTCATACCTAAATTTAGTGATCCTAAAGAAATTTGCAATTGGCAATTGATCATGCTACTAAATGTCTCCTATAAAATTATAGCCAAAGCCCATGCCTTATGTCTACATCATATGCTCTCTCTCATCATTCATCCTAAGCAGATTGCTTTCATCAAGAGTAGATATATCTTAGACAACATTATTGCAATCTAGGAAGATATGAAATAGGCTCATCACTTCTAGCAACAAGCATTTTTCATTAAAATTAATTTTTCCAAGGCCTAAGACTGCATTGAATGGCCCTTTATTTTAGCCATGTTACAAGCTCTTAGGTTTGGCCCAAATTTATCTGCTTAGTTCAAATGTTGCTTGCAGGTGCCTCAAATTGCCTTACTAATAATGGTTACTAGTCCTCTTCATTTGGGCTCTCCAGATCTATTCGACAAGGTTGTTCACTTGCTCTAACTCTTTATGTCTTGGTTGTGGAAGGTTTTTTCTATTTGCTTGGTCATGCAGTGGCTTATAAAATAGTTAAAGGTATCTCCCTTCCTAATATTGACATTCAACTTGTTAATGGAAATTTTTTTGATGATTCCTTTCTCACTATTTTGGAAGAGGAAGCCAATGTCAACCAAGCCTTGTAATGTATAACACTTTTTGTCTTGCCTCTAACTCTAGCATATAGTGGCAAAAGACCTAGTGTGATTGTCAATCCTTCTTGGCTTGACACTTATGCTTGGAAATAGATTGATCATGGTGAGATATTCAAATTTCTTGTTATCCCTTTTGCTTTTCAATCTTCCTCTTATCTCTTTGGCAATGTGTTCTTGCTCTAAGGTGCTTGTTGCCACCCACATCTATTATTCTACATGTTGTGTTCCTTCTAAAGCCTCTTACCAGAAGAATGAGAAACTTTAAGGGATTTTCTTTGGGCTTCCTCTAAGCAAGGAAAAAGATTTCACAGGGTTGCTTGGGATTTATGTTGCTTTCCTCATGAATTTGGAGAGCTTGGGCTTATAGATATTCATCATCAAGGATTGACTTTATGTGTCAAATGGATAATCAAATCTCTCGAGGGCAATGAAGATTATAATTTTTTTCTCCAACATTGTATTGCTTCTAGAGTTCCTCATGGCAAATAGACTTAGAAAGGTCTTGGCTTCCATTTAATTCTTATTATGGAGCTAGTTTAAATTTAGGGAACTTTTGTTGCTAAGTGTATAGAAAGTCTGGGAAACCATCAAGATGCCTCAACTACTTTGGATGGAAACAATTTTAGAAGTAGGATTTCCATCAACTAACAATCTCTTTGGTGGTCATATTATGTGATTACTTTCTAGTCCTAGACCCTTAGTCAAAGCTCCTTGGGTTCATGCCTTGGAAGTTTTTTATAGAGGGATTTGCTTCATTTCAAACCTCTTTTCTAGATCACTAGGAACTAGATGTCTTGGTCTGACTTTAATATCAAATACATGCTCTCTCATCAAGATTGTCTATTGCAATTTCAAACCATTATGGAGTTTGCTTGTTTAGAAATGGTCCACAAGATTGGGATAATGTGCACTAGACCTTGGTGGAAGGATTGGAAATAGTATCTAAACAATCATTTTAGGAATTGTAAGCCTTATAAAAACTATTCATGGATTTCTCTACATCTACCAATAATTTAAAATCTCAATGAGAGGTAGAATCTTCAATCTACTACCACTCAATGGAAATATAGGTTTCATAGTTTGTTCAAGCTTGCCCCATTTTGTTTGGTGTCTCCTTTACCATGGTCTCCCCATTGGATTTGGTTTGATCTATTTGGGTGTTTCTAATCCCCACTATCCTTTTTGTGGACATTTGGGAACTCTCAAGCATCTTTTTTAGTTTTGCCCATGGACTCAAGATGCTTGGATCTAGATTCATGATTTTTATTCAATCCTTTTCAACCTAATCTCTTGGCACATAATTCTTTTAGGTGACTGGGCTAAAATGCAAACTAAATTTACTCAAATTGGGCATGCTTTTAGAGTGGAGATTCTATTCAATATATAGAGAGATAGAAATGCTATTTTATTTTATAGAGCTTTTGTGGATTATTTTTTTTCCCATATATTCTAATGTCATGATATGTTCTTATTTTCTACTACAAATTCAGGTGCAAGCTAATAAATCTGTTGCACTAGAGGTTGCCCACTTGAAAACTCTTATTGAGCATTAGGCAAAAGCTTCATGTACAATTGCATATGTGCCACCTCTCCCTTCAGAAGTGGTCCTTCTCCTCTTCAAGGGAACAAACGTGGTCATAGCCACACTGTTCATTCCAAACACCACTCTCATGGCTCTATCATGGTTCACATGGCTCTCCTCACCATAGAGGGCATGGGTGGTCCCTGCAAACACATGGCCAGACTATTGTTTTTCAACCTTGTGATAGAGGTACCTCTAGGTGGCCAAATAGAGGCAAGCATCCTCGACTAGCTATTTTTATCTCTCATATTCATACTATTCTTGCTAATCAATAAAAAGATTAGACAAAGAGCATGGTGGTACCATTACATGTTGCGAACCAATCCTTTATAGCCAAACTTTCTAAATGGTTGGGGTAATCCCTCAAATACATATCCACTTCCTTCCTCCACTAGAATAAGCTACTTAAAATTTTGACTACTTTTATGTATTTTATTTAAAGTTTCTCACATAGACTTTTAGAGGTGTGATGTCATTCCACCCTTTATGTGAACTAGCATATATAGTGTTTTTTATATATTAATATAGATGTGCACTATTTATTAAAAACAATATACTTAGTAGATTTAAAAGTTTATAAGGAAAGGTTATATTTCAATATGAAGGAATTTTTAGTGGCTATTTATCACCTTTTGGCTACTCTTTAAGTGTTTGATTTGTCTATTTTTAATAGTTTTTATGGTCCTAAAATAAAATTACTTCCATTCATTGATTTACTAGGGGCTATTTTTTTATTTTTTATACTCCTATTTTAACATTTTTGTTTGAAAAATTATAGATAAAAAATTTAAACAATAAATCACTATAAAAAATTCATAAATATATTTTTAAATTTAAAACTAGTATAAATATCTTAAATACATCTATCTAAAAAATTTCAAAAAATATTAGTTTCTAACTATTTATTTATTTAAGAGTTATTCTATTTTACTTTACTTTAGAACTAAATCATTTACTACATACATACATGGACATAGAAATTTTAATTTTTTGTTAAGAATTATTTTATTTTATCTACATTGTTTTACTTTATTTTTATTTGAACAATTATTTACCTTTGTATGTAACTTCTAATTTTATTTTGACAAAGCCATCATTCATTATTTCCATAAATATGTACATAATTCCCCTTCCCACATTAATTCAAAAATATTTTATTATTTAATTAATAAAATCATTATTCATTTGTGTCTTCTTACCATAAATAATTTATTATCATTCTTCTATAGTCCACCTCCTGAATATTATTTGAACAATTATTTTACTTTTGTATGTAACTTATAATTTTATTTCTATTTTATTATTTAATTAATAAAATCACTATTCATCTGTCTTCTTAGCATAAATAATTTATTATCATTTTTCTATTGTCCACCTCCTAAATATTTATTTACTCAAGTCCCTCATTCTAACCCCAAAAATTAATTCCTATTTTGTTCACTTTTGATTAAGTTGATTAAAACCAATTAATCATCTTAATCTCTCACTTGCACATTCCTAACCCATCATAAACCCATTCAAACCCCTCACATCCTCCAACATGTACAAAGACAATTTTTTGAACATGATCACACGGATCCTCTTACAAGAGTATGAGCAAGTATCTTACACATCCCTTTAAAAGATCCTTTGATATATTTTTTAATTATATAGTTTTTGTTTTTTATTTTAAATATATGTTAAACGTGATTTAATTTGTATATACAGAGTTAGCACATGAGAATCCATACCTTGCTGCCATTATAAATGCCTCTAACATAAAAAAAATATTTACAATAAATATACCAATACACTCTAAATTTTGATTTCCAATATACCATAGCTTGCCCAAAGTTAATGAAATGCATAAGTAGAGATAAAAGATACATAATAACAAATCAAAAAATTGAATTTAAAAGTTTTATATTTGGTATCAAAGAGTAAAACAAGTTGAAAGATATTTTAATTGCTATTCAAAAGAAGAAAGAATTTAATGAGGGAGAAGTTGGAAAATCTAAGTTAAGTGGGAGGTTATTGAACAAGATTCGGGTTCTCTGAATTTTTTTATCATCAATGTTTGGGATCTCATCAGGATGAAAAGAGAAAAAAAAGTGAGGAAAATGTTTGAGCTTTCATTACTTTCTAAAATCTATCCAAGAAGGCAACGAATATATACACATCGACATTGATATGAAAGGGCAATACACCTTACGTTAGACACAATTATAAAGAATTGATTCGAACAATGACAGTCCTGTGCAAGCAACATTTAACTAATGATATGGAGTCAAGCTCAAGTTTAGGGTTAATTTTAGTTTATCAGTCTGTGGGTGTCTGCGAAGCAAACAAAATCACACTGGGCTTCAATGCTATAATTAAACTATATTGTTTCTCCAGATTGTTTGAGATTAGTTTTGCTGAAAGCAGATATACGTGCATTTTAATTATCCTTTTGGAGTGTTAAGACATAAGCCCATAGCAATTTCCCAAGAATGGGATCCTTGTACTCCAATTTCTATGTGGATCTCCTGTTATCTACTTGAAAGGGCATTAAAAATGTTTTAACCATCTTCATATTTCTTATTCACACAAAAGCATGAACGATCATATATCTTATTCATATTTCCTGGAATGATATTATCGAGAACTAAATTCATTAACTTCATTAACTATCCTCTTCCTGATGATGGATCATTGAGCATGATCCGAAACGTTGATACAAAAACATACACAGTTGTTTCCAGAAGCACTTACACATTAATAAAGACACCTATTTAAATTTCAGTTCTATTAATCATATGAACCAGGAATTCGAATTTCTTTCTAAGGAATATTGTACACTACTACAGCCATCAATGGTTAAACTTTGAACAAAATCCAATGCTAATTGAGGACACATGTTTTCCTTTGTATTGTGCATATCCTTAATGAATGGACCTGACTGATAAATATTTACAGTTACAAACATGTAGGTAATATGAAGAACCAGTTTGAATTTTTCAGTTCACTTTTCCGTAAAGATGTCTTCAAGCCAGCCTTTCACGTCAAACAAGTAGAGAAATTAACAAGGACATCCTTGATGAATGAACATGGATGTTAACAAGGAAATCCTTCGCCGATTGTTCAAAGATTTCAAATACTAACAGTTTCAAACATGTAGAATATGAAGAACCAGTCTGGATTTTTAAGTTCACATTTCCATAAAGATGTCTTCAAGCCAGCCTTTCACGTCAAACTAGTAGGGAGCATGAAGAATCAGTCTAGATTTCAAGTTCATTTTTACATAGGATGATTTCAAGCTAGCCTTTCACATCAAACATGTCCTCGAGCCAGCCTTTCATATCAAACAGGTATTATTAGATATATTACAGTAACAATTCAATCCGACATTTCCATAAAGATGTTTTCAAGCCAGCCTTTCACATCAAATACCTGCCCACATCCACACCATGATTTTAAAGTTCTTATAAATATTAGGTCTTATTAGATAGATTACACATAATAATTTGATCCTTTATGGCACAAGGAAATCCTGCAGAGTAATATAAAAAATCCCAAGTTCATGACAGTGAAATCTTTGTGGCACATTTGATGAACACATCAAATCTTAAATTATGTGAAATCTTAAATTATGCACAAGAATGATTGTTTGATTTCTGACAAATTTCAATCTTCAGCATGATTTAAGATTGTTTGCTAGTATAGCAGCAAATAGGAAGATTTGAAGATACTCCAGCAAGACAGCAAAATCCATACATACCAGATAATCTATCTTGAAACAGACTGCATGATGCATAAAAATGAATCAAGTGGATAAAGGGAGAACAAAAGAAGTTACTCCAATACAAAACTTGGGGCACACACCTCTTTGGAATCACTAGAGTGTTATGTGCAGGTGATATATTACATCCACCGTTTATGGGTCTTCAAACACTGCTGAAGAGGTGGGTTCTTGCAGTGTGACTCAACATGTCCTTGTGGAGCTGAAATAAATACAAAGAATATATACATATCACCCTAAAATGGTCTCTATGTTGATGTGCAATTTACCTCTTTATAAGAGAAGAATAAATTTGACAGTTCAGTTGACCACATATATAGTTTGTTTACTCTTTCACTGACTTACAAGCTATTGGCGTTGATTCAACAGGTAGCCTTCCGGCAAGAGAAGCTCGCCTAGCCAGGGCACCAGTAAGAGATTGCCTCCTGGGAGAAGGATGGTTTTGTCCACCACTTGAAAATCTGCGGCTGACTGGAGATGATGATTCCACTGGCTTTGGACTTCTGATTTGCAAACATAAAAAAAATCAATGGACTAATATATTTACACTAATACCTGTCCAGGTCCACACCATAATGATGACCCTCATTTTAATGTTCTTATAAATATTACCTTCTTTCACTACTACCATTCATGAATTTTCCAAATGTCTGCAGTGACTTCTTGATGTTTGAAGACTTTTTGGATGCTGTCACAATAACATTTAGTGTCTTGGCCTCTGATTTCACCTGTTCTGAAGCCTTGCTTGGAATATCATGCCCCATACTTGGGTGTTCAGGTGTTCTAGGTGGGAGATTAGCCCTATGAGCTTGAACAATCTCAATAGTCTTCCCATTCAAGCTGTGTCGACGGTTATTTCCATAGCCTATACCACCCCTGCCAATTGATTTGCCAGTTTGCATCTCAGTATTATTGAGCTTCACCTTGTCACCAGTATATAGAATTTCCCCAAGAGAAACTATTCCGAGATTAGAAATATTGTTATGGTCCTGCAAACAAAGGTAAAGTAATTAAGACAACTTGGTGTAACTCAGAGGAGAAAAATGTGAGGGTGATGATATTATTTAAGTGTACCTGCATTTTGCTTATTCCGTCTTTCGATTGCTCAGTATTTCTCCGTCCAGGACCATCAAGACTTAATCGGCTCGAGCGCACTGGTGTTTTTTCTATCTTTGCTTTATGCTTCTCAATCATATGTGGAGATACCTTCACACTCTGTGAGTTCCCTAGTTCAGCTTCTTTTCTTGCTAATGCCTTCTTCAAACTATCTACCTGCAGCGAGAAAATATGTATAGTTAAAATCCAAAATAAAACACAGATTCTTTTTACCTGGAAAAAATATTCAAATATGTTTGTTGAGAAAAGGAACCATCAGTGCATATTTCAGACTTGGTTAGGGTTTTGATGAGCGCATTTCATGTATATATCATGAATCTGAGAATTCCTCCTTCAAATTTCTTAATATATACCTGTTCTTTAAGCTCACGGACTTCTGCACTTTCTTTGTTTACACGAGCAGCACCAAGTTCTACAGTAGCCACCCTTTCAGCAAATTTAAGAGTGCTAAGTGTCTCTCCATATGAATCCAATTCAGGACTTATGTGCACAAACATCAAGGTCTTTGCCTGACCCCCTGGCATATGAATTTGTATACTACAGAATGTTATAATAGATTCAAACAAGAAATTAAACATCAAGGGAAAACTGAGTATTTATTCTGGATAAGTGTAAAGCACCTAAGGAATCTTGAAGCAATTGGGTCAACTTGCTGTTTCGATATGGTACATGTGAATTTTTCTGTGCCAGTGCTGCAATGACATCTCCTAGAGCTGAAAGAGACTTGTTGATGTGCTGGGCCTCCTTCAACCGGTCTCCAGTTACTTCAGATTTGTCCACCCTCTCACTTCCAGCAAGATCCACTAAATGTAGGCAGCTATGAAGGATGCCCCCAGAAACACAATCTGTGCCTTGCACATGCACAGTCAATACACTGCAAAGAACACTCTTAGAATCGGGCCTCAAACAAAATACTTAAATGAAGTTATCACACAAATGGTACAATATCTCCAACCTGTGAGAACGGCTACTCCGGTCATTAAGGGCAGTAGAGCTAACAGTGCGATTCTTTTGGCCGGAATTCATCAAGTCTAAGACATCAGATGTGGACTTAACTGGCAAAAGACTGGCATCTGGTACATTAAATCCATTGTGTCCATTGTTTCGAATATCTAATTTGCAGGGAATTAAGGATTACTCATGCAACATTAAATTTCTGTGATTATGGACAATCAAAAGAATGGTATCAATTTATACAAAAACACAGCACAAGGATATTTCTTGGTCGAGGCATCTGTGCCAAGAAGATCTCTCACTTGTTCGTTGTATATCTCGATCATTTGAACAAAAACCTCATACTTCGTCAAATCTTTCCTCTTCTGAGATATCTGGAAAAGGTCACTAAGTGCTCGATAATTGACCCCCATCTCCTTCTCTGTAGCACCTGTTGGGCCACTCTGAATTTCAAGAAATTAAAAATGTTAGACAATGTTTGCTGTTAATTAGGAAGTTAGGAACCTTAGAAATACGACTTCTTTGTGGAAAACAACCAATGCTTAGAAAAATCTTATAAGATGCATACCATGGTGTGCGTTTTCCCTGATCCTGTTTGACCATAAGCAAAAATGCAGACATTGTAACCATCCATTACGGATCTGATCAATGGCTGTGTATCTAGGTAAACTTCCCCTGCCATTTCATAAACAATAATTAGTATACCTTATTAAATGAATTGAACAGAATTAAAAATAGAAAATGTAATATAATTAATTTTACTTACCTTGTGTTGCAGATGGCCCAAAAACCTTATTAAAATTGAACATCTTCATGGCATCTTTCCCAGTCTTTGATGCATTGACTATAAGAAGGGACCCTTCTTCCCCAGGAAATTTTACAGTGCTTTGCAACCCAGAATCGCCTGCATGAGAGGGCCTGACTCTGCAGTATACCCTTATGTTGCCTAAGCCCTCAGAACAGTAAAGACAATTAGTGACTAAAATTGTAATAGCTAATAATTGACAGCCTTCTCGAATGGATTTTAAAGAAGGTACCTTTGAGGTCTTGTAGGGCATTATAAAGGTTCTTATTTTCTTCAACAACTTTGTGATATCCAGAAGCAGAAATGGAAAGGCGTTGGACCTCATTCCCTGTAAAAGGTTTTAGAGCCAAAGAAATCATGGAGTCATTTCTGAAAACAATATTCAACTTGGTAAATGGAATGCACAAATTGTAGTTTATTTTCAGTAACATGAACACATAAGAAACATGTTCCAACATCAACAAAAATGATCAGACCTGACTGATGTCAATCGAGAATGCTCTATCTGACTTACCTAGTAATTCCCATTGCTTTTGGTGTTTGGTCTGCATTAATTGTACATCTTCCCTTGCTTTTTGTAATAGAACTCTTATATCCTGAAAAATCAAGTGCAAATTTGAGAAAAATAAGCAACAAATGACATTTATCATGCAACTAACATCAATCATCACACTCACTTTTGAGCCAGTGAAGAGACAGTAAAATAAAAACAACACTTCTGAGAATTTAGCACCCCTTGATTGCATACTCACAGACCGCATGTTCATTAGCACATATAAGTTCTAGCAAGTTGCTTGGTGCTATATTTTTATACCTATGCTGATGACACCGATGACACCAATCACAATTTTGAGCCAACAAAGAGACAGTAAAACTATACTCAAAAATTTGAACACTCCTTGACTGCTGCTAAATGACGGTAGCAACTGAGAGCATATATTTCTTCACGATGTTTGTTGGGGACCTATATTATACCTATGTTGATAACTGCCATAGCAGAGTTAAGTTTAGAGCAGCGTTCCCAGACTTGCTGGAAGCCCAGCAAGTCTTGCGAGCCACAGGACAGGCTGAAACAAGGCCTGCCCACTCAAATGCCAAAAAAGGTGAGTCTGATGACAGACTTGCAAGTCCTGCTAGCAGGAATTGTCCTGTCATAAAAAAGCCAAAAGCTTAAAAGCAAAAATAAAACCTTATATCCTGTGCTAAGACACTTACACTTCAGCTGAACTTCAAAAGACACTAATAGGTTCTCAAAAACACATCACACTAAGCCAAAATAAAAAAAACATTTCAACACAGCAAAAGCAGCAAATAGAAAACCTATTATTGCAAATGGTTGTTTTGGAGCAACACAGAGTGCATTTGCAATTTTAGAGCAAGCCCACTTACTATTACATTTTTCGTTTTTTTTTCTCTAATGAAGAAATAGTTAAGAACTTATTCACTTCATTTTCCCTCTTTTTCTTCTTGTTCCATATTCTATTCTTTTTCATGTCTCTCTTATTATAAATATCCAAGTGTAAGATATTTCCATCATTTTTTTGCGAACCTTCTTGCAAATTGTTTATTCTAGCACCAATAGAAAAGGAGCCTTGTTGGAAACATGTCACCCCAAGTGCTAAGAAAATTGATTTGCAATTATTGCAAAACCAAACTTAGTGCAATAGGTATTAATTGCCTAAAATTCCATGTTGCAGTCTTTGTTTCAATTAGAGGCTGCTCTAAAACATATGTTTACTAGCAAAATGTTGATACTCCTCATACCAAAGACCAATGGGGGAATTCATATCGTGGATTAGATTATCTTTGATGAGAAAAAATTGGAGCAGCACATTTGAAGAGAACTTAGGTGGTCTTTCTTTTCCTTTTTTCCATTTATCAATCCATTTTTCTTGTTTCCTCTTTTCCTTTTATTTTTCCTCACTCCATAAGCCATTCTTTTCTCATCTCTATCTCTCTCTTTTAATCTACAAACATAAAAATTTCCCTTTTTCTCCTACAGCTTGCTTGCAAATCATCGTAATGTCAATGCCAATAAAGGACCCTTGTTAAAAACATGTTACCCCACTTGCTAAGAAATGGAAATTGGTTTAAAATTATTGCAAAACAAAACTTAGGAGTCATTAATCACCTAAAATTCCATGTTGTAGTCTTGGTTTCAATCAAAGGCCACAAAATGTATATTTGTTAGTGAGAAGTAGTCTCAATCTTCAAACTCAAGGACCAATGGAGAAGTTAATGTTGTGGCTTAGGTTTTTGATGCAAAAAACTTTTGGCTTCCAACAAAGAAGTTTGTGAAGGTAATTTCAAATAATGTTATTCTTTTGCCTACTTTACTAGATTTATGTTATTTTTTTACAGGGCACAGCCACCTTTGTTTTATTTTCGAGGAAAATCATTGATCAATGATGGCTCCATCAACTTCATAAGTTGTTACATGCAACAAAGAAGATTGTAAAGGTAAGTTCTTATTATGTTACTCTTTTGACTACTTTACTAGATTTATGTTATCTCACTACTTTTTTGTCATTTTTAACAGGTCACATAACCTTCATGTTGTTGATGAGGAAAATTATTGACCAACTTAGTAAATTGTTACATGCGGCAGGTTCCGCCTAATCTTAGATTTATCTAATGTTAAAATTACAGCATTTGGAGATACATAGAACACATCAAGGGACTTCAAGAATCGTTTTTGCACTACTTCATTATGCAATTCTTCATACATTTTTTAATCTTTCTGACACTTTCCCACAATATGAAAATTTTCCAGCATTTAATGAAAATGTAACTCACCATGAGTTCTTTTCTTTGTGCTTCTAAACGCATCTGAAACTCCTTACTTTTTCCCAGATGCCTTTGCATGGTTTTAGACTCGTCATTTTTCCATTCTGTAGAATTGGAACATTGCCAAATCTCTTCATCCTGTATTTTTTTAATCTTTGCATGCAAATTAAAGTCAGTGCCACATATTAGATGAAGAAATAGCTACAACATTCCTGTAAAAATGGAACTAGTAAATAATCTATAAAGAGAATGTAGGATGTTCAGTTCTCTTTCTACTTCACGAATCACATTAAATGTAAATGATGAACTATCAATTATAATAAGCATGTTTACTTCCTTTGACATTGCAAATTTTTTTATTACACCAAATTGATATCTTTACAGATAACAAATTCAAGGAGTTAGTTTAAGCGAGGAAATATTCCAAGAACATTTTACCACATTTGAATAAAGTACCACATTTATAATCCATTTGAAGTCTAATCATTATCTCTTATGTGAATTGATATTTCCAGTCTCGTTTCCTATCTATGCAAATATCAACAACCTTTGTTGTGTTTTCTCCAATGAATTTTTAGTGAAAGATTGTAAATTGCATAAGAAACTCAAGAATAAGTTTAATTGCCACTCCACACATCCACACATTTTGCTTTCTAAAATCAAATCCTTGTTGCAGTCACTTACTAATGAGCTAAGGTACAATTTTCAAAGTTGATGGCTTTCCCATTCAGCTTTGTAAATTAATTTAGTAGGTAGAGTTACTTTTCTATTATGTTAGATAGATCAGGAAATCCATAACTTTTGACTGGTACATCTATCCAATCTCACCATCTCAGGAATTGGAGACAAATCTTATTAGGCTTCCCCACATCATGGACATAATGCTCTTCCAGAAGCAGATGGCTCTTCTAGTTGATGAAAATTTTTGAGCATCATGACAGTTGTAATTGAAGCTATAAAGTCTAGCAGATTATCTCAAGAACAGGTTATACTCTTGAAGAATGAGATAGTTAACACCTTCCAATGTCTCTAACATAGTTAGGGTATCCCTCCCTTGGTGTTCTTGCCTTTTCTTTATATTTTGGCTGCCAGTGCCTTTTCTGACCTTTTAAAGTGGCTGAAGCAAATGGACATCATCAAAGGTTAGTAGTTACTGATTTGTCTCCCATCAGCTCCTTGTAGAGAATACCATGATCATGGGGGGTATGGATCTTTTGGAGAAGATATCGGTTGCTACTGCACGAGGGAATTACTTTTCACATTGGTATAGGGTTTCATACTGGCCTTCCACTTTCTACAACTATTTAGACATGGTCAATTGGGTAATGATGCCTAGATCTGTGCCCCTGTGGTTCCAAGTTCCAGCAAATCTATTCAACCATGTGACAAGTATAATGCTAGTTATAGATTTAGCCTATCTCTGATACTCCTTCAAGAAACAAGGAAGAGATCATAAGCTTCCATATGTGCAAATGGGGCATTTGCCTCTTATTTAGGGAACCAAAAGACTTAGGACTTTTAAACTTTGGAGATCAACTATGGAAGACACTGTTTTAAATAAATATTTGCAAGCACTAGAACCTGGTGCCCTTAATAATAAGGAGGCCTGATTTGATCCCAAGCTTACAGTATTACTATTTTCTTTCAAACCAGTTGAATTTCTCATATGGACTTCGCAAACCTGAGTTACATCCTATGCTAAGCTTTCCTCTTGCTCTTTGTTGCTCATGATATTTGGCCACACTTTGTGATCCAAAAGACCCATTTTTGTGTTGTTCCAAATCAACAAAGCCATGTCTTAATTATAAAACATAATCAAAGTATTCTATCTATCAAACAAAATTCCATCGTTTACATTGAATGTTAATAAATAACACATGGTAATGAATGACTTTAGTCCTTCTATTTGGTCCTTCTTTGAGTAAAAGGCCTACAAAGTGAATATTTTTCAATAAGACTTAAGGTCCTCACCAACGAATTCTTTTCTTGTTGTTTCTCTTGAAGAGTTTCAAAAATAAGATTCATGAGTGTTTCTATTGAACCATTCTGCATAGCAAAAAAATAGCATTAGCTCTTCACATTAAGAATGAATACAAATATTTGTAAAGAAAGCTAATGTAACTGATATTATTTTGTTCCACAAAACTTGTAAATCAGAATGGCTATGTGTAATTAGTTTTACAAAAATGCTCAACATTTAATATGTATGTCTAGGGAAGAGGATGGTTTTGTACCACACCATATTCAATCTAAGAAGTTTTGTTATTCCTTGATTTGTAGGAAACAAGAAAATATGGATGATGACAAATTCACATACCAGGGCTGCAGCTTGTAGCGGTTCAGAAAGGTTCTGATCAATGTTTTCCTTTGAATCTTCAATGCCTACAACAAAACTCCTTAGCCAAGCTCCAATTAGGTCTGCCAACCATAAACATGCAATAACCCATCATGTACTTCAGGAATGAAGTTATATTTCAATTCAAACATTGCAAAACATGAAAGAACAATGAAAAACTTGAGATAATGCAGTTAAATCCCTTCATTACAAATGGGTCACGAATATAACCTTTAGAATGTGAGATTTCAGTGAGTCTCTGTTCAACATCATCTTGCTGAACCTGCCCTGTCTTAGGAACACTTTCTTTAACCTTCACCGCTTCTGTAAATTTAGGTTTTTCATATCCTGACAGATCCAACTGCCTGCAATTCTTTTGCATGCTACCATCTATTGGATTTGACACGTTTTCAAAGGCCTTTGCAACCATACAAGAAGAGGTGCATTGAGGTGATCCTGCATTTCTGAGAAGCATAGGGGACTTCAAAAGGCCAGTGTACTTCCAAGAACCATTTCCTCCAGATTTCTTCCACTCATGGTATAACTTCAAAGCCAAAATACAGTCTACTATTTTTGTTGTAGAACCTGGCTGCAAGATCCCCTGAAGAAACAGCAGTGTTAGACAAAAGTGTAGAGAACTAATTATTTAGAATCAAATAATATTGGAACGAGTTTTCTCACTTGTTCTAAATCAGAAGCTTCAAATGTGGGCAACTTTAACTCCTCAACAGCTACAAGAAAATTTCTAACATTCTCAAAATATTGATAAGCAGATAAAGGCTGTCCTTCAGGGCAAAGTGATGGAATATTTTCAACCACCTGCTTTCCAATTATATAGACATTATAATCATGATTGTCAGCATAACAAAGCAGAAAAAGAAAGAAGTTGGTTGGAAAATTATGAAGTCCTGATAAATGAGATTAACTAGCTAGTGTCAACAACATGCTCCCACCTTTGGCACTGCTCCTGGCTGAACCTTATTGATTAAGCTACATAAAATAAGTCCATTTCTTAAACACAGACGAAACTCCTCCTCAGATGGTTCACATGGCATGTCTGAAGGCTCAACCATGCTCGTAATCCAAGCTGCTGCTTGAAACCTTCTGCTTGCTGTGAAATGGTATACAGAAAAAGAACTCATTATAACTCAGAAACACAAGATAGGAACACATTTCCTTTGATATAAACATCCATAGCAATGTGCAAATATTGTGATGTGAAAATCAAAGAGAATCAATATTATGACTGTCAAAAGTTTTATGGGACTAGGCAAAAGACAAAATTTTAATTATACCACACCATTCTCATCAAAATATTAAACCAAACTACACCACCATCATAACAATATTAAAAAAACTATACCATACCTGACATAACCAAAATTGTTTTGTTTCAACAATGAGTCAAGCAATGTCAAAACAGTTCTGAGTTGAGAGTACACAGGGCTTTATATCTCAGAAGCAAATCACAACTCACTGAGTGCAGGCAAAACAACACAACTCAGGGCTTCTATTGTAACTCACACTTATTTCAGAGCTCAACTGCAGAAAAATTCTCGAAGTAGAGGTGCACACTGATTGCAGAAGGATAGGTGATTGTGGAGACCTAGGGATTGCATCTACTGCTGAAGGAATCACCCTAGTATTTTGAACAGTAAAAGACAAAGGTCTCACCAGGGTGCAAACTGATCGCAGAAGGCTAGGTGATTGTGGAGACCTAGGGATTACATATACTGCTGGAGGAATCACCCAAGAATTTTGAACAGTAAAAGACAAAGGTCTCACCAGGGTGCACACTGATTGCAGAAGGCTAGGTGATTGTGGAGACCTAGGGATTACATCTACTGCTGGAGGAATCGCCCAAGTATTTTGAACAGTAAAAGACAAAAGTCTCACCTTTGCATAAACAGCAAGATGGTTTGCCCTTCCTGGCTAGGTATCAGCTCAGAGTTCATGTTAGACTTCATATGCTTCTTGAAAAATTAGCATCCATGGGGTTTACAGACTACAGGATAGTTAAAAATGGAATTAGTTGAAAAAAAAATTGGATCCAAAAATACAATGGTTCAATCCCATACCCAAGAAAAGTTTACGTAGTACAAGTTGGTTCACTCTAACAGAAAAATGGTTCCAAACAAATCCTGGTTCAGTTTTATACCCAGCTCTAGAGGGTCATCCCTACCCATTTTTGGACCAGCTCCGAGCTTGAGTTTGACTTGATATAATTATTCAAAAAAAACAAAATGGGGCTTATCGCAAAGTAATAAATGTGGGTTTGTTCTAAAAGTTTAAAAACAGGTTTCAATCCATACCCAGCAAGAGTGTTTGCTCTACAAGGTATTTTTCTAAAGCTCGTATTAGACTTGATATACTTTTTCAACATAAGCTGCCATAGATCTTACGTTAGTGTTGTATAAGTGGATTTCGTTTATGGAAAAATGGATCCCAACTCCATTCTCATAGAGGACTTGTTTTGATACATAGCAGTATTAATAAGTAACCTCGCAACAAGCTGGAGATGGGATTTTATGTATTTTTCGGCATATAGCTAATGTATTCACAAATTGAAGAGAATTTATACATCTGCTAGTCCACTTTCATTATCCTCTACCTCAACGAAACTTGGGTATTAATGAAAAGAATCATAGAGCCTATGGTAGAGTAGTATAAGTAGGTTTAATCTGATAGAAAATGATATAGAAGATTCTTGATTCCATTCTGACAAAGAAGTTGTTGTCACATGGCAGAATTAGTCAATAACCTGGCAATAAACCAAAGATGCGAACCAATGTATTCTTTAACACAAATGACCAATGTATCCATAAATTGATGATGATTGTTACAGCTGCCAGAGAATAGACCAGGCTTCATATGTCCTAGCTCAATAAAACTTGCACATTAATGAAAACAAGTTACAACCATAGGATTTTAGTAGAGTACAAGTAGCTTTGATCAAGTAGAAAATGACACAAAAGAATACTGGTATCATCCTGACTAAGAAACATAGCAGTATCAGTCAGTAACCTAGCAATTAACTAAAGATGTGATTTGATGTATTTTTAAACACACAGCCATTGTATCCATAAATTGATGATGATCATTGCATCTTCCACAAAATAGGCCAAGCTCCTTCTGGTTTAGCTTAATGAAACCTTGTTATTGATGAAAAGAACTATAGGGCTCACAGTAGTGTTGTGTAAGTGGATTTGGTCTATAGAAAAATGGATCCATAATAATCTGAGCTCCATCCTGACAGAGGATTCGTTTTCACATAAAAGTATTAGTCAGTAAATTACCAATAAAGTGAAGATAAGATTTAATATTTTCTTTGAGACACAGCCGGTGTATCCACAAATTGAAGAAGATTGATATATCTGCCGGAGACTAATCCAGTCTCATTATTCTCTAGCTTGATGAAATTACGGTATTAATGACAAAAACCATAGGACCTACAGTAGAGTAGTATAAGTGGGTTTAATCTGAAAGAAAATGACACAAAAGAATCCTGGTTTTATTCTGCTAGAAAAGTTATTGTCACATGGCAGGATTAGTCAGTAAAGTAGCAATAAGCCCAAAATGCAATTTAATGTATTCTTTAACACACACAGCCAATGTGCCCACAAATTGAGAATGATTGTTACAGCTGCCAGAGAACAGATGAGGCTACTTGTGTCATAGCTCATTGAAACATGGCCTTTAATCAAAACAACCATAGAGATCAATGAGTTTGACTCAACATCTACAACATCTACGCAGTTGACTCCTGATATAAATATCATAACCAGGGCTTACATAGCAGAGTACTATAAGTGGGTTAATCCAATAGAAAATGACACAAAGAAACTGGGTTCGATTCTCACTAACATTTTTGTCATGTAGCATTATCAGTTGGTAACCTAGTAATAAACCAAAGATGTGATTTGATGTGTTTTTCAACACAGTCAATGTATACATAAATTGATGATACGTGTTACAACTGATGGAGAATAGACAAAGCTGCTTGCGGTCTAGCTCGGTGAACTTTGATGTCAATGATAACAACTACTACAGGGCTTATAGAAGAGTAAGTGGGTCTAATCGAATAGAAAATGCTACAAAAGAATCCTGGTTCCATTCTCACAGAGAGATTGTTTTCACATAGTGGTATCAGCCAGCAACCTAGCAATGAAACAAAGATTCGGTGTTCTCCACCACAAACAAAAATCTAACCACAAATCCAAATGGGTTGGGTTGGTTTGTAGGGTTGTGATTGCTGCCAGGGAACACACCAGTTTCAATGTAAGTTACGTCTCAAAGAAAATTGGATACTAATGGTCCCACTAGTCAAACAGTCATTTGAAGGTAAAATTGAGTTCATGGCTAACTCAAAATTGCTCAAGACTATCCACTCATACCACTTTTTTCTTAAAAAAAGTACCAGTCAAAATCAAAGAACACCCAATTCACATATCAAAACCATCATGGCAATGACATACCTGCTTCTTCTGCCTTCCTTCTGCCGACTTCATCCATGGTATTACCATTTGAAGCACACCCACTCCTGATAACATTGTCTCCAAACGAATCATGCCTTCTATGAACAAAGGGACGCCTATGTGAAGCCAATGGAGCAGGGCCATCTGGTGTTGAGGCAGCCATTGTGATATCTTCAAGGAAAAAAAAAAAGAACCCAACCGTACTATCCGCAACTTGCAATGCAAGCTCAACAGGCCCAGTTTAGAAGGTGGGCATATGGCTTACTACAAATGCAGCAAGTGACAAAAAAATCAAGGGACTTTTTTCACCATGAGTACTTCGTCGCTGTCTTTATTAGCTCGCCATTTTTACACAGCAGATTGATTATCAACGGGAAATTTTAATATCCAACGGTCAAGTAGAGTAGAGCCCTGTCATTCTCAAGATCAATAAGGCTGCAAGTTTTGTATGAGACCTTCCCTAGGTTCGGACCGCAGCTCTTAGGCTCGGAATTTTGGGCCAATTGTATTAGTTCAAATTTGAATTATAGTCAGGCTCGGCATCCGGGCCTGTTTTCGTCACGCAAATCAAAGCGATGGAGACGTGGACGGTCGAGATATCTTGCGCCGTTTGATGGACGGTCGTGATCTCTAGGGAAGTGAGATTTTGTGGGCCCCTACGAATTCGGGAATTGTTTTAGTACGTTAGATATATGCTTTGGTTTGAAAAGGACCAATTTATTTTGTGTGTTTTGGTAATTATTATGGTGTGAAAACTTTAATTAGCAACGGTTTTTGCAAAAATAATTACCCAATAATGGGGTCCATGTTTTATATAGGTCAACCTTAATCCACAAGTGTATATGCTCTTCTTGGGGTATCGAGTTCTTTTAGAACATGAGTGTAAAGAAAATAAATGCTTACATAATTGTTAATTAAATAAACCTAATTAATTGAACATAAATAAAGATTATAGAGTTGAAATTGAGTATTAAATAAAAGTACAAAAATTAAATGAGCAAATTAGGTGTTCCTAATTAGCAACGGTTTTTCAAAAATAATTACCCAATAATGACGCCCATGTTTTCTATAGGTCAACCTTAATCCACAAGTTTAAGAATATGAATGTATATGCTCTTCTTAGGGTATTGAGTTAAAACCACCAAAATCTTATCTCTTAGAACATGAGTGTAAAGAAAATAAATGCTTACATAGATTAATTAAATAAATGTAATTAATTGAGTATAAATTATATCTTAAATACATCTATCTAAAAGATATAATCAATAAGATATTTATGTTAGTAAGTAATAATTGATCATTCCAAACTTTTTTTCTAATTTAAAATATGGGCCAATTTATTGATTATTATAATTACCCACTAACAATAGGTCTCATGTAGCTTCTTACCCAATTTTCTTATGAGTTGCTTTTTATTTTATTTTTTTTATTTTGTTGCTTAGTTGTCACTAAAGTTTTATCTTTTACTTATTTTAAGTACGCTGTCAAATTATACCTAAGGGAGATGACCCACTAGTTGAGCACCCTAACTTCACGCCTCTCAAAATTATATGTGGCAATTTCGAATCACTCCAAAAATTTTACAGTAGCTTACTTGGCAAGGCCCTTGCTTATAACTGAGGTTTCAGGGCAACATCAGCATGCTTTTTGTCGAGGTGTCAAATAGTTCCCCCCAAAAAAGGTTGGACCAATAGGTGTGCATTAAGTCATGTTTTGTTGGTGCGCTGATGTGGCATCACATGATTGGTTGCTTTTTAGATCTAAAAGGCATTTCATTCAATTATTAGTACTTATAGCCAACACTAACAACCTCAAAGTCACAACTACTAGTGCTAAACTTTTAAAAATATTGGGCCTTAAATGCACAAATACTATCTCAGCCATTGGAGCTATCTCATGTATTGGGTCTTTTCCACTATCATAAAAAAAAATTACATTGTCAAATGATAATTATTTTTTTGCCATGTAGTTTTCGAATTAAAATTGATTCCATAATTCTAACCCTCTCTTCATCTACAACTTAAATTTTAACTCCTAAACTAAAACTACATTATTTCATGAAAAAATTCTAAATTATAGATTACAAAATTAAAGATAGGTATGCTAGTTTACTATAGAACTATTTTTATTTTTATTTTTATTTTTATTTTTATTGGAAGAGTTATTTTTACTATTATAATAAAATATAACTAATACAATTATTGAAATTAGTAAATAATTTGATAAATAAAAATAGTAAATTCAGTAAATAAAAATATAATAAGTAAATTATCACAAAGTCCTCGTTGGACCAATGAACTCGCAGGTTTGGTAGTTTGAACTACCAGTATTAATGCAAGCCTTCATGCTAAGGGCATTCATGCTGGGGATGAGGTCCCCCCATATTGTGGTCTCACGGGTTAATAGCTCCAGTCAAAAGCTTGTCACCTCAAGTGAAAAAATATATAATAAGTAATAAAAATAAATTCGTAAGTAATATTTTTTTAAATAATTATTTATTTTAACTTTCACTTAAGAACTGTTTTATTTTAGACATTATTTATTTTAGCTATTTTATTTTTCAATAACAAATACAATAAATCATAAAAAAATATTCTTGAGTTTTAAAAAGATAAATGAAAAAAAAAAAAGATATTTTTATTTTATTTTATTTACTTAAGAGTTATTTTATAGTTAGTTTATTTACTTAAGAGTTATTCTATTTTATTTTATTTACTTATCAGCTATTGTATAGTTTTAGGTTTTTTTAGTTTTTATTATTTTTGTATGTGAGCTCTTTAATAGTTTTTGTTAACACGCTCATGCCATTACACTCCACCCCTTGCCTTGCGTAATAATAGAGTTGAAATAGAGTATTAAAAGAAATAAAAGTACAAAAATTAAATGAGTAGATCAAGTGGACCTAATTTTAGGAAAGGTAAAAAGAATGTACTCTTAATGTTACAAAATTTGTTTGCTACTTTTAGAAAATTGAATGCCTCTATTTGATGTATGTCTCAAAATTTGAATTATCATGGAAAATGATGTAGGTCAATCCGAAGCTTTGTAAGTTTGATCTCAACTATTACTTGATTTGACACATGGAATTGATTTGTGTCACATTGGAATTAACTAATAAAATGTGTGCCTAAAAGGTTGCTCGCCTTTTCCTTCTAAATATCTAGATCTGGCAAGGTGGTGTCTAGAGACACTATTGAGGAGCTTACCAACTCAATAGGTAAACGGGTTCTCCTAGGTCAAACCCCTTGGCAAATTGAATTAATAGTGCTGAGAAATTGAAGACAACATTCATAGACATATAGATGGTCTATAAGATGATGATCTACAAAGTTGATTTATTTATTATCCTTTAGAATTGAAGTGTGCTCTAATTATTCTTTTCTTTCCCTCCCATTCTTCTCAATGATGCTTTTAGATACACGATGAATGTCTTTAAATACCATGACATAACAACATGTCACATGAAAAATGTGTTAGGTTAGCTCATAACAATGAGTAGAAAGGGGAATGAAAGTTTGAATTTGAGTTTTAAGCTTTGGGCTTCAAGGATCATTCTTGCACTCCTTAGGATTGACCTAGATCAATTTTAAGTCAGGTGAAAGTGATCTACAAGGATAAGGTGGTGATCTCAAGGTAGGGTGTATGGGAATCATTGCCAATAGGGGTGAAATGGGAATGAATAAGTACCAAATGTATGAGGATTAGTGCAAAGGGGGTGCAATGAAGATGAGTAGGGATTGAGCCACAAGCCAACTCTAGTGCAAGAGTATGCCACTTCTCGATATGTTATTGCATTAAGACATTCCCATTAAGGTGGCCACAAAATTAAATGGTGTAACATCAAAAAATGTCCCCTTGGGGGCTTTTCCCTCTTAAAGTTTAGCTCCTGGGTCTTGAATCTGCATTTAGGAAATCTTGCATCATATTTAGGCATCCCGATGAGAAAACCCCTAAGTGTCTTGGCAAATAGGACCTAGGGGGACCACTTGAGATAGACCCTGCCTAAAATAGGGGGGGAGGACTTGGGCGCCCGCCCCTAGTCCTCCCTTTTTTAGGTCAAACCCAATTTCAAAGTGTCGATTTGTGACCATTATTTGGGTCCTATGCCGACACGTAAGTTTCAATTATGAAATTTCTGGTGGGAATGTTTGTAGTTGCATATATAAGCATGTTTAGGCAATCATTTGTAAACTAGATACCTATTGTGAACTTGATGCATTCTAAAGGTGATTCAAGGCATTCATTGTGTGGCAAGAGTAGATATTGTGTTGTTTATGTGTTTGTATTTGCATATTTGAGCATCCATCTCCTCATGGCATGAAGAGCTTCTTCCTTTCATGATATCTTCACTACAAGGTGATATCATTTGTGTTTTTAAGCATTTATCATTTAGTTTTTGCCTATGTCCCCCAAGGGCACGCACTCTCTATCTAACAACATGTTTGAAAGACTTGAATGTCTCTCTGGGGCTTGACTGAGGCAAGTCTTTAAACACCACAACCCCCTCCCCATTTTCCCATGATTGCAGGTTACAGGTTGAAGAAGCAGGAAAAGTGGAGTTGCAGAGAAGGGTTGCAGAGTGTCAGAATTGCAGATCAAAGCTAAAAATGGGGACTTGGACTCAGGCGCCCACTCATTAGTCCTCCAGATCCCGCAACAGAGAAATCTCTAAAACAGTAGGAACATGTTGCAGATAAAGTTCCCATATCCCGACAAAAAGCATGGCACTGGACTAGGGTGCCTGCTCATTAGTCCCTGACTATTTTGCTTCCCAAACTTTAGAAACTGGTACACATTTGTCTGTTATTTTACATCTTTTTGTAGCAACATTTTCTGGTATTTGTCTGTTTGCTTCCGTATTTGCATAATTAGGGTTTTAAGCATAATTAGGCATAATCAAGCAATCAAACCACACAAATCCAATTTTCCCAACATTCTAAGTGACCAAGGGCCTGATAGTAGAGTCTTACTCGACCTAAGGTCCTTGAATGCTTTAGGGTGAAAGGAGGATACACATATAAACCATCAAAAAGCCTCTATCCTAATTTTACCCTAAACAAATGGGAAATGGCATGGGTATGTTAATTTCACAATTACATTTTGCCCCCCATTTTGATGTGCTTCTGAATCTACTATGAGCATGCATGTCAAAGTATATGGACATTCCTAGCCAACATGAAAAGTAAATATTCAAACACTCATAAAGGATGGTGTCTAGATATAAAAGGATAAAATGATTCTTCTTGTAATCTCCATGGTATGAGCAACCCCTTGAAACCTATTAAATAGTAAAAATTATGCAATGAGTACCATCTAACACAATCAAAATAAGTATGAACTACAAGTTGTTCTAATTATCTACAAAAATGAAAAGAGAAGCAAAGAGATACAAGATTTTGCCTATTTAGAAAGTGGTATGAAAAACTTTGCACAATGTGAAAATGTGACAAGGGTTTGCACAATGCAACCATGCAATTTAAAATTCCACATGTTATGGCAATGTGATAAAAGTCTACACAATGCAATAATACAATAAAAGTCTATGTGGCATGACCGTGTGGTAAAAACTCCACACGATGTGGTAATGTGATGTGAGATAAAAATTCTCATGGTGTGAACATGTCACTACAAAATTTAATATAACTCCATTTGAATACGACGATGAATCTCTATCTGGCATAAGACATCGGGTCATAAATCTCAACCATGAAAAATGGTTAGCAACAATATATGCCCCCTACAATTGGTTACAGTTGACAAATGCAAGGAATTGGAGAAGAGAAAAAAGGATACATGATAAGGTAATCAAATAAGATATAACCATGTAAGCACATATAGCATGAAATAACTATCATTATTAATCATTGTGCACGGAGAAAGTAGTAAATATTGAATAATAATCATGTAAACATATAAAATTAGGGGGTGAGAAGATGTTCCCAATATTTCCCCCAATGGTGAGGCAACAAGGGGGCAACAACCATGTCCTATAATAAATCATGTAGGCATAAAATGATGCATGGTATATAGGACAAATGAAACATGTGCATAGACATAGTGGGCAAGTTATGATCATGAAAGAAGGTGTAACATCCCAACTAGAATATTAAATAAAATAAATACAATAAATGCAAAAATCTCATTTCTCTTTTTTTTATAACAAAAAAAATCCAATAATAATATATTTGCAATTTCAAAGTACAATATATAATTTTAGTTGACAATTGCTTCACATGCCACTTACAAATTTTACACTTTATCAAGAACAAATAGCATATGGTCGCATTCCTTGCGACTTACAATATTTATCATTTTCATTTACATAATAAGTAATGTTTCTTGTTCACAATTCTTCAGCAATCAAATGTAGGAGAGAGACAAAGCATCATCCTAGTGCTTTTCCTCTAACCACAGGGTGGTCCCCCACACACCTTCCTTATGGAAGTGGCTCTTCCCTTCACGAGGGTATAGATAATGAGAATCAACTGATTCTTTGTGCCATCTGAGAACTAGTGCTTACAACAACCGGGCTTACAACTCTAGTCTAGCTCTAGTTATGTATAACCTACTCTGACTGTTCATCTATATGGTACATAGTGAACCGACAATGCAAGCAGTGACTTTGCATTACTTTGGCCAAAGTTTCATACAATAAGTTGTGTGTTCACACACTCTTTTCTCAACTTGGAGACAACATTCTTATATTTTAGTAAATATTATATCAACTTACTTTGACTCAAGTTTATTCAATATTAGTCTTAAAGACATAAAATATACCCTTTACTATAAGACAAGTATAAGGTGAGAGCTTAAGTGACTTATAAGCATGCATTGAGCCCCTCTTTGCATCCTTGCAATCTCGGGTCTATGAAAACCTATCAATCTACTCAAAGGCTTGTCAACCCATTTATGTGCTCATAAATAAATTTGGTATATTTTCTCAAGGTATACTTGATTTTATTATAAAGTCATTGATTTTGACGTCTATAGACTTCTAAGACTCTTGCCACCAAGATATGTATGCCATAGTCTATGATTATATTCAACTAATTTCATGTCAAAGTGAACTATATAAAATGACTATAATATTGTCATAATGAGGTAGAGGTAATTTACAATAATCTATTGACCAATCCTGGCCAAAATATAAGATAAAAGAATGGTTTCCTCTTAACTGGAAATAAAAGTAGTATATGAGAAGTCTCGGTTGCTCATAGAAATCAAAATGATAATACTTATATTATCCACCTCTATGACATAAGTTAAATAGATTCTTTTGCAAGATTATCTAAATGTGAATTCTATTCGACTAAAGTCTTTTAATCAAGTCATTGGTCATTCACAAGCTATAAACTTTTATAATTAACAAGAGTAATGGTACCTCTCAACATCGAACTCATACAACTCCTTTAGAAGGATACTATGACATCATAATACTAATATGTTTCGGTCTACTCAAGTCATAAGGTAATAAGTAAGCTCTCGGTCTGCTACCAACTTAACTGGTAAGTTCTTTCCATAGATAGATAGGTATAGATTGATATTCTCAAATTGACCTTACACAGCCAACAACACACTGAACCATTCGACCTATATTGGCTTATATCCAATGTTCTCACAACAGATATACTAAGGTAATATCTCACACATAGTACATTCATATAAGAACATAATTTATCCAAGCTTAATGACCGACCAGTATATATATATATATATATCGTTCGGCCTATACACAAGTTTAACTTGCATTTAAATTTTCTTAAATAAAAAGAATATAAATACATGACTACATATCGGCTATATATATCTTTGACATTTCAACCATTGTACAGACCGAATTGTAAATGATATGAATGATATCTATATTTATCATAATATGCCCAAAACAACATTCATGGTCTTCTAAAGGCATATAACTTCAATACTATACTGAAATTGAATACCATTCTAGGAGTATCCGTAGATATATTCCTATGTCAAAAGCACATATAAATATAGAGAAGCTTTATTTGCCATAGATAGCAATTGATTCATATAAACCTGCGGCCTCTTGAGGCTTACTTAGAAAATAGAAACGACTTTACATATAGTATGAAGTTAATATCGACAGTTTACTACTAGTTTATTGGCATACCTATCACTTTGTTAACGCAGTCATTACTCTCTCCTATCGAGCTCCTTCCCCTTGCTTCTATTCTCCCAATCCAAGAGATATTGTCCTGCTTCTACTCTCAACTACCCTTTTCGAGATCCCTTACCCTCCCATCATAACCATACTCCCTATCGGTTATAGAATAGTTACACATAATTATTCCCCCCTTTCTCTCAATCATCCATGGTCTAAAGAGCTTGAAAATAGGAGTATGGAGCTAATGCTCCTTTCCACTCCTCCAAGTATCTAGGGAAGAACACAATGAGAGTCTCCAAGACTTAACTTCCTTTACCACAAGCTAGACATTAAATTTAACGATGACATTCATAGATGTCACTGATGCATTCTTTTGAATGCTTTAATTATGCTATTCACAAGCATAATATTGAAGATGGAGTCTTGCAAAGCTGACTTATGCCTTTACGTTAAGACTAGACTTGATTGGTCAATTACTCATGTTGTCTTGGCATTCAAAGACGTACACAACCTTACCAATTTTTGACGTAAAAGATTAAGTCATCAACACGATGATGACAATATTAAACAAGTACAAAATGATTTCAACATTAAAATATTACTGAGGTGAACAACAGCATAAAGAATAAGACATTCCAAAATTGACATAACCTCTAATGTGAGAGTGTATGTTTCCAGATGGCACAATGATCATTGTATTCACGTGATCTAGCACCCTCTCCATGGTGATACTCTCTCTCCTCATCTTGGAAGGAAAGAAAAACATTGTTCCTGCATCCACCTCAGTCGCACAATGGTAGTTAGTCCATCACATTATTTGACCATGTGCATAATAATAACATCATAGACAATTATTCCTTGCATATAAAATAATATAAATAAAATGTATTTTATATTCTTAAACAACATTACTTTAATCATAATTTTTTCACTGACTAACTATCTGTCCTCTTGAAATAGAAATGATAAGTATGTTTGTTTTAGAACGGGGTGTGACATATCTCCCCCCTTAGAGATCATCGTCCTCGATGATTGTGTCCATAACAAAAACAAATATAACAATTATATTCTTTTACATCGATTTTGCATAAAA
This sequence comes from Cunninghamia lanceolata, assembly GCA_027924645.1. Classification (NCBI taxonomy): domain Eukaryota; kingdom Viridiplantae; phylum Streptophyta; class Pinopsida; order Cupressales; family Cupressaceae; genus Cunninghamia; species Cunninghamia lanceolata. The sequence continues at coordinate 20,959,137 of BSBN01000213.1, forward strand.
AGATGTGGAAACTTTTGATAAAAATCATTGTAATCCTCCTAGGTAGCATTTTCCTCTGAATACTAGTCCCACTGGACCTTGGACTGAGTAACCTCTCTGTTACATAGGCGGAGCTTACATATCTCGAGCACTTTGAGAGGCTTGATCATGACCACCCCTTGGTCCTATACCTGGAGAGCATTCCAGTCAAGTATATGATTAGATCCTGATATATTTCTTCAAATAAGATACATGGAAAACATCATGCATTCTAGCAAGAGCTAGTAGTAGAGCTATCCTATAAGCAACCGAATTAACCACTTCTAGGACTTCAAAAGGTCCCACATATCTAGGTACTAGTTTGAAAAAAATTTCAAACTTAATTGGGCTCTTATGTGGTTTGACTCTCAAGAGAACTTTATCTCCTGCTGAAAATTGTCAGGGTGTACGCTTGGTGTCAACATAGCTTTTATGTCTATCATTCGCTTCTGCCAATCTTTTCCTGATCAGCTTTACTTGCTCTTCCATTTTCGATAGCATTTCTGGCCCAAGGCAAATCCCATCTTCTAGCTTATCCCAGCTTATAGGAGTTCGACACCTTATGCCATACAATGCTTCGAATGGAGCCATCTTAATTGCAGAATGATAAGAATTGTTGTATGCAAATTCAAGTTCTAGTGGAAGGTACTCTTCCCACTTATACTATTGATCCATGCAATACATCCTCAATAAATATCCAGTATTTGATTAACTCTCTCAGTTTGACCATTTGTCTCTAGATGATAGGATGAGCTGTTACATCCCTAATTTTTGACTTGCTATATTTTTACTTTTACTGGGATAAATGTATTTTGATGTTTAGATTAATGACAAGGAAAGACATGCAGTTATATTGAATTTCATTTACAAGTTATGAAAATGATTGTGTTATTATCATTTTAATATTGCACTATGAGATTTGATTTATTATTTGAATAATGATGCACTGATCATATATTGTTTGGTTACAAGTTTGATACAGGATTGCAAGCTTACAGATGACTTTCGGAGAAGATAGAGAGAGAGTATCTTTCGAGGAGAGAGATATAGACCTCGGGTTACGAGTGGTTTATTTTCCAAACGAGTATTAGTGTTTAACGAAAACATGAACCAATGTTGTAAGAGGTAAGTTTTGTCTTGTTAGTTTACTTTTGAACTCAATTGACAGATAGTCGATATCTCTCGAATCTTTGCAAGTCGTAGTGTGTCATCATAGTCGTTAGTAATGTAAAACGACGTCATTTGTGTATGATTTGTGACCATTTACGTTTAACGTAAAAGTTACGACGTTATTTTATTTTTATTTTTTAAGATAATGCGCCTGGTAAACTTTTTAACATGACCGGTGACGCTGGTGCGACACGCCCTTCGGCTCCACACAACGCTTTTGCCCGGAGCTATGAACTAGTGAGGCCACAACACGGGGGACCTCATCCCCAAGAAAGAACACTTCAAACCCGTGAGCTCGTTGGCCCAGCAAAGGCGTAATGCCTTGCGAGCTCATTGGCCCAGCGGAGGTTTAAACTCTGGTGGCCGCCACTACAACCGAGCAACTTAACCACCGAACCATGCCTTTATCGGCAAAAAGTTACGACGTTATTATCGTAAAATGATTCTTGTATTTTATTTAGTCTCTTGACATATTATAAACAATTCTTAATCGTTAAGATGATTCCGTCTAGTTAAGAATTCGTGATTATTGTCTACGGATGGTGATGGGGAGACAAGCTCTACCCAATCACATTATCCGCAATCCTTGTTTAAATACTATTATTCTTATTGATCAAATCATAACTAACGAATAGGATCGATGTTATGTAAACCATAGTTAATCATACAAACAAATATGTATATGTATTCTTTGATTTGAGGATAATACCTCATAACAGTTATTAATGCATGATAATAATCAGCGGTAGGCATATGTGAAGGAATGCTTTTATAACAAGGGAAGGATTAGATCACTTAAGTGATCATTAATGATCGAACTGTGATTTTATTAACATGTTGGCCTTTATTAAAGGGAGTGGTGTGTTATACCACATATTTTTTCCCTTCTTGATGAGTGATCAAACCTCATTGAGCCAGCATGTAGCTTCTACGGTTTGATAGATGCTTTTTGTTATAACTAAATAATTATGGATTCCTTTTTGACAACTAGTGGTTGTTTTGTGAGTAGTACTTATTGTCCACGTACTCCTTTATCCTTGTTGTCCATCCAAGAACCCTTCACAGTCTAAAATGATGGAGATAACTGCGGCCTTGCGGAAGTCATTTTTTTAACAAATCTGTAGTGGAGTCGTTAATAGTGGAGGAGTGGTGTTGAATACCCATGAACCCCTCTAACATACTTGCAACATCTAAGAATAAATTTAGACTGGAAAAGTAGAAAATCGGTAGTTTTTTAAGGAAGTGGAGCAAGATGTTAGAAGGGTGCATATAAGATAAGGCATGGTAGTTAGATAAAAGGACGACGGGTTAGAGAAAGAGGAAGACAACAAAAAGAGACACAGGGTCTGATATGTAACCAGACAAGAGTCGAGAGAATAGGCAGAACATTGTTATCTTATGATAATTTTGAACACGACAAAGGAGAGATAGAATAGCTATCTTAGTTAATAAACTATATATTTATGTGGTAGTTAGATCTTTCAGCGAGGTGGGAAGTCGATACAAAGAAGAGAGGGTAGATGTCGCAGATAGAGGATATAGCGAGCAGCGAAGGGAGAGAGAGAACTCTCGTAAATGCCAGTAGACTGCCAAGGGATCTTATCAGGTTCTTTCATTATATGAAGTCTTTACTATTCATAAGAAATGAACGTTTCTTTTATTCATTCCTTTTAATGGACTCTGAGCCGAATCTTCGCTCTTATAGTTTGTGAATTCTTTTTGTTATTGAATTCAATGAAACACTATTTTATCTGTTATTCTATCTCATACGAGAATGTAATAACTTCTTAAGAACGTGTGATACACATATGAGTGAGAACACAATCTTCAAAATGAATTATTTTGTAGCTTCGTATACATAATAGAGAACTCTCAAAATTCATAGTCAATACCCTGGAAGTTGTATATGTCTGTTGAATTAAATGTATATCAAATCTCTAACAGACCAGAGTTATGTATCCGAGTGTAGAGAATCTATATAGTATCAGGGGTTTTAAATAAACTTTAAATAGGATACTTATGTCATGAACTATCTATGTTTAAGAGGATTTATAGATATCCTTGTTGTCATGAGATAGAGATCTATAGAAACAAAGGTATGATATAGGTGATTTCTATTTTTGCATGATCATTTTATAAGCAAACAACTATATAAACCATGATAAATGATAATAATATCTCAAGGAGATTACCTTGTTTCTAAAGGATATATGAGTGAGTTGTTCCCTGCAAGACTTAGATGGGAACACTCGTATATCTATGATTAGATATAGCTTAGTATATCAATGTAAGAGTAATTTTTTGACATTTGAACATAGTGGATTACAAATTGAATTATTTCCCATCTTTTGATTCAAACCAAACTTAGTCAAGTTTAAACTTGTATAGGACCTTTGGTTTAGGAAAATCTAAGGATATACTTGTATAAAGAACTATCTTGGTTCGAGAGGTTTAATGCCTTCGTAGTCAGGAAAGACCAGGGAATAATCTCTTCCATAGGATATTCTTACTTCCTAGAATAAGTATGTTCGTTATCCCATTGGGTTGGGATAGGTTAAATAAAACCCTAGTTTAACCCAGAAGGGTTAAGTATTATTTGATGATACCTATATGGTTATAAATCATTTTTAGTTATTTTATGTGGGTAGACATTAAAGGGTCGAGAACCCTAAATAATAAATGTTCGTATTTATCTTATTGAAAAGAGATTTGTTTTTAGTTGATAATGTTTAACCTTGGGTAGAGGGATCTATTTGTTCGGATACAAGTTGACTTGAAATACAGGTCATAAGCCTTGAGTTTTGCAAGCATGCAATAGGTACTTTTAATGGTTAGTTAACCATAAAGTTTATTATACCTTAATTGGTCACAACTTCTCTTAGCTATTACCTGTCAATAAGTGATGAATTTGAAATGATGTAAAGAGATACCCAAGAATAGCTAGTCATTCCATAAGGTCTATGAAGTGATGATAGTGTCTTGAGAATCCTCGTAAAGAAAGGTAGTTGATTAGGTCCATGGATTATAGACAGACAAAGAAAACATGTCTAGGTCAGGAAGACTAAAATATTGAAATTGTCAGGACTTCATAAGTTAAATATTGTTGACCAAGTCAAACTATGGGAATATGATAGTATCCGAGTCGAGTTGGGGTGGGTGAATAATATGACAACGTTCATTGTGAACGTCAATTTTATATTGAAAACTATGGCCATAGTAATGTATATGTCTCTGCATGCATTGTTGGTTCACTGTATCTGGATTGCACAACCTATCGAAAATCATACTTAGCTAGAGGGTATCTAGGGTTGTATGATTGATAGAGTTGTGTAGGATACAACACTATGTACTCGGGAAGGCAAATTACCACTGGTCACCTTTGGTCTATATTCCTCGTGAAGGGTAGGGCCACTTCCTATGTGGAAGATGTGTGGAAGACCACCGGTCTGTGGTTGGAGGTAAATCACTGGAAAGATACTCTCTCTCTAGCAGAAGACATGTCGAGGCTTGTGATAAAGATGTCAGATTTCTGGATGCAGTATATCTTTGAGACTATGTAAAACATTATCTAATACAGATATTTGTAATTGATTTACTTTTGTAAACATTGTACTTGAGAAAGACAAAATGGTTTATTGTATTTTGTAATGAGAAATCTTGTAATTATAGTTACTTGATTATATGTTGAATAAAAGAAAAATTGTCTCATTTTTACCTTGTTAAATTACTTATGGTAATTTTTTTGATTTTACTATGTTTTATAACGTGGGTGTTACGTATGGTATCAGAGCTACCAGGTTCGACACTAGGGCTTATGAGTCCACTGTGCTAACTTGTAGTCAACATTATGCGGTTAGCTAAATGTTTGAATTTCTTGTGCCAGAATGGCGTGGAGAAGAACCAAGAAAACTGCTAGAAAGTCTATTCCCCAGTATTTGCATGAATTAGTGGTTAAGAAGAAACCTATCGAGGAGGTTGAACTTAAAGAGCATATTATTTACTTTGAGGGTGCATGGCTGGAGGATTCAAAGACTTTTGCTGGTGCGCTTAAGCGTATTCAGCTAGAAAGGAAACAACGTTTTGAACTGGTCAAGAATTCTACTATTTCTACTTGTGTAGTAAAAACCTAGTAAACTGTAGCCAGTTACGACATATCACTTGGGGGTTGTTGTGATACTTCTGTTTAGGAAAGAGGTGTTGGAGGAGCACTTGTGTGTACATCCACCCTCTATGTTTGTTTAATTGGAAGATTGTAAATCGATAGTGACCTATAGTTTTGTTGTATCAACTATATAAATAAGGATGTGGTTACTCCTAAATAAATGATAATAAAAATGAGAATGGTTTGTATCAATCTATTGATTGTTATGAGATAAATCTGTTTGATGTTTTGGAGTCACTTTAGATTTAGAAAACAATTGGATAACTTATTTATTTGGCATGAGAAAAAAAATGACAACATGTATCATACAAGAACAAACCAGGATGAGAGTCTAGAAGAGAATAAACCATTAGTTAATCTCTTGGACAAATTGGAGCAATCTTAACCATGTTTGTAGAAACCAAGGAGAAACCCGGTAATCTGGAAAAAGAAAGTAAGAAATCAAGGAAACCCTGAAGGGGGAAAATGAGATTTCTCATGGGATGAGCAAGGAAATTCACCATGATTATAGTGTAAGGAAAATCCTGAAACCATAGACCCTAAAAGGAAGCAAAGGATAGGCTTGCCTTAGAACTTTCTTAGATATGAAGAAAGCCATTCTACCAAAGCTTGATGGAACAAGTGAATGGAACAACTAAAAATTTTATTCCCCCTAGAGTTTTGGGATAAGTTACCTAGAAAAGTACCTTACTGTATGACAATTATAGAACTAATGGAATCAAAAGCCCCATAATAAGAATTATTGGCTAAAGCTTTGATTAGATCCGATAAATCACCATGGGGTGTACTAGTTATCGTTGTCAAAGAAAAAGGACATACCTCTGTAATTGTGTATTTAGTATCGTATGCTCATTAAAGCAACGATAAAGAACAAATATCTTTCACCACGTATTGAAGACCTCTTTGATTAGATGCGTGGAGATGCAGTGTTTTCAAAGATTGATTAGCAATCAATATATCATCAGTCAAGATTGAAGGATGACGATATCCATAAAACAACTTTTTGGACAAGAAATGGGCACTATGAGTTTGTAGCGTTGCCTTTTAGAGTTACAAATACCTCTGTCGTATTCATGAATCTCATGAACAATGTGCTTAGAGATTGTATAGATAAGTTTGTTCTAATCTTCCTGATGATATACTTATTTATTATAAGAATGAAGGAAAACATTATCATTATGTGCAAGTGATTCTGTAATGGTTAAGAGAAATTACAATAGCACCAATTATGTGAATTCCTTACCCCGAAGGACAGTTTGAGGGAAAAATTGATGCCTTAGGAGAAGGATTAAGGGGTGTGCCTATACATGATGAGCAAGTGATAGCCTAAGATTCAAGGTATGATAGGTTTTCATTTTGAGTCTGACGAACTATTGAGTTTTAGAAGGAGAATATATGTTTCTAATTCTGTTGAATTAAGGAATCTAGTATGGAAAGAAGTTCTTACCGCACCATACTCCGGACATCCTAGAGTAACCGAACTTCTAGCAGATATTAAACCTCTTAATTTCATGAGAAGAATGAAGAATGATACTACAAAATTTGTAGCAAGTTGTCTGGAGTGCCAGAGGGTAAAATAGAACATCAAGACCCTGTAGGATGGTTGAATCCACATGATATACCAGAGTGGAAATGGCAAGTTTTAGTATGGATTTTGTTCAAAGTCTCCCTATGTCAAGGAATAGACATGATGCTATACTAGTTGTGGTTGATAAACTCATGAAGGTAGCACATTTCATACCAAGGAAATTGACTGATGGAGCACCAGTGTTAGCTCACAAATTTGTGCAAGAGGTGTATAGATTACATGGCTTCCCTGAAAAGATTAACTAGGATAGAGATGCGCGTGTAACGTCAAGGTTTTGGCAAACTTTGTTTTATGCGCTAAGGACTAAACTCAATGTGAGTATAGCTTATCATCCTGTAACCGATGGGCAAACTGAGAGAGTTAACCAATTTTGAAAGACTTGTTACAAATGTATTGCATGGATCAACAATATAAGTGGGGAGACTATTTATCGCTTGTGAAATTTTTCAACAATACCTAACTTTTGCTATTAAGATGACTTCATTTGAAACATTGGACAGAAAAGATGCTGAACTCCTATAAGCTGGGTAAGGTAGAAGATAGGATTAGCATTCTAAGTCTAGAAATGTTGTCGAAAATAGATGAACAGATTAAGCTGATTAGAAAAGATCGGTGGAAACCATTAATAAATAAATAGAAAAGTTACGTTGATGTTAAGCGTACGCTAAGACAATTCTCAGTTAGAGAAGAAAAGTTATTTTGAAAGTAAAATGCCAGAAAAGTTTCATAAAGTATGGAATGTATTCCAAATTAGTTCCTAAGTATAAAGGACTCTTCTAAATATTCAAGGTTATAAAATTCTATTGATTTCAAGAATCAATCTATTATCATTTATTGCCAGGAGGCATAATGCTTTTTGGTGAGTCATATATGAAAAATATATTTATATAATATATGGATATTATATTCTAAGAATGTTTTATAAGTACGGAACCCATAAATGGTTATGATCAAGCTTCTTAAATGCTTGAAGTTCGCAAGCAATGCTTGTGTAACGTAGAGGTTATGTAGTGCTAGGTCCAGTGGGACCAATATGCAAAGGATAATGCTACATGGGGGGATTACCATGAATTTTTACCAAAAGTTTCTTCATTTATTTACTATTGTTACTAGTTGAAAACAACGAATTTGCTTTTTAGTTGCATTTTGATACTTTATATCATCGAGGATGATGAATCTTTAGGGAAAGGATATGTTACATCTCTAATTTTTGACTTTCTATATTTTTACTTTTACTAGGACATAAGTAAATGTATTTTGATGTTTAGATTAATGTCAAGGAAAGACATGGAGTTATATTGAATTTCATTTTCAAGTTATGAAAATGATTGTGTTATTATCATTTTAATATTGGACTATGAGATTTGATTTATTATTTGAATAATGATGCATTGATCATATATTGTTTGGTTACAAGTTTGATACAGGATTGCAAGCTTACAAATGACTCTCGGAGAAGAGAGAGAGAGTATCTTTCGAGGAGAGAGATATAGACCTCGGGTTACGAGTGGTTTATTTGCCAAACGAGTATTAGTGTTTAATGAAAACATGAACCAATGTTGTAAGAGGTAAGTTTTGTCTTGTCAGTTTACTTTTGAACTCAATCGACAGATAGTCGATATCTCTCGAATCTTTGCAAGTCGTAGTGTATCGTCATAGTCATTAGTAACGTAAAATGACATCATTTGTGTATGATCTGTGACCATTTATGTTTAACGTAAAAGTTATGACGTTATTATGGGTAAGTACAAGAAGATGGGGGGGCCAAAAAGGGGCCTTAGGTGGCCACTTTTTTTCTGAAATCAGGAAATACTGGCCTTGGATGAGAAATTGAGCATAGTTACACTCAAAATTTGGAGATGCAACCAAAACAATGTTCTTAGTGCTCCGAGTCTACTTTCTAAACTACTATTTTTTTTTGAAAATGGCATAGATTAAGGGGTTCAAAAGAGGGAGCCACAGAAATTGGTGTAGTTTCTGTCAAAAAAACATAACATAGCATGTTTTGTGGCTCCCTCAAAAGGTCAACTTTTTTTTGGCCTTTTTAAAATCACTTCAGTGAGAAATTAGCTAATAGCATGTAGTTTATGCCTGATTTTTCTGATAATTTTTTGATAAATATTTGATTTTTTACTAATTTTCAAAGTGGACACATCCTAAAAAATAGAATTTTGTCTGTGCTACCCTATAAATTTTGAAAACTAATTGAAAATCATTTTTTTCTTTTTTTAATATTTGTAGAATGGAGTCTAGTTTCTAAATATGTTTTTTTTTAAATTTCAATGAATAGTTAATTTACAATGAAAAAAGGACCAAACAGTGGTTTTTGCCCAAAAACGGACACACAAACAAAAGAAATTAAAGATGAAAGGCTTAACATTGTTAAAATGTGAAAAAAATCACATCGTCAAATAGCTAAGAGAAAGCCTAACATTACCCAGGTGTTCGATTTGTTCAACCTTGAAACACGTGCAAATCTGAGGGTTAGCACGAATGAAATTATGTGAAATCTTGAAGAATATGGAAAAACACGTCTGTGACTGTTCAAAAGGCACTCCAAGCCTTTGGGTTGGAAATCCAAAGCAAATCCCAAGCCTAAGGCTTGGGATTCCCAAAGCAAGACATAACGCGAGCGCGTTATAATGTGCTCGCATTATGTTTTGCTTTGCATTTTTCCTATTCCACAAAAGTTTGTGTTGTTTGTCATGTTTGACATAATGCGAGCACATTATAACACGCTCGCGTTATGTTCCCCTTAAATTTTTTTATGTTCAAGGCTATTAATCATGTATGTATGTATGTATGCCTATATGTATGCATCTATATATGCCTATATGTATGTATGTATGTATCTATGTATGCCTATATGTATGTATGTATAGTGTCGAGGGCAGAGTAGGGTAGAGATGGGAGTGAGCCAGATAGGGGAGGAGAGGGGTGGATAAGGATTGAGTGTTTAAGGTTTAAGGTTGAGGGTTGAGCATTTAGGGATAGGATTTAGAGTTTAGGGATAAGGGATTAGAGTTTAGGACCTTGAGGGATCAGGGTTTAGGGTTGAGGCTTTAGGGATAGTGTTTAGGGTTAAGGGTTGAGGGATTAGGTTTAAGGTAGAGTGTTGAGGGTAGAGGGATTAGGGATAGGGTTTAGGGTTGAAAGTTTAGGGTTGAGGGATTAGGGTTTAAGGTATAGTTTAGTAGTTCTTGTGGATAGAGCCAATAAACAATGGGAGATTATTTGCCTGTTTCATAACAATAACCTTCCCTAAGTGCGGGGTGGACAGCAAGAAACATAGATGTACCACAATGCAAATCTTTTCTCATAATGATCTTCCTTCTAATTTCAACTGTTAATTACTCACTGTGGATGTACTACATGCAAAGCTTTTCTCATAGGGTTTAAGGTATAGTGTCAAGGGTTGAGGGTTTATTGATAGTGTTTAGGGTTGAGGGTTGAGGGATTAGGTTTTAGGGTTGATGGATTAGGGTTTAAGGTATAGTGTTGAGGGTTGAGGGTTTAGGGATAGGGTTGACAGATTAGGGTTTAGGGTTGATGGATTAGCATTTAATGTCAAGGTTAGGGTTAGAGTGTCGAGGGTAGAGGGATTAGGGATAGGGTTTAGGGTTGAAGGTTTAAGGATTGAGGGTTGAGGCTTTAGGGATGAGGGTTTAAGGCTTAAGATATAGTGTCAAGTGTTGAGGGTGTAGGGATAGCGTTTAAGTTTTAAGGGTTAAGGGTTGAGGGATAGGGATTAGGGTTTAAGGTATAGTGTTGAGGGTTGATGGTTTAGGGATAGGGTTTAGGTTTGAGGGATTAGGGTTTAGGGTTGATGAATTAGGGTCTAATGTTGAGAGATGAGGGTTGAGGGTTGAGGGTTCAGGTTGAGGGATAGGGTTAATGGTCAAGGGATTAGGGTTAAATAAGAGTGTCGAGGGTAGAGGGATTAGGGATAGGGTTTAGGGTTGAAGGTTTAATGATTTAGGGTTAAGGCTTTAGGGATAAGGGTTAAGGGATTAGGGTTTAAGATATAGTGTTGAGTGTCGAGCGTGTAGGGATAGGATTTAGGGTTCAAGTTTTAAGGGTTAAGGGTCGAGGGATTAGAGTTAAAAGGGTTGAGGGATTAGGGTTTGACATTGAGGGTTGAGTACATTGAGGTTCGAGGGTTAAGGGTTTCGGGATAGGGTTGAGGGTCGAGGGATTAGGGTTAAGGGATAGGGTTGGAGGATTTAGGGATAAGGTATTAGGGTTTAAGGTATAGTATCGAGCCTGTTGAGGGTCTAGGAATAGGGATAGCATTTAGGGTTTAGGGATGAGGGATTAGAGTTGAGGGATGACGGATTAGGGTTGAGGGTTGAGCGATTAGGGTTTAGGGATAAGGTTGAGGGTTGAGGGTTGAGGGATTAGGGTTTAAGGTATAGTGTTGAGGGTTTAGGGTTGAGGGATTAGGGTTTGACGTTGAGGGTTGAGGGTTGAGGTTCGAGGGTCAAGGGTTTAGGGATAGGGTTGAGGGTCGAGGGATTAGGGTTAAAGTAGAGTGTGGAGGGTATAAGGATTAGGGATAGGGTTGGAGGGTTTAGGGATAAGGGATTAGGGTTTAAGGTATAGTATCGAGTCTATTGAGGGTTTAGGAATAGGGATAGCATTTAGGGTTTAGGGATGAGGGATGACAGATTAGGGTTGAGGGTTGAGGGATTAGGGTTTAGGGTTGAGGGTTGAGGGATTAGGGTTTAAGGTATAGTGTTGAGGGTTTAGGGTTGAGGGATTAGAGTGAAGGGTTGAGGGATTAGGATTTGACGTTGAGGGTTGAGGGTTGAGGTTTAGGGTTTAGGGTTTAGGGATAGGGTTGAGGGTCGAGGGATCATAGTTAAGGATTAATGGATTAGGGTTTGATGTTGAGGGTTGAGGGTTGAGGTTCGAGGGTCAAGGGTTTAGGGATAGGGTTGAGGGTCGAGGGATTAGGGTTAAAGTAGAGTGTGGAGGGTATAAGGATTAGGGATAGGGTTGGAGGGTTTAGGGATAAGGGATCAGGGTTTAAGGTATAGTATCGAGTCTGTTGAGGGTTTAGGAAGAGGGATAACATTTAGGGTTTAGGGATGAGGGATTAGAGCTGAGGGATGACGGATTAGGGTTGAGGGTTGAGGGATTAGGGTTTAGGGATAAGGTTTAGGGTTGAGAGTTGAGGGATTAGGGTTTAAGGTATAGTGTTGAGGGTTTAGGGATAGGGTTTAGGGTTGAGGGATTAGAGTGAAGGGTCAAGGGATTAGGATTTGACGTTGAGGGTTGAGGGTTGAGGCTTTAGGCTTTAGGGTTTAGGGATAGGGTTGAGGGTCAAGGGATCATAGTTAAGGGTTAAGGGATTAGGGTTTGACGTTGAGGGTTGAGGGTTGAGGTTCGAGGGTCAAGGGTTTAGGGATAGGGTTGAGGGTTGAGGGATTAGGGTTAAAGTAGAGTGTGGAGGGTATAAGGATTAGGGATAGGGTTGGAGGGTTTAGGGATAAGGGATTAGGGTTTAAGGTATAGTATCAAGTCTGTTGAGGGTTTAGGAATAGGGATAGCATTTAGGGTTTAGGGATGAGGGATTAGAGTTGAGGGATGATGGATTAGGGTTGAGGGTTGAGGGATTAGGGTTTAGGGATAAGGTTTAGGGTTGAGGGTTGAGGGATTAGGGTTTAAGGTATAGTGTTGAGGGTTTAGGGTTGAGGGATTAGTGTGAAGGGTCGAGGGATTAGGATTTGATGTTGAGGGTTGAGGGTTAAGGCTTTAGGGTTTAGGGTTTAGGGATAGGGTTGAGAGTCGAGGGATCATAGTTAAGGGCTAAGGGATTAGGGTTTTACGTTGAGGGTTGAGGGTTGAGGTTCGAGGGTCAAGGGTTTAGGGATAGGGTTGAGGGTCGAGGGATTAGGGTTAAAGTAGAGTGTGGAGGGTATAAGGATTAGGGATAGGGTTGGAGGGTTTAGGGATAAGGGATTAGGGTTTAAGGTATAGTATCAAGTCTTTTAAGGGTTTAGGAATAGGGATAGCATTTAGGGTTTAGGGATGAGGGATTAGAGTTGAGGGATGACGGATTAGGGTTGAGGGTTGAGGGATTAGGGTTTAGGGATAAGGTTTAGGGTTGAGGGTTGAGGGATTAGGATTTAAGGTATAGTGTTGAGGGTTTAGAGATAGGGTTTAGGGTTGAGGGATTAGAGTGAAGGGTCGAGGGGTTAGGATTTGACATTGAGGGTTGAGGGTTGAGGCTTTAGGGTTTAGGGTCTAGGGATAGGGTTGAGGGTCGAGGGATCATAGTTAAGGGTTGAGGGATTAGGGTTTGACGTTGAGGGTTGAGGGTTGAGGTTTGAGGGTCAAGGGTTTAGGGATAGGGTTGAGGGTCGAGGGATTAGGGTTAAAGTAGAGTGTGGAGGTATAAGGATTAGGGATAGGGTTGGAGGGTTTAGGGATAAGGGATTAGGGTTTAAGGTATAGTATCGAGTCTGTTGAGGGTTTAGGAATAGGGATAGCATTTAGGGTTTAGGGATGAGGGATTAGAGTTGAGGGATGACGGATTAGGGTTGAGGGTTGACGGATTAGGGTTTAGGGATAAGGTTTAGGGTTGAGGGATTAGGGTTTAAGGTATAGTGTTGAGGGTTTCTATTGTCAAATGTAGATTTATGGGTTCGATTATATTGATTGCCTCTCCAATTTTGGGGTGTGGATGTTTTGGAATCAATCAGGAAGTCTTCAGGAGACTTTGTGGAAGTGGATTGGCAATCGCTTGACAGAACCCCTGCTATTTATGCTTGGATAAGGATTTGTCACAAACTAGAACTGCTTCCAAAGAAGATCTGTCTTTCTTCCTCGATGGGCATTTTCTATCAAGAACTTGATTACAAGGGCTTGCCCCTTCATTGTTATGCCTATCATATGGCGTAGCATCTGGCAAGCTCTTGCAGGAAATAAGAAAAGTTCTCCCTCAAAAACCTTGTGGTCATTCAAGTCTGAAGGGGAAGGTTTGGAAAGAGAAATGGATCACCAAAGAGATGAAGAATTTCTTATTTCTCAGACACCATCAGTGGTTTTTCTTTGATGTAGAGGACCTACCAAGATGGAAAGCATTTAAAGATTATATGATCTCCAAAGGAAAATCTCCTAATTCTCCCAGAATGTCATCCTTCAGCAAGGCGGGACGAAGTGGCTTGGCTCTTCCAGTCATGGATCCTCCCGTATTTAAGAGGAATTGTAAGGCTTGGAAGTGTCAGTTGATGAAGCACATGATGTGGTCATCCCTACTTGTGTTAAGGAAGATAATGCACAAGATGTGATCAATCTATAGTAGGACAAAACGTGAGCGCGTTATAATGCGCTCATGTTTTGTCTTGCTATAGAAATGGTAAAAAAGTGTTGACCCCCATGATCCAGGCCCACATGCTCTATTTTCATACTGATTATGCGCGTGCTTTGACAAAAAATAAGTGCTTTCATGCTGTTGGGAAGTTCACATGCACATTTGACACATTGTACCACCTTTGCATTATCTTTCCACCACCTTTTTTGCTTTGCCAACTTGAGAAGGAGGAAATACATAGTTTTCACACCAAGTTTGATATATATCTATTCAAGTTTCAATTTTTGTAGTGTTGCAATGTTAATTGTGATTCAATTTTAGGAATTTAACATTATAGATTGGTTAATAGTATTGTTGTTAGTAATTATATTTGAGTGTTATTCAATTTAACATTGAAAAGGAAGCAAGTGGTGAAAAACTCAAATTGTTGAGGAGTTTGATGCAAGAAGAAAAAAATACTACATAATTGGGTACTCTCTCCATTCGAATCTTCGTTTTTTAGGTATGTCAAGTCTTTACATGCATGTTCTTTACATTTTCCTTAATTCAGATTGAATTACTTTATCATGCTTTATCATACATGTTTAAAATAGACACATTCCCAATCAAGAAAGAAACCTACAATCTCACATGATGCCATGTATATTTTCTACACTTGGGCTCTTTAATAATTATGTGTAATAAACAGACCTTAACATACCATGATGTCAAACTATACAAGAATAAATCCTTACAACATAATAAAAATACAATCCCACTATTATCTTGTATTCATTTCTTAGGAAGTAATATTGGTCTCTTTATCATGCTACAAACAAATTCTCCGTCATGCCGAGGAAACGATCAAGAATTAAATGAACACAGGAAGAGATAGAAGCTAAGAATGCAAAGAAATCAATGGCTATGAGGAAACTTCGTGAGAAGAGGAAATTGGACACAATAAATGAAGACATACCAATTGAAGAGGAACCACAACCATCACAAAGAGATATGGTATTGGCGGCACAAAGAGAACGAATGCAAAAACTTCGTGCTACGAGAGATTTGAATACCATAGTTGGAGACACGTCCTCTACCGCAAGTCAACATGTAGGGACACCATCTACCACATCTCAAGTTGAGTACATCATCACTCACATGTGATGAAGGAGGTACGCCATCGTTCCCACCTCAACCTCAAGGTATGTCATCTATTCCAACTTCGATCGAAGGTATGCCATCTAGCCCATCTCATTTAAATATTGATGAAATTCCTAATGTTGAGATGAATTTACCTAACTTAACACCACCTAGAATTTTGCATAGAAAGCCAAAGTATTTGATTAATATTGATGAGAATATTTTACAGCCAATGGAAGGTAAGATTCCAAAACGTACTTGTAGAAGATATGCTCATAAGATTTGGAGATTGTTCTTTGAAAAGTTAAATGAGACTGCAAGATGTCAACTATTCATTGAAATGATGCGAAGTATAAAGTATAGGTCCATCATGAAGATTCTTGGGTTGAGAACATTAGAGGCTTCAAGTGAAAAATCTATTGTCAAGAATCTAATGAGTGCATATGAGAGTGTGGGTAACACCTCATGCACAAAAGATAGTAATGCAACACGGCGTGTGATTACATCGACTATAGTAAGTAGTCAAATGAGGAAAGCTCATCTCATTAGAAAGACAAGTCAAGAATTGAGAATTAATAGGAAAACTTTATCAAGAGCCGTTGGAAGACACCAAAGAATTGAGGACACTAATGCTAATGAATTATGGGCATTCTCGGGGAGACTACCACAAAAAGATAAACCAATTGTTGAAGCATTGAGATCACTAATTGAAGACTTTTGGAAGAATTACACAAGGGTACCTTAAAATCAAAGGGATGTGGTAAGAAGGAGAATCAGTAGTCAGAACCGTGAGCCACATCCAAAGCATCTTTTGGATGAGACTCAAACATAGTTTTATGGTAAATTTCTAGAGAAGTATCCTCAAATTAAAATTTGTCAAAGATATTTTGAAATGCTAAAACCTTTCTATGTCAAGATAAATCACACACGCACTACTTGTTGTTGTAGATTACATATTGAATTTTCTAACCATTTTGATGCTTGTAGGTCTATATGTTTAGATATGCATACTAACAATGATTTGCAGGGTTGTGCCATATGTGCCCCACCAACATCTTCAAGGGACTTCATATCAAGAATTTTATGTGAAAGAAAGGAAGGTCAAATATTCTACAAGAAATTATGCTTGGATGGCACATGTCATCCTTGCGGTGGCTTGCAACATTTGCCAATATGTGAACATATGGAAAGAACACATGCGGTTGGAAATGAACTAGTAGAGTTTGGCAAGTATAAAACAGTGGCATACAATACAAAAGATGGTAAAGAAGGAAAGAGGTGTGAATTGGTTATTGAAAAGATTCCAGTGTATCAGTTTATGCCTATATTTTGTGACAGCATAGTGTATGAGTATGCAAGACATGCCCATAGAGCTCGATGGTTGGACTTGCAATTCAAGTTATGCAAGAACACATTTCTAGTTGGTAGCATTGTTTCAGTCATCAACTTTGCAGAGAACTACAGTCTACAGCCACAGCGTGAGGTGCAATCACAATATTACAACTCCACACAGGTTTCTATATTTGTGCACATCGCATTCATTCATGCGAATGATAGTACAGAGGATGACAGAAAGACCATAAGGGAGTATAATTTCTATATTAGTGATGATCACACGCATTCTACGGAGTTCGTGCAAGGTTGCTTTCAGGTGTTCTACAATGATTTGGCTAGAAGGGGCATATCGTTCAGTCAACATATCATATGGTTGGATAACTATGTGTCACAATTCAAGAACTCGCGAAATTTCTATTAGCTGAGTAGGAGGCATAATTTTACAAGTATTCAACATATGTGGAACTTTTGTGAGGCAGGGCATGGAAAGGGGGAGCATGATGGTCCAGGAGCATGTATCAAAAGAGCCATAGCATGAGAAGAGCTAAAGTATAAAGACAATGCAAAGTTGACAGATGCAAAATTGATTATCGAGTGGTGTAATGCTTCCATGGGTCCAGGTAATGCGACCAAACTCATAACTCACCCTACTTCCTCTAGACACCATTTGATGATCTCTCCAACACTTTGGATCCAGGGCACCCAATCATGATGATGACCTATATACCATTCTCCCAAGGCACTCATAATGAATGAAAAGAAGACCAAGGGTGCCCAAGCTTAATAGACTTATTTCTTTCAATTTTGATGATCCAAACTCTTGTAAAACGATATCCACTTTCATGCCTTTAGATCTTCCTTCACATACAGGGTGCCAAATCAAGTTGAAAAATCTACATAAGGGCGCCAAAATGGATGAAAGGAGACATGAAATGCGCCTTAGGACTCCATGCTTAGGTTTGAGCCATTAAAGTCTCTTGATATTAGGCGCTCATCTAAGATGTTTGAATGATAAGGAGCGCCTAGACCTCTATAATGTACATTGGGTGCCAAAATCAAGGTGATTTTAAGTCACTTTGAGTCATTTGGGGTCAATTTGAGTCTTTGAGTCATGTTGCAAAAAAGTGTCAATGTTGTTAAGTTGCACAAAGCAACTTTTGCATTTTTGGTGTCTTGCTCCCGATGCGACCAGACTAATAGTTCCAACGCATCCGGATGGGTACGTTTAAGCTAGGAATAGTTCTATTTTTCACCCAAACATGTCAAAACAGTCCAAGCTACATTGTGCTGACGATATCCTTGAAGAGTCCAAAGTGCAAAAAGGCAACAATCTTTGATGAGATGTTACTCAAAAATTATGTCACTTAGAAACATTCCATCTAAGGCAATGCGATCATGTAGAGTGCCTCTACAATAACCTCTCTTGGTTCTTTATATCTCTGAGGCATTTGCCCGTGGTGAAAGGTTTTCTGCTGCCCCAAAAATCGTCAGGAGGCAGTGTAAAGTTGCAAAGGGGTGTAACTTTTGTCCTGCTCCTGATGTGACCAAACTAACTATCCCAATGTGTCTGGATGGGTACATTTACGCTAGGCATGGTCCTTTTTTCACCCAAACATGTCGAAACAGTCCGAGCTACATTGTACCGACAATATCCCTGAAGAGTCCAAAGTGCAAAAAGGCAGCAATCTTTGACGAGATGTTACTCAAAAATCATCTCACTTAGAAACATTTTGTCTAAGGCAACGCCATCACGTAGAGTGCCTCTACAATAACTTCTCTCAGTTTTTTATATCTCTGAGACATTTGCCCGTGGTCAAACGTTTTCTGCTGCCCTAAAAATCGTTAGAAGGAGGCAGTGTAAAGTTACAAAGGGGTGTAACTTTCGTCCTGCTCCTGTGACCAAACTGACTGTTCCAATACATCCGGATGGGTATATTTACGCTAGGCATGGTCTTATTTTTTACCCAAACATGTCGAAATAGTCTGAGCTACATTGTACCAACGATATCCCTGAAGAGTCCAAAGTGCAAAAAGGTAACAATCTTTGACGAGATGTTACTCGAAACCTGTGTCACTTAGAAACATTTCGTCTGAGGCAACGTGATCACGTAGAGTGCCTCTACAATAACCTATCTTAATTTTTTACATCTCTGAGACATTTGCCCGTGGTTAAAGGTTTTCTGCTGCCCCAAAAATTGTCAGAAGGAGGCAGTGTAAAGTTGCAAAGGGGTGTAACTTTCGTCCTACTCCTGATGCGACCAAACTGACTATTCCAACGCGTCTGGATGGGTACATTTACGCTATGCATGGTCCTATTTTTCACCCAAACATTTCGAAACAGTCCGAGCTACATTGTACCGACGATATCCCTGAAGAGTCCAAAGTGCAAAAAGGCAGCAATCTTTGACGAGATGTTACTCAAAAACTGTGTCACTTAGAAACAATCCGTCTAAGGCAACGCGATCACGTAGAGTGCCTCTACAATAACCTCTCTCAATTTTTTATATCTCTGAGACATTTGCCCATGGTCAAAGGTTTTCTGCTGCGCCAAAAATCGTCAGAAGGAGGTAGTGTAAAGTTGCAAAGCATTGCTAAGAAATCCTCAATACTCAAACACTCCAATGAACTAAAGCAACTTCTTCTTAGGCACAAATGTAAGGGTACACAAGTGGAAAATGACGCCTAAATGACTTAGTGCATTTCTATGACTTCATTCACATGTTTAAATGTTTGAGAAACTCTCCTTTACTAAGCGCTTGTCCTCATGTCAATGTTAAGCTTTATACCTCCTAGGCTCTCAATTAGGTGATGTCATTAGATACAACTTACCCTTAGGCGCCAATGTAGCTTCTTCAATCCATCACACTTCTAGGTGCTCAAATTTGAGGTCTTGGACTTGTATCTTATTCCTAGGTGCAATTGGATGATCTTCCTAGATCTAGGCGCTCATGATGGTGGGAAATTACATGAAGGGGCGCCTAAGTCCAATTTGACTTTGTATTTGATATTTTATGACTCCAATTGACTAGGAATGACTCAATTTCTAAAGTGCTAACTCAATAATGTAAGTTTAAGGTCTTTTCCTCCTAGGCGCCAATTAATGAGTTCACTAGATGCAATTTCTCCTGGACTTGAAGATTGTGAAAGAACTTGAAGCTTGGATGGATGTCTTCGAATGTTCAATGAAGAAGTGTTCCAACTTGAAAGGCCCTTTGAAGTGTAGATATTGATGATAACACTTTCCCTTATATGTGAAGTAGATGACTTCTCAAGGAGGCTTGAATGTATTAGAGGGACTTGAAATTGAATGGATGTCTTTGGAATGCTTGATGATGATGAGAAGTTCCTTTGGAGCGGCTACATGCTGATCTTGAAGTGATGATTGATGAAGAATCTAGTTGATACTTGAAGATGAATGGAACTTGAAGTGATAGATGGAAGTCTTCGAACATGATGCAACTAGTGATGTCGTTGATGAAGAAGACTTGAAATATATCTTGTTGTGACCTCTTGGAGAAACTACCTCTTGAAGTGGTGTTTCCTTGACAGTGATTATTTCTATCTTAACTCTCTGGCATGAATGAATGTGAAAGGCTCCTTTGGAGCAGCTACATGATGACTCTAGGTGACTCCAAGCTCTTGCTCCTATCTTTTCCTTCAATCTTCCTACAATACAAACCAAGAAACACATCAATCCTCATGATAAACATTTTATAACACAAAGGAATCCTCTTTAAACATGGAATAATCTTACTACAAATCTAGGCACATATATAGGTAAAAAGAAGAGCAAAGGGTGCCTAACACAAGTTGATCCATATTTATCACTTTAAATGATTTCAAACAATTGTAATGGCTTAAAGAGGTCAATCTCCCTTAAGAGATTCATTCAAAAGGTGTCTTTCAATGCAATTTCTCCCTTAGGCGCTAGAATGGGTTTGTACTGATGGAGAGTGCGCCTAGATTTAAATGTCTTTATACTTGCAATTTTGCAATTCTAAATGATGAGACATGTCTTAGAATGAATTCTATCTTTCAAGCGCTCACTCCAAAAGGTCATCTCATGCAATTTCACCCAAGGCGCTCATTGAGGTGTCCTCAGAGGCTAAAGTGCACCTAACTCAATTGCCTTTATCTTTATCATTTTTGTGCTTTCAACAATTGAAAATGACCTAGAGTTATCTTTCTCTCAAGGCACTCACCTATTGATATGAAATCAAGTTATTTCCCTTAGGCGCAATTTTAGGCTTGTATGGGTGAAAAGTGCACCTTACATCCTTAGGTGGTTCTTTCTAATTCTCAATGATTTCAATCAAATGCCAAGTGTCTAAGGAAGCTTTTGTCTTGAGATGATTAAATTTTGAGGTTCAAATCCCTTCCTCAATCAAGGCACAATCTGAGGGTTGTATAGATGAAAGTTAACTTCAACTTGGGCGCTAATTTGAGTTGGGAGGAGCTAGAATTTGTGCCTAGATTAGAGATAGATATTTTGGCTTATTTGATGATGGTCTCAAGTCTCTCTACCAAGGCGCATTTTGATGATGTTCTTATTTAAACTCTTATGAAGACTATCTCATCCCTAAGCGCTCATCCTCATGATTTTCATGCACTTAGACTTCAAGGCGCCAAAACTAGTAGGAAAATTCACAATGAGCGCCTTTGCTTTGGAAGAATTTCTTATTGATCATTAGGCACACTTTAGAGTTGAGATGTACTTCCTTTACTTCCATGTACTCAATGCATCATAGTTATTGTCAAAGACTTCTCCAAGTTGATTGATAACATGCTTCTTGATGTTAAGATCCTTCATTCTCTCCTTCTTAGATCTAGGCACTCATGATGGTGGGAAATTACATGAAGGGCGCCTAAGATTCAAGATAGGTTCTTTCCACCCATCTTAACTTTCAATCATTGTAGTTAATCTCAAAAGACATCATCCAAAATGAGAAACCTCCAAGACTTGTCATTGCAAGTTGATTTCCTCCAATGTGCCAATACAAGGTTCTTTTGAAGGCAAAGGGTGCCTAGGCTTATGGGGCTCAATTTGATGTATTTATTGAAAGCTCAAGGTGAATTGATGCTTATTGAAAATGCCACTTAGTCCTTCATTTGCATTATAGGCACCATTTCCTATTGACTTATATACTCCTCCTCATGCTAGGGCGCCATAATGAAGTGGTTTAGACAATAGGTGTGCTTCACTTACTAGAGGCTTGTTCTCCTTCCACCTTAGGCGCACTTTTATGGTGGAATAGGTGTCAATGGGTGCATTGTCTTAAATGAATGCTCTCTCCAAGTTGGGCGCCCTTTTGAGGCTTTATGAGTTGCAAATTGCGCCTTAACCTTTCATGCTTGTTGCTTAATGTTTGAATGTTTAAGAAAGTCTCCTTTAGGCGCTCATCTTAATGACTTTTTCTCAAGGCGCAATCATCCTAATGACTTGGATATTCATCCTAGTGTTTCAGGATATCAGGCTACCAGATTTAGTCATTTTCAGGATCTCAAACATAAAGAATAACATGATGATTCATTTTTTTGTATTGCATATAGTTGACATTGTATGCTACTCATAAAGAATATTAATATTTTTTGTTCAACATGATGATTCATTTATTTTAAATACAACTTTTATCTTTTAGTTCCAAAATGAGGTTTAGGTGATACTTGAATAATAATAGCTAGCTTATTGGATCAACAAACATCCTATGTAATACAATTGGACTTTAAATATTTGAAGTAGCCATCTACAAATATCCATTCAAACGTGGATTTATAATGCAAGTATGGATGCCATCAATAAAAAAGATTTGTATTAACCAAATATCCATATAGGCATACATCAATATCTGTCGATATAAGTATAACATATATACAAAATAGCCATATAGGCTTACAAGAATGCCATATAGGCATACAATGTCAACTATATACAATACAAAATATATGTCCACAAATGCCATATAGGAATACAACAAAGGAACACAATAAAAAGTCATTCCCCTCTGGCTGGTGAAGAGAATAGATCACGAGCAGCCTTTGATCTTCTAGGGGATGGAGACGCGCATGTGGGTGGTCTACTACGAACATGAGGGCTGCTTCTTCTATTTAGTTCTTCCTGCATCTTTAGCTGTTACAATAAAAAGTATAGACATTAATATATAGAAATTACATGTTATAAAAAATGAAACATTTAACAAAATAATCACTTACTACTACCATATAATTTGTCTCCTCACTTGCCTCAGTAGCAGGAATAGGCCGTGGTGATGTCATGTCCTATAGAAACCATCCAAATAGAAATTAAACTTCAAATCAATAATCTTTTGATTTTTCAAAAATAGACAACTATAACAATGAATGTAAATTGAAATTTACTAATCTACCTCATACCCCTGTCAATGCCATGGAGCTATGAATCGCAGAGGCCACACCATGCTCAATTGCCCTATGAACATGGGGAGGTGTCTCCACAGCCTGCATTATATGGAAATAAAACAATATTATTCAATTATAAAAACTATAATAGTGATGCAAATCATGGCTCCTAACATACACACACGTTCATCTAAATATGGAAGTACACACAATAAAGCACACAAGTCACATACAAAAATCTAGTAAGTACAATTCATTCATTAAACTATTTATTTTATTACCTCCGTAAAGCTTTGAAGTCCACCACCGCTGGCAGGTGTTGCCGTGAAATCTACAATATTAACCTATTCAACATCTAAAATCAGATATTAGAATACCATTCATATAATGATGCTATTCACATGTAATATTTATAATTGCCTACTAGTTACATACCCCGACAGTAGATGATCTAGTGTAAAATGCAGGTGGAGAACCACTGAAAACTGCATCGACGCTATGACCCTGAAATTTCATTAAAATCATCAATTTAAATTAGTTAATCTTGCATTTTAAAAATAAAATTTAATAAATTAAATTCAATAAACTTGCTAATATTTACCTGAGTATCAAGACCGAAAGTCTCACTCAGGAGGGTATCTGTCATCACCATCTACTCAGCTGCAGATGTAGCCTGTACACCTGTGTCCTGACTATCTATGGGGTCATAACCACAGGCTAACCCGCAAGCCTGACAAGCATGGGGTGGGACCCTACTCCTCGCACTATCTCCCAACCCACTCTGTGCTGCAGGACCGGCATGCTCTATGATGCTCTGGGTCAAGGTACTAATGGACTGAAGTGTATCAACCTCAACACTCTCCTTCACAATGGAAGGGATAGAAACATGCTCATGGGCTGGTCTGCTGATTACTCGTCTCACTACCCGCCGTGGGTCAAGACGTGCCCCTAGTCTATCTTGTACTGACCCCCCACCTCTACCTTGGAAGTCCCGCATATCAAAATAGTTTGGCACTTTATTGAAGACAAACTCGCAGTAGAGTCTCCTCAAAAAGTATTGCGGGACCTCATTATTATTGCATGGAGGATGGTCAAAAATCATCCACCACCTCTGCCCAAAATTGTCCCTTATCACTTGGTTGTTGCACCAATGGATAGGGAACCTCTTGCATGTAATGGGTGGAGGTTGATTTGTTTGTGGGTTTGTGAAAATCGAACACAAGTCTAATTTTGTGATTTTTTTTCACATCTTGGTATGATAGCTTGTCTGCATAATAATCTCTAAACTCTCTCCTCTTATCCGTCCAACTAGTTATTTGCTTGCTAATTGAATCTACATTTGATAACATAGATTCAAGAGATTCAGCAAGCGTGGACCTATGCAAGGTTGAAGTGGAAGGATCTTTCAACCTTGCAATTATATCTTCAATTTCTTTTTTGTTGTTTTCAATTTGCCCCATTATATTTTCTTGTGTTCCAGAGGCATGTCGAGGAATGGATGGAGGAGGTTGTTGTTCTGCAGGTATTTCCTCCTCAGGATTTTGTGGATTTTGAGGAGGAGGAGGAGGAGGAGGTGCATTAACAATTCCTGACAATTAACGAAATATACATCAAAAATCAACTCAAACCTACCTATTTAGAAACAAATTCAAACCAAAAAAAAATATAACTCACTCCTTTGGCATGCTCGACGTCATGGTGGCATTTTGGCGACGAATCGATAAGGTTTTTGTGTTGAATTGAGTTTTGCAAAACGTGAGCGCGCTTCCTAGGGTTTGCAGGCCATGGTTATAGAGGAGAAGAAAGAAATGAAATGAGATAGATAACCTTTTTTTTAATTTATAGCAAGTCAAAACATGCTCGCGTTTTGTATTTTTTTTTGGAAAACAATTTGGCCACTTTTTGGCCCCCCATCTTTTTGCATTTACCCTTATCGTAAAATGATTCTCGTATTTTATTTAGTCTCTTGATATATTATAAACAATTCTTAATCGTTAAGACAATTTCGTCTAGTAAAGAATTCGTGATTACTGTCGATGGATGGTGATCGGGAGACAAGCTCAACCCAATCACATTATCTACAATCCTTGTTTAAATATTATTATTCTTATTGATCACATCATAGCTAACAAATAGGATCGATGTTATGTAAACCATAGTTAATCATACAAACAAATATGTATATGTATTCTTTTTGATTTGAGGATAATACCTCATAACAGTTATTAATGCATGATAATAATCAACCATAGGCATATGTAAAGGAATGCTTTTATAACAAGAGAAGGATCAGATCACTTAAGCGATCATTAATGATCGAACTATGATTTTATTAACATGTTGGCCTTTATTAGAGGGAGTGGTGTGTTATACCACATATTTTTTCCCCTATTGATGAGTGATCAAACCTCATTGAGCCAACACGTAGCTTCTGCGGTTTGATAGATGCTTTTTGTTATAACTAAATAATTATGGATTCCTTTTTGACCACTAGTGGTTGTTTTGTGAGTAGTACTTATTGTCCACGTACTCCTTTATCCTTGTTGTCCATCCAAGAACCCTTCGCAGTCTAAAATGATGGAGATAACCGCGGCCTTGAGGAATTTTTTTTAACAAATCTGTAGTGGAGTCGTTAATAGTGGAGGAGTGGTGTTGAATACCCACGAACCCCTCTAACATACTTGCAACATCTAAGAATAAATTTAGACTAGAAAAGTGGAAAATCGATAGTTTTTTAAGGAAGTGGAGCAAGATGTTAGAAGGGTGGATATAAGATAAGGCACGGTAGTTAGATAAAAAGATGACGGGTTAGAGAAAGAGGAAGACAATAAAAAGAGATATAGGGTTTGATATGTAACCAGACGGGAGTCGAGAGAATAGGTAGAACGTTGTTATCTTATGATAATTTTGAACACGACAGAGGAGAGATAGAATAGCTATCTTAGTTAATAAACTATATATTTATGTGGTAGTAAGATCTTTTAGTGAGGTGGGAAGTCGATACAAAGAAGAGAGGGTAGATGTCGCAGATAAAGGATATAGCGAGCAGCAAAGGGAGAGAGAGAACTCTCATAAACGCCAGTAGACTGCCAAGGGATCTTATCAAGTTCTTTCATTATATGAAACTTCTTTACTATTCATAAGAGATGAACGTTTCTTCTATTCATTCCTTTTAATAAACTCTGAGCTGAATCTTTGCTCTTATAGTTTGTGAATTCTTTTTGTTATTGAATTCAATGAAACACTATTTTATCTGTTATTCTATCTCATATGAGAATGTAGTAACTTCTTAAGAACGTGTGATACACATATGAGTGAGAACACAATCTTCAAAATAAATTATTTTGTAGCTTCATATACATAATAGAGAACTCTCAAAATTCATAGTCAATACCCTGGAAGTTGTATCTGTCTATTGAATTAAATGTATATCAAATCTCTAACAGACCAGAGTTATGTATTCGAGTGTAGAGAATCTATATAGTATCAAGGGTTTTAAATAAACTTTAAATAGGATGCTTATGTCGTGAACTATCTATGTTTAAGAGGATTTATAGATATCCTTGTTGTCATGAGATAGAGATCTATAGAAACAAAGTATGATAAAGGTGATTTCTATTTTTGCATGATCATTTTATAAGCAAACAACTATATAAGCCATGATGAATGATAGTAATATCTCAAGGAGATTACCTTGTTTCTAAAGGATATATGAGTGAGTTGTTCCCTGCAAGACTCAGATGGGAACACTCGTATATATATGATTAGATATAGCTTAGTATATCAATGTAAGAGTAATTTTTTGACATTTGAACATAGTGGATTGCAAATTGAATTATTTCCCATCTTTTGATTCAAACCAAACTTAGTCAAGTTTAAACTTGTATAGGGCCTTTGGTTTAGGAAAATCTAAGGATATACTTGTATAAAGAACTATCTTGGTTCAAGAGGTTTAATGCCTTCATAGTCAGGAAAGACTAGGGAATAATCTCTTCCATAGGATATTCTTACTTCCTAGAATAAGTATGTTCGTTATTCCATTGGGTTGGGATAGGTTAAATAAAACCCTAGCTTAACCCAGAAGGGTTAAGTATTATTTGATGATACCTATATGGTTATAAATCATTTTTAGTTATTTTATGTGGGTAGACATTAAAGGGTCAAGAATCCTAATTTAATAAATGTTCATATTTATCTTATTTAAAAGAGATTTGTTTTGAGTCGATAATATTTAACCTTGGGTAGAGGGATCTATTTGTTCAGATACAAGTCAACTTGAAATACAGGTCATAAGCCTTGAGTTTTGCAAACATGCAGTAGGTACTATTAATGGTTAGTTAACCATAAAGATTATTATACCTTAATTGGTCACAACTTCTCTTAGCTATTACCTGTCGATAAGTGATGAATTTCAAATGATGCAAAGAGATACCCAAGAATAGATAGTCATTCCATAAGGTCTATGAAGCAATGACAGTGTCTTGAGAATCCTCGTAAAGAAAGGTAGTTGATTAGGTCTATGGATTATAAACAGAGAAAGAAAACATGTCTAGGTCAGGAAGACTAAAATATTGAAATTGGCAGGACTTCATAAGTTAAACGTTGTTGACCAAGTCAAATTGTGGGAATATGATAGTATCCAAGTCGAGTTGGGGTTGGTGAATAATATGACAACGTTCATTGTGAACGTCAATTTTATATTGAAAACTATGGCCATAATAATGCATGTCTCTACATGCATTGTCGGTTCACTGTATCTGGATTGCACAACCTATTGGAAATCATACTTAGCTAGAGGGTATCTAGGGTTGTATGATTAATAGAGTTGTGTAGGATACAACACTATGTACTCAGGAAGGCAAATTACCACTGGTCACCTTTGGTCTATATTCCTCGTGAAGGGTAGGGCCACTTCCTATGTGGAAGATGTGTGGGAGACCACCAGTCTGTGGTTGGAGGTAAATCACTGGAAAGATACTCTCTCTCTAGTAGAAGATATGTCCAGGCTTGTGATAAAGATGTCAGATTTTTGAATGCAGTATATCTTTGAGACTTGTATTTATTGAGACTATGTAAAACATTATCTAATGCAGATATTTGTAATTGATTTACTTTTGTAAACATTGTACTTGAGAAAGACAAAATGGTTTTTTTTTTTTTGTAATGAGAAATCTTGTAATTGTAGTTACTTGATGATATGTTGAATAAAAGAAAATTTTTCTCTGTCTCATTTTTACCTTGTTAAATTACTTATGGTAAATTTTTCGATTTTAATATGTTTTTATAACGTGGATGTTACATGAGCTTATATTCAGTTGTGTCCCTAATGCTGAAAACAAGGTCTGCCAAAACCTTGAAATTATCTGAGAATCACATTTACCATCAAGAAACAATGTTGGAAATGTCATATCAAGTAATCCTAATGTGACATATTCATTGATATGAGATGCACCAATCCATGACCAATCAATCAATGTTGTTGGATCTCCATGAATTAATTCCATCTCTCTTGGGGCATTGGGGAGTTTCGAAGCCATTGATGTGTGATCAATGATATTTCCTTCATCCATCTCCATGAGTGGACCAACAAATATAATTTCATTTGCATCAGAATCAAACTCCATATGCACTAAGTTTAGTTGGTTGAAGATATTTTCCTCAGCTTGTTGAAAGTTCACTAAGAGCATTTTCATCAATTTGAACATTAGAATAGAATTTGTCATGTTCAATTTTTTATTTTTGTGTCTTATATACTCGCTCTCTATTTACTGTAAAGTTGAAATTTGTGTCACATTGATCCCTCCTGCGAACAATAATGATAGGTAGATCTTTTATTCGATGTGGCAAAACCCTTGAAATTTCTTTTACATCTTGAAAACTTATTACGTGTCCTTTGTAATTATATTGACCTCTAGTTGCATGTGTCACTTGTAGAATTGGGCTGACACGGGCTATCAACATCTCCTCCACTTGTGTCAAGTTTGCAAATTCTTGTGGTTGTGGGCCAGGATCCATATTATTTGATGCTGAGAATCGATTATTACATTTCTCTTATCGACATCTAGTGCATATAGGACCTTTAGGTGTTCGAGAAACTTTTATTCCAAGGTAGCATTCTCTTCAAATATAGCACATATTTGGTAAAACAAAGCTATCTAGACCATGTCGAAAAAACATTCGAAAGTTATTGAAATCTCTTTAAAGCATTCCATTCATATTTGGTATATTCTATACATTGTTTCGAACAACTACATTCACTTCACATTGAGTTACATTTTCTGGTGTTTCAAGTACACAATCTATGGATCTTGAATTTTCATCTTTAGCATTACAATCAATATTAGGAACTCATTGATTCTCGTACCTCTCAATTGGTTGATGATCAATTAAATAATAATTATATAATATTATACTAATTATTATCTAATAGAAATACAATATAATTATATTGATATTAATGATTATAATCAATACTTTGATGTAAATATTAATATATTGATTATATTATTAATATTTATTATATTGTATATGTTATTATAATAAATATAATTGTTTTATAATTGGTATAGATATATTAAATATATTTATCTAAAAAATCTTAGTTTTGAATTATTTTATTTACTGAAGAGTTATTTTATTTCATTTTAGAATTGCTTAAAAATTATTTTATTTTATTTACATTGTTTATTTAAATAGCTATTTTTATTTAGCTAAGGACTATTTATTTAAGAGTTCTTTTATTCTATTTAAAACTATTTAAAAATTGTTTTATTTTATTTATATTGTTTGCTTTATTTTTATTTTGAAGACTATCTATATTACTTTTAAGTGTTATTTTATATAGTTTTGATTAGGATAAGTTGGTTTTAAAGGGACCATAAACCCTGTACAAACCTCAAGTTTTGACAAGATTTGAATCCTTACAAAGCTGCAACCAAGCTGCCCATGGGAACAACACTCCCACAACACAAATGACCAACCTACACAAAATTGGATCCCTAACAAGCAATCTGCATACCCTTGTTTTGGGGGTGAGAGTCAAACACCGAGGTGGGAAGACCCTTCTTCCTACAACAAACAACTATCTAGGAAACACCATTATTCGAAACATCCGAATGAGGAGAGAGGAGAGGGAGGTCCTCTACCACATCTTCCACCAAAACCACCTCCTATGAGGAGGGAAAATGTTTGGCTGTGGAAGTCGAAGATCGCACAAAATTAGTAGACATAACTAAAGCAGGAGTTCCACCGCAACAAGCCGTGGGGGAATGGAAGTTGACGAGGGAGCAACCAGAGACAATTCATAAGAAGAGTTCTTAGTAGGAATCAAGGGAATCGTCAAATCTGCACCACCCCTCAAGGAAACCACCATAGATACAAGATCCATTACAAGGGAAACTAGAGAAGAAGGCATGTCATCCTAAGAGTCATAATCACCTACAGTCAAGTGTTTAGTGAGGGCATTCCGCCACCATGAAGTCATGCTTGCCTTGCGACGAGAAGGACAATCAGACGCCATGTGTCCAATGGAGAAGCAATGTATACTACAGTGGAAGGAGAAAGCCTCATAATCTAGTGGTTGAGCCCACGGCCTACCTCCACCAATAATACAATATCCCCAGGACTTGCCTTGGAGGTATCGATATCCACTAAAATACGAGTGAAAAGAGGATGGGTCATGAGAATGGTGGAATCATCAACTTTCAAAAAATGGCCAATAACATTGCCAATAGCCTCGTAACAAGACTCAACCCAAAAATGAAGAGGGAGATGGGGAAGTCTAACCCACATCAACCTAATATTGAGCAATTCCACAAGCATATTGAAGGAAGTAGACCATGGTGTGAGCGAGAGGGAATGCTCTACCCACATCCACATCTAGAAGTCCAAGATCAAATCTCGGTCATGAGTAGATTCAAAATTCGCAATAAAGAAACCCCTAGCACAGGGGTACAACTCAATTTTCCCTTCGATAAGAGGCCACCAAGAGTCCAACACCCATGAGTGCAGGTCTAGGAGAGAGGTCCATAAGCTGGTAAAGTTGTAGACCAAGCCGTGATAGGCATAAAATTGTTCATTATCAACCACTCCCTGATCACAAACAATGACTAGGGAGGAAGGAGAGCAAGGGATGGGTCGAGTTTTTCCACAAGGAGGGCAAGATGGAACCCCCCCGACTAGCTATGGCAGCATAGGACGAAGGGGGGCCACGAGCCACACCCTTCGTAGGAGTAGAATCACCATTAATGGCCCTCGAGACCAAGCCATCACCGCTAGACAACATGCAATGGGCAGGTAGGATGACATCAACAAGTGCTACATACGCCACCACGAGGGGAAAGGCCCTCGAATCCATGTGAGCAACAGAGCCAAGAGGAGCTAGGGTTCACAAAGGAGATGAGAGCGACAAATATTTTGATGTCGCAAATCAGTTACAAAGATCGAGGGATGAACGTCGGGGATCTTGCAGATAATGCAGATGGAATGGTTGCAGACACGTGCGTGGGTGAGAGGAGACACATTTTGAAAAACATTTCAAAAAACACTCTAGATGCTCCAAGAGGAGTTATTTTATTTAATATTATTTTACTTTAAACTATTTAAAAATTATTTTATTTTTATTTTCTTGAGAGTTATTCTATTTCATTTTATTAATTTAAGAGTTGTTTTATAGTTTTAGTTTTTTAAAATATATCTTCTTATATTTTGATTTTTATGTATATAATACTGACATGAGACATCTCAACGTAATTATTTTTTAATTAACAACAATTTTATGTAGTTTAAATTTTACACAATATATAACTCCTCTTTGATTTTATTTTCTTCAATGGTTCTAAATTATATCCACCAAATTGTGGTTGACATGTCAGCCCCTGTGTTGCAACTTGAATGTCAAAATTATCAAATCTATTTAAAGCATTCTCGACAAGTTAACATTATCTTTTTCATCTGTCAGTTGTTTGTTTGGTGCTAAATCAATTCCTTCATTTCCCTTATCGATTATTACAATTTTCATTCTGACAATACAACAATACAAGGCAAAACAAATTCTTTTATTACAATATTTCAAAGGCAAGTACTATGCCACTACGTGGCACTTGTTTTTCTTTTTGGGTTGTATGTTCAATGCTAAATCATTTCCTTCATTTCCCTTATCGACTCTTACAATTTTTGTTCTGACAATACAACATTACAAGGCAAACAAATTTTATTATTACAGTATTTCAAAGGCAAGTGCTATGCCACTACGTGACACTTGTTTTTCTTTTTGGGATGGCATATATATATATATATATATATATATATATATATATATATATATATATATATATATATATATATATATATATATATATATATATATATATATATATATATACTTGATTGTCTAAAGGAAGAATAAATATATAGGGAAGAGGATCCATAGTTGAGTGAGGTACTATTGTTGATATAGTACTCATGGTCATAGGATATAGTCTTGCAATATATATATATATATATATATATATATATATATATATATATATATATATATATATATATATATATATATATTATTCCACGTGCAAATAAAAAAATGA
Source organism: Cunninghamia lanceolata (assembly GCA_027924645.1). Lineage (NCBI taxonomy): Eukaryota > Viridiplantae > Streptophyta > Pinopsida > Cupressales > Cupressaceae > Cunninghamia > Cunninghamia lanceolata. The sequence continues at coordinate 20,991,806 of BSBN01000213.1, forward strand.
CCGAATGTTAATCATTATGAACACGTGAGAACTTATGAAAGGCATATAAAAAATCATAAATATATTCAGTAACACGTGTAATAAATACTTTTTTGCTTTATATAAAATATCATAACTATCCACTATAAGTGTCATTTATAAAATATGGTGCTCATCTAAATAAGTATTGTTGTTATGTGGACAAAAACTTTTCTTATGTGCACAACTACTAGGGCGGCAATGTTCATGCATTAGAATACTTCATATTATATGTTTGTCCTATTATAAGTGTAAAAGGTGAGTACAGTGAATACCTTGTATTTTGTCATGAAATGTAAAAGGTTGTCAAAAAGTTTTATGATCATTTAAAGTTGAATATAAGTTGTATTTTAAATAAGAATGTGTTGTTTTTATAACAATAAATAGTATTTTGTGTTAAACTATTGGGTCATTTGTGATGGATATAAAGGTTAGAGATAACAAGATTCATGGTTACCAAAAGGTATTAAGATAATTAAGGTTACATATAAGTTATTTTTTAAATAAGAATGCGATGTTGTTATAACAACAAATGATATTCTTTTGTTCAACTACTAGAGATTCCATAATAAAGTTTTGGTCAAATCTTAAAAAATCATTTTAAGGGCACTTCTCACTAGACGTATTGATGTGGCGAGTTGCATGATGAGTCACACTTCCTAACCTTAGTTGTAGATAGATAAGAGTCCATATCACATTTCTTAAAAAAAAATTGGAGGTCCCACGATATTCCATATAACCACTACATGGTCACAAAATTATCCCTAACAACTACTAGCTCCTCTCCCCTATATGTACTATAATTGATAGATATGCCAAAGAATATGCATTATATACTCCTAAATTTTGACTCAAGATATTTCATTAAAAGCCCAAGTTTGATGTTTCGTTTCACAAAGGCTTACAATAGGGTTATAAGTCATTCGAACCCTAATCATTCTTTTCATTGAAAGCGAGAGTGTAGGTGGACATGAGTCGGTCATGGGCGGTGAGACCACTATGGCGTAGAGAAGCTTAAGGAAGAATAGGTGCAAGGGGAAGGCCGCTTTTTTTTAAGGATCCCTTTATGGAAGAGGGTTAATGATCCCTTTATGGAAGAGGGTCATAGGTTATAGATGGTGGTAGATAGTTAGAGTGGCAACCGTAAAAAGGGAAATGCCTTAAACCAAGCCTTTCCCTTCTAAGGAGGTTGTGCCCCCTTAAGGAGTGGTTAGCTCCCAGAGGGTAGGGTAGGCTTGAACCCTCTACCAATTGGTTCCAGTCCTAGTTTTTTTTTTTTAATTTCTTTCTTAGCGTATATATATATATCTATCTGTGTGTGTGAGCGCGTAGGATTTTTAACCTAGTGATGTTGTGTTATTAACAAATGGGCAGGTATTAAGACAATTTTGGCCTCTTGCTTGCTTTTTTATTTTTCTTTTTTTAAACCCATAAATATTTGTTTTAACTTATGTCTCATTTGGTAATTTTACTCTTCAAGAATGTTTATATAACCTTCACTCAAAAATCGTTCATCACACACACACACACACACACACACACACACACACACACATATCAAACATTTAAATGACTTGAAATAGCATTAGTATAAACAATTTTTGTACTTTCTTCTAACTGATTACAAATAACTTGGTTTTGCACTATATATATATATCATCTCATTGGAAACTTGAGCTCTTAACAAGGAAAATATTTTATTATTATTCTATTTTAATTCTTTTCTTTTCTTGCATATAAATCAAAATGTAAAATGATTAAAAACGTAAGTTCAACATGTCTCACAATTACATACCTGCTTATGCGTGTGTGTTTTGTGTGTGTATAAACTATTGATAAATTAATGTGATATAATAACCAATTAATGTCACTATATGTGGGTGGAATATATATATATATATATATATATATATATATATGAATGGCCTTATTATTAAAAGATATATTTCCTTAAAATTTTAGTAGTATCATCTTTTGCCACAAGAATAGTAGAATATCTCATATTTAAAACTATGTACAAACTTTGCTTTTAGAATTCTATGCATTACAACTATAATATTATTACAATCCCCCTCTTCATTTTATTTAAACAATAACCAAACGCAATATCTTCTACCTTACAAAAGAATACCCTTCGAGGTATGCAAGCTTCAAGCAACTTGAACAACGATTACTTAAACCAACACCTCAAGGAATAATCCCAAGCACCTCCATTAGATGACATGCTAATGGGAGGAGTAAAACTCTCTACCTAACCAATATGGCATCATTGAACTGTAAGAGACCCTGATCATCCCCTAACCCAAAAGAATCGTCAAGAACCCAACACAACAAGACAATATAAACAAACAAAACGAGAAACCCACTAAATGAAAAATAAGAAATACATGTTAATACATCTCAAGGAGTTTGCTCTCAAACCCTTATCATATTCAATGGAACACACTTACCCAACTCACATACACTTAAAAGAGACACAACACCACCAATATACAATCATATCTAATTTTTTCAAAAAAATACAACTTCCACACAAGACAAGAACATTTACAATCATAACTATGCAAAAATTTAATAGGGAGTTGCGAGGACATATCTCTCTACATAGAGTTTGTAGGGATGAAGAGTCTCCTTCCTTCTCCAAGACTCTCTTCAAATTTGCCCTCCAATTTCCATCAAAATGCTCCTTTTCCCCCTTTCTCCCAAGCTCTCTCTTTCTTCTCTCATGCAAGAATTCTTCTCTCAAACAAGACAAAAAAAATCTAAAAATCCATCTCTTTGAAAGTTTCAAAAGAAGGTATAAATAAGGAGTGTCATACCACTTATCATCATCTAATGAGAGTGGCACATGGCCTCCAACTCATCCACTTACATCAACTCCAAAATCTTAGACAAGATCACATGCTTTCTATGTGTTTACACATGTGTGAGACGTAGGGAAGAGGAGTGTATTTGTACAGTCTTCCTTATGCACTCACCTAGGGGGTGCTCCACATGTGTGAGACATCAAGATGGGGCGTGCACTTGGCACAACCCATCATCCAAACCTAGATAAGGGATATTGGAGAGTGACAAATCATCATTCCATATCCCCACATATTAGGTCACGTCACATCTTTCCGATGAAGTTTTGGAAAATTTAAATCTTGCCCATAGGTTAAGATTAGTAGTACAAAAGGTCCCTACCCCATAGGTACTTATCTTAGGGGTCTATTTTCATCCACAAACCAAGAAAAATAATTTTTTAACCCCATTTAAAATCTCTTGTAAGTGCAAATCCGAGTTTGCAACTTAAGGGGAATCACATCCCTTAGAAAACACCCTAAACACATGATTCCTCACAAATTAATCCCATAATTAAAAGCTACAACTTATCACAAAAGAAACCTTAGTCATATTAAGCCAGAATTTTAATTCACTAGAGAAAACAAGATCACGACAAAAATTCATCTCATAAAGTAGTTTAATTTAGGGTTCTGATGATTCTCCCATTTTTCCATTGACAATTTATTCCTGCATATTCATCACAACATCAATATGTCAAATATATGCAATAGTTGAAGCACCTTAATCATAAATAGTCATACTCTAATTTCATTAAATCAAAATTCACATTTCAACTAGCAATAATTCATATAGATTATGTCCTACTTAATTCACCATGGCAATTGAATAATATAATCATAAGAGTTGGGTTTAACATCTCATTATTCCAAAGTAACTAGTTTGAGAATGGACTTGTTCTCACTTAATGGAGGAAACCCCCTACGACCTTCAAATGTTGGCTCAACCAGCTCGAGAGACTCTACTCTGCAGATCTTGGAGGTGTTGTGCTCGCCTTGTGTCTTCTCCTGGGCCTCATGGTTCTGGAGGAGTGCAGGTCTTTTCTTCTAGGTCTCACACAATCATTGGAGATCTTGTTGCTAGTGTTGTTCACGGCGCTAGAGGATGTGGCTCACCTGTATTTTGTGCCTTATTTGTTGAGGTTGACTATGCAATATCCTCCCCTCCTTGGCATCATGTTGGTGGCATGTAGGGTAATGCTAGGTCTTTTGCGGCTATAATAGGGTTGTTGGTTCATGGTTGCTCCTCATAGAATGATAAGCTATGACCCTTGTCATGTGCTCATCCTTCCTCAATTGTGGTGTGTGGCTAGGATGTCGTTGATAATGAAGAGTTTTATCAGCATCATGGGGTGATTTACAGGTTTAATAGCTTGTGGTCGCCCCTACTTGACCTACACAAATGGGTCTTGAATTCTTGGAAGCCCCTTGTGGAGGGCAAGGTTGAGCTCTTCCCCTGTGCAAGGGGCTTCTTCATTATGATTTTTGCGACCCTTTAGGAGCGGGATTTAGTACTTGACCACAAGGTTTAGTTGTGGGGTGTACACTCCCTCTGCATCAAACCATGGTCCATCTCCTTCAATCAACTCACCAAACCACTCAACATCAGACCTCTATGGGTTAGGCTTTTGTATCTTCCTCTCCAATTTTGGGAAGATTCATGCTACAAGGACATTGGCAATGCAATTGGTTGCTTCCTGAAGGTTGACTCCACTACCTCATTCATGGGACACTAGGTTTGCCCATATTTTGGTGGACATTGATATCTCCGAACCCTTGCATGGAGATGTAGTTATGATGGTGGGGGAAAGGCTTGGATGCAACAACTAGATTATGAAGGCCTCCCCTTCAAATATAGATGATGTTTTTCTATTGATCACTTGGCCTCCATTTGTCCCCACTCTCGTCACAAGGGGGTAGCTACATGGTGGAAGAATGCTCTTGATGATCACTTGACTATCAATGCTTTTGACTCTCTAGTGGATGGATCTTCCCAAGATGATGAGTTGTCTCAAGATTTTGAGTTGTCTCCGCTCATTCCCCCTATGGAGCATAATCTTGTGGGGGTATTGGTGGGTAAGGATGCAGTGAACCCCTTGACTCCTCTCAAGTCCTCTTCTTTTGACCGGTCTCAGATTTCCCCTTCATCGATTGTTGCCCCCCCATGTTGGACAGTGTGGAGAACCCAGCTCCAATTTTGTCTTCGGTTCTTCCAGCTTTTGGATTAGGTCTGTCTCCCTCTTTGTGCGCATTGTCTATAGTTGAGGTGTCAATTGAAGACTCCCTCCTTTCCTCTCATTCTGAGGATTTGGACTCAGGGTTTTCTTGGACGATTGTTCAGAGAAGAAAGAAAGGACTCCCTAAATCAATCTTTGCTTCACACCCTCATGTCAAGGGAGTAAGATTTACTAAATCGAGATCTAGAGTTGTCTAGGTCTCGTAGTTCTTCTTTGTTGTGTCGCAATGAGGCTATCATTTTTGTGTTGTGTGTCCCATATCTCATGGTATTTGTTCTGTCTGCCTTTTGGTTTCTATGTAAAAGGGTCCAAGCCCTTTCAAAATGTTGTTTCTATCAATATCAAAAGCATCTTATTATTCCACCAATTTTATCTTCAGACAATTGCATATTATAAAGGTTACTACCAACAAGATACTAAATGCACATCACTTACCACATTCAGTTACCTAAGTTCCTTCTTTAGCATAGTTAGCGTTACTATTACTAGAATTCATTTGTGTTTAGTTAGCTATCAATCTTTTCGAGCCACTTCGACAATTTCAACGGTCATACTCACACTCAAAGGTGGCCTCCTCATCAAAGAACATAACACATTAACAACTCATTAGAATCAATATTAGTATAATCACCATCCCTTACTTCTTGTTCAAATCAAGCTCACTTATTGAAGAAATGTCACCTTAAACTAAATTTAGTCCCATGGAATCATAAATTCAAGCTTTAGCTAAATTAGATAACCACCATTTTGAAATCTGTTAGGTGAAACAAGCAACATGAAATTCATGAGCTAAAGTTAGAGAGTTGAAAATTTTAATACATAATTATTAGAATTAGCAACATTATTAAAGTGTAAAAATACAATTGGTGTTAGAAGAGTCGACCATCTCCCACGAAAGACAAATCAAGAGACAACATCCAATTCCTATCATTAGCACTTACATTGACAATCACGATAGAGAGAGATTTTCATAAGTTTCACCAAGAAGGCTGATGATGCCAACACCTTACCTGAACCAAAGTCTCAAATTTCATTGAGTAATTAGACTACCTAGAATATTGGGGTCCACCACAAGGGACAAGGTGCTACAATAGTCAGAGGGTAAGGCTGAGCCTTACAGAAAATCAAGAACTTGGGGACCATCTTGCATAAATTTTTTGACATCAGCATTCTTCCTATGCACAAGCAAGGCAACATTATATTGAACAATGGAAATGGTAACTTCATGCCAGAAAGTCAGTGAGCAACCTTTTGCAGCCTTGAAACACTTCATTTCTTTCAACCCAAATAAACCACAAAATTTATGCGCTTGATGTTTGCCTCATGTCATACCTGTCTGTTATCTAGTTTTTGGTGTTTATACCATATACTATATATCTGAGACCCTGCGATTGAAGATAGCTTGCAGGTTGCTATATTTGAATTCAGGGGATTATTCCACTCCTAGAAGAGAGTTTTACGGTCATTTCCAATTTTCCATGAGTTGTTGATGAAGTACTTGCATCCCCATTATAATGGTCTAAGTTGTACTAGAGAGCGTGGTACTAGTCTGCATGTAAGATATGCTTACGCGCTGGGAGGAGGTATTTTCAATGATGATATTATCCAGGTGGACTATGTGTTTTTTCCCAATATCCAAGCAGTCCACATAGCAAGGGCCTACTGATAGATTGATATTTATGATGTTTAATCATCCTTGTGGTTTGGGGATACAGATTTAGTACCAAGTAACCAAAGGGAAATTGAACTTGTCCTTAATTTCTTGCTGATGAAAGATTCATCTGATTCTATTAATTGTGCCTTCACATACTCTACATAGGAAGAAGGACCATCAGATATATCAGGACTGCTTGGAGGACTAGATTTAATAATGGAATTTCCCAAGTAAAAGGAAGCCATCTGTAAGTCCAATTGGCGAGTCTTGTTTGGCACTGTTGTATGACTCTGTCCCAATGGTTGTGATGATGTTTTGAATGAAGTGGATATGTCATTTGAAATTTACCTTCCTGAATTCCAAAATTAGAAGAATCTCTCTTTCCTTGAAGAGACATTAAGGAAAATTACTCGTGATTTGTCTTATTAACCTACCATGACACGGTCAACTGTTATTGGTGTAAGCACTCTTAATTTTTTAATTTCCAAAATTAGAACTGAGTAAAAGACAACCGTTTTTTCTACAAAGTGGAAATTGGAGTAGTTGTTGCCATAAACTGCTACAACAAGACCATTGATCTAATGTAAAGTATGAGATTTTCCACTTACTAAAAATACCAAGTAAAGCAATCTCAATCTATAAATGGAAAATGAATCTTTCTATTAACAGAGATATCTATAAATGTATAATCTTTTACAATTTTTTAAGTGCAACAATAGTACATCAAAAAGAAGTACAATTACATACATTGGCTAAACAAGCCATACAAATGTGCAATACAATGATATATCCATCTTTTGAATTTCCTAATGAAAATCAAATATACAATCTATCTTCGGCCGCCATAACCCACTGGTCTTCCGCAAACTAAAGGTCAAGAGCATGGTTAAGGTGCTTTTTCCACCGAACCACGAAGCACTACACTTCTTCGAAATTCTTCCTATCTCGAAGAATACCCAACCCTGCACAAGACGCCTAGCAACTGGAACAAATGGGCAGGAGGGAAACACTCGATGCATGTTTGATGCCTATATGCATTCTAATCTAGAATGATCATATTTCTTGCAAACAGGATGTGTCAGAGAATAATATTAATCACTAGGCATTAATTATCCATCTATTTCAATGGTACAAACATAGCTTTGGCCAAAGCATAAAATACAATTGGTAATCTTGAAAAAGAAGACTACCTTCTCTGTTAGCCCACATTCGGCATCCTGTCCCGGAAGGTAAACTTATCACACACAGCAAGGATAATCTATTTCCATTTGCATAATAATACAGGCATTTGCTTAAAAATAGTCACTATTATGTTCATGCAAAAACAACATGAATACACCTTGCATGCATCTCATATCTCTAACAATGAGCTACATGCATGGTTTATTCAAGATATACAATTGGTTCTATTCATTAACCCTTATTCACCTAATTATTTCCAAATAAAGAGGTTTATAACACCATAACCATTAATTTGTGACAAGGAATTTAAGAAGATATAAATTGTTTAACAATTCCATAAAAGTCAACGAAATAGGCTGCGACAAGTAATGCAATATGTCCCAATAGTAAGGAATGGTTTGCAAGAACTAATTTAAAGCAGGTCGACAACACTAGGTTTCTTATTTACATAGGCCGAATCAATACGACAATAGTTATTTACATTGTTGGCCACTAGAAATATATAAAGGCTAGTTCTATAAATTTATATCTGTATGCAAACATCATATTAAAATAAACAGACATTATTTAGAGGAAGATTCATTTCCTAAGTATGAACAAGCTTTTGCAAAGAGACTAGATTAAATTCATAATTATTGAAGGCATAAACATATAAGTTAAATAATTTCATGCACATAACATAAGATCTGTAAACATAATAGAGAAGACGAACAATTTTTAATGTGGCAATGTATAATTCGACGCTTATTTAACTAGAAGATGAACCATAATTCACTCCTATTGCCCAATCAAACTATTTATTTAACATATCATCACATTTTGCAATGGCAATATGACAATAGAAGTTTCTAACTATTATGCTACAATTATTTATCTATAAATTTCACTATTATTCCCAAATAAAAGACCATTTAATTTATAAAGGCAATATGACATACATATTTCTAATTAATTATAACATTTTACTACAATTATTTAAATATGAACTATCTTCCAAAATCAATTTCCTACATTTTCTTGTCTTCAAGGTTGCTTGCTAAATTAACTCAAATTGATTAAAGGAAACTACTAAAATATAGATTAAGAGGAATAAATAAGAAAATAAAATCAAAGGCATTGTTGGAAACAATATTTTCTCATGACTAATAAATTTATTTGTTTGAAAAATCTTTGCACACGGATGAATGAAGGAGATCTTACAAGGTTTGCAGCCAAGTTTTAAATTGCAGCAAGCAAAATGGATGAAGGGAGGGCATGGAGATGGCTATAGAGCCCTAACGAGTTGCCTCATCTACATTTTTTTAAAAGATTTCTCCACAAATAATCTAGTTTATTAAGCATCTTTCAGAAAGATCAAACACATGTAATTGATGGCATGGTAAATGAATGGCATGCAAGGAGAAATTTATTGGCTATACAGCGTCTTGTAGGAAAAAAAATGGATAATAGATACACAATCACTAATTAATACATATCTTCAAATTGACACACTGGGTAAGGTTAATTTTTGAATATGATTTAAATAACTCATCTTCACACCTTATATAAAAATTTCAGAGAAACCTAGTTCGTAAAAATGAAGTTATTGGTGACGCAATACACTGTTTTAACAAAGACGAAATGGGTAAGAGATAAACAGTCAGTAATTATTACATATCTACAAAATGACAAATTGGGTATGGTTGATTTTTGTATATGATTTAAATAACTAAGTGGCGCATCTTATATAAAAATTTCAAAGAAACCCAGTGCGTAAAAATGAAGTTATTGGTGACACAATAGTTTTCATGACAGATTACATATCCAGACCTTTCTAACAACATGGCAAAAATATACAGATTGTGCAAAAGAGAATTCACGGAATAAAACAATTCTTACATTTTAGAGAAATTGATTTCAACCAAATTTAACACAAACAATCAATCATTTTCATAATTAGGTGCATACCCGGGAATTATCACAATCCTCAAGAGCCTGCTCTTTGGCTTCCTGTCGCTGCCGGTCTCCTCCTTGCTGCTCGTCTTCTCTATTCTCCCTTTTTTTTTTTTTTTTCTGAATGGCTCACACTCCTATAGAAGATTTTCTCTTGCTTTTATTATTGTTGTTTCTATCATTTTGTCTTTTTATTTTTGTTTTTGTTTTCTTCTATCCTTTTTGTTTTTTTTTGTTTTTTATAACATAACCAGAAATAAACATCTAACAATGCTAAATATAGTTGAGTTCAAGAAGTCCAAAAGTTTGAGACGTAACATCTAATTAAGAGTTTTAAATGATTCAAGAAGTTTTGCGAGGGTTTCAACTTTCTCCCATTATGATGACTAAGTATGGGCTTAAGGGCTCTGTTTGCTGGAGTATTCTGGAAAAAAAGAAGGCTTGCTCAATTTACTTTTAATCGAGACTGAGAACACAGGTGTGCTAATGCAACTTTGTATGCACTGGATGAATGGCTCACTGAAACCAAAAGCCTTTAAAGCATAAGGATTAGAACCAACCGTGTCTGTCAAATGCTCTAGAGAAATCCAGTTTTATGAGCACTTCTAGGTTGTTCTGATGCTTAAAGAGGTGTGTAGAATTTCCTACGCTGCTATCATGTTGTCTACGCTGCGGTGTGCCTTAATTATAAAAGCAGATTGGGCTTTCAGTGACGAGCCTTGGTAGCAAGGATCTTATTCTGGAAGCAATTAGTTTGGATAGGATATTATACACCCACTATGTTACAAAGTGATATTGATCTGTGTTGATCTAATTGGTTAGCTGTGGATTTCTCTGGCATTAGCACCAAGGCGGTCACATTGAGGTTTTGGAGCATTTTCATGTTCCTCCCAGATTCTTCTAGTAGGCTTGTCCAATACCCTTTAAGAATGTCCCAAACAGATTGGTAGAAGGTTGGGAAACTGTCATGTCCTGATGCTTTGTCCAGGTGGAAGGAAAAGGCCATTTGTTTTTTGCTTCTTCTGAAATTGGTTTCATGTGAGTGTTGTTTTCAGTCTCTGTGGTCTTTACCGGTATTTTTCATCTGTCCTCATTGTGCATTTGAGTGGTTCCTGATTGATGGATGACTGATTCTTTAAGTACTTCATTAAATTAGTGTTACGCATAGTCTAGAACCTCCTAAGGATCTTTTCAAAATCCAGACATCTTATTTTTTAATTTGTTGTATTGCATCTATCTGCTGTCTATTGAGGACTTATTCGTTGAAGAAAGCTGTGTTTTTGTTCCCTTAAAGTTTAAACACACTGTTCCCTTGATCTCCATCCAGTAGCACTCCTCTCATTCTTGGAGTTTCTTGCTCTGTATTTGCTTGTTAAATCCCGTCTCTATGAAGGTTTTTCTAAAACTCTCCAAGTTGGGTTTGGTGTTTCTGAATTTGGCTTGAATATATTGTCAAATCTGAGACTTTCCACTGTTATAGTTTATCATAGTATGTCTCTCTTTTCGCCATTGGACCATAATCTGTTCCAAACCTGGATGAGTCGGCTAAATTCTCTCAAATTTGACAGATGGTGGAGTCCTATCGTGTAAGACATGAGATTTGTAATGTTATCAAACAATGATCAGACAGAGTGGAGTCAGAAACTCTGGCTAATATTTGTCTATTCCATGATACCCATTGGTCTGAGATTATCATTGTCAATTTTTTCCGCCATACAGTGTTTGCCTTTTCATATGTTGCACCATGTGAAATTGCCCTGTGCCTAATCTATATTAGATACATAAGATTGAATTGCTTAATATCCATTATTTTCATTTTTGGGTAGAAAAGCTCAAGCACAATCCGCGTGACAACCATGAATCAGACACTCTGGCTAAATTTGTCTATCCCATGATACCCATAGGTCTGATATTATCTGAAAGTAATAAGTTTCCAAAGTAAACACAGTACTATAGAACTTTTATTAAACAATCAGCCATTGGGCTAGCATGCAATTATTTCACATATATGAGATCCCAGATTTCTAGTGAGCAATTTTTTTCTCAACTTAGAAACCAAAAATTTCTTGATTTGCATTACAATCAATTGGCTGCCCATAGATTAATAGAATTAAAAAATGCGCCACTTCATGATAATAATATAACTTGATATAGAGGTCTCTTTCAAGACATGCAGTTTTGAGTTTTGCACTGGTCAGGGCCAAAGGAAATCCACTTAAATCATCTAACATGTGTGAGCAGGCAAGTAGGATAAAGAATGCTTTAGCAAGCCAATGCTGTATAATTTTATATTTGTACATGAGTATTACTACAAATACACTGGTATGTTTTTCCAAAAATTCTGATTTCTCATACATATAAACGCATCACTATTATTTCAACAAAAACAAGACCACCAAGAGTACACTATGTTGTATATTGTTCAAAATCTGTATATTAAAATCTACAAAATATCATGGCTCTGTGATATTCTCAATCTTTTTTATGATCCTTTGCAGCGCAGATGCACTTGACTTGCATTTTGGATCTGTAAAGCAAGAGCGTCCTTCTTCAGCTGCTTTGCTCAACTCCGGATCCATTGGCACTTTGCCTAAAAAAGGGACATCCATATCTTTAGCCATCTTCTCAGCTCCACCACCAGTTGCATGAAAGACTTCAGTATAAGCAAATAAAGATAACAAATGAGGGGAATGTGTTTGTATGCTCTTCAATGTCTCCTCAGTGACATCTTCCTCCTCTCCATCATCTGCAATCTTCTTAAACATGAAACTTGAGATGGGTTGTTGAATACCACTCATGTTCTCTATGACACCCAAGACACGAATGCCAACCTTCTTGCAAAAACTTATCTCCTTCCTAACATCAATTATTGATACTTCCTGTGGTGTAGTCACTATTAATGCACCATCCACATTAGTTGCTTTCAGATATTGTGCTATAGAAATATGTTCATCAGATGTCCCTGGTGGGGCATCCACGATTAGATAGTCTAACTCTCCCCAATAAACATCTTTCAGAAACTGCTTGATCAGCCCATTTTTGCGTGGTCCCCTCCATATGACTGCCTCATCTGGATCTGGCAGCATAAAGCCGATAGACATCACACCAAGATTGTCTTCTACATACACAGGAGACCAGCCAAGATTGCTCTGATGTATTTCCTGCCCTTCCAATCCAAGCATCTTGGGAATACTAGGACCGCAGATATCAATGTCAAGCAGTCCAACCTGCTTGTTTTTCTCTGCTAAAGCAAATGAAAGCTGTGCTGCAAATGTACTCTTCCCCACCCCACCTTTTCCAGACAAGACTAAAATTTTGTGTTTCACAATAGCCATACGCTCTGCTATAGCAACCAAATCTGCAAAAAGATGGAAAGCATATGTGACGCATTTTGATATTTTCATATTACATGTAAATTGATAATAAGGAATCTATGTCATTATGCAAAGGCGTTAATCTTTAATATATCCATAGGCACCATCATTTTTGGAGACATAAAGAAAGCTTAAGCAACTGTAAAAAATTTATGGAGTAAAGCAGCAAAAAGGCCATTATTTACAACTTTAACAATGCACAAAGTAACAAATGCAACTGACTTGTGGGTAGATGCCCATAAAAATGCAAGGGCTGTCATGCAAAATCCTTAAAGCTAAAATGAATAACGGGCAAATTTGAATATCGATCATATATTAATGGTTCCATAAAAGACATAGAGATGTCAGCACATGCACAGCTTATTGCAGTTTGATCAAAACTAAATATAACACACCCACTTGATATCTGTGTTGATTTTTATACATGCCCATAGATATCTCAGCGTTGAATATACCCACTTCATGTCCACTGAAACATGAGATTGTGAGGACTTCCAATTTACTGCACCCCACTGGGAGTTTCTTTTTTAATATCCTCAGTAGATTTCATTGATTACCAATGGAAATTTATCTGCAGGGAATCACAAAAGACATCAGGTGAAGGTTTCTCTTTTACAAACAGGATTGTCTCAAAGGATTTAATGAGCGATTTCGGTAGAAATGATGGTCTGTTTAAGGATTTTAGATTCTTTTCAAGTATCTTTTTGCTTCACAAGTCAACAGCTTCAAACCCCAGATTATTAAATTATGTTAAAGCACAAAAATATTTGTATATTAATTTCATATGAGTCAGCATATTTAAGTGGAAATTTATTTTTCCTGTACCATTTGTTTGTTTCTCTTTAGAATAAAATGTGTACTCAGACTCAGAAAGTTTATCAGGCATTTTACAGGTTTTTGGTTGTTCTCTATTGACTTCCTGTTGTTCAAAATGTTTGTTGTTAGCCTCTTGATTTATCAACTTCCAGAGCAGTTTCATTTGCTAAATACTGTGTCTATCTAAATGCATATATATACATATATGTATGATTCACATTCCTATTGAGACATATATCTGTGTATATGTCTTCTAGTCTCTAGTCTACAACTAAGGCTTGGGGCCAAAGCAAAATGCCTCTGCCCATCAAGCATGATAATAAATATGTCTTCTAGTCTCTAGTCTACAACCAAGGCTTGGGGCCAAAGCAAAATGCCTCTGCTCATCAAGCATGATAATAAATATGTTATCAAGTCTTTTGATGTAAAGGTTATTGCTTGTGTCATGTCCCATCCGCTCAAATAGAGTAACTCTATTATTTTAATATTATAAAAGTGTTTTTAAACACTACAATAATAATATTATTATTATTAATTTTTTTAAAGTTTTGAACTTTGGCACCGACTTGGTCCTCTTGGATCGATCTGAACAAGTATAAGAAGAAATTCATTTTTCTTTTGGAAGGCATGCTATTGATGATTTGATACTTCGCCATTTGCGAGTTACTACTGGCCTTTTTTGAGATGAAAACCTCAGAAAAGGCATCGTCAAGTAGGACGAAAACCCTACCTGACTAATACAAGTGCTGAATTGATGCCTATTTGTCTTTCTAGGTTCGTTGAAGAGTGAAAGGAGTTGACACTAATATTGAAGCGCAAGGAGGAGCCATGGATCGCTTGGGAGTTCCTCTCTAATCACGAAGCTTCATTCCCAGCCAAACTGCATAGTATAAGGATACCACTCCGACAGATTTTTGCTGCCTGAAGCAAGCGCGACACAGATAGGAGGAGGCTGCCAATGTTTACATTCCAAATACGATTCGGAGGTGTCTCCAACACCCTCCAAGAGCACAGATACAGGCATTAGGAAACCGTCCCAGATGCGAAAGTGTGTGGGGTCCAGCAGTCGGGCGATTAACAGAAGGGCAAAGATTACACCTAAGGCCAATTACCAAATTGGGTCTTGAGCACAATTACCCTGTCTACTCAGGCACATTGGTGGCATCAGGATTCATCATCTCTCAGTAAGGGATATTTGTAAGTCAATGTTAAGAACTAGTCTAAAAATTGTAATCTAATTGGGTGACTATATCTCGTCTGTGGAATTCACATCCTCAGAAATTAATATATATCTGTTTTGGGCTATTCCTGATCACTACATTGTGTTGTTCTGAATTGTTGAATGGATCTGAATATACTTCTTTAACGGTAACCTTTAAACTGAGAAGAAACTGATAATGTTTGGATGTACTAATAAAAAAATCTGAAAGTGTTAATTCAGTCAAGTAGGAGTTAAATTTTTAACACAGGATATTTCAGCTTGAAAAGTAGATCGATGGCTCGAGCAAATTGAGGTAATTTCATTCTTATGACTATTATGATGGAAAAAGGATACTCTACGTGAGGATGATGATAAATCAAATAACCTGATAATACTACAACAGCCTTTGCTTACATATAGTAGAACCATTATGTGGAGCATAGATCAAAAACCTGTGCAAGTACACAGCGACTTTGAGTACTCGGCAACTTGCGAATACTTGCAAGTAGAATAGGCCCAGCAAGTAACTCACCAAAAAGTTACCCAAAAACTTGCTAATAACTCATGAGCCTGCGAGAAAAATTCAGCCAGCCTAAAAAATATCAGTCCGTGATCATTTGCAGGCACATTTGTGTGATTTGGAGTAAGGATTGATCAATTTTAAAGAGTTTCAGTTGCATTTGAAAAATGGCATGAGCCATGAAGGTCCATGTGGTCTCAAAGGCCTTAATTTAGGCTTGGTGGGAGGGGTTACACCCCTCAACCCTGCCCTGTATGATATCAGGGTCCACACAAGGGGCACTCTCCCTGGACCCCGCAAGGGGGCACTGCTCCTCAACCCCACTGTGGGAGTTGCATTTGAAAAATGGCAGGAGCCATGAAGGTCCATGTGGTCTCAAAGGCCTTAATTTGGGCTTGGTGGGAGGGGCTACACCCCTCAACCCTGCCCTGTATGATATCAGGGTTCACGCAAGGGGCACTCTCCCTGGACCCCGCAAGGGGGCACTGCCCCTCAAGCCCACTGTGGGCTGCTGCCCCAAAACCCCCACTCTGGTTTTAAAAAGCAAAAAGTAAAAATTGTTTTGGCCCCATGAAATTTGCTAAATACTAATACAGATCTGTAATTTATGATCATATGACATTATGATGTGAATTGAACTCAGTTTTTTATCTATAAATCAAGGAAAAAAAGACTCATAACCTCTGTAAATTCAATTTTATACATGTTTTTTAAGATTATTTTACAAATTTATCTGTTTTTTAATCTTCAAAAATTTTGCCAGAGTTTTTCAAATTTAAGCCTGCCAAGTTTTTGCTGAGTCTGAGTTTTTAACCTATGATGTGGAGTTTCTCAGAATTAGTAAACAATCCTTAATCACTAACTGGGGAAGTTTCAACAGATTCATTTATAAGAGGTTTTACCCTACAGGTCACAGGCATCAGTTCAAAATGAAGCTGCAAAACCTGAGGCAAAAGCAAGACCAAAGAGTTCAAGAGTAAACTAATGAATTTCAAAAATTGCATACTCTCGCGGGAGCATTATTGACTAAATTTGATGTGCTTTCCGGGTATGTCAGTGAGCTCCAATACAGCTTTAGAAAGAAGATGATCCATTTTGATCCCAAGGATGTACATGAAGCATCCATCAAAGCTATGTATCTTTAAGAATATGGCAAAATGCGGTAAAGAGCAAGCTCAAGTTTTTACTCTTCCATATGCAAGCAAGCAAGTCAAGGCCAAAGAAAGCAAGGAAGCTATAACAACATGAAGAAGAAGAAGAATGTCCACACCATCCAAGCTTGCTAAAGTCCAAAGAACTATTGTGAGCATTGTGGAATTGATGGCTATGCCAAGAACCTTTGTTTGAAGCTAATTCCACATTTGCATCCAAAAACCAAATAAGGCAAAGGTGAAAAGATTATGGCACTTAAATATTCTTTTAGTAATGAAATAAAATGTACTGGTGATGTAGATGACAAGATTGTATGCACTTCCGTGACTGAAATGGCCCATAGTATCTCTAAAGATAATGTAGGACGATAATGTCTGCTCTATGACAAGAATGCCTTGAAGGCTGAAAATAATGCAGCCAATAATGTGAATGCAAAAGCCAAAAATCAGCCCAAATGATGTAACAATGTCCCACAAAGAAAAGCAAACAGCCAATAACACTTCTAAGCATGCTATTGACCATGGAGCACTTGAAGAAGAGAAAGGTGGTCTTTTTATCTTTAAGATGCAAGTCAGAAATATGAAATACATGCACTACGAGCCCTGGCAATCAAAAGAAACTAATCTCTAAAGTGTTTGTTGAAGAACTAAAGCTCGACACTCATCCTCACCCCCAACCATATTCATTCGGTTGGATAAATCAAGAAGCTAGGGAAAGACTCACCAAGCAGTGTACATTCAGGTTAACCATCACCACCAACTACATTAACGAGATTACATGTGATATTGCTCCACTGGATGTTTCTAGTATCATACCTGACCATCCATGCTTATAGGAGAGAGATGCTCTCTACATGAGGAAGAGACAACAAATATAGATTTGTGACGGATGGTCAATCTTGTGTTGTAAATGCTTACAAAGGAAAGAAAAAGCTTCTCTCTCCTCACCACCAATCAAATCAAAAGGTTGCTGAATGAGAAGAAGAGGTTTGTACTACCCATGCTAAGGTAAAAAATGGAGAATGACTCATCTATGGAAATTGACCCCAAAACAATCAGTTACTCCATAAAGCAAAAGTGCAAACTAGAATGCATTCTTGATGCATTAAAAGAAGTTTTTCACTCACCTCCAGGCATTCCACCAAAAAGGATGGTTGAAGATGAATGCTCCACTCCCAATTATTGAGCTTTATTGCCAATCAATTATTGAAATGGAAGAGATCAAGAAGTATTTGTACAAATTGTTGGAGCAAATGGCCATCCTAAGCACTTCCCCATGTAGATCACCAATTGTACTCATTCCAAAGGAGAATGACACATGGGCATGTTTATGGACTATTAAGCACTCAACTTCCCAAGATTGACAACTTCGTAGACCAGCTCCAGTATGCACAATATTTAAGTAAGACGGATACCAATTGGGTATCAACAAATAAGAATTTAATAAGAAGGCCTATGCAAGGCCCCCTTCAAGACTAAGCAAAGCTTTTTTAAATTGATGGTACTTTTCTTCATGCTTTGCAATACTCCAGCAACCTTTGTGAGAATGATGGATGATGTGCTTTGTCCATACATTGATGATTTTGTCATTGTCTACCTTGATGATATTTTTATCTTTAAAGATTCATGGGATGAGTATGCACCATCTCCAACTAATAATAAAGATGCAAAAGAAGAATCAATTGTACCTCAATTGTACGAAGTGAGTTTCATGGATGCCCAACAAATTAGGAAAATTATTCCTTTCTATTCAAAATTGTAGCACCCTTCCATGCTATCACATCAACTTCAAATTTGGGAGAAGTGTTGAGAGTTTTTACCTTAAGTTGCTCAGTCAGTATTCTCATAGTGATAGCACAGCAGTGACAGCAGCAGATCCAGACCTGTGTGCAGCTGAGAGATCAGCATGGAGGGGATGTAGTTATATAGGAGAATAAGGCCCAGCTATTTAGGGAGTCTTCTTTGACGTCCAATTAACTATTTGAGACTTGAGTGATTTGTGGATGTAACTTAGTCTCAACTACTTTGATTGGGAGTTATTAGTTGTTGGACTAGAATGATTGATTAGTCAAACAAGTTGATTGATTGGTCAATCTGAGTGTCACTCTAGTAAGTTGTAAGCTTAACTTGGAGCTTTACTTGACACCTCTTCTAGTTTCGCTCAGTTAGATTCTTAGTGCACTTGTCTATTTAAAGGGCACCTATTCTAATTTTAATTATGATGCATATAGACTCTCTTTTCTAAAATTTCATTCCAGTGTAGTGTATTTCTTTTCAGATTTAATGAGAAGACAGTTGGTTTGAGAGTTCAATACTGTGAATTCACCGTACACATTTTCAGTAGTATGTGTTTGTAGATTACCATAGTCAGAGATTATTGTTTTGATTGAAATTTTTGTGTTTTAAGCTACCTACTTTTAGGACTTAATTTTCTGAGTGCAGAATCTGCTTACCATCGTCTGAAAATTGATAAGAAAGAACAAGCAGCATTTGAAGAACTCAATCAAAGATTAAGCCAAGCCCCTGCTCTTGCTCCGCCAAATATAAGGCAGAACTTTTCTGTGGAGATTGATGCATCTAACTATGCTACAGAGGCATTACTCAAATAAGGAGGTGTATGCTATCAGTCGGAGATGTTTCCTAGCACTGTCATACATTATTGCACCTATGACAAAAGGTTGTATGAACATGTGCACACCATCAGAAAACAGAAGCACTACATAAAAGAAAGGAAACAATCATCCACACATATCACCAACCACTTCAATATCTCCAAGCACAAACCAAATTGCAGCAAACAAGGCACTACAAGAGGATGAATCTTTCCAGAAATTCCAGTTGGTGTAGATGAAAAGAGTCACTTATGAGCAGTGTTACAAGACTCGCCTAGACTCACCAAGACTCGACAAGCCCTAAGGTGAGCAGGTCGAAACGGGTCCTGGGGACTAGTGACCCGGGTACCCAGCGAGTCCCGCTGGGAAGTCTCGGCCAAGTCAATAAAAATCAGAGGAAAGAAAAGAATAAAAATTTAAAAATGCTCAGACATAAAAGTGTGAAAGTCAAGCATTTTTTGAAGGGTTTGGAGGACTTTTGAAGGCTGTTTAAAAGTGTGAAAATTATGAAAAATGACATGCACCATGAAGGTCTACGTGATCTCAAAGGCTTTAATTTAGGCTTGGTGGCGGGTGTCCACCCCTCAACCCCGCAAGGGGTGCTACCCCCAAACCCCTGCTGTAGTTTTAAAAAGCAAAAAATAAAAATCATTTTGGGCCATGTTGGATGGAAAAGCAACATTATTTTATTATTTCGACTTTTTCCCAATTAAATGCCAAGTAATTGAATTACATTTATACTTCTGGTTAGCTGAGTCAATCTCTATCCCAAGTAATAGAATTACATAGAGCTAGCAATGCTCAGCTGCAGGCTCCTTTCTACCATAGTCCATGACTCTATATTGTGATTTTTGTTTTTGATGCGATGGATATCATAATCCACAAGTTTTGTACACTAAAAACACTAGACAATATTTGTATATTTAAAACTGTTGTTTCCTTCAACTAAAATCTGCTTTTATACTCATGTGATTGATGTATACTTGTGTTTGTGATCAAAGTAGCTTCTATTTGATTAGTTTATTGTGTCTTTAAAGTTTATTTATTGAAGGGTGCATGAAACAAGTTTTAAATCCTTAAAATTCTCTACATTTCATGGTTTTTTCAATTTGCTAAGTCTTGGCTGTCTGAGCGCCAAGTTCAAGTCTGGGTCAAAAACCATCTTGTTGAATCTTAGCCGAGTCCAAGTCTTGTAACACTGCCTATGAGGCAGCAAATATGCTTTCTAGGCCCTCACAAGAAAAAAAATCAACCATGGGCACCAAAGCAAAGTGGAAGATTTGACAAATTATGATTATGTGGCTATTAGAGTTGTTGGATACTTCTCCTCCTGTCTGAATACACGTATCAGATACTCAATATGATACTCCCAAATATGGCAAGGATACCATATCCAAACATATCCATAAAGAAGCCTATATTTGGGCCATATCCAATAAATTTGGATAGAGCACCACACCTTCTAGTGTCGTATCTAGTTTAGGGTTTATGAAACACATTCAAAATTTTGCAAAAATAAAAATATAAAAAAAAAAATATTTTTAAAGTTATGTTCTATTTCAATTTCCATTATGATTAGATATATAAATAATTGAATATATGTATATTTCTATAATCGTTGTATCTAGCCATATCAGTATCAGGGGATCTTGAAAATTCGTTGTATCTATATCTAATACCACATTCATTTCAATGCAACTTTGGTGGATATGCATATAGCTGATCTTTGTTTTGAAGTTTGTAATAGCTCTTAAAAACAAGGAAAGAAGTGTGAAGAAATTCATGAAACAACCTACTTTCTCAAGGATGGAATACTCTTGAAAAATAGGAAATTGTGCATATCCAAGGATGGCAATCGGATACAACTCGTCAAAGAGGAACGCACCTCAATGATCACTAATCACTTTGGAAGATCAAAGATATGGTCTAATCTCAAGAGGGGTGTGTATTGGCCTTCAATGCGAAAGGATGTCTGCAAGTATATTAATGGTTGTTCACTTTATTGCATTTGTAATCCAAGCGCTAGGACAGAAGGCCTCTATATTCCACCGACGGTTCCTTTAAGGCCATGGGAGAGAGTGTTACTATGGTTTTCATTGGGGTAACCCAAAATAAGAAGTGGCAAAGACTACTCGCTTGAGGTTGTTGATAGGTTCTCCAAAAAGTGTCTTGTAAAAAGCAAGTTGATGAACATGAGATAGCTCAGCTGTTCTTCAAGTATGTGTGGAGGCATTACAGTTTACTTAAATCCATCATTAGTGACAGGGAAAGCAGATTCATCATTTTGTTTGAAGACTTTGAAAGATGATAGATTCTTCTCTTTGTAAGTCGACTTCCATCCCCAAAGTAATGACCAAACAGAAGTAGCAAATAGAACCATCATTCACTAAGAGTGTGCAACCACAAGCATCCAAGAACATAGGATGAGAACATTCAATGCATGATGCGTTTCTACAATAGAGAAATTCATGCTTCCCATGGTAGGAGTCCATTTGAAGTATACTATGCCTTTCTTTTCTGCACTCTCCATTTGAACTGGCATGTGGACAGTTTTTGCATAAAGAAGAAAATGATAAAAAAACAGAGAAAAAGGCCATGAAATTCATTGAAGAGCAACACAAGTTCTAAAAGAAAAATTGCAGCAATAATAAACCATTTCCACATAACCCTCATGAGAGAAACAAATGTAAAATAGGTATTCAAAATCTACAATGCAAAATAATAACAAACATACCACAAGATAACACTAGATGTACCCTAAGAAAACCCTCTCGAGGGAAAAACCCAGCCTCCAAAAGCACCCACAAAACTCAATGTATTATCTCCATGAACAAGATTATAATACACTTAGAGTCTCCATGCTAGGCCTCCAAAGCATAAAGCACCCTAGTTGTATTCCTCCATGTGAACAAGCAAATGAGAACTATGTAGCCACACATCCCAATTCATGTTTCCTCCAATCACATATACAACCTACAAGGCTCAATCCAACCTTAGCCAACAAGCCAAAGGTTACACAAGCCAACCTCAACAACTACTTATGTGCTTGCTTTTATAGAGACAAGTTTGCACAAAACCATTAAGTGGTTTTACATAAACCATGACCCCAAATTAAACATTTGGAACAAAGTTTTCCCAGTAATAAATTTTTTCCAATGTGACACCCACATTAAATATTTATCCCAATGTCACATACAACATACAAGTGTCCCCAAGAATGCCTAACTCGTGTGGTTTCCGCCTCTTCAAAATACACTACAATTAAATATTTTCTTTTTCGTTATTAGCATCATGGTTGGAAAACTCGGCTCGGCAAAAAACTCGGCAAGCCAATTTTTGGAGAGTCAAAAAAATCTCGGAGAAATCTCTGCAAAAAACTCGGGAACTTAAAAAATTACTAAAATTTCATTAGAAACACATTTTTTTTGCAAAATTCAATGACAAGATGAATCCAATGAGTACAAAAGTGTTTTCTATTAAATTTGATTGACTTCAATGCAAATTGATTACAAAATTGCATTCTCATGCGGAATCCTGATGGCTGAAAGCCTGATACAAATTACAATAGATAGCTGAAAATGAAAATAGTAAAACTAGAAGTAAATACTAAAATTATACAACATATTACATCTTCCTCTTCCCTAATTTAGCCAAAGCTAGGGAAGAGGCAGATGCTCTAGTCCTGCGAGTGCGCGGTGCCGGTGGCTCCTCGATTGGCATGGAAGGCTGTGGCTGAGGCTCAACCACCATCTTGGAACTATTTGGCTTTGGCTCTGGCAATGACTCCTCATGCTCATGAATGTCCTCCAACCCTACATCTCCTGTTGCACCCAAATCCTCCATTGCCTGTCTCTCGAAATCAAGAATCTCATCTGCGGTAAACAATGGAGGCTGCTCATCCTGCCCTGTCCAATCACTGTAAGGATATATCTCATCCAAATCAATAGGATCTAGTGATTTGTCATCTGCGGTAAACAATGGAGGCTGCTCATCCTGCCCTATCCAATCACTATAAGGATCTATCTTACCTGGGATTCGAATTTGCCTTCAAAATCCACAGAAAATGGCGTTTGAATCCGATCTTCTCGATGCCACAACGTTGCAAATGGACTATTTTTGCTTTTTTTTTTTTTTTTTTTTTTTTTGGGGGGGGGGGGGGGGGGTTTGCTATGCAGAGCTCAAAAAAACTAATTTTTGATTGTGATTTGACTTTTCTGGCTACAGAGCCCTTTATTTCTGACGGCCGTGAGTTTTTTTTGCGGACTCGACGAGTCTTTGGCGAAAACTCAGCGTTGACTCAGTAGACAAGACTCTGCGAGTTAATGTCAAAAAAACTCTTTTGCAAAAAAAACTCGCGAGTCTTCAAAAACTCGGCAAAATTTCGGCGAGTTTTCCATCTATGATTAGCATTATTATTATGCAAGGTGTACAACACACCTTTCCCAACAGGTTCTAGGCAAACATGAGAAGTATTGAGAATAACAAGCAAAATAAATGCACAATTAGCATCGGAGGAATCACAAGCTCCAAGGTGTGCACAAGGTATGTTTGCATCTCACTAAGGAACGCCTATGAAGAGAAGGCAAGAAACTCAAATTAATATGTTATGGGCCATGGTAGAACCATGTAAAATTTTCCAGGTTCTTGCAATTCTTGATTTGTCTGGCACTAGCATGCTGAAAATATTCTGGCCTAGGGTTTTACTTGTTGAAAACATTCTCAGTGGTAACCTTAAAACACTAAACCCTAGTGTCCTTTGAGTACAAGCAAAGGAGTTGCTTTTGTTATAATCCTAAGATGATCGCTTATCGCCCATTGCTCAGTTCTTTAAATTGCCTTGTTATGTCTTGAGGCACATTGTTTACCGGCCCCTTGCATACAATTTACCGCCTCCGGCCCATATCCAATGTTTTATTATTATCCCTAGGGTTTTAGCAGGTAACCCCTTTTGACGACCCCCATGACCTTTTCTCCTAGTAGACTAAGGTTGTTTTTAAATAAATATGCCAAGGGTTGGGTCCCACTAACTTTTGTTGATAGGTGGCACATTTTGATTTGTTCCGCCGTTCCACCAAGAATAATTTAATGAAGAAAAGGAGAACCGCGGAAAGATGCCATCTGGCGGGTCTCTTTCGTTGACTATAACAAGAAGTGGTGGACCCCGGACAGAGACATGGTGATCTCCTATAAATTTCATCGTTCCGCGGAACTTCACCAAAGGGTCCCACCAAGCATCAGCGGAAAGGTGGAAAAGTGACATGTGGCATCCGTGCTACGTAAAAAGGTCCAAGTGGAGAAAGGTATGCCAAGTGGGGTGCGCTTTCATCTCTCCACCATTCCACGGAGTCATAAATTGATGTGCCCCGCTGAACTGCGGAATAGCAGAAAGCCGCCATGTGGCAGGGATGACATAATCTTGACGGCGTGTCAATTCTTATAATTTATCAAGGAATAATGAGTTGGAGCCTCCTGATTGGCTCGAAGGACATCGCATGACATGTCAAGTGGGGTCAAATCTGAGACCGATCGTAGCCGTCCAATCTTTGCTAGTGTTGCGTGATCTAACGTATTCAAATTTTAAGGAACCAAATGATTCTGCAAATCAAGTTCGCACGAGCTAGAAGTAATGGCGGACGTGACTGGTTTCAGCCCCGAAATTAATGATAATCCTTATATAGTTCACACTTCAGTTGTTTTGTACTTTCCATTTCAGATATTTGAAGCATTGAAGCGGCATTGACTGCTGCGACATCCCTGACATCATTTCAAAGTTGGTTGTGCGAAACAATCCAATAAGTGGCACACATCTTGTCTCCTATATTATGTTGTTCTCATTAGGGTTTTTCTTTCCTTTCTTCTTCTATAAAACTGTTCTGGAGCCTGAATTAAGAATACCCAGGATTTTTTAAATCATATTCCTATCTGAAATTGCAAAGAAACAAGAACCCTTGAACAAGAGAAAGAAGAAAACCCTCGTCCTTGCATCATTGTTTAAGAAATGGCTCCCCCTAAGGCCTAGGTTCCTTCGACTTCCCAAAAACGAGGCTTACATGAGGATCTCTTAGCCCAACTTCCTGGTTCCTGTGCACAAAAATTAAAAGTCAGTGGCCCAGAGTGTAAAGATTGGTTGGTCGACAAGTATCTTGGTTGTAAGGATGCAGAACTCCTTGTTTCTAGTTGGTCATTGTTTTACCACTGGTGGAGCAAAAGAAATGCCCACTCACCTTTGTCAAATGTATGGATGCGGAACCTAGGGAAATTGGTAGTCACCAATGTATTTGATGACATTGAACTACTCCTAGCTATGGCCTCTCATTATGATGAAGCAACCAAAGTAATTTGGGCTGCAAGTGGAGGTGTTTTGGTGGCAATTAACAAAGAAACCATTGCTACAGTCTTTGGGTTAAACTTAGCTGCTTCTACGGAAATTGACACAGACAGATTTAAGATGCTATACACAAAGGACGGGAGCAGTTAGAAAACAATATATCTGCCTAGGTATAGGGAGAAGGCTCCTAATGGTAGGTCAATCAAAATTCCGCAAAGTGAGCAGGAGCCCTTCAAATTAGACACTTTTGAGAGCTACTTTGCTAAGACATACTATGCACTGTGTCAAGTTTTAGGGAAAGACAAGAATGAAAGGATCCCCATTGCCTACACCTACATGGCTGCTGACATTCAGCATCCATCTCAAAGCGTTCAGTTTGATTTTGCTTCTTATCTGGTAAATCACATACATGAAGCGCTGGTAAATATAAACAAAAAGAAGGAAGCAGTCAAGTTTTAATGGTATTCATTGTTGTCATATGTTCCTACATCAGGGGAGAAAGAAGATAAAATGGAGCCCTAAATTGATGATCAACCATGTTGACAACATGGGAAATTTACTTCCAGTCCACTGCTAGACTCACATATGGGAAAAGTATGATCTCCATTCCAGTTATAGGGAATTCAAAGATCATTTTGTGGTCAAAGTATTGGGCCATTTTCAAGCAAATATACCAAGAATCCCAGCCCCATTATTGGATTTCCTAAGACCAGGGATAAGAAGGCCTGCTTTAGAAATTAAGCATAATTGGGGAGATTTCTTTCTCCATGAGGAGTGCACAGTTTTGAGAGTATATAGTTACCCTGTTGACCCTCATATTTTGCCCAAGTATGTACCACTGAGGGTTGGTCTTTTGGAGGTAATTTGGCAATTAACTGAGTCAGAAAGGGTTCACCTTGCAGGCCAGAGGAAGGGATCTTTCTTCCCCTATTTAACAGTTTTTTCTGACTTCAAAATGAATAAGGATTTGTTAAATTGAATGACAAATTAATTGTTTTCGAGATGCAGCAAGAGCGTGTCAGATTCTTTGATCCTAAGGGTTTTATAAACAACATCAGGTGGGGTATCAGTAGGGCTGCCATTGCCCATCAGGTGTATTTCCCTGAAGATGTCATCAGGAATTCCAATACTGAAGAGGAAGTTAAGAAGAAAAGGACAAGGTGGGCATATTTGTCTCGTAGTGGTTTCCTTTTTGTCCTTTTGTGAAGCATCAGATATTTTAGGAAGAGGTCAGAATGAAGAGAGTAGAGATAGATCAGCCGAGTTTGTTATCACATTTCTCAATGCACATTTTCCAAGGCTTGTTTTGTGGCTACGCATGTAACAACTTTTGCTCCTATGAAAATATCTTATCATAATTAGTTATCTTTGTTTCTGATTGATGAAATTTTGTCAAATGTAAATGTGACATCTGTCTTTTAGGTCTGAAGCTTGTTTGCTCCCTTGTTTCTATAAAAGAGAATTCGGGACCTATTGACAAAGATCTTGGAGAAAGTTCTATAGCACAGTACATAATCATAATTAGGATTTTTCTACTTCTAGGTGTTTTTTTGAGAATAAGCTTATTTGTACTTGCAGCTATTGGTATAACTATATCAGCTCATCATTTTTTAATATATTGTTAGGGTTCGAACTATATTGTCTCCTAAAATTGTGTCTTTTGCTATATTTTTGAATACAAGTTGATTAAATATTAGTTTTATTCATCTTCACAGTCTTTCCTATGCAAGAATATCTTTTCTTAATGGCTTTTACTCAAAGAGTTAATTTTATGCTTTAAGGAAGATATTGGATATAGTAAATGTATGAAGGGATTCGTAAGTAGAATTAGTTTTGGACTGATTTCAACGTGTAATGGTGTAACGCATCATTGCAGTATTCTTATATGAGTTGGGAATGCATTGTTATACTTTAGTTTCGTTTATATTTGTTTCGACTCTATGACCCCGGATCTAGGCATTGATGTCTTAAGATTATTGTTCTCATTTAATCTCCCAGATCATTTAAAATCAAAGAACAGATTCATTTTTGTATTCATGTTTAACATTAGTTTGTCTACATGTTCTTCTGCAAGGAATTATGTTAAAGCTTAAGAATCTAGCCCATTACTTCACTATACCAGTAATTCTTTAAGCATTTTAAGAAAGAACACATCGTTTAGAACAAAATTTTGAGAAAGTATCGAGAAATCCACCAATTAAATACTGTTAGGAACACCCTCCTTGGTCTTGCAGAGCCTAAAGTGCAGAGGAAAAGGATTGAAAACCCTTTCCTGTTCGTTGGCCAATCCCTCAAGGCAAATCCACTATTAGAACCAGCTATTTTATAGATTTGTTTTTCTTGAGATCAAATTGGGAATTTAAAATAACTAACATACCATTTGAAATATAGATGGTGTTTGGAACCATAGAAGCAAAAATTGCAAAAATCATGGATGAATTTTCCGTAGTTAAACCGCAATTTCTAAATAAATTGTTGACCATCGATTTTTGACCAATTTTCGATTCAAGCTTGAAGTAGGCAAAAGAACTCAGCCAGGAATTGGCATATACACACATTTTTTTTAAATATACTATTTAAAAATGTTTGTATAGCTTTTTCTAAAATTTGAATTGTTCTCTGTTTTAGTTTTGGCAGGTTCACAAGTCTTGACAGTCAATACACTATCTTTAATAAGAATATCAGAGATGCCAGAAGAGGGACAGAAGAGTATTGGCACATTGTAAAGATAGAAGACCAGCCACAAGGCTAAGTGATATGTACTAGACACGGTGAAAGAACTATTTTTACATCTAGTTCATACACCATAAAGCTTTTAAAGGTCTAAGTCTCTATGTTAGGAAGTATAATCCAGGATGATCAGTATCGGTCACTTAAAGACATGAACAGCATTTAGAAACACAATCTGAACAGCATTTAGAAACACAATCCGCATACTCCAGCGGCCCTACAAGGGTGGATGTCTGTCCCTGCTCACATTCCAGCAGGATGTACATGAGGTTTCCATTACAGTTCTCTAGATGGCTCATTTTAAGACTCTAAACCCAAGAGTTTTCCAACTTCACCTATAAATATGTGGGGATTTTTGCAACTCAGGCATTGAGTTCCGAAGTTAGTCTTATGTTTGAGGTTTTGACTTTGAAGAGAGTTGCAGTGGTGTGTACATTAGTTAAGTGGAGTGGGAAGTAAAAATATTCTTCAGAAGTAATAGACATGTGATTTCTTTTGACAGCTTGAAGCTTTTTACCTGAGTGTTATAATCCTCGTATATCTGGCATTTCTTCATTGTTTGTGTGCCTTATTTGTGCTGTTCATAACCCATTTGTGTTCTACTCCAATTCTGCTATGTATGTTGTGCATTTGTGCTTCTTTGCATCCACATTGTTGGATTTGGAGTAAAACTCCCAAATCAGATCAATTTCAACTTTTGCCAATAATTATTTGTTCTCATTCCTAGCAGAATTTTAGGTCCAACCACCTATATTTTCTTTACTTCAGATCTTCCTATTACAGCTTTTGGGGAATCACTTGATAAAGCTACAGCTAATCATTGCCTCAGCCAATATGTGTTTGTTTTCTTGAAATAGATTGTAGTCTTTTTAAATCAAAAATAGAAATATTTTTTTACATTTTGTTATATATTTATTTAAAATTTCATAGTAAGATTTTTACTCTACAAAATTTTGTCACTAATGATGATCTGGCATTTGATTCTAGCCTTATGTTTGGATTTGTTACTTTGTAGGGAAGAGTTTACATTTTATGTATTTTAAATCCTCATCTTCAATAATGTTAAAATTCAGCACATGGTATGCACATAGTTCGCACTCTTTGGATTCACCGCGGACTCGCCAAGACTCGCGAGTCCCTGAGCTTGACGAGTCGACTCGCCATGGACTTGCGAGTCGAGTCCGGGCGAGTCCTTGGATGGGACTCGCACGAGTCCGGCCTCGGGACTCGCGCGAGTCCTAAGGTCAGACTCGTGCTAGCGACTAGGATGTTAAAAAAAAAAAGATAAAACCCTGTTTTTTTTTGCTTTTTTTGGCTCATTTCACAACTGCACTTTGCAAAAAACTATGAGTATGATTGATGAAATTTCAATTATTGAGTTTGATGATCATATGACGTGTAATCTTTGAATTATGACAAATTGATAATCAAATTAGGCTCTTATGTTCTCTAAATGCATTAATTTCTTTTTTTTTTTTTTAACTACGGTTTTTTTTTTGCCAAGTTTTTTCCCAAGTCCCGAGTCCAAGTCCTATTTTGGGCTGCTGAGTCCGCGGCGAGTCCGAGTTTTCCAACTATGGGTATGCAGATTCTGCACTCTAGGATTTGAAACAAATTGTCTTAACTTAACATTCAATCAAACCTGCAATTCTGAGTGCAATAACCTGCACACACAAACTTCTGAAAGTGTTAAAAAGATAATGAATAAAAATGGAGATCAGAATATATCACTTCTTGTCTGAAATATTTGTCTATTCTGAATTCTTCTGTGTGTTACAAAAGAGAGTGCCCATGGTCATTAAGTAGACGTACTGACGTGGGCACACAAAAATAGAAATAAAGCACTAATTAAAGCTGGAGCCCTATCATGTTTCCCATCACTTGGAACCTCTCTAAAAATAGGAAAGCTAACTGCTCCTACACCAAAAATAAAACAAACTTACAACTGTCAAAAAAAGTTGACTAGATGCTTGCACCTAAAACTAAAAGCACTAACACTAAAGATATTATCCTAAATTTAGAAAAATAAATATAGTATCCTAAATTTAGGATGTTTCTGCTAATTTTCAGCACCTGGGACAACTGAGTGACCCAAAATTCTGACACTCCCTCTTCATGAGGAAGGTGTTCTCCATCAACCCCAACTTCTCTCTCAATATTTCAAACTTCCCTTTTGACAAGTGCTTGGTCAAAGTGTCTAAATATGGATCAATGAGTTATAAGTGGACCATTCATGCTCATGAGAGATGGGTCTATGTGAACCAGTACTCATGAAATATGGGTCAATGAGTTTGACTCAAAAACTAGGCAGTTGAATCCTAATAAAACATCATAATTTAGCACATTGTGAAAAATACCTTCTACTTGTCAATGGACAAGCTAAAAGGGCTCTATAATGAATGATTCATAAGGCACAACACTTGCTGAAGGTTTTGCAAATGGGGTAGCAAGCCTACTATGCTTGATCTTCAGGGAAACTCCATGGTTAAGTGGGCTTGAGTCAGAGTAGTACTGGGATGGGTGACCTCCCAAGAAGTCCCTGTTGGTTCCTCCAGCTGATTGTCAGAGTCCTCTAAAGATCTAGCCAATTTCTTATGCTCAGGGCTCTGGGTCAGTGGCCAATGAGCAGGATTACAACAATGAGTTGAAAAATCTTTTGCACTTTTGGTTTTGCAAGACCAAGGCAAGTGTACCTATACAACATCCAAGGGGTATATCTTGACTAATGCTAGATGTTGCATTAAAACAGAAGGTTCTCAATAACACTTTACCAAGGAAATGACTGATTCCATCTAGATTGGCTTAATCCTTTGGCAACACAGTTTAAACCATGATTGAGAACAGTTATTTATCCCAAAGATCTCTGAACAATTTAGAAAATAGATAAATAGCAAGGGAGATCTCTATTTAAGGCAACTAGGTTAAAATGGTGTCAACATATGATAAACTTATTTATAATCTTTGTAAATGCACTCATTGGCAGTTTCTTACAACACCATCAACCTAGAAAATACAATATGCACAAGTCCTCTGAAGATTTGCATCAACTACAAGCTTCACATGAGGTTTTAACAAGATTTGGAATATTGGACTTCATGCATAAGGGTAGGGCAGATATAACTTAGAAATAATTTATGGACATAATCATTTTCAATTTTAAAAGGGGGCAAGGTTATACTTGACTGCCTTAGATAGGTGCCCAATCCCATGGCAATAGAGTCACATCTGGACCAAAACCCATAATGAAAAGGAAAACATAACTTTCAAATGAGTTCAATTAGCTAGGTTTCTGCCTTACAGAAACATTAAACTCTCAACTGCCCTCCTACTCTCAAGATTAAATTCATTCTTAATTATCCACAATATACTGAAATGTCCCAGATACTTGTCCTGAAAGCATGTTTACTTAGATATTTAAGCAAAACATCATTAATGCATTTCCTTGAATTACATACTAACAGAGATCAAATGTAGAGAGTAGCAAATGTACACCCAGAAACCCCTTGGATTCCCTGAAACACTCAAACATTAATGGAGACAGAGTATAACATTGACAACAAAAGTATGGTCTTACATTGATTTATTGAAAAGATCTTCAAACCCATTACAAAGACTTACTCACAAGTAGACATGTCATTACATAAATCAGACACCAGAACTATTACAGCACAATATAACCCCCAGATTGACTCCCATCCTTCAGACCTAGTCTGAAAAGATGCTCTGGAACCAACACCTTGTCAATGGCCCTAAATTCCTTCTTATAGGAACGAAGGAGCAACAAGCTTCAAGCCAAGACACTTGTCATGTTTTCATTTGACAATCTTCATCATGACATGATATGGGTGCAACTACCCGTGGGAAGAATATCCCCAAATAGGACAAAGGCAGTTGCACACACCATCTCAAATCCACTCGCGTCCAAAATATATTTGCAAATGTTGTTGCAAACAATTATCATTTTTTAACAACATTCCTGAAATCCCCAAAGGCATGGGAAACATTGTCTTTGCAGATGTAACGGCCCCCCTAAAGAAGATTCCATCATGTCCGAGCGATCATGAAAGGCCAGGCAGTTGTCGGGGTCGGGCTTCGGCCTACCGCCTCTGCATTTAATCTTTTCGCAGTGTCCCTGAAGGCCCTAAACGCCTTCCGTGAAGGGAAGGAGTCCCTGCAAAGGCTACCAAGTCACATTTTCTCTTCTCAATATCCCGACATCCAGATGTGCACCCGTCAAATTTACCCTAGTGGTATGACAAAACCGTCATATGCATGGACATTCGATGTCTAGACATTCATCTAATATCCAGACCTTATCTCAATATCCAGACATTCACGAATGTCCGAACCCTTGCTTAATGCCTACAAATCTTAATATCCTGACATTCATCTAATGTCCAGACCCTTGCTAATATCCAGACATTCAAGAATGTTTGAATCCTTCAATGTGAACATTCGGATGACGTCATCAAATCCCATTTCAAAGAAACATTAAACACTAATGACATCATCTGGACATTCCGCAAAGTTAATATCCAGACATTATCTTAATGTCTGGATCTCCCCAATGTCCGAATGACATCACCTTTCCCATAACCAAGAATCACCTTAAAAGAAATGTTGCCACGTCAAATCTCGCGGGCTCACTGAAGGTGCTTGGGAGCTCTGGCGAAGTAAATGCTCTTGGCGAAATGCTTACATTTGTTGCCAGCTTGGACAATGAACACACCGTGGACAATGGACACGCATTGGTCCACATTATACCCTTTGCGGCCCTGCAGAAGCCTTAGAATGGTCCCAGCGGAGAAAAACCTTTCCGCGAAACACCACCAAAAGACAGAACCCTTGGCCACGTCACCTTCGCCCCTCCGTGGGAAGAGTCAAGGAGTCCCAACGGGGAGACCACCTGCAACAAAACAAATGATACCAAAGAATAGGCATGACACATCGGACAATCAAGATGCTTTCGCGATCACGCGGGAAGCACAAACAACGCCCAGCGAAGAGAACACTTTCCGCAAAATAGAGGACTAACTATGTGGTACGCCGACTGGACGCATCTTAAAGCTCAATTTTAACACATGCATAAAAATTGTTTTTTAAACATAGGCCTTGGACCGACAACCTAACAAAGGGGGCCGGTAACCAAACGACAATAATACACATAAGAAACAACTTAAGAAACCGGGGACGATCGATCAGCAGTCAATGAGAGATTATAGCAAAGGGCACACAAAGGCGAAAATTGAAAGACATCAAGATCTTAGTGTTTTAGCAGGGTTTTAACAAGCCTGAATAAATGCAACCTTGGGCACGAAATGCATGAAAAATGCAAGTCCTAACAGTCCCGATGCTTTGCCCTTGTGAGCATTACCTAGATGCAATGAGTGCTACGTGGACCATTCATGCTCATGAGAGATGGGCTCTTGTGAACCACTACTCATGAATGTGGGTCAATGAGACTGACTCAAAAACTATGCAGTTGCATCCTAATAAAACATCATAATTCTACATTGTTCAAATGTAAAAATGGAGAAAGATACGAATGTTGAGCTCCATGCAATGACTTCTGAACAAGAAAGCATAATCATTGAAACAGATTTCTTAAATTTGCAATGGGAAGGGAATAGTCAAGGTGAGTAGCATATCAACCATGTTCGTCACATTGGCAAACCCACTATACATTTAAAGTTAGATATGATGAACAACATTTTTGTAGCATTTTTAGGTCACCATATGCATTATTTGCATTTCTTTGTGACTTGCTGCATGAAGATCCTAGTCAAGTTGATAATACCTTTTTTCATTTGCAACATCCATAAAGGTAGCGTATTTCCTGTTGAGAATCAGGCTGCCATTGCAGTTTTACAACTATCATCTGGCACGAAAATGATTAACATCAGTGAATGCTTTAGTTACAGAAAGTCAATGGTAGTGAGTTGGAACTTGTAAATAAATTCATTAATGCCATACAAATTCATGTCCAGTGGCCAACTGATTGTTTGAAAATTGGGCATGTAAAGGAAGATTTTTGCTAGAAACAAGACTTTCCAAATTTTTGCTGGGCTACAGCTGTAACTCACATCCAATTCCAACTTTTATCCAATTAGTATTCATCTGATTGGTGTGGCCAAGATCACAGCTACAGATGTCATTACAAGTCGTTGTTGACAGTAATATGTGTTTCATGGATGTATTCCCAGGGTGGCCTGCTTCTATGAAGGATCATTGTTGAACAATTCTTCTTTTTAGACATCCTGTATAGCCCAGAGAGGGTGAATGGTCATTCAGTTTCCCTTGGTTCAACAAGCATGTGAGGGTATAATAGTGGTGATGGTGGTTATCCCCTTTTACCACAATTGGTCACACTATTTTCAGGGGCTCTGACAGATAATCATTGGGAATTTAACTTCAAGTTTTCCTCAACACTTATTCTTGTTGAGTTTGCATTCAGAAGGATGGAGAATACATGGTGAAATTTTAATTCCAAACTTCAAATTCCTCAGCCTGATCTGCAAATGCTCTCAAAAACCATGCTTGAATGTTACTTCTTGCATAATATGTTGTTAAATTTGATGAGAATGACACCTATGAAATTGATGTTGGCAAGAATGAATATCATATGTCAAACAATGAAGAGGTTCCAAGTGATCTGGCTGCAACACTAGCTCAAGTAGCTTTAATGTAATTTGTCCATGAAAGGAATGATATAACGCAATGCTAATAACATGTTAGTTATAGCATCTTATTGGTGTTTCCAATAACTCACCAATAACAATTATAGCATTTTGTAAACACAATTTGTATATGCTTCAAGTGGTTTATGATTATGTCAACAAAGTTTACCTAAGTTTTGATGGCATGTGCATATTTTACACTACACTAAATAGATGGTATTTTTGTGCGGAATGCAGTGATGGACCTCATAGCTTGGCTCCTAGTTGTAGCAGTGAAATTTTCCTGCAATTAAAAGTAAACAATATTTGCACAGAATGGAACTACAATACCAAACAAATGTTAAAAAAGATTCACTTCTACAATACTGTTGCCACTAAAATGGTATGCTGTGCTAATTTGGTCAAAACTGGGAAGGTGATAAAGAAGTTGTGATTCTTTTGCCTCTGCTAACAATTTACCTCCAGAAATCAAGGTGTATGGGAGTTATGATCCGCCTTTGGATGACCCCTGTGTGGATGCAGCATGCCTGTCTCTCCCCACATCCTTACACCTCTAATGGGC
This sequence comes from Cunninghamia lanceolata, assembly GCA_027924645.1. Taxonomy (NCBI): domain Eukaryota; kingdom Viridiplantae; phylum Streptophyta; class Pinopsida; order Cupressales; family Cupressaceae; genus Cunninghamia; species Cunninghamia lanceolata. The sequence goes on from BSBN01000213.1 coordinate 21,027,643, forward strand.
TCTCAATGCTATCCACAAGAAGAAACATTTCTTTCTGGAGAAGACCCCTCTTCTCTCTCTTGAAGAGCTTTACTCCAGCAGTCAAGCCTGCAAGTCCAATGGGGCCCAGCTAAAGAATAGCATAACAAGAATGCACCATCTTAGAACTCCTCAAATGAAGGTCTTTCTTCAAGGTCCACACCTCTTACAAGACCTCAAATTAATAATCACTGAGTGCTATTTCATCAGTTTAAAAGAATTATATGCATTTTTCTTCTACTACGTTTTAGAATCTCCCTCATCTAAAATATGGTTAATAATCCATATCATAACATTTTTTCTACCCCTTCATATGATCTCAATGTTCCACGAAGTTTTCAAGACGGGGGGACGCATTTCTGGGGCAGCTTTTCCAGCAGGCCGTTTTCTAGGGGATGCCAGGGGATGGCAATTAAAAAAAAATAGGGAAAATTTAAAAATATAGGAAATTTCAAATATTCATATGATAAGGCATTTGCCATATTCATTATATAACCACAGTAAAAGGTCTGAGTGACATGACAAAACTAAACAAAATTATGACCATTCTTCAATCTTCAAACTGTTAAAAAGGCCTCAAAACAGTAATAAAGTTATTATTTATAGTCTATAGATAATGAAAATAATCTCTCATAGCCTTATATTATTTATTTTCAAGTTGATCCATTGAGTTTTGGCATCGCACTAATCTTCTTATTTACTGCCATTTTTGAGGACTGAAAAGAGTTTTGTTTTGATTGTAGTCATTTCATGGACTGGGGCCTTCTCGCCCATTTGAGCATCTTTTTCTCTGCTTATTTTAAAATAAATCAGAGGATTTTTTCACACGTGATCAATGATCTAGCAGAACTAGTATACTTTATTGCATGGATCTATATGAGTATCAGATAACCAGATATTTGAATAATCTCACACCTTCAGGAACTCTGCATGCCCTATGTTACTTGCTTATAATTTACTTTCATGTGTATTTTCATCAAGAACCTAACACTTTTTGATGGAATGTCCAACGCCTTTTCCAAATCTTCTTCTGAAATAATAAGAAGTGGAGCAAGCCTAACGATATATCCTTTACCAGCAGTTAGAACCAGGACGCCAGCATGCAGAGCAGCGTCAGCTAGTGGTGAAGCAGAAACATCAAGCTCAATACCTACAAGGACTGAACCACGGATTTCTTTCACATGTATATTGTTTGCCAGTTTTTCTGTTAGCAAGTCTTTTAAATACTGCCCTTTCCTAGCTACACTTTTCAAGAACCCAGTTTCTTGAATTCTATCCAACACTGCAGAGCAGAATGGCAAACAAGAGGCCCACCAGCAAAAGTACTTCCATGAACCCCAGGACCTATAGCTGCAGCCATCTTTTCTGTTACGAGATCAGCACCAATGAGCATACCTCCTGCCAATGGCTTTGCCAAAGTCATTATGTCTGGCTGCACATCATATGCTTGATGTGCCCAAAGTTGTTGTGTTCGGCCCAACCCACATTGAAGCTGAAAAACTATCAATCAGAGACTTCGCCTTTTTTTCTCATTTTTGTGGGTTTTAAATTTTAAAAATTGCTTTTTTTTAATGTCTGGGCCATAGCCGTCCCCAGGCCGGTCTAGGTGTCCCCAGGCCATCCCATGGATGGCTAGCCATCCCTTGGCATTTCCTGCCATTTCCCATTTTTCCGCCTTACCAGGGACGTTTCTGAATTTTTCTGGGGGTAGGGGATGGCAGCGGGATGTTTCCTATTCATTCCCACATCCCCAAAACGCTTCTGGTGGGGGGGCAGCATCGAAAAACACAGGGAACACATCCCTGGGGTACATAGTTAATGATCTACTTCTGTGCTTTGAGCAATTATAACATATATTCTAGTGTAATTAGGTCATTCGGTGATGTATGGCTGCTTCACCTGCTCTATCTGTGAATTTGGAGTAGCTAGATTCTCGACAAACAACCAAACAACAGTAAAGTGGCAGAAATGGTAATATATGTATATTCTAAACAGCAAGAAGTACATTCCGTTGTTTCAAGGTAACAGTACCTTGTAATTTTTTGGTGCTGATGAGTTTCTTGAGAAAGACATGAGAATCAAGCCAGATTTGGATGAAGACAACTTTTAGTTGGTGAATGTATATTGTCCTTTTGTAATAAAATCCCTTCCGTTCAATAAAGGCTGCAGTAAAAAAAAAGTACAGATATTTCCATTGTCTCTCATATTGTTATATAGACACAGTTTCATGTAACTGTCTTAAACTATAGATGTGCGATACGCCCAAAAAGGCACCATCTGGATTATAAGAGTTTTAGCTGGTCGGAAATTCTATAACATGAGAGAAAATTAAAATAATAATCATTGGGGCCAATCAGCTGCATAAATTCGTGAATTTCCCCATCAGGTGATGCTGAAAAATTTTAAGAAGACCATGGGGTTATGGACACTCTAAATCGTCCCAAATTTTCTCAGCAGCACCCGCTGAGAAAATACAGATCAGCCCCATCCATGAGACCGCATGGTAAGAATATCAGAGAAATAATTTATATGTACAAACCTGGATCAGGTCCCTTGGGAGCAGTGGCGCATATCTGCTGGTTAGGGCATCCTTCGCAAGCATCTGCCTTCCCTGCCGTTTCTGCCTCCGGCCCCGGACAATCTGCACACGAAAACAAGAATCCTAAACTTAGACTGAGGATCAAAAGGAACCAGAAAATTCAAGGGAGAGAATCGAACCCGTGACCAGTTAGCTAATGAAAAACAAACGAACTTACGTTCATTGGCATCTTCAGGAATTTGTCCAGCGGGCAGAGGATCCCCGTTGACATACTCTGCCGTTCCGTTCTCCATGCTCTGAGAATTTATATTGGACTGTAAAACTAAATCCCGACTTAGCACTACTCTTTGTTGCCTAGAAATAATTTATACCTCTCAACTGGCACTTCCCTCGATTTTGGCCTCTTAGCTAATCTTTTAAATAGGTATTCCTCTGGTCAAGAATCTACTGGTACATAATTTTTTCCTTATTTTAATTAATTGTCAAACATAAGGTAGCAAAAACCATCTTTTGGATGATGTCTATTTAAAAAATAATTATTAAATTTAAAAAAAAAAAATTAAAAGGTAAAATAAAAAAGTATGTCCCAATTTTCTGGGAAAACAATAGCTGCAATGTGTTCTTCATTTACAATTACAAGGGTAAATTTTAAATTCTAACTACTCCATTATTTTAGGAAAAAGATGTAATGTGTAAAGGAATAAAATTTCTTTTACATAAATTTAGGTTAATTAAATAAATGTAAACATTAAGTATATAATTAATTTTGATTTAACTATGGAGTTAATTTAATAAATTGAAATATTATTTTAGAAATTAAATACAATTGATATAAAAATTTGGTTTTAGAAAAAATGATGAAGAATTAATATTGGTGTTGTTTAGAATTTGGTTAAGTTGTGTGTAGGCTAGAAATCTTTGTGGGTCAAATCTAAGTTTTGAGATCAAACTTAAGCACTGTGGGAATGACCTAACTGTGGGAATGATCTAACTGTGTGTTTGAAATTGTTAAGGTAGTGTTTGTAAACACCTTAGAGGAGATTGTCGGATCACTAAGGTCAAATTTTCTTAGCTTAATCCCCTGTACGAATCAGCTTTATGGTTCTGAGTGAATGATTGAAGAAAATGTGCACAAACTTGCATATGGCCTATGTGAATATGATGCAAACTAAAATTATTTGTCCCTTAGAAAATGAAATGTGCCCTAGTTCATTCTCTGTATTCTTCTATGTGTATCTTGCATATGAATTAATTGTACAAATGAGTGTCTTTAAATACCAAGGCATCACAACAATTCACAAAAATGTGTGTCAAGTTGACTCACCTAGTGAAAAAGGGTGGGAATTTTGGAATTTGGGATTTAAAACTTTTAATTTTGAGGTCAATCCCAAGCCACTCAACATTGAACCAAGACACAAAAGTGTTAGTTTTGAGGCAAACTGTGTGGACATGGGTAAATGGCAAATATATTAGAATATTCATAACTAAGGTGGGATAAGGTCAAATGCATAGAAAATATGTGTAAATGTATGTGGAAATGATAGGGATAAGCATCAACTTGTGAATCAAACTTATTACAAGAGTATTCCACTTCACAGTATATAATTATATTAAGGCATACCAAAATGGGCCAAAAACTAAATGGTAATTGGCATGGGTTTTATTAATTTCACCATTTCATTTTGCCCCCACTTTGAGTTGTATGTGAATCTAAAATGTACCTATATTTTAAAGTATACAATCATTCTTATCCATGCATGAAAAGTAAATATTCAAATATTTCAAAAGAATATTTGGTCCATGTAAAGCAATGGGGATTATTCTTGTGTTACTCTCCATAGCATGAGTGCTCCATAGGAATGTACAAAATAGAGAAAATATATGCAATGAGTAGCTTTTGTTGCATAAGTGAAATAGGTACAAACAACAAGTAGTTTTAGTTCTCTATGAAAAGTAAAAACTAGAGAAAGAGAGAAGGGTTAGAAATTTTGCATGTTAAAAAAGTGATATGAAAATGTTTTGTCCAATGCAATGATGTCATATGGTGTGATCAGCACAACTATGTAATGTGACTCCACGTAATGTGGAAAATGTGATCTACTCAATTACAATAATGTGATAAAATTCCTCTTGGTTGTAGGTGTGTAATGTGATAAATATTCGTCTAAGTGTGGTGATGAGTCCCTATGTAGCATACGTCATTACCTAAATTCTCTATCATGTAGGTGTTGGTTCCCAAAACTATAGGCCCTTTCCTCTAATACCACCACCAAGAGTGACACAAAGGGGAAACAAATATCACAAGTAGAGAGTGATATATTAACAAAGAGAGGGTGGTTTTGGACCAACATTTATGATAGGGCAGTTCATGATCTTCTTCAAGCTCTACAAAACCTAGGGAGTATTCCCTTGAGGGTTGTATATATGGAAACACTTTGAAATAAGGCTTTGACTACCCCGCCCTTGTGGCAATCAGGAGCAAACCTACAAGACCTCACTAATAGTGGCATATAAGTGCACCCAAAATATAATCAATTTCAAACATTGAAGATGAATCCCCTTAACATTGTATACACACTCACATCTTTCTTCCACATCATTATAGCCCTCTAAATATTTGTCTAACATGGGCTCACCGGATATCCATTTGAAACATAATGGACTGTAATGATGGGTTGAACTCTTATAAGCACAAACTAAACATTTATCTGACACCAACTCTCTCAGGATATATAAAAGATAACAATGTTGGTTTGTTAATGCAGGCAAAACCTAAACTAATCTACCAACCTTCTCCTAAACTACTAGTGATTGATGTTTTCATTTTAAGGCATATGGTTGACCATAAACTTCCAAGACCGATGCCTATCCATTGGGTAACAGAGTCTAGGTTGCCAGTAGGAAACAACAAATTGAAATCAAAGGAAAATGAGTTATGCATGAACATACATCACAGATATGGCATCAAATAATAGAGCATACTTAATAATACATTCCCATACTGTAAAAATCCATATGCAATGCAAAAATGACCATGACAAATCTTGCAATGAATTAAAATGTTGCAACATTTATCAAATCTCCATTTCAATCATGCCAACAAATGTGGCAAGAGAAAATACACTACTACGATAAGGGATTTCCCTGAAAGTCTACAAATGGACATGGAAACATTCTATTACATACATCATTTATAATATTAAATCCCATGATTTACAAATGTGTTGCTCCAACTGGACTGGACTGGCATGAGTTGAAACCTTAAACGATCCTTAGCATTTGTAGGTGTCTAGAAATTGGTTCAACAACCAACCCTTTGAATGAATACAACGTTTGTTTTTATAGACCCTTGATGTCCTTATGGAGGTTGCAGCATTGAATGAAATTGTGTTTGAACTACAAAATCCATGACTGAGAATGCATCCCACTCAAAACAAACAGTCCAGATGTTGTGCAGGTATAAATGGTAGCTGAGGGCTCACCTACTACATTCATGGTGATCCTAGAAATGTATTGGGGTGTTTGAATGTGCACCTGCACTATATACTACTTTTGGCACCAACCTATCATGTTATTTTTACTTTGGCAGCCTCTTTCCTTGTTACCCCCAATATGTTTAACATTTAAAAATCTTTCCATTCCCTTTCGATAATTTGGCTAGTTCGCAAAATCATGAACTAGTCAAAACATTCAACTATTTATCCTCCTTGTTAGCTTTTCAAGCATTCTAGCAACTCATGAATCCTTTCGGCTTTTCAACAAATTCATGAACTTGTGAACTTTCTAAAAGCCACTCTTCTTTTCATTTCCCTCCTTCTCTTTCTTTCCTCGTCTTCTTCTTAATTATCGACATTTTGACAACTTTGAGAACTTGAAAACCTTTTCAGTTTTTTGGCGAGTTCGCGAAACTACAAACTTGCCAAAACATTTCACTTTCTTGTTCTTTCTTTGTTCTCTTTCGGCATTTCGAAAAGTTCACAAATCGATGAACTTGCCGAAACATTCTTCATTTCATTTCTCTTTCATTTTTGCCTTTGTTCTCTCTTCCTATTCCTTTTCGACGTTTTGATCATTTTGAGAACTTGCAAACCTTTTCGACAAGTTCACCAGTTCACAAACCTACCGAAAAGATGAAACTATTCTCTTGCTTCTTCATTTCTTCATCCTTTTCAACATTTCGGTGAAAAGGTGAACTCGCGAACTCTTTTGGAAAGTTCACAAGTTTTCAAACCTGTCAAACCATTTGAAAACAAATCTTTCAAGCTTTCGATGGTTTCTTGAACTCGCGAACCTACCAAAAGGCAAACAAATAGATTTTTGTGAAGGACTTAAAGGATTTTTCAACATGGGAAAACACATGAAGGACAAAGAGTAAAAAGCACAAAATTGAACAACACCATGACTCGAAAGGGGCCCATATAAGATCTCTCTAATTAGATATAATTGATGGCCATGACATGGGAATGCCAACAAATGGGGCATATGACTTAGGATTTTTGCAATTTTAGGACCAAAAAATATAGGCACTAATAGTAGGAATGTTAGTGACAATATATGCCCCTCCAATTAGTTACATACATGGTATGCAAGGATTTGAAAGAGAGGAAAATTTGAAAAATAATAATGGAAATGATAAAAAGTCTAAGATAAGATTAAATATGATATAAGCATGTAGGTGCATATGGCATCATAGACTATGTAAAAGCATATAATGTCATAAGTAACATCGTGTGACAGGCAAATAATGAACATGGAAATAAGCATGTAGCATGTGAAGATGTATCTATATCATAAGATAAACATGTGATGAGTATCATAATAGGCATGCAAAATCATAAATTTCTTGATAAGTATCAAGGCAAAAAATTACCCTTAATATAGGCAAATCATAAAGGAAGAGATGGCCCTCAAAGCTAAATAAAAATCATGGAAGTGTATCAAATAAATGATCAAAAGAGAGGATAAAAATGCTTCCTTGAAGCCTAGTGAGGAATATGAAAGGTCATCCTCCATTGCTACATTTGGAGCTACACTTTCTTCAAAGATTCAACTATGATTAGTACTCTTTGTCATCTTGGTTCCTCATAGTTTTCTACTCTCCTTTGTGTGCTATTGGTGGAAGTGTGTGTTTGTATGTTATATATGCCTTTGGTTATAAATTTAACTTTCTGGCTTTCTTATTTGAATTGTTTTTCTTGGCCTATTTTTTTAGCATATTCTTGTTGCATTAATGGCAAGGGGACAGTGTTGGTGTAGGTATTTTTCTATTGGTTGGGGTGATTAATGGGATCAAAAGTCATGTAACACTAAACTTGACTTCCCCATCCCTCCTAAGCATGTGTTGGTAATTCACATTTATTTCCTTCCTAGGTTTCATAATAAGCTCAAAGAGAAATTAATGGAAAATGAAATCCATGTCAATTCATATGGAAATGATATTATTAATGGGAATAATGTAGTAGGCCAAAGTGTGGATAATGGTAATAAGGTTGGCAAGAAGTCGTATAGGGTGATGCTTAAAGCAGGTGAGCACGTGTTTGTTCCTAAAAGTGCTAGCTTCTCTACAAAGTACAAACATGGCAGAAGAGTCAACCACTGCAACATTGAAGGTAAAAATAAATGGACAACAAATAGATGAACATAGTAAGGCACCCCAAAACCCTAAGGTGCTCATGGTCAAATCTAACTCAAATATGGTCAAAGTAGTGAGAAAAGAAGAAGAAAGGTTAAAAAGTATTGCTTTTTTTTTTACCTAGATAAGTATGTTTTACCTTCAAGAAGATTTTTTGGTGATTGGATAGCAATGTCTAGAGGAAAAATTTGCCATTTTATAGAATGATTCAACATGGTTTTTTATTGTGTTGTTTTAAAATTTTATTACATGTAGAAGAGTCTATTAAATTTTTTAAAAATAGAACATGGGAAAGTTGACTTTAGAGTTCTAGCTATCTCTTAGAACTCTAAAGTAACCCCTTGTGATGTCATGCCTAATTTGGCCCTAAAATGATGAAATTAAAAATTTATCCCCCAACTTTGGTCATTAATTCCTCATGCCTTCAAACCTTTGGGTAATATTCTAGAGGTGGAGGATATGACATCCACATTGCCTCACATGAATGTTAGGGTTTTGATTTTTGTTAATCATGATGTAGTTATACCTAATATTTTGTGCTTTCAATTTGATAACAGTGTGATTCAATATGATGTGTATTTTCTAGGGGATTTAAATGCCTATTTTTTATGTAAAAGGATGGTCACCAATGGAAAGATTGTCCTAAAATCTCCAAGAATACCAATAGACTCGTGGTTGATAAAACTCATGCTTAAGAGGAAATTGTTTGGAATATCACTTAAGGAAATGAAGGAATATATTGTAATTGAGGAGGGAACTATAGATATGGAGGAAATCCCTCACACAAATAAGGGGTCTTCTACCTTTGAAGAATATGTTGTAATTCAAGTAGAGCCTCCTTTTGTGAATAAAACCAAGATTTGTGAAATTGTGAGAAAAGAGGATCCCCTAAAAAGAAAAAATGCCAATAATTAGTATTAGAGACTCTTAGAACAAAGAAACCTTTGTGCCTCAAACTACCCAAGTCTTCCCTCTCATTCAAGATATTGGAATTATGGTAACTAATGAGCAAACCCACTCAATTGTTATGTGGGGAGTCTAAAAAACAAAAGGTCATTCTTGATTAGCCTAACAAGGATAATAAGAATATTTTTCTTGTCTAGGGAGAAGGATCTAAAATTGGGGCATTAGACCCTAACTTGGTTGTATTTGGTATTAAAGAAGTGAAAAAAAGAAAAAGAAAATCTACTTTAGCTAACCCTAAAACTAAGGAAAAAGGAAAGAGGAAAAATTGCCAATTGAGCATTGACTGATTATATAAAGGTCAAAAATCATCTCCCCCTCCCAGTTCTAAATGAAGTTGAAATGTGCTAGTTGGCATATTAGGGGTCTAGAAACACCTGATAGAAAATATGTTTTGAGAACATTTTATAATTCTAGGGAGAGTCTTGATTGCTTGTTGCTTTAGGAAGTTAAGTTTGTTGGCTTTGTGGTGGATTGTAGAAACTTGATTGGAGGAACTCATACTTCTTCTCCACTAATCATGAAAAGGGTAAGGGTGGAGATGCCATTTTATTGTTCCCCAATTGGTCTACGTGTGTTGTTAATTTTCATTTCTCTTCTTGTAACAAAGTGGTTTAGGTTATTGTTGAGAAATAAGATGTTTAGTTTGGCATATGTTCCTTATACACCCCAAATGACTATAGAGATAGATGAGAATTGTGAAGTTTGTTATCTACTAAACTTCTAAATGTACCCTAGCTTATTGGTGAAGATTTTAATATGCTTGAGAATAAAGAGGATAAGTTAGGGGCTAACATAGTAGCCTATAAAGGTAATGGTCTATGTATTGTTGGTCTAAAGCAAAAGGATCTATTAATTTGACTGAACCCTTAGAAAAGTAAAACTAGACAATAAAAGCATTTATTACACTTGGTGCAATAACTAACAAGGTGACAAAAGAGTCTACTATAGATTAGATAGACTCTATGCACATTTTTCAATATCTTGACATGCAAGATAATAATTAAATGTAAGTGGTCCCCTCCTATATGTTTGACCATTATCCAACTAAAATGACTATTCAAGTCAAGGAGAATAATAAACGAGAAATTAATTATAAAGGAGGCCTCTGCAAGATGAGTGTCAATGTGTTAATTGATAAAGACTGAAATAATAGGATTATCACTATTAGAAACATTAATAAAGCTATTCTCCCCTCTCAAATTGCCATTGATTTTTGGAATAAGTTGACCCTTAGTTGGAAAAATTTACTTGGTGTTGTGGGGAAAAGGAAATATTTAACTAGAAGAAGTGAGAAGGTTCTTGAAGAGATACTAATAAAATATAAAGACCTCTTACAAAAGGATCCTAAGAATGCTCCCTTATAACATGAATTAATAGTCACTAAACATAATTTGAGATGCCTTCATAATGTTATTGCTAAGGAGGGGCAGGTTATAGTCAAGATGAACTAGTTAAAGGGGGGAGATAAAGGTAATGAGCCTAATTATTAGCTTGTTTTCTTCTAGTTTTATGCAAGTTGAAAGACATTCCCAGACACTATTTTAAGTATATCTCTATGTTATGTTATCCTTTATGATCATTATGCAGACTTGAACTTGGTTAATTAAGTATATGGAGATATGATTATGATATGATGAAATTGTATGTTATATGTGGGAATGTATGGATTATTGAGAATGTTTGTGTTGATTATGGTTGTTAGTATTTTGTACATGTTCATGGACTAACCTTGCAACTAAAGAGGGAGGACTGTCACCTGTAGCAACTACAGGATGCAGCCCGCAGCCATAGCATTTCCAGGCACAGAGCAGGGGAGATTCCAATCTTGACTAAGTGCAGCAACCATGGCCAAGGACACTCAATGGAGAGAATCACACATCGTGATAGGTGATCAATAAAGATGATTGGAAGCTTGGAGGACTCTGTTACAACTAGAAGACTAATGGGACTGATTCAATCAACCTGTTTCAGCAAAGAGTTCTAATTTTGTTAGGACACTTCCTTCTTTTCCTGTCATTGTTGTTAGCATTCATGACACTCTAGTTCATGCAGAGTGGTGTTTTATGTTTACAGTCAAGAGACCTATTTTAATAACTCCCCCGTGCCTATATTATGGTTCGGTGGTTGAGGTAGAAGTTAGTTAGTTAGTTAAGTTCAATTTTGAATAGTTTTTGCTCTACCACAGATCTAGCTATTTGAATCTTTTTTGGATTATGCATACAATGTTATTTGATTATGAGTTATGAATATTACAGTTGAACCATATTTTGTGTGATTTGAAAAGATTGTGCAAATGTATGTGTTATCACTAAGAATCGCACCCATATGCAAGGTTGGTTAAAGCACTGCAATTTCGTGTAACATGGGACTAATCTCAGGTTGTGGGTGCCCTATGCCAAGATTAGACCTCCAGATTATGGGTTGGTTCCCTTCAAATGTTCTATTGAGATGTATGTTTTTACTTTTTGGGAAAAGGGAAGAAAGAAACTAAATGAATACTAAAAGTAAAATGGTGATGCACCTGATATGGATAAAAATAATGCAATTTGATTCACGATGTTACCCAGAAATCTGACTTCTACACAATCCAAATTTGGCATAAATACCACAAAAGTGATTCTAAGGAAGGTTTGAAAATAGGTTTTTATGAAGGAAATGGTTTTTTCACAACATAATAAGACTACTTCTGGTTAACACAACCTAAGACTTGTGATGAATATATGCTTTAATGTTGCAACAAGGAGGTGAGACAATAATTTTGAAGGTTTAATAATAAAACACAGCAAAATTTTATCAAAATCACTTCAAAATTTAGCACAAAAAGGAAAGGTAATTCAACTGATTTGAAATAAACAAAGGAAAGCTTTGCAAAGAGATAAAAGATAACTTGTAACCTACTGATCTCTCAATAAAACTGTAAAAGTGAGCTACAAGAATTCTCCAATCTGTCTAAATTAGAATGAGAATCAAGAACTAGCAAAAACAAACTTTTGCTTTACAGTAAATAGGTCTGCTCTCTCCAAGAGGCATGCAAAAAATATGGAGTTGCAGATAACTGCCTCTAAAAATACTCATTCCCGAGCAACCTCAAAAATTCTCAAAATTAGGGCCTAAAACTGCCACAAATTGAGCAAAAATAACTTCAATTTGGGCCTCTCCATATGTTTGACCAAAATTTTGACCAAAGACCCTAAAAATACTCCTAAAAGTCATGCAAAACCTCCTAAGTGTCCTAGTTAACTCAACTAATCAATTTGCATAATTTTGCATGGGTAGAATTGATTGTGAGTAAATAATAAAGTAATAGAATATTACTCTATTATTGGTTACAATTTGTTCTATTTTTGATTTTACAACTTGTGGAAAATAATAAAGTAATTTATAGAGTATTACTTTATTATTTATTTACAATTAATTCATGTGTAAAATCGTGCATGATTAGAAGAAAAAATATGACTCCTTACACTTGCCTATTTTGCATGATATGAGCAAAAAATAGGACTTAGGGATAAATACAAAACTCCTTATCACTCCATGATCAATGAGAAAATATGATCTCCCTTTGTAAGGAAAATAAAAAGAATCTGAGTCACTCCATATGACATTCCATGCACAAAACAAATATGCATAAATATCCTTATGACTCCCCTTTGTTGCCTTTGTGCACATTTATTATATTTTCTAAATCTCCTTATATCCCCATATGCAATTTGAGATCAAGGAAGGAAAACAACTCCATGACTCATAAAACCCCATGCATAAAAAATGCTCCATATATCTGCACCATCATATACTGCCACCATGCAATCTCCTATTACAATTGCCTTTATGCAATAATCAAATCAATACAAGACAAAACCCTTAGACCTCCTATTCAAAACATACCTCCACCATGCATGAATGCTTACCTTTGAAAACTCCATGAATAGCCCTATGCATATGCCTATGTTAGAAAATACACCCTCTTGGCTGTTAGCCACCATGCATAATGAGGAGATATCCCTATCTTTGGATGCTTTGAAAATGGACAAGGAACCTGAGCATGTGTATTGTTGTCCATTCAATACCCGACCACCAAGGAATCTTCAAAAGGTTTATAAGGCATAAAGCCTTTCTCTCCCATCATATCGGCCCTCTTGACTTTAATAAAAATCAAGCCTAAAACATTGTTGTCGGCCACTCCATGTTATGATGGCTAGGAAAAGTCTTGACCATGGCATTTTTTTTGGATAAAGTAATTATTGGTTTTTATAAGTCAAAAAACACACTTGAGCAAAGAACCTTCAAACAAAAGAAGGAAAACAACCCTAATTTTTGTTCACTCTTCATTTTGACTTCTTTCTTTGAAGCTCTGTAACTTTTATGCCAACCTAGGGTTTCAACCATCTCCATCATGGCTTTGGTCTTCTCTCTTTAATGGCTCTTCTTTGGTTGTTGCCATGGAACTCTGCATGATAATGAAGAAGGTAACTCTACTTTCTGTTTCATATGAGACATTTTATGGATCTATAGCTTTATTTCTTTTAAATGGCCGTGACCTCCTTTTTATGGCTATCTCCATCATTGCTTTTTAACACCTTTCTATTTCTGTATCTTTCTTCCTTGATGGTCTTCATTTGATCTTGAAAGTTAAGGCCATTGTGAGGCCATGGAAAGATCTTTCCTCCTGCCAGCAAAAAGGGTAAGCACTTGTCATTTTCATCTTTGGAGCTTCATTTGTCTTTGGTTTCACTCTTTATAGCATGACAAGTCTATTGGTAGACATGGGTATTGCATTTTATAGCAAAAAATGCTATGTCACTGTCGGCCATGACTGCATATTTCTTCTTTTTGCCTTGATCTATTTTTATTATGCAGAAACACTAAGGGTTTAAAGTTTTGAAATGAGGGTTTTGACATTTTTTCTCCATTTTCAAAGCTTTTACCTATTCTGGCCATGCTCCTCCTGAAAATAGGCATCAAATGCTGTAGACTGTCGAGGGTTTGTGAGCTTTGAAGTTAGGGTTTCAACCCTTCTTGCATAAAAAAACTTTATAATGTCACAGCCATACTCTCACTTAATCTCTTTCTCTTTTGACTGTAAAGAAACAATGGTTTGATATATCTTTGAAAAGATCTTGTTTAGTTTGCAGATGGGTATACCTTCTTTCATTTTCTTGCTCCTCTGGCATGGTTATGACTGTATCATGGCATCTATTTGAAGTTTCTTAACTGTGTTTGCAAAAAATACCATTAGGGTTTGATATCTTGATATGGGTATACAATTTTTTCATAAACAGTCTCTTGCTCTGTGTAGCACCACCTTGACTGTGGTTTTTCTACATTTGTTAGCAAAAGTATAAAGAGTTTGAAGTATTAGCAAGTGGGGTTTTCTTTCTTTACTTCACAGAACACTATCTCCTCCTCCTCTTTGTGACTGTCATACATTACTGTTGATACACTTTACTTTATTTGTCCCACTGTAGCTACTAGGTAGAAGCACATTTTGGTATTCTGTATGACAGTAAAATATGTGATATTATGTATGATGACTGTTATTATATGTTTCCATTTGCACGAGTATCACCATTTGCATGAGTATCATACATTTACATTTCTGTGAGGTTCTTCTATAGTATAGATAGCTTCTTTAACTTGTTTGCATCTGATAACTCGTACACTTCAACTTGCAAACTGTAGCATAATGGATCCTTGTCATGTAGCATCATTTTTTACTGTGTTGTTTTTTGTTGCATCTGAATTCTACCATGACATAAGATCATGCTCTCTTTTCATTAACTATTTGTACATTCTCAAAATGCACATGTAGCTTAGATTTCTTGATCTTATCTCTCCTACTGTTATGCATTCTTTAAATACACCTGTAGCATGCCTTTGTGCATCCTTGCACCTGTAGTCATCTTTGTGCATACTGACTGTTTACCTTATCATTTTTCATGCTCTTCTGTAGATGGATATGGCCATTAAGATATATCTTGAATGTCTCTTGCTTATATAAGCCATTTAATTGGTCACTGTCCCTGACTGTCCATGGTGATGGTGAATGTATCTCTCCTTGATCTTGCACTGCATCTCTCTTTGAGGCATGGCATCCTCTTGACTGCACCATGGCATCACTATAGCTTTAGGCATGAGAAATAAAGTTTGTCAAAACACAATAATGTTGAAATGCATGGAATCCACCTTATTTATCCTTGGACTGTTGTATCCTTTATACTCCGCTGTACTCTATGTATACTGTATTTGGATTCCTTCCTTGCTTTAGACATGGATGTCTCTTGTTCTTGGATTTGTAATTGACTGTCATGTCTGTGATGACCATTCATTGTGTTGGGGTATTTGCTATGCATTATGTGCTTCATCCCTAGATGCTTGATTGTTTGGACATCTAACTACATTTAGACTATAGCATTTATCTTCATTTATAGGTTCTCTTTAATGCCTGAATCATATGAGATTCTTGGCCTGGCAGTTTCATCCTTGAAAATTAAGACCTATCTGCTCCAGTAGAACTGTTTCATGGTATCTTCATGTATCTTTGATGGTTTGACATTTTGAGGCATTGGTGACAGCCTTTTGGGGTAAGTGCAAGAAGATGGGGGGCCAAAAAGGGGTCTTAAGTGGCCACTTTTTTTTTTCTTTCTAAAATTAGGAAATACTAGCCTTGGATGAGAAATTGGGCATAGTTACACTCAAAATTTGGAGATGCAACCAAAACAATGTTCGTAGCGCTCCAAGTCTACTTTGTAAACTACTATTTTTTTAAAAAAATGGCATAGATTAAGGGGTTCAAAAGAGGGAGCCACAGAAATTGGTGTTGTTTAATGTTGAGAGTTGAGGGTTGAGGTTGAGGGATAGGGTTAATGGTCAAGGGATTAGGGTTAAATAAGAGTGTCGAGGGTAGAGGGATTAGGGATAGGGTTTAGGGTTGAAGGTTTAATGATTTAGGGTTGAGGCTTTAGGGATGAGGGTTAAGGGATTAGGGTTTAAGATATAGTGTCGAGTGTCGAGCATGTAGGGATAGGTTTTAGGGTTCAAGTTTTAAGGGTTAAGGGTCGAGGGATCAGAGTTAAGGGTTGAGGGATTAGGGTTTGACGTTGAGGGTTGAGTACATTGAGGTTCAAGGGTTAAGGGTTTCAGGATAGGGTTGAGGGTCGAGGGATTAGGGTTAAGGGATAGGATTGGAGGGTTTAGGGATAAGGGATTAGGGTTTAAGGTATAGTATTGAGCCCGTTGAGGGTCTAGGAATAGGAATAGCATTTAGGGTTTAGGGATGAGGGATTAGAGTTGAGGGATGACGGATGACGGATTAGGGTTGAGGGATTAGGGTTTAGGGATAAGGTTTAGGGTTAGGGTTGAGGGATTAGGGTTTAAGGTATAGTGTTAAGGGTTTAGGGATAGGGTTTAGGGTTGAGGGATTAGAGTGAAGGGTTGAGGGATTAGGATTTAACGTTGAGGGTTGAGAGTTTAGGGATAGGGTTGAGGGTCGAGGGATCAGAGTTAAGGGTTGAGGGATTAGGGTTTGACGTTGAGGGTTGAGGGTTGAGGTTCGAGGGTCAAGGGTTTAGGGATAGGGCTGAGGGTCAAGGGATTAGGTTTAAAGTAGAGTGTGGAGGGTGTAAGGATTAGGGATAGGGTTGGAGGGTTTAGGGATAAGGGATTAGGTTTTAAGGTATAGTATCGAGTTTGTTGAGGGTTTAGGAATAGGTATAGCATTTAGGGTTTAGGGATGAGGGATTAGAGTTGAGGGATGATGGATTAGGGTTGAGGGTTGAGGGATTAGGGTTTAGGGATAAGGTTGAGGGTTGAGGGTTTAGGGTTTAAGGTATAGTGTTGAGGGTTGAGGGTTTAGGGATATGGTTTAGCGTTGACGGATTAGGGTTTAGGGTTGACGGATTAGCATTTAATGTCAAGGTTAGGGTTAGAGTGCCGAGGGTAGAGGGATTAGGGATAGGGTTTAGGGTTGAAGGTTTAAGGATTGAGGGTTGAGGCTTTAGGGACGAGGGTTTAAGGCTTAAGATATAGTGTCAAGTGTTGAGGGTGTAGGGATAGGGTTTAAGTTTTAAGGGTTAAGGGTTGAGGGATAGGGATTAGGGTTTAAGGTATAGTGTTGGGGGTTGATGGTTTAGGGATAGGGTTTAGGTTTGAGGGATTAGGGTTTAGGGTTGATGAATTAGGGTTTAATGTTGAGAGTTGAGGGTTGAGGGTTGAGGTTGAGGGATAGGGTTAATGGTCAAGGGATTAGGGTTAAATAAGAGTGTTGAGGGTAGAGGGATTAGGGATAGGGTTTAGGGTTGAAGGTTTAATGATTTAGGGTTGAGGCTTTAGGGATGAGGGTTAAGGGATTAGGGTTTAAGATATAGTGTCGAGTGTCAAGCGTGTAGGGATAGGTTTTAGGGTTCAAGTTTTAAGGGTTAAGGGTCGAGGGATCAGAGTTAAGGGTTGAGGGATTAGGGTTTGACGTTGAGGGTTGAGTACATTGAGGTTAGAGGGTTAAGGGTTTTGGGATAGGGTTGAGGGTCGAGGGATTAGGGTTAAGGGATAGGATTGGAGGGTTTAGGGATAAGGGATTAGGGTTTAAGGTATAGTATCGAGCCCGTTGAGGGTCTAGGAATAGGGATAGTGTTTAGGGTTTAGGGATGAGGGATTAGAGTTGAGGGATGATGGATGACGGATTAGGGTTGATGGATTAGGGTTTAGGGATAAGGTTTAGGGTTAGGGTTGAGGGATTAGGGTTTAAGGTATAGTGTTGAGGGTTTAGGGATAGAGTTTAGGGTTGAGGGATTAGAGTGAAGGGTTGAGGGATTAGGATTTGACGTTGAGGGTTGAAGGTTTAGGGATAGGGTTGAGGGTCGAGGGATCAGAGTTAAGGGTTGAGGGATTAGGGTTTGACGTTGAGGGTTGAGGGTTGAGGTTCGAGGGTTAAGGGTTTAAGGATAGGGTTGAGGGTCGAGGGATTAGGGTTAAAGTAGAGTGTGGAGGGTGTAAGGATTAGAGATAGGGTTGGAGGGTTTAGGGATAAGGGATTAGGGTTTAAGGTATTGTATCGAGTCTGTTGAGGGTTTAGGAATAGGGATAGCATTTAGGGTTTAGGGATGAGGGATTAGAGTTGAGGGATGATGGATTGGGGTTGAGGGTTGAGGGATTAGGGTTTAGGGATAAGGTTTAGGGTTGAGGGTTGAGGGATTAGGGTTTAAGGTATAGTGTTGAGGGTTTAGGGTTGACAGATTAGGGTTTAGGGTTGACGGATTAGGGTTTAGGGTTGACAGATTAGGGTTTAATATCGAAGTTAGGGTTAGAGTGTCAAGGGTAAAGGGATTAGGGATAGGGTTTAGGGTTGAAGGTTTAAGGATTGAGGGTTGAGGCTTTAGGGATGAGGGTTTAAGGCTTAAGATATAGTGTCAAGTGTTGAGGGTGTAGGGATAGGGTTTAAGTTTTAAGGGTTAAGGGTTGAGGGATAGGGATTAGGGTTTAAGGTATAGTGTTGGGGGTTGATGGTTTAGGGATAAGGTTTAGGTTTGAGGTATTAGGGTTTAGGGTTGATGAATTAGGGTTTAATGTTGAGAGTTGATGGTTGAGGGTTGAGGTTGATGGGTAGGGTTAATGGTCAAGGGATTAGGGTTAAATAAGAGTGTCGAGGGTAGAGGGATTAGGCATAGGCTTTAGGGTTGAAGGTTTAATGATTTAGGGTTGAGGCTTTAGGGACGAGGGTTTAAGATATAGTGTTGAGTGTGTAGGGATAGGTTTTAGGGTTCAAGTTTTAAGGGTTAAGGGTCGAGGGATCATAGTTAAGGGTTGAGGGATTAGGGTTTGATGTTGAGGGTTGAGGGTCGAGGGATTAGGGTTAAGGGATAGGATTGGAGGGTTTAGGGATAAGGGATTAGGGTTTAAGGTATAATATCGAGCCTATTGAGGGTCTAGGAATAGGGACAGCGTTTAGGGTTTAGGGATGAGGGATTAGAGTTGAGGGATGACGGATGATAGATTAGGGTTGAGGGATTAGGGTTTAGAGATAAGGTTTAGGGTTAGGGTTGAGGGATTAGGGTTTAAGGTATAGTGTTGAGGGTTTAGGGATAGGGTTTAGGGTTGAGGGATTAGAGTGAAGGGTTGAGGGATTAGGATTTAGTGTTTAGGGATAGGGTTGAGGGTCGAGGGATCAGAGTTAAGGGTTGAGGGATTAGGGTTTGACGTTGAGGGTTGAGGGTTGAGGTTTGAGGGTCAAGGGTTTAGGGATAGGGTTGAGGGTCGAGGGATTAGGGTTAAAGTAGAGTGTGGAGGGTGTAAGGATTAGGGATAGGGTTGGAGGGTTTAGGGATAAGGGATTAGGGTTTAAGGTATAGTATCGAGTCTGTTGAGGGTTTAGAAATAGGGATAGCATTTAGGGTTTAGGGATGAGGGATTAGAGTTGAAGGATGACGGATTAGGGTTGAGGGTTGAGGGATTAGGGTTTAGGGATAAGGTTTAGGGTTGAGGGTTGAGGGATTAGGGTTTAAGGTATAGTGTTGAGGGTTTCTGTCGTCAAATGTAGATTTATGGGTTTGATTATATTGATTGCCTCTCTAATTTTGGGGTGTGGATGTTTTGGAATCAATCAAGAAGACTTCAGGAGACTTTATGGAAGTGGATTGGAAATCGCTTGACAGAACCCCTGCTATTTATGCTTGGATAAGGATTTGTCACAAACTAGAACTTCTGCTTCCAAAGAAGATATGTCTTTCTTCCTCGATGGGCATTTTCTATCAAGAACTTGATTATGAGGGCTTGCCCCTTAATTGTTATGCCTATCATATGGCGGAGCATCTGGCAAGCTCTTGCAGGAAATAGGAAAAGTTCTCCCTCAAAAACCTTGTGGTCATTCAAGTCTGAAGGGGAAGGTTTGGAAAGAGATGTGATCAATGCAAAGGATGTGATCAATCTATAGCAGGACAAAATGCGAGCGCATTTTGTGTTGCTATAGAAACGGTAAAAAAGTGTTGACCCCTGTGATCCAGGCCCACATGCTGTATTTTCATACTAATTCTACGCATGCTCTGACAAAAAAGAAGTGCTTTCATGCTGTTGGGAAGTTCACATGCACATTTGACACATTGTACCACCTTTGCATGATCTTTCCACCACCTTTTCTGCTTTGCCAACTTGAGAAGGAGGAAATAACATAGTTTTCACACCAAGTTTGATATATATCTATTCAAGTTTCAATTTTTGTAGTGTTGCACTGTTAATTATGATTCAATTTTAGGAATTTAACATCATAGATTGGTTAATAGCATTGTTGTTAGTAATTATATTTGAGTGTTATTCAATTTAACATTGAAAAGGAAGCAAGTGGTGAAAAACTCAAATTGTTGAGGAGTTTGATGCAAGAAGAAAAAAACACTACATAATTGGGTACTCTCTCCATTTGAATCTTCATTTTTTAGGTATGTCAAGTCTTTACATGCATGTTCTTTACAATTTCCTTATTTCGGATTGAATTACTTTATCATGCTTTATCATACATGTTTAAAATAGACACATTCCCAATCAAGAAAGTAGCCTACAATCTCACATGATGCCATATATATTTTCTACACTTGGGCTCTTTAATAATTATGTGTAATAAACAGACCTTAACATACCATGATGTCAAACTATACAAGAATAAATCCTTACAACATAATAAAAATACAATCCCACTATTATCTTGTATTCATTTCTTAGGAACTAATATTGGTCTCTTTATCATGCTACAGACAAATTCTCCGTCATGCTGAGGAAACGATCCAGAATTAAACCAACACAGGAAGAGATAGAAGCTAAGAATGCAAAGAAAGCAGTGGCTATGAGGGAACTTCGTGAGAAGAGGAAATTGGACACAATAAATGAAGACATACCAATTGAAGAGGAACCACAACCATCACAAAGAGATATGGTATTGGCGGCACAAAGAGAACGAATAAAAAACTTTGTGGTACGAGAGATTTGAATACCATAGTTGGAGACACGTCCTCTACTGCAAGTCAACATGTAGAGACACCATCTACCACATCTCAAGTTGAGAGTACATCATCACTCACATGTGATGAAGGAGGTATGCCATCGTTCCCACCTCAACCTCAAGGTATGTCATCTATTCCATCTTCGATCGAAGGTATGCCATCTAACCCATCTCATTTAAATATTGATAAAATTCCTAATGTTGAGATGAATTTACCTAACTTAACACCACCTAGAATTTTGCATAGAAAGCCAAAGTATTTGATTGATATTGATGAGAATATTTTGTAGCCAATGGAAGGTAAGATTTCAAAACGCACTTGTAGAAGATATGCTAATAAGATTTGGAGATTGTTCTTTGAAAAGTTAAATGAGACTGCAAGATATCAACTATTCGTTGAAATGATGCGAAGTATAAAGTATAGGTCTATCATGAAGATTCTTGGGTTGAGAACATCAGAGGTTTCAAGTGAAAAATCTATTGTCAAGAATCTAATGAGTGCGTATGAGAGTGTGGGTAACACCTCACTCACAAAAGATAGGAATGCAACATGATGTGTGATTACATCGACTATAGTAAGTAGTCAAACGAGGAAATCTCGTCTCATTAGAAAGACGAGTCAACAATTGAGAATTAATAGGAAAACTTTATCAAGAGCCATTGGAAGATGCCAAAGAATTGAGGACACTAATGCTAATGAATTATGGGCGTTCTTGGGGAGACTACCACGAAAAGATAAACCAATTGTTGAAGCATTGAGATCACTAATTGAAGACTTTTGGAAGAATTACACAAGGGTATCTCCGAATCAAAGGGATGTGGTAAGAAGGAGAATCGGTAGTCAGAACCGCGAGCCACATCCAAAGCATTTTTTGGATGAGACTCAAACACAGTTTTATGGTAAATTTCTAGAGAAGTATCCTCAAATTAAAATTTGTCAAAGATATTTTGAAATGCTAAAACCTTTCTATGTTAAGATAAATCACACACGCACTACTTGTTGTTGTAGATTACATATTGAATTTTCTAACCATTTTGATGCTTATAGGTCTATATGTTTAGATATGCATACTAACAATGATTTGCAGGGTTGTGCCATATGTGCCCCACCAACATCTTCAAGAGACTTCATATCAAGAATTTTATGTGAAAGAGAGGAAGGTCAACTATTCTACAAGAAATTATATTTGGATGGCACATGTCATCATTGCGGTGGCTTGCAACATTTGCCAATATGTGAACATATGGAAAGAACACATGTGGTTGGAAACAAACTAGTAGAGTTTGGCAAGTATAAAACAATGGCATACAATACAAAAGATGGTAAAGAAGCAAAGAGGTGTGAATTGGTTATTGAAAAGATTCCAGTGTATCAGTTTATGCCTATATTTCGTGACAATATAGTGTATGAGTATGCAAGACATGCCCATAGAGCTTGATGGTTGGACTTGCAATTCAAGTTATGCAAGGACACATTTCTGGTTGGTAGCATTGTTTCAGTTGTCGACTTTGCAGAGAGCTACAGTCTACAGCCATAGCATGAGGTGCAATCACAATATTACAACTCCACACAGGTTTCTATATTTGTGCACATCGCATTCATTCATGCGAATGATAGTACAGAGGATGATAGAAAGATCTTAAGGGAGTATAATTTCTATATTAGTGATGATCGCACGCATTCTACGGAGTTCGTGCAAGGTTGCTTTCAGGTGTTCTACAATGATTTGGCTAAAAGGGGCATATCGTTCAGTCAGCATATCATATGGTCGGATAATTGTGCGTCACAATTCAAGAACTCACAGAATTTCTATTGGCTGAGTGGGAGGCATAATTTTACACGTATTCAACATATGTGGAACTTTTGTGAGGCCAGGCATGGAAAGGGGGAGCATGATGGTGCAAAAGCATGTATCAAAAGAGCCATAGCACGAGAAGAGTTAAAGTATAAAGACAATGCAAAGTTAACAGATGCAAAATTGATTGTCGAGTGGTGTAATGCTTCCATGGGTCCAAGTAATGAAGGTAAGTCTTCAGTTCGTAGATTTTTTTGGTTGATAGATGATACTAACATTGCACCATATGAGGACTATTGTATAGTGATAGGATCAAATGAGATGCACTCTTTCAGAAGCTCAATTGCAGGTTCATGGAGTATCCATACACGAAAGATGTCATGCTTTTGTTCTTCCTATACAATTTAAATCTGGGATGAGTGCAAGTCAAAGGAGTGGGTTGACGAATGGCAGTTAAGTTATCTTAGCCCACTTGACACGTATCGACCCCCGACGGCACTGGAACTAACACAAATGGAATCATCAGTTGACTTTGACCACATATCAGATTTAGTTCAACCAGGTAATATAGGGCACGTATATGCATCTAATTTCATCTAGTTCAACCAGGTAATGTCATCTTACTTTGTAGTGTTTTTGTAATGTTGACTAATTTCATCTAATTTGCTACACATATCAATGTAGGGCACGTATATGTAGTTATTGCAGATGAAGATAATGAAGAGGGAACATATTATTACTTATGTCGTTGTGTTGAGGCCAAAACAAAATTGGAGGCCCCTGTTACAGATGGAGAAAACATCGAATACCCTACAGGCTCAGTGGTTATTACTGGAACATGGCTTAGAAGGTACACACATAAGAGTGTTAATATTTGGCTATTTCAGGACTTTGACACGCATCGAAAGATTCTTCATTACTCAAACCTTGTCATGGCATCCAATGTTCATTTGATAAAGTATCGAGGTAGACCTTTGAACAAAATCTTGTGGAAGGTGCATGAGTCTGACCATGAAGCAATACTTGAGACAATAAAGAGTAGAGCAAACCCAGATGGTTCATTGGATTAATTTGTAAGTATTCACATTGATTTTGTAAAGTCATGTTACATTGAGTTGTAAGTATGCACATTAATTTGTAAGGTTTGTCTTTTTTTTAATTTCCTCTTGCATTTTTACACATATACACATTTTTACATCATCATGTTATGCATTTTTGGTGTCCTGCTCCTGATGCGACCAAACTCATAACTCACCCTATTTCCTCTAGACACCATTTGATGATCTCTCCAACACTTTGGATCCAGGGCACCCAATCATGATGATGACCTATATACCATTCTCCCAAGGCGCTCATAATGAATGAAAAGAAGACCAAGGGCGCCCAAGCTTAATAGACTTATTTCTTTCAATTTTGATGATCCAAACTCTTGCAAAACGACATCCACTTTCATGCCTTTAGATCTTCCTTCACATATAGGGTGCCAAATCAAGTTGAAAAATCTACATAAGTGCGCCAAAATGGAAGAAAGGAGACATGAAATGTGCCTTAGGACTCCATGCTAAGGTTTGAGCCATTAAAGTCTCTTGATATTAGGTGCTCATGATGATGAAACTTAGAGTTTTTTCCTTTCTAGGCGCTCATCTAAGATGTTTGAATGATAAGGAGCACCTAGACCTCTATAATGTACATTAGGCACCAAAATCAAGGTGATTTTAAGTCACTTTGAGTCATTCGGGGTTAGTTTGAGTCTTTGAGTTATGTTGCAAAGAAGTGTCAATGTTGTCAAGTTGCACAAAGCAACTTTTACATTTTTGGTGTCCTGCTCCTGATGCGACCAAACTGACTGTTCCAATACGTCTGGATGGGTACATTTACGCTAGGCATGGTCCTTTTTTTCACCCAAACATGTCAAAACAGTCCGAGCTACATTGTACTGATGATATCCCTGAAGAGTCCAAAGTGCAAAAAAGTAACAATCTTTGACAAGATGTTACTCAAAAACTGTGTCACTTAGAAACATTCTGTCTGAGGCAACGTGATCATGTAGAGTGCGTCTATAATAACCTCTCTCAATTTTTTATATCTCTGAGACATTTGCCCGTGGTGAAAGGTTTCTGCTGCCCCAAAAATCGTCAGGAGGTAGTGTAAAGTTGCAAAGGGGTCTACCTTTCATCCTGCTCCTGATGCAGCCAAACTGACTATTCCAACGCGTCTGGATGGGTACATTTACGCTAGGCATGGTCCTATTTTTCACCCAAACATGTCGAAACAGTCCGAGCTACATTGTACCGACGATATCCTTGAAGAGTCCAAAGTGCAAAAAGGCAGCAATCTTTGACGAGATGTTACTCGAAAACTGTGTCACTTAGAAACATTTCGTCTAAAGCAACACAATCATGTAGAGTGCCTCTACAATAACCTCTCTTGGTTTTTTATATCTCTGAGACATTTGCCTGTGGTGAAAGGTTTTCTGTTGCCCCAAAAATCGTCAGAAGGAGGTAGTGTAAAGTTGCAAAGGGGTGTAACTTTCGTCCTACTCCTGATGAGACCAAACTAACTGTTCCAACGTGTCTGTATGGGTACATTTACGCTAGGCATGGTCCTATTTTTCACCCAAACATGTCAAAACAGTCCGAGCTACATTGTATCGACGATATCCCTGAAGAGTCCAAAGTGCAAAAAGGTAGCAATCATTGACAAGATGTTACTCGAAAACCATGTCACTTAGAAATATTTTGTCTAAGGCAACGCGATCACGTAGAGTGCCTCTACAATAACCTCTCTTAGTTTTTTATATCTCTGAGGCATTTGCCCGTGGTGAAAGGTTTTCTACTGCCCCAAAAATCGTCAGAAGGAGGCAGTGTAAAGTTGCAAAGGGGTGTAACTTTCGTCCTGCTCCTGATGTGACCAAACTGACTATTCCAATGCATCTGGATGGGTACATTTATGCTAGGCATGGTCCTTTTTTTTACCCAAACATGTTGAAACAATCCGAGCTACATTGTACCGACGATATCCCTGAAGAGTCCAAAGTGCAAAAGGTAGCAATCTTTGACAAGATGTTACTCGAAAACTGTGTCACTTAGAAACATTTCATCTAGGGCAACGCGATCATGTAGAGTGCCTCTACAATAACCTCTCTCAGTTTTTTATATCTCTGAGACATTTGCCCATGGTGAAAGGTTTTCTATTGCCCCAAAAATCGTCAAAAAGAGGCAGTGTAAGGTTGCAAAGGGGTGTAACTTTTGTCCTGCTCCTGATGCGACCAAACTAACTATTCCAACGCATCTGGATGGGTACATTTATGCTAGGCATGGTCCTGTTTTTCACCCAAACATGTCGAAACAATCCGAGCTACATTGTACTGACGATATCCCTGAAGAGTCCAAAGTGCAAAAAGGTAGCAATCTTTGACGAGATGTTACTTGAAAATTGTGTCACTTAGAAATATTCTGTCTAAGGCAACGCGATCACGTAGAGTGCCTCTACAATAACCTCTCTCAGTTTTTTATATCTCTGAGGCATTTGCCTGTGGTGAAAGGTTTTCTGCTGCCCCAAAAATCGTCAGAAGGAGGCAGTGTAAAATTGCAAAGGGTGTAACTTTCATCCTGCTCCTGATGTGACCAAACTGACTGTTCCAACCCATCCGGATGGGTACATTTACACTAGGCATGGTCTTGTTTTTCACCCAAACATGTCGAAACAGTTCGAGCTACATTATACCGACGATATCCCTAAAGAGTCCAAAGTGCAAAAAGGCAGCAATCTTTGACGAGATGTTACTCAAAAACTGTGTCACTTAGAAACATTTCATCTAAGGAAACGCGATCACGTAGAGTGATTCTACAATAAACTCTCTCATTTTTTTATATCTCTAAGGCATTTGCCCATGGTGAAAGGTTTTCTGCTGCCCCGAAAATCGTTAGAAGGAGGTAGTGTAAAGTTGCAAAGAGGTGTAACTTTCATTCTGCTCCTGATGTGACCAAATTGATTGTTCCAACGCATCTGGATGGGTACATTTACACTAGGCATGGTCCTTTTTTTCACCCAAACATGTCGAAACAGTCCGAGCTACATTGTATCGACAATATCTCTGAAGAATCCAAAGTGCAAAAAGGTAGCAATCTTTGACAAGATGTTACTCGAAAACTATGTCACTTAGAAACATTCCATCTGAGGCAACGCGATCACATAGAGGGCCTCTACAATAACCTCTCTTAGTTTTTTATATCTCTGAGACATTTGTTCGTGGTGAAAGGTTTTCTGCTACCCCAAAAATCGTTAGAAGGAGGCAGTGTATTAAGTCAGGATGAAAGCCTATTCACTCTAGGCGCCAATCTCAAGTTGCACAATCATGAATGGGCGCCTAGAGCAATAAGGCACTACATCATGGTTCCAGGACCTTGAAATGGTGCCCTAGCATGTAGGAGGAATTTTCAAGGAGCCAGAATATTTTTGAAACTCTAAGGAACTAGTCCAAAGACTCTATGGCACCATCTTGATACCATTGAGTCAACTTTAGAACTCAAACATATTGAAACAAGGTCTAGGAAGCTAGGCACCATCTCTTGCCAGTTCAACCTCTCAGATGCGCCAACATTGGAAAGACTCTTAATGAGCGCCTAAGTTTGAATTGATCTTGTGATTGAAAGTTTGGTGATGTATTGGTGCAAGATGATCTTCAATTGAAGCAATCTAAGTTCCAGGAAGGGTTTAGAAGTTATCAACCTCTTCACTAAGTTAGGCGCACTTTACAAGCTTTCTTACCCAAGAGTTGCACCTCATTAAGACAAGGCGTGTCTTAACCTCCGCGACTTTTCCAAAGAAGCGCTTCAGTTTATTAGCACCTTTGGACCTTGTTTTGCATTCTGAAAGAGAAGGCGCACTTTCGAGGCATTTCTAACCCAGATTGACGCCTAGCTATAGTCATCTCTTTAGAGCATTACAATATATTTTAAAATGAAGGAGGACATTTCATAAGTTGGGGAATTGACCACTGAAGACCTTGGAGTGTTTTTATTACTCTAATCAAGAAGGCGCATTTCCATGGAGTAGCATACTCTAGATAGCACCTAATGCCATCAAGGCGCAATTCCACCCTCACTTTGGTGCCTATCATCAAGAAGGAGCATTGGGCATTCCTTGAACAGTTCTGAGCATTTGAAGTTCGTGAAATCACCAAGGAATGTTGGGCACCATGTGTATCCTCAACAAGCTTGAGTTTGCGCCTAGACAAGTTGGCGCTTATTCATGTTTTAACTTCCCTCTTGAAGCGCCTAACTTGGGAAAAAGTTATCTTGTTGTTAGTCAAGTGTTTCATGTGTTTTGGAGACTCCAAAAGACTTCCTCTTGCTAGGCACTCTTCTTGGCAACTACAACCTTCAACTGGCGCCTAGATCCTAAAGAAAAACACTTGCAAGTGTGGGCGCACTTTCCTTGTGATGGAGCATCAAACTGGCACCTAGAAATCATAATGTATGAAGTGAGCGCTTAGGATCCTATTGGTCCAATAGGTGGTTTTGGGATCCGTGTCAAGTCATTGGATTAGGTTGCCAACTCAGAATGATTTTCATGCACTTAGACTTCAAGGCGCCAAAACTAGTAGGAAAATATTTTGGGGGAAACCACGCTGATAAAAGTTGGGTAAATTTAACCTCCGAGTCTGATTAGGCTCCATATAACAACAATATTTATATCATGTCCCTTTGCTTTATGAAACAAGCAGTATGTGTTAAGTCATAGGGATAACACTATGGTCCTTAGAAATTTCTCTGTGACTTTTGATAAGATTATCTACTATTATGTGGATGCTTGATAGTATTATCCTGATCCATTGGCGAGCTTAAAATTTCATCGACTGATAGGCCGATGCAACCATGACTCTGTTTGATTTCACTTCTGACAAACATCTCATCATTGACTCTTATCGGTCAGATAGACCACTATCGGTGACTTTATATCCTTTCACACCAATGTCTTTGTCACTTCGATACGGGACTCTAAGTCCCTCGCCTATCGGTCGGACTTAATACCATCGGCACACTCAAAAACTCTTCTGCCGACACACTGATCTCACCAATGACAACCTTTGGACCACACCCGTCGGTGAGACTCCAAACATCGGTGAACTCTAATCTCGTTGGGCTGATACACCGATGGATTTTGACTGTCGGTGTGACCCCCTTCATCGGTGAATCTCTCAACTGCTCTTCTGATGCACCGATAGGATTATCTTCTGATACACCGATGTCTTTGACTTCGAACCACACTCATTGGCAAGATAGACCACTATCGGCAAAGCCTAACCAAGGTCTGCCGATACGCCGATACGACCAACTCTTGACGTCGATACAAGGTTCTTTTGAAGGCAAAGGGCGCCTAGGCTTATGGGGCTCAATTTGATGTATTTATTGAAAGCCCAAGGTGAATTGATGCTTATTGAAAATGCCACTTAGTCCTTCATTTGCATTCTAGGCACCATTTCCTATTTACTTATATACTCCTCATGCTAGGGTGCCATAATGAAGTGGTTTAGACAATAGGTGTGCTTCACTTACTAGAGGCTTGTTCTCCTTCCACCTTAGGCACACTTTTATGGTGGAATAGGTGTCAATGGGTGCCTTGTCTTAAATGAATGCTCTCTCTAAGTTGGGCGCCCTTTTGAGGCTTTATGAGTTGCAAATTGCGCCTTAACCCTTCATGCTTGTTGCTTAATGTTTGAATGTTTAAGAAAGTCTCCTTTAGGCACTCATCTTAATGACTTTTTCTCAAGGCGCAATCATTCTAATGACTTGGATATTCATCCTAGTGTTTCAGGATATCAGGCTACCGACTTAGTCATTTTCAGGATCTCAAACATAAAGAATAACATGATGATTCATTTTTTTGTATTGCATATAGTTGACATTCTATGCTACTCATAAAGAATATTAATATTTTCTGTTCAACATGATGATTCATTTTGTTTTTAAATACAACTTTTATCTTTTAGTTCCAAAATGAGGTTTAGGTGATACTTGAATAACAATAGCTAGCTTATTGGATCAACAAACATCCTATGTAATACAATCGGACTTTAAATATTTGAAGTAGCCATCTACAAATATCCATTCAAACGTGGATTTATAATGCAAGTATGGACGCCATCAATAAAAAAGATTTGTATTAACCAAATATCCATATAGGCATCCATCAATATCTGTCAATATAAGTATAACATATATACAAAATAGCCATATAGGCTTACAAGAATGCCATATAGGCATACAATGTCAACTATATACAATACAAAATATATGTCCACAAATGCCATATAGGCATGCAACAAAGGAACACAATAAAAAGTCATTCCCCTCTGGCTGGTGAAGAGAATAGATCACGGGTAGCCTTTGATCTTCTAGGGGATGGAGACGCGCATGTGGGTGGTCTACTACGAACCCAAGGGCTACTCCTCCTATTTAGTTCTTCCTTCATCTTTAGTTGTTACAATAAAAAGTATAGACATTAATATATAGAAATTACATGTTATGAAAAATGAAACATTTAACAAAATAATCACTTACCGCTAACATATAATCTGTCTCCTCACTTGCCTCAGTAGCAGGAATAGGCCCTGGTGATGTCATGTCCTATAGAAACCATCCAAATAGAAATTAAACTTCAAATCAATAATCTTTTGATTTTTCAAAAATAGACAACTATAACAATGAATGTAAATTGAAATTTACTAATCTGCCTCATACCCTTGTCAATGCCATGGAGCTATGAATCGCAGAGGCCACACCATGCTCCATTGCCCTCTGAACATGGGGAGGTGTCTCTGCAGCCTGCATCATCTGGAAATAAAACAACATTATTCAATTACGAAAACTATAATAGTGATGCAAATCATGGCTCCTAACATACACACACGTTCATCTAAACATGGAAGTACACACAATAAAGCACACAAGTCACATACAAAAATCTAGTAAGTACAAGTCATTCATTAAACTATTTATTTTATTACCTCCGTAAATCTTTGAAGTCCACCACTACTGGCAAGTGTTACCGTGAAATCTACAATATTAACCAATTCAACATCCAAAATCATACAGTAGAATACCATTCATATAACGATGCTACTCACATGTAATATTTATAATTGTTTCCTAGTTACATACCCCGACAGTAGATGATCTAGTGTAAAATCTAGGTGGCGAACCACTGAAAACTGCATTGACGCTATGACCCTTAAATTTCATTAAAATCATCAATTTAAATTAGTTAATCTTGCATTTCAAAAATAAAATTTAATAAATTAAATTCAATAAACTTGCTAATATTTACCTGAGTATCAAGGCCGAAAGTCTCACTCAGGAGGGTATATGTCATCACCATCTGCTCGGCTGCAGATGTAGCCTGTGCACCTGCGTCCTGACTATCCATGGGGTCATAACCATAGGCTGACCCGCAAGCCTGACAAGCATGGGGTGGGACCCTACTCCTTGCACTATCTCCCAACCCACTATGTGCTGCAGGATTGGCATGCTCTATGATGCTCTGGGTCAAGGCACTAATGGACTAAATTGTATCAACCTCAACACTCTCCTTCACAATGGAAGGGATAGAAACACGCTCATGGGCAGGTCTGCTGATTACTCGTCTCACTACCCGCTGTGGGTCAAGATGTGCCCCTGGTCTATCTTGTGCTGACCCCCCACCTCTACCCTGGAAGTCCCACATATCAAAATAGTTTGGCACTTTATTGAGGACAAACTCGTAGTAGAGTTTCCTCAAAAAGTATTGCGGAACCTCATTATTATTGCATGGAGGATGGTTAAAAACCATCCACCACCTCTGCCCAAAATTGTCCCTTATCACTTGGTTGTTGCACCAATGGATAGGGAACCTCTTGCATGTAATGGGTAGAGGTTGATTTGTTTGTGGGTTTGTGAAAATCGAACACAAGTCTAATTTTGTAATTTGTAATTTTTTCACATCTTGGTATGACAACTTGTCTGCATAATAATCTCTAAACTCTCTCCTCTTATCCATCCAACTAGTTATTTGCTTGCTAATTGAATCTACATTTGATAACATGGATTCAAGAGATTCAACAAGTGTGGACCTATGCAAGGTTGAAGTGGAAGGATCTTCAACCTTGCAATTATATCCTCAATTTCTTTTTTGTTGTTTTTAATTTGCCCCATTATATTTTCTTGTGTTCCAGGGGCATGTCGAGGAATGGATGGAAGAGGTTGTTCCGCAGGTATTTCCTCCTTAAGATTTTGTGGATTTTGAGGACGAGGAGGAGGAGGAGGAGGTGCATTAACATTTCCTGACAATTAACGAAATATACATCAAAAAACAACTCAAACCTACCTATTTAGAAGCAAATTCAAACAAAAAAAAACTCACTCCTTTGGTGTGCTCGAAGTCGTGGCGGCATTTTGGTGATGAATCAACAAGATTTTGGTGTTGAATTGTCTATTCCAAAACGCGAGCGCGCTTCCTAGGGTTTGCAAGCCGCGGGGATAGAGGAGAAAAATAGAAATGAAATGAAATGACAATCCTTTTTTTTTATTTATAATAGTTAATAACGCGCGTGCGTTATGTATGATTTTTTTAAAACCATTTGGCCACTTTTTGGCCCCCCATCTTTTTGCACTTACCCTTTGCAAAGTTCATATCTTCTTTCAGGATAACTACACACTTATCTCATACATCTTGTGAAGTTTTACTTTATGACAGTCAAGTTGGCATATTGTTTATGACTGTCTTGCCTTCCACTGTTTCATCTACTATTCCATGTGGCATCTTTCTTGACTATCTCTATGAGACACTTGCAACTTGAATGTAATATAACTCTTAAACTCTGATCATCTTAAACATTATGAAAATGATGGGGAGTGCACAGCGGAAACCGTAGATCGGGTCCCTGTTTCCTCTTAATCGACAAGACTTAGCAAAAGAGCTACCGATACATTTTGATCAGCCAGACAATCGTCGGTCGGAATGACTTCCTAAAGTCTCTCCGTTAGTCTATCTTACACCGATAACTCCACTTCACCTTACCTTCAACGAGATAACATAGGACTCACACCAAGTCGTTCAACTCTCCATCATTGGCGAGACCTCAGTTATCGGCCAAGTCTTTCGTCCTTCTGCCGATACCCCAATCACCCCGATATCACCTTTGATCTTTACTCGTCGGTGAGACATTTACCATCGGCCACCTTAGGGTTTGCTACGTCGATACACCGATGCACAGTTTGCCTTCTCTGAACCCTAGCACATGGAGATGCTAGGTCAACTATTGTGCGAAATGCCTTGTCTGAATCCTTTGCACCGTCGAATAGGAAAAACAAAACAAGAAACCAAATGAATACTGGTACAATGAAGCCATTCCACTAATTTTGACAGAAATCGTACTAGTGGACTACTTCACGACGACATACGGTAACAATGAAAAGCATAGAAAGAATGGAAATCTACAACTATACAAATTTGTAATTACAGAGAACGAAAATTGAATTGACGGAATAGTATATCTTTATTTCTCCTTGGAACAATATTCAATCACACTCAACCTCCTCTCTACGATCTAATTACAATGATCATTTGGTTCATTCCTTTAGGCATTTATCAACTCGCCTTGAGGAGTACCAAACTGACTCCAAGCAGCTGGGAGACCAATCCAAATGGCTAGGAGACAACCGTCTAAATAGCCTCCAACTGCCCTACAGCCCTATTTTTGGCATTATGCGGTTACAATTTGACAAATATGCCTTAAGTCACTTGGGACTTACAAAATGAACCTAGACACAAACTGAAATGACATGCATTGGTCAATAGACCTTATTACAAAAAGAAAACATGATTTTCCTAGGTGCTCCTGCACCATACTCCCCGGGTGAAAGTTGTCTCAAGTCCTCTTAGAGACTAACTGCTACAAATCACTACCCCACTTTTTGATGTTGTCTTCCAGCATCCATGTGGCCTCTGAATCTGGAAGTCCTTGCCATTTGACTAGGTGCTCAAAATAGGTCTGATTTCTTGTCTTCTTGGCTGTCCTGCTATCCAAGATGCACTCTATCTTCGGTGGTTCCTTAGGTGGTAAATACTACACCCACTCAACATTGTCTTGGATAGAATCTGTTGTACCTTCGCCTGTATCAGGACTCCTATATAATGTCAGATCAGCAACATTGAATATAGGTGAAATAGCAATATCATCAGGGAGTTCAATTTTGTAAGCATTAGGACCATATTTTTCCAGAATCTGACAAGGTCCAATTTTTCTCATCATCAACTTACTGTGTTTTCCTGTGGGTAGTCTATTCTTGTTGAGATGAACCATGACCATATCTCCTATTTGGTACTGCACATCCCTTCTGCGTTGATCCACTCTAGCCTTGATCTTCTGACTATTCTTGTGTAGATTATCTCTGACTTGTTGATGAATCTCCTTCATAGCCTTTGCAAATGTATCAGCATGACTAATTCAAAAATTAGTCAAACCCTTGAACATCCCGTAATTCAAAAATTCCTCTAGGATGACTACTATAGACAACTTCAAAAGGACTTAGACCTGTACTTCTATTTGTAGAATCATTATAGGCATATCCTACTTGTGGGAGTACCACATCCCAACTACTGCCATGTTCGCTTGTCAAACATCTCAGCAGATTGCCTAATGACCTATTCACTACCTCAGTTTGGCCATCAGTCTGAGGATGATAGGCTGAACTAAAAGACAAATTTGTACCCAATCGTTTCCACAAGGTTCTCCAAAAATGTCCCACAAATTTGTTGTCTCTATCAGATACAATACTCAAAGGCAATCCATGAATCCTGACGATTTCTTTAAAGAATAAACCAGCAATGTAACTAGCATCATTGGTGGTTTTACAAGGAATAAAGTGAGCCATCTTGTTGAACCTGTCTACCACAACAAACACACTGTCATAACCTGTTGTTGTCTTGGGCAATCCCATCACAAAATCCATGCTCAAACATTCCCAAGGTCTGTTTGGTATGGGTGAAGGTTGGTACAGTCCTGCATTGGTTGAGACTCCTTTTGCTCTCTAGCAAATCATACAACTCTCAACAAACCTTCTTATATCAGATTGCATCCTTGGCCAAAAGTAAAACCTTCTTACAAGATCTAAGGTCTTATTGAGCCCAAAATGTCCTCCTAAACCACCACTATGTTTCTCCTTCACAATATTATCCCTAATTGAACACTTAGGGATACATAGTTGACTACGTTTAAACAAAAGTCCATCCTGCAATGTATAATCTGAAAATTCATTGTGGAAAGCATTGGCAAACTCACTGCATACCTTGTAAATCTCCTTGAAATCTTGGTCCTCTTCATACAACTCTTTGAGTGCCTCAACACCCATGCTTTGTAGCTGCACTTCTTACACTGTCAACACCCTTCTGCTTAAAGCATCTGCAACCTTATTGGTTATCCCTTTCTTATGCTTGATGAAGAAGGTGTATGCTTGAAGACTTTCCACCCACTTCATGTGTCTATGACTGAGCTTTTCCTATCCATTCAAAAAATTGAGAGCATGATTGTCAGTATATATAATAAATTCTTTAGGAAGCAAGTAGTGCCTCCATTTTTTCAGAGCTTGTACCATGGCATACAACTCTAAATCATAAGAGGAGTATTTCCTCTTAGCTTCATTCAATTTTTCACTAAAAAAGGCTACTGGTCTGCCTTCTTGACTCAATATTGCTCCTATGGCCAACCCACTTGCATCACATTCAATGGTGAAGACTTTATTGAAATCAGGAAGTACTAAAACAAGATACTTGGCAACTTTCTGCTTCAGACTTTCAAAACTCTGATCTGCCTCTTTTGTGCACACAAACTTCATCTTTCCTCCACCCTTGATGGTCTCTAACATAGGTGCACAAATATCACTATAGTTCTTAATAAATTTCCTATAAAATGTGGCCAAACAATGAAAACTTCTGACCTCTCCTGCTATCCTAGGTGTAGGCCAATTCAAAATAGCTTCTACCTTGGAAGAATACATTTTCAAATCACCCTTAGAGATGACAAAACCTAGGTACACCAATTCTTGTTTCATGAAGTCACACTTTCCAAGTTTATCATTAACTTCTGATCTTGCAGCCTCTTCAAGACTATCTCCAAATGTTTCAAGTGTTCTTACTTGCTCTTACTGAACACCAAGATATCATCAAGGTAGACTACCACAAATTTCCCTATGAATTCCTGCAACACCTCATTCATTAGTCTCATAAAGGTGCTAGGGGCATTTGAAAGACCAAAAGGCATCACAAGCCACTCATACAACCCTTCATTGGTTTTAAATGTTGTCTTCCACTCATCCCCCTCTCTTATCCTTATCTGGTGATACCCACTTTTTAAGTCTATCTTGGAGAAATAAGTAGCACCTCCCAAATAATCCATTATGTCTTCTATTCTAGGAATAGGAAACCTGTATCTGATGGTTATCCTATTTATGGCCCTAGAATCGGTACAAAGCCTCCATTTCCCATCCTTCTTTGGGGCTAAAACAGTAGGTACTGCACATGGGCTAAGGCTCTTCCTTATCATCCCTTTGTTTAGGAGTTCTTGAATATGATTTGCTATCTCTTCATTCTGCCGAGGGGTCATTTTATATGTTGCCTTATTAGGAAGTACTGCTCCTGGTATGAGGTCTATTTGATGGCTAATATCTCTGACAAGTGGTAGGGAATCAAGTATATCTTTTGCAATCACTCATTTGTAACTCTCAAGCAAATCTCTAACCTCCTTAGGTCCTACTTCCCTCACACTTTCCTTTCTTTCCCCCTTAGGCTTCACAATCAAAGTAAACCTACTCCATCACCTTCCTTTAATGTGTCCATGAATTCTTTCTCTCCTACCATAATTACACTAGACCCTACATGTTGTGGATCCTCTTCTACCAATGACTGTATCCTATAAGTCACACCATCCTTTTGGAATGAGTAAGCATTCTTTTCTCCATCATGATGAGCCTTTCTGTCAAACTGCCATGGTCTGCCTAATAAAAGATGGCAAGCATCCATTGGAAGGATATCACACAAGATTTTATCTCTATACCCCCAATACTGAATTCTACCCATGCTTGTTCATTGATGAGTATGTGCTGCCCCTTATTCAACCAACGGACTTTATATGGACTGCTATGGGGTATTTTTTCTAAATTCAACTTATTCACTGCTTCCAAAGATATGATATTATCAGTAGAACCAGAGTCAATAATAACTTTACAAACCTTACCTTGGATCTTGTAGTTGATTCTAAACAAAGCCCTTCTTTGCGAGGGTTCAGTCTGCACTGGTTCCTTGAGCAGCGTCCTCTTGATCATCAGATTTTCTCCCATTTCTGATGCTAGATTCACTTCAGGAGATGTCACACTCCTTGCATCTTCTTGAATCAAAGTGGTTCTCTTCTCACCACCATGAGAAGTTGAGGCCTTCTCTGGACACTTGTATGCTAGGTGCCCTATCTGATTGCAGTTATAACATCTCATATTGGAGAACTTGGATCCTCTACCTGATCCATTTGTCCCACCTCTTCCATTAGGCCTTCTTCCTCGGTAGCCTCCTTTGCTACTTGAGTCTCCAACTTGCTCTTCTTGGCTAGACTCACCACTAGGCCTCTGGTTAGGACTTCTTCCTCCAAAACTACCTCTGCCTCTGAAATTTCTTCCACCTCTACGTCTATTATTCTGCTCACTCTTTCTCTTTATCTTCTCTTTAGCCCTTACGACCATTTGGAAACACTTGTTCACTATTTTTGGTGCTAAGATGCTAATCTCATCTTGGATGTTCATCCTTAGGCCATTCAAATACCTGGCCACCTTCTCTGACTCTTCTTCTTGTCTCTTTGATCTAAGGCTAAGTTTATGAAACTCTTGTGTGTATGCATTCACATCAAGGTCTTTGTCTGAGGTACTGCAATTTCTTATACATTTGCATGTCATAGTCCAAGGGTATGAATTGTGCCTTGATTTTGGTCTTCATCCTTTCCCAGGAGGTTATCATATTCTTCCCCTCCTTGACTCTCTCTCCTTGCTCATAATTCCACCATGCAAGAGCAGATCCCTTCAACCTTGCCTTTGCCAACTTAACCCTCTTATCATCAGGGACTTCTTTGTATTTGAAATGATTGTTCGATGCCTCAATCCAATCAATCACCTCTTCAGCTTCCATACTTCCACTATAGATAGGTAACCCATCTATGGTGTCCCTATTGACTGACTTCAAAGCATTTACAAATGCCCTCTGATCTGCTGGTATCTCCTCTATCTTCTTATTGGTTTCATCAATTTCTGTATCTCCTGCATCGATGTCACTTTCATCTTCCCTATCTTTGCTTTTGGACTGCTTGAACTCTCCCAACTTGGATTCAAGCATCTCCTCAATCAGCGCCTTGATGGCATCCTGCGACATACTTTTGGGAGGCATCCTCTCCGCCTCTGTTTCACTTTCTCTGTCTGACATACACTAAGACCACACCAGCCAAGTGATCTTCAAAACTCGCTCTGATACCAATATGATGGGGAGCGCACAGCGGAAACTGCAGATCGGGTCCTTGTTTCCTCTTAATCGACAAGACTTAGCAAAAGAGCTACCAATACATTTTGATCGGCCAAACAACCATCGGTCGGAATGACTTCCTAAAGTCTCTCTGTCGGTCTATCTTACACCGATAACTCCACTTCACCTTACCTTTGGCGAGATAACACATGACTCACACCTATTCGTTCAACTCTCCTTCGTCGGCGAGACCTCCTTTATCGGCCAAGTCTTTCATCCTTCTGCCGATACCCCGATCACCCCGATATCACCTTTGATCTTTACTCGTCAGTGAGACATTTACCATTGGCCACCTTAGGGTTTGCTACGCCGATACACCGATGCACAATTTGCCTTCTCTGAACCCTGGCACATGGAGATGCTAGGTCAACCTACTGTGCGAAACGCCCTGTCTAAATCCTCTACACCGCTGAATAGGAAAAACAAAACAAGAAACCAAACGAATACTGGTACAACAAAGCCATTCTGCTAATTTCAACAGAAATTGTACTAGCGGAATGCTTCACAATGACATATGGTAACAATGAAAAGCACAGAAAGAATGGAAATCTACAACTATACAAATTTGCAATTACAGAGAACGAAATTGAATTGATGGAACATAATATCTTTATTTCTCCTTGGAACAATATTCAATCACACTCAACCTCCTCTCTGTGATCTAATTACAATGATCATTTGGTTCATTCCTCTAGGCATTTATCAACTCACCCTGAGGAGTACCAAACTGACTCCAAGCGGCTGGGAGACCAATCCAAACGGCTGGGAGACAACCGTCTAAACAGCCTCCAACTGCCCTAATGCCCTATTTTTGGCATTATGCGGTTACAATTTGACAAATGTGCCCTAAGTCACTTGGGACTTACAAAATGAACCTAGACACAAACTAAAATGACATGCATTGGTCAATAGACCTTATTATAAAAAAGAAAACATGATTTTCCTAGGTGCTCCTGCACTAGAAAACAACATGAGAAATACATGGTATAAAATGTTGCTTCATCTTACTCCTTTGTCATAATAAGATGACCCTTCACATGATTTATTCTGCAACTTGTTCAAATGATACATAAGTTCTTGTATCCTCCTTTACTCTGTCTCTCTTCTCTTTATTAGGCACAATAATTCGAAAACTTGTATCACTCCTTAGATGACTGTAATCCAATTTATGCATTTTGTCCTTTTGTCAATCTTGACTCAGTCATATAGCTTTGATTTGCTTCAATCAATTGTAATAATGTCATGATGACATCTCCTTTATGTAAGTTGATTAGATGATGCATGATATAGCTTAGAATGATGCATCTTGTCTTTTCTGATACTCTTTTCAAAAATGAAAAGAAACATGCTTGGCTCAAACCCTTGTGGGAGCCACATTTAATCCACATGTTTATTTGTCTTCAAACTAGCAACAAAATTTGTCCTATACCTGCACAGTGAACAAACAAGTTAGCATAAAAAGTACCTGATAGTGTTGATTGATCTTCCTCATGGTTTCTTCTTGATTTATGTCATATATCTGATCTGATCTCTTATCTGAATGCATGATATGATAAGTGGATGTTTCTATTTGATAAAAGCATGTGATAACTGTAAACATCTGGAGCACTAACAGGGCTATCCCCAAAATTTTGCAGGTTTTAACTAGATGGTGGCTTGGAGTGAAGAATGAAGACTGAAGACTTGAAGACTACTTCAACAGTAACCTCCATCATCAGGCAATGATGGATGTTTAGATTTATCATATGTTCTTTTCTCTTTTCTTTTATCAAACAGATACATAGCTTGCATGTCTGTAATTGCTCAGTCTAGTTACTCCCACGGCTTGTGTGGGACATATTTGAACACTTCTTTTAAACATGATCAGTTAGTTTCTCTGATGCATATTATGTATATGTATTTACTTTTCAATCAATGCATGAGATAAAGTAACAGATACTTGGATGTATGTTCAAAACATGACATGAAATAACAATGTAATACAATATCTTTCTCTCTTTTATTCAAAATTGATTAGCTGAATAATCAGTCTTGATTGGACTAATGGGTTATCCTAACAACTGGATCTTCTTTTCAACTTTGTCAAGGCATCAACCATTCAAGAAATGTATAACCTTGAAGTTTTCTATTATTCCTTCTAAACAATTACACTTAGGTCCAACTAATTTTAAGTGTGAACAAAAAATTAGTAACAATATGTTTGAATCAATATGATTGTGTTTATCTAATAGAGTTAGATTTGAGTTTAAGCAGTGAGGCAGTCACCTGAGGAAGGGCCACTCAAGATAACTAACCTTCACTTTATTTCTTGTATGTTTTAATTGTTGTAGCAATTAATTTATAAATACAAGATCAATTAGATTCTTAGAGTTGCTTAGTTCAATTAATTTGTGATACTCCTGAGGATAGGAACAATTGTCAAACAAATTAGAATTCATTTCTTAATCAATCTGTTGTTACAATTTTACATTGAGAAGTATCTGTAGCAGTTGTAGCAGCAATACTTTCCCTTGTTAATAAGTGGCTTGATGTAGTAGATAAGTTAGATAGTTTGATCCCTGAAAGAACATACAGTGCAAGTGCCATCACATGTCTACAAGCCCTGATTGATAATTTGATGATGTCTTTTCAAGAAGTTATAGTGGACTGTTCAGTAGGAGATTCTTTTGAATTGAGTGATTACCACCAAGTTTACCTACCATTGTAAAGACACTACATTTTTAGCACCGTTGCCGAGGATGGTGCTACTTTCAGAGATTAGTCCCTGTTAGTTTTCAGCTTTCTTAGTTACATTCTACTTTCAAAAGGATAGGATACTTAGGTTCTACCTCACCAACCACGAGAAAGGTTACTAACATTGTGCAGGATCCATACAAAGTTATATACATTGTATGCGGCGACAGAGAGACACATTGGGAAGGTTCCTTCCATCAACCTAACAAGCTACAATAGATATTGGTGACTATAGTGATTAGAGGGAGGGTATTACTGAAGAAGAATCTTCCTTCTCATCAACATCTACCCATTATACAGAAAGAACTTTCCTCACCATGGCTGATGTAGTGGATGATCCACTAGGATAGGTAACGTTTGAATTTCCTATCACCAATCAGGAAAGGGCTACTGCTCTAAAAAATATACCACCTTCAGCATTGCCTGTCTTCTATGGCTTGGTGACTAAACATCTAGACACATTCCTGTTTGAGTTTGATGTCCTGTGTAGGAGTTATGACTACACCACTGATCCTCATAGGCTCAAGCTATTCCCTGCCACATTGAAGGATGTTGCTTTAAGATGGTTCATCTTGACTAGGAAGGGATGCTATTCCAGATTAGGATACAATGAAGACAAAGTTCTTGGAGAAATACCAAGACTATTGTAGAGGGATTGACAGAAGAAGAGATGGCATCTTCAGAATGACCCGGAAAGAAGATGAGCCATTGGAAGACTATTGTGGAGAGATTACAGTTCTGTCTCAAGAAAAATCCATAGAATAGACTCTCAGATGAATCTTTGAAGCTTGTATTCTTGAGAGGAGTTAATGATGACTGCATGGATGCCCTCAATCTTATGGGAGTAGGAGATATATCTCAACTACCCTTAAGGATGTCTACAAGGTTTACAAAAATTACTCAAGGACTTTTACCAAGAGGACAAGGGGAGAGAGAGAATCTACCATTGGCAAGGTATCTAATCCAGTTTCAAGGGTGGAATTGAGAAATCTTTTCTCCAACATGAAAGAAGATATCATCAGTCATCTAGCCACTCAACTGGATACTCTACACTTGAAGAAGAAACAGGAGGAGGCTGATTCAATATGCACTAAATACTATCCAAATTGTCGACAAAGAAAAGCTAATTGCAAATGCAGAAGAGTGGCAAGTATTATTACAGAAGATAAGTCAGAGAAACCTCACTTTCAACCTGTTGAAGGTGAAGATGGCCAGCTATACTATGTTGTACAAAGGAAAACATGGCAGCAAAGACAAGGTATGCCACAAGATCCTTTAACTTTTAATACATCATTTCCAGTAGGTCATCAGAATTTCTCTAGTTGGAACCCTCAACCTTGGCCAACTAACTAAAACCAATGGCAAAACCCTCAACAATGGCAAAATCCTCATCCAAACTGGAATCAATAGCAACCCATTGTATGGCCCCAACAAAACTTTAAAGGATCTAACTACAACCCTCAATGGCCAATACAACAAAACCAATGACAACCACAATGGCAAAAAGGACAACAATGGCAAAACCAAAACATGAATTACTCACAACCCTTACTGCCTCCTCAACCTCAACAACAAGCCATTATGCCAATTTCATCTAGTCCTACAACTCAGCCACCAAGAGTACCACAAATACCTGCCCAACCTGCACCTAACCCCAATAACAAGCATGTTCAACAAGCATACACTAACGAGGCTATTCAATACCCCACTTATGGGGTAGAGGTGAGTGATGTCCACCTCAGGTCAGGGAAAACATTAGCTGGACCTTCACCTCCCCAAATTACTGAGGTGGTGGATGAACAACCCATAGAGGAGGCATTGGACAATTCACCTCTGGAACCTGAATCAAATCAATTAAGTCAAACCATCTCAAATCCAGAGCCTCCTTTCCCTGAATGACTAGCTATTTCAAAACATCAAAACCAAGCAGAGACAGACTTATTGGGTCAACTTAAGAATGTTAGTATTAAGATACCCCTCATTCAAGCTATCAAGGACATCCCAATCTACACCAAGACTGTGAGAGACCTTTGTCTTAAGAAACCAAGGAGAAAGAAGAAGAACCCTCAGACAGTCCATGTCCTTAGAAACCTTGCTGATATCATGCTAGGGAACATAACTGTCCCTAAATATATAGACCCTGGTAGTCTAGTGGTGGATGTTAAGATTAATGGAACTCTCATCAAAAATACCTTGATTGACTTGGGGGCAACCATCAATGTCATGACTAAAGAAACAATGCAACTCCTTCAACTACCAAACTTGAGGCCTACACCAACTATTTTATAGTTGGCATATAGGTCAATAGTGAATCCTGAGGGGATCATTGAAGA
This sequence comes from Cunninghamia lanceolata, assembly GCA_027924645.1. NCBI lineage: Eukaryota > Viridiplantae > Streptophyta > Pinopsida > Cupressales > Cupressaceae > Cunninghamia > Cunninghamia lanceolata. The sequence goes on from BSBN01000213.1 coordinate 21,071,231, forward strand.
CATAGTCATAGCATTAGACTCATGGGAGTACCCTACAGACTTCATAGTTTTGCAGCCAAAAGTCAACCTTGTAGGTTACCACTTATCTTAGGTAGACCATGGTTAGCAACAATAGATGCATTTATAGGTTGTAGGTCTGGGAACATGATAATCTCAAATGGGTCTATCACAAAGAAATTAGTCCTTTATCCCCCAGCTCAACCTCATGACAATCTGGAGCAAACCATATGGCCTACCTTAAAAGAAGAAGAAGACCACTATTCCCTACAAACTCTCAAGATGATAGAATGCAACCCTTTGTTAGCAACCCAAGATGAGGATGACTTGATTGACCACATTATACAGAACCATTGCGGTAGGGACTCGCAGTAACAGGACTGTCTGTCATGTTTGCAAGATCCATTATAGAATATCATACCTGGACATTCCTTAGAGGAATTATCCCAACTCTTCCATTCTCTACTACCTCAAGAATGTGTTCCCAACATCAATGGATTTGACCTTTCATCTGTCCATCCAGCTTCTAAAACATTGGAAATCATGCCAGGCAAAATGTTGAATATTAACAATGCCCTAACTGAAGAACAACAAACTTCCTTGCACACTATATTGCAGGCACATGCATCAACTTTTGCATGGGATTATAATGACATGAAAGGAATAGAACCATTTTTGTGCATTCATAGGATCTACATAAATGATGGTTTCAAGCCCATAAGACAACCAAAAAGGAGAATGAATCCTTCCTTAAGAGATATAGTTAAAATTGAGTTCCAAAAACTCCTTGATGCTGGTTTTATTTACCCTATTTCTGACAGTGAATGGGTGTCACCTTTAGTTATTGTCCCTAAGAAAGGAGGTAAGTGGAGGGTGTGTACAGATTACAGGGAACTTAACACAACCACTAGGAAAGACCATTTTCCACTATCCTTCATTGACCAAGTACTTGATTCCCTAGCAAGTAAAAAGTACTTCTTCTTAGATGGTTTTAGTGGCTATAATAAGATAAAAATAGCTCCAGAAGACCAGGATAAGACCACATTTACCTGCCCTTGGGGTACATATGCTTATTTTGTCCTTCCTTTTGGGTTATGCAATGCCCCAGCCACTTTCCAAAGGGCAGTACTCAATATCTTTTCAAACTATGCTCATGATTCTATGGAGATCTATATGGATGATTTCACCACTTATGGAGACACATTTGAGACAACATTCAGTAATCTAGAGAAGGTCCTGAAAAGATGTCAAGAGTATAATTTATCATTGAGTCATGAAAAATGCTTTATGATGATGACTCAAGGAGTTGTTCTAGGACACTTCATATCCAATGATGGTATTCAGGTGGGTCTAATAAAATTAAGATAATTTCTATACTTCTTGTACCACAAAAACCAAAAGATGTCAGAAGCTTTCTTGGCCATGTAGGCTATTATAGGAGGTTTATAAAGGACTTCAGCAAACTAGCAGCACCTTTGTTTTCTCTGCTCACAAAGGACATGGAATTTGATTGGACCATAGAATGTTAGCACTCTTTTGACACACTTAAGGCAACTTTGACAAAAACACCTGTCTTAAGATGACAAAATTGGACATTGCCCTTCCACATACACACTAATGCTTCTAATTTTGCTATAGGGGCAGTATTGGGACAGAAAGAAGGTAATAAAGAGTATGCTATTTATTACATCATTAAAAACTTACAAGGAGCATAGCTCAATTACACTGTCACAGAAAAAGAGATGTTGGTTGTTGTCTATGCTATCAACAAGTTTAGACATTATATAACTAGTTACTAGGTATTTATCCACATAGATCACACTGCAATTAGATATTTAATGAATAAGCCTATGGTTGGGGGTAGACTAGTCAGATGGTTGCTCTCGCTACAGGAGTTTGATATCACAATAGTGGATAATCTAGGAAAAGCTAATGTGGAGGCAAAATTTCTGTCTAGAATGCCTACACAAATGAAAGAAAGATGTTGTGGATGACTCTTTCGCAGATGAACATTTGTTTGCTCTTACTTTACATACACCATGGTTTGTTGACATTGCTAACTATTTGGTAGCAAGGCAGATCCCATCACACTTCTCCCCAAGAGAAAGAAGATAATTAGTGCTTAAAAGTTTTCCATATTCTTGGATTGTTGGTTATTTGTTCTACACTAGTCCAGACCATATTATGAGGAGGTGCATAAGAGAAGATGAGGTCTTTGACATCCTAAAAGTTTGTCATGATGAGCCCTGTGGAGGTCACTTTGCAACCAAGAGGACAACATTCAAAATAGTAACCACAGACTATTATTGGCCAACTCTTCATAAGGATGCAATTAGGTATACAAGGAGTTGTGACTAATGTCAAAGAATGGGTAGATCAACAAGATCAGATGAGATGCCTTTGCAACCCCAGATAGCACTAGCACCATTTGACAAATAGGGGCTAGATTTCATTGGGACAATCTCACCAACTTCTAATAATAAGTACATTTTAGTTTGCATTGATTATCTGACAAAGTGGGTTGAAGTCAAAGCCTTCCAATTTGCCAAAGATGGGAATGTAGCCAAATTCTTGTATGAAGAAATTTTCACTAGGCATGGGGCACCAAGAGAAATTATCACTGACCAAGGTCCATAGTTCACTTATGAACTCATTTCAACATTGGTCAAAGAATATGAAGTTAGACATAGGAAGTCCATGCCCTATCACCCTCAGGCCAATGGGCAAGTGGAATTCACAAATAGAGAAATTGAGAATATTCTGACCACTACAGTCAACATTCATAGGAAGGACTAGGCAACCAAACTACCAGAGGTAGTATGGGCATACAAAACTACATGGAAAACAACAACTGGTTTCACACCTTATGAGTTAGTGTATGGTAAAATAGTTGTTTTACCAATTGAATTTGAGTATAAGACACTAAGGACTACCCTAGAACTTGACATGGATCTAACAATAGAACAACGAGAAAGACTTCATATTCTCAATGGATTAGATGAGATCAGAATGGCATCTATGCACCACACAGAGATTGTTCAAAAGCAGAGAGCCAAATGGCATGATCAGTATATTAAAAGGAAAGAATTTCATATAGGTGATTGGGCTCTGTTATTGTTGTCATGAAGGATGAGCCCTGAATGCTAAGCCTTTGTAAGCTTGGCAATCCCGTGCAACATGGGAACGTTCTCAGATGTGGGTCTTTCTGTTTCGAGAACGAACCTTGGGAAGAGCCGGATCCCTTTAAAAGCCCCTTTTGATCCAATAACTGATGAGGAAAAGAGATAGGAGAAATTTGAATAACTGAAAGCTGTAATAAAATTCTATCCTAAAGGGGGTGATGCACCAATGTATAACTTGACATGCAATCTAATTCACAACTAATCTTCAATAACTTGTTCATACAACTCAAATTGATATATTTCACCACATAAGTGTTTCACAGAAAAGCATGAAATAACTTGCACAATCTGTCACCTGTAATGAAACCTGAACTTTGTATACATGCATTCAGTAAAATGAGACAAAAGAACCTAACGGTTTCACAAGGAAACATAGACAATCCTTTATCAAATCACTAAAATGAATCAAGATACCTAAATCTGATAAGATAAACCCCTGATTATATTTCAAAATTAGCAGAAATCACTACAAAAAATAACCATGAAATGATATGAAATAACCTGTAATCTTCTGCTGCATATCAAATAACTATGTAAAAATTTGAGTTACATAACTGAAAGCTTCTTTGCAATGTGCAAGAGAAAAGTCAATAGCAAGATATGAGGAAAAAAGCCAAAGCTTTTTCCTATAATACAAAAATAGTCTCAAAGAGATTAGGATGAGTCAACTGTACTCCAAAAATATCTCTCTCGCGAGAAAAACAAAAAATCCCTAAAAAGAAGGGTCACAACTACTCCAATTTGAGCTAAAATAGCTTCAAATTCTCACTCTCAATCTGTTTGACCAAAAAGAACTCCAAAAGCACTCCAGTTCCACCAAAAGTCAAGGATAAACTCAAAATAACTCCAAATGCATAAGACTACACCTCAGTTTAACTCTCCTTCCTATTTTTGCATGATTGAGAGGCAAAATTAAACTAATTTAGCAATTATTAAATGCAATCAATGTGATTGATTTAATAATTGGTATGTAATGCATGATACTCTCTTATGTTTATTACATAACAACTATTAAAGCAATTTATAATTTATTGCATTTAATAATTGTTAAGTTACAAAATTTGCCTATTGATTGTGCAAACATAAGAGGTAGAAATAAACTGAAAATAATAATTCTTAGAGGCAAAAAATAACCTCTCCCCTTGCACTTGCAAAAATAATAATCTCCAATTCTGCCCCTAGTCATCAAAAGGTCTCCATAACACTCTGAAATGCTAAGTCAAGAGAATAAAGTCATAAGACTTTCATTGCAATTTTCTTCTAAGACCTTCAACCTATAAACACTTGATTGTTTGAATGCTTTAAGGTCTAAAATCAACATTAACCTCACAAAAATCATCCACAAACCCTTATGACTCCTGTAGATTCCTTTTGGCATTAGGTCTTCATGACTTTAAAGTTTTTACCACGGGCTCCCTTTGCATAACTTACCTTTCATGATTTCTACTTAAGAGAAAAAGTCAAAAGAAATTCCTTTAGGGCCCGAACCTAAACAAAACAACCTGAAACCCTAAAAACCAAACATTTCTTTTCAATCTTTTGCTCGTTGAGTTTTGCTCTGCCACCATCAATGGTTTGAAGGCTCCTCTGTAGTTGTTTTGATGGTTTTCTAGAGACTCTCAGGTTGTGGATTCGAGCTATATGCTCCTCTTCTAGCTCTTTGTAAGATATTCCTTCACTTCACTATGTTTTTGGCCACCAAAAAATAATGAAAAACATTCTTTTACTTCGTTGTTGTTTCTACATATTACTTTCTCCTTGACTGTTATGAGTAACTTTTTCATTTTACTGTGTTTCATCAAGACAGTGAAGGAAAAAACTTTCTTTGTTTGCTCTTTCTATGAAGAGTCAAGAAAAGTACTTTATTCTTTGTGTTCTTTTCTTTCTCTACTCGGCCCTTTAAATACATATAAGACTTGGGTCTTTTTCTTCTATCTCGTGCATAACAATAATGAATCAAAATGTTGAGGCACGACAGAAAAAATATATGAAGGAATTGTTTGCATTTTGTTGTTCCATAGATCTATGCTTGTGATGCTCCACTTGATAGCTCATGTAGCTACTATTGTGTGTTTGATGTGTGCCCTTATCACTTGTGAATGACTGCCTGTAGGCTGTTCCTTTGTGTTTCCTTGGTGACTCGGCTTTCAATGTGTGCAGGGCCTATGACTAATTCAAAGCTCCTATAGCAAATGTACACCTTCCTCTTATAGCTTTTGCTCCTCTTTATTGCTCTCATACTATTTCATTGTATGTTTTGAGATGACTGTCTTTGCTTGTTGCTTTGAATATCATTAACTTCAATGTTCAAACATTCAATAGCAATTTTACACCTCATTCACAACAAAAGGTGGTAAATATTTGTATTGTTCTATTAAATGTTGTTATTAATCATGACCTTGATAGCATCACAATCATTTTATTGTTGGTTGTCCTACAGTCTTGATTACCATGTTTGCCTTTTGTCTTAGACCTTAGAAGGTATGTCATCATGCACTAAATTTTATCTCTCTTATAGCTTTGACTGCTCCTTTGTTGTTCATATGCCTATTACTATGCATGATAGATACAAACCTTTGCATGTATGCCTCCTTCAATGTCAAGTGAACTTATTCATTTAGGGTCTGAGCATGTATGGGAATATCTTTGACAGTGGCTAATATTGGCATATGTTAGTTCACTGTGCCTTTAATCATTTTCACTGTACTTTATTCTATTCACTGTCAACTATACCCTTGAATGGAAACCATTGAATGTATTACTGATGTTGACACTTGACAATAGATATCATAGTATAACCTCTGGCCAGTCCTCTAGATTGCCGCTTTGTCTATCATGGTGATTGTGCATTACCTGAAGGATTGTAACGGCCCTCTAATCACCTTTTGTCACTGCCATATTAATTGTGACAAAAGTCTTTAGCATATTACTATATCATTTCCACTTTATACACCTTGACTTTATGCTATTTGCTAATGTTAATGCCTTGACTTTGAGATCACTATTCCTTCTCTGATATGCTTTACTGTCCTTTGAGTATTGCTGCACTATCCTTCATTAGTGTTAAGTTAATTGTCCTCTTGACAATGATATCATTGACTCATGACTGGTAATTCCTTTCATTTTTGACTCAAACAAATGATAAACTTGACTGCCATCTCTTGTTGCATGAACCTTTTGGTGAGACCTTGGTCTTGTGGAAGTGACATGATATGCATAGAGGACTGATACTATGGCCTCTTTATATGACTGAAACAAAAATCATTGCTTATTACTGAGACAATACCCTAGCTTGTTGCTGATACTCCACAAGACCATTATCAAGTTGCCTTTGAAACTCAGATGAGACTGTACTTACTTTACATCTATATCACTGTGTTCTTAGCACTACCATCATTATAGGCTGTATTGAGTAAGAAAAGGAATAGTTGATTGAGATCAACCTATGTATCAATAACTGTGAAATGATCTTGTAGGCATATATGATTGATACAAAACTTATCATTATGTATTGGGCATTTTACTGTATTTGCCTTTCTTGCAATGTTATTTTGTGACTGTCCACTTGACAGTGAACTGTCTTTTGACTATCCTTCTCTTTCTCAGCATGAATCTCCTAAGTCATGTTGACTGTGGTGACACAACTTTCTCCCTGCAGCCTTGACAATGACATTAAGGTTTCACTATCCTCTACTTCTTGATGATATAAACTTATTAACTGTGTCCTCAAGCAAGTCTAGGACAGTGAGATTTGACATTCACTGCCCTCTTCATCAGAATCAGTGCATGCCTGTTAACCTCACTTTTGAAGAAAACCCTCATTGTACTCTTCCTTTACATCTCATGATTGTTTTCCTATTGCCCCATGGCATTGTATTAGATATCTTCATGCTATCCTATGATATCTTGTTGCCCCATGTAAGGAATGTGTTTGTTGAAAGGCCTTCAGGTACCCGTATCTGCATAGTGAACAAACATGTTAGATGAAAACATATAGGATGATAGCCTCTCCTTAATTTGTATGATCTGATGCTTCTCTTTTCTGATCTATCTCATGATTTGATATCTGCATCTGGTGTTCATCTTGTTCATTTTGTTTTACTAATCAGATATAGAATAGCAAGTACTCTTGACTTGATGTATATAGGATTAAAGATGAACCCCAAGCTCTAACATTAGTTTTCCTCCTCTTGCAGGTTTTCTCTTAGAGCTGCACTTGGGCAACTCGAGATGCTGGTGCAACCTCCAACAATGGGATTTGTCATTCATCCAGGCAATGATGGGTCCCATCCTTATTTCTATATATCTTCTTTTCATGTTCTGTACTTGCTCTTTTATCTCTTATCAGATACAATTATTCCCACGGCCTGTGTGGCACTATATAAACATTTCTCTTTTGAATATATCAGTTATTTTCATCTTTTGTAATGACTTATGTGTAACTTCTTTTGTGAATCAATTACATAACATGAATTGAACATTATTTGAAACATGTGTTTATAATCATGAAGAATTGACAAGTTATAAGTACCTTTTTCTGAACTGCACTAAATTGCATTGAATGAACTGCAATAACACATTTGAAAACATAAACTGCAATGACTAGTTTAGCTTCAATCACCTGTCATCCTTTGAATGTCTCCTATCCTGCTGAGGCATTTTCATATCTGGATTGTGTAACAACTCAATTTGAGCTGTTACATGATCCTGATAACATTATCCTGAAACAATTCTTCACCAAGACAGTAGATATTGACTGGATGACCCATGTATGCAAGTTTTTTTCTTACCCCTTTTGATAACTTCTATCATAGCCCAACCTAATTGGGTTGCAAGCACAATTTGGTAACATTTTGGTGACCTCTTAGGGGTCTTTTCCTGCTAAACAAGTAGGATCAGTAGCCTAGCATATCCATTGGGCATAGGAGTCTTTTCTTAGCCTGAGACACTTAGAAAACTTCTTGAAAACTCAGCTGCTTGAAAAACAAGAGCAACAGGAACAAAACTGAAAACATAACACGCTGGCTTCAAATAGGACCAGTCCGTTGTGCATGAGCACTTCTTGGAAAATATAAACTAATGAAATGGCCTACCTACCTACAACTAACAAATGAAACAGGCTAGCTAAACAAAGCCATTAACTGGTTCTATAAAATATCTCCCTTTTCTGACCAACTTGGGGTGCTTTTTATACCTCTGAGCATCTAACAAGGGGTGTGGAAAGGGTAGGCATCCAATAAACACATGTAATACCTCTCTTAGTGAAAAAGCAAACACACATACCCACTTGCTTTGACTGAAAATAAAGTTGTTCTGAGGTGGATAGGGGAGTTGGTTCTCCTCTTCTTGTTGCTCATCTAATGCTTTCTCCTTGCTACTTTCCAACTGGATTAGATGTCGAATGGGACATCACAATCAATGCTGATTTGTTGTTTTGTTGCCTTATCACCCTAAAGATGAATTATGGACTAATTAGGGAGGTCTAAAAACTTACCCAGGTTTGGGTTGTCTAACTGCTGACCCTCTTCCTGAATGTTCATGCAACTAGCAACAACCTTGAAGCCCTTTTGATGTTTGGCCTCCTCTTCCAAAAGCTCTAGCTACATACTTTCCTTGTCCTCAAATTGATTAGCTTCATACTAATCAAATGCAATAGGAAAAAGTTCAGAAACCTATTTTACCTTATTGTCCTCATGAAATTGATTAGCTTGGTATTGATCAAATGCAATAGGAACAAGTTCAGAAACTTGTCTTACCTTGCTGTCCTCAACACTTACTGACTTGGGGTCTTGGTTGTTACAAGAATCCAGAAGAGTGGCAAGCTCTCTACAAGATGAACAGTTAGGATCTTAAAAATCAAGCATAGTGTTGTCTTGAAAAGGCTGATCATCTTCAACTAGTCCACTTGATTACTCTTCAAGGCAAGCTACTTTAGTTTCATCCATGTTAGCCTCTTCATTGTAGTACAAAGGGAGTTCTAAAAACAAATTAGATGCTTCATGGAAAACCTAATCTGATTTGGTTTCATGTTTAGCTTGGTAGTTAGTCCTATCTTCGTGCAAAACAAGCTTGCTAGACTCCAAAACAAAACTATCCTTTTGCTCTTCTATATGGATTGAGATTTTATCCTCATCCTTGCTTTCATGGACTAGCAACTCATAAAAATTCTTAATATGTTCTTGCTGTTCCAAATCAGCTGGTAAGTTGAGCACCTGCATACTCTCTTCCTCATTGTCAACAAAACCAAGTAGCTGATCAAACAAAGAAATTGAATCTTTCTCCTCATGTGGTGCCTTCTCCAATGAAACTTGGCCAACTTGTCTTTACAACAGAAGACTTTCACCATGTAGCCTTTCCATTCTGCTTTCATTCATCTCATAAACAACATTAGAAAACTTCTCAAATGAATCAAAGTGTAAAGGATTCAATGCCAAACATGAACCAACCTCCTCTACACATGCATTATGCTCATATTCAGTTGTAGACATATTACAAACAACAACAACCTTTTGCTCCACATTTGATTTTTATGATTTGATGGCACAAAAAGGACTACAAGGACCTTCATCTACTGAAGTAGGATGAATATGCTCATTACTAAGCTCATTATGAGGTGTTTCAGACTACTCTTGGTTATGAATTGGTTGATGTATTGAAGGAGCACTCCTAAAACTTGGAATTTTGATTGGTTTGGACTCTACAACCCCTTGCTCCTGCCAACCACACCAACTTAGAATCTTGGATGGTTTAGATTCTACTACTCTTTCTTCTTCTTGTTTTTGAATTGGTTGACTTGGTTTAGGCTCTTGATATGACTGAAACTAAGGATTAATGGAGTGGTTTTGGATAGCTTCAACTTGTAACCAAGTATGAACTTGGGCCAGAAGTTGTGTCATTTATTCCTCATTAATAGCAATCTACCCATTTAGAGATTCTTCTTGAGAGATCTTTTCTTGTTCGATCTATTTCTACTCTAACCTATACTGCCCCATAGCTTTATGCACAAAATTTATATTCCTAGCTTCCTTCATGGTCAATGAGTTATCTTGAAAGACAATAGGTCCACCCTTATAAAGGCATATATCGATAGGACAATCAGATTCATCTGGTAGGGAAACTTGGGGAGTTTCTTGAGTTTCGTGGAGGAAAAAAGGCTCTTCAAGTGGTTGGCTTTGAAGCATAACAAATTCAGATTGTGCCAACCTAGGCTCTTGCAATGGTAAAGGATTTCTAAAACTTGGAACTTTGATTTTAGGAGGGTTAAGAGGCTCATTTTGCTCGAAACTTGAAAACATATACTTACGAACCTCGTCTTGAACAGGTTGATCTGGGGTGAAAAGAGTTGTTTGGACCTCGTGCCCTTATGATTGAGCAAGCAAAAACTTGATCTGCTCCTCTTTTGTAGCTATCTCCCTCTTAAGACTTTCTTCAAACTATAACCTTTGTGCCTCCAACTCTTGCTCATGAAGATAGGCTTGATAAACCAGTTCCTCCTGCTGCATGTTATACTCTCATTCTCTGTTAATATCATCTAACTGTCTTTGAAAATTCAAAGTAAAATCCTGAATGCTCATGTGATCATCATACCTAGGCTGATCAACAGAAAAAGTATGCTGATTAGGAACAAAATTGTCATTTTGGGGCAGATTTTGAGCATAGTCAGGCTGCCATAAAAGTTGAGCAAGGTGGGTGGGAGGTAATCATACTATGCATGCTAGTTTCTTTGGAAATCTCAGGAATTAGGTGTAAAACCAGCATCATGATTAGCTTGGTAAGGCTAGAAGGAGGGTACTCTAATAGCTGCTTCATGAAATGGAGCATGATGAAGCTTTTCTCCATGAAATGGACCCATTTTCCAACATTTATATAAGCTGGAAACTCATTGAAATACCTAAAAATTAGAATAATCAAAACTAATTTTTATCAAAACTTAAGAACATACCAGCATTTTGTCCACCTTGAAACTAGTAGATTTGAGCTCAGAGTTGCCATATGTGTGTAGATTTTGCGTCCAAAGGTAGATCTCACTGATATACACACCTAATATCAACAATATTTTGATATAAAGGTTATCACAATCTGCACTAGATCTGCTTGAAAATCAGAGAATTGAGTCGCTAGGTATGATGCTTTCACCTCAAAAGGTTGAAACTCTACTATGCATACCAAAACAACAAAGACAAATTGTGTTTAAGTGGCTTGAACCTCAGTTCAAGATCCCACCGAGCATGCCAAAAACTATTGTCATGAAGGATTGTGTCCTGAATGCTAAGCTTTTGCAATCTTGGCAATCCCGTGCAACATGGGAACGTTCTCAGATGTGGGTCTGTCTGTTTTGAGAATGAACCTCCAGAAGAGTTGGCTCCCTTTAAAAGCCCCTTTAGATCTGATAACTGACGAGGAAAAGAGATAGGAGAAACTTAAATAACTGAAAACTGTAATAAAATTCTATCCTAAAGGGGGTGATGCATCAATGTATAACTTGACATGCAATCTAATTCACAACTAATCTTCAATAACCTATTCATACAACTCAAATTGATAGATTTCACCACATAAGTGTTTCACATAAATGCATGAAATAACTTGCACAATCTATGACCTGTAATGAAACCTGAACTTTGTATACATGCATTCAGTAAAATGAGACAAAAGAACCTAAACATTTCACAAGGAAACACAGACAATCCTTTATCAAATCACTAAAATGAAGCAAGATACCTAAATCTGATAAGATAAACCCCTGATTATATTTGAAAATTAGTAGGAATCACTAAAAAAAACAATTAACTGATATGAAATAACTTGTAATCTGCTACTGGATATCAAATAACTATGTAAAAATCTGAGTTACAAAACTGAAAGCTTCTTTGCAATGTGCAAAAGAAAAGCCAATAGCAAGAACTGAGGAAAAAAGCCAAAGCTTTTTCCTATAATACAAAATCAGTCTCAAAGAGACTAGGATGAGTCAACTGTACTCCAAAAATATCTCTCTCATGAGCAAAACAAAAAGTCCCTAAAAAAAGGGTCACAACTGCTCCAATTTGAGCTAAAATAGCTTCAAACTCCCCCTCTCAATCTGTTTGACCAAAAAGACCTCCAAAAGCACTCTAGTTTGACCAAAAGTCAAGGATAAACTCAAAATAACTCCAAATGCATGAGCCTACACCTCAGTTTAACTCTCCTTCCTATTTTTGCATGATTGAGAGGCAAAATTAAACTAATTTAGTAATTATTAAATGCAATCAATGTTGATTTAATAATTGCTATGTAATGCATGATACTCTCTTATTTTTATTTATTTTATTTTTTTGGTAAGTAAAAAGGATATTTTATATATATTAAAATTCAAAAATCACATGGGGGGTTGCTATAGCCAGATTACTAATTGAAGCTTTCTGAGCACTATTTCTGGCTAACCATGCAGGGTCTCAAAAAATAAAGATAGGCCACGCAAGGCCAGATTGAACCAAAATTGGCCCTAATGGCCTCTATGTCTAGTCTAAATAGCAAGGATATCTATCTACCTTACTAATGGAGCCGAGAACATAAACTTGAAAACCTTTATACATAGCCAAAATTTTACCAGGAGAAGGGCAAAGAGAGTCACATGAGATTCAATTCCTACGCGAAATCCTGGAAAATCTGCACCCATTCAAATTGTCCATTCACCACCTCCATATGCAACACCTTTTTGAGGAAGGAGACTGCTTTTTCCACTCTTTCTCTATTCTCCAGCAGCACCATGCCTTTCATGTCAAGGATAAAAGGAAAGATTTTAACCACTTCACTGAGGTCCTGAGGTAGAGTTATGTCCTTTGGCCGGGGAACCCCAACCCCAGTGAAGACTGCACTGAGAATCTCCTCGAGACCACCTAGGAGATCAGCTTTGAAAAGTTTGGATATTAACACTCTAGCTTCAGCCTTGGGAACCCCTACATCCAACAATGACGTAAGAAATCTCGAAGAGATGCTTGTGTCCACTCTGTATGCTTCCCCTGAGTCCAGAAACCCGCTGCCCAGAATGATTTTGATCACTGCCAAGGTGAGACCATCGTGAGAACGTAGGACTCTCTTCAATCTCTGGTCAGTAATCTCACCTTTGAAGGCCATTTGCCTTACTGAACTTTCCAACTGAATTAGAGTGTCTACTCCCAAATTCACCATGCCTTCAATAGATGCGGGGAATGAATCTTGAGCTACATGTCATTGAATCTTAGGGTTAATCACAGACTGAGCTCTTCAGGAGAATAGGAAGAGAGAATGAAGGCTTGCATGAAAATATGAGAGGAGAAAGGCGCTGAATAGATCTTTATGCCGCAAATGTTTTGTCGAAGATCCTAGAAGTAAATTATAGCATTACAATTATCTCCGCAGGGTGTTCAATAATGATGGCAAGTCTTTGCTGAGTCTGGCCTTCCCTGTGTGAGGATGCATTTAAAACATTTGTCACCCTCTTAATTAAATTTTTGCTTGCCCTGAAGTTCCAATCACTCGATTCTATGATGACTTGGATATCAATTTGGTTTTCAAAAAAATTGACCCTTCCACATGTCATATGTGGATAGGGTGCCCGCCCTTCCACCCACAACCTCTAATTATTAGAATTGTCAAATTCTTTTAATCTTATCCAATCAGCTCCTTGATTGGACAAAAAATATCTGCTTCAGAGTTAGCTTCTTTATATACATGAGAGATTGTCACCATTTCACATTTATCCATCAGACTTAGGGCTATTTCTAGTTTAGCAGCCAAATTTCAATTAATCATTTTGCGGGAGCGAAGTGTGCTGATCACCAATAATGAATCTCCTTCAATCGCCACTTTTTTGAGCTTTAACTCAAGGCACATTCTTAATCCAAGAATCAACGCTTCTAACTCAGCTGAATTGTTTGTGCCAATCGGCAGGGGCTCTGCTAGTTTGCCTATACATTTGCTAATCTAATCTTTAATTATGCAGCCTGATCTAGAAATACCTGGGTTGCCACGACAAGTGCCATCAAAGTTTAATTTATACCAATCAAATTCTGGAGGATACCATTTGGCATTCTTTCTCTTGCTTTCCGTTCACGCTCCCCCTTTCTTGCATATGGGGGGAGTGATTAGACCATGCCAATTCTGCCTCATCTTTGTATCCCATTCTGTAAAGGTAGAATTTGATGATGCCATGTCCCCCATCTTAGAGTTTATTAGTTCAACTATACAGGCTTCTATCTTGTTTTGTAGAGACTGAATAGGCATTTGTTTGTCTTGAAAGAGTCTCATGTTTCTTTCTTTCCACAGTTCCCAAATGAGCAAAGAGGGGCTGGAAGTCCAAAGGCTATGATACAAAGCATTTTTGTGAATACATGGCCATCCCAGAAGCCACTCTAAAAGAGAGTTAGGGATCGCTGTCTTCCATTGAAGCTTGTCTAATAGCTATTTCTAGCACCTTTGGGAGAAAGGGCATCTTAAGAAAAGGTGGTCTCCATTCTCCTCATCTTCCTTGCATAAGCTACATCTGGAGGGTCCTTGAAATCCAAATTTAGCAAATCTATTTGCTGTTAGTACTCGACCCTGTGAGGCCATCCATAAGAAAATTCTTGCCTTAGGTAGGCAATCTGCATTCCATCATAGATCTCTTGGAAGTTTTGCTTCATAGCACTGGTTTCTTCAGAGGGAGAGCCAACCCAGCGAAGAACATCTTGCCCCTCTCTAAAACATATTATTCGTTTTGACATCATCTTATCATACAAGTCTACTTCCCTTTGGCTTAGTCCCAAGTTTTGTGGACTTTTCCAATGAATTGAAGATATTTCATCCTGGGAGTTAGAAATGAGATAATCTTTGACCTTATCCCCCCATGTCTGTTTTATTACCCTTTTAATGTTTTCCAACTCTTCTCTGTCTGACAGCTTAGGGTGCCCCTGCCATGAGTCTTCCCAGAAATTTGCTGACCTTCCATTTCTCACTTCCTAGGATAAATAGTCCATTATCAAATCCTTGTAACTCCGGATATAGTTCCAAATTCTAGACCCTTTTGGTAGCAATATAGATGTAAAGATGTTATCCTCATTATCGTCTAAGTATTTTGCCTTTATCACTTTGACCCATTTTAAATCTTGTTTGGAGTAAATGGTCCATACTAGCTTCACCCCAAGTGCCTTATTCTGCATTAGGATGTTTTGCAAACCTGTTCCATCCCTTAGTTTGTTGTCACAAATTTGCTTCCATTTGACCAAAGGATATTTGAATTGCTCTGAGGAGCCTTGCCAGAAGAAGTTTTTCATTTTCTTGTTAAGTTCCTTGCTTGCACTTATCGAGAGAGGGAGACATGAAATCAAATAGGTGGGTAATGTAGAAATTACTGACTTGAGTTTGGTTAGACGGCTAGCCCAAGAGAGCCATCTATTTTTCTAGGAAGCTATTTTGTTGCTTACCTTTTCAATCAGACTGTCCCAAATGTTTCCTGGTCAAATACCTTTGTCCAAAGTGATGCCGAGATATCTACATGGAAGAGTTCCCTTCTTGAAGCCAAGTGTCCTCAAGATCTGATCTTCTAATCTGGCATGAGTATTAAAGAAAAAGACTTCTGATTTTTCCAAACTTACTTCTTGACCTGAAGCTAAAGAGTATTTGTTAAGGATTTCTTTGAAGTGTCGTGCTTCTCTTTCCTTTTCTTTACCAAAAAGCACGGTATCATCTATGAACTTCTAATGGGTGGCTTCCAGGATTCCACTAGTGATTTGTATTCCTGACACTTTTCCTGTACACCATGCATTAGTGATTGATCTTCCAAGAGCCTCTGCCATTATGATGAAGAGAAAAGGTGAAATGGGATCGCCTTGTCTTAATCCACGGGATGCATTGAAAAATCCTTCTGGGGACCCATTCACAAGCACTGAGTATCTTGGACAAGCAATCCAGTTGAATATCCAATCCAACCATTTTCTATTGAAGCCAAATATTTCCATTACCTTGAAAAGGAAGCGCCAGTTGACTCAGTCATATGATTTCTTGATATCTAACTTGATTAGCATGGCTTGTTTGTTCATTCTCTGGATTGAATGAATGGCTTCTTGTGCTATGATAACACCATCAAGAATCAACCTATCGGGCACAAAGCCTGTCTGTTCTTCTGATATGATATTTGAAAGTGTGTTCTTGAGTTTGTTTGCCATCATTTTTGCCAAAATCTTGTAAAATGTATTACATAAGGCAATGGGTCTGTATTCATCCAGAAATTTAGGTTTCTCCTTTTTTGGTATAAGGACTATGAAGGTATTGTTTATCTCCTTGAGAATCTATCCTGAGTTCCTAGATTCTTCGAGAGCCTCCGTGATGTCCTTACCTATAATGTGCCAGCACTTTTGAAAGAATCCCGCTGGAAAGCCATCTGGACCTGGTGCCTTGTCCTGGTGTAATTGAAAGAGAGCTGTCTTGATTTCTTCTTCAGTGAATTTACTGTTTAACATATCATTCTAGGAATCCGTGATCAGGCTTGGAATGCATTCCAACAGGTCCCTCTGGGCTAAAAGATTGGAGCCATTCCAATCATTCAGTAGATTTTTATAATGTTCCACCACTGCCTGTTTAACATCTTCTACCTTGTCCAGAGTTCTTCCATCATTGGTTTTAATACTAGATATTCTGTTGATTTCTCTTCGAATTTTTGTTGAATTGTGGAAAAAATTTGTATTCTTGTCCCTTGATCTAAGCCACACTTCCCTCGACTTCTGTCTCCAGAAGATTTCCTCCTTTGCCAGTAGATCATTCATTTTCTACATGAGTTCTTTTTCTTCAGTGTAGCTTTGATTGTCCATCCCTTTCTCAATGATTTTTTCCAAGAGGTTTTTTAGGGCTGCTTCACACTTCTGCTTTTTCTCAAAAATGTTTTTGAAATTTTCTTTTTTCCAGCTTTTTAAATTTTGTTTGATTACTTTCATTTTTGCAGCAATGCAAAATATTTTTGATTCATTTGATTGGAAAGCTTCCCACTAGGATTTTATCAGATCAAAAAAACTATTGTCCTTAAACCAAATGTTCTCAAATTTAAAGGGAGATATGATAGGGGCCCTTTCCCCTACAATATCCAGACTTATTGGATAATGATCTAATCCATAGATAGGGAGAATCTGGCAATCTAAAGTGTAGGGAAACAAGCGAAGTTCTCCTTTGAGGAAAAAACCTGTCTAGCTTTTCTGCTATGTTGCAGAAACCCAACCTCCTATTTGTCCAGGTATATTGTCCTCTGCTTGTCTAAATATCAAATAACATATTTCTCTCCACAAAGCTTTCAAAATCTATCTGAGATTGTAATTTTCTCCCAATACCACCTCTCTTGTCTAAAGATTTTAAAATTGCATTGAAGTCCCCTCCCAAAATGTAGAATTCAAATACAGGGAGACTACATATTTTGTCCAATTCACTCCACACCATTCTTTCCTGAATACAGTTGTTTGGCCCATAAACATTCACTAGTAAAAAACTTAAGTCCGAGGCAAGACTTCTTACCTTACATGCTATCCAATGTTTGCTTGAGGCTGTTTCTTCCAAAATAACCGATTGAGGCTTCCAAAGAATCAACAGTCCACTTGAGGCTCCCTCAGAATTGACTCCTGTCATTTTCCACATCTTCAATTTTAGGCCCAAATTGGCCTTCTCTTGTTCTCCTAGTTTTGTTTCTTGTAGCAGACAAATATCGAGCTGAAGATCGATGAGGTGATGCCTTAAAAGGCATCGTTTGTTAGGGGCATTAAGGCCCCTAATGTTCCATGTTATGATCTTCATTGTTGTTCAGGATGGGGGTCTCCCTTCCCTACTTTGAGCATTGAGCTTATCTTCAATTGGCCATTAGCCTCCCCATCCCATTTCAATTTTTCCCTATTTGGAATCCTTCCTTTGCCCCTATGGTTTCCATAATCCAGGGAGGTTTTGGTGGGTTCCTTGGTCCCAAGTCCTAGTTTTCCATGATCTGAATTTCTTTGGAGAGATGTGTTCAACACTCTACTTGGGATTTTCTCTTCTTCGAATGTAGGGTTAGTGTCCAGATTCTCTAAATCCTGGTCTCCTAGCCAATCTTCACATTCATCGTTTTCCTCCATGTTGAGGTCTCTATTTTTGGTTGCCCTTGCCAAATCTGCCAGTTCATTTCCCACATCTATGAGAGAATCTAGGTCTTCTTTTCGCACCTTGTTCCCCAACATTCCAATAGTTTCAGATAATTTTTGGTCCAATGATGTTACCCTTCCTTTGTCGCCCACAGTATCAACTACTTTTGATTTAGCTTGCAACTCCATTTCTTTGTGTTGCATTTGATCGGTAGGTTCTGAATGTTGGTCCTAGATTTTTGGGTTTAGAACTTGTCGATTTGAAGATTGAGAAGTTTTGCTCTACTCCAGATTTTCTAGAGTCCCCTTGGGACTTTTCCAACTCAATGTTTTCACTAAAGGATCTATAGTGATGGAATTTGGGATTAGGGTTTGCATCCAAACTCCAAGTTTAGAGGATATCATGATCTCCTTTAAGATTTCTCTATTAGGATTATTAACAATGCAGATCCTTACATGTGTTCCAGACCCTTCGGGGTTTGATCTTTCTTCCGCACACAAGTATGTCCCCAATTCGTTACCTATTTCTTCCAAGATTTTTGGATCCCAATATTCCAAAGGTAGGTTGGGGAGAGCATACCAGTCTTGCATTGATTCCATTTGATGCAGTGTTGGGTTGAAACCTGCTTTCCAACGACGAATGTAGAATTCGCAGCCATCCATGATCCATACCCTGCTTTCTATTTCATTCCTGATTTCTGAAGAGGGGCAGATTACCGCAAAGAAATCATTTGCTAGCGGTTTGAATTCCAACTCCTTGCCCCATTTTCTACCCCACCATATTTCGAGACCTTCCCAATTTATGTTTTTACCATACCATTTGACCAACAATGCTAAATTTTCCAACTTCAAAATCTGTTTCTAGATGCTTGCTGGGTTTAGCTCTATAGTTTTATTGTTTTCCTCCAATTGATTGGTGATATCCTCTTCGTTTTTTCGAAAGTTGTGATTTCTGAAGTAAGGGTTTCACCCTTCGAATTCGCCTCTCTGTCCACCCCCTCTAGGGTTTCGACCGCCTCTTCACAGACCACCAGGGTTCCTATGAAAATTAAAATTGCTTTGCCCTTGCCCCTAATGTCTTGGTCTCTAAAATCTATGATTTTGATATCAAGGAAAGTTTCATCCTCTAAAAACTTGATTTCTAGGGTTTCGCTAGGGTTCATCTACTACCTGTTGTCAGATTTTTTCTATTGGAATGTCTAGTTCTGCTTCTTTCACCCATCTTCCTGGATGCCAAATGCCTTCAAGATCTTCTGGACGCTGCCATCCCTCACCTCTTCTTCACTCCTGCTCTGCTCCTTGTCTTGCCATCACATCCTATTGCAGTGTGCCCTTATATTATATATACAATAAATAATGTTTATTTCAATGGTCTTTAATAGACTAAAACTTACCAGGATGTTTGAATTTGGGTTGTTGGATCTATAGACCGAAGCCCCACCATTTAATCATAGAGTCTCCCCTCTTAGAGGGTAAGCAACCTTTTTGACGCGGTAGAGGGCGACCCTGCAGGGTTTGAACCTTGGTTGTTCGCACTATAGGCAAGAAGCCCCACCATTTCACCAAAGGGTCATCGCTGACACTCTCTTATGTTTATTACATAACAACTATTAAAGCAATTTGTAATTTGTTGCATTTAATAATTGTTAAGTTACAAAATTTTCCTATTGATTGTGCAAACATAAGAGGTAGAGTTAAATTGAAAATAATAATTCTTAGAGACAAAAAATAACCTCTCCCCTTGGACATGCAAAAATAATAATCTCCAATTCTACCCCTAGTCATCAAAAGGTCTCCATAATACTCTGAAATGTCGAAGTCAAGAGAATAAAGTCATAAGACTTTCATTCCAATTTTCTTCTAAGAGATTCAACCTATAAACACTTGATTGTTTGAATGCTTTAAGGTCTAAAATCAACATTAACCTCACAAAAAGCATCCACAAACCCTTATGACTCTCATGGATTCCTTTTGGCATTAGGTCTTCATGACTTTAAAGTTTTTACCATGGGCTCCCTTTGAATAACTTACCTTTCATGATTTCCACTTAAGAGAAAAAGTCAAAAGAAATTCCTTTAGGGCTTGGACTTAAACAAAACAACCTGAAACCCTAAAAACCAAACATTTCTTTTCACTCCTTTGCTCATTGAGTTTTTCTTTGCCACCATCAAGGGTTTGAAGGCTCCTCTATAGCTGTTTCGATGGTTTTCTAGAGACTCTCAGGTTGTGGATTCAAGCTATCTACTCCACTTCTAGCTCTCTGTAAGATATTCCTTCACTTCACTGTGTTTTTTGCCACCAAAAAATGATGAAAAATATTCTTTTACTTCATTGTTATTTCTACATATTACTTTCTCCTTGACTGTTGTGAGTAACTTTTTCATTTTACTATGTTTCATCAAGAAAGTGAAGGAAAAAACTTTCTGTGTTTGCTCTTTCTGTGAAGAGTCAAGAAAAGTACTTTATTCTTTGTGTGTTTTTTTCTTTCTCTACTCGGCTCTGTCAATACAGATAAGACTTGGGTCTTTTTCTTCTATCCTATGCATAACAATAATGAATCAAAATGTTGAGGCATGAAAGAAAAAATATGAAGGAATTATTTGCATTTTGTTGTTCCATAGATCTATGCTTGTGATGCTTCACTTGACAGCTCTTGTAGCTACTATTGTGTGTTTGATGTGTGCCCTTATCACTTGTGAATGAATGCCTGTAGGCTATTCCTTTGTGTTTCCTTGGTGACTCAACTTTCACTATGTGCAGGGCCTATGACTAATTCAAAGCTCATGTAGAAAATGTACACCTTCCTCTTATAGCTTTTGCTCCTCTTTATTTCTCTCATACTGTTTCATTGTACTCTTTGAGATGACTATCTTTGCTTTTTGCTTTGAATATCCTTAACTTTAATGTTCAAACATCCAATAGCAATTTTACACCTCATTCACAACAAAAGGTGGTAAATATTTGTATTGTTCTATTAAATGGTGTTATTAATCATGACCTTGATAGCATCACAATCATTTTATTGCTTGCTGTCATACAATCTCATGACTGTGTTTGCCTTTTGTCTTAGACCTTAGAAGGTCTATCATCATGCACTAAATTTCATCTCTCTTGTAGCTTTGACTACTCCTTTGTTGTTCATATGCCTATTACTATGCATGATAGATACAAACCTTTGCATTTATGCCTCCTTCAATGCCAAGTGAACTTATTCATTTTGGGTTTGAACATGTATATGGATAACTTTGATAGTGACCAATATTGGCATATGTTAGTTCACTATGCCTTTAATCATTTTCACTGTGCTTGATTATATTCACTATCAATTGTACCCTTTAATTGAAACCATCAAATGTATTACTGATGTTGACACTTGACAATAGATATCTCAGTATAACCTTTGGCCAGTCCTTCTAGATTGCCACTTTGCTTGTCATGGTGATAGTGCATTACCTAAAGGATTGTAACTGCCCTCTAATCACCTTTTTTTACTGCCATATTAACTATGACAAAAGTCTTCAGTATATTACTATATCATTTCCACTCTATACACCTTGACTTTATGCTATTTGCTACTGTCAATGCTTTGACTTTGAGATCACTATTCCTTCTCTGATATGCTTTACTGTCCTTTTAGTACTGCTGCATTGCCCTTCATTAGTGTTAAGTCAACTATCCTCTTGACAATGATATCATTGACTCATGACTGGTGATTCCTTTCATTTTTGACTCAAACAAATGATAAACTTGACTTCCATCTCTTGTTGCATGAACCTTTTGGTGAGACCTTGGACTTGTGGAAGTGACATGATATGCATAGAGTACTGATACTATGGCCTCTTTATATGACTAAAACAAAAATCATTGCCTGTTACTGAGACAATACCCTAGCTTGCTGCTGATACTCCACAAGACCATTATCAAGTTGCCTTTAAAACTCAGATGAGACTATACTTACTTTGCATCTATATCACTATGTTCTTAGCACTACCATCATTATAGGCTATA
Source organism: Cunninghamia lanceolata (assembly GCA_027924645.1). Taxonomy (NCBI): domain Eukaryota; kingdom Viridiplantae; phylum Streptophyta; class Pinopsida; order Cupressales; family Cupressaceae; genus Cunninghamia; species Cunninghamia lanceolata. Next base: position 21,093,507 of record BSBN01000213.1, read on the forward strand.
TTGAGTAAGAAAAGGAATAGTTGATTGAGATCAACCTATGTATCCATAACTGTGACATGATCTTGTAGGCATATATGATTGATACAAAAATTATCATTATGTATTGGGCATTTTACTGTATTTACCTTTTTTGCAATGTTCTTTTGTGACTGTCTACTTGACAGTGAACTGTATTTTGACTGTCCTTCTCTTTCTCAGCATGAATGTCCTAAGTCATGTTGACTGTGGTGACACAACTTTCTCCCTTGCAGCCTTGATAGTGACAATAAGGTCTCACTGTCCTCTGCTTCTTGATGATATAAACTTATTAATTGTGTCCTCAAGCAAGTCTAGGATAGTGAGCTTTGACATTCACTGCCCTCTTCATCAAAATCAGTGCATGCCTGTTAACCTCACTTTTGAAGAAAATCCCTCACTGTACTCTTCCTTTACATCTCATGATTAATTTCCTACTGCCCCATGACATTGTATTAGATATCTTCATGCTATCCTATGACTGTTGTAAGGAATGTGTTTGTTGAAAGGCCTTTAGGTACTCGTATCTGCACAGTGAACAAACATGTTAGATAAAAACATAGAGGCTGATAGCATCTCCTTGATTTGTATGATCTAATGCTTCTCTTTTCTGATCTATCTCATGATTTGATATCTGCATCTGGTGTTCAGCTGGTTCATTATGTTTTGCTAATCAGATATAGAATAACAAGTACTCTTGACTTGATGTATATAGGATTAAAGAAGAACCTTGAGCTCTAACATCAGTTTTCCTCCTCCTCTTGCAGGTTTTCTCTTGGAGCTGCACTTGGGCAACTCGAGATGCTGGCGCAACCTCCAACAACAAGATTCATCATTCATCTACGCAATGATAGGTCCCATCCTTATTTCTATATATCTTCTTTTCATGTTCTATACTTGCTCTTTTATCTCTTATCAGATACAGTTATTCCCACATCTTGTGTGGTACTATATAAACATTTCTCTTTTGAATATATTAGTTATTTTCATCTTATGTAATGATTTATGTGTAACTTCTTTTGTGAATCAATTACATAACATGAACTGAACATTATTTGAAACATATGTTTATAGTCATGAAGAATTGACAAGTTATAAGTACCTTTTTCTAAACTGCACTGAATTGCACTGAATGAACTGCAATAACACATTTGAAAACATGAATTGCAATGACTAGTTTAGCTTCAATCACCTGTCATCCTTTGAATGTCTCCTATCTTGCTGAGGTATTTTCATTTATCTAGATTGTGTAATAGCTCAATTTGAGTTGTTACATGATCCTGATAACATGATCCTGAAACAATTCTTCACCAAGACAATAGAAATTGACTGGATGACCCATGTATGCAAGTTTTTTTCTTACCCCTTTTGATAACTACTGTCATAGCCCAACCTAATTGGGCTGCAAGCACAATTTGGTAACAATTATATGATTCAAAGTATAGAGATCATAAAGGCAAATTGCAATCTAGATGGATAGGACCTTATGAAGTTCACCAAGTGTTTTCCAATGGAGCTGTGAAACTGTAGACAATAGATGAGGTCAAACTTTCACTATTGGTTAATGGACATTGATTAAAGCTCTATACTAGGCCAACAAACAGAGCTGATTTTCTAAACCAATGCTCTATTCCTAACTGTGAGATGGATACTGCTATATCATCATCTAGCAGTAACATAGAGGAAGACCCTACTGGTTATCATAGTGACTCAGCAGGTGACTTGCATGGCTCACCTCCTGAGGTCACTCAGGTATAATTTCTTTCCTTTTCTCACATGCACACACAACACCGATGTTGATATCTTCATGAAGACCAACTCAATAAGCAATAGGGACCTGTTGAAGACCACAACTCCACATTGCCATCATATTACATTGGGACCTGTTGGAGGCGTACATGCAGCAACTATCCATCCACTCACATGTAGCAACTATCCTTCAGTTAATTCAAAATTTTGCGCTATGCACTCCACTTTTCGCAAGCATGCAACTGTCATTCGTCATCACACTGAATGCAAATTGCATCAGCTTGTTCACACGTACCAGAGTGTCATTCCAAAATTTTTCATAATAATAAGTTTTGTCCAATCGAACTTATGTTGCAGACACATTTTCCAATGCCTCGCTCGTGTGAAGTTTAGTTCATCTCATTTCTATAGGTACAAATATTAACTTGCCATTATTTGAAGCAAATATTTCAATATTTCCTTATATGCTCACATTTAATAATCTAAAATTATCATTTGTAATCTTATATCCATATACTTTCATCCTTCTCCTTGTCGTACACAGACTTGAATTGAGGTCACTTCAAGAATTTAGTTGGAGGGAGGGATGGTGTTTTTGTTCAAAATAATGATTGTTTGCCATTGTCAGTTATACAACACAATATACAACCTCTTGTTCATTTTTTATGACTGCTATGCTAATTTATCCACTAAATTGTCTGCAATGCTTCCTATGCTAAAATTCCCAATTTTCCATAGTTTCGAGTCGATTTAAGCTGGTTTGATAGTTCAAGCTGTTATTATACAACAAGGGAATATACAGGGGGTTATTGGAAGCGTGGGTTATTGAAACTAAAGAGTAAGCAGATATACAGAGGGGTTGTAGAAAGGGGTTGTGGTGAATTTGTATTTAGAATTGGCAATATGGGATGAGACATCATCAGACGAGAACCTACAGTGCATGACATAGTGCTAGAAGATTAATTAACTTTGCCAATCTTAACACAGGCAGGATGGATTGACTATTTCTTGAAACTCAAAGAATTTGATGAAGGTATAACGAGGTAGTTTGCAGCTTCACTTTACCATGGTGAAGCCACTATAAAAGGACTGATAGTGGATGCTTCAGAGGTAGCAGTTGCTGAGGTATTAGGTTTACCCAGAAATGGTGAAGAGTTCCCCATCAAAGTAGATGCAATAGCTATGTGAGACAAATTTAGTGAGGAAGGGGAACAGTTGGAATCTACATCACAAGGAACTAAAAGGCTATCACTTCCAAAATTGTGGGTTGCTTGCGCCATGCATATTATCAAATACCTCACTTGTGATGGTAGGAAATCTATGTTATACACTGTCCATTTCAAATTGTTAAGCCATCTTTGTCATAATAGGGTAGTTAATGTGCCTAATTTCCTATATAATTTCTTAAAAAGAATGGGCTATGAATATCAAAAGAAATCAAAAAGATCATCATCATCCCATGATTTCCTAGTCACTCTGTTAGTTAAGAGAAGTCTTAGGATGCAGTATCCAAATATGCCCTGGAAACGATTCTTGAAGTGCAAAAATATTAGTGATATCCTTAATGAGCCAACATCACTAGAAAATTCACCTGCTGCATCCTTGAGAGAAAACCATGTCTCACTTGTTGCTTCACCTACCCATAGCATAGAGGAGATAGGAGAACATGATATTCCAAATGTGGTATCTGATCAACCTATATTGGAAGAAGAGAATCAAACCCCATAAGAAGAGACCAATCAGGATCCATCCTCTAGTAAGACTCATAGCACCAAAACACTAAAAACTAGGAAAAAGAAGAGTGGGTTCCTCTTCTAAGCCTGCAAAGAGGTCAAAAGGGAAACCTATTAGGAATTGCATGCAGAAGATATCAATTAAATGCAAATAAAGATTAAATAGAGGAATGAAAATACATAGAAATAATAACAACGAGAGATAATTTTTAATGTGGTTCACCCAAACTCGGGCTACATCCACCAACAGAGAGTCCAATATTATTATCTAGCAAATCAAACTAATTCCAACCAACAATCTTTGCAACTCAATACCGCTATAAATGCTACAATACAATATAAATAGAAACCCTAACCCTTAGCCATTTTATCAAGACTTATGTCAATTACAAAAATAGGGTTTTTTATGTCAACCAATAGAAAAAATAACTCCTGACGCCTTTATAAAATAATAGGCAATTTTTTGCGCCCTACAGGGGCTCTACCCCCCTTGCACTCCCCTGTTAAATAATTTGGGGGGAAACCACGTCGATAAAAGTGGGGAAAATTTAACCTCTGAGTCTGATTAGGCTCCATATAACAACAAAACCCACACCAGTAAGGCGTTCACATTGCCTTAGATAGAAAGGTGTTATGGGGAGTGCTATTGAAAAGCATGGAAAAGAGGAGGATGTGGTAGCAGTAGATAGTGACCATGAGCTAGAGGATAATGTGACCGAAATATACAAACCCACATCAAAAGGAAATGGTATATGTCCAGTACCTCTGAATCTAAATCAGAGGACATTTTTATTGCTAAGAAAACTAGGATGAAAACCCCAAACAACCCTGATAATGTGGAATGTGAGTGTACAGGAGGTGGTGATGAACAATCTTCAAAGGATGAGGAATTGTTGCTTGAGGACAAGAATATAAGAAGAGAACTACAGGAAGCTATTGATAGAATAAAACAAATGGAAGAATTGATCAAAGCCTATGAGCAAAAGGACAAAGAGAGAGAGGCAAGGATACATGAGTTGGAAGAAAGGGTTAACACCTATGGTCAGGGATCAAAACTAGATGCCCTTGTAGAGCTAGCCATAATAGCTGCAGGGAATAAGGAATTAGTGACCAAAGAAAAGAGAATCCCTATTGTCAAAACTCTAACTTGCTATACAGCTGTATCCTTAGGATATCAATTATGGAAGGTCACACAGGAATTCTTTGAACAAAAAGAAGAATGGAAAAGAGAAAAGGAAACCATGATTGCAAACCACATTAAGGCACTGGAAAGGAAGGATATAGAGTTGCAGAAGCTAGTAGTAAGAATGGAGGAAGTAGCAGATAAGGCTGCTCAAATTGTCAAGTGTAGACCACCAGCTAGGACCTATGCTTTGTTTCTTCAAGAATTTTTTTTGAGTTTCTAGTTCAACAGATTGATCAGCAATAAACTAGTTGACATGAGTGAGAAAATGGCTTTCCTCAAAGTTTTTGCTAGAACAAGATCGGCTATGTGAATTTTATTTGCATAATTATGATGTGTCTGGAGATACTGAATGGAATCCATTAATTTATGTAGGGGATTTGTAGGTAAGAGCATTGGCCTCTTACTTCAGAAATGAGAAATTGAGTGGGGACATTATGCAAGCTTACATAGAAAGAGAAAAGTCCATTACCCTTCCAATCAAAAAGGAATCTGAAATCCCTGAGTTTATCATTACAGAATGTAAGCAGCTTTTAGTTCACAAGGGTATGGGGAGAAAGATTATGAATTTGAGACTACAAGACTATGACAGGATTCAACACTTGACAGTAGGGCTCATCCATCATTCTCACCAACATGTATAAGACAGGTGGAATAGCTTGACTCTAGAGTTACAAAAGAAGGAACCCCATTCTATCCACAACTTCATGGCCATGTTTGAAAGGGTCAAGAAATATATGGACATTGCCAAGGGACAAGCACTGAACTAGATACCACTTACCTTTCAGCCCCCTATGCTTCTATATCCAGTGCCACATTGGACTGGGAGGAGGAGTGCAGAGTGTGAGAAAGTAGAGGTCTCTAGGATGAATAGGTTGGCACATAGTAATGGCTTTTACTTGGAGCAAACTCAAGGAGTAGGTGCTACAACAGATTTCAGGAAAATCACACTATTTTACAACCTACAACCTTAGTTATTTGCTTGAGGTTGTTGGTAATCATTTATGTTTAGGGTTTTAGGCCAGAGCCGTTGGTGGTGCTTGCATAAGCAATCAGGTTTTAAGCATTTAAATATGCAGGCACCTTCCCAAGAATCCAAAAAATCCAACACTTTCGACCCCTGTAGTTGTAAAAAATGCAAAAAATCAGTTAAGGTGCAGGTGTCTTTGTATATACAAGGGTGTTTGTATATACATGTAGGTCAAATGTGCAATCAGCGGGTTAGAAATCTCAATCGGCCTTCAAAAATGGTGAAAAATCAATTATTTGCATTTTTGAATGCATATCGAGTTTGCATATACAAGGGGGAATCTATCGCAGATTCCCTGGAATATTCTGCAGATGTATGCATTTTTGAATGCATATCAGGCTTAGAATGTGCATATACAAAGGGGGAATCTTTCACAGATTCTCAAGAATATTCCTTGTTTGTATATCGAGTTGCATGTATATTAGGTTTGTATGTTCAGGCATACAACAGCTATGTACAAGAGGAACTATACATTGTAGATAAACAAAGGGCGCAAATGCATTTGCTACAGTGGCGAGGGGGAGATACATGCGGCGGGGTCCGCAGATATACAAGGATCTTTGTATCTTCGACATACAAGCTAGAATATGCATTCCTCGCATATTCTCTAAAGATTCCTTGTTTGTATATGTAGGGGCCGATGTACATTTGGTGGGGTCCGCGGACATACAAGGGCAAATGTATGTGAAATGTACATTCGCGAGATGTGGGCTAGATTCCAAAATATTTCAAATTGCCCCTAGAATAGTGTTGAGGTCCGCGCCTTGTATATGTGAGGTGCATTATATATGCAATGTGCAGGGCAATTATACATTGCGATGATGCAAGCCGGACCCGATAACAAATCAAATTTGTTCTATAAGTGCTTGGCATCCATGCCTTGCATGTTTGTGTGCTTGTATGTTTGCCGATATACATTAGATGAGATACAAGCTAGATTTTAGGGCAGTTTCAAAGTGTTTTATATTTTTTGAAATCAGTGGCTTGTATGTAGCAGTTGTATGCACATATACAATGAGGATATGCAAGGAAGGAGGATGCATAGCGTATCCGATGGTGATTGCGATTTTCTCTATAATAGTTTGGGGTCCGCCTTGTATATTAAACTGATGCATGTATATGCATTTTGCATATACAAGGATTTTGAAAGGCGAAAAGGGAAAAATAGAGAAGGCGAAAAGCCAGCGATAGAAATGTGAGGTGCCTACGTGGCACAATTACACTGGCTGATGACTTTTTAGCATTTTTTGGCGCCGCAGATCTCAGCGATGGGAGTAGATTGACGACCGTGTTTTAAGCCTGCGGCGAAGGTTTTTTCCTGAGCATGTGCGGCCGTTTTTGGGTGGGAAACCTGCAGATGCATCCGCTATTGCATTCCAAAGGGTGCTGCGGGTAGCTGTGGCATTTATGGTGGTTTCAGGAGGCATGATGGATCGAAGGGACAAATCACCTACCAAATTTACGCAAAAAATCTTCAGGCAAGCTATGCAGATCCCAATTCCACCTACTTCTCCTTCTCCTCCTCTCTACTGCATTGATTGATTTGGGCGCCATTCTTGGTGCATTGTAATTAGCAGAATTTTGATTTGACCATGTACGGTTCTGTTGAGGGCACATTTTGAGTATATCAGAGGTCTGTGCCTCATTGTTTGTGTGGAAGACTTGGGCAATTTTTTGTGTGAATAATGAAAAATAGAGCATTTTCCTGGCTGTTGTATCTCTGTGGAGTTTATGTGTTGCATCTGAGTTGTATCTTGCACACATGTTCAGTTTCAGTGTTAATGTTATATGAAAAATGCTTCTTGCATGTGTTTTGCTGTCTGTCTCCGCTTGTTGTATGCATTTCTTCTTCTGAATTTGGTTGCTAAGGGTTTCTCAAATTCTAGAATACAGATTTATGTATTGCATGCTTAATCTTTAGACTTCCATTCAAGGGGTGGATTAAATTGTTTTAGGTTGAGTATGGAGGAGATTGTATGTCAACTGGGATATCTGTAAGCAGAGATAGTTAAATACCCATTCTTGGGTGATGTTTGTAAGGCAAGCATCAATCTAACCCCTTGAAACTCAAATGCCAGTTGCAAGCCACTCTCATGTATACGTCTATGTGACTCCTTGCCCTGGGATAGGCACCGGTCTGTTCTTGTGAAGTAGTTATGATCCAAAACCCCTGTCTTGCATCCAAACCATCAAATTCAAATCTATTCATAACTTCCACTTGTTAGTTGTAGGAGTAGGATTAGGAACCCCCTGCATACTCTCATCCACAACCAGACAAATATGTCCAAGAATGTTGCCAACCTTGTGATTTATCACACACATCTTGGTCCACACATGAGAGTATTCTGCCTGTTGTTATCAAGCTAAATCTTTTTGTCATTGGGCTAGTCAATGTTACATCTTTAGCTATAGGGATCCCCCCTTGGTGTGGCAGAACCAGAAGTGAAGGGGAGGAGCTCACGCAACCTCCCGTATCTATTGGCCGAATCTGCCTGTGCATTGGAACTGGCAAACCCTCTACCGATTCGAGAAAAATTACCAACAGAGGTCAACCAAAGGGATACTTGGGGGGCGGTGTGATGAGCCTAATTATTAGCCCATTTTCTTCTAGTTTTATGCAAGTTGAAAGACATTCCCAGACACTATTTTAAGTATATCTCTATGTTATGTTATCCTTTATGATCATTATGCAGACTTGAACTTGGTTAATTAAGTATATAGAGATATGATTATGATATGATTAAATTGTATGTTATGTGGGAATGCATGGATTATTGAGAATATTTGTGTTGATTATGGTTGTTAGTATTTTGTACATGTTCATGGACTAACCTTGCAACTAAAGAGGGAAGACTGTCATCCACAACAACTACAGGATGCAACTCGCAGCCACAACATTTCCAGGTGTAGAGCAGGGGAGTTTCTAGTCTTGACTAAGTGCAGCAACCATAGCCAAGGACACTCAATGGAGAGAATCATGCATCTTGATAGGTGATCAATAAATATGATTGGAAGCTTGGAGGACTTTGTTATAACTAGAAGACTAATGGGACCAATTCAATCGACCCATGTTCCCCTATTTCAGCAGAGAGTTCTAATTTTGTTAGGACACTTCCTTCCGTCTTTTCTTGTCATTGTTGTTAGCATTCATGACACTCTAGTTCATGCATAGTGGTGTTTTATGTTTACAGTTAAGAGACCTATTTCAATAATTCCCCCATGCCTATATTATGGTTCGGTGGTTGAGGTAGAAGTTAGTTAGTTAAGTTCAGTTTTGAATAGTTTTCGCTCTACCACAGATCTAGCTATCTGAATCTTTTTTGGATTATGCATACAATGTTATTTGATCATGAGTTATGAATATTACAGTTGAGCCAGATTTTGTGTGATTTGAAAATATTGTGCAAATATATGTTAGAATCAATATGATTGTGTTTATCTAAAATAGTTAGATTTGAGTTTAAGCAGTGAGGCAGTCATCTAAGCAAGGGCCACTTAGGATAACTGACCTTCACTTTATTTCTTGTGTGTTTTAATTGTTGTAGCACTTAATTTATGAATACAAGATCAATTAGATTCTTAGAGTTGCTTAGTTCAATTAATTTGTGATACATCGGAGGATAGGAATAGTTGTCATCACTAAATTAAAATCCATTTCTTAATCAATCTGTTGTTATAGTTTTACATTGAGAAGTATCCATAGCAGTTGTAGCAACATTACTTTCCCTTGTTAATAAGTGGCTTGATGTAGTAGATAAGTTAGATAGTTTGATCCCTGAAAGCACATACAGTGCAAGTGCCATCACATGTCTACTTGAGCCCTGGTTGATAATTTGATGAGGTCTTTTCAAGAAGTTATAGTGGACTGTTTAGTAGGAGATTCCTTTGAATTGAGTGATTACTGCCAAGTTTACCTACCATTGTAAAGACACTACAAAAGGCACTAAATATTTCATCAATGTTTAAAAGAAAAATTTACTAGAGAGATGGTTAGACCTATTGAGGTTGGGGTTGGTCTATTCAACAATCCCGATGAGATAAAGTAGGCTTCCAAGTGTTTCTATAAAGATTTATTTTGTTCTAAATATAACAACAAAGAAAGTGAGGAGACTAAAAAGTTTTGTTTGGAAATCATTCCTAAGAAATTGAATATGGAGGTTGCTAGTGACCTTAAGAAGGATATTACTATGGATGAGTTCTATCGACAAGATATCACAGCATGGAGATTTATGTTATTTCTATGTTAGTGTTGTGTTTTGCTCTAGTGTGATGGATAAGGAAGAGAACTAGAACATGTCTAGTGGATTACAAAATAACACAAATCAAAATAAACATACACTTATACACCATTCATAAACATATATAATCTCCATAGACTTCTCATATATTCATCATGTCATTGTACAATACATTATCATATATCTATTACTACATCTCATAAGTTTCACTCTGATATATTATTCTCTTTTCTCACTGCTCATTTACTATTATCTAAGGCTTATATCTTGATGCTAGCCTTTGGCACCCTTGTAGTTTTTCACCATTGGCCTCCATTAGCCTGCTCCTTTGGGTTTTCAACCTACTAGGATATTGACACTATCTTCCCAACATTATCCCCTAGCTTAAATCATGTCTCGTCCTTAAGACATGTTGCCCTATCCATCATTGTTCATTAATAAAATCTAAAGTTAGAATTTGTCCAAAAATTATATCATTGTAAAAAATATACCCAAAAATTTTACCAAAATCTATCTTAAGGTAGGATATTCATGTATATAGTCCTTAAGTGGTTATAAGTATTAGTCCACTAAAGAATGGCATGTTGTAGCTAGTGGACTCATGCCTTAATTGTGATCAACAAAATTTCACCATTGCTGATAGAAGAAGGAATCATAGAATTTTTCAATTTTTGTGCATCTACTAAGAGGCCTGTTAGCACTAATTTTGGTCTGGATCTAAGCGCAGGATGTTGGAGGGTTTTTTCCTTTTTGGGCCCTAAGTTTCCTTGTTCATCACTGTGATTTTCTCTATAGGCGAAACTTCTTTTTGGGTACTCAGATTTTGCTTAAACCATCGTTTTGAACCATCGTGTTGAACCCTTTTGGTTCAAGGTTCAACGGTTCATGGGCTTAGGCTCCATCTTTTCCCGTCAGTGAATTCTTTGTTCATCTGTGTTATCGTCGTTGAACTTCTCGGTTGAACTTCTCTTTTGAACCATCGGGTTGAACTAGTTCAGGGTTCAATGGTTCAAAGCCTTATGATTTTGGTCTTATCGGCATAACGTTCATCATCGGGTGGATGGTGGAGTGTTGGCCCGATGATTTGCCTCTGGTCGATGGAAGGTTAGCGGTTTGCAAGGTTGGTTTCGGTGTCACATGGACTATCGGGCTAACCGTTGGAGGGTTCACCGATATACAATGTTTGGCCGATGGATATGTTATCGGCGAGGGCTGTGTTGTCGGCTTGAGTGTTTTGAGTTATGCCGACGACGAGAGGTTTGGCCGATGAGGAGTCGTTGGTGTGTGTCTGGTCGATGGAGGAGCAGAGTGTAGCTTGTTGGTGCATTGGCGAGACTATTGTGGTCAGCTTGGGGAGATTTTGGTTTCTCCGACGGTGTAAGTCACATCGACGGAGGTGGTCTTCGGCGTGACTTGTGTTGTCGGCGAGGATGGATTGCGTTGTGCCGACGATGGGGGGCTTGGCCGATGGGACCAAGGAGGATGTGTCTATCGAGGTGACAAGTTCTATCGGTGTAGGCATTTTGTTGTTTGCCGATGGCTTTGGTCATACCGACAGGCGAGGAATGTGGAGACTTCATCGGTGAGAGTTTGGTCCATCGGCTGGGGAGCTTTGGGTTTGGCCGATAGTGTTGATATCGCTGATGGAGGGATTTGGAACGAGCATCGATGTGACTTTGTGTGATTGGCCAAAGAGTTTTTAACTTGCCTAATGGTGTATGTCACACCGACAGAAGGAGGAGGCCAGGGTCCATCGGCGTGAGTTGTGTTGTCGGTGAGCATCTTTTCTGTTACGCCGATGGTCTATGTCTTGGTGACGGGCATGTTTGGAGTAAACCATCGGGATGACTTAGTATGTCGGCGAGGGAATTTTGGGCTAGCCCGACGGTTGTTGTCTGGCCGACGAAGTATGTTTTGGTGGCCATCGGGGAGACTCGTATTGTCAGTGGGAGTCTGGAGAGTTAGCCTGATGGTCAGTCTCTAGCCGATGAGGGGAATGTAGTGAAACAGTCAGCGAGACTGTTGAGGTCGGCCAAAGGATTTTTGGATGCTCCGATGGAGGGAGTCACGTCTACGGGGGTGCAGAGTGTAGTTTGTGGTCATCGGCCAGACTATTGATGTTGGGATGAGTTTTGTGGAGTTGGCCGATGGTTCTTCTCTAGCCGATATGGAAGTTGTAGGCTTTCGGGAGGTGTCGTCGGCGAGACTTGATAGATCGGCAGGAGGATTTGGGAGTTGGCCGATGGCCCGGGTCTGGGCGATGGGCCTTTGGGTGAAGGAGCGTATGTCAAGCGTGGCAAAAGCGCGCTCGACACCTATTATGCAAGTGACTATGCTTTTAAACTACTAAGGTAGTCTCCTCACTGTGCATGTGGGACTAATCTCCCTGCATTTTTTGAACCTGTGGTGAACGCGTTTTGGCAGAAATTTCTTTTTTGATGTGTTGCGACAGTTTTCAAGCGGCCGCGGGTGGTTGAGCCATCAATGGCGACTGTAGCAGGGGCATGGGCAAGTTGTTGAACAGTCATGTACCTGATTTTTGGCATGAGGACTTCTAGATGGTGGCACAGGGCTCGAGGCCACCATTGTCTACTTTCTGTCTCTGCAGCAATAAATTCTGAGCGCCATTCCTTTGAAGGATCTGTATCTGGCGGATTTTTGTAAAAGCCTTGTAATTAATTGCTGTGGTACATTTTCTGGCTGATATAAGCAGACTGTGTTACCATCATTTTAGGTTGTTGAAAGTTGAACATTTGGATCTGTAATACAATACAGCTGATTTGGTTGCTCTGTATAGCAAAACCTATGAGTTTATGTATCTCTTGTTGTACATTTTTGCATGAATCCACTGATTTCATGGTTAATTTTATATGAATAATGCTATGTTTGCATGTGTTATGCTAATTCTGTCTCCAATTTTGCATGTATCTTTCTTCTGAGTCTAGGTATTCAAGGAATGTCTAAGATTCTAGAACATAGAATTCCTGTGTTGAATGTCTGATCTTTTAACTTCTGCTCAAGGGGTAGATTAAACTGTTTTCAGATTGAACATTGGGAAGGGTATACTGTAATAGGGATGCCATAAGTATAGATAGCTTAACACTCTGTATTGGGAGATATCTGTAAGGCAAGTATCATATGTATCCCCCTGAAATCCAGTTTTAGTTGTTCATGCATATCATTCACAGGTGTATGTCTACTGACTCCAGGCCCTGGATAGGCACCAATCTTGCTTTGTGTTTGTGTTACAACCATGTCTAGCTTTGCATCCAAACTTAAAATCAAAATCAAACTCTAAAACAACTATTAAGACATTAGAATTAGTTTTAGGATCCTCAGTCCTCTGTCTACAATTGCAAATAGGCCCAAAGCTAGCCCCTTTTCTCTTATCTTACAGTTTTGGTCTACTTACAGGAGGACTTATCTGCTTTCTGTCAGCATCCCAGCCTTGTATGTATATCCTCATGGATTTTGAGTAGGGAATACACCCCTAGGTTTTGCAGAGCCTGAAGGAGAAGAGCAGATAAAATATAGAGTCTATCTCCTACACTGTTGGCCCCTGGCCCAGAGATCCTGTTGATCATTGATGGCTACCTTGTAGGGAAATCTGGGAATAAGCATCCAGTCTGGGAAAAAACCAACAGAAATTGGCGACCCTGTTGGGGATGGTGATTTGAAAATTGTTATTTTTGTCCTCCCTGGTGAAATATCTGTGTGCCCATCTGAGTCACCAACAGAAATTGGCGACTCTACTGGGGAGTTTGTGAAAGAACCCTGATTTTCAAAAGAAAACAGTTCCTAGTAATAGGTGGTGACTCCGAAGTAATCTCCCAACCGGTCAAAGTAAAACTTATATGCAGGGGAGAAGATCCCAACAAAATCCTTTATTTGAAGAGTTACCAGTAACAAGAAGAATGATGTACAGAAGAAAGGGAGCTGTCTTAGTCAGTCATGAGGGTTCCCCCAGAAAAAATGATGATATGCAAGATAACCCTAGGCCATCAGGATAGCATGTGCCTTACTTTTCAAATGCAGAAGCTGATATTCAGGGTGCATATGAGAGGCAACAGGGTGGTAGCATGAGAATGAGGTCAGAGGTGTTCCAAGAACGCCCATTTCTAGACCCTAGTGAAAGGTTTGAAGAGGTAGAGTCTTTGAGGGATGATGAAGATGAAGATCAGAATATGGTAAAACCATCCTCCTCTAGGCCTAGCGAGGAAGAACTAGCTAATGAAATTAGGAGCTTAAGGGCCGAGTTTGAATATCAACAGGTAATAACAATCAGAGATGACCTGAGGAAGAAAGTGCAAGCTTTAAGGGCTGCCCAAAATAATTCAATTCCTACCCTTGAGAATGCAAATGTGCAGAGACATCAACAGAGAAATGAAGTGCAACATCAGCATAATGATGAGAGACAAAATGTGAATGATGCTAGGATACCACTGAACAATGTAAGAAACCAGAATGCAAACAGAAATATTAATATTAATCAGTTTGACAGACAGCCCATGCAGTTAGATAGATTTAGATAACTGGTATTTGATGGTATTCCTGGGTATCCTAACCCCATTGACAAGCATCTGAGGCTGCAAGTGCCTAAATTTTCAGGAAACAACATAGTGTCAGGAGAAGATCATCTAAAGGCCTTTCAAAATGTCATGGATAACTTTGAGGTTGAACATGAGGATGTTTTCATGAAGTCATTCATGCAATCTTTAGTAGATGAGGTAAGGGAATGGTATAAGAATCTGCCTGACCGGAGTATTTCATCATGGGATGATTTTAAAAGGATGTTCAAGGAGCAATATGGTGACAAAATTGACCCTAGCTTTTTTGTAAATGAGTTTACTAGTATCACTAAAGGGTCAAATGAGCAGGTTGTAGATTTTAATGCAAGATTTACTAAAGTGTTAAACAAATTGCCACATCACATGAGGCCAAATGAACCTATGTGCATAATATTGTATATCAATGCCTTTGATGCAAAAACTGCATATGGATTAAGAGATAAAAGTCCTGCTACTATCAGGGATGCTTTCAAAATTGCAGTAAATATTGAGAACAACAAGAAAGCATCAGGCAAGACTAACAGAAGGGATGATGTGAAAATTCTGCAGAATCCAAACAAGCCTCAGAACACTCAAGGTAATACATCTGTCCCTGAAGATAAGATAGACAAATTGGCAAATGTTGTTAAGGACCTAAGTTACAGACTAGCTAGAAGTGAAAAAGGGATAGGTCCTGATAAGCAAGTCTATCAAAGGCAGGAAAAGAGGCAATCATTGCATGATATGCCTTATAATACCAATTGGCATAATGGTAAGCCTATATTCCCACATAACTACACAAATCAGAGGACTCAACATGTCAAAGAAACTCCTGATCCTCTAAAGAAAGCTGTAAATATTGTTGATGATACTCCATGGTGTATAATTTGTCAGATGCCACATTCACAGTCACAGTGTATGATTGCTCAGTCCTTGTGTGATAATACTACATCTTGTAATGAATGCAATGAGCCACATTATGTGCAAGATGATGATGTTAATATGATGTCCACAAACAATGGATACCCTCTTTATGATGCTGATGAGAGTACAAATAATGGAATTTAGGCCTGCCAACAGTTCCCATATGATGAAGGTAATGAAGAGAGCTATGTGTATGCTCAGAGCTCGCATAATTTTCTGAGTAACTTACAATGACCTTCTGATGAGGAAATTAGGGCCTTCACAGTTGCAGCAGTTGCTCAAGTCAAGAGTAACTACAATCTCAGAGGTAAAGCTCAGATAAGCAGCTTGCGTCAACCAGAAGATGTTTCTGCAGGTCAGCCAGTGCATGGTCATAAAGGAATTGAACCAAAAAAAAGGCAGTGGGGTAATAATAAACAGAATTTTAGACATAGAACAAGTCATGAATCCCAAGGACCAGAAAATAGAATCCCTCAGGCTGAAGATCAAAGTAAAGGTTCCCAAGACAAGAATGATGATCAGGGAACTATGAAAGTCAAAGCTAAATCAGTTCAGGATAAAAACAAGATTATGGAGCAAGCTACAACTGTTATACAAAATTATGCTCCATTTGATATAGCTCAAGTCCTCTCCCAGGTAAAAGTCTCTGTTCCACTTATGGAACTGATGAAGGTTGAAGAGATCAAGAATAGGACAGTATCCCTAATTTCAGGGGTGCCTCTTCAAGCTAAATAAAATGTTCAGACCCAGGGTGAGAAACATGTCATGTATAATGAAGAAGATGAGGCTCCTGAAGTCTATTTAGGAGTGACTATGACAAAGTGTCCTTCACAAGTGGAACCATTTTATGTATCCCTAGTCATAAATGGAAAAATAATCAGAAATTGTATGCTTGACTCTGGAGCATCTACAAATGTCATGCCTTTAGCCGTCATGCAACAAGCTGGATTGAAAATCGACAAGGCATGTGGAAAATGTTATGCTATGGATGCCAGAGAGGTACCAGTTATTGGAATCATGAAGGATGTAGATTTCAAACTGGCAGCATTTCCTGAGAAAAGATATAAAATGAATATAACAGTGGTTGACATCAAGCCACAGTATGGTATGTTGCTGTCAAGAAGATGGGCTGCACTAATTGGTGGAAGTATGCAGTTGGACCTGTCATATGCCATGATTCCAATGAATGGCAGGGATGTTAAGCTAATCAGAGAACAAAGATCATCAGAAACAGTGGAAGACCAAGAAGCAGAGGAACAGATATGCTTTGTAAACACTGACTGTGATAATTTCAAGGTTGTCTCGGATGATAGGGAAGATAAAGAGAAAAACATCTGCATTAAAGAGCTGGACCAACAGGATCTGTGGACCATGTATTTTGATGGAGCTTGTGCAAAAGAAGGCTCTGGAGCTGGAGTTGTTTTCCTATCTCCAATTGGTAAGCTCCTCAAATTTTCTTTCTTGCTGAGGTTTGTTTGCACAAACAACATTGCAGAATATGAGGCTTTGCTTTTAGGCCTAAATATTGCTCTCAAACATGGAATCAAAATGCTAAGAGTATTTGGAGATTCTGAGCTAATTGTATCCCAAATTAGAGATAGGTATGCTTCAAAAAACAAAAGATTGAAACAATACAAGCATGCTGTTTGGGATACCATTGAACTATTTGATGCATTTTCAATAGGCTGGGTAGAGAGATCAAAGAATGTTATGGTTGATTTCTTAGCTAATGTTGCAATAAGGCCAGATGACATCACTCTGTTAGATGTTACAAATGTAGAAGTTAAAATCAGGCCTGCAGTACCAGAAAATATATGTAGTTGGCAAGTGTTTAATGATGATAGGGATTTGTTAAAATTTTTGCACTGCATAGATGAATATGAGAATCAAGAAATTGATTTCCAAGCTTTTGTACAAACTATAGATGGAAAAGAAACTCTTGTGGGAAAAGAGATAATTCAATTGAAAACTAATAAAATCCCTAGAGGGTTAGTAGCTTTGGAAAGAGCTTTTGACAGTAGAGACAAATTGGTCACAAGGACATCTCCCACAAATAAGGAAGATTTAGAAGAGATAAATTTGGGGACATCTCAGGTCCCCAAGAAGGTATACATTGGTAAACAGCTCAAACCACACATCAGGAGTATGCTGATTGCATTACTGAAAAGGTATAAACATGTTTTTGCTTGGTCATATGAGGACCTAAAAGCCTATAGGGAAGATTTATTCCAGCATGAGATCCCATTGAAGCCTGGAGCTAAGCCATTTAGACAAAGGCAAAGACCTATTAATCCTACCTTAGCTCCAAAGATGCAAGAAGAGCTTAAAAAGCTTAGGGAAGCTGGAATAATTGTGCCAATTAGACATTCAACTTGGGTGTCTAACCTTGTCCCAGTCAGAAAAAAGAACAGTGATATTAGGCTTTGTGTTGATTTCAGGAACTTGAATGTATCCTCTTTAAAGGATAACTATCCACTGCCTAATATGGAAGCTATGTTGCAGAGAGTGACTGGTTGTGAACTCTTATCCATGATGGATGGATTTTCAGGTTATAATTAGGTGAAGGTAAAGGAATCAGAACAATATAAGACTGCCTTCACCACTCCACGGGGAACTTATGTGTATGTTAGAATGCCCTTCGGACTAACAAATGCAGGTGCTACATTTCAAAGAGCAATGGATGTTGCTTTTGTAGGGTTGATTGATTCAATCCTAGCTGTATATCAGGATGACTTGACTGCATGTTCAAAGAAGGAAGAGCAGCATTGTTTGCATCTAAAGCAGATTTTCATAAGAGCACTAGAGTATGGTATTTCTTTAAATCCAAAGAAGTGTGCCTTTGGGGTAGTTGAAGGAAAGCTCCTGGGACACATTGTTTCCAAGGATGGAGTTAGGATAGATCCAGAGAGAGTGGTTGCTATTGATAGAATTCAAATGCCAAAAACTGTAAAAGGAGTTCAGTCCTTGTTTGGACAGATAAATTTTGTTAGGAGATTTGTTCCCAACTTTGCAGAAACCACAAGGAACATTTCCAAGATGATGAAGAAGGATGCAACTGTCAACTGGGAAAGTGAAGCAATAGAATCATTTCAGAGTATCAAAGAGGCAATCAAGATGGCCCCTGTTCTTAAATCTCCTGATTTTTCTAGGCCATTCCAAGTATTTTCATTTGCTTCCTTTCACACTGTTGCTGCATGTTTGCTACAGAAAAATGAAGATGGTTTTGAACAGCCCATAGCTTTCTTCAGTATGTCCTTGCAGGCTTCTGAGTTGAAGTATGATATTATGGAAAAACAGGCATATGCACTAGTTAGAGCCATCAAAAGTTTCAGACCATACCTGGTAGGATCACATATAATTGCATATGTACCCCATGCAGCAGTCAAAGACATATTCACTCAACAGGAGGTGGGAAGAAGGTGTAGATGGATAAACAAACTGCAAGAGTTCAACATAGACATACAAATTACCAAGTTGGTAAGAGGACAAGGATTAGCCAAGATGATGGCACAGTCAAACTTGGAAGCATGCCAAGTTAATGCAGTCCAAAATGAGAGTGTAAATGTATCAAGATCTGAATGGTACAAGGATATTATCTACTACTTGCAAAATCTAAATTGTCCTTCCCATTTCAGTGACAGTCAAAAGAGGACTTTAAAGTTACATGCAATCAGGTATGTTATTGTTCAAGGTGAGCTATACTGGAAAAACCCTGATGGTGTGCTGCTGAGATGTGTGGATGAGGATATGGCTAACAATGTTTTGATTGATATGCATAAAGGATTGTGTGGTGGACATTATACTGCCCAAACAACAGCTCATAAGACTCTCAGAGCAGGATATTGGTGGCCCACTCTCTTTTCAGATGCACAAAGGTTAGTAAGGAAGTGTGACCCTTGCCAAAGATTCTCAGGAAAATTGAGATATGATGGTGCTTTACCCCTCAGAACTGTAACTATGGATGCTCCATTTCAGCAATGGGGAATTGACTTCATAGGGGAAATTGTAGACAAGTCAAGTGGGGGACACAGTTGGATTTTAGTGGCAACTGATTACTTTACCAAATGGATTGAGGCCATTCCAACTAAGAGAGCTACAAGTAAGGTGGTGATGGATTTCATACTGGAAAATGTCATCATCAGGTTTGGAGTACCATTCAAGATAGTCACTGATAATGCTATGTGTTTCAGATCAGGTGAATTTGTTGATTTTTGCAACAAATATGGGATCAATCTATCATATGCATCACCATACCACCCACAAGGAAATGGTCAAGCAGAATCAAGCAATAAGAGCATCATGAAAATTATCAAGAGGATGCTGGACAAGAACAAGAGAGCTTGGGACTCAAAATTAAAGTTAGCAATATGGGCTGACAGAGTGACAGTAAAAAAGGCTATTGGAATGTCACCCTTTGAGCTAGTATATGGTGCATCAGCCAGATTGCCCATAAACAATCTCCTACCAGTTTACAGATTCATCCAGGACAATGATGAGGAGATTGAAGACTCCATGACAAAAAGAGTGAATCAGCTGGTTGCATTGGATGAGAATAGAAGGAAAGCACACCAGATTAACCTCAAGAGACAACAAGATATGAAATATCAGTTTGACAGGAGAGCTACAAAAAGGAAGTTTCAAGTCAATGATCTGGTGCTCATATGGAATGCAAAAGGTCAAGAAAAGGGTAAACATGGTAAATTCAAACCCTTATGGATGGGCCCATATTAGATTTGCAGCATTCATGGGGAGGATTCTTATTTCCTCCAGGTCCTAGATGGTGAATTTCTGGAATTGCCTGTGCATGGCCAATTCCTTAAGTTCTATTTTGCATAGATGACTTGTCGCTGTGCACATTTGTAAAAATATGTATATAGTGTAAATGTTCAGTACAGTTCGTGCTTTTTTGGCTTTTTTGCCTGGTCTGCCCGGAGATCTGGCTCTCGCTGCAAGTTTTTCACCTGCACGTCCCCATTCGGAGCCAGTGTTAGCACTAATTTTGGTCTGGATCTGAGTGCAGGATGTTGGAGGGTTTTTTCCTTTTTGGGCCCTAAGTTTCCTTGTTCATCGCTGTGATTTTCTCTATCGGCGAAACTTCTTTTTGGGTACTCAGATTTTGCTTAAACCATCGTTTTGAACCATCGCGTTGAACCCTTTTGGTTCAAGGTTCAACGGTTCATGGGCTTAGGCTCCATCTTTTCCCGTCAGTGAATTCTTTGTTCATCTGTGTTATCGTCGTTGAACTTCTCGGTTGAACTTCTCTTTTGAACCATCGGGTTGAACTGGTTCAGGGTTCAATGGTTCAAAGCCTTATGATTTTGGTCTTATCGGCGTAACGTTCATCATAGGGTGGACGGTGGAGTGTTGGCCCGACGGTTTGCCTCTGGCCGATGGAAGGTTAGTGGTTTGCAAGGTTGGTTTCGGTGTCACATGGACTATCGGGCTAACCGTTGGAGGGTTCATCGATATACAATGTTTGGCCGATGGATATGTTATCGGCGAGGGCTGTGTTGTCGGCCTGAGTGTTTTGAGTTATGCCGACGACGGGAGGTTTGGCCGATGAGGAGTCGTTGGTGTGCGTCTGGCTGATGGAGGAGCAGAGTGTAGCTCGTTGGTGCATCGGCGAGACTATTGTGATCAACTGGGGAGATTTTGGTTGCTCCGACGGTGTAAGTCACACCGACGGAGGTGGTCTTCGGCGTGACTTGTGTTGTTGGCGAGGATGGATTGCGTTGTGCCGACGATGGGGGGCTTGGCCGATGGGACCAAGGAGGATGTGTCTATCGAGGTGACAAGTTCTATCGGTGTAGGCATTTTGTTGTTCACCGATGGCTTTGGTCATACCGACAGGCGAGGAATGTGGAGACTTCATCGGTGAGAGTTTGGTCCATCGGCTGGGGAGCTTTGGGTTTGGCCGATAGTGTTGATATCGCCGATGGAGGGATTTGGAAAGAGCATCGGTGTGACTTTGTGCGATTGGCCGAAGAGTTTTTAACTTGCCCGATGGTGTATGTCACACCGACGGAAGGAGGAGGCCAGGGTCCATCGGCGTGAGTTGTGTTGTCGGTGAGCATCTTTTCTGTTACGCCGATGGTCTATGTCTTGGCGACGGGCATGTTTGGAGTGAACCATTGGGATGACTTAGTATCTCGGTGAGGGAATTTTGGGCTAGCTCGACGGTTGTTGTCTGGCCGACGAAGTATGTTTTGGTGGCCATCGGGGAGACTCGTATTGTCGGTGGGAGTCTAGAGAGTTAGCCTGATGGTCAGTCTCTGGCTGATGAGGGGAATGTAGTGAAACAGTCGGCGAGACTGTTGAGGTCAGCCAGAGGATTTTTGGATGCTCCGATGGAGGGAGTCACGTCGACGGGGGTGCAGAGTGTAGTTTGTGGTCATCAGCCAGACTATTGATGTCGGGATGAGTTTTGTGGAGTTGGCCGATGGTTCTTCTCTGGCCGATATGGAAGTTGTAGGCTTTTGAGAGGTGTCATCGGCGAGACTTGATAGATCGGCAGGAGGATTTGGGAGTTGGTCGATGGCCCAGGTCTGGGCGATGGGCCTTTGGGTGAAGGAGCGTGTGTCGAGCGTGGCAAAAGCGCTCGACACCTATTATGCAAGTGACTATGCTTTTAAACTACTAAGGTAGTCTCCTCACCGTGCATGTGGGACTAATCTCCCTGTATTTTTTGAACCTGTGGTGAACACGTTTTGGTGGGAATTTCTTTTTTGATGTGTTGCGACGGTTTTCAAGCAGTCGCGGGTGGTTGAGCCATCAATGGCGACTGTAGCAGGGGCATGGGCGAGTTGTTGAACAGTCATGTACCCGATTTTTGGCATGAGGACTTCCAGATGGTGGCACAGGGCTCGAGGTCACCATTGTCTACTTTCTGTCTCTGCAGCAATAAATTCTAAGCGCCATTCCTTTGAAGGATCTGTATTTGGCAGATTTTTGTAAAAGCCTTGTAATTAATTGCTGTGGTACATTTTCTGGTTGATATAAGCAGACTGTGTTACCATCATTTTAGGTTGTTGAAAGTTGAACATTTGGCTCTGTAATACAATACAGCTGATTTGGTTGCTCTGTACAGCAAAACCTGTGAGTTTATGTATCTCTTGTTGTACGTTTTTGCATGAATCCACTGATTTCATGGTTAATTTTATATGAATAATGCTATGTTTGCATGTGTTATGCTAATTCTGTCTCCAATTTTGCATGTATCTTTCTTCTGAGTCTAGGTATTCAAGGAATGTCTAAGATTCTAGAACATAGAATTCCTGTGTTGAATGTCTGATCTTTTAACTTCTGCTCAAGGGGTAGATTAAACTGTTTTCAGATTGAACATTGGGAAGGGTATACTGTAATAGGGATGCCATAAGTATAGATAGCTTAACACTCTGTATTGGGAGATATCTGTAAGGTAAGTATCATATGTATCCCCCTGAAATCCAGTTTTAGTTGTTCATGCATATCATTCACAGGTGTATGTCTACTGACTCCAGGCCCTGGATAGGCACCAATCTTGCTTTGTGTTTGTGTTACAACCATGTCCAGCTTTGCATCCAAACTTAAAATCAAAATCAAACTCTAAAACAACCATTAGGACATTAGAATTAGTTTTAGGATCCTCAGTCCTCTGTCTACAACTGCAAATAGGCCCAAAGCTAGCCCCTTTTCTCTTATCTTACAGTTTTGGTCTACTTACAGGAGGACTTATCTGCTTTCTGTCAGCATCCCAACCTTGTATGTATATCCTCATGGATGTTGAGTAGGGAATACCCCCCTAGGTTTTGCAAAGCCTGAAGAAGAAGAGGAGATAAAATATAGAGTCTATCTCCTACACTATTGGCCCCTGGCCCAGAGATCTTGTTGATCATTGATGGCTACCTTGTAGGGAAATCTGGGAATAAGCATCCAGTCTGGGAAAAAACCAACAAGGCCTATAATAGGAGCTAACTGCAAACTTACCACTTTCCTCAATTATTTTATATGAGATATGATGCTAGCTCTTTTCTCTTGTAAGTGGTGGTATTGAGTACAAAAATTCTCAATTTGTGCCTAATGCTTCATTTAAGTCTTTCATGGTATCATATGAGTTGGATGCTCATAGCATGTGGTTCTCCACATTATCTATCTAAATTTTTTAGGCTTTTTGTGGAGGTGGGCTATCCCAAACAATACTAATATAGTGTATTTATGTTGTCGCATGTCCCCTCCATGTTCTTAATTTCAGTATTCAACTTTGTATGATCTACAACACATTTTAACTTGATAGTTTCCATGTACTTTTTCTCATATTCTACCAAAATTTCCTCCTTAAATTTAGGATTTTGTTCATCCCTGCTATTCATTTTTGGGAATAACCCATTGATCATTGTTCCCAATTATTTCTCTAAAGGTAAATAAGAGTCTATAGTGATTTGCAGCGGTTGTGATTAAGTTTCTGCCATTATTTTTTATAGTGTCTCTTTGGTGTATTGTGTCAACATACACTCCCTAGAATTGCTCTATAGTATGTCTCCCATCTCAAATTGTTGAATTAGTGAGATTTATGATAAATCTACATATGGCCCTAATGATGTGGATGTGAGAAAAGTTTGGAGCCAAGGTGACCATCAATTCTAGTTTCTTTTGCCAGGAAATAAACTCTAAATTGATCTTCTCCATTGGATCAAATGTCTGGGATGAGAGTGGGGTGATGATTATTTGGCCCTGAGGTGTTTATTCTCCAAAATGTTCTCCCATAATGCTTTTACCCTTGTCTATTTGGATTTTACCCTCTTCTCTTTTGTCTACTCCACTGTCCAAACTATCATCTTTTGGTGGGACTTGTTGATTTGTTTATTTTTCTACCTCCTACTCTTATTCCTTAAGATTTCATTTCTCTTCACCTATTGTACTTGATTCTTTATTATGGACCATTCCTACTTTATTTGTTGTTTCCTCATGTTTATTTTCCACATCTTTTACCATTTCATTATTGTGCTTTGTAGTACCTTTTGTATCCTTAACCTCCTCTTCTATGACTACTTCGACCATGATAGGTCCTATTTCTAGTTGTTCTACAACTATTTATACCTCCTTATGCACTTCATGAAGCAATTCTTCAAGTGTGCTTTATTTTCCTTTGTTTTCTTCTTTTGTCACCCTATGCTTGTTTTACCTATATCAATAGTAGAGGTAGAGGGAACATGTACTTTAGATTTAACTAAGGTAATATAGGTTTTCCTTGCAATAATGAGTGTTAGTTTTTAATCTATCCTTGGTTTCATCTACTTGAGATAGCAAGGTATCCACTCTATTTTTAGATTTAAGCTCCACATCTTGAAGAGATTTTACCTGTGCTTTTATCCTTGGAGATAGTTTAAATTCCTTTATGATTTCTTCTATTACATTATGTCTAGTTTTCATTTCTATATTGAAAGCCTCTTCTCTCTTTTGTTGGATTTATTCTACTAAATCTATAGGGAAATCCTTTGTTCTTTAAATGATGTAGCAAGGGCTTGAAGAGGGGTAATCCAAGATGGTTGTGAAAATGGATTCTTTATTTGACATAGATGTTGTTGAATACATATTTGTTATCTCCAGTGGTTTCCCAGGTTTAAACATTTTGTGGTATAATTCATATGTGTGTGGCACTTCCTCTTCCTTCCCCTTGCTTTACTTGGCTTTTAGTCACTCTTTGTAGTATGTCTAATCTCATTTTATTGGGAGGCTCATCTTGAACTTCTCCTTCCTCTTCCTCTTCCTCAACTATTTGCACAAATTTGCATTTATCCTTTTGTTTTTATTTGGTTTTCCCTTGTGGTGGGCAAATTTCTACCTTTTTCCTTTCTACACATTTTCCCCTCTGATGGGCAAATTTAGACCTTTTTCTTTTCTACATTCATTTATAGTAGTGCTTTAGTTGTAGCCTTGGTTGGTGATTTTAATTGTTCTCACCTTGTTTCTCCTTCCACGGTGATGTGGTACACAATTTTCTCTTTACTGCACATTGCAAAGATTTCATTTCTAGTTCCTCCTCTTCTAAGGTTTGATGTGTCTTTGAATCTTTGGTTTCATAGGATAGGGAGCTAGTTTTTAGTCTATCTAACCTTTGCACTTCCTTCTATTTTTGTCATTATTTCTCTATAGTGGGAGGAGAATCAAATACTTATGTTATAATTGGTGGAACAAGGTCAAATTGTACAAAAGTTTGTTTTGTTTCCTTCTCCCTCTTCTTTTGGAGTTTTTCTTGTACCTCCTATTCAATTTCCTTATCCATAAACTCCTTATATGTTCCAAATTGTTCTACTTTAGGGTCTTTTGATAGGGCTAATAAAGCTTGTGCATTTGCATGAATAATCTCATTAGAAACCTCATATGGTAACCATGGCACCCAAGATGTGTGAGGTTCCACTACTTCCATGTACACAAATTTCATGTCTACTACAAAAGCTATTTAATATGATATTTTCTAATTGTCATATGAAATTCTATCTCTTGCCTACATCTCTAACTAAAAATTGTTGAAGAACTCAATTTATACTTCTCTATATTTAGCTACTTTCTAAATAGATCTTATGTGTACATTTATTTGTGCTCCTACTAGTTTCTCATTTGACCAACTATAGCCAAGAATACCTAGTAATTTCCTCATGAAATAGAATGGAAGGCACAAAATTAGAGATCTATAATAAAATGTGCATTGGCTCTGTTATGTACTATTGAGATTCTCCAATAGCTACTTTTGTGGAGGGTTTTACAGAAGTCAAATTATTTTCCATTGACCACCATTTCATACATAGTCAAGATTGTGGTATTGGTATCTAACTTCTCTTTGTTTGTATAATAAATTTTGTAGGCAACCCCCATTGTGGCATACTACACTACAGGGTTTGAAATGTCTTTCACTACTAAATTTATCCCATCAAACATTGCTCTAGTCAATGCTATTACCTGCATGTTCTTTACCTTCTTCTTTACAAGGATCTCTCCATTATCCCACAATCTTTTGACTGCTTTGATAGCCATTTTTTATTTAGTAGGGTTGGTCCAAGTATATGAAATATGAATAGATCCATTTTGTTACATCCCCAACTTATGATTTAGCTTAATCTTATTTTTGTATGGTAATCAGGAGGATTAACCATAGTTTAATGATTAGATGTTGTGGAAATATCTGATTTAATCATTGATTATGTGAATACTGACTAATGATAGTTAGATATGAAATTACATGTTCATATGAATATTTAATTATTATGAATTGAGAATCAAATGATGATGCACTGATCATGGTTTTATGATGGTGAGTGTGAACAAGAAATGAATCTTCCTTCGAAGACGGAAGGAGTGTATCATTCGGGAGGAAGAGATAGATGTCAGGAAATGGGTCCAATTACCATCTGAGTATCAATTTTACGTCCTTATGAACCCTTGTAAGTTGGCATGAGTCACGTCTTTTCTTTGCTAGTCATTTTCCTTTTTGTGTCATCATGTCGATTGAGTTATCTTGACAATGTTTATGTCGAATCGACTAAATGATGTTCTTAGAATGTCAACGTGAGTTGAGAGATAGTCTCGCCAAGTGATGGAGTACTTTCTTGTTTCTCTATTTATTCCCAAACTGGGATTTTGAATCTATTATTCTTGGTAGAATATGCTTTGGTTTATAGCGAAGAAGGGGGAGTTGTGCTTGACCCCTAAATCACATTTTGATCATGTCACCATGTTGGTGATGATGTCGTATGATGACATCTTGGTTGTTATGAGTATCCTTATACATCATGAAGATGTATGGAAAGTTTATTAAGATATAACTATTTAAACTTTGTATCGAACCCCATGAACTAATATTAATATGTATATGCGTTTGGTGTGTTGGCTAAAATCATCCACGGTTAGTGGAGTGATGAGATGCCTTATCGGACGACTAAGACCTTTATCCTCACTGTCCACTTGCTTCTAGCAAGTAATGGACAAAGTGACTCCAAGGAAGCCACAGGGTGGTGGAGTGGAGTAACCACCCTCCACTTCGTGGGCTTGTGTGGTGGTTTCACCGCATGCTCGGCATGCAAAGAAGATCAAAACTTAGTTGTAATTCTTTTCTTTCATTCATTATCATTGCTATTCACAACGCTCAGGAGATAGAGCAAGAACATGATAATTTTTAGTTATCTGGAAGTCTTTGTCGAAGGCCACATGAAGTTGGCACGACAGTCCTCTGCTAAGAGCTAGTGATAGACCACATCGTAAACACTCAAACAAACTTTCTCAGGTAAGATTCGAAGCCTGTAAAGACTCACATTGCTTTGAATGTTAAACAATATTAAAACCCTATTGAATAGGGTCGACTGTGTCAATAGTCAAGGGCATTATTTGTTGTGGTTATTTGAGGCCCTCGCACCGTAGCTATCGATATAATAATCTTTATTTCTCAAACCCTCGAGGTCTATGTTATAGTTGTTTAATCTTGTTAATGCATTTACTTGGAGATATACTCTAGGCCCTCAAGGCCGTCAATGAAATTTATTACAAATTAGTATTGACTGTATTTCTTAACTGTTGCTCGAGGCCTTCAAGGCTGAGCCAATACTCACTGTAGAAAACACCATGTTGAGTGCCGATATGGCATAACATGATAATAGTTTAATGATAACACAAAAAAGCTTCTATGATGAGCTTGAGCTGATAGTGCTCATGAGATATAGTGTTTAAAACTATTTTATTGAGATATGTTTGGAGGATTCAGCCTAAATGTGGTCGATGCTCCATCCTCGAACTATAATGATAATCTTTTTGAAAACTTTAACCTTTGAATGTGCTAAGAGCACTTAAATACATTCACGAGAACTTCATGCATAGAACTTGACTGCTATTGAAAGGTTATTAGGATAACCATAATGCAGTATATATCGACCCCTTGATAAAGGAGGAGGATTGCAATATGAAAGTTAATAGTATTACTCAAAGGCAACTTTACATGCATACCGGGCTAATAGAGAGGATTCTCCTCTTGATGCTTATAACATTATGAGATGGAAAGCTTAATCAGTCTAAGTCTTATATATTATATTGTAAATCAAAGCCATTTCTTTACTTGTGGCCGAACTCCATGAAGGGAGTATTTAACGTTATAAACTCGCATGGGTATATGAGTTGATGTCTATTATTAAGACCATCTTAATTGGCTAAGGCAATGTAATCCTATGTTATTATGATCTTGAATTTAACCTATATGGTAGATCACTTTGAAACTGTGAACCATGGGAAGACCTAGGTTGGAAAACTTGGTTTGACTATTGTCATGTTGAAAAATGGAACAGAGTGATGAGGAGTCACAGGTTCCTTGTTGCGAAAGTAACCTATTATATTTGATGTACTCCTAAGAAAGGAGTCGATTGTCCTAGAATTTGACTATGAATCGAACTGAACTCACTTTTACTAGACCTAGAGAGGTTGAATTAAGCATACTATAGGATGAGACAACTTCTAAGTTGAGACAGGGTGGTGGACATATGACGACGTTCATGCATAATGTACATGTATGTAAATCTTTGGCCAAAGTAATGCATCTATCTTTGCATGCATTGTCGGTCCATAGTGCTCCAGATGGCATAATGTCTCCAATAGTGTCATGCATAGTTAGAGTGGATCTATAGTTGCGTGACCGTGAGACAATATGAAGGACAAAACACTAGATACTCAGATGGAAAACCTAATGGTTCCTTATATCTATACCTTCTGTGAAGGGTAGGGCCACTTCCAAGTAGGAAGTTGTGTGGGGGACCATCGGTCTGTGGTTGGAGGAAAAGCACTTAGATGATGCTTTCCTTCCCAAGCATGAGACAAGCCGAGGCTTATGAAGACAAATGTCAAGATTTCCAGATGCAGTGCTTTTTTTCATTATATGACTTGATAGTTAGTAATTGTGTATAATTTGATATTTGATTTCTTGTGCATAGCTTTGTAAATGCATAGTGAAGGTTATTCACTAATGAGATGTAAATGGATATTGTAACTCTAAGTTTTGTTATATTCTAGTAAAGAACAACATGCTTAATTATTGTAATGATAATGATTCATTCTTGTTTAATTATGATTTGGATAATCATGATGTATTCTAATTCTTAGTTAAGATGAATACTTATGTTAATTTATGAGCATTATGGAATGTGATGTTACACATCTCAAAATCAACGTAACCCAAGCATGTTACTTGTAGAAATTTGGGAAATCTTCTCATATATCTAGTTTTAGATCTCCTACCTTCATATATTGGTATAGATGTTCTTGCAATGTTGTACCCTTGTTCACTCTAGTGAAAGGTAATTTTCCTTGCTCAACTTGCTTGTGATCAATTTATGTGAGAGTGACATGGATGCACTTATAGATGTCTTCTGCATATAGTACATCAATTAGGATGTTTGAGAAAGCACCATCCTTATCTACCTCCATCACCTTCCATGGATATTTCTTATATTTTAGTCAAGGGTCGTGCTTGGCTTCAATCAATGTTGGTGTATCCATGATTATAACTTAATTATCATTTGTACCCATGTTTTCCTTCTAACCCTCACTTTTATTTGTATTATTTTGGATTTGACTCATCATAGCTCTTAGTTAGCTTAAGAATTCACCTTCAAGCTCATTGACTTGTGCACTTCAATGTTTTAGCTAACTTTATAGCTCTTATTTTTCCACAATGCAACTCAATTCTAATGTTAATCATTTGTGTGTTTTATTTGTTAAGCTCACATCCCTTATATTGACTTCTAATGACACTTCTTGAATTAATGCACCTAGCTACCCACTTTCCCTCCATTTTGTTGTTACTTTTTATTTTGATTTGATGGGTAGGTGTAACATCAAAAATTATGTACCCCTCACAATTTCATGCTATGTTTGACAACCACCTTAGCATTTGCCTCCTCTCTCTGCATGTTAGTCTTGTGTTTTATTTATTTCACCTTTTTTTTCTTCTTTTCTTAAAATTTTGTTTTATGGTTTTGTGATTCTCCTAGCTCGGAGAAGATTCATTAGATTTTGAGGTAGATTCACTTGGACGCTAGAGCCTAGCACAGACATCTATGCTCCACGTTGGCATCCTGTGAAAGTGAAGTGGTTAGTGAACCTATTTTTGGACGTACATTTTGAATTACTCCTGCGGCTGGTGAGATTCACGTAACACCTTCAAGCTCCGAACGACTCTTTCCTTACATATGGTCTCACTTTCTTCACTCTCAATCTCTCTCTCATTTTTTTCTCACTTGTTCTTGCAAAACTCACAAGACTCTTGGATCTACTCTACAAAACTCCTTTGTGAATCTAATCTCTACAACAACTACTCTAATCCTTGTTGTATACTAGATTTGAGCTTTTGTAAACTTGTAGCTTTCTCTCTTTCATTAATCTGGTAAGTTTGTTCATTATGTTGCTCAATATTATTTAATTTAAATCTGTTTGGCATTGTGTAGTTCATTTTTATGGTGTAGATCACCATTTTGTTTTTATTATTTGGTGTAGACCGCAATTGTCAATTTTCCTTTTATTGCACTAGTTGCATGTTAAGGGTTTCTTCCCTGTAGACTAGGGAAGTAAATATCTTTAGTTTACTTGTTTTGATTAGTGCTCTCAATTCCTAGATGCACTTAGGATAGGAGCACCCACATTTTTCTTGCTTTCCAATCTTTTATATCAATCTAGTGCTCATGGAGGTAGAAATACCAAAACTGGGGATTGACTGAGGCAAGCTCCTTAGCAACAAAGCCCCCCTCTTCTCTCATTTTGCATATACTTCTTGGAGTAAGGACTTCACAACTGCACAGAGGTTTTTTTTCCCTTCTTCTTTCCTTTTGCTTTGTGCGATTTTCATAGCATAGTTGTTTCCTTTTGAGATTTCGTGTTACTTGGATGATGTTGGGTATGTGTTGTGTTTAAATTGTGTTGTGCAGATATTTATGGTTCGTACAAACCTGGTAAATTTAATTTATGTTGCATTTTAGACTCCAACAACCAATACAGGTATCCTCGTGACACGCTGTCATCCAAGGCAATGAGCTCCTCCCTCTGCTACAGGTTCCATTTTTTATCTCTTTCTGCATGTGCTATCATTTTTCTCAATTCTATACATAGTTGTTCAGTTTCAGCAATTTTGTTCTTTTCCCTTCATTGTGAAGCACCTAGTCTAATTGTCTTTCTTTGACTGGAACACATAGTGGTTTTGTTAAGACCTAGAGTAGGTTCTTAGATATCTAACACCTTAGATAGTAGAACTTGAGTGTAGCATTAGTGGAAAACTCCCTTGATTGAAGATATTTGATTAAGGAGTAGTTTTTCCTACACTACATTTTGGTGAACCTGACATGCTTGCACTTGCACTTTTTCCTTGCCATGATTCCCCTACATGCATGTTCTCTTCTTTTCTTACACCACTTTCCAACTTTTCTCACAAAGTTTGTGAAAGTGATGTTCCATTCCATGAATGTGATGGTGACTTAGCTCTTCCTATGTCACTCTATGCTTTTGATCCCTCTCCTAAGATTCCTCCTACTTACAAGGATATTTTGTTGCAAGAGGATGAAATCATTGATACCTTTCTAAATGTCACTTTACCTTCTCTTCATTCCAATGCTCTCCCTTCTAGAGATGACACATTAGTAAATGAAGAGTCTCACCTCACATCGTATCCCCCATAGATAGATGTTGAGCATCCTTCTTCTATTTCTTCTCCTACATTATGTCTTCCTCAAGAAGATAATAATGTTAATTAAATCATTGTTAATCAACTTATCCCACCTGCTAAGTGGATGTTGGATAAGTGCATGAATGTTTAAAATCTTTCTCCCATTCATAAAATCATTGTGCATAGGGGCACCTGATCTACCCCCACCTTCTCATCTTGCAATCATTGTTCAAGGTATTCCTGAAAATATTTAAACTTCAACTTACTTTTCTCTAAACGTGTCCGAGGCTCCTCACTACCATGCAATAGCCCACATGTACAATACACGGTGAAACAAATAAGATACTTATGTTCCTATTTCTCTTCCTCCATCACATCCTAATTTTCCACCACCTCCTCGTCTTTCTGTGGAGAGTATGAAAGAGTATGATCTTGTTAAGCAACTATAATCTATGCAAGCTAAGATCTCTCTTTGGGACCTCATACAAGTTTCACCTTCTCATCATAGTGCCCTTCAACAGGCCTTGCAGAAGATATCTATATAACCTTCCCTGAAGCCCAAGTACATGGCTACTATCCTTGAATGCTTTCATTCTAATTTTACTGATATTTCTTTTCATTTCTCTGAACTCCCTTCTGCTGAAGTTCAAAAGCAAAATGATGATCTTATGATTATCATTTCTGTAAACTCAATTGGGGTTAAGCAAACCCTTATTGATAGTGGTTCCGGTCTTAGTGTCTATAGTTTAGACCTAATCAATTATTTTAAAATTGATGCTTCTTCTATTTCTCCTTCAAATATATCTATCAAAGGTTTTGATAATGCAGCTTGTCTGAATTTAGGCACTATCACATTGCTTATTATGTTAGGCCCCATTACATTACCTACCAAGGTTCATGTCATGTAGGAGATTCTTTCTTATAATCTTCTTCTTAGCAAACCATGGATTCATGCCATGGGTACAGTCCCATCTACCCTTCATCAATCTCTTAAATTTATTTATGATGGTGAAGTGAATAAGATAAGTGTTGATCCTAACCCCTTTCAATACTGTCAACAGGCTAAATTGGGTTACGAGAAGCCTGATCTTTATTCTCTTCATAATTTTATACCTTCTACAACAAATTCTCAAACACCATCGTCACCCCCTATTGATGATGATGTCCCTTCTTCATTTAATGCATGTCTTGGTGATGATTGGGACTCCTTAGACTTCACCCCCATAGCCTTGGTGAATATAAGGTTAACCCTTCTCATGTTTGCATTCCTGCATTCAACAAGGATCTGCATTCTGGTATTAGAATTGATCGCTCTTCTCATGTGAATTCTGCTATTGCTTCTTCTCTAGCATGTGCATACACCTCTCATTTTGACAAAGTTAGTGATGTTGATTCTCCTCCTCTTTCTGATTTAAGGACATGTTAAAAGCTCAGATACAAAATTCTTTCTAAACATGGATACAATGGAAATGGTCTAGGGCACATGGAACAAGGAGTTAAGGTCCTTGTGCAACCTACACCACACTTAAATTATATGGTGGGTTTAGGTTACTAGCCTTATCCTCTATCTACATCCCCTCCTCCCTTGTCTTAGGTCTCTATGGCTTCTTCTTTTAAGAAATTCAACCTTTCACTACAATAGAAAGGGTTGCTTTCTACTCCTCATACTTCTCTTCTATTTAAATAAGAGTGTTATTTTGTTGAGGTTTTTAAAGTCTCGCTTGATCACTCTTCCTCCTCCTACATAAAAAGTTTTCTAAACACATTCAACCAACACTTTCTTTTTATGCATATCACCGAGTGCTTGGCCATTCCACCAGTGAATGCAAAGCCTTGAAGGACAAAGTCCAACATCTTCATGACACATGCGCTCTCACTCTTGCATTTGTTGAAGCACATGTATCTTCTCTAG